>OX383270.1:11382477-13782477 GCA_947522985.1 Lithophane socia | reverse complement strand
AATGATCGATAATTGCGAGAAATGGCGCCTTTTTGTTATCGTATGTTGTTTACTTATTTTTGGCATCATACCGTTGAAATGTTAACGTAATTTGCGGCTGTGAAAATTATTGTGAGATTTATATTTTAATATTTTTTTTATTGTACAATTAGTGTTTTTTTGTAATTTACGAGAACTAATTCAATGTTAAATGTAAGAACACTTTGTGAGTGTTGACTTTTATTGTTGGTAGTGATTATACAATTCTTAGTCGTAACTAAATGAATAGCACCGAATATTTACTCTTATTTTGCCTGAATCTTCTCCGTTCTCAAATAAAACCGACGGATTTGCAATCATAATACTTCTCATTTAAAGTATTTTATTACAAACTATATTTCTGACATTTAGGTGTCATTGTCCGATTTACTAAATACAATAAACAGGTCATCATCACAATAAAAATTCAAATAACGAATTATAATTGCTATAAAAATTTTAGAACTCAAGTAATCTTTACCGTCGGTGTCCATAATTTTATGAACACAAGAAAAACAGAAATTAATCATTTTAAAATAAATACAAAATTATTTAAACTCAACAATGTTATTAGCTAATGTATTTTAGTAACATGATAATTATACTATTTATCTATTTCATGGTTTCAGTTGTACTTTTTTGCGAAGTATGTTTTTAAGTCCCTAGTGCAAGAATTAAAGAATTTATCGAATTAACAAACGCGTTATTATTTTCCTCTATTAAAATTTTATCTTGTTTGCTACTATAGCGATTTAAATTATAATTTATGTAAATTCGTATCATCTTTATTTATAGTAAGAGGTTATGCAATTAATATTTTAGTTTTATATTATACGGGAATGCGTATTTGTTAGTAACGTTCTCTTATAATAATCAAAGTTTTACGTTATTTTAATATTATGGAATTAATACATATTAAGATATACAATAGAACAGTTTCCTATAATGTGCTTTTAATCTGTTTCTGAACTTGTTAGGTGAAACTTTATCATTTTATACTAAAAACACTGTACGATGAGAGAATCATGGTAAAAATGGCTTCAGCAACTTTAACATGGTTTCTTATTAAAAAATATTAACATTAAATACATATGCTTGTGTATTCGAATGTAGGTACTAAAAACTATTATATCAACATAATTATTTTTCTCAATAAACTTTACTTCATAGGTAAAGTGAATAGTATTTTTTCAATAAAAACTGTTTAGCAGTGCTTAAAACTATCTCTCTCATTGCTTATTGTATAAAAAACCATTATTGAAATGAAAACTGTAATATTATTTGCATTTAATAATTTTTTAAATCACAATAACATCATCTATGTACCTCCTTTGTCATATCTGCAGTTAAGTTAAATCTTTTACAATCATAAAATTGTCTGTATTCCTATCAAAAACATTGTATTTATTATTTTTTCTTAAATCGAAACATCTTAAGCCCACCTTTTTATATCAATTTTATTAAAATGAATCCGATACTGAACTATCTCGACCTCAAAATTAATGGTAATCGCATACCATCATAACTAGGCTAATGCTAAACGATATGCCATTATATTATATAATTATTATATAAATTATATGGGTACCAATATGGCGTCTTATGCACTTAAAATGTGTCCAATTAAATGTGCTTTAATTCAAAAATACCTTAACTCTGACGGTGTGTTATGTTATTACGGCGGAATTAGATTTTAGCCATACCAACCTACCTAAGGCTTATTTTAGTTAATGTTTTAATAGGTTTTTCTGTTGCGTAATAAAGAGTTAGTTATCTTTAGGTATTATTTTTGCCTATTTCAACAAAGATTGCTACACAAATCAAAGTCAAGTCTGAGTTTAGGAATGGTAAAAGTTCTATCCATATTGATGACTTTTTGTTCTTTTTGTTCTAGTCAAGTCATTTCTTTAAAGAATTATTATTGACAAACAAAATCATTAATAGGCAAAGCAAAAAGTGTTATGTAATTGTAAAACAATTAGAAATGTACCCTTGCCTAAAGAATGGCGGAATTAACTTTATTTAGCATTACCAAAACGAATTAAACGGTATACATTATTCAAAGTTTCCCATATTATGATGACCTATTCTATCATTTCGTAAGTTTACGGCAGCAACGGATTACCTTTTCTAAGTCCGAAAACTACAAAAACACGGAAACTTTAAAAATTATCCTGAAAATCGAAACTATCGATTATTTGACTATAGTTCCGGTGTGCATCAATGTAGCGGGAACACTTATGTGAATTTAATTTAATGGTAACCCTTTTTGTGATATAAACCATTTTACCCAAGTTGTGTATGTATTTCGTTCAGGTACTTGAAGAAGTTTTACGACCGACGGAGGAATGATGAAACGAACACAATTTGTTTTAGATGTGTTCAGATAATTTATGGACTCCGAATCGCTTCCTATTGGGTATCGTTTGACAGATTTTATTAATTAAAGTAGTTTTTAATAACCTAGTTAATTTATGTTTCATTGCTAATTCGGGTATTTAGTTTGCAATTTATGTGATGCTAATTTCTCTTGAGTTCATTGAGAATAATAAAATTCTCTGTAAAGTAATTTCAAATCACATTTGGTTTTTAATGATCGAAATTGTCAATGGAATGATTTCTTATACGCCAAAATAGATAACTGATCTTCTTGAATGTGTACTTATATACGGAAATACCTATCACTGTTCGCTATCATCTATGCATAAAATTTAATTATACATAATGGCCATCTGTTTTGTTAGAGATCTCCAAAATCTACAAGAACATTTTATTTGACACTAATGGGTTGCTAGTTATTTATTTTTACCATTTAATAATACTATTTAAACAAAGAAGGATTAAAACTTTTATGTTTCCTATGCCAAAAACAATACAACCCTAAATCTTTAGAAAGTTGTGTCCCCAAGAGTTCCGTTGGGGCATCTTTGTGGCGCGCACCAAAAAAAGTTTTTCTTTTCATTGTCAATTGAATTTTATTGTCGGTTTCTGAGATACTCTTTTGTGTCAAACTGTGCGTTTAAAGCCGCTTGTAACTCCACAGATTTCACCGTGTCCCGTCCCCATCGCCCTTAAGAGAGCATTCAACAATAGACTCCCCGCTGCACGCCATTTTATCCCATTTATTGTCCCGATTCATAAACCGAAGTTGCTATTCCGTCAGGTGTCCAAAATATGGAGACTTATTCATTTATGCATCAATCCGATTTATTCTCATGACCGCTTCTACATCTTGCAAAGACGTCACTGCCCACTAATGCTCCCACTGAACCGTAATGGAATCGCTCATTCATATCATAGTTAAAAGTTTTTATTGAGTGAGAGATACCGTCTTGATTACATTATCACAAAGTGTTTTACGTTCATAATGCATTCATTTCGTTTTCATTATCACCGGTAATGCGTCGGTGGTGTTAGAGCACGCTCTGAACTGCCATTATGTATTCCAAACGCGTCTTACTTGTTATAACAACTTCCCTGCTGTTGAACACGCCTAATGTGTCGTTACAAACGTCTGACCATTTTCGGAACATGTCTCAATTCTAATTTGCTTCAGCTGTTTATCTTCAACTACTTCACTGTCTCTTAGTACGTGACCAACAAGTGATTCCCTAAGTTTATTTTGTTTTGAACACTTGTCACTGTTGTTACTATCATTATCAACTATCATAATGTCATTATCTAAGGATTTCGGATTTATCGCCTTTAGGCTATCAACTGTACTACTACCATAGCTATCATTCTTGATGGGTGAGTGTGTATTGTTGTTTGTGTACTTGTCATCAGTGTACATACCCTAGGCTGAGCCATGAAAGCTCGGCCCGAGCCCGGGTGCAAGGCTCCGCTGGCCACCACGAACGTTTTTCGTCACGGGCCCAACCTAACACAACACACTAGCACGTGAACACATACACATCAATTATTTGACACCGTCACAGCGGCCCGCTAGCTCACTAGTGTCATAATGCACTCGCGACGGATGTTAACTAGAGGTTTTGTATGGTTCGATCACGGGACGCGGCGTGGCCGAGCGAGGCGCGGGGAAGCGGGAGGCCCGGCGCGCTCGGCAGTCTGGCGGACACTGCCGCGGGTCGCGCGAGCAGGGCAGACGCCGGGGCGTGGCGTACGGCCCACCGCGCGCCGCGCCAATCGGCGGAGGGCGCGGGCCGCGCGGGCCGCCCGGCGCTGCGCGTGTGTGCCGCTCTCCCGCCCGCCACACCGCGCGCGCGCGTCGACACAGACGGTCGTGCGCGTTTTTTCAACGGTTTTTGCGGCAATTACATGAGAGTTTTCCTCTGTTCGGATTTTCTGTTCTGTACCTAATCAAAATTGCTGAGTTCCTCTCGCACGGAACGCGTTGTGAGTTAGGTATCGGCGTTCGACGGTTTATGCTCGCTTGTGTATGTTTGGAGCGCGCCAATGGGATGACTTTGGATCTTTATTTATTTGAAACATCTTAAAGATGTTCAATTTTATTCAAGATTTTTCTCTGCAATCAGCTGAACATTTTACAGAATCCTTTCTAATAATAACAAGTGTGTCGTTGGTTGGTCTGCGCGCATGCGCCCTCACCTCCGACGTAGGACGGCCGTAGGTAAAAGTGTTTAATGTGAAAAGTTTGTGATGGCTACACTCACCCGCGTCCATTCATCGTTTAGATTCAATCTTTGTATTTTGAATTTTTGATACTTCTTATTACAATACTGCTCATGGTGAAAAAATTTAAATCAATTTTCAAATAATAATAAATGAAATATACCTATGTATAACTGGTGCTTTTCTATTTTTTTATTACTACTTCATGTATATTATTCATTAGCGAAGCGAATAGTAGAGTATAACAAAAGGATTTAATTTATACGAAGATTTGAACAAATTCCTAAAGGGTCACGCGTGCATGACGCACACTTGCTTATAGGTATTTTATCAACAAACTACCTTTAAGATTGTTTTATTTCTCCTAATTAGTTAATGTCTATGATTAAAGTAGGTACTAACAATCATTTATCCGTCTCCTATTAGTCTTATTGCCACTTTTATTTAAATACACTACACTTTTCTTCCACTGTCCCACTTACTCTAATTTTGATTTATTAACAAACTGACATACCTACTTTGAAATATAGCCATCGATTTAATAGATTATAATCTTATCTTAGCTATGTTTTTAGATAAAATATTTTCACACATCTGTGAAATAATCTATCACCATAATATTTCAAGTTAACATGTATTTGCTTTTGAAATCAATGGAACTCTTCATCATTTGGATTCGTATGATTTTGTTAATACTGCGCTGGTCGCAACTCGCAAACAATAACTTACGTTTAGACCAAAACCCATTACCTACTTACAATCTGGAGTGTTTATTAGCTGTTAAAGCAGAAAAAACAATCAATATGCTTAGACATACAGTCGGCTTTTCAGCAGATTTCACAACTTTAATTATTGCACTGACTTTCAGTCGAAACCAATTGAAGTACGACATATTTAATTCTGAGTCTTATATTTGAAAAGAGAACGATGTGTTCCGTAAATATACTCATACAAGCATTTAATTTGTTTATATAGATGATATTTTATTTAAAAAATGGTGGAAGAATCTGTCTGACATTTTTTTTAAGAAATTAGATTTATATTAAAAGCTTTTGTGTTTTATATTGGAAGCCGACCCCAACATAGTTGGGAAAAGGCTAGGCAGATGATGAGTTTTATATTTAAACTTGTCGAATTTTATATTTTAAAATCTATAACTAAATTAAAATAAATTCAAAAATTCTTCTCAAGCTAATTTTATGGATGATATTGTAGTTTCAAATAAGAAATAACAGTATAAATTGCAAGACATGTATCTCGTATACGACTTGGCTATTTCTAAGGTGTTATAGGCATTCCTTACGGTACTTCCAACTACCAAGGTATGTGTAGTTAACGCCTCAAGATATTATAAAGAAGATGCTGTGAAGATGTCTACAAATAAATTGAAGATGAACTTAGCTAAAGAAGATACTCATTTAGGCTTATCTGATTATTATAAAACATATTGGCTAGGCAAACTATTAAATATTGAAATCTTTTTCAGTATCAAGTTATGGAAAATTCTTTAAGGTTAATTTATTAAGTGAATAATTAGACACAATATATCAGTCTATTCAGAAACTAGGGCATGCTATGACCTCACTTTAATAAATGGTCAAGCCAGCCACGTTTTGGCAGACGGATTGGTGATCGCAGTTAATAACAGACAGAATGACGCTACTCTTCATTTTGTTGACAATTATGATTTAGTCACCTTTTACCACGTTGGAGACACAAGAAATTTTTGCTGAGCATCAATTGCGTTACAATAAAATAATTCTGGGTTAATTGAACCTATCAAATTAATTTCACAAATATTTGTGTTAAATTTAAATATAACGCTTTGGCGTTGGTCAGCACAGTGTGAGAGTTTAATGAATTAGTATTTTATATCTGACCAATAGGTATTTGGCTAAAAAGAGAGTGACTTCTGCACCCGTAGCATGACCACCGTAGAAACACTGACAGATGACAGATTGCGATTGTTTATCTGGCATTTAGTCTATTCTTCCGTCGACAAAAGTACAAAACCCGTTTTAACGGTGGATGGACGGGATGACGACTATTAGAAAAGGATTGATGAAAAAGACCTGCTGCCCCGACCCCAAATAAATCGGTATATGAGCTGATGATGATGAGGTATCATGGTGATAAGATTTGCCAGTCAGTTTGCGACGTGACATTAGTGATAGTGCCTAGGGTGCGCTGAACGTTTCTAAGAATCGTCACTCACGGAGGTTATTCCTAAGTTTAATTAGATAGTAATTACTTCTCCACTACAATTTTAGAACGAGGTGTTTTTCCAGCAATAGCACTATAATTGGACAAAAGGACAACCATGATGTAATTGGTAGGTATATAATAAAGCAATCTTTTCTCATCTTATTTTCATACTGAAATCTGACAGTCTACAAAAAGCATCGATTATTAGCATCGTGAATTTGATTTACAAAATGGCTGACAGCAGTAATGGCTGTCTTCAAGATGACTGCACCAATAAGTGATCTAGCTTCCTGGTTTATAAACCTCACGTAGGTACTCTGAAAAAATTGAATAAAAACACTTAACAGATTAAAATTTTTTTTTTTCAGTAAATTATTTCTGTGATACGGTTCCTCATCGTCAAAATGCACCGAAAATTGCAAAAAGAGCACTTAGAGCAATTTTAGATGAATCTGGAAACACTCCTTTTGTTGATAAATCTAATAAAAATGGTGGAAAACCAGTTAAAGTATCTATTTAACTTTTTAATAGGAAACTAGTAAAAAGCAACAAATCATTTTATTCCAAATTTTTGCTGTAGAAGTTCTGAGTTGCAATTTTTTGGTCTCTTGTTAAGTGTAATCGAAAAGAGGTTTTTATCAAAATCGATTGAATTTTATTACAAAAGAGTACCGATGGTTTCTTTATGCCTCTAACTGCATCGGTGAGAAGTACCTGTTACTCACAAATTCACAATAATGGTTATCGTCACGGGTATGACCATCAAAGGGAGTTTGAACCTTGGGCACCAACGACGTAGGTACTTTCTTTCGTCCATTGCCTTTCTTACAATGACAATAATCACAGATATTATACCTTCACAGGCCCAATAAAAAAAAACTATTGTTAAGTTCTCAACCATTCAAAATAACTCTTTACGTAGTGACATTACCTATAGTGACATAGGAATGGAAGAAGAGATTTTTTTCATTCGGTCGTAATACAATTCTGTACCTAGGCAAGTACAATCTGCCTAGCCGTTTCTCATCTATGTTGGGGTCGCTGAATACCAGTATTTTACATGAAGCGACTGCTCATCTGACTTCCACAACCCAGTAACTGGGTAAATTACGATACCACTTTATAAGAGTGGTAGCCAGACTTTCGGGCTTCTCACGTTAACAACCATTAAATAACATAACATAATCAGCCTTTACCGTTCCCACTGCTGAGACACAGGCCTCCTCGCTGTCAGACGGAGTGGGCCGTAATCCACCACGCGGGCCCAGTGCGGGTTGGTGCATCTCACGTGTCTTTAAACTTTTGGTTCTAAACAACCAGAGTATTATCTTCTTTTTTATTTATAGACCTGTTCCGGAGAGTACTCAATTAACCATCATACAAGATGCAGATGATGACTTTATATAGCAAGTATTCTAGGTCCTGTTCTTTTATATTCAGAGATTACAGCTTAACATTAGGAGGTTAAAAAGAACTGCGTGGCTGCTTCACAATACTTAGACTTACTTTACAATTAACCAAAAACATTACATTGCTTAGAATGTAATTTAATCAGGAAAGATATTTGGAGTTGACGGACACCCTTAAGTGATTGGAGAGGCACTAGAAAAAGTATAATTTATTACTATATCGTCTTTACCGACTAAAATCTAAGACCCATCAAGATTCGAATTAATAACCAGAACCAGAATACGACATGTTGCCCGCTCTGCGTCCAGCGCTTGGCGTGGACTGCGACTGGTCAATCGTCATCCTGAGGATGCTTCGTTGAGAGGTGAAACACGTGTCGATTTCTTATAGGGTTTTTATGACTCTTGAAGAATAGTTCAGCGGAATAGGTTACTAAATATATCTACGTTTATTGTATTTTATAATGGATGTTACGCCTGAATCAATTAACTAACTTTTTGGCAAGCATGCACCGTCGTCGTCGGCTGCATTATCGCCTTTGCATGGTTTCCTAAAAAAGCAGTTCCGTCATATTGTTTTAATGGCTGTCATGACAATCGGTCTTTTGCACCAGTATTTGGCATTATGGTGTCAAAAAATGCCCTGAATTTGCACAGCTATTCTGAGGAAACCAACCAATCTCACCAGAGGCCCTAAGACAAAGTGACATTCTATCAGCGATAACGATGATGGAAAAGGCAAAAATGTATAGGACTGACATAAGCTATAGAAAAGTCTATTTCAATCCTGTTGAAAGTCGTTGTAGAAATAAACAACGCTTTCGAAGCGATTGTCACTTGTCTAGGCCCTCTGATAGCGGACAAATGCGAGCTTATCCAAATAATTGGAAAGAAAGTAAACAAAATCCATACTAATATTATAAATTCGAAAGTAACTCTTCTGTCTGTCTGTCTGTCTGTCTGTCTGTATGTTACCTTTTCACGCCTAAACCGCTGAACGGATTTCGACAAAATTTGGCAAGGAGATAGATGGCATCCTGGGGAAGGACATAGGCTACTTTGTATCGACATACCACGCGGGCGAAGCCGCGGGCGGAAGCTAGTTACCAATATTAGCTGCGTTATTGCGACTGCCTCGTTGGTGTAGTGGTCGCAAGCGCTACTGCCAAGCATGAGGTCCTGAGTTCGATTCCCAGGTTGGGGAAAGTGTTATTGGGCTTTTCCATCTTGAATTTCTTAGTACCCGGAGTTTGGAATGTTGTGCCCGATGGTGGCAATAGTCTCGCCCCCTATTACATGGGACTTAAACATAACTGGCGAAGTGCGAGTGTAAGTAAGGTCTCTGCCCAACCCTTCAAAGAAACAAGATGTGATATTATGCTATGTTATTAACTGCGTTTTAAAACCAAATTGATGTATTTAAACTGAGTAAAGTACTCGATAATATTCGCAATGTTAATTATTAGCAGTTTGCATGTTTCAGCGCGCCCCGCCTTCAGCACAATCAGCTTATAGCCTTGCACAGGGTGTGGTAAGAAATAGGAGTTCCAGTCTTATTGGCTAAAGTACGGGGTGTATTTGAAATTACAGGGTTGATAGTGGCACTTGATGTATTTTGTACGTTGTTTTTTTTTGCGTTTGAGTTATTATAATGGTGTTCGTTGATAGACCTGCCTTTTTGTAACCATGTAGGTTGTATTTTGTAGATTACTTTCGTTAAGTAAATTCACCAACTTCTTCCCTATTCATTATAAAACTATGTTGTCCGCGATTTTGTCTTTGCTGTTATTTTGTATTTCATCATATTTGTAAATTCTCTTTCAAAGTACAGAGATTGGTGGCTAATCTTAGTCAGCAGTCTCCTCTCATACAGAGAAGTTAGTATAACTGCGTCGCCTCTTTTAAACATGGTGATGACGTATAAAAATTATTTCGATATCCCATTTACAGAATAAATAATTTATTTTCATATCACCAATTCACCATAATATACATATATTAAGACCAATCCATCAACGTAGGTCAGTGAGGCCAAAAATATGCACTTCGAACTATTAAATTAAAGTTCATAAAAAAAAATAACATAAATCGTTGGAATATACATTTAAAGACATGTTGAAAACATAAATTTTATCTATCTCCATCTAAATGTTTAAAATAAAACAAGTGATGCATTTAATTGGCATTAAAATATTAGATATTATTTAAGATAAAACTATGCATTTAAATGGCATAAAAGTAGCTTTATCTTATGCCAATGAGTAGATAGTGGATAATTATTAAAAGATTATATTTAATTAGTCGAAAGTTAGGTTAATGGTAACTTTCATCCGATTCCAATGAGACAATCTAAATATAAAGTGCTGTCCCTACACGGAGACTTACACCTAGACTTAAATATATATGACGAAATCTGGACTAATTCGTCAACTCGTCCTGCGGCCTACGGTCCTACGGCCCATTTAGATCGACTTGCAGAAAATAAAAATAAATGTGCAGTCCTGTCGTCCTAAATGGGCCCTACATGTAGTTGACAAATTACTCGAAATCTGGGTGGTAGATCCTACTATAGGTGTACCTCTGCCTAACCCTTCGGGCATTACAGGCGTTATGTTAAGTTATGTTTACTAAAATAACAATTGGTTTAAGAAACGATTCGTTATTTTAACTGATAAGGTACAACAAGTAATTATAAAATGGATCAGTTTTTGTTAATGGGAATTAGATAAAATGCATCGCAGCAGAATCATCCGAAATAAAAATATTTCATAAGCTATTACACTACCTGCTGAACAGGTGACTAACTACTAATTATTATGCTAACTAACTTAGCTTAGCACACATACTGGTGATCACATCAAATATACTACTCATATATTACAAAAACATGGGGTTAAACTACCCAGTAACTGGGTTCTGATAGGCAGTCGCTGCATGTAAAATACTGGTATTCAGCTGTATCCAGTTAGACTGGAAGCCGTCGCAAACATAGTTGGGAAAAGGCTGGTCAGATTTTGATGATGACATGCGGTGATACAAATATAATAATATATCTATGAGGTACTAATAACAAAAGTTCTTTGAATCGTCCTTCTGTGTGTTACCTACTGTGTGATATGTCACACAGTAACACACTACTTCCATTAATGTTGACGTCATCAAAACAATAATTAATAATATTAAAACAATACCTAATTAATATAAGCACACAGACATAAATTATGTTTTATTTCTATTTTTAATGATTTGTTGTTGATGAACGATTTAATTATATTATATTTTG
This sequence comes from Lithophane socia, assembly GCA_947522985.1. Classification (NCBI taxonomy): domain Eukaryota; kingdom Metazoa; phylum Arthropoda; class Insecta; order Lepidoptera; family Noctuidae; genus Lithophane; species Lithophane socia. The sequence continues at coordinate 13,770,966 of OX383270.1, read as the reverse complement.
AAGGTTATTTAGGTCAGATACTTAGAGTAGACTTAGATAATAATCCGGCATGTAGGCATAGAAGGAGGTAATCGTGAAAATTATACCTACCTACCACTCGGCAATCAATTTATATAATAATAGAGAATAAAATTAGAACTTAACTAATTAATAACGAAATGGTCGATTATCTACTTTATTAATATAATCAGATGATAGTGTTAAAAATAATATAAATATAAAGACTAGTTAGTTTTCAGTTGCCGTCGCCGAAATCGGAACGATAATTTAAAGCTCCTTAAAACGTACTACTAGCGCCATCTCGTATGGAGTAGCGGAACTAAACAGAACTTTTACAGGAGTTTTCAACTCTTTTTCGTGGGTTGTTTTACGTGTTCTTTTAGCGGTTTCATTCAGATTAATTTAGATAAAATAAAAGTCAATTGTTCTAGAAGCGTTTTTTCCCCATTAGGATCGACTAACGAACTTAGTCATTTGGATTTGTGCATCAGCGTCTTCCCGTCTACCCCGATTGCTCCACCGTATGATGATCGGACATGTTAGCGGTCATTGACTTGGTAGACTCTTTGGCCAGCAGAGGACAGACTGTAGACATAGGTACTCTTTACATTTTATAATGGATTACATGACACCTCTAAAAGTAACGTTATTCAATTTTTTCACTCAGGCTTGTTTGCACCACAAATCACCATAGATTTAACACTTAGCGCTAAACAAAATTTATTCGGAATATATCTTTCTGTCTCTGTCACTATCAAACAATTGACAGAAACGAAACGATGTTTAGGAATTCGTTTAGCGCTATATGTGTTTAGTGATTTGTGGTGCCAATCGTTTACATAGGTGCTTAAATTGGTATCGATGGTAATAAGTCTGTTGTAGATCGTAAACAATTGATTTTCGAATTACCAACTATCTATTTATTTCACAGCAAAACTCTAAAATCTGAAAGCATTATGTTTTGTGCAACCTAAAACCAATTTTCTAAGTAAAACTGTTTCTTACTGATTCGTGTATCAGTGATAACGATAGTGGAAAAGGCAAACATGTATAGGACTGACATAAGCTATCGAAAAGCTTATGTCAATGCTGTTGAAAGTCGTTGTAGAAATACGAAACGCTTTGGAAGCGATTGTCACGTGTCTACGCCCACTGGTGTCAAAATTTTTATGCCGCCCATGGGCCTCTGAATTGGCTTCATATGCCGTCCAGAAATATCTCTCAGGCCTGCCGGTTAACTCACGATGTTTTCCTTCACCGTTTTTTAAACAAGTGATAATTATACAATACGCGCATGACTAATTCTATCAGTGCCATAATTTTGTACCTCTGCCCCTGCAGGCCTTTGCCCTCAAAGGCCTGCTTTTTTCTGAAAAGAGCAAGCATTGCACATCAAGTCTTAACAGTTTTGATTCATAATAACTTGAAGAAATTAAAGGGAAATTAGGGAAATCGGTAGATATTACCTAGATTTATATACAGGATACCTAAATGCTAATTGAAAAAATTCAGTATATAGTACCTACTGCAGAAGTATAACGGCTAGATGTTTTTTTCTAAAATGCTTGTTTGTTGCACAGTTGACGTAAACCTTATCTTATCACAAGCTTATGTATTATGCTTTTTTATTTAGAAGCTTTATCTACTTGGGAATATATAGTCCTCCAGACCGTATTTTCGGCCACGGCGGCCAATCTCAACGGAGACTAGCCTTCGGCGCGGGAGATATTATAGTGCACAAGTGTTTGCGCAGACACAAGTGCACTCTCTCTTCCCTCACTCTCATAGTCCGATGGGACGGCAATCCGACACGACCGGAGAGAGATCAGGCGTAGGACCAACGGTTTAACTTGGGAATAACTAGTATCCAAATATGTAAAATAGTACTTTGAAAACATCGTGAGGAAAGCTTTTCTAAATCTGAAATCCTACTGAGCATACATGGTGATTATTACTCATTCCTGCTCTGTTTGAGATGATGTACTACATAATTCCCCTTTAAGCCATGGGTCTTTGGCCTACATTAGGACAATAACAAGCTGATTTCCAGCATAAAGCAGTCTGATAAAACATGGTTTTCTTCAGAAACCGATGAAAACACGTATGTAGGTTTTATATAAAAACATTTCAGGCACGAAATACATGATATTTGAAATACCATCGACTAGAAAGTATTTATGGTTTATTTTTATTAAATCCGCTAGGCTTATAGTTTGTTTATTGCAAAATTCTAACTTTGCAGACATTTTGATCGGTTTATAGGATCGCAAATTAACCCGTATTGGAAGAGTTTGTTTTACAAGAGCGACGGAGAAAAATATTGTAACGCTACATGCTGTATTTATATTTCCGTTATTTAAAATACTTATTTTCGATCCTGAAGATGTATGGGCTGTGGTTTTGATGTAAGATAAGATAAACTACAGAAAAATATTTTCATTGGAAAATATTATTTTGGATTAAATTTCGTTCCCCATTGATAAACCTAGTTTTACAGAAATACCTAACAGTATTATTGTCTCACTTATAATTAAATGACAGACTTTTATGTATGATTTTTCTTACATTTCCATTCCTCAAATTGCTTAAAAAAGTATCATCATCATCTGCCTAGCCTTTTCCCAAAAGAAGATGATGAGAATTGAAGATGATGAACAAAACAAATTAGTACCATTTACAAAAGATAATTAATAAGAACCTCTGGTAAAAGAGTAGAATATTCCTTGATGAGAATGATGCTAGATTGACCAAATAACAAATGACCACAGACATAGATGACACATCAAAAAAAGACGAGTAACAAAGAGCTAAGTACCATAAACAAGTCATCACCGTCACGCAAGTTTTTTCCTAAGAAATTCAAGACCCAACTCCTTATTTAGTCTTGTGCCCAAAGGTCGCCACAATTCTACGCCATATTAAAAATCTAAGAAGACAAATCTGTACGCGGAAAGCCGTGAGTGGTGCCCATTATAGTTTTTTTTATCCGATTCCACACAAAACGAGGCTTCTCATGATATTAATGACCAAGATTTAGTTCGTTTTTAATTAAAAACTCCTCGTTTAACCTCTTTGATTCGTTTTAGTTAGTAATAAACGATTTTTAGAGGGTTATGGGCAGAAATATTGGTCCGACGGTCATTTTGTCTTAAGATGTTGACTTACATACATACGTAGCACCTTCTTCCCATGGGGGTAGGTAGAAACTACATAATTCTGCGATCCTTACATGGTCCTCTTGTTTCGTTGGCTTCCATATGTATAATACCATTTTTTTTTTAAGATTCTATAGGTACTGTGCAGGTTTTGTCTGGATGGCAATCGACCTCCACGAATATTTATTAAGTTAATGACATCAATCAATCTGCCTAGCCTTTTCCCAACTATGTTGGGGTCGGCTTCCAGTCTAACCGGATGTAGCTGAATACCAGTATTATATTAAGTTAATTACATATTCCGAAATAAACAATCTTTCATAATTAGAATAGAAAATGGTTAGAGGTCATCCCCATTGACTGACAAGCGGTGAATTTTAATTATAAAAGTATTTCTTCGAAATAATTATCAATATTCTGTTTAACGATGATTATATTTTTTATTACCAGAGTTGCATTCTATTAGCTTAGATTGTCTTAAAGTCTCCTGTAGTACCTATACTACGACGAAGGGAGGGTTGGAAATTAATAGCAAGTATTTGCCCTTAAAACTATGATTCGTAACTTATTTTAGTAAATCGTCATCATCTACACAGCCTTAGCTATGTTGCGATCGGCTGCAGTCTAACCGGATGCAGTTGAATACCAGTATTGGATGCAGTTGAGTACAGTACATAAAGCGTCACACCTGCTGGCTGGTTGTCAGACTTTCGGGCTTCTAACGCCCGTAACGACTGTCAAAGGCTTATTTCATTAGGTACATAATACTTAGTTACAAAGTAAATTATAAAAAAACATTGTTTATTAGCAGAAAAATGTATCAGAAATTCTAAACTTTATTTAGCTTGTGGTGGTTACTACGTAGTTAGGTATCGTAAAAACTATTAGTAAAAGTTCAAAATGAATAAAAAATTAAACATTTTCTTTTGTAATTGACTAGGTACATGAGCAGTAGTGGCAACTATGTAGCTGTAAAACAAGTTTTAACTAATATATATATACACGTAATATATCAATGAACGTCACATTAACACACATGAAGTATTATTAAATTATAAACGCCACATTATTATTATTATTTCAAACAGCAGTGCTTGCCACGAAAATACACAAATACAGTGACAATTTAATAACAAATGAAGTTGATTAAAAAGTTATTATTTCATGTCGTAACAGTCGTTTCCGCGGGTACTGGGCAAATCTCATGAGAACTTACCTACTTGCATACTATTGAAGAAGTTGGTCTTTTGAAATTCCGCCCCATTATTTTGAAGTCTGTTAATATTGGGTCCCCGAACCTATGAAATTGGCGTGTTTTTCTCACAAATAGAGAACCTCGTCACTTTAATGATTTAAAATATTCATCAATAGCTTGGTATTTTATCGAATAATGACCATCATAGACAACTACCAATAGTAAAACCTTATTAATTATAGTTTTCTAAACATAAAAAATACCTTAAAAACTCTTCATATTGTTAGCAGAAATTACCACTATTTGTTTTAAGTTAGCCAAATCTTATTTTTGTCGCTTAATCTAACTGGCATATTACGTTGACTAGTTTTGAAACATTATAGTGCATAAAAGTTTTAAAACATTAGTTATTTAAATTAAGAAAATGTTAGAATGAAAATTGCAACTTCTTTAAAATTCTCCATACAAAACGCTGATTTCATAACCTAATACATATAAGACCGAAGTCAGGGGCGATAGCTAGTGTTAACTATGACATCAGTACAAATAATGTTATAATCATATTTTATCACTTAATGCTCATAAATCATAGGACAATGTGTTGTGAAACAAAGTAGATACAAAGTGTTGCATGAATTTTCAAATACTTACCTATTAAAAGTAGGTAGGTACTAGGTATCAATGTACTATCAATATAGTTGTGTTTTACCTGTATTATACATAAACTATGTGGAAGGTAAGACTGCGCGTGGCTGAAGAATTGTATGCCGCTGTCTGGTCGTTTTTTAATTATTTAAATAATTAATATTAATTTATTTTTTTCGATTTTGTTATTTCATTTAATATAGCAGCTACCTAAAGCTGCAGGTAATCAAGATCTAAAAGGAATTTGAGCACTTTTTGTTATCGAAGCTACAATAATGAATCCTAAAATTATTTTTATTTCTAAATCAATACTTCTAAATAAAAAAATATAATTTCAACTACCATAATTTATTAATCAAGAGATGGCTATTAAAATAAGAACATCTCCAATTAGATTTTAAGCCGTTACCGATTAAATTATTAATATTTAAAATATAGAATTAAGCACGCCAGCGCCATCAGTCGCGCGCAGACTTACCTTACGCGCACGCTCACGTTGCTCGTCGTGCAGGGCTTGAATTTCCATAAGTGGTTACATTGTAATTAACAATTGTAAGCCTAGACTATAGGCATTAAGGTGTTGCCCGCAATGCCTCAACTCCGTCTAGAGCTCAGGGATTGAGTAAATCCTTTTACCTCCCCTCTCGTCTCTGTTACTCCTCCTCTCCTATTTTTCCTTCTCTCTTTTGTTTCATCCTCTCCTTTTTCCTCCTCTCCTTTTTTCTCCTCTCCTATTTTTCCACCCTCTCCTTTTTTCGTCCTCTCCTTTTTCGTCCTCTCTTTTTTTCTCCTCTCCTTTTTTTCGTCCTCTCCTTTTTCCTCCACTTTTCTTTTTCTCCTGTCCTTTTTTTGGTTTGACTAAACGTTTCGAAGACAGTGAATGAAACAGGTTATTTATGTGCTCAGGAGTGGAACTCCCTGCCGGAATCTGTTTCCCGGTAGCTATAGATACTTAGTCTGGGTGTCTTCAAGACTCGAGTTAATACCGTGCATACGTTAATTCTAACAAGTGTGCAACCATCGTAGAAATTATCAGGTAGGAAAGAGCTAAATGTGAAAATTCTCAACGAAATATTTAAAAAAAACATTCGCATGGTTCAATTATCCGTGGCTGTTCGCTGTCTTTTGGTAAGAAAGTGAAGTCAAGGAAATAATTATAAACAATCAGTCAGCTAATCTTAAAATGAGTCTAACGATTCATGAATCAATAATAATAAGTTGATTGATAAATATCTGGTGCCATTAATTTTTCTACGGACGTATAATTGCGCCATAAAAATCTAGTGACTCTTTCAAGCTCGTAACTCGGCGATTATTTACGTCATAAAATTATAATTATTATAATAATGTCGTAATTTTACATTCACATCGCTTAATAGTTATGATTTTAGAAAAATAATAGCTTTTTTAATAATAGTTTTGTTGTAATTAGTTACTTTTTTATCGTTATTTGGCTATAAAATGTGTTCTGAAATAGAATATAGAGTAGTTCATTGTTAAATGGTTCTTAAATTCAAAAAAAGAATCTAATATATATTTTTGACAGCTATCGTAAAAGTCAACTTTGAGTTTTACTACCGGCCAGTGCGTTAGATAATGCGGTGAAGCAACTTGTCATATTTGTAATAAAAACTGTTTAACTATTAATAGAAATATAATTTATTTCTGCTTAGGACTGGCCACCTCATCCTGGGTGTCATAATAACCTGAATCATTGCTTATTAACGAAGTTTTTAGTTTTTAATTGAGAACATTATAATTTGAAATAAGAAAATCCAAGCAAGAGGCGGAAAATAATGACCCAGGAAGTAAAATGAGGGTCCAGTTAAGTGTTTGACATGCAACAGTGAACATAGAAGACCATATCTTTGATAGGTATATCTTATATATCTTTTATATATATTTAATATATAATTATATCGTAGGTTACGCATGGTAGGTATAAAATATTAGACAAAAGTTGTTTATAGTACCAGTCGTGTTGATAAAAAAAATATGAACACTGTAGCCGCCGCTAAAGTTGATGAGCGTGCCCGCATAGAAACAAAGTATACTAAATACTAATAGAAATATAAAACTAATCTGTTTACTTACTTTTAACAACATAATCGTCTTATGCACAGCACTAAACTAATATAAAAAACAACTACCCGGATTATAGAATTGTAAAAAAAAATCATTATGGCGTCTAAAATGGCGTGCAAATAAAGTCGACAATTTTATTTTTCCGTAAAAACAGATACAAACGTGTTAGTTTAACGCATTTAGAAGATTTTATCATTAAAAATTTATATATATTTAAGTACTTATTTGAGTAATTAAATACAAGTTCCGTAATTACTTTAAAATGCAATAGGCTTATTTTTAAACACAGTTTTTGACACTGAATTTAGGTAATTATAATTTTTATAGTCAATTTTATTCTAATCTGCAAGACACTGTATTTCGCGAGACAATAGTTTTTCACAGACACTTCAAAAACTGAGGTAAAAACGTTTATATTACTTCAAATTTACTATAATTGTGGTTTTTAGCACAGAAAACACCGACTTTGGCCATATAACCTGTAACTTTTGAATGCTAGTGACTACTGGCCGGTTGGCAATCCAGAGCTCAGGCTGAAGGGTCTTGTACCAAAACATTGTAAGAACTCTTAGTTTTCAAGACGAATCCACTTGAAAACTATGTAAATACTGGGGCTCCCAAAGTTTGGAAGAGGTTTATCGAAATCCTAAATATATAATATTATAATATTTTTATAAATATATATAATATATTATAAATGCGAAAGTGAGTTTGAAGTTTGAAGTTCGAAGTCGAACATAATAACCAACAAACAAACTCACTTTCGCATATAAAACGATTTAATTTTTATATTATTTGTTGTTATAGCGGCAATAGAAATACACAATCTGTGAAAATTTCAATTGTCTACCTATTACGGTTCATGAGGTACCGCCCGCTGATAGACAGACGGACGGACGAACAGCGGAGGCCTTGACGAACAGGCGGAGGTTTCGTTTGGCATCCTTCGGGTAGGTATGGAACCAGGTGTACCATACCAACATTGTCGCCAGTTATGTTTAAGTCCCATATGCCAACCGCTCACAAATCCATATAAAGATACATATCGATATATTTTCAGGCAAAACCAACTGTTTGCGCTAGTTAAAAAAAAATATATAAAAAAAAAAAAAAATACAAATTACAAAGGACATATAGAATGTGTTGTTGGAGATCACCTTTTAAGCAAGGAATTGCTTGTGTTAGGAGACTCCGCGCTTCCACTTATCATTATCTTATATGCAATTGAAATGTAGACAATGTACTATGCAAAATTAAAAATTAAAGGTAAAAGGTAACTTAAAATTATACAAATATTATACAAATATTATACAAATATTATACAAATGACAATAACTATCAAAAACGTATAATAATTCATTAACTAAGGCCATCTTACATGTGACTGACCCTCGACTCAAGGTACCCACATTATTGTCTCATAATTTCTATGCCTTCAATCCTTGTACCTCTGAGCTGAGATATTGACTTGCGGTCATCTTAAAGAAGAATATTAATATCCAACTGGGTTTTATTCAGCCATTTTCGTATTAGGGCAAGCCTCAATATTAGGTTCGCGACTAATGCCAGGCACTTCAAGTCTGGACAGATCTGGCTTTGCGAAACTTGGTTTCATAGGAAAGCGATGCGGTCACACAATATCGGCTCTCCAAATAAATAGTGTTTTTTGACAACTTAATGTCAAATACTGGTGAAAATTACAGATTTTCTTGATACGCTCGGTAATTTGAGCTAAAACGTAAAAATCGGTCGAAGAGGTCCATCCTAAGCATTTGGATCATATGGGCTTCGCTTCAGCGATTTTCACCGAAGGTTTTCTTGACTTCTCATTCAGAGTGTTTCTAATAAATATCTGGGACTTGCAGGATTAAGAAACTCTCTGTGAATGGTCAGAAATTTACATAGAAAAACCACACCATCCTTGGCAAACAAATAATCTACAAAATCTCCAGACTTAGCCAAAAAACTTTCATCGAAACTTTGACAGTCATAGACAAGTTTCATATACCTCTTGAACATTTTTTCGGAGAAGTTAAAAACTTTTTGCGCATCTTTTTTTGCGATTCTGCCCTACGACCCTTGGTGTCTATGGCAATATTTTGAAAGAAGAACATTTATGGACTGCGAAAGTCGTCGCCGACGATTGACGGAACGTTTCTTTTGCTCACTTGAAACACAAACATATGGCTCCATTTTGGAGTTTTAAATATCATGGATTTAAATTAGGAATTAGTGTTTTGAAATTGGTTTACTTTTTTTTCGGAGAAATGGGCCTTTCGAGAGGCTCGAATATGAACAAAGATTTATTTCTTTGAAAAGTTTTTTTTAATTTATATTAGTGTTTATTTTTTGTGCAGGGATTAAGTAAAATAAACGTTTTGTTATTTATGCGTATTGGTATTGGTAAATAAATATAATGTAGGTAGCTAGGTACTTTACAAAATCATTTTCTTAAACGAAAAAAGAAGAGAAACTATACTTTTGCCCCAGTCTTTTACCTCTTTTTGATCATATGAGCAAAATACACCACAATTTCATTTTACAAAAACTATGTTCTTTTTAAAATGTAAATATGCATGGCCTCTGGTGGCTTGGTAATGATACGTAGCATAAAGTAAGTAGAGGAGGCCCCTCCCCCTTCAATTTGCATGCCTCGCCTTTCGGCCGTTTTCGCTTTTTCTACTAATTATGTTAAACATACCATGCTGCTGGTGTGTGCGTGGTTAAATTTAAACATTGGTATAAGTGCATATAATTAATTGTTTTATGTATTACATTTTGGTTTTTTGATACAAATTAATCTGGAGATAAGTAAAAGAGACTATGGCATTAAAGTCTGTTTTTAATCTCGCCTAGACTAATTTGACATTTCAAGTGATTGTTGTTTGTTTTTTCAATTTGGAGTTTGACATTTGCACCTGTCAAATTAGTCTACGAAATTAAAAAGTGTATTCTAGGTAAGTATTAGGCACTACATCGAATATCGCGCGGACTAAAAATAATTAAAACCGAATTGAATGTGAATGAGGAGCTCGTGGCTAAGTAATAACAGCCGCGCGGGTCGAAAGCACGTTAAGCTACTGGTCCCGGCACTCCCGGCTGTCACTGTCCTGGATCTTTGACAGTCGTTACGGGTCGTCAGAAGCTCGAAAGTCTGACAACCAGTCTTACCAAGGGGTATCGTATTACCCAGTTACTGAGTTGTGGAGGTCAGATAGGCAGTCGCTCTATGTAAGATACTGGTATTCAGCTGCATCCGGTTAGACTGGAAGCCGAACCCAAACATAGTTGGGAAAAGGCTAGGCAGATTGATTGAATGTGAATAAGAATGGCATCAGGGGGTCAATACTCTATTTATTTACAAACGTGTCGGTGGTCTCGCAATGATGAGTTTTTGACAGATTTTGTATGGCATATCTGTCCAAAACTGATCATTGTGAGACCACTGACACGTTTGTAAATTAGTAGACTTGGCCCCCTGCTCAGTAGCATACAATTAGGTACAGAGGTAAAGAAAATATTCAGCAGTGGATTGGTATATGCTGCTGATGATGATAATAATATGGTATGTTAATTCTTAATTGTAATAGGCAGAAGGAGAGAGTAGAGAGGTATTCAACAGCCTCCGCATGAGTGGCAATACATGATCGTTGCACACAGGCAGTCAGTCCCACGGCCATCTTCCTGAATCCTTACATATTATAAACTCCTAAATCCTAAATCTTCCGCCCGCCGCGTCTGTTTGTCGTCCTGTTCGCGATAAACTCAAAACTACTGCACCGATTTTCATGCTGTTTTCACCAATGGATAGAGTGGTTCTCGAGGAAGGTTTTAGTATATAATAACCGACATCCACGCGTGCGAAGCGGGCATCAGCTAGTGACTAATATTTTAACCACAGAACAGGCTATTCTTACACATAATTCGTGCTGATACTAGAGAAGAAGGCGAAGACGATAGAGGTCGTTTAATGGATCATTAACAAAAACCAAAAGAAACCGAACCACTAAATGAAACGATCACTTACCACCAAACTATACCATTTTAACCACAAAACATCGAACAATCATCATTTCTCTGTCTCCACTAACAATAATGGATAGTTATTTAATTGACATGTCATCTTGAAGCCCTTTCCCAGCTCAAGCACCATTGTTGCTAGCTTAGGCAAATAATAGTATAACAAAATTAATATAATCGTCGTCCGAAAGGTGATTGATTGCGATGAGTCAGCCATTTTGTATTTTTTGTCTATGCCCCGGAGTGAGATGGCGGGCTGTTTGATGTTAAACTGTCAGATTCGTTTAGTTTTCACACTTGGTTTTAATAATCTTTTTTGTGGTTCTTGCTGCGCTTCTTTTTTTTATGAATTTGACGATATTTTGCAATCATCCACTTAATGAAAATCTTTAATTTACTGACTAACGCACAGCTATGTCCAGAAGCATAATAAATGAGTTAGAAAATGAGACTAAGAAATGATTTTTGAAAATTCATCCCTAGTGAATAAATAGGGGATGAAAAGTTCAACATTTTATCGATGGGAGATCCAATCGGGCGCATGACTTGTTTTTAAAGATCTATATGGACTATTTTTTCCGGCATATCAAAGGTAGGTACTTTATTTATTTATTCATAGTTAGGTATGTACTCTAAATCACGTTCACAGACCCACCGTTGGGCAAAGATCATAGGTCACCATCTGATCGACGATAGTGCGTGCGATGCGCGAGCGCCGCCGCCGGCACAAAATGTGTTCTATCTTTGAATTAAAAGTTTTATAAACTATCGTATGGGTTCTTATTGTTTTTTTTTATAAGTAAGGTGTAAGGTCAATGTGGATGATTGAAGACTTAGGAAGATAACCTGGAGATAAAAGATAATAAAACCTCTGCGAAGTATTTTAAGTATTTTCTGATTGAGTGTGCAGTATAATGTGGAGGAAATGTTGCAAAGGACAACACGTCTTCAATACACTGGTGTCCGACGAGTTATTTGGTTATTTTCTAGACCGAGAGCATAGACAAAGTGACATTCTATCAACGAAAGCTATAATGAAAAGGTTAAAAATTGTATGGAATTAATATAAGTACTACGGCAAAGCTTAGTATGTCGATCCTGTTGAAAGTTGATGTAGAAATGTATATGAAACTAGCTGTTGCCGCCACATCGTCTGCGAGCCAGGGTGAAAAGTAGCCTATGTCATTTTTCAGGTCATGGGCTACCCCAGTGCCAAATTTCATCCAAATCCCTTCAGCCGTTTTAGCGTGAAAGCGTAACAAACAAACAAACTCACTTTGGTATTTATAATATTAGTATGGATTATTCTTTCACGTTCATTCTTCAGTAGTTTAGGCTGTGGGTTGTCCGTCAGTCAATCACAAAATGAATACCTACCTACCTACCTGGAACCGGCAATTTTACTAGCATCCCAATTAAACTACTTCATGTAAAGATGTTTGTAAATACATGGAACTGGTTTTATGTGTGCGGAATTTTATCCAAATCTGTTTAGCTTACTGACTCCACCTGAGATACAGGAGTTTACAGGACACGTCCTAGACTCGCGACAATCTAAGAAGTCCGTTTTGACAGCTATAAAAATGATTTGTGTAGCGATTCAAAAAAAAATGGTATCTTATAAACTGATTCTCGAGACAAATCTATTGGTCATACTTAGAGAGTTTGTAATCAACGACTTATCTACATTGCTTAAAACTAATTCTCAAGGTATAACGTTTTATTACATGTACGAGAACGAAACGTCAAAACGGACTTCTTAGATTGTCGCGAGTGTAGTTTGGGAGTCGGAGGGCCTAGACCAGTGACTTTCAACAGGATTGACATAAAGCTTGTCGATAGCTAATGTCAGTCCAATACAATTTTGCCTTTTCCATCATCGTCATCGCTGATAGAATGTCACTTTGTCTAGGCCCTCAGGAGTTTCACAAAGTCAAGCATGTAACTAAGTAGTCTAATTACTATAAAGATCTAAGTTACTTAAGAAATTCACTTTTTTCTTTCCTACGCTTATGGAGTAAATTAATTGCGATCCCAGCTAATCTTAACAACCATTAGTAGGTAATGTAAATAATTGTTTATCAAATTGGCAGGTAAATTGGCAGGAGGAGCTCGTGACTAAGCAATAGCAGCTGCACGGGTCGATCCATCAGGTTAGGCTACGCTTGCCGGGGTTGGTCTTTGGAAGGGTCCATCTTTACACACCGAGACTCCGTGTCTCGGAAAGCACGTTAAGCCGTTGGTCCCGGCTGTCATTCGTGAATCTTTGACAGTCGTTACGGGCCGTCAGAAGCCCAAAAGTCTGACAACCAGTCTTGCCAAGGGGTATCGTATTGTTGATGATACCCAGTTACTGGGTTGTGGAGGTCAGATAGGCAGTCGCTCCATGTAAAATACTGGTATTCACCTGCATCCGGTTAGACTGGAAGCCGACCCCAACATAGTTGGGAAAAGGCTAGGCAGATTTTGATTGAAATTGGCAGGTAAATTATTGTTTATCAAATTGACAACCAATTTAAACAGCAAATTGACGTAAGCTAGTTTCAGTTTGATTAACAATTAATTAACTGACTGTACCAACACCTAATTAAATATGGGGCAGTTGAGTATAAGTACCTATTATAAATTCATAATTATAGTTTTTTTTTTCTCAGGCAACAAGTTACAGGCATCGCCAGGTGAAATAGAAATTCGTGACAAGTTATTCAAGACGTACTGTGTTTTCTAAACTAAATTGAGCCCTGTCCAGTCTTCTAGATCGTTGATAACCACCTGACAAGGTAACCTGATCAGTTTTACTGCTGAATATCGTATGTATTTTAATTTATTACCAGTCATATTCCTAGCCTTGGAATTAGTTCGCTACAAGTTGGTTGTGTCCAAGTCTGGAGCTTCTAAAACCTGCTTGCCCAGGACAGGTTGTCAAAACCTGCTCTGTTAGTTGTCATTTCAGTGTCCTATGTCATCGTAAGTAATATTCAGTTCATGAAAAGTTGTAATACGGGCTCGAAACTTTGCGAATACAAGTGTCATTTTTTCATTTCATTCTCCAAATGTCAGACGTGCAATTCACATCTCGTTCGTAATCTGACAAAATTACAATCAATTTAGTACCAGCATTTTTGACAAGTTTTAGGCATACATATTTGACTAACTGCGACTTGAATTTGAACGTTTTTTAGGTACGTGAATTGGCCTTCTGATGCTTATGGAGTGACTGCTTAGTCGCTCCATATGAAATACTGGTATTCAGCTGCATCCGGTTAGACTGGAAGCAGACCCCAAAATGGCCAGGCAGATTGATTGGTTATGGATTCTCCAAGATACACTCAAAAACCACAGATTTGCAAATTTGGCCTTTATAAAAGACAATTTTCCTTCTAAACCAAATAATTTTCTTAACTAAATTAACTTCATCTAAAACAGAGCTAATCATCAAAATCAGTGAAGCAATTTTCGAGCCACAACACTACTGACTTATGATGGGTGGAGCTAGGTTAAATACCGATCTAATCGTTCCCTGCTTGCCCCCGCGCAGCCTGTGATGATGATAGATGATGTACCATAGAACGTGCTGGTGTGGGATATGGTGGTCATAAATCGTTGGTGATTTTGCGTCGGTAGTAACATAACATCATGCTTGTATTTCTCAAAGGGTTAAGCAGAAGTGCGCAGTAGCATCAACTTTCGACTGGGTGACTCGATTTTGATGATTCTTTTTTTATTTAAAAGCTGGTGCTTTCCGTGTGGTTTATTCGCTTGCGAAGTTTTTGAGTTAGCTTCAATATTACGTATTTTTTTTCCCACTTAGTTTATCTAGACGATATCTTAATTTGCTCCTTCACTGTTATTTACATAGCAGGTAGTGGTATTCGAATTTGTGTGGAGTAGATACCACAACTAAAAGTATAAAATAAAAACATTTTACAACAAAAAAAATATGATTTAAAAAAAAAACACTAAATAGTAAAAAATAACTTTCATTTCGGAAGTCGGTGGCAAAAAACGAAAATTGAAAAGCAAAGATACCGACTTCCTTTTTTGGGAGTCGGTTTTTTTTTTCTTACTTGATAACCTGTATTCCCGTTCGTCCCACTGGTGAAAATTCTGATGAAAATTCCCGTTCTGATGAAAATTTTCCACAGCAGGCCGGAGTATGGATTTGTGCCAGCAACTTACCGGAATCACCATTCCGTTTGCCAAGCGGGAGTTTATGGCATTTGTCAATTAACCGTAATAGCCAATAAGCTGAAACACAATCCTATTGAGAAAATATCGATTTGGCTGAATGTAAAATGACGGTTAACGAGCGATGTTCGTGAGAAAGAAGTTATTAATCGTAAAGTGTAGTAGATATTTCTTCACTTTGAATAAAAGTATAATTATCTGCACATGTATTATACCTATTCATCTTCATATCTCATAAAAAGTAATCGTAGTATACTTAGTTTATGTGCCGGAAATAATTCGATTTTAAAACCGGTGTAGGTATCATCCAAAAACCAATGTTAATGTCGCCATTCAAAAATAGAATTCAATATCCACAGCTCTTTAATTTGTCAACAGATAATAAGCAATAAACAAAGAAACAAAACGTTTTTGAAAATCGAACACCTATTTTTATGGCGCGTATTTCAACCTGCCACTAAAAGTGTTCTAGCAATCGATTTTTAAAAAGGAAGAAATTGAATAAAAATGGAGAATTCCATTTTACAAACGTCTTTAATTAGTTTTACAGGTGTAGTAGAAAAGATTACTAGACATTCGATTACTTATTAAGCAGTTATGCCTGCGTTAAATCGTTGAACCGCATCAAATATAGCCGATTAACTATAAAAATGCAATAAAATATTAAAAATAAAAATAATGACCAATTAAAAATAATGACCAATCAAAGGAGTTTCTATACAAATTTTACGATCGATTCATATTAACGACATGTTTTAAATAATCTAGCAAGACAAATCGTGTCGCGATTGGTCTACGAGCTTATGTCGGGTGGGTGGACCAATTATCGTCCGTGACCATGATGGATTTTTTGTAGAGTTAAGTGTTTAGGTATTGGATTTAGGAATTGGTTCCATTTAATCGATGTGCTATGCTAAAATCGATTGGTCGATTAGTTTTCCAAATAAAATAAGTTGTTTTAGCATACCTTCTATATTACTGCACTGTTATTTTTTAATAAAAAATAATCAAATTTAATCTAAGCTTTTTTTACGTCATTAAACAAGTCAGAAGTTGTGAAAATAAACATTTTGGACAATTCTCATTAGTCCACATATAGGTAAGTAATATCCGATTCCCATATCATAAGCCAACAACCATTGGTATAGCCCCTCGTATAATAAAGCTACCGACACAATATCTTCACCGATACAAAAGTCGTAACCTCAATCAAAATGACGATAAACTTTGACAAAAATTCCACGTTAAGCCGTCTTATAATTATCCATATATTTCCAAATCCCAGTTTGAAACTACCTGGCTGTAGGATCGACATGTTTTTGGGTAACGTGGGATAAAAAGTCTTTTAGATATTTAAATTTTAAACACTTTTAAGCCCAAAGGAGGTGATATTTACATGATTGTTGTTTATGGTTGGGAGTTCTATAATTGTATTTTTTTGCAAACTGCTACCGGTTATGTCATTGTTGATATCGATTGTCTGTGGCGGCAGTATTTTTGGGAAGATAATATCATGTCTTTAGAAACAATTAGAGAAAATGTTATCTTTGACAAAATTCAGTCAGTCTAACAATGAAATAAGTAAGATTAAGCTCGGTAAACTTACAACTATAATCTTCTTAACTTAAAAATAGGACATATCCAGACAATTATAAAAATTATGCGTCCCAATCCGAACAGCAATTATAACCACGCTCACCCACGTCAAAAACGACCCGCGCACTGACGTTTATGAAAGAAAAAAAAACCTTAAACCTTTTAACAGAACTGGCCGGCGATAACTCAAGCGAAATGTCCAAACTGTATTGTAAAAAAAAGAAGATTTTCGAATTTCGAACATAGAAAGTGTTAGCGACAATAGGATATTCAAAATCTTGTTAATAAAGTCTCTCTAGTGGGTCGAGATTGTCGGCTCACAGGTGAAAAGATGGTATTGTATGTTTTTACTTAAGTATAGAATTTACCTGACATTTAAATGTGTGAAGTACAAAATGGCTAACAATAAAAACTGTCTACTATCATACTAATTTCATTTTTTTTTACTGTGCTTTTATTTGACGTAGAGTATATTATTCTAATCTAGACAGATAGATTTCACAGTTTATCAATACCCCGGTCAACGCTTAAAAGCTTCGATGATTCACAAACCCCACTTCCGCAAGTTAAAAGGTGCTTTTAAATTAGTCATACATAACACGACAAGACTGTCAGTGTTATATTTTTCATAAACCTTTTCCGCCTGCACTAAATTTGCAGATTGATTCACCAAATAATATTTAAATTCTTTAAATCGAGGCCAAACACTGGCAATACGTGGCATCCAGCCGTGACAATGGTTAGAAAAAAAACTGTATTCGAAAAAAGAACGAGTCAGAGAGAATATTTTTTTCAATGCACTCTCAGCGTGAGATCGGTTTTGGAGGGAATTTCGGATTTAGAAGGCGTCATATGCGGATCGGTTTTTTCAATTTCATTTGAAATTGTCGGACATATGGGCCAGCGGGCGGTACCTCGTCAAGTGTCAAGAAGTTATTATTATTTAGATCAAAATGGTGTATAATTATGTTTTTGAGGGCAATTATTGGCACCCTTAAGATTAGGATAAGAGTTTAAACCCTTGAATACATAATACAAGCTGGTTTTAAAATGATTTTGCTACAGAACCTTGGTTCCTTTTTAGGACTCCCTTTGCTTCGTAAATAAGTACCTACACGAATCATTTTCGAACTTAAGACCTTAAAAATAGGTACCTATTTGTTCCGTGCTAAACCTAGTCGATCAACCAATGATTGTTTACCAGAAACCAGCAAAAAAAAAAAAAATTTTTAGTACGCGTCGACTTCAGATCCTCCTCCTTTTTTTTTGTCGGTTAAAATTAGAACAGCTTAGAACAGAACACTAGGTACCCTGTTAAAAAAAATTGTTTCTAAACCTAATTCTCAAGACGTTCCAACACTCCCAACTGATTTAAAAATATACGCCTATCCCATAACTGGTGTTCGGCCCTTAAAGATATAAGTACCTACCGAAATAACAAAATAAATGAAATGAAATGAAATGAAATTGTGAAATGAAATGAATTTGTTTATTCTGTAAATAGGATATTGGAATCACTTTTACTCGTCATATTAAAAAGTTGTAAAAATAAGCTAGATGAGGTCGGCGTTTCCTATCTGACTACTCTGAGAAGAAAGGCCGACACAAACTCAGAGGTCACCTTTAAAGTTCAGACATAATCTTGGTCAGGCCATATGAGAACCATGTAGATTAGAGTCTGAAATGGTCTTTTGAGGAAAGAACCATACAGATTTGAGTGGACCTGTCCAGTCAGTGCAAGCATTTGTCAGTAATAG
The DNA here is from genome assembly GCA_947522985.1 of Lithophane socia. Taxonomy (NCBI): domain Eukaryota; kingdom Metazoa; phylum Arthropoda; class Insecta; order Lepidoptera; family Noctuidae; genus Lithophane; species Lithophane socia. The sequence goes on along the minus strand of OX383270.1, from coordinate 13,752,325 downwards.
TGGAGCTCAACTCAGAACTTAAGGAGCTCAACGACTCGACGAACAATACCAAAGAAAGGACATTTGGGTAGGTCGCATAAAGTTCTCAAATTGCCAGACCTTCGCTAAAACTAACAGAACGAAAAATAAATATCCACATAGTCCTCACATTCACAATAAAACAATACTTTACTAGTAATCATCAATACTTACGTATCCTGTCACTTTCATAATTCAAATTACATCTGCGTTTTGAATTTCAGTCGACAACTGACTTTATACCTGAGATAGATATTCCCAGAAGGGCTAAGCGAGAAAGAGAGGTGTTTACTAAGAACACCCACATCTTCCATCGCCGTATACGTTTAAATCCTATGTAATAGGGGGCGAGCCTATTAATTGCAATAGATAAGCAGGTGAGAAAGCATGCTATATACTACCAGTCAATTAATTAACTCTGCCTTTAAATAAATAAATTATAAATAATTAAAAATATATATATATATATATATATGCTGGTCATATGCCTCTCCTAAGTTGCGCCAATTCTGGTACCAAAGTCAATTAATTTATTTCAAATAGGCACATAAAAGGCACGACCGGAGAGAGATCAGGCGCAGGACCAACGGCTTAGAACGTGCTTTCCTTGATTCACTGGGGTATCACACCGCCAACTTCCAAACTCCGGGCTGTTACTGAGAAATTTCTGATGGAGAAATCCAATAAGTACCACTTTTCCCGTGCTGGGAGTCGAACTCTACCCCTCGCGCACAAGTCGATACGACTACAAAACCAACAGGGCATTTCCGGGGTTAGTCTATTTTTAATAAGTATGTACCAAATATTTACCAGTAAATAATTGAAAAAAAACTAAAACTACACTGCAGATTAATAGTTCTTTCATTGATAAATACTTTATAATAGGCGCTTCGCAGTCTACCTTATTTAAAGCGATGTACTGCTTGTTTTAATGTCCATCTTGTTCTGTTATTTACTTCTTCTGATATTTAATTAGATAGCTTTCCTTGAATTTGTTTTGGATGCCTCTTCTCATCTGCTTTGTATCGGAGATAGGAATTCCAAGTTCCGTAGTGCGTGGGTATCGTAAAAGCCCCTACACTAAGCACCTATTGAAAGAACACTAATTAGATGGGAAATCGATTTCATGGCCTATACAAATAAAAGAAAAGTCGTAAAAAATTATTAAAAACGGCCCTGGTTCCGAGTGCTACGCACCTTCTTAGAACATCACCGATAAAGTCATCGATTCCTAATATTCAAAAACCGATTTCAACACATTCATCTTATCACACCGGCAATTGTTCAACGCACTCGCTGCGTGTCCGTAGCGTGTTCGCCGGTTGTGTAACGAGAGCGATTGACGTGATGAATGTACAAGAGAGACCGAGACAAGCGAGTGTGGAATATTGTGAAAACGCGGCGTACACGTCGCGTAATCGCGGCTAGCTCGCTTTGCACGCGCGGGGCGTACGTTCACAAGCGCCTCGCTGGAAACACGCTGGCAAATCATCAGTGTGATAACGCTGTAACTATTTACGGTGCGCGCTCGCCATAATGTTGCCATGGTAGAAAGTTTCAGATTGAACAAGAGCAATATGTTCCTTTGTTTCCATACGAATGCAGTAATTATCTTACTTGGGTACTATTACTTTTCTTTCTTCAGCGATTTATCAAGAGATAGACTAAACATTTTGTGTACTTTTTGCCTCATTGTCTAATGATGGTAGCTTTCGCAAAGAACCTCGTACTTAGTTTAAGCACAGTATAAAAAAGTAACAGTATTATAGCTTCATATAAAACGTCCGAAACGACGCGTTTCGAAATCTCAGTGTATACAGTCTCGAGCACTTTCCCAAATCTTTAGAATTACTTCGGAAAATGGGAGAGAAATTGATGGGGCTTGGTATGCTATTGTAGTGTGCCATGACTGGGTATAGTTTTATATCTTAGTTTGACCAAGACTGCTGTATCGCGCCTTAGGAATGCGCGGCGAGACGCCGTGAGCGTTGACGAATAAGCTACCTGCACTACCCCCGCGTGTCGCCGCGTGGTACAGCGGTCTCGTTCAAACTATATCTTCAGGCAATAACATCTGTCAGTTTACACAAAACTGTGGTGCATGCATAGAAAACCTTAGTCTTTATTCGCTTGTCGGTGTGACACTGCTGTAACTTCTGTGTGACAACAATCATCGTAGATACTCGTCATTTCAGCCGAAAGACGTCCACTGCTGGACATAGGCCCCCAAACACCGCCACTTCGACCGGTTCTGTGCTTCCCGCATCCAGCGGATTCCTGCGGCCTTCACCAGGTCATCGGTCCACCTTATGGGATACCTTTCGGTCCCATCGACCATCTATTCTGCGAGCAATATGCCCTGCCCATTGCCACTTAAGTTTGGCAATTCTTCGGAGATACTATAAGGTAACTACATTTGCTGACGCAACCGTGGTCATTATCTGCTGCAATATGGGCGGCTATAGCGGTCATGGAAAGGCCCATGATATCCAATGGACAATTACGGGACTTGATGCTTAAAGTTCATAACTTCGCTCATTATTGATCAAGAAATATTGTTTCCTCTTCGTATCAAGAGGTAATCAAGATAATAACGAAAATTTACATAAACTGTCCGCAGATTTAGAAACAATACTGTATAGATTTTCAGTCAATGGATACTTTAACGTAATTACTTACTCTTCGACAGTTCGTCGACGCAATTAGCAATACAGGATACAGGCCATCGGTAAAGATAAGCTGGTATTGTCTTCGCCATAGACAATACAAACATCAATTTTAAACTTCGAAAAAACGGATGTAAGTTTAAGTAGTCTAACCTCCTTCATTTAGAAAGCCCATAATATCTCCAGCGAACAAGCGTACATAAACGGAATATTACTTGAAAGAAAACTTTCTAAATTCAGACATTAACTTAAGTTTACGAATCGGAAACAAAGCAACCAATCTACCTCGGTTAATACAACAATAACGCAATAACAACGCCATGCTAATTAACTAAACCGTCGGCCATTTTAACCTGCCGCCATTTTGTTAAAATATTGCCGCGTAAATTAATATTTAAATTGCTCTTTCAGACGTCGAAAACTAATCGAAAGACACTAACTGCCTTTTGTTTGCAGTACAGCAAATAAAAATTATAAAGCATCATTTAAGTTTTATTTTTTAGAAAAAGGATAATGCGCTGAACTTGGGCGATTAAACATTAGGTAAATTTAATAAGGGATTTAAACAATGCGTTGTTTCTTCTGTATCCTTGTAAGATGAACGATCAAAGCAGCCAATGGAATAAAAATCAATGAACGCAAGCGATTTGATCGCTTGTAACGAGCCAATAAATGCTACCATGCACATTCCAATGTCAAATTTGAAATTCAAAGATGGCGGGTTCGTGGATTTTTTCATTTGTTTCCCCGCGTCAATTTGACGAAATGTTACCGTCAAAATAACGAATTCACATTAATTTTGTTGACTTTTATCTATTCGATCTCGTTTTTGGACATATTGTGGTCGTAACAAACACCTTTTTGACTGAATTAGCATTTTATTTTGTCAAAGAATTTACTTTTGCATAATTGTGTAGTTTTTTCATGTTTTATCGTAGATTCTGAATGCGCATAATGTGTTAGAAATTAGTTACAATGCAAAGGTGAAGCATGTTTTATAATGATTAAAAATAATTGCTTCAAATTAAGTTTTTTCTTGTCTATAATGTCCTGGCTATATTTCTCTTACCTACAACTTTTAAATACCAAAGAAAACGCAACTTTTTTTATTTCTACAGTAACAAAGTATAAACGACTTGTCAAGCCCATCAGAATTCGTTCAGTTGTTTTCAAGTCACTCGCACCCAAACGCACACACATCATTGTCATGAATAAATAGTTTTTTAACATACGACCATAGCGGATCAGCGATAGCCTTTATAAGCTTTTTTATGGCTCATAAAATAATACAGGTGGCCACCACCCCACCTGTAGGAGTTAGGTATGTCTAATAAAACACCTTTTTACATATGTAATATGAACCAGAAATAGTAGTTATGAAGAATGAAAGACTTATTTATTTAATGTTTTTTTTTTGTAATGTTCGTTTTTTTTGTAGAATAAAAAACGGTCTTTCTTTCTTTCTTTCTTTTCTTTGTCTACTTACTTTTATTGATAGAATAGCTTCTGTGGCTATATGATTGTGTTGGAACGAAGGTCCACGTTATCACACGTTATACTCTGCCACACTTGGCGAATGAGAGCTGCATGGAAAAAAGTGAAACATTTTGACCGTCTCGAGACTTGCTATATTTGCGTTTCTTTTAAGGGCTCAGTACCCAAAGGTTGCCAACGGTACCATATTAATAACTAATTTAAGGAGGTCCCCATACAAGCAACGTAGGAAATATTTTACGGTGCAGTACAGAACCCTTCGTGTCCGCCCTTCGTGTCTTTTTTGTCATTTCTCTCTAACGTTGTTAATTTATGTCATTTTGACTTATTTAATACATATCATACAGCGAAAGGAACGTCTTTTCAACCGGGTGTTCCACGATACCTCTCGACTTTTTCATCGAATCCGTTCGATAAGTAATCGAATCGATTACAAATTATAATAATTATTGTCATTGTATTCATACTTAATATTTTACCTTGGTCATGATTTATGTGATCGCATGGCCCCATTTTCCGTGACGTTTAATTGTGTCGATAATTGGAAAATAATATGATGGTAATGGTGACTGAATTAGGTACAATGAAGATGTATTTTTAATATTTAAGGCTCCCACAAACAGGCGCGATATCGCGGGCGTTACAAGGGTAGCGCTGCCTGTCGCGCCCGCGATATCGCGTCAGTTTGCACGAGCCTTCATTAGTATCGTTGGGCACGAAATATCTTAACTCTTTCCGTTGAAAGAGTTAGGATGTCTATTACTACGATGGATATTTCTGATGCACACACAATATCCATCGGCTAGTTTTAGAGTTCTAAGGTGTCAAGTCATGAAGGATCACAAATCTCCAGGATTGGTCAAAAGTTAAACCATGTTTCCCTTTCTTGACGGTAGAACTCAAAAACTAGGTAAACACAATCAACATTATTTTCCCGCCAAACGAAAGTCGGCCATTTTGTGCGCCGCTCAAAATGGCAGACTGACGTCTTCATTTGACACAATGGATCTTTAAGTCTCATTTTAGTGTTATTACTAATTGTGTTCTTACAGGAAAGTAACATTTAACATTTGCTTGTTTATTGTAGGTACTGTATAGAGTCTGTATAGTTCACTTCGATTTTGAACCACGTTAGTGACAGCAGAAATTACATAATTCGAAAGCGATCTCAATTGTTTTTAAAGTACATTATTAACGTGGATTCACATCTTGAAACCATTTGAATTTCGAAGTGATGATCATTAGAGCAGAAGGCCAATTCTCGTACTTAAAATTCAAATCCCAATCTTATCTCAGCGACATTGTCAATTTTTTCCAAAAATATAAGCAAATTAGAGCTTTTTTGTACGAACGTTCTTAAATTACAACAATTGTCAATACAAAGTGAACAAAATAAAGCCTAGGTTGTGTTAATTTTGCCAATATCATTATTCTGTGCAACCTCACGATAATTTCTTTTGGTTCACTATTTGACATCTAAATTGCCACTAAATCAGTCATGCAATCTCATTAAGGACACCTTATTATGCCAACACAAACTGGCCATCCATGAATGAGTTAATTAGTGTCAGTAAAAAAAAATCATTAACCGTTAAACCTTTTTATCAGTTCACCCGTCGACTCACAGACACGGTGTGAAAATACTTAACACAATAAAAAGATTAAAACAGAAATAAAGAAAGAAAAATAATTTATTTCCGCAAAACATAGATATTTCATTCTTTTATAATCGATACTCCGCCAAACATGTCACTGGGTGAATAATTTATAAACGAACATGTCTTCATTACGACTTACGAGCGAATGAGATTGTTGAATATACATTCGTTCATAATATTCCCTTTTAAACGAATGTCATGGAATTGGGGATAAAAACTGCCACTTGTTCACTTCAGATGTCGCTACTATCCTGTGTCCAAGGATTTGACGCTTTTATACGCTTCCTCCCTGTCCTTACCTCCTCTTATAATAGTGCTACATAGTAAGTCGCATACATATTTATCTAGTTTTTTTTAAATTTGTGATCGACACGAAAGTAATCAGAAACAAAAGAATGGCGGTTTGTGGACGGGGAACAGTGCTGCCATCTATAACGAGCTTTCAGTTTTTAACCCCATTGTAAATGTCTTCATCAAGATCATATTTTGAGCTGGTGACCACTGAAAATCAGCGCTGTGCTGTGGGTCCCCATAGCGCAGCATCATGCGAGTGGAAGCCTTCCTGTAACAGTCATGACGTGCAGCTGCCGATTATTTATCTATATACTCGTGATCTTATATGTTTTTTTTAAATTTTTTATTGTATTTGAATCTATTGTGGTTAATATTGCTGATTACTGTTATCTTTTTGTACGCACGTGTTTCTGTGACAATTAAACCCATTTTTCTTTCTTTCTAGCTATTGTATTTCAAATAAGAACTTACATTTAGGATTCACTTTCGTGTTTAGTAATCATATTCTAAAGGTGTGTAGCTTGCGAAAAAGTATTTGCGAATGTGAATGTAAGGGGCATGATAAGTGTCATTTTCACCCTGTCCCCGACTTGTAGCTTCATGATCAATGATATTATATTAACATTGTTCATGATATAGGGTTTGACAATTTTTCGATGAGCTTAGCTTTAGTTCTTTTAGAGTAGTTTCATGACCAGTCTAGCTACTTAGTGGTAATTTTAGGAATGACCGGGCTCGGTGATTGCTAGATTTTATATTGACCGTTACCCGGAATTATAAGGGTTCGTTATCGAACCGTTTCAACCCCATGTTCTGCAGATTTTGTAATTTAATCAAATATTATTTAATTTATAACAGGTTGGTACCTATTTGTTATTGGTGGTAAGTAGAGTTTAATTGTAAAGTACAATCAGAAACTTGTGCGCTTGCACATGTCCGCTTTTCCTGACGGGTAATAAAACAAAGTATTATCTAGGCACATGAATTTCAGCCAATCAAACTTGATAGCTACTCAACAAGGTACTGGCACTAGATAAAAATAATTAGTCAACTTTTAATTACAACGTGTGTCAAACTGACTGAAATTACAAATAACAATCCAACGATTGATTTGTCCGTAAAAACAAATATCTGCATAGGTAGGTAACTACACTACGATGCAGAAATTTAAATAAATACTCTATAATAAAGCGATCCACGGAGTCTTATTCAATAAACTACGCCTAAAAAAATTGTAGATTAAATGCAACTTTTAATTTGACAGCAACGAAATGGAAACGTTATAAAACAATAAGTTGATACCAAAAATGTGCATGTTTGTTTGTGTGTGCGAGGTCGGCGCGCGCGGCACGCTGCGCCGGCGCACGAGATAATGTCTCCCGACGACCCGACGCTTGCTCAGCCCGCTATCTCAAATCTCCTCAGGCCTGTTGTTTCATGTCTTTATCTAAAGAGTTTTCGTTTTAATAACAACATCACATTGTTTGCCAACTAATCCACCCATCCTCGGTTTGTTGGCGGATGCCAAACGGTAGCTGTTACATGACATACGGCTCTATCTTATCGTACCCACTCTACAACATATGTTCACTAAACGCCTAATGGAGTTATTATAATTCAAACATTTCCCTAAAATCCAAATCGTTTATGCAAACGTTAAAACACTAACACACAGCGTGTGCTTTTTTTGTTGCGAAAATATTATTAATCTGTATCAATGAACCGTGAATTTAATGAACGAACAATGGGAGCGTCTTAAGGAATCATTCGGTCTCCGGCCAGCCGGCTAATTTCGCGCCCTTTCACCTGTCAATCACACGTCACAGCGCGCGTAAACGACAGCGAGAAACTGGTATTATCCTTAAACGAAAACGTACGTACAGCTATGTAAATTACGTTTTATTACAAGAAATAAGAAACGAAGCCTGTGATTTAGTTAACGGGTGATAGGAAAATGAGTGAAATTATCTGTGAAAGTGCGCAGCCATTAAAGTTTTCGCGCGTTAATATGTCAATGTGACGTTTAGTTTCGCGCGCAAACTTACCGCCGCGTTCGGCTCCGTCGCGCAGGTATTTCTCGCGCGTCCGATTAAATTTTAAACGAGATTAATAACGAGAATGAAACAATTATGTTGACAATATGGCTTAATGTGGGACGTTTTGACAGACGAATGGCGTTCCCGGACGTCCAGAACACTTATAATCGTGCGGTTTACAAAACCATAAATAAGTATAGTTTTTTTTTCTTAATGGCATCATTGCGTGTCGGCATGCAATACGTTTCTCGATTAAAAGTAAGGTTTTTGCAAGATTTACGTAATTTTTTAAGCGTTTTTAGTTCGTATTTTCCATTTAACGCATTAGAAATGTTTTAAATTAACGTTATAATTTATATGCGGTAAACTGGCCGGTTATTATTACTAGGCATTACTGGTTGAATATTTTTTCTGTGGCCGCTTTAAAACAATTTATTATGTATCGGTTTCGCAGTGTCTTCCGTTGCGCTATTTATTTATGCTTTTACGCAAATAAAAACATGAAATGGAATAGGCAGATATCAAAATAAATCGTCTTTATAAATCATTGTAAAAAGGGTAATAATGCTGCTAAGTTTTCATTTACCTGCTTATGCATTTTCAACACAACATCAACAATAAATTAGCGATAGTATTTTTTCATTTAGTTACTTAATAATTGATACTTACTCATTTATTTCCTTACTTGGTAAATCGACACTGGGGTAATTAATCTATTATAAAGTAATCTATAAATTAATCTATTATTATTTACCGGATGCCCCAGTTGAGCTCCTCGGTTACTGACAAATGCTTGCACTGACTGGACAGGTCCACTCAAATCTGTGTGTTTCTTTCCTCAAAAGACCATTTCAGACACTAATCTACATGGTCCTCATATGGCCTGACCAAGATTATGTCTGGACCTTAAAAGAGAGTGCGACCTCTGAGTTTGTTTCGGCCTTTCTTCTCAGAGTAGTCAGATAGGAAACACCGACCTCATCTAGCTTATTTTTATTTTAATATGACGTGTAAAAGTCATTCCTATTTATAGAATAAACAATTTCATTTCATTTCATTCCAAAAGAAGGCTACTCAATGTCTTATAGCATTTTTCTTTTGCAACCCAAATCATCTACGCAAATAAAGTAAGAAATAACCTTTTACATATTTTATTAATTACCTAACCATGTGTATATTTTTTTTACTAAACTATTTAAGAACACTTTTGAATTGTTTTTTTTTACAAACACTCTGTACGTAGTTTCAGCCAGCCGGCACTCAGGCTAGTTCGAGTGCGCCACTGGTCAGCCTAACATGTGTCAAACAGTACACTCACAGATGTCAACACGTCGCTAAAAGCACTGATATGATAATGCATCATGGTGGTCTGTTGACCTATGAAGAAGGCTTTTAAAATTATTCACGATTCACTGTGAGAGATCTCAAGTTCTATATTGCTATGTCATATTACCACAATCAAGCCCTGTATACCTAAGTGTGTTATTGGCTTTATTTCCTGAAAGGATGATAATATGAATAGGTAGAATGATGCTGTTGCTGTGATTTTGTCAGTTTTGTTGTTTGTGTACATATTATGTACTTACTCTGTAATCGAGGAACTCTATTGCAATATTTTAGCCAACTACAAACCCATACGCCCAAAAAATCAAAAAGGTCGTAGGTACTGTTTAGTTTTCTGAACATGGTCCAAACTAAGCTAGAATATGTTTAGTGACAAAACCATTGGTTTTTTTTTTGAACTTTTGTGTCTTACGTTTTTTTTTACAAGAAAACATAAGGTCGCAGGTACTATTTAGTTTTCTGAACATGGTCTAATCTGAACTACAATAAGTTTAATGACAAAACGTCAGAACACTTTTGAATTGTTTTTTAGGTCGCAGGTACTATTTAGTTTTCTGAACATGGTCTAAACTAAACTTATTCTATTGACTCGATAAGAAGAAGATTTACCATAAACTCACACCTCCCCATCGGGGTATTAAGGCTCTTACATACTGGAGCGATTCGCCGCGCGACGCGAATTTTAACAAAACAATTTCTGAGAAAACATCACGGAGAACAATGCGGCGGCGTCGCGTCGCGCGGCGAATAGCCCCAGTGTGTAAGAGCCTTTAAGCAGAACTGCTACAAAGAAGATTTTGTTCTTATAGGTAAATAAATACCTACATACTCGTATATACCTAACAGGATTATGAATTACGATATCCATACTAGTATTATAAATTCGAAAGTAACTCTGTCTGTCTGTATGTCTGTATGTTATCTTTTCACGCCTAAACCACTAGGTAAACGGATTTCGATAAAATTTGGCAAGGAGGTAGATGACATCCCGGGGAACGACATACACTTTTTATCGACATACCACGTGGACGAAGCCGCGGGCGGAAGCTAGTAAACTATACCTAACAGGATATGAATTACGATATCATTAATAATTAATTACTAATTTGTAACTGGTAACATATAAGTATGAACAAGCAACGAAGCAAGAATAAAAAGCTTGTAAAAATAGTTGTTTTTTAAAGTAATTTGATGAAGACGATTGGATACCTAAATGATAATGAGTAAGTTATGGAATGAGTATTTATCCTAACTAATATTATAAATGCGAAAGTGAGTTTGTTTGTTTGTTACGCTTTCACGCATATACGGCTGAACGGATTTCGATGAAATCTGGCACATGGGTAGTCCATGACCTGGAATAGGACATAGGATACTTTTTATCCCGCTATTCCCACGGGATCGAGACCATCGCGGGGTGCAGCTAGTTTATTATGGTTCTGACAAAGTAAATAGTGTGCCCTTTTTTAATCCCATGACATTCAAATAAATTATAACGTTGCAAGCACCATTACACAACTGGATGTCATAAAAATAGAAAACTTCCATAATATAAATTCGAAAGTAACTCTGTCTGTCTGTAACAACTGTAATGTAACCTTTTCACGTCACACCACTAAACTGATTTCGATAAAATTTTGTAAGGAGATAGATGGCATCCCGGGGAAGGACATAGGCTACTTTTTATCGACATACCGCGCGGGCGAAGCCGCGGGAGGAAGCTAATATAGACATAAACTTACGCCTGTGCCCCATGGGGGTAGGCAGAAACTATAGAACCTGCTACGATTGTTACATATTTCCTTTTGCTTCGTTCATGTTCCAACGTCGAGTACTAATCGACCTTTTAAAAGGCCACCACTATGCATGAGTGTCTGTCATTGGTTCTACATCGCAAACAAATGTTCGACATGACATATATCGACTGGTCGTTAGAGCGACAAACTAATCCATAGATCCATTAATTCTACCGCGAGTCACGACAATTCAGAATAGTTACTTTTATGTCTCTATGTATATCTCATAACAGCTGCACAGGTCGATCAGGTTAAGCTACGCTTGCCGGGGTTGGTCTATGGATGGGTGACCATCTTTAAATACCGAGACTCCTCCGTGCCTCGGAAAGCACGTTAAGCGGGTCGTGGCTGTCATTCGTGGATCTTTGACAGTCGTTACGGGTCGTCAGAAGCCCGAAAGTCTGACAACCAGTCTTACCAAAGGGAATCGTTTTACCCAGTACTGGGTTGTGGAGGTCAGATATGCAGTCGCTCCATGTACAATACTGGTATTCAGCTGCATCCGGTTAACTGGAAGCCGACCCCAAAACTTTTTACAAAAAATAAACAACCGACTTCAAAAAAAAACATTATGTAAAAAATAACTTTAAATTCGGAAGTCGGTGGCAAAAAACGAAAACTGAAACCAAAGACACCGACTACCGAAATTAAAGTTATTTTTCACTTTTTTCGTGTTTTTTTTTAAACCGGTTGTTTTTTTTTTGTAAAAAGTTTTTATTTCTCAGCTGCACGTTACGAGAACTGATGGGCGCTATAGTGATAGCGCCAAACACGTAGCCAAAATCTGGGCCAAGTCCATTTAGATTGCCAACGACACTAAGAAGAGGAGAATGAGTTCATCTCGGAAAATACCACCACCATTATGTGCTGCGGCAGCATTACGGAGAAAATCATAGACACATAGGTATGATACTTTTCAACTATTTTCCCAAGATTTTTCATCCCGAAGTCTGAAAAAAAAAAGAATATACAATAATAAAAAAAAGAAAAAGAAAGAAAAAATGTTTATTCTGCACAAACTAATTTGTATTCTGCAAACTCCTTGGGTCTTGAATTTGCTCTGAGTGGGTCGTTGGCCTGTACTTCAAACTGTAGGTAAAACAAAAGTACTGAGGCCCTAGACAAGTGACAATCGCTTCCAAAGCGTTTCGTATTTCTACAACGACTTTCAACAGGATTGACATGTCACTCTGTCTAGGGCCTCTGTATGGTATCAATAAAATGATAAGAAAATCTTTTCATTTGTTTTCCATTTTCAAACTAGCTAGGTCGATTGTTATGCAAGGTCGTATGTTATGTGGGGGGGCAATGATGATGTTGGCTATATGAGTAAATGTAAGGGAAGACCAAGAACGATGGATGGATTGTGTGAAGACGATAATTATGGCTAGAATGGGGTTGAATATAAACTACTTACTGAAATTATAACTACTGACTGGACTACTGCAAACTTACGAAGGACATGCTACGCTGACCCCAAAGAATTTGAAATTGCCACTGTAACGGCTACGGCAGGTAGGTCGGCCGTTATCTGATAGGTAGGAGAGTTAATTGAAATCAGCTGGATATGTTAATACATGTAATTATTAGACACTGTTCAGACAGCCACTGTTCAGTTCAGAGCACTATCACACTTAATTAAGAAATGTACTTCCTTTACACTTCATTATAGATGAGGGTGCCTGGCCATACAGGCTCAGCGAGAAGCCGGTAGGGCCTTCGTTAGACCCCGGTAGCACGCGTCGGTAACACGTGGCCGACGAGGAGGCCTATCAGCACAGGCCTGCAGGTAGGTCGCGGCGATAGGCCGCAGGTAGAATAGGCCTTGGCAAGGCGCACGTTGGCAGTATACCAACGCGTCCTGTCCCCAGCCACGTTGACAGTATACCAACGCGTCCTGTCCCCAGCCACGTTGACAGTATACCAACGCGTCCTGTCCCCAGCCACGTTGGCAGTATACCAACGCGTCCTGTCCCCAGCCACGTTGACAGTATACCAACGCGTCCTGTCCCCAGACACGTTGGCAGTATACCAACGCGTCCCGTCCCCAGACACGTTGGCAGTATACCAACGCGTCCCGTCCCCAGACACGTTGGCAGTATACCAACGCGTCCTGTCCCCAGCCACGTTGGCAGTATACCAACGCGTCCTGTCCCCAGCCACGTTGACAGTATACCAACGCGTCCTGTCCCCAGACACGTTGGCAGTATACCAACGCGTCCTGTCCCCAGCCATGTTGGCAGTATACCAACGCGTCCCGTCCCCAGACACGTTGGCAGTATACCAACGTGTCCTGTACCCAGCCACGTTGGCAGTATACCAACGCGTCCTGTCCCCAGCCACGTTGGCAGTATACCAACGCGTCCTGTCCCCAGCCGGAACGTAGAACCCTGGAAGCGCATTAGAAAGCGCATGTCAGATGCGGTGCAACTAAACTGGAAAAAAGGGCATGAGAATTCAAGAAATAAGTAAAGTACACGAGTCCTGTGGCTCGCCGCGCACTCAAACGCCAGAGTTTAGCGTTGGAGCAACCATGGTTGCCCGAACCATACAATTTTGGGGCAATCATGGTTGCCGGGCACTTGAGTGGCCGTAAGGTCTACTTCTTTTCCATCCGCGAATAAAAGCCAAAAAATAAAAGTAGATATAGGTATTGTAGACAGCATTTATCTTCAAGGTAAGTATGTCAATAAACTATGGCAATCTGTCTGCGAAGCATGGTGATCATGGCAATTTTCTAACTCCTTGAACTCTGTAGGTACTTAGATAATCATAGTAGTTGTATTTTAAGTAAATGAATGTTAAAATAACATAACACACATAACATCACGCTTGTATTCCCCGAAGGTTTAGGCAGAGGTATAACTTTAGTGCATATTTACATTTCGCCAGTTTAAGTCGCATGTAATAGGGAGCGAGCCTATTGCCATCAACCGGGCACAAATCCAGACTCCGGGCTGCCACTGAGAAATTCCAGATGGAAAAACCCAATAACACTTTGCCCGACCCGGGAATCGAACCCAGGACCTCATGCTCAGCAGTAACGCTTGTAACTACAACGAGGAATTTTAAAATAATTAGTACTAATTCAGAATAATTGCTTAGTAGATTCGGAAACATAAGAATTACTGCGATTAAAGATGCAGCGACATTTCCTCAGTAAGTACCATTAAATGCACGCAGCATTACGCAATGTTCTAAAACATTAGCATGTCTTAGATAACCATCAAGCTATCAACGTATGAAAATGTTTAACATAAACCAGGGGGTAGCAACCGCCCACCTCGAATACAACAGATTTATCGATCAATTTGTAACAAAACATCAAATAAATCAATCAAGACCGACATCCTCACGTGTTAATTCACAAGCATAAATCTCCCAAGATTTACTTTATGTAACCCGACCAAGTTTTGATGGCCCTATGATCGATACGAACCTTCCTCGACAGGGTGTCATCAAAACTGGCGACCTAACTGCCGCTGAAAAAACATTTACTTCAAAAATAGAATTCGGATTCCCGCGCTTAATTGCAGCCCCGCCAATGAGCGAGCGTTGCGTGCGAGCGGGAAAACTAAAACATAGAGCGAGATAGCCGGAGTTGTGTTGTTGACTCCGCCCCGTTAACAATATGGCGGTCGTGTTGATTGGCGGAGCGCGCGCCTCCTCCGGGAAAGCCGCGAGGGGAAATGTGGGGGCGGCGAGAAAAGCCGTTTGCTTGCGCTCCTGCAATGGCACGCTTAATTAGTATAAGTAATTTAAATGCGCATTCAATGTGTTGAGTTATGACTGATTTAGTTAATAGGTCAATTAAGGATTAATTCCGAGATTAGGCTTCACACGCATCTTTGTTCACTCGCGTAGTAGGTATGGTTTCTTGGTATTGTAATTTTCTTTTGCAATTTTTCCGTACGATATATCTTTTTTGCGAGACTCTAAGAAGTTATGTGATTATTTCTTTTGAATTACTTGTAATTGTGGGTAGCCTTTTCCCATTAACCTGCACCAGTGCGAATCGAAGGTTTTCTTTGAATTTCTGTCTGGATAACTTTGAGGAATCTGTCTATTCTGTAAAAATCTAACCGTGTTAACTTATGTGAAGTAAGTTTGCAGTGAGCTGTCATTCTACCTGGTGCTGGATTGGCACCTTATTGACAGCGCATGCCGCGTCACTTGCGTTTTCAGGGTGAGCTTTAAAGAAAAGATCAACAGGTGTGATGATAATACTGTGGCCCAGTATTTACTAATTGATTTTAAACGATAAATCACACATTTCGGTACAAAAATATACATTTAAAATTGATTTAATAATACCAGAAAGCCAATTCTTGTACATAAAAAAACCTTCACATTCATGTCACAGTCTGTCAAACTTGTCAAAAATGTTGGTAAATTGATAGTGTTTTTGACAGATTGCGAATGAGATTGAGAATTGCTCCTCTAAGATACTTACCCACCAACACTGGGGTGTGTGTTTTATCGCTAGCCTTTTTAGAATCGTATCATTTTCATGTACTTACCAGTCTTAGACTGATTCCTGTACTTATTGCCTGCCTCATGTATGTCGTTTATTACGTCATAATAGGTATGTGTGACTGACTACTTAGCTGTCGCCCGCGAGTATGTTCCTCCAACCAGGAACCTCCAACCTATAATTACCTACTTCGAAAGCGTTAATAAGCGGATAATGATAACTTACAGATCCTAACCTACAGGATGTTATGTTATAATAGGAAACTTACCTATATTATGTAACTTCTGTAAAATATTTACTTACTGTACGGAGGTTACTTATTATAGATAGATAATATGTAAGTTAGCACTTCGTCAAAATAAAAACTGAACGATAAATAGCTTTTTTGTAAACTTAGTCACAATTCCTGAGGCTGTGCTGTGCCTCTACAGGGGCCGTATTATGAAGTATAAATGCCATTATGATTCCAGACTGAAAACAGGATGGTGCTAGCGGTCATCTATAGCTCCATCTCTCTCTTGCACTGGAATCATGATGGCATTAAAACGTCATAATACGCCACCAGCAGGCGTAGCATGAGTATTGTTTTGTCGACGGAAGAGTAGACAAAAATGACGTTTCCTGTAGACAGTAAACAGTACGAGACAGCAGCAAAATAGAAAGAGTCAACTGCACTATTTACGAAATTCACTCTTTTACATAATTCGACTCAGAATTCTTTGTTTTTTCATAGGATTTATCGGTTGTCAGTGTGATTTTGACAGTAAGGATAGAAAACTTTCTTCCGAAATAGTCTACTTAAAAAAAGACCTAGACAAAGATCGTTAGAAATGAAAGACAAAATGACAGATTGTAGAAAGATTTCTACGGTGGATGTCAAAAATGAAGAAACGAACTGTCACTTTGTATAGAAAAAGCTATGTCTATTCTTCGTAGAGATAGAAAACGCCATGCTACGCCTGCTGAAGACTGTTCTAGACAACTGGAAAACACATATTTTATCACGGCTTCCTAATAAGGGGGATGCGCCAAGGTAGCCCGTGAAATTCAAATTTTCTTACGTTTTTTGCAAGTCAATGTCAGGTTGTATGTTGATTAAAATATGATTCGCGATCGTAGCAAATATGGCTTTACAGAATTATAATCGATTAGTTAAAGGTCATGATTTCATTAAATAGTCATTCAATAGGATTAAATGAACTCCGAGAGTTATACTAATGATTTTTATAATAATGATTCTATAAATAATTATTTGATACGACCGCAAATCATAATTTAGAATAACATACAACCTGATACTGACCTACAAATAGCAAAAAACGTAAGAAAATTTGAATTTCTCAGCTAACCTGACGCTTTCACAACGCATTCTTTTAAAGATTATCAACACAGTGCTCAGCAGTGCATAGCATAAGCATAATTAGCCTATAATATTCCCACTGCTGGGACACAGAGGCCTCCTCTCGGTGAGAGGGACTGGGCCGTAATCCACCACGGGGGCCCAGTGCGGGTTGGTAGATGTCACATGTCTTCGAATTTTTGGTTCTAGGACATGCCGGTTTCCTCACGATGTTTAGTAGTTTAGCAGTATCAGTTTTCCTCAGCAGTGCTGCTGACAAATTGTCGAACTCGTATCAAGTGATTTGATTAGCTGTTAATACTTAGGTATTTCAGTCATCACAACAGTTAACAAAAGTTTGTCTATCTGTTCAAGTTAATTTTGTCTTGTCTGGGTAACCTTTCCGAAAACATGTAGGTACAGCTTCTGCTTTAAGACAGGCGGCTACCCTGACGTCATCAAATCATTAGCCCACTTTGATCAATAAGTATCTACTAATGAGATCAAAAGTAGGCTAGATAATTAGCTTGTACCTGCTGATTAACACATAAAATAGAGCAGGATTTCAGAAATCGAAGAATTACCTTAAGCCTCTCATACCAAGTCGCCTGTCCCTGGACGTTTTTTTAATTAAGCTCTGTGTACTTAGCTATAGGTAAGTACTTATAATACAAGTCGCCTGGACATTTTTTAAATTAAGTTCTGTGTACCTACTTAGCTATAGGAACTTATAATAAACCCAGATGTTACTGAAACTATTGTTCATCTCTGATCATCGTGATTTTCGGATAGGTACTCGTATGATGAAAAAAATACAGCTTTTATCAGCCAGATCACAGTTAGGTAGGTATGTAAGTCGGACGGCGAGCAATGGGTAGCTCACCGTCCGATATGGACCAGACCCGGGTCGACGGCGCGTTGTGTTCCACGCGCACCTCAAAGAGATGTCAGCACAATTGGCAGTGTCCGCTAGGACCGATGCGTGCTCGGGTTGCGGGAAAGTCCGAAAGGGATACAGGGACCCTTGGCAACAGGCAACTGAAGGAACACGGGTGGGTTTTAGTCAGTAAAAGTCTGGCACGCCGTCCCGCTCCTTCCAGAGCGGGAGAAGTCATTTGATGACTAACCATATTCAAAAAAAAAAAAGGTAGGTATGTAAGTAGGTCCTATAGTAGGTACCTACTTGGTTTTCCCTCCGTCTTTTTCATGTGCACTGTAAACGGTGGTTTTCGATGCCTCTCGCCAAACCTACCACAATATAACTTAAAAGTAACATTTCAATAGCTACAATAGTACATTTAGGTATTAACAACTTTCTACCTAATACGGTTCATGAGATACAGCCCGCTGACAGACAGACGAACGGACATCGGAGGCTTAGTAATAAAAATCAAATTGCATGAACTCCAATGCCTCTGTTAACCAGCATGTCCCTGGGACTTATTATGAGACTCTTTTTTTGACAGTAGTTAAGTCCTACATCTTCCTCAATCAATGGGACAGGAAAAAAGTGATTTCATGCTTATAATAATCCGGATATATTATGTGCATTGCTATTCTGTAACCATCTCTCCGTGAAAACTTATAATAGATATGCAGTGAGCGTGGAGTGAGCTGTCATTGTCATCGATACCTACGGATGCTAAGGCAGTGACAGGAGGAGCTCGTGGCTATGTAATAAAAGCCGCACGGGTCGATAAATCAGGTTAAGCTACGCTTGCCGGGGTTGGTGCGTAAATGGGTGACCATCTTTACATATCGAGACTCCTCCGTGCCTCGGAATGCACGTTAAGCCGTTGGTCCCGGCTGTCATTCGAGGATCTTTGACAGTCGTTACGGGTCGTCTGAAGCCCGAAAGTCTGACAACCAGTCTTACCAAGGGGTATCGTATTACCCAGTTACTGGGTTGTGCAGGTCAGATAGGCAGTCGCTCCATGTAAAATACTGGTATTCAGCTGCATCCGGTTAGACTGGAAGCCGACCCCAACATAGTTGGGTAAAGCCTAGGCAGATTGCTAAGGCAGTGACAGTTCACTCCAAGCTCACCTCACAATAGCACAACTAGGTATAGTTTTAATATGAAAAAATGCTGCTGTTGACACAAAGACCTCCCCAAAACCTTCGAAACTCACCTTGCTGGGTTCGAACCTCAAATCCGTACCATAAAAATATTCTTGATTGATTCAATAAAATAATTTCATTTCCAACAAAATTAAAATGCGCAAAATCCAAAAAGATAAGTCAGCCGAGTTGATTAATTTTTATTTAAAACCAGTTTGGTAAAACTGGTTGAACTCTAAAGCAACATGAACTTTGAGCCTGTACCCACTAACTGTAGGTTATATAACATAACATTATGATACCTGTTTTCCTCAAAGGTTTAGGCAGAGATATAGGTACCTACACAAAAGCACATTCGCATTTTGCCAGTCATGTTTAAGTCACATAGGGGCGAGCCTAACCGGGCACAAATCTAGACTCCGGACTGCTAGGCTGCTACTGATAAATTCCTAATGTAAAAATTACCTAGACCTGGGAATTGAACCTAGGACCCTTCCAAAGGTGTGTGTGACCCTTCCGCACGCTTGCTATCACTACACTAACGACGAAGACGAAGTCGAGCAACGTTTTTTAAAAATATTCTTAGCTTGAATTATATTTCAGTTATGAAATAACTCATACTTACCTATCGTGATAAAAAATATTCTGACACAGCCCAGGGACTGCTCCTGTCCAAGGTGTGCGAAGTAAGTACTTCGTTCAGCACACTTTGGACACGAATATCGTATGCACAGGATTTAGTATTCAAAGTAGTTAGTTATGGCTTCCCGTGATAGTACCTACCTACATTAACCTACATATACACAAGTATCGCTAATTGTAGAGCTTATCTATCTCAATACAAATAAAGCAACATTTAGCAAACGCCTGATAAAAATGTCATAGCAATAATTGCTTCGTGCTACTGTAATTTTTCACTGTTTAACTTAACTTGGTAGTTTATCATTATGTACTGGGCTGTACTACTAGGCTTTACTAAGTCTGATTCCCGACAAAGATTATGCCACCCCTTTTTCTAGTGGTGAGCAAAACGTGGATAAAATTGGACGGGGTATTCTGCAAACACTAATCCATCTGGCAATTACTTATTTAAGTAGTTGAACAAAGAAACATCAAATAAAGGGTTTACTGAAAGGAAAATTGACATTTGTGCATCGTTGTTTGCAATAGACTCGCCCCCTATTACATGGGACTTCATAACTGGCGAAATTTGGATGTAGGTACTATAGCTAGACCTCTGCCGAACCCTTCGCTGAATGCAGGCGTGATTTTATGTTTACCTAATTATGTTTTGAAAGGCATAGAAAATCTACATTACGGAAGCACTCATTTCCAAAAGAATGCCGCCAGTCTCTTGGGTACTTACATTACCAGCCAGCAGCAGCATTACCTTACAGCGATGCGTAGGTTTTCGCCGCCATATTTTAGTTATTAATTGTTTATTTGTAGGTATAGTTAGTTTTAATGTATATTATTTAGGTAATTAATAGTTAGTTGTGTTATGTATAAAATAAAAGGGAATATTTTTTAAATGATTATTAAAATTTCCAAAAGATATCACGTAAGTGATGAAATTAATAGTGGCAATTCTTTAGACCAGCTTGCACCACCAATCACCAAATACATTTTGCACTAACTTATTAAAATATCATTCTGTCTCCATCATCTTCAAAGGAATAACAGAAACACAACGATATAAATTACATTCGTTATCTATCCTTGATTTCTGGTGCAAGCAGATCTTTGTGTAGTTTTTTTTTTCCCCAGCTTGTTCCTTTTTGTGTTTGTGTTCTTTCTTTGCGTCATTTTCACCGCAAATTTTTTTCTATTTCATTCTTTTTTTTTCTAATTAAAAAAAAACCCTGATAGTTATTAGTTTAGAATTGGAATTTGTCATAGGTTCAAAACCCCATTACCGTTGACACCAAAGCTACTAACGATTCATCAAGAGCAGTCACATCGCCCTTTTAAAGCCAGTCCAATAACCATTTGTCCGAACAACGGCAGTTGATAACATCGGCACATTAGATTAATTCACACGTCGAGGTGTCCCACATTACCGGCCAACGTCGGCAGATGTGTAGAACTGTAGACTTGTTAGTAGAAGCTATTTTTATAAATTAGCATAGCATAACATGTAACTTGTTTTGATCGAAGGGATAGTTAGACGAACTGTACGGGCTGTAAAGGGCTGGGTCCGAGGACCCAGCCCTTTTGCTAACCGGGCCCTAATCCAAACTCCAAGGGGCCTACGACCACCGCTTACAGCAGTATTATTTTAATACTAGCTGTGCCCCGCGGTTTCACCCGCGTAAGTCTCGATCCTGTGGGAATATCGGGATAAAAAGTATCCTATGTGTTAATCCAGGTTATAAACTATCTGTTAGCCAAATTTCATCCAAATCCATTCAGTAGTTTTTACTTGAAATAGTAACAAACATCCATCCATCCATCCATACTTACCTACAAACTTTCGCGTTTATAATATTAGTTAGAAGTTAGATTATATTAGATTACTTCAGTGTAGGAAAGAGATGAAGCTCTACAGAATGAGCTCCATCTCATTCCCCCACGAAGTAAGATTAAAATAATACTGCTGTAGGCGGTGGTGGTAGGCCCCCAGGAGGCTCTTATAGAGAGCTCTTATAGAGAATTTCATAATAAAGTCCGGCCGTCGAGAGAATGCTTGCCTGACCTGACACCTGTCAGTTGGACAATTTGTAGTCAAAACTCAAAGCATTTAGGTATTGCAATTAAACCATTTTCAGGGAATTTTGAATTTTCAATGAGTCGGTCAGAAAGTTGAAGCTAGCAGATTCCAAAACGTAGATCTTTATGGAGAAGAACGGGCAAATACCTCCAAGGACACTCTTTTAAATAAAGATATTACAAAATCCTGGGTACTTTATTCCCGACACCTGTCATTTGGACAATTGCTAGTCAAAAAATAAAGAACTTTTTATTTTTTGACTCTTAACTCCTATACGAGCATGGAAAGGTTTTGTAATGTAACGAGCTTACCTAGTTATATATCTACTTTTATCTCTCACAAATCTATCCAATAAAACCTATGTTATTCAGTAAAAAAGTCATGAATCTTCTAGTTTTTCTCGTACTAAATTGCACAAAAAAATGGCCGTTTGTTTTGCAAACAAGAAAAAAAAAATGCAGATTTGAAAAGCTTTAGAATATAAACAAACTATTATAAACAGTTACAGCACATGTTACGTTACCACCTACAGCGTCTAAACAGAAGGTATTACATAAATCAATCCGTTTCACCCCATTTTGACAGCTCCAGACGCCATCTTAGATTGGTGGCACACTGATCTCTTGTGTGGTCTCGCACTTGAATGGCTATGACAAAAATTTTACCCAAAATATTGATAAAAAGTTGAAAACAGATTTTGGGATAGAAGTTTTTCATTGAAACTAAGTATTTTATAGAAACGGTACCAAACCATAGCAGAGAATTTTTGATCAGGGGTGTTGTGACAGCCTGCCAGTTTTCAAATAAAAGGTGACACAAAGAGTGTCTTTGCCGTGGGCTAAACGAACTGCAATGTATCGCGTTTTGATAGTGTCATAATAAACATTTTTCCGCATGGCGCCTGAGATAAAATTCAGATTAGGTAGAGCTGAGTTTTTCCAAAAAAACATCATGAATTACACACGAGCACGACCTTGCAAGTATTATGGATTTGTGAGGTCGCCTGTGATTCAGAAATGTCACGAGGGCAGCTCTACCCTCGTTCCTTGGGCGTAGAATCCTATTGCTAAGCACTAAATTAGGTGTGGGGGTTGCGCTTTCGAAATTCTTTTTGCAGTTCAACGTTGTATGTCGATCAAAATATGATTAGTGCCCGTTAAAACCGATTCAAATCATCAACACAATTCACCTCAAATGTCACGATTCCATGATTAGTCATTTAATAGTTTGAAATTATTCCTTGACAATTCAAAAGGTTTCATTGAAATTAATGCTTTGAGTTTGAATTAGTTCCGCCCTATTCTTAAACGAACACTTCGGCCGAACTAACTTAAAATTCGAACTACTATTGCAAACCATATCAGCATAATGATCAGGAATTCGCAAAATGCAATTAGACAATAGTTAGTTGCAACCTTGTTGCAACATTTGAAACTGCTCAGGGGCAGTCCACCTGCACTGCATAGTCGCATACCTGCAGCGAATGCAACTGTTTGCCGATGGAACTGATACGGTTGAATTAACTACGGCGTAACTGAACTTGTGATTGTAATTAACACTTTTAGATTTTAATTAGATTTGTTTAATGAAAAAATGATTTAAACTCGAACTCAGCGCACCCATATTTCACGTGTTCTATTTAAATAAAGGCCTATTATTTTAGTCATTATTTCAGAGGTCAGATAGGCAGTCGCTCCATGCAAAATACTGGTATTCAGCTGCATCCGGTTAGACTGGAAGCTGACCCCAAGATAGTTGGGAAACGGGTAAGCTAATGTGCTGATGATGATTTCAGTAAACAAGTAGTAGGAAAAATGAAAAACCTTTATGCAAAATGGCGTCAATCAATAACCTCTACCTAGCTTTATTTAGCACAGATTAAAAGGCACACTAGAATATACAACAGGTAACAAAATAAAATTAAAAATCAAATAAAATAGTGTAAAATTGTGATGTATGAAAATTATCAGGGGAGTGTGCCAACGAGGGCCTAGACAAGTGACAATCGCTTCCAACGCGTTTCGTATTTCTACAACGACTTTCAACAGGATTGACTTACGCTTTTCGATAGCTTATGTAAGTCCTACTTATACATTTTTGCCTTTTCCATAATCGTTATCTAGGCCCTCTATTCAGCAAAAATGCCAGACAGCTATATTGGTATGTGCGTGACGCTGGTTTTCAACCAGACCTGAAGGTGTGAGATGACGGGTGTACCAAAATCAGTTGCATGGTCAGCACGTTTTTTGAAACTCCTTGTGAAAAATGTAGAGAAATTGGGCAGACGTATACACTGCACACCCATATTTTGCCAGGATGAAAAGTGGGTGAATGGTTTATAAATACTTACCTAATAAAACTCTGTCCGATACACACAACGCACATTCATTTATTATGTAAAAGACTGGACTTACGACAGCTTTAAAAAATAAAACCTTTATGAAGGCAGTAGTTAATTGCCACATACAGTACGTAAGTACAATAAAAAACAGATAAGTAAACAATGCATGCGGAAACAACTCTCCGGAAGATGGCGTGTGTGGCGTCGGGTGGGGTTCGATATAGCGCGGGCAGTTTGACAGATCATTCATTTTTTTTTTCAAAAATATAACCTTTTGTCTCTAATGAGTTTTTCTGGCTTGTTTCGTTTTAGTGTCTCATGTTTGCAAGAGCAGTGGTCAAAGAGTATAATAATAATATGGGAGGCAGTGGTCGAGCACGGACCGCAGTCCCCCAGCACCTTGATTGAGGTACTCAGAATCGGGAAGAGATTGTGATTTTATAGGGATCACAATCCTTTCCTGATTCTGAGTACATTAGAATAAAATCCATTGCCTCATTTGTTTACAAAACACCTACAGGAAAGATTATACAATACAACGGATTCCTTGTGTGTTACGCAATGGGGGTGCAGGTTTGAACCGGATTTCATTTATTTATTTTATTCTATCATAATTCCAAAAAAGATTTCCAAAGGACGGAATATCATTAATAAAATCTTCAATTCTAACTGTTTTTTTTTTACTCCTACATCATTAAAATTCCTATGGTTCACCAACCAAACATTTACGTTCACCTACATAACCTAAACTACCTACGTACAGTTCTACTTTAAAGCTACTAAAAAATAAAAACAAAAATAAACAAGAACTACTTTCTATCAACTCGGACCGCGCGACTGACGGACGGACACGTGTTTTTGTCCGAGACTCCGAGTACAAATTACGTCAGCATTGTAGTCGTTAAAAAGGAAAGTTTCAGAATGTCCACTACATTGAACACATGAATCTCTGTCTGTTTCTTAGCGTGTAGAAGGCCAAAAATAATAAAAAAGTTGCTAGACCAGAAATTCAGCGGCTCTATCTCAGTTTACT
This sequence comes from Lithophane socia, assembly GCA_947522985.1. NCBI lineage: Eukaryota > Metazoa > Arthropoda > Insecta > Lepidoptera > Noctuidae > Lithophane > Lithophane socia. The sequence continues at coordinate 13,727,061 of OX383270.1, read as the reverse complement.
GATGAAGCCATCATGTGTAGGTAGCTGACAGAGCATAAATAACTTACTTATCAAACATTATAAATATGTAATTGACAAATCAGTCGAACAACTGTAGGATCACTTGGTACACGCGGGTACACATCAGCTATACATTTCCCGTTTATGCTGATCACGCATTGTATAGAATTTCCGTACAATGCGAGGACAGCTTATACTGGAAATGTATAGCTTGATGTGTAGCCGTGTGTACAACCAGTAACTCAACTTGTACAAGTTGGTAAAATCCGTAGCACAATTTAGGACAATTGGATAAATTCATAAGCACTACTAGGGCGAGTTGATATAATCAATAGAACAATTATCACAAGTTGATAAAATCAGCAGCACAAATTAGAACTACATATTTGCTAAATTCAGTAGCACAACTAAAACGAATTGGAAAAATCAGTAGCACAACTAAAACAAATTGGTAAAATCAGTAGCACAACTAAAACAAATTGGTAAAATCAGTAGCACAATTAAAACAAATTGGTTAAATCAGTAGCACAACTAAAACAAATTAGTAAAATCAGTAGCACAACTAGAACAGATTGGTAAAATCTGTAGCACAACTAAGACAAGTAGACAAAATTGACATAAAATAAAGTGTTGTGTCGTAATGATAACAAGATTTACAAGCATACTATAGACTTAGAAATACATATAGACTTAAAATAATTATGTACACACGGCTACAAATCAAGCTATACATTTCCAGTATAAGCTGAACTCGCATAGTACGGAAATCTTATACAATGCGAGATCAGCATAAACTGGAAGTGTATAGCTTGATGTGTAGCCGTGTGTACAAAAAAGAGGGACAGAATCATAGAGCATCCAAAAAGTTTGCATCGTTATCAAAAGGAAAAGTGAAAACTGCAAGTGTTTTCGGAAAGTTTATCTTTTTACGCGACAATGTTTGAGTCAATAGTTAAATACATACCAGTCAAAATCATAACCCTCCTTTTTGCTTAACCGTAGTCAGGTAAAAACTAGATGGTGCCGGCATTTCCTATCTTCCAAATCGAAGTTCGCCATTCCGATACTTTTGCACCATTTCTGTTTAGTGATAAATGCACAACTGTTATAATCTACATTCGCGTACGATCAATTAGTTAATGGCTGTGCATTTGCATATTTTTGCAAGTTTACTCCGTATTTTGGCGCGATTTAAGTCTTTTTTAAGTAAGATGTAGACTAAGTGGCATTGTTTTTATCTTTAGGTATTACGTTAATTTAAATTAAGAATTCTTATATTACAACACGTAACGGTGTTAGGGCTTTAAGGTTTTATTCAAAAGAATGAGCTGTACACACGGCTACACATCAAGCTATGCATTTCCAGTTTCTACTGATCTCGCATTGTATAGAATTTCCTTACATGCGAGGTCAGCTTATGCTGGAAATGTATAGCTTGATGTGTAGCCGTGTGAACTCTAAATAACATGAAAGGATTTTAAGCTACTGCTGAGCATGAGAAAGAAAAGAAAGAAAGAAAAAGAAGCTTGTCATGAGGTTCTGGGTTTGATTACCAGGTCCGGCAAAATGTATTTGGGTTTTTCCATGAGGAAATTCTCAGTGGCAGCCCGGAGTCTAGAATTGTGCCCGGTTGCTGGCAATAGACTCGCCCCCTTTTACACGGGACTTAAATATAACTGGTGAAATGTGGCTGTACTATTTCACCAGCCGCCCCAGACACCATTACTGTTTGACGGCAAAAATACGCGTAACGCAGTGGATTTTGTTGATTTGCTATAATAAAAGCTCAATTAGGGTGAAGGGCCAAAGAGCTTTGAAATACAAATCAGCATTAATATACCTACACATAAACAATCCCACCTGAATTCCGAAGGGCTAGGCAGAGGTATTAGGTCCATACACTTTAAGGCCCTACCCTACCTCAAATTGCTTAGCATATGATCCTCCATTATGCTGAAAATACTGCAGCATTAATTTTGAAATAAATATATGTTAAAGTTGAGGATTGATGCTAGGTCCTATGTTTGGTGAAAACACGATTAGGTACATACAATTTTCTCGATAGAAAAAAAAACCAAAGTTAACTCTAAACCGAATTATAAACCGCTGGTATTCAAAAAATACTTCAAATTAGATCATGAAACTTAACTGAAATAACTATAAAGCAGGTCTTATGTTTTTTTTTATTTTAATTACCATTATTTTCCCCTAAAAAGCAATTACCTAAAATATTCGAGGCTCCGTCTCGCTCTCATTCAGGCCGCGAGTAGTATGGTGCGAGCGAGATAAAATTTGAGGTAGGGTAAGGCCAGACACAATAGAATTTTAATTGTTATCGGCCAGTAGAAGGCCAATCGACAGTTGAGCGGTACAGTAGGCGTAGCATGGCGCTTTCTATCTCTACGAAGAATAGACATAGCTTTTTCTATACAAAGTGACAGTTCGTTTCTTCATTTTTGACATCCACTGTAGAAATCTTTCTACAATCTGTCATTTTGTCTTTCATTTCTAACGATCTTTGTCTAGGTCTTTTTTTTAACTATTTCGGAAGAAAGTTTTCTATCCTTACTGTCAAAACCACACTGACAACCGATAAATTCTATGATAAACAAAGAATTCTGAGTCGAATTAAGTAAAAGAGTGAATTTCGTAAAAAGTGCAGTTGACTCTTTCTACTTTGCTGCCGTCTCGTACTGTCTACTGTCTACAGGAAAAGTCATTTTTGTCTACTCTTCTGTCGACAAAACGGTGGTCATGCTACGCCTGCAGGAAAACAACAAAATCAGATCGCCACCAAATTCTCCTTTTATGTAGAGCAGTGGTGGCCCAGTGGTAACGGCCGCGACTTACGAGTTGTAGGTCATAGGTTCGAACCCCGACAGGCGCTTTACTTTGTGTAAATAATTTCATCACCACTGCTCCCAAAACGGTGAAGGAAAACATCGTGAGGAAACCGGCATTTCTTAGAACCAAAAATTCGAAGACATGTTACATCTACCAACCCGCACTGGGCCCGCGTGGTGGATTACGGCCCACTCCCTCTCATAGAGAGGAGGCCTGAGTCCCAGCAGTGGGAACATTATAGGCTGATTACGGTTACGGTATGTAAAAGTTACTTTTGGTCCTCTACTAACCTGCTGGGAACTACATTCACCTTTTTAAAGCCTAATTGTTTTTACATAACCGATCTCAAGTGAGCAGCGGTGAAGGGCAGGCGATTTTGGGGACCGCGTCATGTTATGTTAATGACGTTTAAAAAAAACCGGACACGTGCAAGTTTATAAATCGCGTGGTGAGGGCTCCGTACGTTAAATTATGTTTTCTAACATGTTTTTTATCTAAAGAACAAACTTAACATTGTAGTTGAAAAATGTTCCCCCTTACATTCGAACTACAAATGTAAGTTTGCACGCACAATATTGAGAGATTTACTATGTTTTTTTAAGACCATAGACTTCTTATAAGTTTTCCTGTAATCTATAAGTAAAGAATGGTCTCATATTTTTTTTCAAAAGGAGCTAAGTGGCAAAGAATGATCAATTTTCATCTATTTTCTTAAATATCTTTCAAAGTCTTTATTTTAAAATTATAAAAAAATTGTATATTTGAGATCCACAGAACAAGCCTTTTCATTTGATATGTCCCCACACGGTACAGCTTGCAAAACCTTTTTTTTTAATTTTCCAATTTGCCCCCGTTACATATCCGCATTTGGGTCACAGAAATTCATATTTGTACCAAATTTCAACTAAATTGGTCCAGTATATTCGGAGCAAATTGGCTGTGACAGACGGATAGACAGCCAGACAGACACGACTACACGAGTGATCCTATAAGGGTTTCGTTTTTTCATACGGACATACGGAACCCTTTAAGTGCTGATTTTCAGCCTAATTTGAATAATAGAATAAGTAGTAGATTACCGCCGCGGCCTGCAAAAGGCGCATTGATGGACACACAAATATGTATAAGTGAGTGATCCTTAGACAACATTGACGGTAGTTTTTCACGGCATGAAAAACGTGTGCGTACAAAGGGCTTACCCAGTGTAATTTGTATTATAAGTCTATGTATTACCCCACGCATTAAATAAAAACCATAAAATAAAAGAATCTATCTCATAAAACCTATTCGTTTTTTTGTAATGTAAGTCTGTCATACTTTCTATCGCCTACAATAATAACTTCAAAAAGAATTGAGCACATATAGAGAAAAAAAAACAAATCAAGAACCTGGTATTAACTTCTCCTTGTTAAGCCCGAATAGTACAGTCGAACTTCACTATCGAGTAACATACTACCGTATAAAACGAATATGTATCACATACATTGCTTCTGCAGTTCGTAAAACAAATCTGCAAACTCCTTGTATAACCGCAGTGTACATGAAACAAGGCAGCATCGCTTAGACAGATCTCAAATTCGATAACTTCATGGTGCGAAGATCCTATCACTGAATGGAAAGGCGCGTTGTTCATTTCACCAAGTATAAAACGCTTGTGGGGATCTGAGATTGCACCAGTCAATACTTAGAAGTCGACAACAGCATCTAAACTATTCAACATGATCGCTTTTGTAAGTGTTTTCTTAATTATTTAATATCAAGTGACGTAACAACGATAATAAAATGGATCGGAAAATTGTGGCGGTTTTCCTGGCAGTATAATGTGGTTCCTTTGCGTGGAAGTTGAATCTAAAAAAGTGTAATCTAAAAACATGGCGGCTTTTTGGACTGTCAAAATATGTTTGATAAAAAATTATGTTTATTAGTTTCTCATGCTCTGAATGAGAATTAATAATACATTATTCATAGTTTAAATCGGTGATTGCTTGTGACATAATGATTTTGTGATGTTACATCATAACTTTGTTACTAAGTACCTGTTCTATGGTGACTGTACTGTGCTATGCTATTGCGTTCAATGACATCATAGACAATCATTATGTAAAAAAAATACGACAGTTTATTTTGAAAATAGAATTAGAACTGTTTCCTTTTGCAAATGCAAAATTATGTAAATTATATTCAAAACAATGATTCGAAAGGTAAAAGTTGTAAATAGTACAAAATGGCACAGAGGTTATCTACGTGCGTTCGAATCCGACAAGAACGAATGTGACTTTTTCTAAATCATAACAATGTAATAGTTATCATTGTTCTAGTTTACATTCTACATTACTAGTAATCTTAGACATAACTGTCTAAAAATACAGGAAATCTGCTCTTAAAATAGTCTAAAATCACTTCATTTTAAACTTCGCAAATTCCTTTCCAAAACATGCAGCCGTTGCAATCTATTCCTAAAGAAAACTACATTACCTTCCAGAAAACAGCAGCCATCCTCCTTCTAGCGGCCTTCGCGGCTGCCCGACCCTCAGACGACTGGGAGCCCGAAGGTCACTCCCACTCAGAACACACGAAGCCGTATCACGTCACGGTGGTGAAGAAGATTGGGGTACCAGTCCCCCATCCCGTGGCCGTGTCGGTCCCGCAGTACGTGAAGGTCCCCATCCCCCAACCTTACCCCGTCCACGTTACAGTGGAACAGCCCATCCATGTGCCAGTTTACAAGGTAAGCTTCTGACTAAGTACTGTTAATATAAAAGTTTTACATCATAATTATCTATGGTTTAACACATCTACAGGATTTTTTTAAATAGTGGCACTGTTTTGTAAGGGCAATCAATTTAACATAATATAATATTTATTTGCAAAAAAAAAGGTGGAAAACAAAAAAAAAAGGTTATAGTTGATCTCAGTGTAATTAGGGCAAAATTAGGAAAAATGAGGGATATAATAATATTTGGATACTAATATTTAAATTAAAATACGAACGTGTTGCAAAAACTAAGGAAAATGGCAATCCTCTTCTCCCGAGTCGGCACAAGCACTGACAGTCTTCAACAGCTCATGAAATGCTAAAGACAAGGAATTTAGATTGTTACGGGGGTGACAGCCTAGCCTAGTTCTGTTCATTTTGGTTGGTGGTAGAGCTTGTTCCAAGTCCGCCTGGCTAGCTGTTTTTTATATTTCTATGGTGTGCCCTTTCAATTACGTCGCTTGTGGAAGCTATGAATGCACCCTGCATCCAAATTGCGTTCAGGACACGGAATGACAATTCCACAATATCCATTGCGTCACAATTGTCATTCCAAATGTAATTAGGGCGATGATTTAGAATGTTTCATTTTTTTGTCGTAATTGGTGAATAGGTATTGAATAGGGTGCATGGCCTAGGTATGTTATTTTTTTCCGCTAGTTTTAAGGAACTTCATAAAGGAGTATTTTCTCAATTCTCGAGTACTCGCTACCAATGTCCAGTGAAGGTTTAATAATTCAGAAAAGCTTTTTAGATTACACTACCTAGTGTAATCGGTATGCCTATTTGGATAACGAAGTACCTACTTCGTTATCCAAATAGGCAACACAAATAATAGTGCAATTTGCCATAAATCTTGTCAATCGACTTATTTCTAAATGGGCCCCTACACCCTATTGTCCTTTATTGCACTGGACACAGATTTAATTAGGGCATTTGATTGAATTTCAAATGCCCTAACAAAAAGAATAACTTTTTTACGTTGTTTTGAGTACAGACCTAGTTCCTCTTCATTTGAATCAATTACACTGATATTTTGTTTATTGCTGCTCCATGTGCAGCTCAGATTCATTCGTGATTCAATTGATTCGCCCTTTACATTCATTGACTCTGCTAAAAAAAATACTACTCAGATCGTGTGACTGGCAACACTTAAGTAATTGTATTCATTAATCATCTCATAATTAGTCATTAAAGTCACAGTATGATCGTAGCGTGTTTTATCATTGCAGCTGTAGCACTTATTTGCAATTTTTCATTTTTCCTCTTGGTTCAACTTTGTCTCAGTTTTTTGTTATGGCAACACTAGTATACCCGGGAAAAGGTGGCAATCCCGGGCTACATGAAATTAAAAAAAGTAATTTATTAAAATTCATTTTAACAAGTAATAAAAACAATTTAAAAGAGTTTACAATTTAATACGCAAATAAAACGGACACAACTCTTTACGACTTTCACGACTGGTTTCTTTAAAAACAACTATAAAATAATCGCTGTAAACCTTTCTTTGTCTGCCCTCTGTAAAACTGTAATTATTGCCATTTTAAACATTTAAAAAGGCACCTTTCGCGTAAGTTGTACCATAAACATAGAACCAATTAGTTTAACACTTACAAGCAAGCCGACATTCTCCTAACATCAATTCAATTAAACTTAAACCACAAAGTTAATGCCAAAGAGAAACTATACAATTATTTTACACGACAAATAAAGTAGTACAACGTAAGTGTTATATCACAGTTATTGTGTCTAGATGCGTTTTTGCAATTACCTCATAACGTTACCCATTCATTGCTGCATCAAACTGTTACGTAACGCAGTCGGCCATGACAGAAAGTAAAAGCGCGGGCAGTCAAGCGTGCATTTGAAAAAAGAACAGTGCGTTTGTGACAGTTTGCAGCCAGTTACAATCGGAAACGTTATCTACTTATCTCATTCCAAAATACTACACACCCAACATTGAAGTAGCAAATTCTTCTACAATCATTATGCTAACGGGTCTCATAAAAATGTTGAGACAATCTCCTCGTAGTACCACAAATCATGCCCACGTGAAAACAAAACTAATCCCAAACTCTTTTCAGGTCGTTACCAAAATTGTGGAGAAGCCAGTCCCCTACACCGTTGAGAAGCCCGTCCCCTATGAGGTGGAGAAGCCTTACCCTGTTGAGGTTGAGAAGAAGGTTGAGGTCCCCATTCCCAAACCCTACCCAGTCCATGTCCCCGTCTACAAACACGTCTACCACCACAAAGGAGGCCACAAGCACTAAAGAAAAAAATCAAATATTTAAAATAAGGGGGCAAAGAGGTTCTATAGCTTATTTTTATAAGCGGGGTTGCCAGTGTAAATACAAATTTCGTAGATCTGATGGAGATGTAATTCCATCAGTGTTGACTTATGTAATAATGTTGTGATATTTATTGTTGTTGTGTGCAAACAATTTATGTTGTTGTCTGTGCTGTTGATCGCGTTTTTGTTGACTATTGTGTAATTGTTGTTGATTATTTTTAATTTTAAGTGTTGTACATTGTACATTAAAAAAGATTTTAAACTATAATTCGTGCGATTACTTATTTGGGTCCTGTACATTTTTATAACATTCCGGATTTCAATCTCCATAACTCCGTGGTCTTTCCCATTAATGTATGGATGTTAAAATATAACATGACTCCTATCTAAACATCACGTTTGATGACATATCGATTCAACTGTAAATCGATATCTCAGCCAGTATCTTGTTTGGCATCACTGCAATCCAACTTTCACTGAGCGGCGGTCAAGGCTCCGGTCAATGACTCCAAGTCTCCACAACGAGCGACTCGCCTCATCCACCATACATTGCTCCACGTATATAGCATACAACCACTCTTAATCATTGTAAGCCAGTAATGTATGTTGCGTGTGGGTGGCCGGTTATTTAGTAGAGTCATCAATTGATTGCTCGCAAATAATATCGATCACTCGTTTATTTTTTTTTTGTTTACGCTTGAGTCATGGGATATTTTTAGGAGTTGGACGTAATGCTTGTAAGTAAATTAAGAAATATAATATAAGCTTGTGGATACCGGGAACATTCTGTTTAGAATGGGGACCATGCGGATAAGAGTCAAATATGAATTGAAGAAGAAATTGCCAGCAAACTATGAACAAAACCAGGGGGCTTAAAACAGTCACTTTGGCAGAATCATAATAGGAAAATCTTATGAATCATCGTAAAATGTCACAAACTGACAATTCATTATGGTCTGGGTGCGATTAATATTACGTAATAATTCATCTGTTTGACAGTTTTCTATGGAGATTCGTAAAATGGTCCACATAATATGAATTGCTTTTGTGCCAATTAGAGGAATTGCTAATGACAGCTGGAAATTCAGGAAATGAAATGCTTTTTGAGGAATTGCTAATGTGACCGTTTTAGGAGGTAGAAAATGGTGGACGGGACGTTCTACACAAGACTAATAAGAAATGGTCTACATTATATGGAGTCTGGCAAAAGTAAGAACTGGAGTCACGAGGCTAATGCAAAGTAGTGGGTAAAGCAGGGTCATCATACCTAATAGTACCTAACTACCAGAAATAATGTTGTAGGCTTAGAATACTATCGCAATTATTCTAAGGTTGTAGGTTAAAAGATGTAGTGCCATAATGCTTAGATGGTTTGGTGGGATGTTGAGAGGATGAAGGACAGGCGACTAAAAAAGGTAACACAATGCAGATTTTTATTCTAGTTTTTAATTACCTAATTCAATCTTTATTCCTGTTTTTGTTTACTTTAATATCATTTGTTTAACTAGTTCGCTTTTGTCTCTGACTTTTTGTAGATGGGTGTTAATGACTGCGACACAGTTTTATACTAATGCAGGTGTTATCGAACACAGAGTTTCTGTAAATTGAAATTTACTTTTATTTCGATTATGATTCAATTTACACATTATTTTACATCTAACACTACAATACAATACTAATAATATGTACAAGTATGTAAAAAGGGGGAGGAAATTATTAAAGTGCATCAAAAAATTCGTCCGCATCGCTGTCAGCAGGAAAAGTGCCCAAAAGGCTGGCAGCATTGCCACGTTGTATGGCAATGCTGATTCTTTGGCCGAAGAATAGGCCAGCCCTCTGGTCACGTGAAGAGTCGACCAACCGCTTAGTTGGCGATGTCTTGATATAATAAGTGAGCAATCGGGCCCCATGGCCCCAGAGTTTCAACCCCAAACGGCTCGAACATATAAGACCCAATGAGATTGGAGTATTTGCGCCGTTTGAGGTTTCCCGCACTTGCAGCAGCAGCCCCAGCACAGCCCGCCGTGCTAGGAAGATGGGAAGGCGCAAGGGTGTCGACACACGTTCTGTAAATTGAGTTTTTCGTTTAAATAAAGATTAAAAAGATTAAAGATTAGATGTTAGTGGAAACACCGGAAGGCGCCCTAGGAGGACATATAGTGACCATATTGGTGATGTTCTTCAGAAAGGTCGCGTGGGTAGCGCTAGCAACCGGCGTACGTGTATTATGAACATAAACAAGAGTATGTAAGGATCGTAACTGGTGGTGTTCTATAGTTTCTGCCTACCAAGGGAAGAAGGGGTCAGTTTATGTATGTGTAGGTATAATATTTGTGTTTATGAGTATATGGGAACACTGGCCAGGTCATTTAAATCTAAACCACTTACTTACCTAATGATGCTGTGCGAGGGAACTCCTGGACAAACAATTATTCCAAACCCTTTTCCAGCTTTTCGTACTACCTATTAAATTAAATCAACATTTTACTTAAAGCGACTGCCAGTACACCTGATATGCTCATGAGCCTTCGTAACTGCCGAAAGATGCATAACTTCACTCATTATTTAGTAATCTAGCACAAACAGATGATTATCTTAGCTAAAGTACCACTTTCATATCGAAAGCGAGGCGACAGCGACGCGATGGATGTATATTTGGCCTGGTATGAGCTACCGTACAGCGATAGAAAATCCTCCAATTATGACGCAGAGGTGAACATGAGCGTTGTCCCTAAGATTTAGGGCTTATTTTATCAACACAAATTTTTGACAGTTTTTGGGAAAAACTGTCAAAAATTCAAAATTTATTCGCAGGATAAGACTTATACTCAGTATAAAAGTTTAGTAAAATTCGCCCGTAGACAACTATTTCCTATAGATTTGTTACATATTATTGCCATTACCACCAGACAATTCTTCACATGGCATACACAACAAAATTAGCCAATAATGTTGCCACTGCTCAGACTGTCTCCTATCTTTGAAGGAATTAGTTCTAATACAACACGAATACGTTTTGACTTGAGACTCCTCCGTGCCTCGGAAAGCACGTTAAGCCGTTGGTCCGGGCTGTCATTTGTGGATCTTTGACAGTCGTTACGGGTCGTCAGAAACTCGAAAGTCTGACAACCAGTCTTACCAAGGGGTATCGTATTACCCAGTTACTGGGTTGTGGAGGTCAGATAGGCAGTCGCTCCATGTAAAATACTGGTACTCAGCTGCATCCGGTTAGACTGGAAGCCGACCCCAATATAGTTGGGAAAAGGCTAGGCAGATGATGATGACCTACGTTGTTGAGCAGACTTTTTCAAACATAATGTAGCAATGGATTAGTAATAATTATCCTTCTAAATGATTCAGATTGTGATTGATCGTGTGGGTGCTGGTTACCGCACCACACGAGGTCTGAATCGTCTCCTTAACGTTATAGTTTCCACATCGCCAGTTAACTTAATCGCTTTCTGTGAACTAAAACCTTAAAATTGACCACAGTATGATGCATAGATTATGCAACTAAACTTAAATTATCCTAGACGTTAAGATTGTACAAGCTCTAGAGAAAGTGAAATTACTTGAAAGCAACGTGAATGCTTCCTGTTGCGCGAGAAAATAATTATGCCATTGACATTATACCATACCTACTTACATAATATTCTAGACAAGGAGTTCCGTGGGCCTTCCGGAAATATGAGTAGTTTAAGAACTACCTACCTAGAGCTATTTGTGAAGGCGAATTAAAACTTTATGGTGGCTCGGAACATGAGGCGGGTCGCTGCGCAGTAACAAATTCACGTGTCAGCAGGGGTGAGGGGTGCGGTACTGCGCAGCGAGCAGCGCACTTCAGAGCGGCCATAAAGTTCGACGCGTACATAGGTAACCGCAACTCCACGTTAATGCGCGTTTTTTGCGTTCGGGTGGAAGTATCGATTATTCGATGCCAGCAACGCCTTGATGTTCCCGACAATCTCACGGAGACGGAGGGTACCTGGGTTACCGAGGTACTTAGCCCTGCAAGTGGCGACCACTGGGCAGTTGAGAAATAGGGGTCTGGTACCCTAGGGTTGCGGGAAAGTCCGAAAAGGATGCCGGGACCCTTGGCAACAGGCAACTGAAGGAACACGGGTGGATTTTAGTCAGAAAAAGTCTGTCACGCCCTCCCGCTCCGCCCAGAGCGCAGAAGTCATTTGACGATTTCCCACAGTCAAAACAAATAAATAAAAAAGGAGCTCCGGTACCACCACACTTATTCTGCCGGCAAGCTGTGCTGTTGTGTTCCTGTTTAGGTACACGATGCAGTAATCAGTAGGTCAATATATCATTCATGATATTTTTTGACTTTATCAATTTTTTATTCTCAAAATACCACTTCCATGGTCCTTTAGAGGAATGAGGAACAGGGTGGAAAGATCACTCATCCTCTATAAAAAAAGGGAGGATCCGCCGACCAGACGGGTGTTGTGTCTGGCGGGCAATTGCCCTACGATTGATGTCGGGATCTTGTATATATGTCGATCGCGCGGTAAACTCTAATTGCGTGATGCAGGATTTTGTGTGACGCCAGGTCTTTGATGCGTAGTTCGCATGTGGCGTTGTAGATGCCGCTACAGTCCTCATATGGCCTGACCAAGATTATGTCATCATCTGCCTAGCCTTTTCCCAACCAAGTTGGGGTCGGCTTCCAGTCTTACCGGATGCAACTGAATACCAGTATTTTACATGGAGCGACTGCCTATCTGACCTCCACAACCCAGTAACTAGGTAATACGATACCCCTTGGTAAGACTGGTTGTCAGACTTTCGGGCTTCTGACGACCCGTAACGACTGTCAAAGATCCACAAATGACAGCCGGGACCAACGGCTTAACTTGCTTTCCGAGGCACGGAGGTGTCTCGATATTTAAAGATGGTCACCCATCCACGGATCAGCCCCGGCAAGCGTAGCTTAACTTGATGGATCAACCCGTGCGGCTGTTATTTATTACTTAGCCACGAGCTCCCCTGACCAAGATTATGTCTGGACTTAAAAAGACCGCTGAGTTTTTTCGCTATTTCTTCTCTGGGGTGGTCCGATAGGAAATGTGAACTCCTCTCCTCCTCCTCTTCTTACTTAGCTTATTTATTAACATGACGTGTAAAAGTGATTCCGATGTCCTATTTACAGAATAAACAATTTCATTTCATTTCGTTATATAATTTTTCAGTTTCCTATAGTCCTTAGTGTGCAGGCGTGCTAGCTAAGCTGTTGTGACTCGGCAACCTGAAACATAAAAATAATATTATTTGGCAACGGTTAGTAATAGGTTCCTAGATGTTATATACTGCCTGCTGGCTGTGGGGTTGTAGGTTCGATTTCCAATTCAGGCAAAATGTAAGTGGGTTGTTCTATACGAATGTCTCAGCAGCAGCCCGTAGCCTGGATCGTGGCCGGTAAATCGCAATTGTGAATTGTGGGTGGTGCACCCGTGGACACCTCATTTTTTTTTTTTTTTTGTTTTCTTTTTTTTTTGGGTGGGAAGTCATCAAATGACTTCTCCCGCTCTGGGCGGAGCGGAAGGGCGTGTCAGACTCTTACTGACTAAAACCCACCCGTGTTCCTTCAGTTGCCTGTTGCCAGGGTCCCGGTATCCCTTTCGGACTATTCCGCAACCCTGCCAGGACCCGTGGACACCTCTGCCCACCACTTCGGGAAATACAGAGAGAGAGATATTTAGGTTAAACTGAGTCAACGGTGCCACCAACAGTATAGTCCATCGTCAGTCAATTGATAATGAACTTCGGTGTAAAACTAACTACGTGCCGGTATCGATATGAACTTCAGCGCAGCACTATCGCAGGTATAGATTTAGGAGCTCCTGTGGCGCACGAGTCGCATTTATAGCGTATTCTCATGTAGTTTTATTTTACTTCTACTTAAAAATACTTGCACTCGTAAAGTAGCGAGAAAATGCGAATATACGTATCAAAATAAATGAATGCTGAAGGCCCTGGACTGGATCCCAGATAAGCGCTATGCAGGGTTTCAAAAAGATTACTAGCTGTTTACTAAATCATACATAATTGACTGGGATTTAACAAACTTCATATTTACTTGTACCTGTGTCCGTTTTTTTAATCTCTAAATGCAAGTGTTAAACTCCAAATTGAAAAAACAAAGAACAATCAATATAAATGTCAAATTAGTCTATGAGATTAAAAAATAGACTGTAATTCAAACTCAAAACATTTATTTCAAATATTTTTTTTTACAAAATGCTTATCAGACTTTTCCCGACCAAGGAATGGAACCCAGGACCATGCAGTAAGTAGCGCTTGTGACCACTAGCTAGACCAACGAGGCAATCAATAAATATCTATTGTTGAATTTTATCCAAGTCATTGGTGAACTGCGAAGTTGACCACACTCCCAGCTTACTCTTCTCTCCACATACCTAATCTACGTGTGAACAATTATCCAGAAATCCTGTGTGATCCTGTCTCAACACATGAAATAATAGTGACACCGTATCCGAACGATTAGTTCCGCCTGCTCGCCGCAAGGGGCGTTGCGGGCGATACGACCTTTTTATTTTTAGTTATTTTTAGAGATCCCTGGTCAAACAAATGAATCTTCACTGTTGATAGGTAAGTTGTTACAGGATTCCCTGACTGCACCTTTTCTTTTATTATTTTAGACGAGGAAATATACCTTTGAGATCCGACTACCTTAGAATATGGGTGTCAAAAATTTCTCAAAGTTCAAAAACAGGTTGTAAGTAACACAATGGCGGATCACACTTGTCCCCACATTTTTCCCGGTCGCCTACGCTGCGCGCACGCACCTGCCACCCCCCACGGGGGGCCGCTCGGCCTCCTTTCATGCCAACGGATTAATGCCACGATTTCTTTGCCCTTTTTTTATTTATTTAAAAAAATATATCTCATATCTCTCGCGGATCGGAGATGTTAAGGCTTGTTAGACGATTTTTCTTTTAATTTAGAGATGGACATGTTTAAGTGTGTTTAATTATGTGTTATCTGTAATGTAACCTATGGCTCTAACTAAAAACCAGGAGGAAATAAGTTACTTCTGGGCAAGCGTTCACTATCGGAAAAATTCAGTGAAATAGTCTGTAGGTACAGTCAACGCAACGCCTACCCATCCATTATTTGTAAGTACAGAAAGCATATCAGAGAATTTAATATAACACCATCTAAAAATCTAAAAAGTTCTAAATGCTGTTATATTTCATAAGAGAACTGGCCGAAATGAAACAAATTACTAGTTCTAGAAATCAAACTTAGAATAAATCATACTTAAATGCCCGATGGATTTCTAGGGATACCCAGCCGCTTCAGCACTCTCAATGCATAAACACATTAGACATAACAATAACTGCTGTAATCCTAAATTAATAACAAAATAAACGAAATGCGTGCACCGACCAAACGCACGGGAACATTTTCAGGCAACGCGTAAACAAAACAACGTGTCAAACTAAATAACCATTGAAAAATACATCACGTTACACTTTAACAGTCCTTAACTCAACGAGATACAGTTTAAAGTTACATAAAGTTATCATTTCTGTAAGCCCTCGTATCCACGGGCGATTTTTTCCCGCGGCGATTTTTTTATCGCGCCTTGGATTGTCAACGCACTGCATAGTGCCAAGAGTTGAAAATCCACAGTGTATTTTTAATCGCGCTGGGATGCACTCTGTTGGATTCTCAATGCTCAGCTCAACACCAAAAATTGAAAATCCAGTGCGCGAAAAATCTTCGCAAGAAAAGATCGCCCGTGGGTACGAGGGCTAACGGTAAAATGTGGTTTTGTCAGGCCATAAACAAAGTGGGTGCGCGAGAGATTTGCCCGCGAAATCTGGATAATTTCGCGCGCTTCGACAACAAACATGGCCAACAGCTGTAACCTATGTGTCGAAATAACGAATTAATTACGTCATTGGGAGCTTAGATTAGGAAATAACGTGCATTTATCCTAGTTTCCTGGTAGGCTACTTCAATCAATCTGCCTAGCCTTTTCCCAACAATGTTGGGCTGAATACCAAATAATAGTATTTTTTAGATAGAGCGACTGCCTACCTGACCTCCACAACCCAGTAACTGGGTAATACGATACCCCTTGGTAAGACTGGTTGTCAGGGTGATTGTTGCTGGTAGGCTAAGCCCTTAAGAAATAATAGGTATCTTATTATTTTGCTTTCTGAGGCCCTACACAAAGTGACATTCTATCAGCTATAACGATGATGGAAAAGGCGAAAATGTATAGGACTGACATAAGATATCGAAAAGCTTAATATGCCAATCCTGTTGAAAGTCGTTGTAGAAATACGAAACGGTTTTGAAGCGATTGTCACTTGTCTAGGCCCTCTGTTCTACATAGCTAATTATCCTGAAGAAATATTGCTGAAATTCTTATGGCATAATTGCTAACGGTTAGTTAAACTAAAAAAGGCAACTGTAAGTACCTACCTAAGCATTATTAGTACATTTACTTTCTGCAGGATCACCACAGACAGTGTCCCGTTCAAAAAGGGAGTTATGGAACTCACAATCTTGGAAACGAAAAGTTATAGGGACGTCAGTTGCATACGCACAGTAGTTTGACACATACTCGTATATCTGTGATATTTTGACGTTCGAGAATGGTTCGAGAGGAATTACAACACCACCAGCCCAGATAGAGTGCGTTCCATCAAATAGTACCTATGCCGTAGTGTTGGCTCCACTGTTGTACGACCACTACGAATACGCTACGCCGCTACGGGGCTACCTAATAGGTCCGTTAGTCCGCTAAGGAACTATTTGGTGGAACGCACTCTATTTGCAAATCTTTCATACAAGCCAAAGTTGCCATTTCTCTACTGAACTTATTATCAAACGATGGCAACAATGCTAATTCTAGGGTCAAGGGAAACCCTGGAGCTGGCATCCAGTTATTAAGTAAAACGTTAAAGATAACAGCGTAAATATTAATACCACAGCTCGCTAACAAACTACAGCGCCTTATGCTAATTTAGCATTATTATAACTAAAATTCCTAGATTCTAGGACTTGGACCTGCGGCAGTCCATTATAGAAACTAATTAATCAACCCTTGCGATGCGATTGCATGTGTTAACGTACTATTAACGCGTTATTAACAGGCGTTTGCGTGCGGTCAAGTAGCGGTGGCCGGACCGATGCAAATTGCACGCGATTGCCGCGCCCCGGGCCCCGCCCCTGCCCAGGGTTGGCCGGCTGACGATTAATAAGCCCTTAGCAAAGGCCCTTCGCACGTTAGTGAACACATGTATACTATTTTGAGACGAAATTGGCCGGTAAGTAAGACTAAGACTAAATGTAAGCCTGGCTAAACGCGTTTCTTTTACCCAAATGATTTCAACAACGTACGCTGATAAGGGTTAAAAATTGTACATAATCATAGACTGGGTTTAAAATGGCGTTTTTGCATGCAGTCGTATTTGTTCATTAGCTCGGTCTAACGTCTCACTCTGGGGCAGATGTTGCATTCCGTTGTGGTGCTTTTATTCTGAAGTCAGACCTAGGAGGCCTTTTTGGTTTAATTGTAACTTTTGTTTTTTAAATACTTCTTTATAATTGAATACTGAATATCTATCTACACGTAAAAAATATCTTTATTATCAACATATCTATAACACACCTTCGTTACTAGCATAATAAGTTACTTACAAAAGTACTATCCATTCCATATCCGTGGTACTATCCCATCGGCAAAAATGAACAACTTGCACAAAATCTTTCATTCTTTATAAAAATTGTTTAATCTTTTGTTTGTTTTTTCTTTTTATTCTTTTATTTACTTACCTATGGGGATGAATTTTCAAAAAAATCCTTCCTTAGCGCTCATCTTTGTTATTTAAGGAACAGTTGTGCAAAATTTCATGCTTTAACATGGTAATTTCATGGTTTAAGCTGTGTGTTGTCTGTCAGTGAATGAATGAATTAAGATTTTTTATAAAGTAGAAGATTCATAGTGTCACAAATACGTTTTAGACAAAAGAGCCGTGGACTCAATAACATACACCAATACATTTGATAGGTACATAAACAAACAACCGACAGAACACCGGTTGACATTCCAACCTCGGAACACTCAGCCTGATAACCCATCTGCTGTCTAATCGAACCCACCGATCGACGACCAATAACAAACAATGATCTGAGACCAACATTAACGACCACACGCGACTTTCGACCATACACACAGCTGCGGAAGGGTTAACTGTCACTAAAGTGAGTGCAGCAAATGTTTGTAGATTTGAAAACACTCGGCATACCTCTTTGTCGATGGTACGTCTCAATTCTTAGGAATATAACTCTCATAACTTCGAATAACTGCGTCGTTTTGATGTGAACATGACTGATTTGAGGTGCCTTTGTGGCGTAACACGTCTACATCTTTTAAATGCTAGTTTCCTGGTACTTTTTCTATCTGATCCCCTATAACATAAGGCTCTTTTATCATGACTGGCGAAATCAGGGTGGGATTTACTGTCACTTCTGCTCCCTACCCCTAAGAAAGGTCGTCGTGATATTTACTTTGTTTACTTGACTTATTTTTTCGGATTATTTCTTCGAGACTCGAGATGCTAATATTACTTTCAAAGTACTTTATTACTGTGATGGGAGTTATATGCTGATATCAAAACAACTAATTTATTCATCTGTTTTTCAATAACTAGGTACAGATCGATTCAAACTTAATGGCGGCTCGGAAGTTAGCTTTTAGCTGCGCAGTACCCCACGCCTCACCCCCGCTGTCACATGAAATTGTTACTGCGCAGCGACTCGCCTCATGTTCCGAGCCGCCATTAAGTTTGAATCGAACTGTAACAGTGAATACTTTAGGTAGGATACCTAGGTATTTATTTATTTAATACTTTAAGCACACAAATGTACAGAGGCGGACTTAATGCCATAGGCATTAGGTAGGTAGGTACCTACTACAATTTATTTATTTATTTATCTATCTACTTACATCTACCATTACCTGATGATAACCTAATGCGATAAATTGGCCTGTCCTAACTTAATCGATTCTAAACTATTTATATTAATAGAACTACTAACTAATTATAAACAATTAATTCCTTGTGATTTATTATACAAGATCAAGATTTAATTCCTTGCGATTTATTATACAGGATTATTGGTTATTATGCCGGCAATCCAATACGGGGATGTAGGAGAGGTCATTTACAATCAAATGATCCCTTTTGACACCTATGCACAAGTCAAAAAAAATCGAGGCATTTGACATTTCATGTTTTTAATTCCTAGATTTTAAATTAAAAAATGTCAGATTACTCGAAAATAGTTGACTACGGCCTATGAGGTCATCAAGGGCCATTTGGTTCCAATAGACCTGTCTTGCCGACGTATAACCAATAACCGTGTATTTAAGCAATTTAAAGACTCTAGCTCTAATCCCAGAATCTACTCTAGCTCTCCAAAAGAAACTTTTTAGCAATGAATAATTTTGCTCAGACCTATTTGACTTCCAAAAGATCTATTTGACGTCATCAGTTCATCACAGGGCCATTCCCATAATAACCCAGATGTCGACACTGCCATTCTACGTCTTAATTCACCTGTCAAACTTGAGCATCGACTATAGACTCACATTAGTCAAACTGTCAAAGTACCACAGCCAACTGTCTATTAGTTATGCGCGAACACGCAAGATTGTCGGTAGCAGAAGTTAAAAAAAATGCAGGTAAAAATGAAGTGGTGTGTCTGTGGTTCCGTGGTGGTGAAGTGTTCCTATCGAATTAAATAATTAGTAGGTCACACACACAATGGCCATCAAAATGTAGGCATTCCTGAAATCGAATCATGGGATGTCTTGAAACATTAAAACCCCGCTAATATGTTTGATTTATAACTGGTTACAAGTGTTCCAATATGATTTAACTCATAAACTGCTACTAGGTTAATATGACTTCCAACTGACAAGAGAATTTGGACTCCCCAGAATTCAAAATCGTGTCCAAGCAGCCAACAAATCGTACTAGAAACATCTCCAATTTATAGCAATACCATTTGGGCTTCCTGCTTGCCAAACCAGCATTAATCTTTAGCTCTATAATTTGACCCACCTCAAAAACCCCAAACATTGTGGCATCAAATCACTCGTGGGAATGATTTTGACAAACTACATCTCTAGTGACGCGCCGTCAAAATCGATGATAGACCCGCCGATTCAAAACATAATTAATGGATGGCAGCTAAACGAATTACCGGCAACGGACCGTTTATCAACTTAAAAAGAAAAAAACAAATGAAACTTTGGCAGACAACAATGGCAAGATTTGAATTGAATCCTCTAAACTTTTGTTTGGACATCTAAGGTTTTTCAATGAATGTAGATAAATTAAGTCAATTTGCATGTGCTTTTGTGCCTTTAGTTTTTTTAACGACCGCGATAGCAAGCTGAAGTTGTTAAATGGCTGCGGTGGCACTGAAATGTGGGTAGTTAAGTGTGGTTAACGTGACGTCATTCATTTACATTCTTCGGAGTATCGGATGGTTGTTTGATCAATTTCAAGATGAACCTTTTCGACGTCTTTTGTCTGATGATGATGGATATTTTTAGATTCTTGTGTTGTGTCAGTATTTACAGAGCACGGAAATAAAGCATTTTAATGTGATTCACTTTCGGCTAGAAAATGGCCACAAATCGACCCAAAACTAAAGGTACTTAATAAAAAAATAAGAAAGTAGGTAGGTATAGTACGACACAACTTTTTGCATTGATTCATTTTAATTATACGAATGTATTTGGTTACTTAAATGACCTTACAAGTTATTGCGTTTGCGTAAAGATCATTTTCACCTTAAATAAAGATTGGAGATTGAAGGTGCACTCAGTTGGGATGGTGATTGGTTTTACGAATTTTGCCGATGCTACATCTAAGATGTGTCATACTATACCGTAGCCTCAGACCAAATATTTATTTGGTCTGAGACCGTAGCTTAGAAAAATGCTTTAACGACGACCCAACGTGTTGCGCCAACCCAAAGTAACATGGGACAAGGGCAGGATGATGATGATGAATGGAAAATGGTTTTATTATCAGCAGGATGAATACCAACAAGAATGACGTTGTAAGTAACAAGGCAGTACTGCATAAGCCAATTATAGCCACTGACCCACTCCATTTTCTTTCCCGTCAGATGATATGGAAATAAAATCCATACAATTCCACATAGATTTTATTAAAACCACCTGAACTCTAATAATGAGACGTTAATAGTCTGTTACAAAATTATTTTATAAGACAAGCTACCAATTAACAAGAGTAATGGCGGCAGGACTTTGCAGGTGAGCATTCGCAAGCTGCGCGCACGCAGTTAAATTACACACAATGTAAATTAACGGCGGTATGCGCCGGAGTCATCTGTCATAATCGCGGACAGATTCTGGAAGGCTCCGAATATTAAATGCAAGTTTCCTGCCTTCCTGGTAATTAAAGATGGACCACGGGTCAGGAATTGTAGGTGGACCCACGGACATGGATATATTACTCGATGATGTGATGTGGTGGTTAGAAAACCTAGTAATTAAGATGAAAACAGATGTGGAGTCATATGTGGATGATATTCGTATTTTTATGCCGTGGTGGTTCAAAAGATTCCTCATTTCTTTAGAAACATAGAGCGAGCCTATAGCCCATGTCCAAGAGCACGCTTTCTGGACCCAGTGCCTAAAAAGAGTCTCTTGGTGTCTCGAGCCACGTCTTGTCTTAAGTCTTTTAGCACTCTTTGCTAAGACAGTTGACCGGATCGATTATAGCACAATGATCGCCGAGTCCAATTGCTTTATTATTATTTACAGACACAATATTCATTAATTATTGTCCTATTTAGTAATCCAACCTACAGCTCCTAAGCCTTACATTACCCTTTATTTGACACGAAATAGATTGGAAAAAGTCGGCCATGTTAAATTTTAAAGGGCGCGGTCCCGTTCAGAAATTCACATCAATTTGTCAACAGTAGGCGTTCCAACAGTTAATTGGTAACGAACAGCTGATGATAAAAACTCCTTTGTTTATTTAGAATTTATACGACACGCCCAACGTTATTTTGTACACTGTTTCTAAATAAAATGTAGGTACTTATGAAAGGTTCATGAACTAAATTATCGTTATGATTAGACGTATAGCGTAGTACAGGTATTTATCGTGTTTGCAGTTTATTTATATGTCTATAAAAGTTTTTTTTTTTTAATATTAGTATTCAGCTGCATCCGGTTAGACTGAAAGGCGACCCCAACATAGTTGGGAAAAGGCTAGGCAGAGTGAAAAGTTTTTTTTTTTCAAAACGTAGTTCCTAATAAGTAGAATAGTTTTTATTAATCACATCACCCTCCTGCACTTTATCCCCATTAGTTTGTCCAATCCCCATTATACTCTCTCTTTAACCTATTTAGCTGTTCATCTGAGTAAACTTCCTTCCAGACATCATATCACCTTTCTTTCCGCACAATTCATCCATCTCTTACTTTTTTTCTTCAATACTCTCTCTACTAACCGTCATCTATCTTCCCTGCCAATATTTCATGTTTCTTGTAACACAATTCAGCCATCTTTTCTTTAGTCTGCCTCTGTTGTTATAGGTACCGAGTTCACCTTATTCCTAAACCTAGCCATAAGTACCTACATATTCTCTAGCCACAAACAAATCACAATCAATCCATCTTTTATTCCGCCTCATAAGGCTTTCTAGAGTCATTTGAACACTTTTCCCGTCACATGCTCCTCCTTCCTCCATATCACATGTTCATACTACTTTTGCTTTTCCACCCCTGGCGATACCTTCTTGATAATACCATGTTTTATTCCAGTACATCATCTGCTTCAACTATTCTTGGCAGTCGATAGAAGAAATGGTGATATTGTAGGGTTGTTAATTCTTTTGAAGTGTAAGCCTTTCTGATTCTTTGCCCACATTCGTAGAGAGCAGAAGCAGCACAGTTCAGCACAGTTCGGCAGAACACCTTTTATTTTCGATTTAAATTAGATACGAGCTATCTTCAGGCGACATCTAAGCGCTGGGATCAGCAGTAAATTACCACTGAACTGGAGCGATGCACCGTGGCATTGTATGCAGATGTGCGGACATCCGACCGCGTCCTCCAAGAGAATTTGCATCAACTTTCGGAACAAGAAATTTGTAAATAAACCGCCCTCGTACCTAATTATAACCTCCGTGACCATACACCGTAAAACAATTCACGAAGAAGTAAGTAATATTGCAGATAATATCTTAAAAATACCACAAATGAAAGTAGAAATACTTTTATCTGACAATTTATCGTACGCAGGTGCCGCATCTAAACACAAACGTACGTACCCAACCGTCGTTATCGAATATCGTTTTCAATTATATAAACAATAGCGATCGCCAGCCATTGTTCAAATCACAATAGCATCGCTCATTACTCAGACGCTCGTTAACTCACCGGCCGCCGCGAAACACTAACTTTATCAGCGGCCCACGTCAAAATATCTACAGATCTCAAACTATATCTCCGTCCGACACAATCGAACTCAAATAAAAGCAAAGAACAGAACATGACGCCTGAACGCAGCCCAGAAGCCAGATGCGTATCGACGCGCCAAAAAGCAAAATTCGAGTTCCGAACCCCGTCGGTGATATGACGTTTCCCGCGTTCCTTTTTCGAAAGTGCCCGCGAATTGTCAACCGTCGCATAGACAACGAGCGCATTTGAATACCGCCGATTTGAATATAAAGGTCGGCATTCACGTGTCGCCGCCATACATCAACCGGGAAGGCTTTAAGTCTTTCGAGCGCTTTTCGGACACAAATAAGCGTCTGATGTTCGACAGGACGCGCATAATACGGTCAGATTTAGTTCAGCCCCGACGCGAGCTGCACCGCGCCGCTATTTATGAGACGTACGTGATGAAAGCGCGTTTACTTTGGCGGCTATTTTGCGAACGGGGTGTGAATGTTTTAACTGCACCGGGCTCGTCTCAACCTCATTCCATCGGCGCTTATGTAAATGACGACTTCAAATGCATTAAGATAATCATTTAAAATATTTATAGCGTGTAAACGTCGATATTAAGGCGGGTAGACACCCACGACAGAGAGTCCGTATCGTCTTCGGCCATATTTCATTTGGCCACAATTACAACCATTAAACGGGGCGCAACTCTTTGATATTTCTTATTTTATTTATTGTAGCAAACTTATTAGGATACCGTGGCATTAATGATGACAGATGAGGCGGGGTATCGCGGCTTAATGCGTTCCGTAGCGAGCTGTGGAGCTGTGCTCGCGCGGTTCGCTTGTTGATAGTTAAAAAATATATTTGGGTAAATTATTTATTTCATGTCGAAACGAAGGCAATTACCATGCGTATGTGCGTCTACACAAGCGTTCACCGACATGCAGATGTCTATTTTCAGTATTTTATTTTTCAGTATTATACCCACACAGTTGGACATAGAACTACTGGCCTGTACGTAATTACTTAACGGTCAGTAAACGCAAATGGCAAAGATATCAAGTATTTAAAATGCGTAATTGAAAACAATATTTAATGGTATTTTATCGCGACAGAACGTTGCATTTTATTAATGTTGGGCCGACGTAATCTGCATAACAAAACTATTATGCGTTCAAAGAAAGGCATTGGAGTGAGCCCTTTTGTTTATCAGACAAATGTTCATCATTAACTGGATAATTATTATCAACATGTTCTCTGAGAAGCTCAACGAGGTCATGTAACTAACGAAATAAAGAATTAGGGAATCGTTTTGATAACGCGAACCCTAAAACGTGCCGAACTCGGCTGCATGACAGAATTTCACCGCACTGCTGACTTACTTCGAGAGCTCAACTACTCCGGTGGTCTTGTGGATGGCAACTGGCAACGCAGAAAGACAATAGTTTTGCAATTGCCGTTCTTCATGCATGCACTGCTTGAAGAAGCTGCCATTTTCAAATTTTGATTTTCGAATTTCTTTCAAAGTGATGATGGTATTCTCTTGAACTCTTTATATTTTAGGCATCTTATCTTGGTACTCAGAACTTACCAGCATAGTTTACAGTCATAGACAAATTAGCACAGATAGAATCTCCCAAATTTGAATAGCGGACGCACCGAACGGAAACTCGTTGTTTTTACCGCGTTTTAATTTAATTTGAATTGGGAATGTCGTTGCGCTGCTGGCACCCCGCCGCGCTTACAAATGGCGGCTATACATCACGTCGATGATATCTCTTTCAACTTTTGAACGCAACCCGGCGTGGCCAGCAAATTAATAAAATTGTATAAGTTAAAAAAATTAACCCCACATACTGAACATGTAAAAAAATACTGATTTTGACAGTAGCTAGATAATGGACACTCGGTTACGGTAAGGTTACGGTTTAAGAAAAAGAGTTAATTAATCTTTGGGGACGAAAGACGTCATTCGTATATGAATTAATTGTTGTAACATAATTAATTAACTATGATGAAGAATAGACATTAGGTATGTACACCATAGAATTGTGCCATACTTTATTACATGTCCTGCATATGATAAGTAAGGTGAATAAAAACGGGACATAATTTAGGACAACATTTTCGGCTACAGTTTCTAAAATATCTATAAAAATAAATAATAGTTTTGTTTTGTTTGTTTTTTCTTGAGTTATCTGCGCCTACAAAATTAGTTTGAGCAACGTTTTGTAACGGTAAAACATATTGCACTGTTGTAGTATAAAGCATGTTATTCATACATACGATTATTACAAGATTATAAAACTACATTCATTCTATAAAATAAAAAACAAACCAGCAAAATAAAAACAAATCTAAAAAATAAGAATGTATTTGTAATTATTCAATAATGAATCTTTAAATGGCAACACTAAAGGTTAATGGCACTTTGATGGATTACTAGCTGAGTGAGTGACTGTCACTGTCAGTTCTGTCAATAGTGTCAGCCAGTTCCACAAGTGGAAGGAGGATCCAAACAGAAATTAAAATTCAATCCCCACCACGGCACGGACTCAGCTTCACTCAGCTTTCACCATGGTACCGGACTTCCAGAGTCACTGCTTCGCAGCGCCATACACTAACCGCTGGCCGACTTCTGACGCTAAACCTAACTGTAACTGTTTATTCACCAGGCCACCGCAATGTTCGCGAGGGTGACTTTCTATCCGACTTTACTGTACAATGTAGTCATGGAGAAGGTGACCAGCAGGCGCTGGTACGATAGGATGGACGAAACTGTGATCTTAGGAGCACTGCCTTTCCAAAATATGTCAAAACAGGTACGAATTTGTAGGTTAATTGGTTACTATCAATTTTTGTCTCTAATGTATTTTTTTAAATGAAACCATGGTTCAAGCAGCTTGGCAATGGTAAATCTGAGTAGCCTTGAGGTTGTTAGCATAGTAAATAGTGTGCTCACTATGTACTTAGTACTTAGTTATTTCATGTTTATTATTCATGTGTACAAAGTGTTTCATCTTTATTTGGTAGAATAAATAATACCTAATAAGCAGTGATATTTCTGCCTGTACTATTCGAATATGTTTGTTTCATATTATTAGTTTTATAGAATGACATAGTATTATTTGTTAGCATTTTGAGATAAAACAACATAGTACTGTGAAGGGCATAAATATGCGTACCTACTGTTAGCAAAGTACAAAGGTGAGTTTCTCATAAAATATTGGATGAATTGTTGAAATATGATGCAATTATCAAAAGTATGTGTGTGGAGATGCTATAATAGTGCACAATACTTCATAAATTCAATCAATACTTTAATAACTTTATTAATAATTATGGAGTAAAGTTACTACCAGTATAAACTTCTGATTTACCACACATTTTTCGAGGTTTAAATTCATAACTTTACTCTGCCAATAAGTTTTATATTTTGGCCTTGACTGTACCCAAATTCAATTTGTAGGTAGAAGGTACCCAAATTGAATTTGTAGAAGCAAGTAAATGCAATTTTTGTTTTCCTTATCTATCATTCAGCCATGAGAAGCAACATTTATTGCAAAATAAATAATAACATGTACTTAAATATTATTTCTGCTTCCACTTTGCACTCATGGACGTCCAGGTCCACAGCATCACAATAACACCGGGAAGTAAAACATATAGAAATGTATGAACATGCTTCTAAATTTCTGATCACAATAATGTTATAATGTGCACATATTTCCATACTTTTAATGGATGTGGATGTCTATGATAATTTTGTCACGTTACACATTATTAAAGAACATGCTGAAGTTTAAAAATAATGATAGGTATATTTTGTCTACCTTTTGCAAATGAAGTAAGTAGTTTATTTACATATTTATTGAATTTGAAGTAGGTACCTTCGAGCCTGAACATATTCAGTCTAATTACTCCTACCAGTAGTTGACTCATGCTCACTTATAATGTTACATCATGTAGTGACACTTTTGAGTACTTAACAGCAATATTTGACCTATTTAATCATTGTCCTAAACAAAGGATGTTTTCAGGAAAATGATTTTACAAACAAAATTGGTCATATTATGAGTAACACTTCGGCTTAGCCAACAATTGGTTAAGCCAAATCATCAATATTAATAACTTGGAGTTTCTTCAAATCAAAGAAATGCAACTTTGGCCACTTTTCTCTATTTCTTTTAACATTATACTTTGCCCTTGAGTTTCATACCATCTCATCATCATAAAAGGGCTAAGTGGACAAAGGTCATATGTTACAAAATTAAAAAATCCGACTTATTTGCATAAACATTGGTTTTAACTGAAGATTTATTATTTTCTAACACTCATTACTCGTTTAGAACTATTTGCTAGTTAACACCTTTGTCCATTTAACCCCAGTGACATCTGAGGGTTTGAAACCACGGGTGGGCCTTAGCATCTTCCAATATATTTCTGCAACATGACCTATTTCCAGTTTTTTCTCCAATTCCATCTCAGTAATGCTGTAAATACAGGATGTGTAAAAATCAAAATATACTTACTTTTTTTTTTCGATAATATATTAATAAGTGCATTATTTATGTCCGTCGTCATGTTAAAATTGCTAAATTATTTCATTTTCAGCTGAAAGATGATGAAAACATGAGAGGAGTGGTGTCAATGAATGAAACATATGAGTTGAAAATATTTTCCAATGACGCAGAGGTAAGGATCATACTTTTTTGCTTAAGGGGGATGCGTCAAGGTAGCCCGCGAAATTCAAATTTTCTTACGTTTTTTGTAATTTGCAGGTCAGTGTCAAGTTGTATGTTGATCTTAATATTATTTGCGGCCGTAACAAATATGGGTTTACAGAATTATAAACATTAGAATCAGCAATACAACTCTAAGTTCATGAAAGTGCCCAATGTCATGATTTCATGAAATAGTTATTCAATGCACTTACATGAACTTAGAGAGTTGTATATAACGTTTATTATTCTGTAAACCCATATTTGTTACGGC
Source organism: Lithophane socia (assembly GCA_947522985.1). Classification (NCBI taxonomy): domain Eukaryota; kingdom Metazoa; phylum Arthropoda; class Insecta; order Lepidoptera; family Noctuidae; genus Lithophane; species Lithophane socia. Next base: position 13,698,678 of record OX383270.1, on the reverse strand, counting down.
CGCAAATAATATTCAGATCAACATACAACCTGACACTGACCAGCAAATTGCGAATAATGTAAGAAAATTTGAATTTCGCGGGCTGCCTTGGCGCATCCACCTTAAGGCAGCAAACACACCAATTATAACAAAAACACATCATGTGCATCAATTGATAACTTCTTTTGAAGAAGTTCTATCCTTTCAACAAAAGAAAAGATCATTGTTGTAAAAATAAAAAATCTTTTGTGTGGTGTCAGTAATAACAATACTTAATAAATTTTAAAGGTTTAAGTTTTTTTTAATGTAAGATGCAAACCATTTAATTTTGCATCAATACAAAAAAATGCATTCATTGCATTCAAGTTTCTTTTGCCATAATTATGCCATTTTAAATACAAAGCAATGTAATCTATTTACCATTTACATAAAAAAAATGAGATTCAACAATATTACACAATAACTTTCGATAGTATAATATCAAAATAAACTGTTACTTTTCTAATCACTATCACCATTATATTATAAAACAAAGTCCTGCGCCGCGTCTGTCTGTCTGTCTGTTCGCGATAAACTCAAAAACTATTGCACCGATTTTCATGCTGTTTTCACCAATTGATAAAGTGGTTCTCGAGGAAGGTTTTAGTATATAATAACCGACATCCACGCGGGCGAAGCCGCGGGCATTAGCTAGTGTTATTATAATGGAGGATAGGAATCCGCAATGTACTTGACAGTCACAGCTTGATCAGTTATCTAGAGTTTAGAATTCGAAGCATTGAATAAACAATCCTCCTTTGTGTTCATATCTACAGAACAGTGGGTCATCTGTACAAGGGTCTATGGAACTTAATAAAATTCGTTTTGTAATGCTAATTCTCTATATTGTTAAATAAGTTGTATGAAGACTTTCCTTCCTGTTTATTTAAAAGTTGTGTCCCCAGTTTTACTCATGTGACTTATACAAGGTGAAATTTATTTAATGGGTATCCTCTTAAGGTGTCATTGTACTTCAACTTTCAGTATGGGACCAACAAAAAAAAAAATGTAGGGAACAGCTGTTTTTTTTTTTCGCGATTTCAGGTTTACTTTCCTAGCGTAGCACCGCCGACAGATTCAAAATTACAAGTAACAAAGTAATTATGGTTCGTCAACCATAATTCCCGCCCATGCGATACTCATCACGTCTGCGGAGTTTCTATACTTAGATAATTTAATTTCACCCTTTTTATTAGAATAGGCCTTTGCCAAGCATTGGAACAATTACGATTACTGGGACTCACACCAGGCACACTCCTCTATGTGATAGGTCAAATTGGAGGAGACAAAGGTGAAATTAATCCAATAAAACTAAAACTATCTTTTTTTTTTTTTTTCTTATCATCATCATCATCATCATCATCTGCCTAGCCTTTTCCCAACTATGTTGGGGTCGGCTTCCAGTCTAACCGGATGCAGCTGAATACCAGTATTTTACATGGAGCGACTGCCTATCTGACCTCCACAACCCAGTAACTGGGTAATACGATACCCTTTGGTTAGACTGGTTGTCAGACTTTCGTGCTTCTGACGACCCGTAACGACTGCCAAAGATCCACAAATGACAGCCGGGACCAACGGCTTAACGTGCTTTCCGAGGCACGGAGGAGTCTCGATATGTGAAAATGGTCACCCATCCACGGACCAACCCCGGCAAGCGTAGCTTAACCTGATGGATCGACCCGAGCGGCTGTTATTACTTAGCCACGAGCTCCTCTTACGCTCTTACCATCACGCAGATAATTAAAAATTAGCTCCGTAATTTGATAACAATAATGTTAACTTGTGATACCAATATCCTCTTAACTCAAAGAAGTCTGAATACTATCACAGTTGAAGCATTCAAATATTGTGAAGGAAAAAGATGTGAAGGTAAATTATTCAATTCATAAACAAATGTGCACAATTTATTACTTGTATTCAACCTTGCGCATTTGACTTGAACGAAGAGGTACCTGATGACATTGTTATGATAATAATTCTAAGTATGTACAGTCACGGACTTTAATTGATGAGCCGCCTTCAAACTTTTCAATTTTGCAGTTTCATACATTCACGAGATTACACGATTAAACACGAACTCTGATCGCACGCTCGTAAACAAGATGACAAATAAATTACTTTTAATCGGAAATAGTCTTATCCATAGAGGTTGGCTAATAAGTTCTCAATGATAAAAATAAATACAATGTTGCATTAAGTTTATCCAATCTATTTGATACCAACCTCATTTGAATCATAGTTCATTAACTCGATAATTCTGAAAAATAACTGAAGACAGTGACAGTTGAAATATCGATGTCAGATACGTTACTTTCGAACTTGTCGAAATGACTTTAATATTTCTCCGTTCCTAGCAACGATTGTTTATCGTTGCTAGGTTACTGTTGCTAGACCTGCAATTGGTTGACTTTGGGAAGTCACTCTGCTGTCAAGTTTGTAGTTCTGGCTCTCAGGTTAGCCAACCGGTAAAGATATGAAATATAATTTTCTTCTTCTAATACGAAGACATATTATGACATTGCGTGTCGGGAACCGAATAAACCCGATTTGCATTACACGGCTAAAATACGAACAGTGCCAGGTGGCTCATCAATTAAAGTCCGTGACTGTACTTACACTTCTACCAACTTATCTGTGAAATGGCGAAAATTGGAACTACGGCCGTGATGTTGAAAGTCATTCGATTGTCTGTGTCTACTACACTCAGTGCACAATCAAATTATTATCATTATTAGAATGTAGATGAATTCATTCATTCTGATGTTTGAATGTTAGAATTAATTTGTATAATCAATCAATTAGCAACACTGAATCGACGGTGCCGTCCTCTTTCAGTTCACAGATAAGTTGGTAGGACTGTAGATACCTTTTTGGAGTGGCTCGTGGCAAAATGATAACACTCACACGGGTCGATCGAAGGTTAAGTTGCACTTGCCGCGGTCGGTTCGTATATAGGCGACCATCTATTACATATCAAGACCCCTCGGAAAGCACGTTAAGGCTGTACCCTACCTCAAATGTTATCTTTCTCGCACTATACTACTCACGACCTGATTGAGAGCGAGACGGAGTGGGGCGCTAGCGGCTCTCAAGCCTTGGAAAGTTTAGGTAATTGCTTTTTGCGGTGAAAATAATGGTAATTAAAAAAAAAAAACAAGACCTGCTTTATTGATAGTTCAGTTGTTGTGCAAAGATTCATAATCTAATTTGAAGTATTTTTCTAGGTTCTGTTTAGAGGTAACTTTGTTTTTTTTTTCTATAGAGAAAAAATTATGTAATCGTGTTTTCGCCAAACATAGGACCTAGAATCAATTCTCAACTTTAAGATATATTTATTTCAAAATTAATACTGCAGTATTCTCGGCATAACGGAGGATCATACTAAGCAATTTACGGTAGGGTACACCCTTAAGCCGTTGGTCCCGGCTGTCAGTCGTAACATCATATGACGACACGGTTGGCGCAGTGGCTGAGCGATGGACTGCTGCGCAACGTGTCGCGGGTTCGATCCCCACACGGAACAAATATTTGTATGATCTGCAAGTAGTTGTTCCGGGTCTGGGTGTTAGTGTATGTGAGTTTTATGTTTGTAAACGCACCCACGATACAGGAAGAAATTCTTAGTGTGGGGCAACGTTTTTAAAAAAAAAATATATATATCTTTGACAGTCGTTAAAGGTGGTCAGAAGCCCAAAAATATGACAACTAGTCTAACCAAGGGGTATCGTGTTACTCAGTAACTGGGTTGTGGAGGTCAGTTAGGCAGGCGCTCCATGTAAAATCCTGTTATTCAGCTGCATCCGGTTAGACTGGAAGCCGACCCCAACATAGTTGGGAAAAGGCTAGGCAGATTGATGTAGGTACCTTTTTCTCTAAAACTTCATGTGAGTATTTATTTAATTTGTAGCGCCTATCCATAATAAAAAAGTTAGTTGAGAATCTCATTTCCTACGAAATGTATGGGAAAAGATATTTGCGTTTTCTGAATTTTCTAGTACTCAAACCTAAGTTGGTCTGATAGTTTTTTTTATTATCCATATTAGAAAGAAGATCGATTGGCATTACAAAAAGTCTTTGTGAAAATGGCCCATTTTCTTGCTGACTAGACAAGGTAGATTTTTTTGAAAATTTATGTGAATCGAAATTTCTCAAAAAATTAAGGACAGTCTCCTAAGAGCGTTTTCCTGTAGCTACAACGGTTAAGATACCTGCCGTTACTACCCTCAAAAATCCAACCTGAGGCCCTAGACAAGTGACAATCGCTTCGAAAGCGATTCGTATTTCTACAACGACTTTCAACAGGATTGACATAAGCTTTTCGATAGCTTATGTCAGTCCTATACATTTTTGCCTTTTCCATCATCGTTATTGCTGATAGAATGTCACTTTGTCTGGGGCCTCCTGTATATCAAATGAACTGGAACATTGACGAAATTCTTATTTAAAATCACTTGACTTTAAAACCTTGAATTTTTTTAAATATTACCCTACAATTAATTTTGAAATGTATCTAATATAACTTTTTCCGCATGCAATAATAATACGAGTATTAGGTAATGTTCAAACACAATGTGAATTGTTTTATGAATCTACCTATACAGTATGTTATCTAACAAATTATTGCTTTTGAACTTTATGGCAAATGTACAATCAGGGAAATGGAAAGCTGTTGTACTGTAGGGTGAAAATAAATTAGCTAGCGAAACGCGACAGACGTGATGGATTTCGATATCTAAACATAGTAAAACAAAAAAATACAATAAGTTAACACACAAAGGGCGTTCCCAAACACTTGTCAAACTTGTCTTTCCACGTTGACGCAGATTTACTTGTATTTTCGTTAATTATTATTTAATGTTTCAGAAATGGCGGGAACAGGGCGTGGAGTTTCTTCAGTTAGCAACGACGGACATATTTGAAGCACCCGACCAGGAGAAACTTTATGAAGGAGTCACTTTTATTAATAGGTGAGGAACACCATAAACATGACCTGTATCCCCAGAATTTGGCAATAGGCTCGCCCCCTATTACATGGGATTTAAACATAACTGGCGAAATGTGGGTGAACTCCGCTCCGTGTACTATAGTGGCTCGTGTACTCCGTGTACTATAGTGGATCGTGTACTCCGTGTACTATAGTGGATCGTGTACTCCGTGTACTTTACTCTGCCTAACCCTCCGGGATTACAGGCGTGATGTTATGCGTAGTTTGAAATATGCTCGTCCCTTTTGTTTTATGTGGTATGATAACTATGATACAGTGTTTAAATATTTTTTCCATAAATGAATTTAATAAGGTTAACGGGTGCCGTGGCTTTGTCTCTGTAATGGATTACTGTGAGACATTCGTTTTAGTCACATGTATTTGTGATGGTCCCTGATTCCACTAATTTACAAACGTTGCAGTGGTCGGGCGATTTGTTTTTACTTAATATGTTGGATATGAGTTATACAAAATTTGCCAAAATCACTGTCGACGCAGGTTAAGACTATTTCAACAAAATTAGGGAAATATATGTTTTTTTTTTTCGTAAAAAAAAAACTTTAAAATGAATTCCTGAGATTTCACATTTTCGCGCTTTAGCCATTATACCTTTTCACTGTCGATATAGTCGTTTATCAGATTTAAAAAATCTAAAGTGGCAAACATAGTATTATGTAGATAATAACTATTTTATCAAAACTAAAAGCAACAGCATGTAATTTCATAATCTAAATTTAAGATTGGCAACAACAAATATGTTTATGGTTAACCATAAATGATATTTATATCTAAAGTAAAATATATATATTACTAGCTTACACCTACGGCTTCGCCCGCGTGGTATGTAGCCCATGTCCTTTCCTGGGATGTCATCTGTCGAAATCCGTTCAGTGGTTTAGGCGTGAAAAGGTAACATACAGACAGACAGACAAGAGTTACTTTCGAATCCATACTATCCATAGTAATATTATAAATTCGAAAGTAACTCTGTCTGTCTGTCTGTATGTTACCTTTTCACGCCTAAACCACTGAACGGATTTCGACAAAATTTGGCAAGGAGATAGATGGCATTCTGGGGAAGGACTTTTTATCGACATAAAACGCGGGCGAAGCCGCGGCCGGAAGCTAGTTAATAATATTAGTATGGGTATATATAGGGTGACTGGTAATTTATGACCGATATTTAAACAAATATTATTATGTTATATTTATTTTCCCCCAGGTTCTTGCCAGCTGACCGGAAACTGTCAGGCGTGCCGACAAACTGCGAGCAATTAAATAGCGGCTCTGTGTACGTGCACTGCAAGGCGGGCCGCACGCGGAGCGCCACCCTCGTCGGCTGCTACCTTATGATGGTACGTACCTACAGTGCTACAAGGCTCTTTTGGCGCCTGAATGACATTGACAGGGGGCGTTGTTTGAAAAAAACAAGATGGCGGCGTTAGTTCCGATTTTGGCCGCGTGCCAGAAGTATTTTGTACCGTTGTATGCAGTGTGACATATCAGCTTAACGAAAACCTTGTTCACTTCTGGACTTCTATACTCCATTTGAAATAAGATTAGACATTTAAACAAACCTTTTTACAGTCCGTTCAACCGATTTTGACTTCTAGTCCGTACGCATAAGGATGACATTAAAAGCAAAAAAAGTTACACAAAACCAACTGTCTACTGCAGCTGCCATTTGTCATACCACCAACGCAATAGAAGTCAAAATCGGTTGAACGGACTGTAAAAAAGGTAAAATAAACCTTTTTTACAGTCCGTTCAACCGATTTTGACTTCTATTGCGTCTAATCTTCAAATGGAGTATAGATAAACTCGTTACTCGTGTCATTTTTGACGTCGTAACGCAAATATGAAAAGGTTCTTAATGAGGTTAAGTTTTTCATACGTTTACCGTTATACGTGCACTGCAAAGCATGTGCAACAAATCGAGCATTTGTTTGATTCCTACTACAAACTCTTCATTGACCCAGGACAAAGTTATTACAATCTACAAACATTTATTTGAATATTTAATTATAACAGAAAAACGGCTGGTCGCCTGCCGAGGCGGTGACGTACATGCGCACACGACGACCCCACATCCTTCTACACACGAAGCAGTGGGAGGCGCTCGACATATTCCATAGACAACACGTCACCAGGACATGAGTGTTACCAGCGGAGAAAATTATGCACAAATTCTGACCTCATTTGTTTCTACTTTAGTGCCCGTTTACTGAGTTTAATAAGATATCGTTTTAGACTAAACGTAACGGAATAAGCGCTGAGAGTAGTTTCAGTTATTTTATGTGTTAAGGCTCCCGCAAACAGGCGCGTCGCGACTTCAACAACTTCTGAGATAACTTCACGGTAGAACAATTATCAGTGTCGCGTCTCGTGACAAATCGCGCTTGTCTGCAGAAGCCTTTATGCTGTACGGCCATTATTTTTATTTCTGTGTAACTGTGCAACATTACAGGTTGCCAGCAATATACATCTAACTAAAGTATATCTATTCATACACGAAAAGAGATCAGTGTCAAACAAAATCTGCTGTTCCCTATTTTATGTTCGCATAACTCGTCAAAATGAAGGGAACAGCTGATTGTTCATAATGACGAGTACACACGGCTACACATCAAGCTATACATTTCCAGCATAAGCTGACCTCGCATTGTAAGGAAATTCTATACAATGCGAGATCAGTATAAACTGGAAATGTATAGCTTGATGTGTAGCCGTGTGTACAATGAACTGTTAAGAGATTTCGTGTATTCATAGATATACCTTATATTAAGTGAGATCTGTTATGACTTTGCAAGATTCAGCAATATCTTCTGTATGGTTTGAACACCATAATCAAATGTGTTTTTAAATAGTTCTTTGAACAAATTATTGCTGTTGAACTTTATGGCAAATGTACTATCAGGAAAATGGAAAGCTGTTGTAGGTACTGTTGTAGGGTCAAAATAAATTAGCTAGCTAAACGCGACAGACGTGATGAGTTTCGATATCTAAACACAGAAAAAAATTTTTTTTTTTGGGGATCAGCTACCGCTGTTATTGTAGTTTACTTGAAGTATCAGTTGAGAAAATCAATTTTTTTAAACTAAGTATTATTTCTAATAATTACAATACACATACGGTCGTTAGCCCCAAAGATTTTTATCATGAAATCATTTTTTTTTTGTTTTACCTTGTTTAAATTTCGATTCCCATTACATCTGTTCAGTTTCGCTAGCTAAATTAATTTGACCCTGTATAATTTAATTATACATAATTGATGTAGTTAGACAATTTTATTACATAGTAACAATATTGACACAAAATAAATACGTAGTTTTCGAATTGTGGGAGCTCACAGACGAAGTGTCGTTCGTCTGGGAGTCCCCTTAGTAAGTAGTTTAATTATTTATTTTTTATGTCAAATAATAAATATTTTATTGTAATATAATAAATGTATTATTTTAATATTTCGGAAGTTTTATTTATTTAACGAGATGTGAAAGAATTTATCCGGAATACTTTTCCGGTATGGTATGACGCTAGATTATAAGTAAAACTATTTTCTTAATGTCCCTCAGGAATCATCGCATTTCCGAATACAAACGAATGCTAATTTCCATGTCCATCAATTATTAGATTTATCGTTTATAATAATTTGAATTCAGAAGAAAGTACTTTATTGTTGTTTTTTTTTATTTCCATGTGTGCTATATAGAGCTGTAAAACTATTTTCCGTGAACTATTTCCTCCCATTTTTTATATAAATTACATTAAGTTAAAAGAGTATTAACAACTCTTTATACTTCCAAGTTTATTGAGAGCGTCCGGTCGGCACCAAGTGCAAAGGACAACTGATAGAAATCCGACGACTGATGACACACGAAGTTTGCCGAGTGGCATTAAGAAAAAAGTTGTACTGTAAGTAAGGTCTATATAAATCCTTGTTTCCAATATTGATGTTATTTCCACTTAAACAAAAGTAAACTTTATGTAAGTATAAAAAAAGTTGATTATAGACTGACTAGTACATACCGTTGAAAAAGTCATAAAAAAATATGAAGTTGTAGCGCAAACCGAACCTTATGTGTAGGCGTTACAGTTGTTTTTCCTAAAACACGTGTTTGTTTACATTTTTGGCAAATAAATTGCGAACGCAGAATACATGTGTATGTAAAAGTGTAATAAATCAAAATTGATTTCAGTTACACAATAGTTGCTAGTAAGCTGTAAAATATAAAAGGAATTGTACAACAATAAAATATATTATACTTCGCTGAAAAAATCATTGCGATTATTATTATAGCGTTTTGACACAATTTCATCAACGGATCATGAAAAGAGTTTTAAAAGTGAGTTTTTTTTAAACTAAAACTAATATCATCATCATCATTTCACCCGAAAGACGTCCACTGCTGGACATAGGCCTCCCCCAAGTACCGTCACTGCGACCGGTTCTGTGCTTCTCGCATCCAGCAGATTCCCGCGGCCTTCACCAGGTCATCGGTCCGACTTGTGGGGGGCCTTCCAACGCTACGTCTTCCGGTACGCGGCCGTCACTCCAGTACCTTTCGACCCCATCGGCCATCTGTTCTGCGAGCAATATCCGGCCCACACCCTGCCACCTAAGTTTAGCAATTCTTCGGGCCATGTCGGTTACCTTGGTTCTCCTGCGGATTTCTTCATTTCTGATGCGATCACGTATGGAAACTCCAAGCATAGCCCTTTCCCCCTTTGGGTGACTTTTAGCCCTCTAAAATAATTTCTATGCCCTTCTAATAAGACTTATTATCAAACGACACTTAAGGTTCAAGATTAGTTTGCGTTTTATCTAATGATTAAATTACTAACGTATTTCGGGCACAAATCCGGGCTGCTAGTGAGGAATTCCAGACAGAAAAACCCAATATCATTTTGTCCGACCTGAGAATCGAACCTTGGATCTCATGCTAAGCAGTAGAGCTTGCGACCACTAGACCAACGAGGCAGTTCTGTGAAGTATCTAACTTCTAACTAATATTATAAACGCGCAAGTTTGTAAGTATGGGTGGATGGATGGATGTTTGTTACTCTTTCACGTAAAAACTACTGAATGGATTTCGATGAAATTTGGCAAACAGATAGTTTATAACCTGGATTAACACATAGGGTACTTTTTATCCCGATATTCCCACGGGATCGAGACTTACGCGGGTGAAACCGCGGGGCGCAGCTAGTCTCCAATATTTTTTTTTACCTAATCTCAGACCAAATAAAAAACCAAGACAGAGCGCTGTCAACAGTGACTTGAGGCCGGTTTCCTACATGTGTGCACTTAGTGAGGTGTAGTTTGATTGTAAGTGTGAGCGTGTATGCACAGAGCGGAGATGTAGTTTTGGCATGCTTCACTGTATTGTTCGCAGCGTTGTCTTGATTTTTTATTTGGTCTGAGGACCTGATACACCTAATTCCAATACATAAAATTGCCTATACACGAAATACATAGCTTTTAATCCCAAATAGGGCCTAATAAACGCTGTGTTATGTGCGTTCTTCGTTATTCTAAAACCATCGCATTGTTCGGATATTGTCGCTGAGCTCCACCACCGACTGACGGATTACTGTACGGACCAGCGAGCGATGTGCCAGTACACGGGAAGTTTTGTACACATTGTGTGTCAATACTATGTGAGTAATCCATACTAATATTATAAATTCGAAAGTAACTCTGTCTGTCTGTCGGTCTATCTGTCTGTATGTTACCTTTTCACGCCTAAACCACTGAACGGATTTCGATAAAATTTGGCAAAGATATATGGTATCCCGGGGAAGGACATAGGCTACTATTTGTCGACATACCACGCGGGCGAAGCCGCGTGCGGAAGCTAGTAAATAGTAATGCACTATCTAAAGTCTATTCACATACTTGTTTCCATATTTTGATGTTATTTATTACTACTATTAAGTATACTTTTATCACTATTATATGTCTAATCCAGCGAATAAATATTACATTTTTGACAGATTTTCTATACAAAAACTGTCAGACGTCAATTTTATTCCCCGAATAAAAGATATCTGGATTTGGTTATATCGGCCCTTTTACGAATATCAAATTTATGCCTGTGTTTGTGTGTGTGTGAAATTAAGTTGATTTTAGCTTCACTAGTACTGTTAAAAAACTCATATTTTTTGTTAAGTTGTAGCCCAAACTAAACTTTTTGTATGGGCAATAAAGTTGTTTATATGTTTGGAAACTGAATTACACACGGATCAGCATTAATCGATATATCTGTCTCTTTCTATCACTTCAAGGCGTCATTCGCTAGAGCGAGAAGGCCATACATTATTGTTCACACCTATTATTTTATTCTGCAGGGAAAAACAGGACCCTCTTGCTCAGGGTTTAGAGAAGTTTCTTTGGATGAAAGTATTGTGAATGAAATACTACATCGAATTAACACGTATGTACCTACAACTTACTATAAATTCCAAGTTTTGCCTACCTACAAAAAGGTTCTACGTTGCGGGTTCCAATAAATTTTACATTACAGTATGAGGATTCACGTAGCGAAAGGTGAGGCCATGGGGAAGGATAGGAGAAAGTTGCCACAAGCTTATGGAATGAAGAAAGTTGTAAGTAAAAAAAAACACTATTGGCGTAATTCCACTTCGGCATCGGATGTGCACAGGGGGACATCGCTCATTATAACAGCACCGCTCCGACACGGCAAATAACTTGTCATTCAAGTTAGGATTTTAAAGCACTAAAGTCTATTTTACGATGGCTATACAGAATAGAGGACGTCTCGCCAGTCGCTCATTGCCCGCGAGCCGTCACACGTAAAATAGATTTTTGTCTGGATCATCTGGATGTATGTTCCGGATTGGCGTAAAAACGGCTGAACGGATTCAGATGAAATTTAGGACACAGATAGTTTATACCTTGGAGGTACTTTTATAACTGCCCTGTTGGTCTCGTGGTCGCAAGCGCGACTGCAGAGCGTGGGGTCCTGGGTTTGATTCCCGGGTCGGGCAAAGTGTTATTGGATTTTTCCATTAGGAATTTCGTAGTAACAGCCCGGAGTTTGGAAGTTGGCGGTGTGATACCCCCGTGCCTCGGAAAGCACGTTAAGCCGTAAACCGTTGGTCCTACGCCTGATCTCTCTCCGGTCGTGTCGGATTGCCGTCCCATCGGACTATGAGAGTGAGGGAAGAGAGAGTGCGTCTCCGTTGAGATTGGCCGCCGTGACTGAAAAATACGGTCTGGAGGTCTATTATTATTATTATAACCCCGGTAGTAGGTACGTTCCTGTGGGATATTTTTCAACATCCACGCGGGCAAAGTGTCAAAATAATTATCTACAATTAATGACTTGATGATGTTTATTTGTCTATTGTAATAATGTAATGTGGTTATGCAAATATTACAGTTCTGGAACAGCGAGTTGGCGGCTTTCGCACAAATTATGATCTATCAGTGTTTGGCAAAACACAGTTCTACTTGCGCCACTACTAGTAAGTTACCTGGACGGTTTTTTTAATTTTTTTTATTCATTATGCATGACGGAAAGTTGCGCACGATTGCCACAATTTGCCGCCAATGTTTGGAAACACCTTAATAGTACTTAAAGGATAGGACGAAGAACTATTTCTGTTAAAAATAATTGAACTATTTCTGTTATAAATTGTTTCTTTTCAGAATACTTTTCGAATACTTTGATGGCTTACACGTTTGCTAACACGACCAGTAGTGCTACAGCAATAATTGACAACATATTTTCAAGTTGGGAAGCTGGTGCACCTATAACCCGGGATGAAATATTCCGTTCCCCAGATTTAAAAGGGTAAGTACCTATAGCTGACATTATAAGTGCTAGGGGACACGACGCCGTCACCGCGTCGCCGCCGCGTCTCTAAGCTGTGTACACGGGACGTTGCCAGCCCGATGCCGCGCCTCCACCACGCCGCCCGCCGCGTCTCTATGTGACAGTACGTTGTACAAAGTGCAGTACGTTGCCAGCCCGCTGCCGCGCCTCCACCGCGCCGCCCGCCGCGTCTCTATGTGACAGTACGTTGTACAAAGTGCAGTACGTTGCCAGCCCGCTGCCGCGCCTCCACCGCGCCGCCCGCCGCGTCTCTATGTGACAGTACGTTGTACAAAGTGCAGTACGTTGCCAGCCCGCTGCCGCGCCGCCACCGCGCCGACGCCGTGCCGCCACCACACCGCTAGTAAAAGTGCGTCACGCGCTTTATAATACTTTAATTAATCGAACGGCGACAGCGAGGCGCGGCGGCGGCGGCGGCGTGTCGACAGTGCCGTGTGCACGTGCCCTACCAAGCTCTGTTAAGTTTATATACCTAGTACGGAAAAAAACCGGAGTTACCGACATACCTAGCTTACAGAGTAAGCAAGCTGCTGGCAGTGGGCCGGCCATGTTTGTCGAAGGACCGATGGCCGGTGGAGCAGACGAGACCGCGTATCGGCAAGCGTAGTGTGGGACGCCCCCCAGCTAGATGGACCGACGACCTTAAAAAGGTGGAAGGTGGACACAGAGCACTATATAATAATAGGAAGGTGGAGGGCAGTGTTGTGACGCAGCCTGGGAGAGGCCTATGTCCAGCAGTGGACTGCGATAGGCTGAGTTGAAGTTTATAGTAACAAACAAATTTAAATCAACATTCATTCTTTCATAACCAGAAGAGAATCTCCATTTTACATCAAGATGGTGGTGGGTAACGTGTCACACGTCGGGTGCGCGATCGGAGTTTATGAACATGAAATAAGAACTCTAGCAATTGAGGCTTCTGACAATACACAATTAGTGAGTACCAACTTTTACCTACGGCTCCATTTCGTTGATCTGGGGCCTACCACCACCACTTACAGCAGTATTATTTTAATATTACTTCAGTGTAGGAAAGAGGTGCAGCTTACAGGACATATAGCTCCATCTCTTTCTCCCACGAAGTAAGATTAAAATAATACTGCTGTAGGCGGTAGGCCCCCTGCACGTATGCTTGCCTCGTGGTCGCAACGGCGACTGCTGAGCCTAACGACATATATCACTTAAGTATCAAAATCGGTTCAGCTTTTTAGTAGTTACGAGGCAACACAGAGACAGACATACGTACAGGTTAAACACATAACCCTCCTTTATTGGCTTCGCCGCAGTTGGGTAAAAAACAATAAAGAATTTTTTTTTTCCAGTCCGGACATATTATATGCTACTTATCATATTATCCATGGACAGGTACTCCAGTTTATAACACCACAGCACCGGTCAAGGGTACCGGGTGGACCAGATGTGGCTGTCCGCCGAAGTACAGAGAAACCAAAGACTGCCTTTGTATCCCTACCCCTAGAACAGATCTTACAACAGCAAAACAACAAACAACAACGAGTAAAACAAAAAATATGAGTTTGCCAAGTAAGTTAAAAACCAACAACAACAATTACAACAAAAACCGGCCAAGTGCGTGTCGAACCACGCAGAATTAAAGGTTCCGTAGTTGGGATGAATTTATCCCATGAACAAAATTAACATAGCATTTGAAAAACATGTATTTGGATTTGATGGCAATAGGCTCGCCCCCTATTACATGGGACTTAAATATAACAGGGAAAATGTGGGTGTACTATAAGTAACAGCTCTGCCAAACCCTTCGGAGAAACGAGGCGTGATGTTATGTTATAAAATCACAAAATAACGATTTTTGGACATTTCCTTTAATTGTGCTGTGAGCTTCCGTCATGCCCAAGATTCAAGATTCTAGATCACCGAGAAGCATAAGTTGTACTGTGTTACAAAACGCAGCCGCCGTGCGTTAATTAGCCTACCTACTACATAAATCTGTAGTGAATCTCAAGTGAAATAAGCTGTCACAATTATATTAGTCTTGACCAAGTGTAGGTGATGATCTATCTGCAAATGTTATCTTATAAATCTATTTTTGTTTTGTTTTTTGCAATATTTGGCATGTGTTTGGTGTGTATATTTTGTTCCACAGTACTTTTATACCAGACAAGCTCTAGACGTTTAGACCTGTAATTGGCTGTCAGATTATCATACTGTTATTAATTACCATTGTATTTAGCTGTTAGTCTTCCAAAGTCTTTAAATAAATAAATCTATAAATATGGAGTTTCTTGCCCATTCTTCTCCATACGAAAACTACCTTTTGGAAGGGGCAACTAGAATCAGTTCTATTTCTTTGTTTTTTTTGACATTCAAAAGTGCCTTGTATGTGCCTATTTGAAATAAATTATTTGACTTTGACTTTGTCCTTTAGATACGTACCGTACTTACCTACATAATATGTTACAAAAAAATATTACCTACCTAAGTTACCCCAACTTATAGAAAAACCCAGTAGGTTTAATATAATGTTTTTTTTCATTTACAGCCACTTCCACACATACTTATTTGTATAACTATGAAAAAATTATAAGTGATATGCGGCTATTATATGATGGTATGGTGCAATGCATTAATAATTAAGTACTTAGTTAAGCTTTAATTTAAAATGACACTTGTAAGTTTACATTAATACGAATCGAATCTTATTTTCTTATAATATACATTTGGATCTGCCTTACCCTTCGGAGAAAACAGGCGCGATGTTATGTTTTTCGAATCGGATGCAGTACATAAGAGCGCTTGTGCATCAATCGGATGCAGTGCGTGAGAGCGCTTGTCCACCAATACAAATCTGAAACGTCAGTCCAAAATCTGTAAAGTGTAAAGCCTCATAATCACTAGGAGACAAGTGTCCCGCTACACGTAGAGATGTCGGGCGACGTCCCTCGATGTCTCGTGATTTCGAAAACGTTGAAAAAAGTGGTGAGAGAAGATTTCGGGCAACGTTGTTCGACTTCGCCCGACATTTTTAGCGCGAGCAACACTAGCAGTACATTTGTCCCCTATGAATACGAGGCCCTTTCTGAGTGTGTCGAAATCGCGCTAGACTGTTTTTAATGCGTATTGTAGCGACGGAGAAGCAACAGGAAGTTTCGAAAGTCCAGCTGTTGGATTGGAAAACGGTGAAAAAACTGGAATCTACACCACCAAACTTAAATCACAAGACCGCTGTTAAGAGTCCAGTACCAAATTGCATCAGTGGGAGAAACTGCGAACCAAAGATTGTAATGCTGCCAATATTCACAATTGAAAATGCACCTAAGAATCACGCTCGTAAGAGAGGTTCAGGATATTACCGCAGGTAAATGATTTTATTTCTGTAAGTAGGTTTATACAAACACTTTTACACGTCGCGACATATTTTAATCATAACCCTCCTTTTTGCTTCGCCGTAATAGTCGGGTAAAAACGAGATGACGTCTGTGGTTCCTATCCGACTACTCTCAACACGTAAGGAACGCAGAGGCCGCAGTCTCTCAATAATCTTGGCCAGCACACTAATTGCGTAACACGCGATCAATCAAAATCTGAATCGGTTTGAAACAAATTGCTTTACCATTGCTAAACAAGCTCGAAAAAAGAATTGCTCAAAAGCAAAAACAAACAAACAAACAACCTCCTTTTTGAAATCGGTTAAAAACGAATCGTTTTGCTTACCAATGGTATAAGTTTTTAATGCCAATCTGGGCATGTCCAATAAATAGATTCATACGCTAATTTTATCTGTGATAGCTACTTCCCTATGGGAGGGGCTACTATGCAAAGCTATGAGGTATTAGCTTCTTTATTGGTAAAGATACAATAAAGGAATCAACCACAAAACCAACGAAGCTGACCTCTATTAAGTATTAACGGAACATCATCGCCACCTAACAGAGAACACGGGAATTGATAAGGAAATTTGCCTTATTTTTTGGAAAAGTACTAACATATTTTATTTTTACAGATCTGGCAACACCAGTTCGGTACAGTCTGCTAAGTCAATAGATTATTTAAGTTTGTCTAATGAAAAGAATGATGGGGTAATTATCTATTTTATTAAAATACAGTCTTGTACCCGATTAGATTTCCCATCGACAAACCAAATTCCTTACAAACTTTCATCGCCTTAGTTGACACTTTTAGGAAATGAATGTTTAAAAATCTTGTGCTCACATTTGTTATAAGGAACTCTTGTGAAAAATTTCATGTTTCTATAGACCGTTGTCTGGCGTGTATTACAATTTTTTAGAAGAATCATGAAATCTGATATTATTGCCGAACTGCCCTTTGTTTGTTTTTCGTCCCCGTAAACCCTATAGGGGGATACTATTGCAGTTTAACGGGAACACCCTTTGTTAGTTAACATACTGTATACATACCAGGTGGTGGCGCAAAAGTCACGACTGGGTTTTAAAAATAAAATGTGACATTTGCACTAACATTTACTATTCTTTTTTTTTACAAATTATAAAATACATTACATAATACAACATTCACTGGCCTGCACGTTCCCCGGATTGAACAGTGCCAGATTATTTTCTCTGGGCTTATTTATAAGACAAGGTGTAAACCCACGACAATCGAACAGCTGAAGGCGAACATCCGAGCTGAAATACGGTTGCTAACTCCTCATATTCTGTGGACAGTAATGAGAAATGCTCTCTAAATTGTGGGCATTTACGTGACGTAATATTTAAAACCTAACTTGAAAACATCTCCATGAGTTTTATTTTATTATCTGATAAAAATTAACATTAGTAAACAATAATAAACAAAGTTTGCGACCCCTTCCTGACTTATGCGCCACCCTGTATATACACTTATACATAGAAATATTGCTCATTTAATAGTATAATTATGTAGGATCTGCCATCCATATTAGGTGTTTGCCTGTATCTACAATAAACTTTGTTTCAGCTATATAGAAACATAAGCCTAAGATCCAAACTTCTGCAGACAGTAAGGAAAATCAGAAACAAAGAAAGGCTACACTCCTTCAGTTATGATGAACAAAATGTGGCACCTGAACATCAAACTATGGAACACAGCCAACATATTGTGGAACCATTCGAACGAATTCTGGGATTCCCTCTTGTTGAAACCACGAACAAACAATCCTACGAAGACCATGACCGGAATGAAGAGGCTAAAAAGAGGGTCAATCATCTTTTGGATCTTTTGGAAGAAAAGGGAAAAAAAGCCCAGCTCAGTAGCCGGGAAATAATAGAGTTTGGCGCTAAAATGAGAAGGATTTATAAGACTGTGCTAGGCACACGCGAGAACTTGCTATTTGACACTAAACGCCTGTCGCTAGAGTAGGCGTCATAAATAGAATGCGATTCTATTTGGATTCACTTGCAAGGCAGCTTGCGAGCCAACTTGACTCGCTACTATCCGATCAGCTTACACCACTGTACTTATCAACTGCGCTAAACACTTACCGCCTTACTAATAAACGTTGTATAGCGCCTGTATAGTTACACAACGCTTTGTCTTCTTCTTTCAAAAGTAATTTGACTTTTGACAGAAGAAGACAAAGCATTGTGTAACTATACAGGAGCTATACAACGTTTATTAGTAAGGCGGTTAGTCTTATTACGAAACGAGTACTGGCTAGTTATTGTATTTTTAATTTAATTCAGACGAGCGTAAAGTTCTTAATACAAAAACTGGTTTTAGAACCGAATCTAAGCAATATTGTGTTAAGAACTTTACGATAGTCGGAATAAAATTCAAAATACAATGAAGATTCTAGCTTGGACTAAAGTTACAACGAGTGACCGCCATCGCGCAACGGGTATGTGCCCGTCGCGTTAACAAACACCCACACTAACCAATTGAACACTGCGCGTCGGCCCGTCATCCGTTGTAAAAATCCCGACCGTTGTCGTTAACAAGCGGGCTTAGTGTCCCGCAAAGCGTTAAAAACCTTTTAAGTACTGAGGCCTTAGTGCGAGTTTCTTTTAACTATCTTCACTTTACGCATCGAGCGCGTTCGGCGCTCCGATTGGCCCTTCACCAGTGAAGGCCAGTGAAGGGCCAATCGGAGCGCCGAACGTGGTCGATGCGTAAAGTGAAGATAGTTAAAATAAACTCGCACTAAGGCCTCTGTGGACTGAGTAAACATATGGTTTTTATATACCTATATAGTAACTAAAAGGAGAAAAAGTTATAAAACATTTTTGTACAATGCATAATGGAATTTGTAAAGTATTTTATTTATTTTAAGTTATGGTAGGTATCATAAAGTGGTGGTGGTGTGGCGGTCACTCAGTTCTCACACTTAGTGTGAAATTACAGTGGCAGCGGGCGGGGCGGATGAGCGGGTGACGCGTCGAGCGGAAAACGCTCATTTCAATAAATGAACACAGTAGCAACGGAGCGTTTGAGCGGTTTGGACGTTTCTCTATGTTTCGTGTGCAATTAATATTTGCTTAAATTAAAATGTCCGATTATTTGGAAGCTAGCGCCTATATAGATTGGGACCTTTTTTTTCTAAAAGCAATCGTCACGATATTAATAGTGATCGGTATAGACATGGTGAATTTCATACTTTATACGAAAGGCTACGAAACCATGAAGATAAATTTTATGAATACACTCGAATGACCGTAACAACTTTTGACTACATATTAAATGCTGTACAAACACAGTTATGAACAAACCGAGCGGAAAACGCAAACTGACTTGCGTCCACCCGCCCCGCCCGCGACACACGCTTCTCCCGCCGCGATACCCGCTCGCCCGCCCCGCCCGTACTTGGTACACAAGTATGTGCTTGTCTTACACGCCAGCGGATTCCGCTACCCGCGCCGCTCCCACTGTAATTTCACACTTAAACTTTCACTTCTGGGTAAGTATTTAGTTTACGGCATGTTTTAATACAATTTAGTTAAACATATTTTGTAAGTATTACTTGTATGTTTGACTAAATATCTGATTTGGAAGGTAAAGTTTGAGAAATCTGAGGGACCACACTTAGGTAGCATAATTTTTTACAAATTCTATACTAGAGAGAGGAATAGATACAAACATACATCTGGCGAGGCACATCGCAGAGCCTGTCCCACTGCTAAACAAATATCAACCTTGCGTACGTTGAAATAAAGTTCCGCCGCGTCCGCAGGACTTCTTAAATTGCACTAATCCATCGAGATATAAGTACTAACGTACTAGAGAAGCTACGTCAAATAACTGAATTGTCCTATTCTTCGTATTGAATCTTTAGTTCGCTGCAGCGCTAAAATAATAACAATTCGTCTAAACCGTACCTAATTTACCACAGTGCTAGATTTGCTGCGGAAGTGTATTTATTCTCGGCAAAAAGGTCTTAAGCGCTATGTAAATCACGGCACTTACGCGTTTTCTTCGACAAACTGCGGCGCGATCGCCGCAGTTAAACGAGACAAAGTAGGAATGTCTTCTCTAGTACGTTAGTACTTATATCTCGATGCACTAATCATATTTAAAACATCATCGGTCGTAACTAGACTTAAACTTGTAATTTTAAGGTTGTTGATAATGTATGTCATAAATAAAACTAAGCATTTTTCAACTATCATTTATTTGAAAATAAATTAAATCCCCACGTGCAGAAGGCGCGTAAAATGACAAATTAATAAGAACAAATATAACGGTAAACAATTAAAAAAAACTCATTAATGGCGCGTAAAATCACAAATTAATGAGAACAAAATTAACGGTAAACAATTTAAACAAAATAACTCGTTACACCAACGAAATTTCGAAATATTGTGCTTTTAAGTACCTAGTTTACTTTCGCTACCCTACAATCACGAACTCTGCAAATTCATAATTAGCATCACACATTCATTTGTTAAATTCAAAAGAAACCTTTTATAACAAAATGAATGATTAAATCGCAATTGTTAGCAGAGTTTCGCTCAGAAGTTATAGCAAAATGACCTTAATTATCGTCGAAAAAAATTGAAATTGCGAGCAACCCTTGCGTCATTATACAGATATATATATTATACAGGTACAGATATAGATTACAGGCAGAAACATTGACACTTACACATCAAGTTTTAGAAAGAGACTCACAGAGAGTGACAGAGACAACGCTCTACACGAACTTTTTCTAGAATCCTCTCATAACCGCCGGTTACTTTACAGTAATACTATTAGAAACTACCTAGCCTAGATATTTAAATACCAATGTAACCGAATTTATTTTTGGCGGTCAGCCTTGATGGCCCAGATCTGCCTGATAGTGTTGGCGATGCCGATGTCGTGGCTGATCATGTAAAACAGACCACCCAGGGTTGCTATGGAGATGAGGTACACAAGCCCGAGAGCAATTTTAGGTAGAATCGGCCCCACAACACTGGCACGGACGTAATCTATGGCGATCGCTTCCAGTCCCCTGCAAGACAAATGCACACAATTAGTTATCACATCTAACTAGCACTACTTGGTCGAATTAAAATGGCTAGCTAAACTTCAAAGATGTGATTTCTAAACTCTTCGCGTTACCACAATTAATATAATGTGTTACTAAAGTACCTGAAGTTGCCCCCAGAAAAACCCAATTACATTACTTAGGGTTATTTGGTAGTCCATTACGAGTCTCATTATAATCTCAGTAGTAGCCCGGAATTTGGATTTGTGCCCGGTTTACGGCAATAGGCTCGCCCCTTGTTAATACCGGGTGTAAAAAGACGCTTAACGAAGCCGAGTCACTTGTTATTCCCGTCATTGTGATCATTTTTTTGTTCTGGACCACACCTGGGAACCTTCTGGTTACGGAGATATTGAAGGGCAAAGTTCCAATTTTGTCAGACTTTTTTTTAAAGAAAGCAAGTTTTAATTGTTATAACTTAATTTTTAATACCCCAACCCTGCATCGTTGCATGCACCCATAAACACAATGTTTTGCTTGCGTTGCGTTGCGCACTACCGTAAACAGCGATTTCTCACACCAAAAATAAAAGTCAAAGTAAACATTTTTTTTGTGCAATATTACCTAATTTGATGTACGGAATGCGTAGTTGACGGCTATGCGATGGGTCTTTTTACACCCTGTATATGTTATAAATAATATTATGTATAACTGGTGAAATGTGTGTACTACACGCCTTTGCCTATCCCTGCGGGGAATACAGGCGTATTACCATAGCTGGGCACCGTTAATCAAATAGTTAACTTCGTTAATCGTTATTCGCTACAAAAAAAGTTAGCTTCGTTAAACGTTTTCGGAAGAATTAACGCAAGTTAACATTAATCGTTAATCCGTTAATATGTGTAAAATTGCATCTTTATATCGTTGCGTTAGTGAAATTATAAAACCTGTTGGTTTAGGTTCTGGAAGTTAACAGGTTAGGAACACAACAAAATACTTGTATAATTCAAATGTGTTTTAATCGTCGGGCATAAGGTGCATTAGGTGCATATTCCAACACGCAAATGATCACTGACAGTATTTTATAATAACAACAAACAAACAAAACACTCGTCACCGGCGCTAAGTAATGAAATGATCAAACGAAACAAATCTCTTCGCAGTTTTCTTTCTCACTCGCACGTAAAATATATCTAGTTTTGTTTTTGTTTCACTCGCTGCCACGCGCCGCCGCCGCCCGGCACTTGTCGTTTCATACTTGTATGAATCTGTTTTTCACTTGTATGAATCTGTTTTTCGCGCCGCGCCGCGGTGCCACGATAACTATTTGGCATTGGATTAACGATTAACGGACTTCTGCATATTAACGGAAGTTAACGTAATCCGTTAACATTTTTAAAAGTTAACTTAAAAGTTAATCCGTTAATCAAAATGTTAACTTCGTTAATTAACGATTAACGGATAACGTGTTAATGCCCAGCTATGCGTATTACGTATTACTATGCCACTACCAACAACTGACATAAAAAAAAACCTTGATCTAAGAGCATTTCTTGCCCTTCCCCTTCTTCGTATGTTTGGGTTTTTTCATGTTCCTCCAAATCCTCCAGAAGGCTCTACACATGCCGACATCATTGAAGACGAGGTAGAACAGGCCTCCTAGCATGGACACGGATAGGAAGTAGATGACTCCCATCACCACTTTAGGGATGAAGGGCCCTACTACGAGCACACGGGCATACTCAACCGCCAGAGCTTCCAAACCCCTGAGGAGTGGGGAAAAGAATGGATAGGAACAGGAATGGGTAAGGATGCACAGAGGGCCTAAAACGGCCACATTAGCAATTCCTCTAAAGGCAATTCATTTCCTGAATTTCCAGCTGTCATTATCAATTCCTATAATTTGACACAAAAGCAATTCATAATGTGTGGACCATTTTACAAATCTCCATAGAAAACTGTCAAACAGATGAATTATTTTGTATTATGAATCGCACGCAGATCATATTATGAATTGTCAGATTGTGACATTTTACGATGATTCATAATATTTTCCTATTAGGATTCTGCCAAAGTGACTGTTTCAAGCCCCCAGGAATGTGGGTAAGTTATGATAAGTCCCAGGCCTGTATTCTCCGCGGGAGTTAGCAGAGATGCAAACTTAATCCTACTTTCATGGAGCAGGTGTAATCTGTTCAAAAAGTATCTGATGATAATGGATCACCAGTAGATGCCAATTTGTAGCGCCACGTACAAAAATTTCGACGCACTTTTCATATAAATTATTCTACTAGAGTCGCGTCGCGCCTGTCTGCGAGGGCCTTTATGTCACGCCACGAACCACTCTCACTCACTTAATAACTTAAGCTGAAATTATATTAAAATGTATATTTACCAGAAAGAATGCGCGACGATGAGCACAGCGAGAGTCGCGTCAAAGATCTTGTTTGGGATGAGCAGGCTCATAGGTACCAGGGGTACCATTAGGACAGCCACTGCCTTCTCAATCACCCACAATTTCGCGTGGTCGTGGGGATGACCCGCCATCACAGGCGTCGTACGGAATGAACGCACCTGAAAGACCACATTTTATAAGTTATTTTAGTTATGTTTCTGATTTTAATCAAATTTTATTTAGTCAAATAAAAAATAACAATATTATCAATATAACAAAGTCAAATCATGAATTCAAATAGGCACATTTTAACGTCAAAATTTACAAGAAAAATTAGAACTGTTTCAAGTTGCCCCTTCCAAAAGACACGCCCTAGCTCCGCCCAAAGAGTTATTTCAAAATTTCCCACCCAAGGAAAAAAAGGGTGTTGAGAAAAGGTGTAAGCTACCGGAGGTCAGGGCTTATTATTAGCTGAATTAGCTAAATTTTATTAAATGATTAGTAAAATTTCACAAAAAAAAAATGGTATAAACCACAAATCAGGGATCAGAATTTCTTTAAAACTTTAATTTTTGTGAAATTTCTGATTGTTGCTGTTCCACAGAATTACAAACAAGGGCCAATAGCCAATGCAGCTTTTTTACCCTAACCCCAAGATCTAACCAAAGCGAACGTTCGCGCAAACACGCGATCGTCGCGTTCATATTATGTCATATGCGCCATCTGTCGGCGCGATAACGCGTTCGGGTTCACTGAACCAAATGGCCACGACTGTCGCGTTTTCACGCGCCAATCGCTTTGGATAGGAAGTAGAGATGGGTTGTAACAGATAAAACACGATATCTGTGATCACTGACACACAAAAAAATAACAGATCCAAATATCTGTTATTAAATCACAGCCTGTGATTTTCGTACAGACGATAAATACGTATCTCAATCGAATATCATCTTTATTTCTTTTGAGTCGAAAATCGTATCTATCTCTAATAAAATCACAGCCTGTTATTTTTGTATGGATGATAAATACTTATATCTCAATTGAATATCTTCTTTATTTCTTTTAGAATAAAGTCGAAAATCGTATCCGAAGTTTTAACAGTAACAGTCTTGAGAATCTGTGATTTTATGTAACAGATATTTTTATCGTTAGGAGCAATTGCTATCTGCTATTTTTTAATATCTGTGATTTCTATCTGTGACGATAAATATGCCTCACTCCTACACTGAACCAAATGACCACGTCGCGTGTTCGTCGATCGCTTTGGTTAGGAAGAGGCTTAATGTGCAATTGAGCATATCTCAAAGCAAAGAATACTGTTAACTTACAGAGTTAATGATTGGCGTGCTGTTCAGTTCCTTGAAGACGTGTGTACTGACGGGCAGCACACTAGACACAGGCCGCTGTAGGGATGCCTGTGTTGCTAGCTTCATCATTTGTTGCGAAAACACCCGACTTCCACAGACTGCAATTTAAATTATGCTTCTGTGTTATTACTGTCCACAATGATGTAAAATTATGTATATTTTTAATGCACCTACCACCTAAGTTAATATTGGGGAATGCAAATAAATATATTGAGTATTGAGTACTTATTTACAGCCTGCAGCCTGCAGTTGAGTACTTGTTTTTTTTTATTTATGGAGTTACAGTTATCAGATTCAGAACATGAAAAACATCTCTTTTCAGTTGTAATTCTCTGTGTGACATTTGGCAAAAGGCCTCCTACAACCTTTTCTGATTTTCCCTTCCTAGTCTAATCTGTTTTTGCAGATATCTTCACTATAATTATCTCCTGCCCTATAAGAGGTTTTGCTACACTTGTCTTCCCCTCTTTTGAGTATCATAGGGTACAATTTATTATTACTTTTCAACCAATAATGTTTGTTGTGTCTGTGGTTAGTTGCTACGTCCCCTTCAGAGGGTGCAGCAGGTGGGTTATGGGCATGGCCCATAAATTTGACATTATGGTAGACCATAACCTGCGTCAGGACATGGTATATTTTTTATCCCAATATGCCCATGGGATAGAGACTTATTCGGGTGAAGCATAGCTAATTCCTATATAGTCCTATCCTCTTGCAGAGCTGCTAAAAGAGTTCGTTTTTCTATGTATAATTGCAGATTTAAAATTCTTATCATACTAACACAGGTTCTTAATAACTTTTTAATAAAAGTTGTCGAGAAAAGATAAATGGCGATTGGAAACTTACAGTTAGACTATGGATCGTCTAAGAGAAGCCTGAAGTCTCAGACCAACTATAAAACCCTGAAGTGTGAGTAAAAAGCTCGAAACAGCAATGGTTATGTAATAGCAAAACAATCACTACTATTTAGTTACCTGGCGGGCGAAGAAATGTTGAAAAGGCCATTTTTGAACTTATTTCGAAGTGTTTTACAACAATAAACAAAAACTAGCTAAATAATTGAACGCAGCACCAAGTTCCGAAATTTTTATTAAAAACATCAACTCAAAAATACATCGATTCAAAAATCGAAATGATTGTCACACATTCGTGTCAGTTCATCAGCTGTCAATGTCAAATGAAAGGAAAATACCATAGAGGAAAGTGAAAACACTTTAAAAAAAAATGCAATAGAGACTCAAAGTACTGTATCTATGGTCTAGCGTCTACTTCTATAAGGGTCATTTCACACCAAGACGCGAAGTGACGCGCACTTTTTATGATCCGATATAATATCGAATTTATTTACTACACAGGGGTACACACGCTGCGTAGCCCCGCGCATCTCAACGTACTTTGACACGAAGGTATAACTTCAGTGCGAGGGTTGACACGTCGCGACGTGTCAACCCTCGCACTGAAGTTATACCTTTTCATGAAGAAAATAAGTTCGCAGCGTCGCGTCGCTTCAAGTTGCGGTTTGAGCTGACCCTTAGTATGCAGTTTAAAATTCATGGTCTTACTTTTATTTATGACACTGTGTTATTTAGCAAAAAATAATCCTTATGATGAAGCCTTTCGATCGGTATGATAAAGCTACAGGTTGATTATTTTTCTCATATAATGGGTTCGATTTCCGGTTCAACCATGTATTTATTTAAATATCTATAAAGTTTTTAATAGTTTTTTAAATTCAAATAATGTCTTCTTTCAGTAAAATGTTCCATCTACAATATTCAAGGTACTTTCCCTCCATGTGGCATATCCGTGGGACGCCCTGTATAATGGTGCCGATTCTGTTGTTCACAAACTAAACTAAACTAAATTTAAGTTCAGTGCATCTTTTTCTTTTCAGAAGGGTGCTTTTGTTGCTTTTGTGATGCTACTGCTGGTGAGAGGAGAAAACATCTAAAGTGGGTGATTGACGTGCGTACTTAAAGTACGTGGTTTTTAAGTTCGCGACCTCACTCGCCTCGCCGTCGGTGCCACACGCACGTGAAGCTTGCTCAAAATTTCATTGTTGGATCGCCGACGCGACGGACTTACTCAGCGGTTCGCGTACTTACCATGACACACGGGCGAGTAAGCTCGCCAAGCAATAAGTACGCGTACTTGCCCGCACGTCTATCACCCCTTTAGAAAGTGATATATCGGCAGAAAATGTGGGCGCTGCTGTCGCTACAATCGTTGCAGGCGCAGCAAACATATTTTTAAAGGTGAACGCAGTCTTGGCCGCACCGCAGTCTCCGCAGTCCCCGCAGTCATCGCTTTTTGTTAATAGCCTCGCACATCTATGCGCACCGCAGTCACTGCAGTCGTTCCCGTCGCCGCACGCATCGCACTTGATTTCTCTCATTCAGTTCGTGGCGTCATTCGCATCCATCCAATTTATATTACAATTGGATGGATGCGAATGACGCCATTTCATTCGCGCCGCGCTAGCCGCAGCGTCCGCTGCGTGCGGTCCGGCGTTGGTGACGTCATCAGCTGCGGCTTGGGGAGTTCGGTCGTTTCAGGGACTGCGGCGACTGCGACGCGGGTGGATGTGCGAGGTTGCATAGAACTTCATATAAAGAATTCGAATGCGAAGACTGCGGCGCGTGCGGTGCGGCCAAGTCTGCGTTCACCTTTATGGAACTACGTTATTCCATAAAAATAATTGAATTGTTTTGTGGTTTCTCTAATCTGTGGCGCTGTCTATATCTGTGTCTCTAAACTAGATCTGACAGAATGACAATTCATTTTGGTACCTAACTCGCAAGATTTTGAACAATTTTGTTTTGCATCGCTTCGGCACTATTTCTGAGTCTCTCTCAACTCATTTAGAATAAATCTGAAGATGGCTACAACATTAGAAGATAAATCTATTTGGGAAGATGGCGAGGAAGCGCTTAGTGAGGAGGTTCTCCGCATGCCGACAGACGAAATCATCAGCCGTACGAGACTGTTAGACAATGAGATTAAAATCATGAAGAGTGAAGTTATGAGGATCTCACATGAACTGCAGGCCCAGAACGACAAAATAAAGGAAAACACGGAGAAAATCAAAGTGAACAAAACATTGCCGTACCTTGTATCGAATGTCATAGAATTGTTGGATGTTGACCCTCAAGAAGAAGAGGAAGACGGTGCTGTGGTGGACCTGGATTCGCAGCGTAAAGGGAAATGCGCGGTCATCAAGACTTCCACCCGTCAGACGTACTTTTTGCCAGTCATTGGCTTAGTAGACGCTGAGAAGTTGAAGCCTGGTGATCTGGTGGGCGTAAATAAGGATTCGTACTTGATACTGGAAACTTTACCCGCGGAGTACGATGCGAGGGTGAAGGCCATGGAAGTGGACGAGAGACCAACTGAGCAGTACTCAGATATTGGTGGTTTGGACAAACAGATTCAGGTTAGTAGGCCTTGCAGATATTTTGCTATGCTTAGTCATGTTGTTTGGGGACCGAATGTCTTAGCAAACATTCACCAAGTTGTCAAATCATAGGATTTACAATACTGGTCTTGCACTGTAAACAAATGCACTGAATTTTGCATCCAAACTCATACGTGTGTATGAGTTTGGATGCAAAATTCAGTGCATTTGTCACACTCAAAAACATACAGTGCTCAAAATTTTACACCAACAAATGAATTCTTTGATTAACCATTCACATTACTTTTGTTCTCTAGGAGCTGATTGAAGCTGTGGTACTCCCGATGACACACAAGGAGAAATTCGTGAATCTTGGCATTCATCCACCCAAGGGTGTGCTGCTGTATGGCCCCCCTGGTACGGGCAAGACTTTGCTGGCAAGAGCATGCGCTGCGCAGACCAAGTCTACCTTCTTGAAACTGGCTGGACCACAACTTGTGCAAATGTTCATTGGTAAGCGCCCTTCTCTATTATTATGTGTCTTGTTGACTATTGTGTATATCTTTTGTTGGAGATCATATAAACTAAATCGTACCTACTCTACCATACCACTGTTAACAGGTTGTAGGTTTTTTTTTCCGAATTCGCTGATTTACGTGATTTTACGCCGTCGTTCTATTTGTCAGTCATTTGTATGCTATCAAAACCGTTAGCTCACGAAAGTCAGATAGGGTCGTAACCGAACCTTTAATATCTGAGTTGTGGAAATTCTTAATTTTCAGGTGACGGTGCGAAACTCGTCCGTGACGCCTTCGCCCTAGCCAAGGAAAAGGCCCCAGCAATCATCTTCATTGATGAACTCGATGCTATTGGTACTAAGCGTTTCGACTCTGAGAAGGCTGGTGACCGTGAGGTACAGCGTACCATGTTAGAGCTCCTCAATCAGCTTGATGGATTCAGTTCCACTGCTGATATTAAGGTAATTTTTTAAAATTGATTTTCCCTATGTTATTGACTTGACTACCGAAATGATTAACAATCATTTATGATTATTCATATTTGCACGACATAATATGTGGCAAACATTTCTGAACCTGTTATTTTTTTAAATGTTATCCTACATGCACGTTGTTATTTTTGTATGTGTACACGTGTTGGAGCAAAATAAATTTATCTTATCTAGGCCTAGGTGCGCCCTGTTACATTACTTGATGAAACAAAAATAAAAACCTGCCTAATGCCCCCTCCTCCTTTTTTTGAAGTTGGTTAAAAATAAAATACCTTCAAGGCAAAACCAAAGAACAAACATTGTGTTTTTTGTGTTCATTTATTTAAAAAAACGTGTGGGGTGAAAAAACGGGTGGGGGACCTCCGTCCGAAACGAAGTTCCTTCTCACGTAGGATTTAAAACAAAAACATTACCCTCCTTCTGGGGCAGTCAAGTAAATACTAAAATTTCGTAGTCGCCATCTTCAATTTACATTTTAATGTCACTATTGGTTTTAGCACCCTCGAAAATACGAAAATGACACCCACGACGAAAAATATTGCATTTTCATTTTGACCAAATCCACACTACACTTTCTCTCTCTCTCATGCAGTGTACTCGGGCCGATGTGTACAAATTTATCTCACGACACTGTAATCTTTTGTTTTTTCTGGCGGCATTCTCTCTCTCTTTCTTTCTCTTTGAATTAGAAGAAGACAGTCACAGGAATGAACGCTTATAACATTGCATTTTCTGAAAGTTTACAAGTCGCGTAAAAGAACTTCGTTCCAAAAAATAACACAATTTAGTAAAAAATCTCGAAACTCTTGATAGTCAGAAATGCCTGTACAAAGCCTGAAATCAATCTCAATTGACCTACAAATTACGACTTGAATTTTAGGTCATCGCGGCTACAAACAGAGTGGACATTCTGGATCCTGCTCTGCTTCGTTCTGGACGTCTGGACAGGAAGATTGAGTTCCCTCACCCCAACGAGGAGGCAAGGGCACGCATCATGCAGATCCATTCCAGGTATGTTAATGTTACAAACGTCTCACCTCTCACAAAGTAAGGTTACAGGCCGTTGCGGTCGAGAGAATGCATTCTTGACATCTCTCAGTTTCATACTAGAATTTTTCCAACTGACATGTGTCAAGAACGCATTATTTCGTGGGCCAGACTGTAACAGGGCCAAGGCCCTATTAAGCCAAACCTTGGCAACCATACCAACCAGCCAACCATTGTAAACAAAATGAAATTGGCATAGTTTATCAAAGTCAAAGTCACACAGTCCACCGTTACTCTTTAAAAAAAAATGTTTTACAATATTTTGTATACATCAATTACATATTATATGTGAAGACGATGCACCATCAACTAATCTTTCCACAAGTGGCACTCGCAAGTGTAAAAAGCCAACAAAACCCTATTAAAGACACATTGATCCAAACAGGCAGTTCGGATTCATTTCTTAGGGAATGTACCCAATCTCGAACGCACGGCGACAGAGACGTGTCTGCGATACCCCGCACGTACCGCTTCCCACGGTGCGTCGTGCGGGCTCGTCCGTGTCCGTCCACGATATGGCGCACCGTCGGATTCCACTTTTAGATAGTTTTTAATTCACCCCCTTTGATCGTTTTTGTCAGTGTAGTTAGTTTCATGGAGTATAAATCAGTTTTATAATAGCTTTACAAACCTACATAATACATTCACTTCCTCAGAAAAATGAACGTCTGTCCCGACGTGAACTTCGAGGAGTTATCCCGCTCTACAGACGATTTCAATGGTGCGCAGTGCAAGGCCGTGTGCGTGGAGGCCGGTATGATCGCCCTCCGTCGCTCCGCCACGTCCGTCACCCATGAAGACTTCATGGACGCCATCTTGGAAGTCCAGGCTAAGAAGAAGGCTAACCTCAGCTATTATGCTTAAAGCAACCTCTATTGTATGATTTGCGTATTAATTGTAAGTTTATTGTATAATAAAATTTAGAAAAATAAAGTGGCGTATTTAATTTGAGAGTTTAATCATGTGCCCGAAAGTGAAAACCATTCTTAAGGGTTTACAGTAATACCCAGTAATCGAGTTGTGGATCCGATAGTAGCCCTCCAGAATATAAATAACGTCAAGCACAATAATTTCCCTTAGGGGGTTCCAAAGACTACTATAGTATGGGGGTTCGTAAAGGGTTAAAGTAAACCCACATGTTTCCATGTAAGTCATGTAACCCCTATTATCACAGTAACTATTGACATCGAAGCCAGGACCGCTGAGCTGAATGAATAACAGCTGAGCATGGCTCAGCATTCATTATTGATATTCATTCACAAGTATAAAGTGCGACACGAATCATAATAAACCTAGCAAATTATAGAACTAAAATGAACTTTACAAGTTATGACAGAAAGCAGGTTGACCCATAATCAGACTTAGACAAACGATCCGGAGTCCCGGACATATTTAGGTAGGTAGCTGTACTTTCAATACAAACAGCCTGAAACTAAGGTAAAACGAAAACATTCCGGTACACTGTGCGAACTGTGCCCCAGCCATTGTATAAATCCAAGTTCCAAAATACACTGGGCATTCGGTTTTATCGAAAAGCTATTGAGCAAAGGCCAACAAAATAAGTTATTATGAAAATTAAAAATCTAACTCATGTATGTGGATTACGGTTTTTCACGGACGTTAACCGAACAATTTTTACAACCAACCGAAAAAATTATTTACGAATGCATCTTAAAAAATTGACGCGCGTGCGTGCGTCAATTTTGAAACATAAAAGTCAGAGATCAAAATTTTTGTAGATTTTTTGTTGTAATTTAATTTTAAAATAGCAAAAACATACTAAACCGTAGAAATGTGAAATTATTAGCGTTAATAATTTTAACTTCGGTAGAAAACAATACCACCGCCGAAGAGATACTGGCCTAAGTCGTGAGTATATAAAATGAAATAACCTATGCTTGGAAAATTGCGATTTTACATTGGTTTAAGTAAAGGTAAAAATATGTACTTAAATGTAATTTGTGGGTAAATGCCGCCGTTGTTGATTTGTGGATGTCTTTTTTCCGGTGTGTTTGCTTAGAGCTTGTGATACCTTTTGCATTAATTTTGTCGTATTGCCTACTTCTGCAGTCTTAGGGGGGGTGTCCTGCAGGGGCTGCAGGTATAATTAACTAATTGTATGTACAAACTTTTCCCTTAAGTTTTATAGTACTTAAACTTTTCTTACTATTTGCTCACTGCTCAACAGTAAAAAGTATTCCTAGTAATAATAGTCTAAAATTAAGTACTAAATAAATATTGATGTGTAAAATTTAATGTTATAACTTTCCATTCTTAAATCTGAACTACCTGGAAAATTAAATAAAAGGTTCACCATTGTTACCCTACATTTTGAAATTTAAATTCAGAAGCTAGATTTATGCATACCTACAAAATTTAGCTAATACAAAATGGTAATTATAAGTGAATAATTTTGTTTTCTTCTACAAAAGAGCCATGGATCAGGAAGATGAGGGTGAGCCTAGTTTTAGATTGCCACCAGGCGATATACCCAAAGTACACTCAGTACCCAACCACCGCCGTCCACACATCAGGTTTCTTTTATATAAAACTAGTTTTGTACCTAAACATATTCCATTATATTTATTTCTCTAAGAAATCTAAAAATAACAAATCAAAAGCTAACCATAAACAATTAAAAATAATAAAGCATTGTTCTAATAATTTCTTTAAAAAAAAGTAAGTATTGTTTTTGGATTTCACATCTACACTTTCTTACCTCCATTACATTTTATATCTACTTTACATAGATTTATGCCTGCTTGCACTACAAACCATTTAATAAATTTTAGGCCTTTTTTTTCAACCTGTATTGTCCCACTGCTGGGCAAAGGTCCCACACCCTTTCATACTTCCCTGTATGTTTCTTTCTTCTTTAGGCTATTATTTAACTATAAAATAAAACAAGGCAAGTTAAATAAAAGCTTGTTTAAAATAATTCTGCCTCTGTCTACTTGGAACAATTAATTATTAGCAGATAGAACAATGTTTTGCCTTTTTTTTTAGAGCTACCTATATGTATTTTCGGATTTATGGTGCAAGCAGGCCTAATTATTTTTATATTTCAATCAAATCAATACTTAGGTTTCAATTCTACATTTAGCAACATACTCGTACACACAGAAGCACACAAATTAATATTCCACACTATTTATTTTACACTTTTTGACTCAATCATGCAGCTTCCAGTTTGTTTTACATAAATTTATTATTACATTTTTCTCAAAGTAAGATAGATGACGCGTTTTCGAAAAAATATTAGTAATTATTAGGTACTTATACAGGTGTTAATCTTGAAGGATGCTGAACGAGACAAGTCACACAAGTGTTATTGTTATTACGCCAATGGGCGTTTAGGATTCCTCAAATAAAATAAAATACAGTCTTAAAATTAAAGAAAAGAAAGAAAGAAAAATTTGTTTATTCGTTCGTTTACTTATTGTTTGTTGTTGTTTCGTTGTTTGTTTCTGTTTTTTTGTTTGTTTTTTTTTTCTAATGACGCGTTCCTTACTTATTTTTTTGTTTTTGTTTCGTCGTTTGAGATGTTTTTTTATTTTTAAATGACGCATTCTGGTATTCATATACAGGTTGATTAAGCATGAAAGCTTAAAGACGCATTTTAACAGACTTCTAAAAGGAGGAGGTTATCAATTCAGATGTTTATATTTTTTTCTCTGATGTGTTGATTTAAATAAAAGTGACGCATTTTCAAATATTATTATTATACAGTATGGAACTAATTCCATAGAAAAAATAGAAAAAGTCTGCAGCTCCTTAAAATAAGCTCTCGGACATACGGGCGAATTTTTTTACGCGCATTGGTTTTTGAAGTTCAAAAACCAACTCGGGCGCCCAGCATGCAGTACGTCATCAAAATTTGAACGAAGTGCTGGGCGCCCGAGTTGAAAATCAAACAGTGTATTTTTATGACGCGCTGGGTTGCACTCTGTTGTATTCTCAATGCTCAGCTCTACACCGAGAATTTAAAATCTAATGCGCGATATTCCGCGATAAAAAAAACATCGGGAATAGAAAAAGACAAAAAAAAAAAAATAAGTACAAAATAATTTATTAGCAAAAGAAAAAGGTGATGAATCTAATTTAATTCATGTGTAAGAGCGATGTCCGTCGCTCTTACGCATGAATTAAATTAGATTGAACATCACAATGTTTTGGGTTGACCCTTGACCCCCAAACTAAGCAAGGGATGTATCTTGGGGGTCGGAGTGCGATTGAGCAGAGATAATGTGTCAATTTACAGAACTAGATTCGTAAAGGGTGTATTATTTTTTGTGTCCGTGTGTGTGTGGGTGTGTGAGGGTGGCCATTTCTTTAGTACATTTTTTAGGCGAGTGGGTGGCAAATCTTTTATGTTCAGTGATTTGCAGACCTTGTTAAATGTGTGTAGATGAGAGTAAGCTGGACTCCGTCTGGCCATAAGGGATCCCAGGTGGATCTGGAATTCTAAACACCCGCTTTGACAAGATCTAGGAAAGAAAAGGCTAGAGATTTTATGATAAAATCACAGACCTATTTTTTATCTCCGATTCTGAAACAAACACAAAATAATTGAATGTTAAAGTCTAAGCATTAAACCAATCATTTACCATAATAATAAAGCCATATAAATGTCCTATTATATCGTCAACAATTATTTCGCGTGTTTTCCCATAATTTCGTAAGAGTTCGACAGGAAGTGTTCCCCGTAACCTGGGCAACGCCTGCTTAGCTAGTTATTGATAAAAATACTGTGTAGGGGTCGAACAACTACTAAAAATAGGTAGATATTGTTTGTCCCTGCTTACTAGAATGCTGTTGGGCTAGGTCGCAACTCGCAAGCGCGGCGGCTGAGCGCATGGTTTGGATTTGATTCTCGAGTCGGGAAGCATGATAATGTTGTTGACTTCGTTATCTATTAGGAAATTCTCAGTACCTAACAATCCGCAGTTTTATTTATTCGCTATTGCAAAGACCAAGTATTTTGCAGTACACAGCTACACACCACTACCGGGGAAACAGGTGTGGTGTTTTTACTTACTAGCTTCCGCCCGCGGCTTCGCCCGCGTGGTATGTCGATAAAAAGTAGCCTATGTCCTTCCCCGGGATGCCATCTATCTCCATGCCAAATTTTATCGAAATCTGTTCAGTGGTTTAGGCGTGAAAAGGTAACATACAGACAGACAGACAGAGTTACTTTCGAATTTATGATATTAGTATGGATGGATGTTAAATAGAGTGAGAGAGCTTTTAAATGCACTCTAATCTTATGCAGTTTAATAATCCTTTCGTTTTTCATTTGTCACCTTAACCCCTCGCCTGACTGAGTAAGTACCTAAAGTACCCCTTGAGTAGTTCTTTCACGCGAACCCTGTGCCAGGCACTGATGGACGATTTTTTAGCCCCATCATGGTGTAGTCAATAGTGCGATACACCTACTGTAGTCACGAAAATTCTGAAAATATTGTTTATACTCGTACAACTTTATTTTCAAGCTGAAACTCAATAAATCATCGATTTAAAATATTGCAAAAAGCAACAGTCTCTTCACGAATGGCAATGGACCCTTCCATACGTGGACTCCATGGTTAAATGAGCTACCTGGTAATTATTTTAGAGCTAGAAGAATTATCAGCAAAATTGTCACTTTCTGGCGGGCAGAGAGAAAAGACCCCTGCTGCACAAATGGCGCGAAGAGTCGCCAGTATTTGCTATTGGAGCAGAAATAAAGAAACCGCAAGTGTACCCTCCTCGGCCAAAAGGTAGTTGAAGGAACACCATAGAGTTAAAGGCGATTTTAATCCGATATTGATGTCCGATCTTGTGGCTAAGAAATAACAGCCGCACGGGTCGATCAATCAGGTTAAGCTACGCTTGCCGCGGTTTGTCTGTGGATGAGTGACCATCTTTACATACCAAGACCCCTCCGTGCCTCGGAAGGAAGCACGTTGGTCCCGGCTGTCATTTGTAGATCTTTGACGGTTGTACGGGTCGTCAGAACCCCAAAAGTCTGAGAACTAGTCTTACCAAGGGGTATCGTGTTACCCAGTAAATGGGTTGTGGAGGTCAGATAGGCAGTCGCTCCATGTAAAAAAAATACTGGTATTCAGCTGCGGTTAGATTGGAAGCCGACCCTAACATAGTTGGGAAAAGGCTAGGCAGATGATTGATGTCCGATATAAATGTCCCGGTTGATGGCAATAGGCTCACTGGTTTTTAAAAATAACTGGTGAAATGTGGGTGGACTATGTAGATACCCCTTTGCCTAACCCTTCGGGGAAACAGGCGTGATGCTATGTTATGATTCATGTCATCTGCGAAAGATGACAATGAGGCAATCAAAAGTGGGTCACCAGTTCCAGACAAAAATATTTGTAAACCCCACTGACAACAAGAGGTAACTCGAATAAAAAAGGTATTCAGGAAATGATTAAGATGCAAAAATGTTACTCCGCGACCTATTTAGTAGTAATGCTCCCCAATTTTTGGTTCAGTCATATCTCATATCTGCTGTAACAACATTTATGGGAATCGTACACGGAAGCGGATTTAACAAAATTAAGGTTTTTATTATGAAATTCAATGTTTTCCCATAAATTGTGGTCGACTTGTGGATGATATGAAATGAAATTGTTTATTCTGTTAATCGAATATCGGAATCACTTTTATAGGTCAAATAAAAAAAATAAAAAATCTGCATGAAGTCAACGTTTCCTATATTTCCCCTGAGAAGAAATGGCGTAGTAAACTCAATCTGCCTAGCATTTTTCCAACTATGTTGGGGTCGGCTTCCAGTCTAACCAGATGCAGCAGAATTTTACATGGGGCGACTGCTTATTTGACGTCCACAACCCAGTAACTGGGTAATACGATACCCCTTGGTAAGACTGGTTGTCAGACTTTCGGGCTGACTAATGACTAGAAGATCCACGAATAACAGCCGGGACCAACAGTTTAACGTGCTTTCTGAGGCACGGCGGAGTCTCGGTATGTAAAGATGGTCACCCATCCACGGCCCAACCCTGGCAAACGAAGCTTAACCAGATGGATTGACCCGTGCGGCTGATATTATTTAGCCACGAGCTCCTCTCTGAAATGCTGAATCAAACTCAGGGGTGAAAATGATCGATTGGCTTTTGATGACACGGAATGTTGTTGTAATTGCATAGCTACAAACAGAAGTTGTAGGAGTTGGTAGGCAAGTTGTTGTTGCATTTGAAATTCGTATCTCTAAACGCCCACAATACAACTAAAAATGGCGGTACAAATATTGTTATAGCGTTATCTGCCAAGACTATCTCTGAAATTTGGTAATAAGTCAGACAGAAAGAACCAGAAGACAAGAAGAAATACTAGGTCCTTTCCTTCATGTGAACTCTGAATGGGATTCAACTTGTATTTTTCGCGTTCCATTTCATTTCGTGTAACACGATTACACGAACACTTCAAACGAAATAACTCTTGTTTCTAGCAGAAAAAATACTTTTTTTTTCGCATAAAACAAGTAGCTCGTTCACATAAAATATACTCATGCCCTTTTCCTATGGGGGTAAGCAGAAACTACAGAACGTCATCGCAACCTATTTCGATCCTCAGTCTTTTATTCCATATTTAGAAGCTAGTTTCCAATTGATTTTATTTCCATACAAATGTCAACTGTATAGCAGTGTTAATTAAGTTAATTTCAGAATGGCTAGAACTATTGAAAAAGTCATTAAAAAAATTGAAGTTGTAACAAAAACTGAACTTTATCTGTGGGTATTACAGTTATTTTTCCAAAAAAACATTTATTTGCTCACATTTTTGGAACCAAAATCGCGATCGCAGGATCGATCAGCTTCGTTTCGTCTAAATCAAAAATTGTTACAAAAAATGCCTACGTAGGTACAGTCCGCCTATGTAAACCTTGAACATCTTATTTTTCTCTAGGGTTGTAGTTCAGCCCAGGGTAATGGCCTCCTTGTCACGGTTGCAGGAAAGTCCGTAAGGGATACCAGGACCTTGGGAACAGGCAACTAAAGGAACACGGGTGGGTTTTAGTCAGTAAAAGTCTGACACCCTTCCGCTCCGCCCAGAGCGGGAGAAGTCATGGGATGATTTCCAAACCTCAAAAAAAAAAGGGTGATGGCCTTTGAAATGAGCAACTAGCTTCATCTTTCTAACTGACACATTCGACCTGTAAATGCTTTAATTAAAATAAATGCTTTGAGATTGTTATGTCTGTGCAAGCCCTTCTCATTAACTTAACCCTACGTGCTGACAAACTTGTCAATTCAGTTACAAATACTTACCATTACCAATCACCAGTCAGTGTGCATCGTTCAACCGTGACGGACGCATTGTGCCCCGCGATCATTGTTTATTTACTTCGAACGCGAACTTATTTGGGAAGCTGACTCACTACGACCGGTTCAAATAGCCATGGTTTTTGTGTGAGTATTTTTATGTTGGTTTTATTCAGCAACAATTTTTATTTTGTTTTGTTTAGTTTTTGTGAGCTAATTATTATTTTTTCTTGTTTGAACTGCATGACGTTTTAAAGTCATGTCTATAAGTAAATAAATAATAGGTTTATTTTAAATTTTCCATAAAAAAATGTTACATTATTTTAAATGTGGCACTGGATGTCGCACTGGGATTATACGCGCTAGGATCCAGGCTCTTTCGACCTGTGAGTCAATAAGGGTTCATAATTAAAAATACCTACTGACTTAGTACACAATTAGACGGACTGCGTTATCGATAGATATTTTTGTTGTTATTCAAGGCTGCATGCAACTCAGCGTAACTTTTGAGTCATGTGCGTCAAAATAAATGCAAATTGTTTGACTGTGCACATGTTCGTCGGTTGGTGTTAGCGATTTGACATAGCACTGTATCCAAATGTACAACTTTTGGTTTGTATATGCCATAAATGTTTCCATTTACATACACTTGAAGCTTTAGTTTTATAAAGTGATAACGCCAGTTTTCAACCCCATATAGGGGTTTTAAATTAGATAAAAAGCCATAAATTGTTATTTATAAAAAAAACATTTAGCAGCCTTCAAATCAAACCCTGAAAACATTCATTACTGGTTATAACAGTAAGTACCTAGCATTAATTTATAACTTACAGCGAAAAAAACATACACACCTTCGTGTGTATGTTTTTTCGTGAATTTGCTATTTCAGGGTTTCTCATGCGTTCTACCAACGTTTATTAATAAACACCATGTTAGTATAATCTCATGACCCGGATAATTAATGCGAATTTACACGCAAAAAAACATAATAACTTGAGCAACTTCTATTTCAGGGCTGGCATGACGTATTTCTATTTTAATTATTTATTTTTCTTTTTCATTTAATTGTACAAAGACTCGATTATTTATGTAATTAATTCAGAAATTTTTTGTCCATAAAAACAAAATCGCATTTTCTTAGCTTTAAATATGAATGAAAATGATTTACTCGTACTTATCAATGAAACTTCGACACATCGAGAATCTAATGATTAGTAAAGATTATTTAGTTTCGAAGATAACTAAACTTATTCTTCTAAACTAAATAATCTTTACATAATGATGTATTTTTGTAACACTTGTTCTAGGACTTTTTGTACCTATTATTTTTAAGTTTCCTCGAAAATAGGAAAATTCGGGAATAACTGAACGTCCTTTTTTCTATGGGATTTTTGAGTGTTTAGATGGTTATGGATCAAAACTAAAAAATATAATTTTAATATTATACTTACTTGAATCGATCAAGTTCTATTTCAGGGCTTGTATGGTGTTTTACCTGCGTTTATTACCATTATAATACCATGACCCGGATAATTAATGCGTAAATATACGTAAATAGCAGTAGGTCGGGAAGCATGCACGTGGTTCTGACAGCGCTGCAGCGTATCGTACCTTGCATCGGAAATCAGCACGATATATTGAGGCGGTGACTCATTGATAAACGGAGCGGATAGCTGAAGAGAATGCATGAGAAGATCAGCGGTATTTGGTCTTGGTTTTAAAATGAACATAATTGTTTGTTGTAATAAGGGAATTTATACGTCAATTTAGCTGGTAGATTTTTTGTTGGGCTAACTGGGATTCTAACAGTTTTTTTTATGTGTAACATCTTTCCTATCCCCTTCCTGCAATCTGTGGGAGTGTTCTCATGAAAAGGGACGGAAGTGTGTAAAAGGAAGCCGGGGACGCGCTATTTGATTCGACCAATAAGCGCGCACGGTTCTAGAGTTGGCCGTCAGATGGTACCAACCCATTTTCCAAGAGATTGTAAACAGGATGATGATGATGAACAACAAAAAATCGCCTACCGCGAAAGAGTTAAAAAAATTAAAATCTCCATTTATAAAATGATAACAAGCATTTATAAACTTATAAATAACTAGCGACTCGCTCCAGCTTCGCACGGTTTTTTGGAATTCACGAAACATCGAGATTTCTTAGTTATATGTAACTTTAATAAACCTTCCGGAATACATTTTTTAAACGATGGTTAAACCTCATCAAAATCTGTTGCGTGGTTTAGAAGAACAACGCGGACAGACAAACAAACATGAAAAGTGACTTTAATTTATAATATGTATACATATGTATGTATATGTGTATATAGTACGAAACAATAAAATTGATTATAATTTGTCTTTCAAAAAAATATAAATCTTTTTACGCCCAGCACTGTATTGTCACCCTAAAGCAAGGGTGTCTCCCTAACCATGTGGCCATAAAACCGGCGATCGATAGATGTAGGTACGCGTTGCTAAGGTTACTCTCATTTGGCAAACCAACCCTAGGGTTATTGGTCTGCCTTCCCGTCACGGGCGATGGACACGCTTTTTTATTGATTAGGTATAATTTTACACTTAATATGCGTATTTTATTAAACCATGGTTGATTTAGCGTTATTTGGCCGCTTTTTGTGACGACTAATTTATGGACGGCTACCAAATCGAAGTTCTTAATTTTTTAAATTTTGTGTTTTATTCTGGTGGCAGCCCTAAACATTAACTCATGAATTAATAGGTAAATTATGCACACAAGGAACATGAATTAATTCAAGAATTTCAGCAATACATGCTGTATATGCTAATATTGAAATATTCAAAATGTTTCGGTAACAACTTGTACCATTGGATCAGAATTTGAAACAGGTTGCATTCATAAAAGTCGTCAGTTATGTAGGAAACTAGGTTGGTACTGTGTTTGTTTTGGTTTGTTTGTAAGTTCGCGTGTCGAAATCCAAATTTATGTGCTACCTACCTGGCGCTAGACGCCGAATTTAAAGGCTTAGGTCATAAATTCGCCGTATGGTCTAACTGGCGACTATTGGCGCCCAAATGGGACAATCAAATGTGTTGCATACGAATCTATTAATTAGGCAAATTAGAATAGGGGAAAAGTGAGTTTATTTCTGTTATGAGGCAGTTATAATTTAACAAGTTATACTTCACAATCTCTACCGCTTCCAACCGCTTCTCGAGGTCTCGTAGTAGAGAATATTCTAACGGGACACCATTTAAATGTCGAAGAGCATTTTCGGACGACATACGCCTGACATTTTCGACATAATAATCTCTACTACGACCAGCACCCTAATTGCGTTATTGCGATCAATCGGAATTGGAATCGGTTCGAAATAAATGTCTAAATCCATTGCTTCATTTGCGTTGAGGAGCAGATTTTTTTTCGAAATTTGATGCAATGGATGGAAACCGATTAAATTCCGACCGATCGTGCATTACGCTGATCGGACCCCTGGTATTATTTTTAAACTGATTATCCATTTACTTTTCGTGCCATTATTCCTGTATACAGTTCAATACACTGTAGAACTTTTTATTACCTTTCCTCCCGAACAAGGATACGGAGCGCTGATTAGAATTTTTGATGAGAAATTCGAGGTACTAATATCGGCAGGTCAGTGCCACAGTGGGTGTATTCTGCGATAAACGATTTTATTTAGGTAGTATGGTGATTTGAAAGCGTCCCATGCTATGATCGTGAGATATTTGTGATAATCCGATGCTACTAGTCCAAATGAATTGTGCAATATTTTTATAGGAGATGCTATCTTTTGGTGATTATTTGAATAAAATCCGTTCAGCACTTTTTGAGATTGCCGCTTCTAAACTTACAGCCGGTCGACTTTACTTTACTTTGTACATATACCTACAGTATACAGGTCAGTAATATGTATTCGGACAAACACACAGCCATAAAGCAACTATGTACCGAACTGATTCTATAGAATACCTATATACCCACCTATCTACCAACTGGCCTTCACCGTATATGGCGGCACAATCGCCTCATTGATTGACGATAGTGACCACATGTTGCATGGCTTATTGCAATGCTCCTATCTATGCGCTTAGAATGTACTGTGGTACACACGGCTACACATCAAGCTATACATTTCCAGTATAAGCTGACCTCGCATTATACGAAAATCTTATACAATGCGAGATCAGCATAAACTGGAAATGTATAGCTTGATGTGTAGCCGTGTGTACCTACAGAAGTTTTGTATGACTGCATGTTTTATTTTTTTGGCAAAAGAAATTCATTCTCTAGTTTCCATCTTTTCATTCGGGATTTAAGTTTATATTTTAGAAAACTTCTTCTGTCTTATTTTATTTACGCCGGAATGTTGTTGAACTGGCATAATAAAAACTATAAATAAACTTAGAAACGTGGTGCATGCCATAGATTTTTAACACTGTAGTTCTAAGTTTCCTTAACCCAAACGTAGGTGTATACAAGTAAGACATTAACCTGACTGCTAAATCACAACTCACGCGACAAATCTACACGTAACTTATTACAATACAATCATGTATTTAATGTAATCCCTTTCCTAGTCCACATGTATCGTCAGACACGTCGAATCCGTCTACCTCAGGCCTTACGACAGCAGACAAACAGCACGAAGACAAAATGAGAAGAAATGATGAAGATGCCCCGGCCAAAGAAAACGAGGGTTCCGTATCAGACTGGGTATCCGGAGGACCCATCGGCACTAAGGGAGCAGTTCTGGTCTTCAGATCATGCGTCCTCGCATCCAGGTCGCCTTCCATGGAGTCGGAAACTAAAACAACAGGGAACAACACAGGGACTACAATACTACTGAACAAAGCTAAGAATATGGCGCGAAGACTGGTCGCGGAGCCGCATTCCTTCGCCATGAGACCGAAGAATATAATGCACGATGTAATGGAGACTTTTGGGACTGCTAATAATAAGTTCAGTGGGACTGCTTACGTGGTGAGGCACTCGAGCGAGACGAACATGCTCGAGCCGGTGAACACTGAGGAGCAAGGCCACGAGGTGCGTGACC
The DNA here is from genome assembly GCA_947522985.1 of Lithophane socia. Lineage (NCBI taxonomy): Eukaryota > Metazoa > Arthropoda > Insecta > Lepidoptera > Noctuidae > Lithophane > Lithophane socia. The sequence continues at coordinate 13,654,893 of OX383270.1, read as the reverse complement.
CAGTGAACCACAAGCGCGACATCGAGGACGTGCTCAACGACCTCAGCAAGATCACGCTGAAGAAACATCTGAACATCGAGAATACTACCGCTAACATCAAGCCGCCGGAAGAGCCGCCACCTCATGTTTCTAAAGGTACGTATAGTTGTTGAAGCACGCACGTCAGGAGCTGACTGCCTTTTTAGGCGGGGCGAAGGAAAATTAATCGATACGGTATTTTATTAATGTTAAGCGAAGAGGAGCGGTTAAATACAGGGTGTTTGGCAGAACGTTGAACATAAGAAAATGGTGGATAGGTGGGGTCGTCTGCTACTTACTCAGCCCTAATTTATTTGGCCCTGGCCCCTGGATATTTTTTTTTTAATGCAAGTTGAAGTTAAGATATAAGTATTTTTTAGATCTTTCTGAAAGTTTGAGGACTCATAACCTTTTTTCTAGCGAACATCTGAATAAAGCAATAATTTTATAAGAATCTGCCAACATTCAAGAATTTAAAAAAATATTGCCTGTTTTACCCATTTTTAATAAAAATTACACTTAATTACACACTAAACTAAAGAAAGTGGTGAAACTAGAGGAAAGCAAAAAACATTTTTTTTTTAATATCCAGGTTGCCAGGGCCAAATAAATTAGGGCTGAGTAAGTAGCAGATGACACCTATACACCATTTTCGTATGTTCAACGTTCTGCCAAACACCCTGTATATGTTCATTTTCCTCCGGTCCGCCTCAATGGAGTTTTAGGTTTAATGCCATCCCTGTTTGTACCTATCCAATAAACTAGTGGAATGCATTATACCAGACAAATAACAGTTCGTTAACAGCCGTTCTGATACCGAGCAGCAGAGACATCGATTCACTACTATAAATTCAGTAGGTACATTATTCTGGACCCTAATGTGTTGAAATTTTTCGTCGCATATCAAAAAAAATGCGGTTTCCCACAAAAGTATAAAACCTACGCGGTCAAAATTTATGGAACAGATTTTGTTTTTTTATAATCTACGAAAAATTTTAACGCAGGTAAGTCCAGAATCATGTGGTGAATCAATAGTAACAGAATGCACGTTGATGTCCTACCACCCTGTATATTAATTTATCATAGTTTTATTAATATTATACAAACTATGACGAAGCTCTTTACTGATTTGATTACAAAGATGCACTCCAAATATACACTCCAATCTCTTCTTTCCGGATCAATTTAATCACTTGCGAAATCTTACAATAGCTACAAATCGGTTGTCAATAATACTGAAGCCTAATAATACAGGGTGTAAGGGACAGCCCTCCGCAGACTGATGGGATGAATTCAGCTTATCATACTAAGACGATCGGTACATGAAATTATTTCAGGAATGTTATGGGAATCCAATAGACCTGATTTGTATTATTACCTCACGCGCAATGTATCGTTACCGTGGCAAAACCCGCGAAGCCCCACTCCCCGTGTCGGGTGGGGCGCGCTCAAGTATTTTAACATCCATTGCTGGCTTTTTGATTTTAGCTGTTTTATTTACATAAATGGAGTGCTACGTACAGAGAATTTAATTGTGCATTGAAATAAAGGAATAGTAACTGAAAAAATGATACGATACGACTCTCCTGAGAAAATTTCCGGTGGAATATGATTCAAAATAAGGAGCTGAATGCCTCCTGTTAATTTGCGGAGGGCTGTCCCTTACACCCTGTAGATGTGATTAGGCTGCGGACTTCGGCCCCTAGAAAATTATTAGACACTACATTCTCCCTTTCCAGATAGTAAAGACGATAAGAAAGTCAAGAAGAACAAGGGTAAGCACAAGCGTAAGGCCCCCGTGTGTCAGCGCTCGACGTCGCCAGTCCTCGACAGTGATGACTCGGAACATCTGCTGGTCAAAGAAGTCGAGAGCGTCAAGGTAACAGTACATCTGCCTAGCCTTTTCCCAACAAAGTTGTGGTCGGCTTCCAGTCTAATAGGATGCAGCTGCATATTTTACATGGAGCGACTGCCTTTCTGACCTCCAAAAGGTACAGTTCGATTCAAACTTAATGGCGGCTCGGAAGTTGGCTTTTTGCTGCGCAGTACCTCACCCCTCACCCCCGCTGACACACGAAATTGTTACTGCGCAGCGACTCGCCTCATGTTCCGAGCCGCCATTAAGTTTGAATCAAACTGTATGTATAACCTAACGTTTGTAAGTCAAAAATAAAAGGAAGAATCCGTTGTGATAATGGCATGTATTTCTTACTTGGAGGAGTTTTGGAAGAGTACCTTCAGGTAGAAACTGTTTGATTACGTTGTTTTTTTTTTTTTCAATTTTGTGCCGCCCTAATTTTGGTGAAACGTAGCGCAGTTATAACTGCCAAAAAACAACAAGATTGTGTACATCGAAATTAAGTTGAAAATAAATAAACTTAACGCCATTCCTTTTTCGGTTAAAGTATTTCTCCTACGATGTTGAGGCTTGCATGGCAACCTAGTAACTATTTTTAAATTAAAAACTTCAAAAAATTTAATATATCAGTGTAAGTTCATAAAAAATACAATAGACGCTGATATATTTAGTAACCTATTCCGCTTGACTATTCTTCAAGAGTCATAAAAACCCTGTAAGAAATCGACACGTGTTTCACCTCTCAACGAGGCATCTTCAGGATGACGATTGACCAATTGCAAACCAGAACGCGACGTGTTACCACACCGAGCGCTGGACGCAGAGTGAATCAAATCGCCCATAACCAAATAACTTCATAAAACAAAATTTTGATCTCACCACCAGGTCCTAGAAAGCAGCCACATGCCAGCTCGACTCCTCAAGATCACCTATAAACTGGTGAACACTGAGACCAAGCTACTTCATCGGTTACTGCAAGCCCATGGTCTTCAGGAAGCGATGGCGGATGTCAAAGACTTCAACCTCCTGTGGTCAGGACTACACCCCAAGCCAGATGTTCTGAGGGCCTTGGCGTCTTACCAGAGAGTGAACCACTTCCCCAGGTGAGCACTAGGGTACCGAAACGTGAACTACTGTCAGTATTTTTTAATTTGGTCTTTAGTTCCGAAATTTTGGTGCAGTGTTATGAATGGATATATTTTATGCTGGTCTCAAAGATTACTGTCATTCCAATAGTTTCATTATAACATAAATGCTCGGAACTTCGTTCGTATGGAAGTCAAAAAAATAATTTCGTAATTTACTAACTAGGTTAGAGTTGATTTTTGCGTAACGTGTATGTGTAGCTCGTGGCTAAGTAATAACAACCGCACGGGTCGATCCATCAGGTTAAGCTACGCTTGCCGGGGTTGGTCCGTGGATGGGTGACCATCTTTACATAATCGAGACTCCTCCGTGCCTCGGAAAGCTCGTTTAGCCGTTGGTCCCGGCTGTCATTTGTGATCTTTGACAGTCGTACGGGTCGTCAGAAGCCCGAAAGTCTCACAACCAGTCTTGCCAAGGGGTATCGTATTACCCAGTTACTGGGTTGTGGAGGTCAGATTGGTATTCGCTCCATGTAAAATACTGGTATTCAGCTGCATCCGGTTAGACTGGAAGCCGACCCTAACATAGTTGGGAAAAGGCTAGGCAGATGATGAGATGTGTATGAGGAGCGGGGCAAGCAAAGCAGACCTCCATGAAATTTTTTGTGCCGCCATCCGATATTACATGACGACATCTTATTCTGTTACCGAATCTGCATTTCTGGGAAGTGCCCCCTATGTTATGCCATCAAAACTATGTAACGGTTTCCCATTACATTCGTTCAAGGAAATTACACGTTAGTATCAGACAATCTGTGCGGCTCTCATTAACATCATTTCAACCCGGACTCACCCACTGCTGGGTATACACCTCCTTTCCTAAAGGATTAAAAGCACGACTCTCATCATCATTGTCCCAATTTAGTTGGGATCGATGCAACATGTCTTTTTGATGTCTAACATCTTTCCTCTCGCTTTCCTGCAATCTGTGGGAGTGATTTCGTGAAAAAGGGACGGAAGTGTGTAACAGGAAGCCGGGGAAGCGCGCGAGGTGCTAGAGTTGGCCGTCAGATAGTACTAACCCATTTTCCAAGAGGTTAGTACTGTCAGCCAAGATGTCAGATGTTTTATTCCATACTTCTCTATTAGCCGTCATCTCGGTAGTCACCCCCTTTCTAGCCATATCATCTTTCACACAGTACATCCATCATTTCTTTGGTAAGTACTCTTATACGTAACCCTAATTCAAGAATATTGACAGTAGTTCACTGTAGGCCGGCGTTCCTACTCCGAACCCTGCTGGATGCCCACGGCTTGCTCCAAGTGGAGGGAGAGGACCAAGAATGGAGGCTCATGTGGTCCTCACCCCTGATCCCTTTCGCCATCCTCCAATCCATGACCATTGAACAGAAAGTCAATCACTTCCCAAGGTAGGTACATTACTTTTGAGTAGCTAGAGTACTACAAGGCTCTTTTGGCGCTAAAATGGAAGTGACAGGGGGGCGTTGTTCGTAAACCTAATAATTTGTGAAATTGTCACAGAAATTGTATTGGCAAAACAAAATGGCGGCGTTAGTTCTGATTTTGGCCACGCACCAAAAGCATCTTGCAGCGTTTTATATAGCGCCGTTTACGTTGCAAAGTCACTGTCAGGGACCTTGATTGTTAAGCAAATTGACTGTTAACTTATACTGTGCGTAAATTCAAATCTGTCATTCTTAGGCAGTCGACGAAATGTCTATGACACGGTAAATTGACGTAGTGGGTTAAATTTTGACATTCAAATGTGCCTATTTTAAATAAATTATTTGACTTTGACTAATTTGATTAGCAATCCAGTTCCCTGGCTGTAGATTCGTCAAAGCGCCATACTATGATTCGCCATACTATGAATACTACGGGGTGTTAGGGTAAACACCGTTATCCTTGCAACCAGTGGTTTGGTTTCATTAATAGAACGTAAAATCAATGGAAAATTACAACTTTTTTTTTCATTTTTTTTTAAACTACATTTTTCCACAAAAGACGCAAGTTCGTTGCCCTATGCGCTAGGGCAACGAACTTGCGTCTTAACACGGGCCCCGGGTGCGGGACGCGACCTGACCGGCCGCGAGCGCGACCCCTCCGTCAGTTAGTCAGCTGTTTCGCTAGCGAGCACGGTGTCGGATAGAAACTTATTTAAATCTTTTAATGAAAATAACGTTTTTTTTTGTTGTTTTCGGTCATTTATTTTTATATTTAAGTCAACTACCCAAGGTTTGAATGACAAGACTGTTTACCCTTACACCCTGTATAATTCGCCATACTATGAAGTGTTAGGGTCATTATTATTCCAATGCAGTACAGGAAGAAAAGGTCCCAAAAACGGTTTTTTTTAAAGAGAAAAATACTTAAATATTTCATAGTTTAGCTCGTCGCGTAAGGCCTTTGGGCTTAAAAACTTGAAAAATAATCTGGCTACCTTCTATTACCATATATATAATACTAGCTTCCGCCCGCGACTTCGCCCGCGTGGTATGTCGATAAAAAGTAGCCTATGTCCTTCCCCAGGATGCCATGTATCTCCTTACCAAATTTTGTCGAAATCCGTTAAGTGGTTTAGGCGTGAAAAGGTAACATACAGACAGACAGACAGAAAAGAGTTACTTTCGAATTTATAATATTAGTATTGATATGCCATTCCCCTTTCAGGTCATACGAGCTAACTCGCAAAGACAAACTCTTCAAGAACATAGAGAAGATGCAGTACTTCCGAGGTCTGAAGCAGTTCGACTTCATCCCCACCACGTTCCTAATGCCGGCAGAGTTTAAGGACCTCTGTACCACCCACTACCGGACTAAAGGACCTTGGATCGTGAAGCCGGCTGCTTCTAGTAGGGGGCGTGGGATTTATATAGTTAATACAGTAAGTGCTAACATAACATCTCGGCTGTATTCAAAGGGTGCAATGCACCCCCAGTTTACTAGATCATTATCCGCATCCTCTTGTCCTACCCAATCCCAATTTATTTATGGTCGGCAGCGCCGTCGCCGGCGCAGGAAACCGGAAAGCGCGCGCTATTTGATTTGACACTGCATTACGTGAAAAAAAACAAAAATCAATATAGTTCTGACTATTTTGTCCATAAAACAAAACATATAAAAACTTCGCATTTTCTTAGCTTTAAATATTATGAATGATTGGTTGAATGAAAATGATTTATTGGTACCTATCAATTGATACAAACATCGAGAGTTTAATGTGACGATATCTTAAAATAAAAATAATTTATATGCCAGTTGATTCTTTGACATGGTCTCATTAATACCCTAGAGTATTGGGATTTAAAAAAACACGTTGTATACGTCAGCCAAGATGTCAGATGTTACACATCATACGACTACTGTACGGCTCGCTCGTTTTTTTTTTCCAGCCCGAACAAATCCCAAAAGGCGAGAATGTAGTAGTAGCCAAGTACATAGACAAGCCTCTACTAATCGGCGGCCACAAATGCGACCTCCGCCTCTACGTGTGCCTCACGTCCATCGATCCTCTCCTCATTTACCTGTACGAAGAAGGACTGGTGCGGTTCGCTACCGTGAAGTATGACAGGAGCAATAAGAATCTTTGGAACCCGTGTATGCATCTGTGTAACTACAGCATCAATAAGTACCATACGGATTATATCAAGTGAGTGTCTCATGCTAAATTAGTACAGTCAGCATATCAGCAACATACGTTATTGATCATAATTGAACACCAAAATATTCAGTAAAAAAGTGTACTTAATGTTCAATAACATACATTCTAGATTGCATGTTTCTTAAAATTCGAGCATCGATTAATTTTGTGCCAATTCTAAAAGTTTGTAAAAGAAAAAGTTTTAACCAACTTTCATTGCTGACCATACTAATTCAATTTTAACTGTAAAAGCGAATTTCACGATTTCACGAATACTGGAAAACAACGGCGATAACTGTGTACCAAAATCGTTTTCGATGCAGGATATTTGCAGGGCAAGTCAAAATTACCCTAATATGATTCAAAATCGCTTGAAACTTTAAACATTATTCAAAATCGCTTGAAACTTCTAGTTACACTTTTAGGCCCGCATTACGAAACCACACTCAAACCTACCATTACCTAAAACTCGTTTAAAGCCTTTTGATTGGTTGAAACTAGTTGTGTTGATAGCACCTCTATTTCGAAGCAGTAAGGTCTGTTTTCGTACTTCAAGTAATAACTTGAAGTACGAAAGTGAACGCAATAGTAATCTATTGCGTTCACATTTTTACTGCTGGACAGTAAAATTCCTTGTAGTGCACAAACGCCCTTAGGACCTAGGCTATAAGACTCAATGGTAACACCCAACAGGTGTGACGACCCAAACGCCGGCAACATAGGTCACAAATGGACTCTCTCAGCATTATTACGTCACCTGCGCAAGCAAGGTCGCAACACCACGGCTCTGATGGCCGCTATAGAGGACCTGGTCGTGAAGTCCATCCTGTCCTCGGCACAAACCATCACTGCGGCCGCCAGGGTTTTTGTACCCAACTTCTTTAACTGCTTTGGTAAGTACTTTTTTTGTTAACTTATACAGACTGCTGTGCTCAGTCACTTAAGAAAAGCCGGCGCTATCGAGTTATAATATTGACCAAAACATTTCCTTGTAAAAGGGTTTTAATGGATCTAAAATTTTCATTTCAATCATCATCATTTCATTTCACCGCTCTGCCTACCCTAAATCCTTCCAGGGACTCTTTTCGAGGAAATTATTTAGTGGAACTGACATAACAGCAAAAACAAACTATGTAAAAATCATAATTTGACGTTAACAGTTAAAGTTAATCCGGCCAATGCTCGTATCACGATTTTTTTTTATCAACTTTCTATCTTCAAGTATTTTTTTTACGAATGCATAGTTTGTCGTTTACATTTCTAAAAAAAATAATTATGGGATGGGAAAGGGCAATGACCGCTGCAGTCAATTAATTTGGCTCCAACTGTACCGCACTGTTGTTTCAGAGTTGTTCGGCTATGACATTCTGGTTGACGACATGCTGAAGCCGTGGTTACTGGAAATCAATTTGTCACCCAGGTAACATTGTTGTACTTTCAAGTAATGGTAGATGGTAGATTTGGAATTCGTTTTACAAAATATGTTTTCGAAGTTATGGTAATTTATTTTAAATATCTTTCTCCCTGATAAAAACTCTTAGAATATTTCAAGATTTTTACGAAAAAGACTATTATTAGTATAAAATACAGTCACATCATGGAAAGTATTTTTTGCCCGACTGCAAAGAACGGTCGTGTTTCACTTGTATTTATAGATGTATAGCTGTACAAGGACCTTTTGGGCGTGCCCAAAATCGGAACAAAAGCATTTTTTTTTCTTTTTTCATTTCCCAAATGATTTCCAACAGCGCCCTAATGTCATCGTCATACGAGCGCCAAAAGATCCTTGTAGCACTCTATGTGGGGTGCTTTATCCCCCGTATAATCCAAACGGCTAGATATAGTTGTTGGATCTAGACAAATATATTGTGTTTTCACCCAGCCTGGCCTGCGAGAGTCCGTTAGACGCGCGAGTGAAGTCTGCCCTACTAGCTGACACACTGACCCTGGTGGGTCTACCCGCCCTGCCCATGTGCAAGACCGACATCTCCACGCAAAGCAACTCGCTCAAGATGCGCATCGGCGCGGTAAGTTCATCATCATCCATCTTCATCATTCATATGAAAGACGTCAATTGCTGGACGTAGGCCCCACCAGGCATATCGCCACAACGATCGATCCTGTGCTTTCAAAGGATTCCCGTAGCCTTTTAACAGGTCATCGACGACGCAGTGTTTGTAGACCTCGAAGAGGGGGACCCCTCTTCGAGGTCTACAAACACTGCGTCTTCTGGTACACGGATTGGCCCATAATAATTCACTATTTCGTGTAAAATAATAGCCAAGGCCCAGGCGATCGCTACTCACGAATACTTTTTAATTGTCCGACTTTAAATCTGTATTCACGTGCACTTTGCATATAATTTAGGCTGAAGACATTCATACTTCAGTAGTCAGAGAACGTTTTACTAGATTTACTTTCCAGGTCTTTTAATCTGATAGGGAATAAAATGTATTAAGTAAAAACCTAAAAGTAGGTACAAAATAAAACTTACGTAAACATAGAACTTAAATATTTTCTTAAATGCTTGAAGCTTATCTTAAACTATAAGAAGAACGTTCACGCCTCAAGCTTTAAAGAAAATGTTCAAGTTCTATATTTACGTCAAGTTTTATTTACTACTTTTTGTTAATTAAAAGGTTGTCTCTAAAAAGGTTTTTACTTAAATTAGAATTTGTTTAAATATCTGTTCTATCGCCTTCCCTTGAAAGGTGTGTGTAAGACAAATCCAACGTACCCATACACGCCTGTACACAAGTTATGGTGTGAAGCTGCTATACTTTAGAACGGGCTATCATAATTGAATGCGTATACAACATTTCTTGTCTGTACTGTTGACTGTTGAGGAGTTCTTTCGTCTGGAGCCAATCCTAGGCGTAGAATCAGGTCATGCATCATAAAAAAAAACATTGTCTTCAAAATCGAACCAACATGTAAAATTTCAACTCCGTAGTATAAGAAGAAGTGGTTTTAATTCAGCTCGCAAGATTTGACCAATATTTATACTAACTAACTAACAAGGCAAGTTAAATAAAAGCTTGTAATAATAACATCAATTATGTTTAAACAGTGTCGGCGCGTTCACTCAGCTGAGAACGTATTCATACGCGGCAAGCGTCAGTCCGCAGAGCCGGCGGGCGCGGGCGGCGCGGGCGCGGGAGCGGGCGCGGGCGCGGGCGCGCTGGGCGCGCTCACGGGCGAGGAGCTGCGCCTCGTGCGCGCCGTGCGCGCGCAGTACGCGCGCCGCGGCGGGTTCGTCAGGATCTTCCCCTCGCAGAATTCGTGGCAGAAGTACTCGCAGTATCTGGGTCTGTGACTTACAAATACAAGATTACTTGTGTAATTATAGATATTTGCTCCGACACCCACTCTGAAATCCAGTTCTAGTAATTGTCACATTGTCTGCCGCATGCCGAACAAACTGTGGGCCCGAACAGCACAAAACTGGTGCCCTGAGACAATAAGGCAGGGTCGCGGCAGACCAAGGAGATGGCATGACGGGCTGGATAGGTTCTGTCAAAACTAAAAGGAGGACACGCAGGCTCGCAAAAGATGGAAGAAGTGGAGAAAGGCCTTTGCCCAGAAATGGAACAGAAAAAAAAAGGAAGTAAATGTAAAACTCGATTCTTTCCGAATTCCAACTTCGATTTATAGAATACTTTTTTCCAATTCGTTTAGCGCTCAAAGTTTTAAATTATGTGTGGATTAAGTGGGTCTTCACTATATTGATATTGAATTTAAATTTAGGTCATTTTAAATTGTATTGTGTGTGTATAAAGTGTATTTATTTACTCGCGACACGTTTCTAATATACTCCTTTTATCCTCCAGACCCAGTAACAGGCATCCCGGTATGCTCGACTTCTTTGAACAACAACATCCCGTACCAAGTAGTGCAACACAACTACAACCTTCTGGTACATTCCCACGTGTTGCCGCACTTCCAACACGCCACTGTCGCCACCAGCCTTACAGACACACCGCAAAGGTAAGTCGTTCATTGCGGGACATAAAAGGTGAATTTGGAACTCGATTGGTCCAGATGATTCTTAAAAAAAGGTGCGCACGAGGTACCCCCGTCAGGAACGAAGTTCCTTCTCTCGTGTGATATAAAACAAAATTTTCGCAGCCGCCATCTTGGATTTTCATTTAAATGTCACTATCGGCTTTAGCACCATCGAAAACTTCAAAAATGACACCCATGACGAAAAAGAAAATAGCAGCTGCCATTTTGGATTTTCATTTAAATGTCACTATCGGCTTTAGCACCCTCGAAAACTGAAAACTACACCCACGACGAAAATTTTGAAAATTTTCGCAGACTCCATCTTAGATTTACATTTTGATCTCACTATCTTAGCACCCTCGAAAACTATGAAAACGACACCAATTACAAAAAAAAAAAAAAATCGCAGCCCCCATCTTAGATTTTCATTTTGACCAAATTCACACTTTCTCTCTCTCCGGCGGCCTGTAGTGTACTCGGGCCGACGTGTACATTTTATCCCACTAAACACATTCCTCTTTTCTTTTGTTTTTTCTGCCGCCGCCGTTCGCTTCTCTCTTTCTCTCTTTAGCGTTACGATTTCTGCCAGTTTACAAGCTACGTTAAAATTTCGTTCCAAAAATACGAAAATGCGTCAAATAAAACGTGAGAATTGACGTTTTTCTAGCTGACTGTTCTATTTTTCCAATATCAGTAAATGTAATTGTCTGCCTGTAATTTCTAGCGTTTTGCAACTTATTGTAAAATATTCCAACACTGAAATATTGAAAATGAAAATAAGTAATGAAGACCTTTAATTTTTGCACTGAAATCAGCAGATTTGTTTCCGATATTTAGGTAAGAGTTGAGTTGAGTTCCATAGTTAAAGTTGTTCATATTCATGATTACTAAGTACTAACCTACGAATAATAAAAGTCAACACTGTTCTGTGACTTCTGAGATTTTATATTCTGTGGCTCAATAAAGCTAAAAAAGTATTATTTAATATTAGCGATAGCCTCGGCTCGCCCCATTACCTACATGGGACTTAAACATAACTGGCGAAAGGTGGGTGTAGGTACACCAAAGTCAAAGTCAAAGTCAAATAATTTATTTCAAATAGGCACATATATGGCACTTTTGAACGTCAATAGAATTGATTCTAGTTGCCCCTTCCAAAAGGTAGTTTTCGTATGGAGAAGAATGGGCAAGAAACTCCATCGTTACTCTTTTAAAAATGCCCAACCTTTTGGGGAAACAAAGCGTGATGTTATGTTATGTTATTTTATCTTTAGGCTAAAACGCTACGAGGCAGTGAGCATAACCTGCCAAGCTCCTGCCGTGTGGCTGGGAGAGAGCACGCCGCAGCATCACGACACGCGCCGCGCCAAGGAGCTGGTGAAGAGACAGCTGATGGAGGGCATGAAGCTCACGTGAGTACATTAGAACATTCCAGATTACGAAACAGTAGACTGATAGCCTGAAATTCTTCTGTAGGCTTAAGGAATTCAGTGTTGTGACAAACTTAATAAATCAACGTTCTAATAGAGAATAAGGAATATGCATGTATTTTTTTTTTAATATTCCGAGTAACATAGGCGATTTTTGTTTTGAAACAATATGGCGGCAATACGGCTCCATTTTCAAATGTGAAAAATAAAAAAATCTTCAATTATTTCTTTACACTTTCGCGGACTGTAAACGCTCATAGGCGTAACAATTAAACTTCAATTTGTGTCTCAATCAGTGTCCGTGAAAGTGTTAATGTTATGATGTCGGCAGCATGGGCGAGGCCCGGCGCGCCTTCGGGCTGTTCCTGACGCACGTGCTCAAGCGCGTGTCGTCGCCGTCCAACGAGCTGGGCGTGGCGCACGCGGCGCTGGTGCTGCGCTTCCTCAAGCGCGCGTCGGCGTCGCTGCGCATGCCCTACAATGTAAAGGTGACGAGCTATGCGCATGCTGCACGAGCGCACACACACGCTGAGCCGCGCTCAAGAGCTGTCACTGTCATTATTTTTGTGGAATATTGACACTGACAGCTCTTGAACGCGGTTTGTTATTTATGCTAATCGCGTTCCAGTTTCGCTGGTGAAATTGGTGATTATGAGACAAACGGCTGCGAGTGGTACAGTTCGATGCAAACTTAATAGCAGCTCGGAACATGAGACGAGTTGCTGCGCAGTATCAATTTCATTTGTCTGCGGGGGCGAGGGTTGGGTTACTGAGCAGCGAGTAGCTAACTTCCGAGCCGCCATTAAGTTTGAATCAAACTGTACCACTCGCAGCCGTTTGCTTCATAATCAGCTGTTGTTTATCTTTTAGTTAACAATACCCAACAAGTGTGTGAAGATTTGCTAGCTAATTTAATGTGATCTTGTAATATTATATTGTTGTTATTGATATTGAAATTGTTGTAATGTAAATAATGTTAATATTCAGTTTGTTGTTAGTTGGTGTTCGGTGTTTTCGATTAATAATAATATTGTATGTATGTATTGTCAGTCTAACTATGCCTGTGTACTAATGTGTTCTTTTTCCCGCTGTCTGTCTGCCTACCCGGCAAGTGTCCTGGCTTGACGATACGAATGTATGTGTGTATGCTTTTGTAATCTACAGGGTGTTAGGATAAACACCGTTATCCTTGAAACCAGTGGTTTAGTGTCATTTATAGAACGTAAAATCAATGGAAAACTACGACTTATTTTTTGTTTTTTTTTTTTAAATTACATTTTACCCCTAGAGTATTTCATCCTTTCACCTATGCGCTAGGGCAATGAACTTGCGTCTCAACACGGGTGGGGGGCGTGGGACGTGACCTGACCGGCCTCGAGCGCAACCCCTCCCTCATTCAGTCAGCTGTTTCGCTAGCGAGCACGGTGTCGGATAGAAACTTTTTTAAATCTTTTAATGAAAATAACGTTTTTTTTTTGTTGTAACTCGGTCATTTATTTTTATATTTAGGTCAACTACCCATGGTTTGAGTGACAACGGTGTTTACCCTTACACCCTGTATATAAGCCGGTTCCTACTGTGAAGTGACAATTTATAATTAAGTCTGTTCTTCCGTTATCGATCTCATAACTACGTTTCAATAAGATTAATCTGTTTCATTTTGACAGTCCAACAAAATTCATTGCGTTATTTACGTCGTTGAGCAGTTTTTTTTTTTCGAACTTATGAAGCAATGAACTAGCAATCTGTTTCAAAACGATTCACATTGCGATTGATCGTGTATTACGCAATTAGGGTGTAGGTTGGACATTTAAATAATTACATATGTCGTCACAACGCACTGGGAACCCGGTCTAGCACGCTACACGGTGGCTTCGCTTAGTTCATAACTTATTAGCTCATGTCCGCACTTCCATATTCTATTAATTATGTTCCAGTTTATTTCTAATTATTATTTTTATCTTTAGGACCTTCCCTTATTTCTTGAATTTATTATTTCCATATTTCACGAATATTTAAATCAACAATTAAATCCATCACTTTATCGACGCTTCGTGGGCCGCACACTGCCCGCGAGCCGTCCACTATCCTGTGTTAGTCATCGTAAAATAGACTTTAATGCATTTGATTTAAAATCATAACTTGAATGGCAAGTTATTTGCCGTGTCGGAGCGGCGCTGTTATAATGAACAATGTCCTTTAGACTCCCTTCCCGCCACCTTTGAACAGCGCTAGTGTCGTTCCCCTATCGTACCGATTAATTCTCGAGCTCTCAGGGTCCACCGGCGAAGATGTGCGACAAAGACCGCTGCGCCGTGATCGCCAAGCAACTGAACGATTTCCTGTACATGTACTATCGCGACACGGATCTGTACACTGATAGTGAAGACAAGGAGGGCTGCGTGTCCAATATACACTTCGCGCAGTTCCTGTATTCAGCTAGGTGAGTGTATTTGTCATATGTTTTACACTGCTACAAGAAGCCTGAAAGTCTGACAAACAGACTTTCAAAGTGAAAACATTTATTTCAAATAAGCACTTATAAGGCATTTTTGAACGTCAAAAACAAATAAATAGAAGTGATTCTAGTTACCCGTCTTTTCCACGGGGTGTCGTATTACCTAGTAACTGGGTTGTAGAGGTCAGATAGGCAGTCCTTTCATGTAAAATACTGGTATTCAAGCATTCAGTGAGACTGGAAACCGACCCCAACATAGTTAGGAAAAGGCTAGACAGATGATCATGTTTTACTCTGCTACAAGGATCTTGTGGCGCCTGAATTACATTGACATTGGCGTTTGGGTGAATTGGGCTATCAATGCAAAAATATTTATTTTAAATCCGACTGGTAGTTCCAGAGATTAGTGCGTTCAAACAATAAAACTAACTGGTTTAATATTAGTATAAGTGCATGAGAGATTTAACTTTCATTTTCAGCGAGGCCGACTTGGAAGACGTGCTCCTCCTGCAGCTGCAGATGGAGAACTACCAGACCACGTTCCTGGGCGACACGCGCAACACGTTCTGCGTGGACCTGCCGCCCAGCAAGCTGTGTGTGGAGCCCACCAGACACACGCTGCTCAAACATCTGGCCTACTTGTCGCCCAACAACACTCGGAAGTACAGGTAACTACACGTAAAACAGTCAAATAAAAACTTTATGTTTGAAGTGTCATGCTTTAGGAACACAAACTCAACGCCGTTGATGATAAAGTTCAAATTTCATTGCAACTGAAGTTTGCTTAGGATATTTTATTATATACGATCAATCGAAAATCAACTTAGACTACAGAACGCTAAAGTAGCAAATTATCTAATATGTTGTATTCAAGTATACACACTATTTAAGGTGTAACTAGATTTCGATCGATAAATGACATACTTTGAGACATATTGTGCTTGCTTGGGTTTGAACTCACGACCAGCAACTCGTAAGGGCCGGCGCACATCTGGCGAGACGCAGCGCACGTTTCGTCACTGTCAATCAAATATCGACCCAGCGTCCATTGAAAAAAGTTAAAAATAAATAAACTTCCATTAATTACCTCGAGAGCGTTTCTAAACGAGAAGAGGCGCGCGTCTCAGATTATTTATTCTCAACTTTATTTTTAGCTACGCAACATTATATTTGTTTGACAGTGACAAGCGCGCCGCCCTGCGCCTCGCCAGCTGTGCGCGGCCGGTACTACTGAGCCACCACAGCTCTCATGTTGCGTACTATTAGGTGCGAATATTTCCAGCGGGGTCACTCGGAATATCTCGGCGCTAATAAATTCGCTCTTTGATCCTCAGATCTGAATGGACGACTTGGATCAACACGGCCGCTAAATTGGGGTACTCTAAATTATATACGCTTGGAACCGCTTTCTTTTTTTCAAACATTCTTTCAATCTTTTTGCAACCTTTTTCTCTGTTTTATCAATTTTATCTAACTATAATAATTGTATTTGTGTCGATGTGCTCTCTTTAAGATAGCGATTCTATTTGCGCACCAAACTATTTTAAAAATATTGTTTTCTTATGCAAGCAGATGAATTTAAGTCGTTAGCTAATGTGATTTGAACCTGCAGTGCAAACTCTAAAATTTCCAAAATTAAAAATGAAAATTCTAGCTGACTGTTGTATTAATTATTAATTTCTTCTACACTTGTAAGATAAGATAACATTTTTTTTTTAAATTAAGTCAGTGCGCTAAGGAATCGTTAACAATCTTTGAATGTCAAGATTGGCTTATATTTGCTTTCAATGTTAGTTTTTCTTTCTTTAAGGTAACAATAAACCGTTTTAGGGTTCCGTAGTCGAGTGGTAGATACGTGTTTTATCATGAGCTAAAAATACTCAATGATTAGGTTTCTAAAGTCAAAAATTCTCAATTGAATGGCGACTCAATCAAGGCCTATTTCACTATCTATAACTTCCATTTAACTTATCAGACAGATCATTCCATACAAATAATTGATCTATGTAGGTAGACATTGTGCTTTATGTTCTATACCAACTTAGTCCCTAAAGTCGACCATTGTGCGCCATTGTGCATGGGCCATGGCGGCCGTGGGTGGTTATTCCAAAGGTGGGTACTGACCGGGGGTGGGGTGTTACGGGCCGTAATGTACCATTCGCAGCGAGCATGTTTCGTTACGCTGTGTCCTAAAATCCGTGTAATATGCTCGTGTCGAACTCTGCTCGCCCGTGCTGCAGATTCGCAAGACACTCATGACGACTTATCGCGGCGTACTGACTGAACAACGTAACACTCAAAGGTATTCGCCAAAAAACCGACAGCGGTCGGAGCACTCTGATGTTCCGAACGAACAACGAGCGGCTCGTTGCTCGCGTGTTCGTGCTCGTTTCCACGTACTGACTGCACGAATGCTCGCTTTGTAACATGTTACATTACACTCCGTAACACCAGTCAGTTTCTACCTTAACGAGCCCACCTGCCTCCAGAAGCTAATTAAATCTCCTGGTCTGTACAGAACATCCGTAAAAGATCTGGGTGACCCGAAGGTTTCCGTTCTAATCTGGGTGACACTGTGACAGTAGACACTGTGGAACAGGACCTAAATATTGTAACTACGGAACCCTACAACACAACTTTTACCGTTTACTTCGGGAGCTATATGAATATTCGAGGATATTTGGTGTCAAAATTATAATAAAGTAATGCCCCCTAGTTATCCAGTTGGGAACGGAGATCTGATAAGTCGGGGTCTCGACAAATCTGTGAAGCGGGGCAAGAAAATTACAGCGTAACAAATAGTAAGAAAAGTATCAAGACTGTGTAAGTCGCGGTATGATGCATTCGTGTGGCTTTAGCTAACCATATTAACAGCAAAAGATTTAAGGTAGTAACTAATGGTGTGAATGCATGCAACTAATTCTAACTATATTAATTTCTAGACTTGGTTTTTTACTCTATGGGTCAGTTCACGGAGACGCGACGCGCATTTTTTAATGATCCGATACAATATCGAATTTATTTACTACACAATAAGGTACTTACACGCGCTGCACAGCATCGCGCATCTCGGCGTACTTTTAATTAATTATCGAACTTATTTTTACCCGACTACGGCGAAGAAAAAGGAGGGTTATGATTTTGACCGGTATGTATGTATGTATGTTCATCTGTTCCCTTGTATCTTCTAAACCACTCATCACAATTTGACAAATAAGGTATCGTTAGAAGCGTCTTGATTGTCCGCTGGCTATGTGACGTCACATTAAATTAAAAATGGCGCCCTCTAGAGGAAATAAAGTCAGGAACTAAAAAAAAAATATTGTTTTATCGTACTATGTTGGGTATCAAATGAAAGGGCTTAATGAGCACATTTCAAAAATATATATATTATAACCCCAAAAGAATTTAAAAAAAAATTAAGTAATAAAAACTAAAACCCAACTACGACTGAAAAGGTATAAACAAGACACCACAGACAGACAAATTAAAAATCCGGAGTCACACGTAATCTGTTCGATTTATGCCGCCCTAACACGTGTGACTCCGGATTTTTAATTTGTCTGTCTGTGGTGTCTTGTTTATACCTTTTCAGTCGTAGTTGGGTTTTAGTTTTTATTACTTAATTTTTTTTTGACGAAAAGGTATAATTTCAGCGCGAGTGTTGACACGTGTCAAAGTACGTTGAAATGCGCGGTGCTGCGCAGCTCATGTACCTTATTGTGTAGTAAATAAGTTCGATATTGTATCGGATCATAAAAAAGTGCGCGTCGCGTCGCGTCTCGGACTCGGTGTGAACTGACACTATGGCGCAGCCTACGAATAAAAATAGGTTATTGAAGATAGTGAACACAGTGATAATTATAAGTAAAATTAGGTTATACACGCTCCGCAAGTAGCACGTCAAAACTTGGCTAATTACTTAATTAGCCAGATTTTCTTCGTCTTGTCTCTTTTTCGCTCCCAATAATTACGACATGCCGTCCTACTCCCACGTGTCATCTCGTGTGACACAGTGCCGTTTTTGAAGATCGAATGATCTATTAATGTCTTTTTACTAATAATATCATTGTGTGAAGAAATGTAATTCCAGCTCAAAAACGGTTCCACGCAAAAATGAATCCCGCGCAGTTTCGAATCACCATGTACTCGTCTCTTGAACCGTATGACCTTGACGCGACCTACCACGTACGTTACGTACGTGGTTGGTTACGTCAAGGTCATGGTCAGGAACACGATTTTTCCGTTGGTATTGCTGTAATATTATTATTCGTAGCCCGCAGCCCACCGCCGATTTTTTCTTTCATATTCATTGCAACGTATGTTCACTTCACATTGATCACTTGTTGCACACTTATTTTTATAACACACAAGCAATAGCACTATTAAAAATAAAATAATAAACAAAAATCAAGTCATTTCTTCTTTTTGCTCGGCTCCTAAGGGTCGTAGGGTGATATTACATAGACTATATAACCTTCCTCAAGAACTTTTAAATCCGACTAGTAGTTCCGGAGTTTACCCCCCTACATGCAAACAAACAAATTTTACATAACATCACGCCTGTAATCCCCGTAGGGTAGGGTTAGGCAGAGGTGACTATTACTTACACCCACATTTCGCTAGTAAGTCCCATGTAATAGGGGGCCGAGACTATTGCCATCAACCTGGCACAAATCCAGACTCCAGGCTGCTAATGAGAAATTCCAGATGGAAAAACCCAATAACACTTTGCCTGACCCGGGAATCGAGCCCAGGACCTCATGCTCAGCAGCGCTTGCGACCAACGAGGCAGTCAACAAACATATTTTACCTCTTTATAATATAAGCATAGATTTATTTATAATTCCCCAACTCATTTCTAGGCCTTCGGAGTCTCAAAGCCGGACGGAGACTGACACGGAGAGCGACCTGCCATCGGCGCCGTTCACCAGTTCCGACGTGATCCTCAAAGAGTCGCTGAAGGAGGAGAAACCACAGGTCCAAGCCCTGAAGTACGCGCGATCATAACGGCGTTAGTTTACCAGCGTCTTTCTCCTTTTATTCTGGCTAGAGATTTTGAAGTTTTTGAATTGGTTTTAATCGCTGATAGATGTAACTAAATGTTACATTACACTTAGGAACAGCGCGCGTAAACTCCTCTGATTGGTTGAATGATTTATCAACAGCCAATCACAGCAGTGGTGGCCCAGTGGTAGCGGCCGCGACTTACGATTTATAAGTCTTAGATTCGAACAAGACTTAGAGAGCTTTACTTTGTTTAAATTATTTCATCACCACTGCTCTCAAAACGGTGAAGGAAAACATCGTGAGGAAACCGGCATATCCTAGAACCAAAAATTCGAAGACATGTGACATCTACCAACTCTCGCTGGGCCCGCGTGGTAGATTACAGCCCACTCCCTCTCACAGAGGAGGCCTGTGTCCCCAGCAGTGGGAACGTTATAGGGTGATAATGAATATCACAGCAGTATACGCGCGCTTGACAATTTACCACATAAATTTTGAGATAATTTCGCTCGAGAAACCCTTACACTCGCAGAGCAGCAATCCGCACTCATTTGCATTGAAAGCGCGTTAGGATGTACTTCTCGCTGTAGCGATTAACGCCTCTAAGTGACAGAAAGAGATAGAGATACAGAAAAACCGAACTGATCCGTGATTCCGTGTGTGTATGATTTCACCCTTAGACATCCAAATAAACACCTGGCTTGAAAGACCGGACAGGCACATGAGATATTTTAGTTGTATCTCTGGGGCTTGCCATCCCAGATACAAAATATAAAAATCAATTGCCGTGCGTTAATCTCTTAAAAACTCGAAAATGGCTCGACCAATATGAATATTTTTTGTTTTTGTTTTGTACTGGGGTGGTTTAGGAGAAAAGAAAATTAGGAAAACCCCAAAGGAACAGCCGAAAAGTCAACATTTTGTATGGGAATCGCCACTTCCGATTACACACGTGGTACAAAGTTCACCGGGGCATTTAATGACACAACAAAAATAATGAGGAATAAAAACAAGCTGTGTGTTAAATATCCATAAGCCTGAAATCTGCAGTTGTTTTGGTATTTTCTTAAAAACACACAGACGGACGATAAATTTACCTTCTCTCGGTATTTTTCTTCAAAATCTCTAGTCAGCAAGGGGTTTATATAACTCCTGTTAGTAATTCCTTGCTAGATACCTCTCCCTTCGTGATTCCTTGCCTTTGCTTATATCACCTCACTATAAGATCCCACTGATAACAGATTCCATCCTCATGTCCCAATGAATATACAAATGATACCAAAACTAGATGAATTAGTAATGTACAAATTGTAATGTAAAAGCAAATTATAGACTTCATCATCTGCCTAGCCTTTTCCCAACTACGTTGGGGTCGGCTTCCAGTCTAACCGGATGTAGCTGAATACCAGTATTTTACATGGAGCGACTGCCTATCTGACCTCCACAACCCAGTTACTGGGTAATAAGATACCCCGTGGTAAGACTGGTTGTCAGACTTTCGGGCTTCTGACGACCCGTAACGACTGTAAAAGATCCACAAATGACAGCCAAAAGCAAATTATGGACCTAACTGGATTCTCAAACCGACTCATTTTTAAGTCGCCGTAAATTGCCTGGTTTCTGAAGTTCTCGATAAACTCTCAATACTTATTTTTCGACTTTATCAATTTAAGCACAGTTCTCAGTGTTTAGAAACAAGATATCGAAACAATAGCACTATCGATAAGATATGCTCCGCTAAAAATCTCAGAAAACGGGGGTTACAAGAAAATTTTCAAGCGGAAGTTGTCGTTTGAGAATTCGTTAGTGAGATTTATCATCAGATATAAATGTGAAATTAATGGAAAAAAAATATGATACGAAAATATCATTAGATATGTAGAGAAAAAATACCATATTTGATCTGACGATATATTTTGGTCTATAATAAGCTTGACAAGCATCCTAATTATTACATAAGATAGAGATAGGACTAATAATCTGTATAATTTTATCTCTTTCTGTCAATCGTATTTTTTTAAATCAGTAGTGCTGATAAGATGATATCCGCGGAGCCCCGTCACGTCTGCCTTTCTTAATAGTACAATCAATGCACGATTTGCCTTCTAATGTTAGCAATAATTATTATAAACATGGTACTTATGTTATTTAAGACATGTTCTATTTACTGTGTACCTGGCACTAGATATAATGATCTGACGGTGCTATGTTTAACGAATCTGTTGGTAGATTAGTGGCGATCATTTACGAAGCGATTAGCACTAGACATTTGCATAGCCTTTTCCCAACTACAGATTTCTCAAGAAAAGTTTGCGCTTCGGGAATCATCGGAAATACGAAAGCGCGATGATGAGATCTAATATAGAGCTGATACTACCATGGAACTACTTGCCTATTTTGTTAATTACAAAAAGTATATAAATTAACAACTCCAAGCAATAATAAATATTTTCAAAAGTTTTGAGTGATAAATGACAATCTGCGACCGGAGTAGGGAAACCCGACAGAGAAAAAATGTCATGCAAACGCGCAATGATTTGCCCACTACTACAAAGCTCATCTGTAGAGGTTACCCTGTGGCACAACGTTCGGGCGAATTCGAAACTCGAAGATAACCGAAGCGCAAAACTTTTCTGGTTTAACTGTTTGTTGGGATCGGCTACCAATCTAACCGGAGCATGCAGCTAAATATAAGTATTTTACAGGCGACTGCCTAGCACTAGACAACGGGAATAAATGGCTTATTATTTATTTCGGTCAACCAACGTTAGTACTCATTTGAACTACGAAAACCGTCCTTACTGCTTTGAAATAAAGGCGATGTGAATTTCAAATTGTTACCATGGGTTGACTGTTCAAACTTAAGCATTGAAGGTTAGTGCTAGTCAAAATGTCTAAACCAAAACTGCCCCCTTCAAGTGTTATTTTTAGATCACATACCATGTAGCTGAATCTTTGTTGTATTCTAATATCGAATCATTCATTCGGCTAACTATAATATCCTTAAAAGTGGAGTTTTTTCTTCTTTTTTAGATAAAAGAATTACTAATGTTCCCTTTTACTATACCAAAATAGTCCTCAAGCACTGGTCTAAAATCTTGTTCCAACTGATTCTGTTTCTCTACATTTGGTGAATTTCAATTCCACTTTGATAGGATCTCTTCTCATTAGTTCTCATAACATTGAGAGTTACACGGTCCCAAAAGTCCATTTCACATTCTAAGTATTCCCAATCTTGGAGGCTATTTTTACTGTTTGAACCTGTTTGATTTATTTATTAGTAGGCTCTTCAAATATTACTTTATAATTAGTACATTGCAAACTTATCTAATTACTTGAATTATTGTCCATGTGCTAGTTGCGTTGTTCTGATCGTCTATCCAGGATGCTATAGACTGAAGTAGCTATATGTACTTACAAACAGCTCTCGACATTGTGATTTCAATTATTGTATTGAAGTAGTAGTTTAGCTTGCTTTACCACCAGATGTTAGTCAATATAGTTCGATGTTTTTAAGTTCGGTACGATGTTCTTAGCTGTAGGACGTCACGAGTAAGCACGCCAGGTGATACAAGGACAAAACGTAAGGCCACGTCAGGTAAGCGCCCTATTTTAGGTCCCAGGAGTTACCATTCTCATTAATATCTTCATTGCATTGGTCGACAAGATATCGAGTCCTTAGAATACATATTTTACTTAGGAAAATCTGGACTTGGGTGGCTCCTCTCATGCATCAGTAATTCTACTGCCTAACATTTAATAATTAAGGGTGACCAGCGCCAAAAAAAAACATGTGTTCAGCGCCGGCCCAAGCCCTTAATCAGGGTAGGGCGAGATTGTCTTTTTCCGCCCTTTTATAGGCGCAAAATGTTCCAAACATTCCAAAATGTAAAAAAATCAGTTTTAGAAAAAAAGTCTGTAGATCTAAGGATTTATGGAGGCAAAATCTGATTTGGCAACACTGCTCTCGCGCCTCTCAAAGGGCGCAATCAAAATTTTCATTTTCCGCCGGAAATTGTTTTTCCCATTTGGCTTGTTAGCGCCTCTTGCCATCTGGCGCCTAGAGCGACCGCTCTTCTCGCTCTACCCCAGGGCTGGCGCTGAGTGTTCAAGAGGATTATACGCGGGCGAAAGTTTTTAAATTATAAATTAATATCATATGTGCTACTTTTAAAATTCATGAAATCCCAAATGAATTGTTGAAATGGGCAATTATGTGTGAGAAAGGATGAGAAAATACATCAATTTGAACATGTCGTTAGAAATTAATGTAATGAAATTTAATTACCTATCCGTTTTTATATGATTCCGCGAGTGTATGTACGCCGCGCATTATCCTATAATTATGTAGTATTGTAACTCGTTGTGATTTGACAACCTATGCTAGTCGACATGGTCACACAGTGCGCAAACGCCAAAGTCTCGAATTATTTATTTTATTACTTATGTAAATTATTTAACTTTTTTTTATTAAATATATTTTAAATTCTCACAAGTTCATAAAGTGTTCATGCCATAGTCGTCTGTTTTAACACATCACAACTGTTACCATCTACAAAAGA
Source organism: Lithophane socia (assembly GCA_947522985.1). Taxonomy (NCBI): domain Eukaryota; kingdom Metazoa; phylum Arthropoda; class Insecta; order Lepidoptera; family Noctuidae; genus Lithophane; species Lithophane socia. The sequence goes on along the minus strand of OX383270.1, from coordinate 13,630,806 downwards.
ATTAAGAAATTAAGCAATATTTTGTGTACTGTCAACGATTTACCGTCCACCGCGCGTGATCGCATTTTATTTAAGAATCTCACGAAATTTTAATTCGTATTGATATTTTTAAAAGTATTAATAGTTTTAAGCGAGCAGTGTTTAGTTTAGTTGTTTTTGTTTGTGATATTTCAAAATTAAATTATTGTTTAGCTTAAAATCTACAATGACTTGTGGAGACTGCAGCAAGAATGATATATTTAGCATTTATGGGCAGCATTACCTACATAACGATTCTGAGTAATTACAGATACCCTTGTGACATACCTAAGCATGGATGTTACAGTTGTAGAAGTAACTACCGTTATTTAACCCCCTAAATACTGATCTCTTATATATTTTATATTATTATTTTAACATATTCGTAAAATTACTTTTATTTGCAGCTGAGCTGTTTTAGATATTCCTTTATTAATTTATTGAGTTTTCAATTCTTATAACTTATGTTTTTAGCAAATATCAATGTTTTTTTTATTTTATAAACGCTGGTTTGTAGAACTAGTGCCATATCCCAAAGATGTAAGTCGCAGTGAATCTTGTAATATTGCTGACGCTGACGACTTGACGAGTGAAGCTTAGCTTGAGTACAAAGTGTGAAATAGTGTGATACATCGGCAAAGTTTTAATCTCATAATAATATATATTACGTGAAAATATATTTTGAATATGCTAAATAAAAGTTGGAAGCAATTTACTTGGTTTTATTTTGGAAGGTTTAGGAGTTCTTCATAATGGTATGGAGTTATTATTCTACTAATTGCTAGTTTCTTATTAAAAAAAACACGAAAATTTTAGCAAGTAAAAACATTTATTGCGTCATAAAACAATTGTACATGATCCTTGGTCCAACAAAATAGCGAAGGGACAAGAAATTCTTCCAGTTTGGTCACATTGTTCAGAGTCTTGAGTATTCTCATCAAGGCGCCCAATCCCTGTGGAACATAGAAATAGTATGAGCACCACGTAAGAAAACTAAAGCGAAGAAGTGACGTTAAGGTTACCATACAAAGAGATAAAACGGAACAAATGAATCTGATCCGCTCAGTTTTGACTATGCTTGCAGATACACGAAATGATCGGTTTATTTGGTTTCAACGAGTTGCTTCTAATCGTTCCGGCCGTCGTAGACGATTGATCTTGCCACACGGTACGAATTTTGATTCCGATCTGACGGATCTGAAGAATTGACCATGTATGGTAGCCTTGACAGTTTGAAAGTTGAACGTTTACGTAACTTGATTGTAGATTGAAACGCTGACTATTTAGCCTGGCAGTCATTATATGTATCGCCGGCCTTATTCATGTGTACAGCAGATTTATGCGTATTGCGAAATTATTGTTCCGTAACAAAACTCGAAATTTAGATATAATGTGCAACGTTTGATTATAATGTAACGCGCTGTACGCACATTGTTTTAGTAGATCGACTTGCGAGCTCGGGGCTCTGTAACGCACGCCGTTAACGTCTGTTTTTCTCAGCCGTACTTACGATTTGTAATTTTTCGCATTCCTGTGTCTTCTGCCGTTGTCGCCTAACGTATACAGCGTAACGCCGTCGCTTTAGCATCGACTACGCATCGCCGCCGTAAGCTCGTCATCGTCATGCCGCATCTAACTATCTGAAAGGACTAGCACGCACTTTGTCGCCGTTCGACAGCGTTATGTATTGTTAGCAGAGCCGGTCATGTCGCCCTAAGCGTCACTCGCTCCGGACTTGTCGGTTTGCTGCGATCACGTAATGGAGCCAAGCAGAGCAGTCAACCTGGGGTGCGTTCGCATCGAGTTACGTGGACGCAATTTTAGAGTAGTTCTCTGGTTGTTATTTTGAGTGTAGGTTTAGAGGCGGGGTTTGAGTAGCCTAAAACGAATCGTATCGAGATTTAAGTTTTATGAGAGATTTTTTTATATCTATAAGAGACTAGAGATTAGGAAGATCGCTAGATGTCAATGAACGCACCCCTCTACGGATCACTGCCTGCAAATAGTCATACATTTGCAACAACCCATGTCAGATACCGGTCAGCCCGAGCCGACCGCGCGACATTAAGACATCCTGCAATAAAACCACAAAATTTAAACAGAAGTACCGCAACCAAGGAGAAGCAGTATTTGAAGCCAAAGATCGCAAGGGTATCATGCATGAAGAGTTTAGTGCCGGTAGGAGAGCAATTAAAGTAAAAATTTATTTCTAAGGAATTTAATCTAAAATGTAAATATACAACTTAAACAAAATGTACCTTAACATTTAGACTTATCATTATCGAAATTAATCCAAACAATTATATAAAACTAATTCGATCGTAAATGTAACATGGAGCATGTCATCAATCAGCGGGGGAAATGAAAACGGTCCGTCAATATAACAATATCTCTCATTTATTATTACAATATAAAGTGATTCACATAATTTTTCACTCGTACTGGACTTACAAGCTACGTGTCCGGGACGCTCGCGTGCTCGCTCGCACGCACGTACTGCGTCGCATCGCGAATGCGGCTAGTTCGACCGTCACACGGCACTAGGTACTGATTTGATCGTGTCACGTGGTACTACTACGAGCTTAGCCTAGCGAGGTAAGCGACGCGTCGCCGCTAGTACCGGCGCGGGCCGCCCATGCCGCTCAGCTCTCTCCCCCGCGCCGCGCCGCCCCCGCTATACAAACAACACGACATCACGACCGACCCTCAGGGAAACTGAACACACCGCCTTAGTTCATAGTGAAACCGCACCTCGACTAAACCACGCAATATCGTTACTGTATCGTCAATTTATACAACCGTCTAATGTTTCGCATGTAACGTTTTATTCACTACAACCTAAGAGGCGTTATTACACAGTTATCTGGGAGCGAGCGTCTATCAACATTGATATTATGGCAGCAGTGACCTCATCCTGGCCCACTTAACTTTAGCAGCAATGAAAGTATTTATAATGTTGATCATGTGTTACGAGATATTTGCAGATAATTAGAGTATGATCCATTATGGTGACGAAGCCGTGACGCATGGAATGTAACAGTTAACAAGAAGTAGACAGGTGATTAGCGAGTTGTTTTATATGAGGTCAGTCTCACATGATATTAAATATAAACATGTTTTGCCTGTTTAGGTAGGTCACAGACAGCCGTTCTAAGAATTTGTTAGTAAGTTTTCCTATTTGTTCAAATTATTATGTTTTTGTGGCATATAATAACTGTATCTTTGCTCTTTTGTTAGAGTATCTGTGTATCTATCCCCTATCTACAGCTATAATAAAATTATAAGGCCGGAATACGCATACGCAACTTAATACAAAATATCCATGGTATCTCGCGTAGATCTAGTTTCGGTTATAAAAGGGTTGAAGGTCTGTTTACCCTTGCTACTTGGGATTTTCGTAAATATGAAGCGTGACGTGACGGCAACGATTTCGTCACGTCGGTTTTTCGAGATCGATTCGAGATCGCCGAGCGATCGTTCGCATGATAACAAAGTCAAACTTCAGACTTCATAAATCTTCCGCTGGAGAAAAGTTTCGCAATAACCTTAGTGTACTCCTAAATTTCATGTAGTTTTTGAGCAAATTTGTGCTCTTTTTTGAGCAAATTTATGCTCATTTTAATATTAGTTATGAACAGATAGGAAAACATGTAACAAAAAGGATGACTGTGTACTCCATGCCAGCTGTTACGAGGATAATAAGTGCAAGATCTTACCGTCCCATGGGTGGGTACTGCTGCGCATAAGGGTCTCTGTCATATCCACCGGGGGCTGCACCGCGCCTGAAATGTTACAAGTACCATTCTTAGTATGTGAGACAACTATGAGACACTATACATATAATAAAATAGCAACTTAGTCAAAACTGTACATTGAATAATTTTGAAAAAAAAAAAGTAATTGTTACATTTGCTACTATAATTCTGATGCTGAAAATATAGTTTTTATCCATTTGTCTGGATGTATATTCTGATTTGACCCAAAAACTACTGAATAGATTCTGTTCAAGTTTTGCCTGATATTCCTTAACCCGTTGTATGCCGTAATTACAGACACAATTAAAAATCCATTGTATCTCTACGAGATCCACGTTCCGGCATACCACTGGTTAATGGTCTGGCAAAAAATGTCAACAATAGAATCCAGTCACAAAAGCAATGCCGTGGTCAGAGCTAGTAAATAATAATACAGGACAGCCGGTGGTGTTTGATTATAGGGCAAAGGCCTAAATAGAAAAGGAGGACTCTTGACTCAATCTTAAGCAATCCTAGTTCAGTCATAGTCAATCAGTTTTTTTATCCAAAATTAATGAGAAATATAATCCAAGAGAGAAGAACATCATGGGAGGAAAGAATGAAGAGAGATCACCGAGATAAGGAAGTGAAAACTGTACAAACTGACAGTTGATCATCTTTGATCTTATATTTTCTGTATGATCAAAGATTTGTCTCTCATTTGAGTAGGTTAGCATACTGTTGGAAGGTAGTGCAATGACTACTAGAGCAAAGCTCAGTTCATTCACAGTTCATAGTTAAAATGCATTACTTCACAATATAATTGCTAACTTGCTAAGATACATTAGTGTGATATATGATCTAGTAGCAACAAGTATCACAGCATTTAAAATTAAAATGATGTGTTAGTCAAAAATAGGGTCAGAGGAGTCATAGTTAGGGAAGTTGCACACCATAATATTGTGGTGCATTTGAGTAGCAAAAAACATTTTGCTGTCAGCTTCGCAGTTTATGTCTAATGTGTACACCTTTTTTGAGGCTTAGTAGTATAAAAAATATTTAGTTTAACTCACATAGGGGAGCGCCTGCTGAACATGTCACCGTTGGGCATCTGCTGCGGGCGCGGCGGCAGCGAACGCTCGTACGGCATCTGTTGTGGCGCCGCGCGCATCGGAGCCCGGCGCTCCATCATATCGCGCTCATCCGCGTACATTGGCGCACGACGATCGTCGGCATACATGGGAGGCAGCTCGTCGTAGCGCCTCTCCTCCGCGTACATGGGCGCTGCACTCGCGTACGGGTCCCGCGCGCCGCGCTCCATCAGAGCAAAACCACGTCGGTCTTCTCCGCCGTAGCCGTTGTACCGGTCATCGTACGCGGGCGGCGGCGGCCGCTCGGCGCGGTCGTAGGGCATCGGGCGCGGCGCCATCTGAGGCGGAGCACCGGGCGGCGGGCCGCGCGGGTGTGAGGGCCGGTCGCGCGAATAGGGAGAGTCGCGGGGCGGAGGCCCGCCTCGCATGGGTCCGCCGCCGCGCCGGTCCATACCTCCGCGCATGCCACCCCTCATGCCGCCACCACGGCCTCCACCTCCTGGTCCTCCACGCTGGCCGCGCTCCTTAATACGCCCGCGCTCTACTGAGATGACGCCGCCGTTGAAAGAGGTATTATTGAGTGCACGAATAGCGGCTGACGCCTGCTCTTCAGTTTGCATGTGCACAAATCCACAACGGTTCATTATATCGCATTCCGTCACAGCGCCGAAGCGCTCAAATAATTTTCGAAGCTCCTCCGGCTTCGAGCCCTGCGGCAGGCTGCCGACGAACACCTTCGTTTGCTGAAACGAAACGAAATTCATCAAGACGAGCTCAAAAGATAGTCAAATTTGTTGAACAAGCACAAAAACTTTCACTCACCGGCACCATTGTCTCTTTATTTCCTAATTTAACTTATTTCACTTAAAAATTCACCGCCGCTATTTTAGCGCAATACAACGAATCTGCCTTCCGATCAAAATGGCGGACCGGAACTTGCAGAATGATGCTAACCTCAACGACGCCATTAAATTTGAGAATGAAGGAAAACAATTGGTTAGTTCATTTCGCCACATAAAATGACGATTGTGATTGGTTGCAACTTTACGTGACTTTTACATTTGGCCAATAGAAAACAAGCACCAGGGACCACAGCATAAAATAAAATACCATAGACAAAAGATATGTCGTTTTAATTTTGTTATCGCAACGCAACATTGTTATTTGCGTCTACACTACAAGTTCATTTTGAAATGCGTTTTATTATTTTCTAAAATCTCTGCCAATGGGGTGTATGTGTTGACTTCCCCGGACACCATAGCTTATCCTGTAGTAAGAGCGGAGGGCGAATAGCACGGTACGCCAGCATCATCATCCGTCGTGCTCTTGGCAACGCCGGGGTGCCAACTGCCAGCTGTTTTACAACCTAGAGGCTTGGTACGCGACGATGAGGATGAGAAGAAACCAGACGGAATAATCATTAGACCATATAGCCTTGGAATTTGGAAGGTAGGTCTGGGGCATATTATTATTATACTCTTTGGTCTGGGGTGTGAGATGCAACGTGTGTCGACACGGCGACACCCTTGCGCCACCCCATAATCCTAGCACGGCGAGCTGTGTTGAATCGGCCGCAGCAGATGTGGAAAACCTCAAACGACGCAAATAAGTACTCCAATCTTATATGGTCTTATATGTACGAGCCGTTTGGGATTGAAACACTAGGGTCGGGGGGTCCGAGTGCCCACTTAGTTTTTGAGATATCGCCAAACGGTTAATCAACTATTTACGTGACTGGCCTATTTTTGGCCAAAGAATTAGAATTATTCCCGTACAACGTGGTAATGCTGCCAACCTTTAGGGCACTTTTCCTGTAATTAATTACCAAAGGTATATGAAACTATCAACACTAACTGTGTTGATAGTTTCAGTTCGATTCAAACGTAATGGCAGCTCGGAAGTTAACTACTCGCTGCGCAGTACAGCTGACTCATGAAATTGATACTGCGCAGCGACTCGCCTCATGTTCCGAGCCGCCATGTTTGAATCGAACTGCAATGTGTTTAGGTAAAATAAAAAGTCATGGCAAACCATATAAAAAGAATCATAAAATAAGAAGAATGTATGGTTATGAAACTTTTAATTCCATAAAAGATAATATTATTAAGTAATTAACTTCTACTAAGTACTTACTTACTAGTATTATTATTTAATTTCTGAGTTAAACTTGACGGCATGTGAAGCCAAGTCAGAGGCCTATGGGCGGCATAAAAACTAACACCAGGGTTAGAAACAGAAAAGATTAATTATTTGAAATGTTATTTTTTTATACTGGACTGGGAGGGCAGGGGGGGTTTGGGAGGGGGGCACGTGCCCCTGTGCCCCCCCGGATCCGCCCTTGTTCGTACAGATAAAGGGAATACGAAATACTTACATAAAAAATACATGCAGACGAACATAGAACCTCCTCCTTTTTGGAAGTCGGTTAAAAAGGTTACTATTTAACTATCCTCTTTAAATAATATTTTCACATCGTAGTTATAGTGTCTCCAAGGTAGAAAAGAACTTTCCCTCCAGTGATAGTCTTTCTTTTCCACCCTGTTTATATCATAAAAGTTACCTTTTATAGTTGACAAACTATCAACTCACCGAAGTAAGTTATATTTCGCAAACAATGGTAAATGAGTACAGCAAAGTATCAAATTAAAATCTGTCTATTAGTAACCAATGTCAGCTAAGACTATCTAAATAAACAGACGCGTTATTCACAGCTCTCATTAACTTCGTCACTTGGAAATTAATAGAATTCCTGACGAATTCCGCCAGATTATATTTATTCAGCGACCCGCACAGCTGGCTGCAGTTAAATATTTCTAAGAATCTCAATTGAATCTTATCGGGTTCGTTCTGGTGAATCAGTTTCGGTGGTATCCTTTTTGCCTTTTTGTAAATACTATCCGCTATAATTGTTAAGTTGTAAGTCAGCATGTCGTTGCTTTTTCTCGGTTCGGGACGGGCCACTCGCCCCAGAAGATAGCCTGAAAACATTATGAATCAGTATAGATAGGGGTTGTCTTTAGCCAGATTGTATCTAACTCTAAGCAATATCCTTTAAAAACTTGCTATCATCATAAAGATCGAAATTGCAGGATGAGTATCTCCAATGTAGACGTGCACGGATCTTTGATTTTGGTGTAAATTCGTTTGTAATCTGGGGGACACGTCGCCGTCGGTCAAATCACGCAGCTTATGAAACCGGCTAATTCACTAGGCTTTGTCAAATTAGGGTCAGCACAGACAAAGCAATAAGTACCTATGTAAAGATTTGAGCAAAAATATGCGCGAGCATGCTAGAACACGCGCTGCAAGGAATCATCGAATTCACTCTAATTTTATTTTAAAATCTATTTGAGATGTGATTGAGTTCATTTTCGATTTCGATTATTGTTATTTTTCAAACAGCTTCAATTTAAAACATTGACCTCTGTTGAATGACTAAACTGAATATTTTAGATACCTACATTCATTTTCTAATTCCAGATGCCATGTGAGCATTGCAAGTGTGTTACTATTATTAATTTCATTCATAAACCCTCGACACATATTTTCTCCTCACTTCACAAACAGCCGGTCGCCGTAAACAACATCACAAGGTATCACATAATTTCATCATTTATCCGTACACTCACAAAAACAAGTTGTTATTCCCATTAATAAAATTTATGACTGACGTCCAACATTATTTTGTTAGTAAATTGAAAGGCGGTCTTACCTCCGAACATGCAAAGCAAGCCAGTTAACAGCACTATGATGGCTAGAAGGCGCTTGGTGACGTGTGGAGCCTGACTCGTGCAAGACCTGCGCTCGATACTCATAATTAAAAAAAAAAGTAACTTTAATAACAAAACATTCGCGGCACTCGAGTCGTTTCCCGCGTGAAATGATAATAATTTGTGAGCTGCGGTGGACGGCCGTGATTCCTATTTTATTTTTAGATAACTGTGCATGTCGTGTCTCCGTCGGTGAATGATCTGTCCGTCTTCATATTTTTTGAAGAATTCCTGAATGATTTCAGTTTCCTTTTCTGTGTTGTGACGTTTGGTTTATTTTTGTTATGTATTAGGTACTTTTGTTGTGAGTCACTCGTGTGCTGTATGTGGACATGGTGTTCACAGAACATTACTCTAGGAAGTTATTGCCCGAAACAATAAATAAATAAATAAACATAACATTACGCCTATAATCCCCGAAGGGTTAGGCAGAGGTGTAACTAAATAGTAGGTACACCTACATAGTGTGTAGTAGTGGGGGCGAGCCTATTGCCATCAAATGGACACAAATCCAGACTCGGCTGCTACTGAGAAATTCATGATAGAAAACCTCAACAGCACTTCGTCCAACTTGGGAATCAAACCCAGCACGCATAGCAAAACCACAATAGAACGGGTTTTGTCGACGGAAGAATAGACAAAGTGACAGATTGTAATTTATTGTGAATCTGTCATTTTGTCTATTCTTCCATTCATCAGTAGCGCTTGCGGTTGCTACTATTAGACCATAATTATTAAAATATTCTCAGATAATAAAAATAAAACGGCAATATTAGATTACATAATTATTTATTGTAAACAATATTATAATCTATAAAATATTACAAGTATCAAAAATAATTCTTTAAACCTATATTTTACAATGTCATACTCATAATTATTAAATGTAGCGATAAAATAATGTAATTCTGAATTGAAAATTATTTGGTGGTCCCTGCCATTTGTAATAAAAAAATATATTTGAAGAGAATAAGTGAAAGCATGGTTGTTTTGGTCAATAATCATAAATTCTGAGATTTAAAGCAAGATTACTGATCAGCAACTTGACCAAATTTTCAGTTGTAAGACTAATTTAATTCCATAACTTACCATTTAAATCTCGTAGACTAATTTGACAGGTGCAAATGTCAAAATCCAAATTGAAAAAACAAACAACAATCACTTGAAATGTCAAATTAGTCTACAAGATGAAAATGCAGACTTTTTAGGTAATACGGGCTGGTATCCGCAACTCCACGTCAAAGCGCGTATTTTGCGTACGAAACCATTTAGATAAAGTTAGGAATACACATGCCAGTAACAAATCCAAAAGTATGCAAGAAGCTTGCAGCCATTGCCATTACATATAACTTCTTACTGGTGATAATATGGGTTTTATGTCGCAGTGGAATTAAAGTCTATAGGATTACAGGCATGTGTATAGCTTTATGAATGCTCAAATTATAACATTGCTTTACGCAATCATCTTACACATTAGCATAATACCTACAACAATTAAAATGGCACATAACAATGTTTTTTCTGTAGATACACATTTAGGAATGTCTCGATTTGCATTGTTATCAAATCTAAAACTATTTTACTTTCGTTTTTGAGTGCCAACCAAGTCAACAGTCAAATATTAGCGGATGTGACGTCATTTGATAATTTAATGACGGATTTAGTACCATTACTAAGACGAATGCGAGGTCCAAGACAAGGCGTATTCCAGTGTTCCAACCGACCACACATCATTGGCAACACTTCTACAATAAAACCACTCTTAGTAATACGACATATAGGCGATCAAATAAAAACAAAACTGATATAGTTTGACCGGCAGCGTTGACCAATGAGCGCCACAAGGTCGGAGAGGTTAAACTATACCACTGATGTGCGGTTAACTGTACCCTTCAAACGGGTGTGGTAAATAACATTTTAAGTAACAAAAACAGACCTTCATTGAAGATCGAACATTACATCTACTGGCCCATATTGAACAGCACTTTCAGGTCTTCTATAGTGAGTTTGGAGTTGTTGGTCTTCTTGGCCCCTGTCAGTACGTTCTCTGCAAGCTCCAGCTTGGCTTGCTGCAGCTTCCTGATCGACTGCTCAACTGTGTCAACGCACATGAATCTGAGGGAGAAATAACTCGATTAATTAAATGTAACATTAGCCTAGAAGAGGCTCACTGACTGAGACTTTTCTCAGGGCCCTTGGTAACAGGCAACTAAAGGAACACGGGTGGTTTTTAGTCAGTAACAGTCTGACACGCCCTCCCGCTCCACCCAGAGCAGGAGAAGTCATTTGAAGATTTTCCACCCTCAAAAGAAAAAAAAGGGGGGGGGGGCTTATTGCCGTCAACCGGGAACAAATCCGGAATCCGGGCTATATTCATTCTGCCTAGCCGTTTCCCAACTATATTGGGGTCCGCTTCCAGTCTAACCGGATGCAGCTGAATCCCAGTATTTTACATGGAGCGACTGCCTATTTGACCTCCACAACCCAGTAACTGGGTAATACGATACCCCTTGCTAAGACTTTTTGTCAGAGGTTCGGGCTTCTGACGACCCGTAACCACTGTTAAAGATCCACGAATGACAGCCGGGACCAACGGCTTTAAGTGCTTTCGGAGACACGGCGGAGTCTCGGTATGTAAAGATGGTCACCTATCCATGGACCAATCCTGGCAAGCGTACCTTAACCTGATGGATCGACCCGTGCGACTGTTATTACTTAGCCACGAGCTCCTCGACTCCGGGCTATAACTTCTTAGAAATTCCACATGAAAATACTATAGAGTTTCCTTCTCGAATTTCTTTGTAAAGCTTTTTGAAGCTTTGCCCGACCTGGAGATCCAAACTCAAAGCATTTGTTTCAAATAAACAATTAACAGCTACTTTTGAATTATCAAGGGGTCGGTCAGAGAGAAAGATGACGCTAGTTGCCCATTCCAAAGCGTAGTAGGTTCCTATGGAGAAGAACGGGCAGGAAACTCCACGGACATTTTTTATCCGACCCAGAAACCTATGCTCAACAGTCGTGAGATAGACTCAAACTCACAAAAGCATATTTGTTCAAATATTCGCGTTACTTGGGACAAAATATACTCTAAGCACATTTAAATTAAAGTCGATTTTGTATTCGCGAATATTTTCACAAATACGCCAAGTGAAGTGGCCAAAACATTATCTCCAATGCAGACGAATCCGCGAATCGTTCATTATTATTAGGTAATTGGAGCAAGTGTGTACTGACGTCACAGATTACTCGGCGGTGTAAAAATCTGGCATGCACTCTCTTCAGGAAAGGTGCTATTTGGCTACTGAGAAAACTTGGCAGCTAGCGGAATGCGTGTAAACACAATGACTTTCAAACGTGACTGAGGTAACACTGCGTTGCGATGCGCTGTGACTAGCCTTTTTATCGGTTATATTTATTTAGATAATACTAGCGACCCCTTGTTCGCAAGTTTTTACGACTTCAGACAAAACATCGAGTTTCACCTTCCGAAATAAATTCTCGAAATGATGGTGAAAACCGCATCAAAATTCGTTGCTTAGTTTAGAAGAACAACGCGGACAGACACGAAAAGCGATACTGTATTAGTTGTATTGTCTATGAAATTGACGTTTTTTTCTCACAAATAGAGAACCTCGTCACTGTTATGATTTAAAATATTCATCAATTGCTTGGTATTAAATCGAATAATGACCATCATAGACAACTACCAATAGTAAAAAAATCTTATTACTTATAGTTTTCTAAACATAAAAAATACCTTAAAAATGACTCCTCATTTTGTTAGCAGAAATGACCACTATTTATTTTTCAACTTAGCCAAATCTTATTTTTGTCGCTTAATGTAAGTGGGATACGTTATCTTAGTTTTTAAACATTAGTGCATAAAAGTTTTAAAACATTAGTGTTCATGGTTGTTATATAAATTAAGAAAATTAATGTTAGTATGAAAAATTTAACTTCTTTAAAATTCCCCATACAAAACGCTGATTTCATAGGTGGGGACCTAATATTACCTGTATATGTTGACGTCCTTGGTCTGTCCGACGCGGTAGATGCGGTCTTGTGCTTGTTCCTCGAGCTGCGGGTTCCAGTGCGGGTCCAGCAGAAGCAGATGGTTGGCTCCGCACAGGTTGAGGCCCACGCCGCCCGCGCAGAGAGATAGCAGCATCACCTACATACATTCATACATTACTAACTTGTTTCCAGTTTGATGTAAGACGTATTTACACGAGAGTTTTTCGAAGAGAGAGAAGAGAGACGAGGAAGTATGTCTATGTGAGTTGTAGGCGAAACTCGCCATAAAGTTTTCTTGAAATGTGAAATGCGTTTTTTTTAGGCTCGCCTTACGACATGCGAATAATCTTAGTGTAGTGGTATGTAACCCACACATGCAGACGAACTTGTGAACTCTAAGTATCTATGACGTCACACATCCGTTAGTTCCTTAGTTCGAATTCAGAAATCATCAGTCGGTCACTAGCCGCCACTCGCATCACATGCGTCATTTTTTTTTTATTCATCCTTATCTTAGTTATTGTTTAATAGCAGTGTTTAGTTATAGTAACTTTATTATTGAAATCATTGTGTAATACCCAATGAACATTTAACTTCATTACACTATAGAACCTGTATCACATCCTAACAAAAGTTCTATATTATACTAGCTGCGCCCCGCGGTTTCACCCGCATAAGTCTCGATCCCGTGGGAATATCGGGATAAAAAATATCCTATGTGTTAATCCAGGTTACAAACTATCTGTTTGCCAAATTTCATCCAAATCCATTCAGTAGTTTTTACGTGATCCATCCATCCATACTTACAAACTTTCGCGATTATAATATTAGTTAGATTTAATCATAATGTTGTAAGTTGCATATACCTTGACGTCAGATTTGGGGTCGTTAATCTTGTCCACCAGCACCTGTCGCGCGGGCACGGGCACGTTGCCGCTCAGCGTCACGCAGCGGATCTTAGCATTATGCAGCTGTGCTTCTACCAGCCGCAGTACTGATGTCCACTGAGATACTACTACTGCCTTGTCGCCTAAGAGAACATTATGTAACATTATAACTGTATCCTTCGAAGGGAGTGATTGGGGTCCGTCAAATCCGTAGGGGTTTCAAAGGGTTCCGTACCGTATAAGAGTGTTAAGTATTGTTTTTTTTTTTACACTTTTCCCTTTCCCTTTAATTATTAACTTAATTTAATTTTTACCCGACTGCCCCAGAAGGAGGGTAATGTTTTTCGAGAGTATGTATTATGTATGTTTGTATGTATGTATGTCTATTTCTTTGGCACGCTCTGTAGCCTAAACGGCTTGATGGATTTTAACATTTGAGGTGTCGTTAGATTTGTCTTAATTGTGGGAGTGACATAGGCTATATTTTTATTATATATTTCATCTAAAAACAAAAAAAAAGGGAGCAGAAGGTTTATTTAAATAAATTACAATATTGGTATCAAATAAAAGCTAGTAGTTAAGTAATTTCAAAAATATAATTTAATAAAACAATTAAAAAAAAAAAAAAAGTATGAAATAAAACAAAATTATTTAAAAAACAAAAAACCCGCCTGCAAAAACGCATAACTTAAAGGAGAAAAACAAGCATTATAATCTGTAGAATTTTGATATTACAGGAACAAACAAAAGTTACACCATATTTCAGGTTATTGGTTTGTCAATCACATTTTTAAAACTAGATGAGGTCAGCGTTTCCTATCTGACTACTCTGAGAAGAAAGGCCGAAACTCAGAGGTCACAGTCTCTTTTATTTTAAAGTCCAGACATAATCTTGGACAGATCATGTGAGATTGGTGTCTGAAATGGTCTTTTGAAGAAAGAACCACAACGATTGAGTGGACCAGAGGGCCTAGTATGAGTTTCTTTTAACTATCTCGACTTTACGCATCGAGCGCGTTCGGTGCTCCGATTGGCCCTTCACTAACCTTCACTGGTGAAAGGCCAATCGGAGCGCCGAACGCGGTCGAGATGGTAAAAAGAAACTCACACTAGGGCCTCTGTCCAGTCAGTGCACGCATTTGTGAGTAATCGTGCAGCTCAACTCCGAATTAAGGAACTCAACGATTTGACGAAGAGTTTGGATAGCCCACCTTTATTAGCGAAGACCTCCTTGTTGAGGCAGTCCATCACCGCCGTGATCTTGGAGGAGGGGTTGCTGAGCTCGAACACCGGGTTGTTGGGAGACAGCACCGACCGGATGGCCTCCGCAGCCGTCGTGCCTTCCTGAGCCGGACCTTCGTCTTCATCCTCGTCATCTGACCTTTTGTTGCGACTCTGTCACACAAAATATAGGTTTTAAAGTGGATGCGCCAAGGTAGCCCGCGACATTCATATTTTCTTTCGTTTTTTGCAATTTACAGGTCAGTGTCAGGTTGTATCTTGATCAAAATAATATTTTGATCAATCATATTATGATTTCATGAAAAAGTCATTCAGTCGAAGAAATCTAGCTTAGAGAGAGATAATTCTTTTGTGATGGTCGCGAATCATAGTTAGGTAGGTAACTATGATTCGCGTTACTTTACTCTATGGATTCGCGTTATGGTTTTTTTTTTTTTTGTAAGCTGCTGAATACCTTCGTATGCCTTATGGTGGGTGATCAATGATGATGTATATTAGTGGGACTGTGGACTCCACTAAAAGAAGGTCCACCTAAAAGAAGGTCCACCTAAAAGAGGGTGCACCTTTTTTTGTTTGTTCAAGTGCCCTCTACGGCACTTGAACAAACAAAAAAGGTGCAGCGATATGGTATCATAAAGGGTCACTTTATCGAGTTATTCAAAGATAAGGCATCTTTTGGAAACATACAAATCATATCAATTTATTTTCGAATGCGTAATGCTCCTAATATCCCGTTAACGTGAACATCGTTGACGCTTCACTTATAACGTCGTCATTTTTTTTACAAGGTTCTAAGCATGTTTAAGGTTGTCGCAGGTCCAACTGTAAAGCTGTACTGCTACGTCATACCTTCCTCTTGTCCTCGAGCGACAGCTTGTTGAGCTCAGCCAGCAGGTCCTGCCCCGCCGGGTCCTCCTGCACGTCGGGCGCGCTCTCCTCGTCCAGCATGGCGGCGATGAGCCCACAGTGGCAACATACTTGCCGCAGGCGCAGGAGTAGGACCAAGATCTCGTGGGACTTTACTGGTTGTGCACCTGAAAAAAAACAGTCCAATCATTGAGAGGCATCACAGATTACAGATTGTTGGCATAACCTGTCGAAGTGGCAGTGCTTGGGGGAGCCTAAGTACCACCACTTCGACCGGTTCTGTGCTTCCTGCAGCCAGTGGATCCCCCGCGGCGGCTTCATCGGTCCACCTTGTGGGGCCTCCAACGCTACGTCTCCCGGCCTGCGGTCGCCACTCCAGAACCTATAGGCCATCTGTTCTGTGAGCAATGTGCCCTGCCCACTGCCACTTAAGTTTGGCAATTCTTCGGGCTATTGCGGTTACTTTGTTTCTCTTGCGGATCTCGATTATAATATGTACCTGGGGCAGTACTATGACGTGTTAAAGCCATTATATGGGACGAATAGCACTAACTCTTTTTCACAATGGAACAATGATAGCTTTAACACGTCATAGTATGGTCCCTGTACATTATTAAAAATAACGTACCCTGTAAAGCGATCATTTTCTTATGCATCTTAGCGTAGGCGTTGTCTTTGCCGGTGCTGGAGAAACCTTGCGCGTCCGCGTTCTTCTCCGCGCGCTGGTGCAGGAACTGAGCGAACAGAGTCTTGGAGAATACTAGCACCTGCAAATAAAGCGAGCGTGTGATTAGGCTATTAGACAGTAAGAAAAATACCTTATGAATTTTGTTTTGTAAAATGGTTTTGAGATTAAAATATCAATGCACAACTTTGTAAATAATTTTAGCTTAAAATTCAGGGCAACTTTTGTCGGTTTAAGTAGTAGTAATTAGAAACAAACCTTATACGTTACACTTAAAGTTGCTTTTGCATTACATACGTTACACTTAAAGTTGCTTTTGCATTACCAATGACAAATGAAAATAGTGTTCTTGAAGAAACGATCTTCGCAAATCCTGTATGATGCTCCTGAGTAGTCGTTGCAGCTGCACCTCGTTATACTGACCTTCTGGTAGACGTTCATCTCTCTGGGCGAGAGTGTGACTTCCTTGATGTGCGGAGTGCGCTGCGGTAGGCACGCGAGCTGCCCGCGCTGCACCAGCTGCACCTTGGTGCGACGCAGCAGTAAGCACTGCATGATGGTATTCAGGCGCTCCTGACCGCCCAGGCTCTTGTTGTCGATCCATTTCTTCCACATCTGGAGATGAATATTACATTTCAATTACTTCAAGAGATTTTTTTTTTAATAATTCTGCGATTTTCAAGGGCGTTGACGTCAATAATGAGGCCAAAATGAAAATCGATATGAGACGGGATGGCGTCTACGCCACTGTGGTTGTGTATCTCTGTATATACTCACGGTGAGATCATCAAAAGGCGAGCATCGTAAGAACTTGAGCAGCGCGAAGAGGTCGAGGTCCTTGTTCTGCACGGGCGTGCCCGTGAGGCACCAGCGCCGGCGCGCGCGCAGCGAGCTGGCGGCGCCGCACGTGGCCGACTTGTGGTTGCGCACCACGTGCGCCTCGTCCAGGATCACGCGCCGCCACGAGATGCGCATCAGGACTCCGTTCTAGACATGCATACAGCATTTGGGTGTTTTGCGTAAGGGTACAACATATTACATGAGAAAACAGCGACAAAGGATACAGAAAAATCGCAACATTGCGATATGCCGTTAAAAAACCAAACGTAATCTTGTAGACGTTACGTTTTGTTTCATTAGGACGTTAGTTTTTTTTTTCATTACGCGTGTATTCCGTAAAAAGGTGTACACACTATTATTGATAAAACATTATTTTTCACTTTTTATTTTGTGTTTCACAAACTATGTCCAAATAAACGTTATTCTTTCTTTTTCTTTCTAAACTCCATTTGAAATAAACAAACCTTTTTACAGTCCGTTCAACCGATTTTGACTTCTATAAAGTAGGCATAAGGATGGCATTAAAAGCAAAAACGGTTTCACAATACCAACTGTCTACTGCAGCTGCCATTTGTCATGCCACCAAAGCAATAGAAGTCAAAATCGTTTGAACGGACTGTAAAAAAGGCTTATTCAAATGTCTAATCTTATTTCAAATAGCGTATAGGTAGGCAAAGGTGTTTAGTAACTCATTTTGGCCAGTTGAATTATGTTAACGTTCCATTTAGTTATGAAGTAGAGGGCAAGTCCATTTATTTTCTTGTGACATGTTATTATTATTTTGTTAAAAATATGTCATTGTAAACTGATAGTCTGACCAGCACACAAGCCGTACTATTTAGCTACGCTACCTGGGCACTCGCCAGAAGATCCGCTATTGATACCTACTAG
This sequence comes from Lithophane socia, assembly GCA_947522985.1. NCBI lineage: Eukaryota > Metazoa > Arthropoda > Insecta > Lepidoptera > Noctuidae > Lithophane > Lithophane socia. The sequence continues at coordinate 13,612,764 of OX383270.1, read as the reverse complement.
TGCAATTACACCACGCGTAGGTGGCACATTGGCAACCCGCTTGAAATTCAATTACTCACTAATCATTTTATGTTCAGTTTTTAAAGATGCTTGAAAAAAATATATTCTGATATAAAAAGAAAGAACAGGAATGGCTTTAAAACCATCTTTAATAGTTATTTATGCAACTGTTGTATAAGAAGGGGTATTAAAACACGAATGTGGGTTAGTATCATAGTAGTATCACATGAGTGTTTGCGAATATATATTACAACTAGCTTCCGCCCGCGGCTTCGCCCGCGTGGTATGTAGATAAAAAGTAGCCTATGTCCTTTCTCAGGCTCTAGACTATCTGTGTACCGAATTTCATTTAAATCGGTTCAGTAGTTTTGGCGTGAAAGCGCGACAGACAGACAGACAGACCGACAGACAGACAGACCGACAGACAGACAGAGTTACTTTCGCATTTATAATATTAAGTAAGGAAGTAAGGATATAGTAGGGGAGGCCATGATGCTAAATGGGGATTTACTCGAGCGTCGTGGGGACCTATTAGATTGTGAAGATTAGATGCTAAAAAGAAAAAAAGTTTATGTGAACTATACCCTTTCACTGGTGGGGAGCGTGTACAGATTCTCAAAAATGTAAAAAAAAACAGTCACAGAGACATACTCGAGCGCGTCAGATATTAAAAGCGTATATGCCCCACATCTTTCTGATAGAGGAAAAATATTAATCTGCCGGTTTGCATGGTCGGGGTAGCCGTAGGAAGGGGTAGAAAATAGGGGATTTTTTTTTTTTTACGAGCGCTTCATACTTTGATAAGGTATGTTAAGTGAACCCTCCAGCAGCTCCTATTCAGAAGACTGACGATTTTGAAGTGACCAAAAGTCATGAGCCAATTTTAAAAATGCAAAAAAAAATCGTGACCTTGTAATACTCGAGCGCGTCAGATTATTATACAGATGCTTCATCTTGATGTCCTTGTCGTACTGACCCATAATCTGACAATTATGTGGAGGAATTTCCTTAATCTGACGGTTTGTTTTTTTTTCATATTTTTATTTAATGTTATAAATACAATACAAAACAGGTACATTATAATAACCTGTATTTAGAAAAAAATTGTATAATGAGTGTTTTTTTTTAATGAATTTTTTCAATCTTCATCGTCAGTGGAATCATCTTCATATTCGAAGCTCATATTTTTAATATTTTTTATTTTATTGAATGTAATAAATACCGTCACTAACATCGTCAGTCTTCATATTTTTTTTAAAATTAAATACTATACAAAATATATATGTCTACAGGTAAAATTATATCCAGTATTTAGAAGAAAAATAGTATAATGAGAAAATAGTACATTGTGATACGAGTGTGCTCTATTGGATATTACAGTCGAGGCGGTATTGTTCGCGCAAGCCCAGGCTAGCGCGATAAGCTAGCCGAGAGTGTAATAATCAGTGCCCACGCGTTTCATATGACGTTTTTCAACACACTTGCGAGGAAAAAAACAGACTTGTTGTAAGAACTTATGCTACAATAATGTAACTATAGAGATGATAGATTTATAAAGTTTAACTGACCTTTGTTGCCAGGTACTGACTATCCGTCAGTTTTTACCAGAATAAACTTTTTTTTTTTTTTTTATTATTTTATTATTTGCGTATAAGACTGTATGCAACCCATGATATGAATCCTCTATAAAAGGTTCTTTGCAATACTAATATCATGATGAACAAAAATGGCGGAATACGACGTGAATTCGAATAATCTACAAGTTTTTTTTTTTAATTATGCTTTGGTAGTGAAAAGCTCGTGCATGACAATGTTCTTTTTTTAAATGAGTTGCATAATGAAATTTTGTATAATATTATAACACTCGTTTGGATGATATTATGGTAACTATGATACTGGTTGTTTCAAGGTTGGCAATAAGCTAACTTTTTCAGAAACGTTTAATCAACTTTAATTGAACCACCAAAAAAGCTTTTTGTTAAAGCGTACTGCGGGTGCAGTAAGCGAATAGGGAATATGCATGTGATTCAAATATGGGTCAAATATTTTTTTCTATAAAATATGTTACTTCAGAATTAAGCCTCCATCAATATCTTTGAATAAAATTTATTTTTGAGCGAGAAATTAATTTTTTTAAAGTCCCAAAAAACTGTGGGTAATTCAAATACTTGAAAAGGCTAAGAGCGGGTGTGACGTAACAATCCGGGCTAACAATCAAAATGTCAATGTCAAGTCAATCAACAAGTGTCAAGTCAATGTCAAACGCTCATAGAAAAAGGAGTGTTTGACGTTGACTTGACAGTTGCTTGTCTGTTTTCACGAACTGTGACGTCACCACACCAAGCGCGCCAAATGGAGGGCGTTTAAATAGCCCGGATCGGTTGGATATTTTTAAACATTTTTTTAACTACTTTAAATTGCTTTTTTGCCGTCGAATTTTTTTTTACTATTATTTGACGATGTAAACTATCGAATAAAAATATTAAAAAAATACATGCATATTCCCTATTACCTATGTATTATTAGATAATTATAGTATTATTATATTATTAGATAATTATATTTAAATTCAAATATTTATCTAAAACTAGCACTGCCCGTGGCTTCGCTCGCGTGGTGTCGAAAAATATTCTACGGGAACGTACTGCCGGGATTAAAAGTACACTAAAGTCTGTTTTTAATCTCGAAGACTAATTTGACAGGTGCAAATGTCAAAGTATTTATCGAAAAATAAACAAAAATCACTTGAAATGTCAAATTAGTCTACGAGATTAAAAAACAGAATGTAGGTGTAATCCAGGTAAACAATATTAATTCCGTAATACAGGGTGTTAGTGTAAACACCGTTATCCTTGAAACCAGTGGTTTGGTTTGGTTTCATTAATAGAACGTAAAATCAGTGGAAAAATACAACACTTTTTTTTTTAAAGGATATCTACATTTTTCTTCAAGAATATTTCACCCTACAGGCAAGGGCAACGAACTTGCGTCTCAAAACGGTGGCCGGCGGTTGGCGGGGGCGGGCGGGGCGCGCGGGACGTTACATTACCGGTAAGCCTCGACCGAGATCTCGGTCTCGGTCTCGGTCTCGGCATTCTCGGCTATAAATCCGACCGAGAAATCTGTCTCGGTTCTCGGCTAATAATAGCCGAGATTCTCGGTCATGGCCGAGATTGTAACTTTGTTCGAAATGGCATTCAAATTTTACCGCGCGCGGCCACGCTCCGCCAGCGCAAAGTTGATTGGTGTAAGTAAGTGCGTGAGAGAGATATAATATAATGTTATTCAACTTTGATTATTAAAACAGTTAGTTTTGTTAACCAGAAAGTACTGTATTAAAAATTTAACAGCATTTTTTTTTTCACGCGTTGTCTATTCTCGGTCTCGGCTCTCGGTCTCGGCCGAGATATTATTTTATTCTCGGTCTCGGTCTCGGCCGAGAACGAAAAACCCATCTCGGTCGAGCCTTAATTACCGGCCGTCAGCTGTTTCGCAACTCTCTCGAACGCGTATCCATAAGTATCGGGACAGTGACGGATATTTACTCTTTAAAATCTTTTAATGAAACTAAGGTTTTTTTTTTTGTTGTTACTGGGTCATTTATGTTTATATTTAAGTCACCCATGGTTTGAGTGACAACGGTGTTTACCCTTGCATACTGTATATTGTTTTCAAATAACTCTATCGGTCTATGCGGCGCACCTCAGATAAGGTCCAAATCGGCATGATTTTTCCCACATCTTCAACAATCACCATTTTATGAATTCGGCCAATTTACACAAAACCTTAATGATAATAATTATTCACCTAAACCTTCCTCACGAATCACTCCTTCCATTAGTGAAAACCATATGTTCGGTAGTTTTTGAGTTTATCGCGTTCAGTTATGTAGTGAAGGTTTTTTTTTAGTGATATATCTTTTCTTGAAAATAGATTTTAGGGAATAGAGAATCGAACTGAAGGGAAAGAGAAGATGATGAGTTCACATACCTTCTCGTTGTCGCGCTGCATGATGTTGTAGGTGGTGAGCACCAGGTCGTGCGTGGCCAGGCGGTGCGGCAGCGTGGCGCGAGCCGCACCGTGGTGCAGGCACACGGACAGCGCGTGCGCCGAGCAGTGCTTGGTGACCTCGCCGCTCCATTGCTGCATGAGCGACGCCGGGCACACCACTAGAGTGCCGCCTTTGACCACTGATACCAGAAATTTAAGCTCGTTTAAGGTTATGAGCTGCTAGCCTCTACCCGCGGCTTCACCCACTTGGAGTTCAGGAATTATCCCAAGAGAACGTACTACCGGGATAAAAAGTATCATTATGTTCCAGGTCGTGGTCTACCCAAGAAAAAATAAAAAAAAATGTTTGTTTTATGCTTTAGGGGTATGAGGAACGGGTGTAAAGTTCAAGGGAGGATCCTCCGACCAGACGGGTGTTGTGTCTGGCGGGCAACTGCCCAACGATTGATGGCGGAATCTTGTATATAAGTCCATCGCGCGGTAAACTTTATTTGCGAGATGCAGGATTTATGCGACGTCAAGATTTTTGTGTGACGTCAGGTCTTTGGTACGTAATTGGCATGGAGCGATGGAGATACCGCCACAATGCCTCACGGCTACACCAAATAGGCCCAGTTCAGCATAAATGCCTTATGCCTGACAACTAGTGCTTTTTTTTTTGGGGCTGGAAAATCATCAAAAGTCTTCTCCCAATCTGGGTGGAGCGGGAGAGCGTTTCAGACTTTTACTGACTAAAACCCACCTCGGTTCCTTCAATTACCTGTTGCCAAGGGTCACGGTATCCCTTTCGGACTCACGCAACCCTGGAGACAACTAGTGCCTGATGCTGGTTTTCAACTGAACCTTATATTACGAGGACGTCGTACAGAAGTAAATCACTCTACTTACGCTTGCCTTTAGGGCGCTGGTCATCATCATCATCATCTTCTTCCTCATCAATCGTGTCTTCCTTGTCACTCACGATTAGCGCTATCATAGTGATTGTCTTGCCGAGACCCATGTCGTCCGCTGAAAGACGGTAAATTTTGAGAAAGAAAAGAAAAAAAGAAAGATAATTTGGTTTATCTGTCACAGAAACACGTGCACATAAAAAAGATAAGTTCACATGAATGATAAAAACATAACAGATCTATAATTACGAGCACGGGACTGTTAAAATAAAATTTTGTGGGTTGACTGCACCGCTATGCATAGGAAGCAGTTTTATATAGCACATTAAAAGCAAAATCAGCAATAATTGCTGTACAGTAAAATTATGTATAACAAGTACCCAGTATCCTAGCCCTCGGTTGATACGTCTCCCTGCTTCAAGACTGACCTTCCGATTTTGACAGGTCTACTTACCCAGTATGCCAGCTCGTGGTCGCTGCGTCTCCCTCCATCGCAGCCAGGCCAGCGCGTGCAGCTGATGAGGCATCAGCTTGGACTTCATGGCTCTCGGAGCCGGCGCCTCCTGGCTCTCCGCAGGACGAGAGCCCAGCGACTCGTATAGGTCGCGCAGACGGTCCAAGATCATATTCCGTTCCGCCATGTGGGTTGCCATGGCTATAAACGAAGGCAGGGATCAGCTGTATAATATCCTCACATTTCGCCAGTTACCTATTTTTATGTCCCATGTAATGGGGGGCGAGGTTATTAGCCTGGGAAAAAATTGGAACTCTGGACTGCTAAGGAGAAATTCTTAGTGAGGAAATCTGATAGAACTTTGTCTGCTCTGGGAATCGAACCCATTGCCGTATTCTCTTCTCTGAGTCGCACTTGCGACCACTAAACTAATGAGGTTTACGCGATATAAAGAGAGGCAATTTCTAAGTGAATATAACTGTAGGTAATTAGCGCTGTGCGACCTGAATTGCACTTTATTGTGGCGTACTAAAGCCGCTTTTTATTTAAATGATTTTGGAGGGAAATGTAGTGATTTGTGGTGCCTTAATGACATAATGCAAAAATTATAATGGCCACATTTTTATTTGATTTGCGATTTGGAAATAAAATTTAAAATATATTATTAGTTTTTCACAAAGATTAGCTAGGAACAGTGTATTTATGACACATGCTAAAGTTATTATGAAAGAGTACTTACCCTGCTTGCCAAACATCTTTGGCTGGACAGCATTGCTGGCTTTCTGCAGCTCATCCCAGGTCATTACTTTTTTGTCTGCAGCAGTAGGGTTTTCTGAGAGAATGGGAATATATTTACACTTTAATCATTTACATATTTAACTAGTTGTTGCGTTTTCGCTGGTATACTAGGAGAAATACTTAATTAAACATCCCTTCCGATTCTGGAAATTGAACATCTAATACGATATTTCACAATGAATGAATTTGACTGTGTAATTTAAAAATAATTTTATTACAACTGACATAAAGTTTAACTTTCTTTACCTGGTTCCACCACCATATTGGCCACCTTGTCCCCCTGGCGCCGCACCTGCTCCTCCAAATGCGTCAGTCTCTCGATGAGTTTGCTGCCCCGGTCCGGGAGAGTGTCCACGTCCATCTCTTCCAAGAGGTACTGGAAATTTACTTGTAAATTACGTTCTGAACTTCCAAAGAAATAAAGCGTTATTCTATCTGTCTTTAGATGCAACGCCTAAACTGCGGTCCATTAAATTTTCCATTCAGATCGGTGGTGCATCATCATCTGCCTAGCCTTTTCCCAACTATGTTGGGGTCGGCTTCCAGTCTAGCCGGATGCAGCTGAATACCAGTATTTTACATGGAGCGCCTGCCTATCTGACCTCCACAACCCAGTAACTGGGTAATACGATACCCCTTGGTAAGACTGGTTGTCAGACTTTCGAGCTTCTGACGACCCGTAACGACTGTCAAAGATGACAGCCGGGACCAACGGCTTATCGGTGGTGTATCACAGCTGGATTACATTCATCAACCATCGATTTTCTTTATAACCGACTTCAAAAAGGAGGAGGTTCTCAATTCGTCTGTATCATCATTACTCCGCCAATTATGAATTGATTTTGATGATTCTTTTTTTGTTTGGTAGATCATGCTTCCCATATAAATTGTATTAACTTTGCTTGCGTAGTTTTTGAGTTAGCTTCAATATTACGTACTTTTCCCACTTAGTCTATATGGACGATGTTTTAAGTTACTCCGACACTGTTATTGCAGGTAAAATCGCGACAATCTAAGAAGTCCCTTTTGACAGCTATAAAAATGCTTCGAGTAGCGACGAAAAAAAAAATTGGATTCTTATAAACTTTTTAACGATTCTCGAGACATATCGATTGAACATACTTAGAGAGTTTGTTATCGACGACATAATCTACATTGCTTAAAACTGATTCTCAAGGCTTAACGTTTTATTATATGTACGAGAACGAAACGTCAAAACGGACTTCTTAGATTGTCGCGAGTGTAGTGGTATTCGAATTTATAGTTTAACGGGATGCAGCTGATTACTGGCTGTATTTTACTAAGGAACCAAAGATCTAGTGAGAAGAAAAACTTGTACAAAACTCACCCTTATATTCTTGAGGTCTTCCTTCAGCGCCTCCAACTTCATGAGCTCAGATTCCCTCACTTGCTTCTTGACATACACGACCTGCTGGCTGGGATAGCTCGGAGGTGCGAGGTACTTTGTTATAGTTTGAGAGTTGGGCTTCATACTGATAGACTCTTCTTGTATAGGAGTCGCAGACTTTCGGGGTTTCGGGGACTTCTTTTCGGTAGCCACCTAGGGACGGGAGACCATTGTTACACTGTTACAGTAGTTACCCAGGCGTTCATATGGCACATTGAGCTTTAAAAAGGGGCTGTTACACAGTTATCAGTGACAGAGACCAATCTCGCTAGTCTCTGAACAAACCTGAACCTTTTTTAACACGCTTTTATTATTAAACTGATATTTCAAGTGAATGCACTAACTGCGGTTGATGATCCCACAAAAAAATCAACGAATTAATTTATATTCTACAACAAAGTTGAACTACAAAAGTTGTTGAACTAAAAATACTTTGAATTTGAAATTCAATTTGATTAAAAGTCTGTTCAGAGGATTCAAACCCCTTCCGACTTGGCAGTTGATCAACCAAAATGTGACCGTGTGAAACCGGTTTAAATAAGACAGTAGTGAATATAATGGGTAAATTAAAAGTTAAAGCATAAGCTGTTCAGGGGGCTGTACTATGAAGTATTAATGCCATCATTATTCCACTGCGAAAAAAGGATGGTGCTAGCGGCCTTGTATAGCTCCGTCTCTCACTAACACTGGTGGAATTAATACGTCGTAGTATAGGTGCTGAAGAATATGAAAGACTCGATATTTTACTATATTTTCGATATCCCTCATTATTATACACTTTGATGTACTTATCCATCTTTTACAATTTACTCACAGGTTTCGGGTTCGGGCTTCTAGGCATCTTGACCTAGTTTTCACTTCACAATTTATTACGAAAAACATTAACAATAACTTTCATGCAATTATTAACAGTAAAACCACTTAAAACAAAGAATAATATAAACAAATTAACGACAAAAAAAAAAAGTAACACGACTAAAAATGGCTTGCGTAAAAAGTCCGTTATGATACTGAATTTGCTAAATTAAATTTCCATCTACCTCCACTTTTTTGGATTTAACACGAACCTGCTTTTTTGGATTTAAATGCGACACATGAAACCAGAAGAACGAATTTCTTTGATCAGAAACTGAAAATAAAATCGCCGACAAGACCGCAGTTAGTTGGCCTTTTCCTAGGATGTGTAAATATCTCGGGGAAAAAAAAAATTGCAAGAGAAATGGAATTGAAGAATGGAAGGCCTAGGCACAGTATAAATATGGACAGTACAGAAACTACGTAGTAAACGTTCGAAACGGCACATTCACGCAGACGCGCTCATTGACGAGACCCCAAACGATTGTCGCGGTGCTGTCAGTTTTTTCGGGTGCCGTGTCGAGACGAATGGTCGCTTGAACGCGATCTTTTTAAAAATGGATCGTAGGTAATTATTTCAACAAATAGGCTTTGTTTTTCATACTGTCCAAGTCTAACAATATAAATTATTGTGGCCTTGGAGCAGGACGTAAGGCAAATGAAAAAAAAAAAACTCACCTCATCTTCATCATCACTGCTCAGCGCAATTATCTCTGGCTTCGTATCAATTATAGTGACGTCATCGTCATAACGTATAAAATTATCCCTCTCCTTTTTCGCTATCAAGTGATTTAGCACTTTATTCTTAAGGCTATTTGACGCATTCTTCTCTGAATCGTTTATTATGATACATTCGTCCTTACTTCCTAGGGACTTTCTAGCGTTTCTTGATGCATTTGTTATGTCCTGAAGTGGACTTGAGAAAGGGGAGCAGGTTAGTTTTGAGGAGTCCAGGTCTTCTGTGTTCGTTTCAGGAGTCTTGGTTGGTACTGGAAGACCAGTTTCCGGCAGGTCTGTGAGGCTCACTGTGGAGCCGTGGTTTGAGTTTTGAGGGCTCTAAAAGAGATTTATTGGGTTTTACAAACATAAGGATACACACGGCTACACATCAAGCTATACGTTTCCAGTTTATGCTGATCTCGCATTGTATAGGATTTCCGTACTATGCGAGGTCAGCTTATACTAGAAATGAAGCCGTGTGTACAACTAGATTGTGGATGATCAATGTCAGTAAAATATCAAGTCTCATACATGTTACAATGTTGTCGATCAACGTCGACGATCGATCACCCTCTGGTTGCACCATAAAATGACGCAGGTTTAAGTAAACATGGAAAATTATTAATAGAAGTAGTTATCTATTTTAAATATTTACATAATTTCCACCCAACAAATAGAACATTAATATTATTATAATAAAAAACCGGCCAAGTGCGTGTCGGACCACGCACAATGAAGGGTTCCGTAGTTGGGATGAATTTATGGTTTAGGGAAAACCCACAGAGCACGGAGACGCTTGCGCGGTTGCTGCTAGATACGGGATTGTCAACACTAAGCCCCAGTACATGTTGGGCGCGCCCGCGCTTGGCCAACGTAAACTGGGCCATTTTGCGTGATTTGCGTGTATTTCGAGTTGGCCGAGTGCAACGTGTACTGGGGGCTTTAAATACAAACCTACTGTGTCACGGTGTCACCATTTACTCTCCGACGCTATGAAGGCGGTCCGCGACAGAAGCTGAGGGCCTAGACAAGTGACAATCGCTTCGAATGCGTTTCGTATTTCTACAACGACTTTCAACAGGATTGACGAAGCTTTTCGATAGCTTATGTCAATCTTATACATTTTCGCCTTGATCCATCATCGTTATCGCTGATAGAATGTCACTTTGTGTAGGGCCTCTGTTCGCTCAACGCACTTTCAGCGCCACGAATTGTAGTACTACAGCCGTCTCGAGACGCTGCCGGCGCCGCAGCGATACTACGCTCTGTGGGAAAACCGCAAGAATGATGCATATACTCACATCATCAGACTGAATGAAGTCCGACTCATCACTTTCATTATCCTTCGGTATCACACCCATGATACTCATGCGCGTAGCTCTGGACATCACCATCTGATCCTCATCAGGACCATCGTCATCGCTTTCTTCTTCATCAACTTCATCTGTAGCTTCTTCGCTATCATCAGAACCATCGTACTTTAATGGAGCTGTCCTATCAGCGTTTATGCTTTCATCTTTCTTTCCATCATCATCATCGACATCATCATCACTGTCGTTACTTTCAGATAGATTTTCATCTGCCATACTAGATTCAAGTACTTTGTGGTCTTTCCCGCTATCAATTTTCAACGGTGTGTCTTTCATACATTGCAATTTCTTATGCTTGTCTTGTTCTATGACTATTGAGTTCTCAGTGTCAGAGTCAATGAGCATCATACGTTTTTTAGTTTTACGTCCAATGATGGACTCGTTAGGGTTTAGAGACTTCTTCCTCATTGGTGGTCTGCGTTTCGGCACTATTTCTGGTGATACTTCTTCTGTTTAGAGAAATAATAATAACAACATTTAATAACACAAAAAATAGTAACCCGCCGGTATCGGGAACAGGCTTCAAGATACCTGTGGTCAGCGCTCCTGAGAGGAACCTTCTAACGATACGCGCCGTGTCCAGTACCGCTTTCTGGATCAAGCCATTGATCCAGCTGCCTAAGGGCCGGCGAACATTTGGCAAGGCGCAGCGCAGCGCATTCGTCACTGCCAAACAAATATCTACCTTGTAACACTTGAAATAAAGTTGAAAATAAATAAACTTCCGTCAGCTCGAGAGCGCGCCGTAAGTGGAGAGGCGAGGGTCTCAGGTTCTCTATTCCTATTCTCAACTTTATTTTTAGGCACGCAACGTTGATATTTGGTTGAAACAGTGACAACCGCGCCGCGCTGCGCCTTACCAGGTGTGCGCCGGCCCTAACGAGAGCCTCCTCAGGTGTTGGTTGAGGCTCTTAGCAATTCTGCCATGAACCGTCACAACTATAGGCACAATGACTTCTGTATCCACATCCCGCATGTCGACAACCTCGCGACCTTATTATTACTATTTGGTTAGACACACTAGCAGCTAATTAGCTAATAATGAAATTGTTTTGTTAATGTTTCACAGCATCAGAATTTTTAACATTCCAGTTATTTTGAATTTTTTAAATTATTTTATAACAAAATACTTAATTTAGGAAATACTGAACTGTGTTTGAACTGATTCCATTAAAATTCTAAAACTATTTAGACTGTACTGTGTGTGGGTGGTATCAAAGCTGTACTGTAGCTAATTTGATTAATGAAGAGTAGTTTGCATGGGCATAAAGATAATAATTTTATAACAAACTAATTTCATAATCCATACCTTCATCTGAAGAACTTAAAACTACTTTATTGGAAGACTCTGACTGTCTTCTAATGCTGCCCCTGTTGCTTGCATCTAAGAAATAACATTTTTATTAATATAAAAACCAGCCAAGTGCGAGTCGTACTCGCACACGAAGGGTTCCGTACCGTTATCTATAAAAACTGCAAAAAATCAGTTTTGAGCCCCTTTAAATATTTATTTAATTCTGTTTTATTTGTTGTTTATAGCGGCAACAGAAATACATCATCTGTGAAAATTTCAACTGTCTAACTTCATGGTTCATGAGATACAACTTGGTGACAGACGGACAGTGGAGTCTTAGTAATAGGTTCCCGATTTACCTATTGGGTATGGAACCCTAACACAGGACATCACTTGATGCACACATACACACATGAATGGTAACTATTTAACTTTGACATTTTAAGAAGGCTTATGATGGTATGGTCGCGTGAAAAGGAGACCACCAGAATACATAGGGAACTTAGCGCTACCATTTTCCATTCCCGAGTCAAGACCCAGAGGCAGACCCAAAACAAGATGGAAAGCTGTAATACGAAAGGATATGAAAGAGTTTCAAATATCCGAAGACGATGTTGAGGATAGAGCGAAGTGGAAGAGAAAGACCAGGAAGGCTGACCCCACCACCTGTCAATCGGCCTTCTAATGGCCAATAACAATTAAAATTCTATTGTGTCTCGTTAATGATAGTTGGAGGTATATATAGCCAGGAAATGAGAGAGATTCTAAGAAGGCTTACAGATTAATAGCATTATGGTTTCAGTAACAATAATGTTACCAGAAGGTTACCATACTACCGTCGGTAATACCGTCATGCAGTTCACCACTGTACAGTGAGGTACTAAATTCTACCTACAATAGTAGTCCAGGGTTATTCATAGGCTTCTACTACATTGATAAAAATAATTATAGGAACGGGAAGAAGAAGGGAAGGAAGGTGCAGATCTTTTTCCTGCAGTGGTACACAAAAGGTTGATAATAAAAAAAATGGTTTTTCCTCCCTTACCATCATTACTGCTGGATATGACATGGCTATTAGCAGCACTGCTTTGTTTAACCACTGACTTAGAAACTTTCTTTGGTGCTTTGTGCTCCGGTTCACTTTCTACTAGAACGTAAAAAGATATTAAAAGTAAGTAACTGAACAATTTGGTCTAGTGTTAAATTGTTGAATGGGTTTAGCGATTTTGGGTTAAATGTTGAAATTATTGTGGAAACTAGTTGCTTTGTTTGTTCTTAGTAAATTGGTTGAATACCAGTTTTATGATTCTTTGCACTTCGTTTTATGTGGACGAAGTATATAATGGTTAGCTGGTTACCCTAAACCATCCCCGAATTTTTTCACTACAGTGAAAACCTTGAATGCTAGTTTGTACAACTTCTATTCATCTGAAAGGCTATTTACATTTTTGTTTAGTAAACGCTAGGAAAAACAAGTTTTAATAGTAATGTGCTACACAAATTGATGATTCATTACCATCTGTAGTAGATTCTTCGGATTCTGCTACAAAAACAGTGTGATTTTTCTTCTTTACTCCAAAAGACTCGTCAGCTAAACTATTGTCAATAAATTCTGATTCGGAACCGCTATCGGTGCCTGTCTCATTACGATATTCAAAGAATGAATTCTCCATTGTATTCACTGGTATTCACTAAATACACAAATTTTCATTATTTATTGAAAATAAAAATAATGACCACCATTCAAAACAATTTTTGAAAGTAAATTGTCGTTTACAACGTTTAGTTTCTGCTTCTCATTGAATGATGAACAGGAGAGGAAAAATAATTTAAAAATATAAATTGAATTATAACAAGTGCAAATTGTGAAAAATAAACCAGTCTATATACAAACAAATTATAAAACTGTTAAAAATAAGTAAAGAGATTAATGTTCCGTTTCGTTCCATATCCTTTACCATAAAGTAAAGTCAGAAAGCTTTGTTTGTTTTTTCCTTAGTAGCGGACCAGCAGTTGACATTTTTGCGTTCCAGAATATGCGTAGGTCATAATTTGGAGCAAGAACAACGTGCAAATTTGTTCTTGATTGTTCTGAACTAGATGCTGAGCATCCGAGTATTTTGGCGATATGAAACGCAGTCCCATTTCGTGTTTTGAATTTGATGCACATCTGCTTGCTGCTGAATCGACGAATTGAAAATAATCTCTCTGGAGAAGATCTGAAAAGTTCTTTGATTTCTCCTTACATAATAAATAATAATAAGGATTTAGTATCGTTATTAAAATGACTGAAGTTCAACTGCAAGAGTTCAAATTAGACCCCGATTCCGAGCTTAGGTTTGAAGTTGAATCGAAAAACGAAAAAGTAGTTTTAGAGGTAATTTGTGAAGAAATCAGTGGTGTTTTTCGTGCCATATGGTTTATTCTGGATTAGTTCTAAATCATATACGTGTTTCGTAAATATAGAAGCTTAATATGTTAGGTTAATGTGTGGTTGTAGGTCAAGAGTGGATATGCGGAGCTGTTTGGCACGGAACTAGTGAAAGGGAAGCCGTATGAGTTCCACACGGGCGCGAAGGTGGCCGTCTTCACGTGGCACGGCTGCACTGTGGAACTAAGAGGCCGCACAGAAGTCAGCTATATGGCCAAAGAAACACCCATGGTAAATCACAAGCCAACCATTCTACTCTTCATAAATGCCTTTTCTTTCTACCTGTACTGTCCCACTGCTTCGTAAAAGACTCCACAATAATCTTTCACACCATATTGTAATGAATTTTGAGGCTAATCAGTTGTGGACAGGATACTACCATAATTATTTTTATACCAGTGTTTCTCTAGAGTAATGCTTTGAATAATATAGATTGTTTTGATAAGCTACTACATTAATTTATTACTTCAGCAACTGTTCCAACTGTAGATAATAAATGTTACTCATCCCAATTTTGTGTTTGCAGTCAAATCATATCATACCATAATCTACCATAGCTTTAATATGGCAATGAAAAATATTCCCATATTCTTGAGAGCCATATAATGAAAAAAAACCTGTTCCCTTTTCAGGTTGTATACCTCAATGTCCATGCAGCTCTTGAACAACAGCGTGTGGCTGCCGAGCAGGAGTCAACACGAGGACCAGTCACCATGGTTGTGGGACCCGGGGACGTGGGCAAGTCCACTCTGACCAGGATACTGTTGAACTATGCAGTGAGAATGGGACGGAGGCCTATTTATGTGGACCTGGATGTAGGCCAGGGGCATATCAGTGTACCTGGCACAATTGGTGAGCAGCCTGGCTATTCTTTTTCCATATCACCTGAGAATTGAACTTACAAGATTATAACTAAAAGTGACTCCACTTTTATTTATAATCTTGTAAGTTCAATTATTTGTAATGGATCTATAGTTAACTGAGTAAATAAAAGAATATTAGAAAAAAAATGAATTTCATGTTACACTTTAATGGTTTTCATTGTGCAATATTATGATCTTTTTGATGATAATCTCAAATTGTTTTTGCTATGCTTTATTGTATCATCGCACCGTCCGCAAAATACGCGCTTTGACATGGAATTGCGGATATCAGCGGGTATTACCTATTACATATTTGTATCATTGCATTTCTGGACTAAAGCCTTACCTTTTCTCATTCCAAATCTCTCTATCCTTTGCCATGTCTGCCCTTCAACCATGTCCTAGTAGTCAGATAATGACATCTTACACTTCTTGCTTCCGTGATATTATCCGTCACATAAATGTAACTTTACACTGAATCCTATTATTCAACAAATATGCCATGAACAGGAGCACTCCTGGTGGAGAGACCAGCATCAATTGAAGAAGGCTTCAGTCAGCAAGCGCCTCTGGTGTACCACTTTGGTCACAACTCTCCGGGAGAAAACCTGGAGCTGTACAACACTATTGTGGCCCGGCTAGCTGAGGTCATCGCTGAGAGGTGTGAAAATAATAAAAAAGGTGAATAGAGCAGTTGGCTTAATTTTTCCTCTATTTAGACATAGCGTAAAAAAAAAACACAAAAAAATCGAAAGTAAAGGGACAAACAGATTGCTCAAAATGACCTAACCAACTGTAAACATTTTACTTTACCTCAACTAAATCAAATTATTGTCAGAATTGCAGTTTTTGTGTACATCTTTCTTCTTAAGACAGCTCCCGAGTCATAGAAATTATGTTGAATTCCTGCTTAACGGAAACACGTTGTTTATTTCTACACATTTCCTTGTTAAAGGGTCTTATTTATGTGGAATGGATGGAATATAAGCGACTCACACTTAAAACTTATGTATTTGTATTGCAGCTTCAACATCAGGAGTGATCATAAACACTTGTGGATGGATCAAGGGTGCAGGGTACAAGGTGCTTACACACGCCGCACAGGCTTTTGAGGTAAACAGACTTGCAACCATACTAATGATAGCAGAAAAGGCAAAGACAAACAATAAAGAGGTTTTAAAACTCTTGTTTCAAAAATTGAGTACAGAATATTGCTTTCGCGAGGACAATTTAGTCATGACTAGTTTTTACAAAAAAAACATGTTTGTCTGTCTTCTGTTCATGTATAAAAAATAAACCGTTTTTCGAAATAGATTTATACTTATGACTAAAGATATAAAATACGTCTAAATTGACAGTTACAGCTGTGAAATCGTCGAAAAATATAAATAATAAAAAAATATATAAAAATACGGCAAGGTTTATTTGTCCATTTATTGGCAAGGACACTACCCACCGCACTACCAGTAGTGTCGTTTACAATTAACGACACCACTAAGCCTATTTTGGCTTAAATTGTACAGTCAGCACAGAAGTCTTGAACCCCCTATTCCACTAAATTCAAATAGATAGTTTCGACTTTTGAATATCAATTTAGGGGGAATTTTTGCCAAAAGTAATAAAATACTTTTTTTCATTTCCGTTCAGGTGGATGTAATCCTAGTGTTGGACAACGAGAGGCTATACAACGAGCTCAAGAGGGACATGCCAAAATTCGTCAAAGTCGTGTACCTGCCCAAGAGCGGAGGCGTAAGTATATTGTTTTCCATTATAATAACTGCCTTGTAACCCTAACCATGCAACATGATATCAACCAAACCATCAGTCCATGTCGATTGATATAATGGAGGATCAATATCGACAAGGAGACGTTAATCGACCAACGGCTTTCGGCGCTTTCGGGGAAATACTACTACAACACTTTAGTCTCCCTGTAAACTGCGTTGTTGTGTTCCTGTTTGAAGGAAATGTATGGATGCCCGTATTATAACACGTACAATGTACTTGGGGTATTTCAAATTTGTTTCTGAAAAAGCAATG
Organism: Lithophane socia; assembly: GCA_947522985.1. Classification (NCBI taxonomy): domain Eukaryota; kingdom Metazoa; phylum Arthropoda; class Insecta; order Lepidoptera; family Noctuidae; genus Lithophane; species Lithophane socia. The sequence goes on along the minus strand of OX383270.1, from coordinate 13,595,630 downwards.
CATCCGCAATGTCACTGGTATTACAGATTTCCATAAGCGGCGCCCGGCGGTGACCATTTACTATCAGAACTCCAATTCTCTTACTTTAAAAAACGTTAATATTCAGGTCGCAATCTGATTTCGGCGACAATCAATATTAAAATATTTTATATTAGAGGTTTTTTTGACAGATTGAGACAGAATACAATGAACACATTCTTAAAAATACGTATATTGCCCCTCAGGCGGCTTTATTACCATCCAATAACATGAAAACTGTCTAAATGAATATGTTATCTACAGGTAGTGGAGCGTTCATCGACGCAGCGCGCCGAGACACGCGACGCGCGCATCCGCGAGTACTTCTACGGCAAGCGCACGCCCTACTACCCACACTCCTTCGACGTCAAGTTCACAGATCTCAAGATTTATAAGGTTAGTTGATATCTACATCCATATTTAATATTATGAATTTGAAAGTTACTGTCTTGAACTTGAACCACTGAACCGATTGTTATAAAATTTGACAGTAGCTTGGGACCTGGAGAAGTACATAGGCTACTTTTCATTCTGGATTTTTGTATTAAAACGTACACACAGGGAAAAGATAGAGATATTTTGTGAAAGATGTTAATAGTTATCAACTTTTTAGCCATTATTATGATCTGCCACACTGAGAAAAATGGCGGCTTGCCAAGTTGTACGGAAGGAAAAGCCATTTCGCGCTGATTCCATTGAGGATGCTACTGATACTTGACCCAGTAAAAACATACTTCAATTGCTCCATTTACGTTCATACATCTGGGGGCCTAAAAAAAGGAGTAAGGATCGTAGCAGGTGGCTTTCTATAGTCTCTGCCTACCCCTATGGGATGAGGGCGTGTTTATGTATGTTGTATGTGTAGGTGGGCGCGCCGTCGCTGCCCGTGTCGTGCATGCCGCTGGGCATGCGCGCCGAGGACGCGCTGACCAAGCTGGTGAGCGTGTGGCCGGCGCCGGCGCTGCACCACCGACTGCTGGCGGTGTCGTTCGCGGCGGGGCCCGACGACGACGTGCTGCACTCCAACCTGGCCGGCTTCGTCTGCGTGTAAGTAGCTGATCACTCATCCATACTATTATGAAAAAGTCTTATCTAAAAGTTGCAATCGTTATTCCACGAGAAAATGGCAAAATGGCTTTTTTTAAAGCCATTTTGCCATTTCACACACTAGGCTAGTGTAGTGTATATACACTACACTACTCTAACTGTATACACATTTACGTCTGCCTAACACTGTTCATCTATACACACAAATAAATAAAATAAAGTATTAGTTTCTAATGTCAAAACAACAGCTTTTTACTAAATGTACTTAAAACAAAAAATCATGTTTTTTTTAATTTTTGTTTGTATGTCTGTTTGTTCCGGCTAATTTCCAAAATGGCTAGACCGATTTTGACGGGACTTTCACTGATAGCTGATGTTATAAAGAGTAACTTAGCCTACTTTTATTTTAGAAAAATAATTAGGACCCACGCAGCAGCTAGTACCTAATATAATTAAATAATAACCGCCTTACTAATAAACATTGTATAGCGCCTGTATAGTTACGAGTTACACAACGCTTTGTCTTCTTCTTTCAAAAGTCAAATTACTTTTGAAAGAAGAAGACAAAGCGTTGTGCGTTAACGTTTATTAGTAAGGTGGTAAGTGTACAAATGTCAATTTTGATCTGTTCATTCACAGAAATTCTTCTATAGGATTAGAAAAACTTCCAAAAGCTAAAGTTATCTGTCTCGTCCCACAGCACGGCGGTGGACATGGACAGACAGATGCTCACGATCCTGTCTCCTCAGCCGCGCCCTCTGCCCAACACAGTCCTGCTGCTGTCAGAGCTACAGTACATGGACAACCACTAGTCCGTGCTGTTTGGCACCCGGATGCGTCACGTTTACTCTAACATCTCGCTCTCGCATTGAGTGAGCTTATCAAGGAATGTGCTCTTTTTCGTGTGCCCAGTCTTCGACCAATTCTGTTGGGGTCGGCTTCCAGTCTAACCAGAGGCCCTAGACAAAGTGAGATTCTATCAGCGATAACGATGCATCGTTATCGCTGATAGAATGTCACTTTGTCTTCATCATCGCGATGATGGAAATGGCCACCATGTATGGGACTGACATAGACTATCGAAAAGCTAACGTCAATTCCGTTGAAAGTCGTTGTAGTAATACGAAACGCTTTCGAAGCGATTGTCACTTGTCTAGGCCCTCTGATGCAGCTCAATATACCGAGTATCGTAAGGAACTATAGTACGGTCACCCGCAAGTCTACTGTAACAGTTTGACCTTGACAGCGCCTTTATTTCGTAGTAGTAAGGATGATTTTCGCAGTTCGAGTGCTACTAGTGATGTGCGGATGATCGATTGCAAACATTTACGGTATCTTAACGTAAATGTAATAACTAATAAGTACGTTACATTTACAGTTCCTTATTACTATCGATAAAGTTGAAAATCTATTAAAGAAATTTGACAGATTGTAGTAGCTTGATGTGCTGGCGTCTGTACAACAGCCATTAGGAAAAAAAAAACTGAAATCTTTAACATTAAAAGAGTTCTTAACAAAAAATAAATAATAACGTCGAAAAAAGAAAAAGAGCACATTGACAATGATTGTTACATAACGTTACGCAGCCGGGAGTCAAATTTACACACTTACAATTATGTTTATTAATGTTTACGTAAGCTAAAGTATTTATTACGGGGTACCACGACTATTTTCGGACTTGCGACCTCACTTATCTCTGTTCGCGTCCAAAAAGTTGGGCAAAGTCGATATAAATATCTGAGTAAAACCGTAAACATTATAAACATGAAAATCTCACAAAAGTTATAATATAGAACTTATAGTGATGTGACGATGAGTGATACGATCCGAATGGATCTCAAACTGACTGTACATATATTTAACTAGCCTGTAATAATAATTAATAAATAGTTTTCTACAAAACTTCGTTGTGTATGTTATTCGGACGGTGTTGTCAATTTATTAATGTCACATTTGAATAAAAATACCTAAACTGCGTTCGCAATTTATTTACCAAACATGTAAACAATCAAGTGTTTTAGGAAAAACAACTGTCATGCCTACACATACGGTTCGGTTTGCGCTACAACTTATTTTTTTTTTTACTTTCAGTCAGTCTAAAATCAACTTTATTTACACTGTCATAAAGTTGATGTTTATATAATTGGAAATAACATTAATATTGGAAACAAGGATTTAAATAGATCTTACATGTATCAAGGATGTGTCTTGTTAATTTTCTGCTTTATGTTACTATTTGTTTTACCAGTTTAGAATATGGTTTACCCTAATTTAATATCGGTTATAATATCAACACACAGACACGTACAGAGGCCCTAGCACGAACGCGTGACGTAACCGTAACGTAAATTCGAACAGTGCTCGCAAGATACGTCTGCGCGCGGCTGAAATCGGAACTAATACTTGTCAATAAACGTCTTATCGTTTATGTAAGGTCAAATTAAGTCTAGAATTATTTAATTAATTATTAATACTTATAGATTTCTTTATTACACTATATAGAAATAATCACGCCAGCGCCACCATTCGCCCGCAGACTTATCTAGCGCGCAGTCTATCTGAACTCCAATAGCAGTTTGATTTAAATTTTTGTGACAGTCACCCATAGATAAATCTGATTTCAGACTTATCTATGGGTGACTGTCACAAAAATTAAAAGAGACTACGTGGCCATTGCAAGCTGTGAAGCTCGCAGTACGCGAACGTTGTTCATACGAACTAACGATCAAAAGTACCGGAGTCAATTGGCATTCGCGCGGTTAATTTGCGCAAATAAAATGTTTCATTACTACGAACTTAGTTCGTACGAATGGGCGATCACTTTTAGAAAAAGTTCGGCTTTGTATATCTTCATCTCTGACAATCATACGACAAATCTGACCAGTTCACTCGGGATGCGGGCAAAAATACTGACTATTGTTTTTAAAAAAAAAGTACAATTAGTTTTCAACAAGTTTTATTTACAAAAATAGAGGTAGACGCCATTATTTATTTACAGGAAGACTTTCAACAATACATTTCGAATTTCATTCAAACTTTAATATCATTAAAGCATTATTAGGCAATTCACTAAAGCTAAGGCATAATTCACAGTTTCACACACTGGACATTATTCAATCGGCTATATAGGTGTATCTTTTCATACACAAAATCTCTTAAGGGGTTATTGTACTCATTATTATGAACAACTTTCACTATGTATAAATCGCTAAAAAGTAATCAGCTGTTCCCTGCATATCTCGCCAGCGGAGTTTTTTTTTCGCGATTTCAGGGTTGGTCAAATAGTAAAAGTTGTTCATAATAATGAGTACAATGACCCCTTAAGAGATTTCGTTTATAAAAAGATACACCTTTTAAACAACCTGTTGCCCTGCTATGTAAGCCTTATAATTATAGCCTAAATACATTAGTGCCTCAGCACACTATGTCGAAGATACGCGACCGAACTTCCGCGTGATTGCGCCTGCAATGCAATTTCAATTACTAGCAACACATTTGCCGAAATTACGTCACATTTTGGCGTACAACCGAGTTTCGGTCGGGCGTAAGTTCGGCGGCAACGTATTCTATATAGCAACACATTATACGCGACGGAAGTCCGGTTCGGAAACTAACCCTTGTAGTCTTGTAGAATTCAAAGGGTGCACCCAAAAAATCTTTCATGTATTTGTCTTCTTCTAAAGCGTCTGCAATTACTATTACTGTAAAATTATATTTTTTTATAGACACGACGACACGATACTACGGCAGCCCTCGAGTCACTGAATTCACACAATGTTGCGCAACCGAATTTCTGTCGCGTAATTTCCGCGCTTTGCCCTATCAGCCGAAAACGTCGGTACGTAAAATCAGCCGCGTACCTTTGGCATACTGAGCTTAGACATACTCACAAAATAAATACCATTTCCAAAATGCACTTCTTAGTTTCGTCTCATAAATTATAAATAACAATTAATATAATAAAATTAATAACGCGGCTTATTTATCTTTTTAGCAATATCATTGGGAATCTGGGACACAGAAACTACGGATTATAAATATAAATATTATGCTTTTGCCCGCTGTTAAAACAGGTCATATATATTATAAATAAAGCAAAAAAACTGGATATTAGTAACTTCCATTTTTCACGCCGCTAGCACACCTCCGCCGCGAAACCGCAGTAGTTCAATTCAACTAGCTCGCGTCATATTCCGATACGAGTGACAACATGACGCGCGCCAGCTGAATTGTACTACTGCGGTGTCACCGCTAAGGTTTCGGTGCGGAGGTGCACAGCTCCGCCGCGAACGTCCAGAAGGTAAATAAAAATGGGAGGGTTAAGCCATGTATTCATTCAGAGATCAATAACTCGCACCTCGTGCTCCCTTACCAAAAACTACGAAATTTATGTTACCAATGCGAAGTAAAGCGACTTCGCACGATGTCCCTAGAGACACAATGTCGCCATACATTTTTTCCAAAGAGTGAAGCTTCGTGTTCACTAAGAGACAAATGTACCGCAACATAGTGTCGTTAAAGATGTCTGGCGACATCGAAACAGTGGTCGGGAGACAATAATATCAGCCGACCGCCAACCCTATCGGTACATTTGTCTTCTAGAGAGGGAATACATGGCTTTAAAGCGACCAGTCGACATTTTTCGCCTCCGTGCGGTCGGTACAGTCTCTTCAAAGTATAAGTATAATGATCAGTTCTGTTGTCTATTCTGCGTATCACTAGAATGTTCTGTGTTTTCTTTGACGTGTGACTGCGCGAATTTGATGGCGACGCGCATCGCGTCCTGGACTAGCTGCTCGCAGTTTATTAGGCTCACCTACAAAAAAAAAACATTACAAAAGGCTATTTAAAAATGTTCCTTTCCATACAAAAGTGTAATGCCAACTCAAAATATATGGAACATCAGATTTTAGAACATCTCAGAATGAAAATGTAAAACCTACGCGGCGCCGGTGCGGTGCATGGCCGATATTCAGTCATATACACAAACATACGGCCCGGCGCCGGTGCGCCTCCGGCGTCATGTATGTACAAGAAGCCTAAAGATCAAACTGATGCAAAATCAGAGGTAAAATAACTTTGAAAGAACTGCAAACGCTGAGTACAAAAGAAAACGAATTTAAACTTTATTAGTTCCTAATCGTGTCCAATTGACAGGTGTCAGACGCAAAATCAAAATCAAAAGTCATTTATTCAAACTAGGCTGAGAATCAGCACTTTTCGAACGTCAAAATTACATAAGACAGTCCCCCAAAAACGCCCACCCTTCACCACTTCCTAGTGCTTTAGCTGGGAAGAAGAAGTGGCGCAACAAACTCATTCTATCTGTGGCCGGAATAAAGGTTACCTTAGAAGGCGTCATCTCGGCCCTCGTGAGGCCCTCGCGCGCCTGCACGGCCGCGCCGAACACTCGCGCGGCACAGCTCAGCCAGCCGGCCGCGCTGAACGTGGTCGACACCATGTCCTACAAACGTATTACATTCGTTTTAGTATTACCCGACTGCGACCGTAAGAGGGTTATGCCATTTACAAGTGCGTACACTGACTGGACAGGTCCACAAGGAAAGAATAACGTTTATTTGGACACAGTTCTTGAAACACAAAATACAAACAACAAAATAAAAAGTAATGTTTTAACAATAATAGTGGTATGTGGTTCTTGCCTCAAAAGACCATATCAGACACTAATCTGCATGGTTTTCACATGATCTGACCAAAATTATGTCTTTACTTTAAAAGAGACTGTGACCTCTTGTTTAAACGCGTTGTGACCTATTGTTTAAATAATATTATTAAATTGTAATTGAAAAATCACCAACGAAAACTGAGGTTATAAAATGAACCTCAAGTGATTTAAAATGAGTATTCCAGGTACGAGTATTCCCGTAATCAAATTAAAACGCTCAATTTGTAATTGGCACTAGAAATAGGCATCCACAGGTACATTTGTTTACATTTCCAGGTGATAATTTTGGAATAGATATTACAACAGTTCATGGCGTCACCTGTGGCACAGTGCAGGCCGCTACAAGAACCCCTCCGGCACAGCCCAGCACCATGGTGGGTATGCTGTGTCGCTCGGTCAGCACAGACTTCACGCCGTCGCTCTGCATGAGGTACGAGCAGCGGAGGAAGTGGACTGCGAAGCGGCGGCCATCTTGGGCGGCTTGGGACACCGCCTCGCGTACTTCTGTTTCTGCTATTGAGCTGAAAGACACATTTTTTATTAATTTATTATTTATTTATTTCTCAATTCCGAAAAGTTGAAAGGTAATCGTTTGGCCTGGTATGGGCATGTGACGAAGAGGGAGGAAACGCATGTGACTAAAAAAGTGATGAATATAAGTTTTGATGGATGGAGCGGGAGAGTCCCGCTCCATCCATCAAAACTTATATTCATCACTTTTTCAGGCCAAAGAAAAGATGGATGGATTGTGTGAGGAATGATATGAAAGAGAAGGGAGTGAATGATAGCGTGACGGTTGACAGGGGAGAGTGGAGAAAGAAAACGTGTTGCGCCGATCACAAGTAACATGATACAAGGGCAGGAAGATGATGATGATTTATTTATTTTTCATCACAAATTTTGAATGTTGATTTAACATCACGCCTGTAATCCTCGAAGGCCTCGAAGGTGTACCTATAGTACACCCATATTTTACCAGTTGTGTTTAAGTCCCATGTCATAGGGGGCGAGCCTATTGCCATCAACCGGGCACGAATCCAGACACCGGGTTCCTACTTATAAATTCGTGATGGAAGGAAAGAACCCAATAAAACTGCCAATTTTGAACTCTATTAACGCTAAATTAAGTTCAAATAAATACTCACTTCAAAGCCAGATCATTCTGATGCACCTCTCTCTTAGCGAAGCTGTCTAACAGCGCCAGGCACTTCGCGTACTCGCCATAGGGGGCGCCACTAGTGCCGCACAGTTCTGTCAACTGTTGCTTGATAAGGGACACCTCTTCAGTCTTTCTTGCAGGGTCAATTAAGTCTATGACTTGGTTCAGTTTTTCAGCTCTACAAAATAGCTCACGGGCCTGTGAATATATATGATTGTATTATTTATTTTTGGTTGGTATATTGGCGTGTGCTAGCTGACATATGGCTAATAATTAGATTTATGTTTTATGTTGCGTAATGTAAATGATTTTGCAGACTTTTATAATTATAGAATCATTTTTTTTCTAACTGAACAGACAGCTGTGCTGCTGGGGAGTTTGTTGCGCCACTTCTTCTTCCCAGCTAAAGCATTAGGAAGTGGTGAAGGGTGGGCGTTTTGGGGGACTGTCTTATGTTATTTACGGAAAGTGCAGATTTCCAGCCTAATTTGAATAAATGACTTTTGATTTTGATTTTGTATGTTATTTATTGCGGAACTTTTCGCGCAACTCCTAAATGTATGCGAAAAGTAGGTAGTAAAGTTTTTGATGTACAGATTTTTTTCGTCTTCCTATTGTACCTGTTATCACGGAATATCGTGTAACCCAGTAACTGGGTTGTAGGATAGGCAGTCGGTTCATGTATAACGTCGTAAGTCTTTTTCGGGTGACCACTGAAACTCAGCGCTCGGGGCTACGGGTCGTCTGAATCCCGAAAGTCTGACAACCAGTCTTACCAAGGGGTATCGTATTACCCAGTTACTGGGTTGTGAAGGTCAGATAGGCGCTCCATGTAAAATACTGGTATTCAGCTGCACCCGGTTAGACAGGAAGCCGACCCCAACATAGTTGGGAAAAGGCTAGGCAGATGATGACTGAAACTCAGCGCTGTGCTGTGGGTCCCCATAGCACAGCATCATGCTGAGTGGGAGCTTTCTTGTCACAGTCATGACGCGGCAGCAGCTGTCGACCATTTCTGTTTTGTACTCGTGATATTAGATCTATTGTGTTTTATTTAATTGTTCTGTTTTACTCAAGTTAATTATCTTTTACTATTCACGTGTTTCTGTGACAAATAGACTTATTATTCTTTTTTTTCTTCTTTTTAAAATACTGTTAGTCAGCTGCATCTGGTTAGACTGTTAGCCGACCACAAAATAGTAAAAGCTAGGCAGATTGATTGCTACAGTACCTGTTTAGCCAGTTCTCCAGTGAGCGCGTGCAGGGTGGGCGACTGTCCGGCCGCGCCCTTCACCAGCGTCACACAGAACTCGCCCAGCGCGCCCGTCGCCGGCACGTGCGTGCCGCAGCACAGCTCCCTACAGTTACACTTTTGGTCGTTAGTCATAGAAAGATAATATTTGTAAAGGAGCTCTTCTAGAGTACTATAATTTTACAGTGTTCAAAGCTTAGAGGTATGAGGAACAGGGATCAAAGCACACTCATCCTCTATGGAAAAGGGAGGATACTCCGACCAGTCGGATGTCGTGTCTGGCGAGCAGCTGCCCGACGATTGATGTCGGGATGTTGTATACAACATGTAAATAAAACCCTGTCCGATCTATGAGGGAGTTGTTAGGTCTCATAGAGAGTCTATTTAAATGTTTTTTTTTTTTAATCTCCACTTGTGTCGCGCTTGGCCGTTGTTTAGTGGGTGTCTACTAGTCATAACTTATGACCCGAAGACTTATGTTTCCCCGAAAGGTTAGGCAGAGTTGTACCTATCAGCGTCGGTCTGGGACCCAAAAAACTACCGGGATTTTTTGAAGTTCTAAATAAAATAATAATTATCTCACTAATCACGGCTTTGCTCTAAATAAATTGAAGGGAAAATGGACCGGACCGGCCCACCGGGAAAAGTACCGTTATGCCCCGGGGCCAGACCGACTCTGGTACCTATAGTACACCCACATGTCGCCAGCTAGTTCAAATCCCATGTAATAGGGGGCGAGCCTATTCCATCAACCGGGCACAAATACAAATATTTATTTCTTTATCACTTTGATGCACCGACATTAGAAGACAATATTCCTTGCAGATCTTCGGTGGTGGTTATTAAGCAAATTGACTTTACAACGATAGTACTAACTTGGACACGAGTGGCGGGTCAGCGGTGACGAGTCTTAGCCCCAGCTCGGGGTACGTCTCGCCCGGGACGGTCAGTACTGACGGCTCTCGAGACAGCTCCACGCTGGTCAGAACGCGGGTCTCTATGGGCGCGTTGGACCTTATTGATTCCCTGTTCACGAAAGAAAGAGATAGTATTAATTCCAGCCAGGAAATTACAATAACAATGAATATAAAGAAAACCGGCCAAGTCCGTGTCGAACCACGCTCTTGGCAGGTTGCGTAGTTGGGATGAATTTATCTCAAGAACAAACTTAACATAGTTGTTGAAAAACTTGTGCTTGCATCTGCAATAAGTTGGGCGAGTATTTCCGTTAAATAAACTACTGCCGTGAATTTTTCACAAATCCAAAAACCAACCATTTAGCTGGCAGGGGGGGGGGGACACTTGACTCTAACAAAAATTAGCACTTTAACTTAGCTTAGTATTTCGCCAACGGAGCCCTGAATCTAAAAATGGTTTTCACAGACTCACAATATTTTAATGCGTGGTCACTTGGCCGGTTTTTTTTTATAAATGCAATAGACCCTTTACTGAAAACGCAAACTCACCTAATAAGATTCTGTACATCCAAAATAACATCTTGCGAGAGCTTCTCTCCATACACCGACAGATTTAGACTTAAGCCTTTGTCTGTAACACTAGAGCCAGTAGGACATACTGCACTATTAGGCAAAACTTTTCTAACTGCAGCATTCAATAGATGGACTCCTGTATGATTCTGCATTAATTTTATTCTCCTTTCTTCATCAATTTCTATTTCTACATCCATGTTACACTGCACAAACGTTCTCGTCCCGGTCACGGAGAAATTGCCCTTATGGAACACAAAGTCTTGGATTTTAAATACACTTTTCACATCCAACGCAACATTTTCGTTCAGGAATATCATGCCTTCGTCAGATGCCTGGCCACCTTCCTCACAGTGGAAGTTTGTGTCTTTTGTCACTATGTAATAAGTTCGATTTTCGCATACGTCTAAATAGTCGATCCAAATACAGTCTTCGTTTAAAATGCCGATCATTTTTGTTTTTAACGGTTTGAATTCTATTTTGTTTCCGTTTGTGACGTAATCATATTTCGGTAAATCATTCGTGTTGTTGTGGCCACTCTTTTTTAAGGCTTTTATGGCTTCTTCGAATAGTACTCCTCTAGACTTCTCTTGTTCTTTGATAGCAGTCTTGTGCCTTGTCTTGTGTTTTGACAGAAGCTTCCAGAAGCCTTTGTTGTCTATGGTCAAGTTGTTGAGTTGCGCGATGCGGTTGATGATGTCCTCTTGAAAGCCGTGCGTGTCATACAGTTTGAAGACTAGCTCCCCTGGTATTTCGGTCGATTTTTGTTTGGCCATCGACTGTGGAAGTTGGAAAGGTAAGTATGATATAAAGTATTTGAGAAGAAGATATAGACGTATTATTAACCGACTTCAAAAAAGGAGGTTCTGAATAATCCGCGTAAAAACGAATTAACAAGAAGACGCTAAAGAAGCTTGGGTTTTCTAAGAAAGCAGAACCGTAATCCAATGATCAACATCATCTCAAAATTTCTACCTTTCATTTTTGACACTAAAAGCCGGCCAATACCGCCAGTCGTTATATGACTGCACCGTTTTTGGGAAACTTCGGATTTAACTATATGAAACACATCATAATTACCTCTTTAAACTCCTTATACCCCTGCGCAAACCCTGGCAGCTCCACATCACTCAAGTCTTCCACCTCAGGGTACTGCCTCGCCAGTTCCTTCCACTTCTTCCTCAACGTTAACCTCATCTTGGCATAAGCCTGCTCCTCATGGTCTATGACGACCTTAGCATCAGCTTCCTTAGCCACCAGCTCAGGGTATGTGGTTCCGAGGGTATCTACCACCTCGTTGTACAGGATTTTCAAGAGTTGAGGGTTTTGGAAGACATCATTGGAGATTTTGAAGGATTTCCTCATTATCTGTTTTAGGTTTAGACTGGAACAAAAGTTTTTTTAAATTTAGAACTGATTTTCTAACATAAGGGACTGCTCAAGCTGAGGTGAATCCCCGTTCGCGACTGCCCGCAAAATCAAAGTCAAATAATTTATTTCAAGTAGGCACATTAAAGGCATATTTGAACGTCAAAAACAAAGAAATAGAACTGATTCTGAACTAATAATTAAGAAGTCACGCGACTATTCGCGTCAGTTTGAACACTTTCATACAATATATTTAATTTTATACAATATATCACAAGGTATTTAACATAACCAGCGCGAGCGAATTTAGTCTCCCGTGCGGGGTTTACCTCAGTTTGACCATTTGACAATACATTTTCGTAAACGATCTTTGAAGGTCGTTACGCGTCTTCAGAAGCCCGAAAGTCTGACAACCAGTCTTACCAAGGGGTATCGTATTACCCAGTTACTGGTTTGGGGAGGTCAGATAGGCAGGCGCTCCATGTAAAATACTGGTATTCAGCTGCATCCGGTTAGACTGGAAGCCGACCCCAACATAGTTGGGAAAAGGCTAGGCAGATGATGATTTTCGTAAACGATTAAGACCATCTGTTTCATTTTGACAGTTCAACAAAATTCATTGCGTTATTTACGTTGTTGAGCAGATTTTTTTTTCTATCTTATGAAGCAATAGATTGGCAATCTGTTTCAAAACAATTTCGATTGTGATTGATCGTGTGTTACGCAATGAGAGTGCTGAGCTTTATAAATGTACAGCCAAGAGCATTAATATGGATTTAATCTGACATTAATAGTGCCTTTATTTTTATCTATGGTGTGCCTTTCATACACGAAATCTCTTAAGGAAAAAAATATTAGCTGTTCCTTACATTTATGTTCGCATAGCTCGTCAAAATGTAGGGAACAGCTGTTATTTTTCGTGATTTCAGGGTTGGTCCAATAGTGAAAGTTGTTCATAATGATGAGTACAATGACCCCTTAGGAGATTTCGTCTATGAAAAGATACACCTTATAGAAGTGAGGGCACATTGATTGCAGTTTTAATTTATTTATTTATTTAAGGAAAAACAAACAGTAGTTAATGATATAAGTAACTGGATTTGTTATTTATAGACAACCGTACGTTGATTTACGAAAAAGTACTCTACTGCTATAACATAAATACACTTTCCGGATGAAACTATAACCATTGACGTGCAATTAACCCCCAAATATTATCAGTAGAATTACTTGGAAGCCGGGAACACTCCATCAGCGAGGCACACGCTGATCATCCTGACGTGGTCTGCCAGTCTTCGGTACGCGGCATCCACTACAGCATCAGGGTGGTAGCTGCCGCCGTACGGCGACACTCCTTTACTGTTCTGGACAACACATAATATAACATCACGGCTGCACTGTGAAGGGGTATACAACAACGTAACAGTGTACCCTCATCACTACATATTTTTAACCAAAAAAGAAGGAGGTTATCAATTCGTCTGTATTTCTTTTTTTTAATGTTTGTTACCTCAGAACTTCCGACTGGGTGAACCGATTTTGATAATTCTTTTTTTACTTGAAAGCTGGTGCTTCCCGTATGGTCTCATATAAATTTTATTAACTTTGCTTGCATAGTTTTTCAGTTAGCTTCAATATTACGTATGTTTTCCTACTTAGTTTATCTAGGCGATATCTTCATTTGCTCCTTCACGCTATTTACATAGCAGGTAGTGGTATTAGAATTTGTGTGGGGTACGTACCACAACTAAAAAGTGTAAAATAAAAACTTCTTACAAGAAAAAAACAACAAAAATACTTTTTACAAAAAAAAAAAAGAGTGATTGTTGTCATAGATTGTTACGTCAAATTCGCACTGACCAATAGCCTTGCTTTTCAAGTATTTGAATTTCCCACAGTTTTTTGGCACTTTTTAAAAACTAATTTCTCGCTCAAAAATAAATATTATTCAAAAATATTGATGGAGGCATAATTCTGAAGTAATATAGTTTTTATAAAAAAACATACTTGACCCTTATTTGAATCACATGCATATTCTCTATTGTTGATTGAAGATTAATATTTTGTCCCCCCTCGTGAAAGTTAACAACTATAGATGGTACATGCCTTCTCAATCGCCCTGATGATGGGCTGGAACAAGTCTGTGTCGTAGTTGGACGGCACGCCCTGCAGGATGGTGGCCATGCGCTCCAGCCCCATGCCGGTGTCCACGTGGCGCTTGTTTAAACCCTTCACTTTACCACTGTCATCTCTAGAATAAGAGAAAAAATATTAAAAACTAGCTGCGCCCCGAGGTTTCACCCTTGTAATTGTCGATCTCGTGGGAGTATCGGGATAAAAAGTATCCTATGACCTATTCCAGGTCATGATCTACCCATATTTGTGTCAAATTTAATCTAAATCCGTTCAGCTGTTTTAGCGTGAAACCGTAACACTTTTATGCAATCAATCATTTATTTTGTTCATTCCATGGTATTAAATAAATTAAGACAAACTCACCTGTTACAATGAATAAAGACGAGATTCCATATCTCAGTGAGCGAGCCATCAGGATTAACATAGTGTATCTCAGTGCATGGGCCGCATGGGCCACTGACACCCATCTCCCAGAAATTATCTTTGGATCCTTTAGCCAAGAGCCTACTTTCTGGAATGCTGGAACAGACAGTAAGTAATAAAGCCAGGGGATAATGCAATTAAGTTATTTAGGGCCGGAGTATCTCATCTGCCTAGCCTTTTCCCAACTATGTTGGGGTCGGCTTCCAGTCTAACTGGATGCAGCTGAATACCAGTATTTTACAAGGAGCGACTGCCTATCTGACCTCCACAACCCAGTAACTGGGTAATACGATACCCCTTGGTAAGACTGGTTGTCAGACTTTCGGGCTTCTGACGACCCATAACAGCTGTTAAAAGATCCACAAATGACAGCCGGGACCAACAGCTTAATGTGCTTTCCGAGGCACGGAGGAGTCTCGGTATGTAAAGATGGTCACCCATCCACGGACCAACCCCGGCAAGCGTAGCTTAACCTGATGGTTCGACCCGTGCAGCTGTTATTAAGTAGCCACGAGCTCCACCGGCCGCTATTTAGGGCCGGAGTATTTATGAATGGCAAATTTAAATTAAAGATACTACCTGCGCCCGCATAAGCCTCGATCCCTTTGGAATATCGGGATAAAATGTATCCTATGTCTTTCTCCAGGTTATGGTCTACCTCTGTGCCAAATTTCATACAAATCCGTTCAGCCGTTTGTGCTTGAAGGCGTAACAACCAAACTCACTCTCGCATTTATAATATTAGTTAGGATGCGCTACAATCCATACTTTCATATATTATAAACGCGAAAAATACTTTGTCAGTTTGTCTGTTACCTTTCACGCCTTAAAGGCTGAACGGATTTGAATGAGCTTTGGCACACGGATAGACCATGACCTTAGTTTTTTTTTTTTTTTTTTGATGTTGGCAAGTCTTCCAATTACTTCTCCCGCTCTGGGCGGAGCGAAAGGGCGTGTCAGACTTTTACTGACTAAAACCCACCCGTGTTTCTTCAGTTGCCTGTTGCCAAGGTCCCGGTATCCCTTTCGGACTAACCCACAACTCTGGCAGGATAGACCATGACCTGGCTTAGGACATAGGATACTTTTTATTCTGATAGTACAAGTCATTGCAATATAACTCGTATCTCGGTAAGGTAGGGTATAAATTAGAGAATGATTTCAGAGTTTTCTAAAACCCACACACTAATTCTAATTAATACTTTATTACAATGAGGAATGGGTTACATTGCAAAGACTAACCAATGGTTTTATGTCAATGAAACTTGACCGTGAATGGGTAGCTTGAAAGTATCTATGTGCTGTGTCATGGTCTAATGAGGTAAGTTACGATAGCTTCAAGGGACCAGGGCCCCTACCACCAATAATATTACTTCAGTGTAGGAAAGAGATGAAGCTCTACAGGACGTATAGCTTCATCTCTTTCCCCCACTGAGTAAGATTAAAATAATACTAGTGTAAGCGATGGTGGTAGGCCCCCTGGAAGGCATTTACAAAACGTTATACCCCTACCCAATAGCCTTCCAGATATCCCTGCACTCAATATCTGCCTTCAGACCAATAGCAGCATCTCCTGAGAAGTAAGTCACCACCAAGTTCTCTGGTTTCAGTTGGTAAGGACCGAGGAGCAGCTCCCATGCCATCTTACAAGCATCTTTCTGTAAATAAATAAAACGAGTTCTAATATGAGATATGTCTTGTGAAGTTTTTTTGAAACTGAAAAACAATAAGTCTTTAAAATAAGAATAAACTAACCATAATTTTATTATAGCAAATAAATGTTATATTGCTATTGTATATGAATGAGAATAAAAAAATTGTGGTGGATAATGGCCCATTACCTGTCAGGGATAGGAGTCAGTTCTCAGTTTCCTGATGTTTTCATAGAAATATACGCGGCCTATGCGGCACAATGTTATAACCTTACTTACCTTGGTTTTTTTTTTTAATTTATTCATTTTTAATGCTTTATGCACAAGTAAAAAACTACAGTACAAAGGTGGACTTAATGCCTGAGGCATTTTCTACCAGTCAACCTTAGGGTGATGCAGAGACAAGACATGGCAGGTGCAACGTCTGGGATAGGTAACTCGAAAAAGAATAAACAGTAATACATACATACTTACACATATAAACAGAATAAACTTCGTCAGGAGAAATAATGCGAGTTTTTAAATTAGAATAAATTATTTATTAACATAAAATTATACATAACTGATGTACTTATATATAAAGTAACAGTTTAAACAGTTATTAACAACATGTTACCTTGTAATAATCACCAAAGGACCAATTGCCCAGCATCTCGAAGAATGTATGATGGTGTCCGTCAGTGCCAACCACATCCAGGTCATTGTGCTTGCCACCAACTCTCACACATTTCTGTGAGTTTACTACTCTTGCGCAAGGAGCAGCCACTTTGCCAAGGAACACGCCTTTGAACTGAAAATCAAAATAATTATGTTTTAGACTAGACAACAAAGTTTTATCTTTGAAGAATTTTTCTCCTACTCAGAATGTGTAAGAGCTCCTTCAAAAAGCAGAATTATGCTATTAACAAATCAGTTCTATTATGAAAAGTTGTAATCTGATCAAGAAAAACAATTACACATCAAGTTTGGCATTCTGCCACTATGAATTGAGCTTTTGGCCAACTTGGCTTTATATTTGCGTCAAAGTAAACTCGACTTCTCTATCTAGGATCAAAATAGAGTGTCAAATTAGGAGCGTAGCTGTGCTAATAAGAAAAATATTGTCAACTTACTTGGTTCATACCAGCATTTACAAAAGGTACACTGGAATCGTACAGCGGAACCACAGAGCTCGATTTGACGTGTTTATGACCATGATTCGTCTCAAAATATTCAATAAAAGTGCTCCTTATAAAACTGCTTGAGGACTTTAACCGGACCCAGGGTTGGTGGAGGATGATACTACTTCTAACCGGTGCCCGAAGCATTTTAGGTTATGGAGCAGTTACAGCCACACTAATTAACAGATTTAATGGTTTCAACACGATTTACATTCGTTTTCACCTTTTAAGCACTGTAAACCGATAGAATAATGTTTTGTAAATTTTCGTAAAATTCGGCAAACTTGACCAGTTTCATTTGTCATTACACTGTCAATGTCAGTCATTGTCCTTGTGTCATGTTGTGTCAAGCTGGTAAAATTCTACCAGGATGAAGCCTTAAAAAAAAATTAAAAAAATATTGTGGGGTGAATCCTGATTTCTGTGAAAAAACTGCTACCTATTTGCTTTCACTACGTCTTGCCAAAAAATTGGTACATGCATGTTTTCAAAATGAAGAACATAACTAAAGAGGTTCCGAGACGGTCAAGCGGCTTGACGGCAAGTACGTAGATTTATGCTTGAGCCAAGCATGTTGACCGTTTACATTACAATGTTTGACTGATGCTTATGTCGAGAATTTACGTGCATGTCCCGTGCTTGATGCGATTTTATATTTTTTGGGAAGTTGAAGGGGAAGGGAACCCCTGGGTTTCCAAGACGGTTAAGCGGCTTGACGGCAAGCACGTAAGTTTGCTTTGCTTGCTCAAGCAGCTTGATGCGGTCGTCCAGCGGCATGAGCTAGCAAGAGGCACTTTTCTTATTTCGAACATGAATAGAATAGAAGAATAGAATATATTTAAAACATGGTAAGTATACAAAGGTGTTAAAATGATCACCTGATCATCTGTATAGGTGCTCATACGATTTTTTGTGAAATAGACTCAAACAAAGATAGAGCATTACTGGCTCTTGCGTTAGCTTTTAAATAAAAGAAAATAATAACAGAAACTCTTTTTCGTTCCATTGTTCTTTATTATTTTCTTATTTTATATTATTATTTTCTCGTTTGACAAAGCTTCAAGCCGTGACAAGAAAAAAATATAAAATCGCATCAAGCACGTAAATGTTCGACATAATTAAGCATCAAGAAAACATTGTAAACAGTCAAGAAGATGCTGGCCTCAATCATAAATCTACATGCTTGTCGTCAAGCTGATTGATCGTCTTCGTCGTCGTAGGGTTTAGAAACAACCTTCAAGTCAATAGCCCACCACGCCTAACCATTTGTTTGAAAATTGACTTGAGAAGTTGACACTTGACACTTTTGACAGCTGTAGTTTAGTTTGACAGACGATGCTGTAAAAAAATTAATTTTTCGAGAAAAATTGTGAAATAAATTAATCTAATAGCAAATTATTTAACTTAAAGCCACTTTAGAATATGCAAGGACACGTGTACGTTCGCTAGAGGTGATAATTGTTTGCCCTCTTTCATCATATAAACAAAATTCAGGTTACAAAAAGTGTAGCGTTTAGGGACACGTAAGTCTTTTGGACCAATGCGTGACAATAAATTAAAAAAATGAAGCGTTTGGAACTTTATGTCCTGTATCTGTGCGTAGTTTTATCGGCCGGTGAATTGTTAGGGCCTGACTCTCGCAAGAAAAGTGAGAAAAATGATGAAGAAGAGGAGGGGAGCGAGGCGTTTGACGCTAAATATAATCCGGTGGACGCCGACTACTTCAAGGAGCTGAAAGATGCTATGAATAAGGAAATTGTGACGCTACAGGAGTATGCGGATGCTCTGAGAAATACCAAAGATGTTCCAAAGGATGAGGAAAGTAATAAAGGTCAGTATATCATCAACATCTCAGCTAAAAAATGTCCAATGCTAGACAAAAGCTGTCCTTTAATTCATTTGAAGATAAAAAGAAGTAGTGAATAACATCTGACATCTTGGCTGACAGTAACAACGTCTCACAAACTGGGTTGGTAATATCTGACAGCCGACTCTAACCAATGAGGTGCGGTGCTAACCGCATGCGCTCATTGGTTAAATCAAATAGCGCACTTCCTCAGCTTCCTGTTACACACTTCCGTCCCTTTTCAAATCACTCCCACAGATTGCAGGAAAGCAAGAGGAAAAATGTTACACATTAAAAAAAAGACTACTTAGATAAACAGTTTGTTATAGGGAAGTTACTTGTTGATGGTTGGAAGTGAATGAAATTATAAGAGACTAACTTCCGCCCACGGCTTCGTCCGCGTGGTATGTCGATAAAAAGTAGCCTATGTCCTTCCCCAGGATGCCATTTATCTCCTTGCAAAATTTTATCGAAATCCGTTCAGTGGTTTAGGTGTCAAAAGGTAACATAACATACAGACAGAGTTACTTTCAAATTTATAATATTTTAATTAATATGGATTGTGATATTTAGATAGATAGTTAAAACAGCTGGCTGCCAATATACAAAAAAAAAAAAAAATTGATACAATAAAAGAAAACTAGACACAGTGATGACAATATTGTCTATGACACACTTTTAAAAAAATAACGAAACATACTAATTTTGCAGATAATCATCTAGACCAAATGGAGTATACTCTTAAGCTGTTAAAGAAGAACCTCCTGAAGCACTCGGAGACAGCTTGGGCACAAGACCCAAAGGTTTCAGAGCAATCTGATCATGAAATTGAGGTAAACAATAGTACTTGTTACAATTTTATTTTATTTGTACAGGCATACTTACTCAGTACTTTATTGCATTCCACATGTAGGTATTCTTATGTGGTAAACTTATAATTAGATCATATGGACCCTGTCGGGCACAGTTCGTTTCTTAGGAGCTTGTGGCTTAGTAATAACAGCCGCAAGTGTCGATCCATCAGGTAATTCTACACTTTCCGGGGATGGTCCGTGGATGGGTGATCATCTTTACATACAGAGACTTCTCCGTGCCTCGGAAAGCACGTTAAGCTGTTGATAGTTGTTGTTATTTATATTATTTTTTTCATATAATAAATATAAATATTATTTTTTATTTCCTGTTAAGAATAAAACATGCAACAAAATCAATTGGTGTTAAGTACAGTTAAGTTACAAGAAATATCCCACAATTTTCCCTTGACGTTTGATAATAGTAAATTGCAAAATTAATGTGTAAAATATTTTCCTATAACATTAAAATTCCAAATTGTTATTTTTTTACTATTATCAAAAAGGAGGAGCTCGTGGCTAAGTAATAACAGCCGCACGGATCGATTCGTCAGGTTAAGCTACGCTTGCCGGGGTTGGTCCATGGATGGGTGACCATCTTTACATATCGAGACTCCTCCGTGCCTAGGACAGCACGTTAAGCCGTTGGTCCCGGCTGTCATTTGTGGATCTTTGACTGTCGTTACGGGTCGTCAGAAGCCTGAAAGTCTGACAACCAGTCTTACCAAGGGGTATCGTATTACCCAGTTACTGGTTTGTGGAGTTCCGATAGGCAGTCGCTCCATGTAAAATACTGGTATTCAGCTGCATGCGGTTAGACTGGAAGCCGACCCCAACATAGTTGGGAAAAGGCTAAGGAATATCAATACTTATTTTCCTTATACAGAAATTTGATGAGAACCCCCAAGACATCTTGGACACATTGCCACCACTGCCAGTAGAGGAAGAACCTGAACTGTCACCGGAGCTAAAAGAAGGTAACACTAGATGTCTCTGCATATTTCATTTATTTACTGGCTGTTGCCCACGGATTAAAAGTAACCTAAGTAGCCTAAGTTACTCCTTATAACATCACCTATCTGCCAGTAAAAGTCCCGTCAAAATCGGTCCAGCCGTTTCGGAGATTAGCTCAAAAAGACAGACAAAAATTTTTTAAATTGTTTTTTCTATTTAAAGTGCCATATATACTTTTTTTTTTACTTTACAAACAGACACTTCATTTTGATTTATTTGTATAGCATTAGCATAGATCATATGGGGTTTTGAGTGGTGTAAGAACTGAGCCCATATTCACTAAGTGACATGGCCATTATTCATCATTGTCAAGTACATAATATTATGTACTGCAGTAAAATAGAGTAATTTGAAATGTTTGGAATTTAGCGCATTATTTCTATAGAAATGCAAAGAAATAATTGTAATGCAGAATAATTTTAAAAAAATCGTATGAAAACATGTATGTAAGTAGATAACATAAGAGAAATTACATTTAATTACTAAAGTGACAATATCTAAATGATAATGAGACTCAGAGCTTAAAAGTACCAATAAGACTTAATAACAGACTACTGGAGTATGCCGAAAACTACATCTATCTAGGGAAGAAAATTAGTTTTGATAGAAAACAAAACGAATTAGAATTAGAAAGAAGGGTACAAAATACATGGAATAAGTACTGGAGTCTGAAAGAAATATTCAAAAGTAATATGCCAATAGAAATAAAAACAAAAATAATGCACGCAAGTCTATTACCGTGCTTGACATATGGCTGCCAGACATGGAAGTTTACTGCTAAAGCTAAAAACCAAATTAACACCTGCCAGCGAGGAATAGAGCGAAGTATGCTCAAAGTAAAAAAAATAGATAAAATACGACATACCAAAATTAGGGAAATAACCAAAGCTACAAATGCTCTGAGTTATGCACAAAAACAGAAGTGGAAATGGGCAGGCCATGTTGCGAGACTTACAGACCAGAGATGGACAGTGAGAACGACAGAGTGGTTTGGCCCACAAGGCAAAAGGAAAAAAGGTAGACCTTTAACACGCTGGGAAGACGAAATTGTAAAAACAGCTGGCCCAATGTGGAGGCAAGTAGCACAGGACAGAGATAAATGGAGATCTTTGGAGGAGGCCTTCACCCATCCCGGGGTTCTTGTAGATTAAATTACTTACAAAAACAAAACTACTAATAATACTAAATTACTTGTAAGAAATATAAAACAAACAAAATTAAAAAAAAAAAAAAAAAAAAAAAACAAGAATACTTACTAAAAATAAGTAACTATTTATAA
This sequence comes from Lithophane socia, assembly GCA_947522985.1. NCBI lineage: Eukaryota > Metazoa > Arthropoda > Insecta > Lepidoptera > Noctuidae > Lithophane > Lithophane socia. The sequence goes on along the minus strand of OX383270.1, from coordinate 13,573,252 downwards.
ACAAGAAATAAAAGGCTTTTTTATTTTTATTTTTATTTATTTTATTTTATTTAATGAGACTCAAGGTGATCAATCATTTTAATGACACTTAAGGATCAATATTTTTTTACATCCTTTGACAATATATATGAGAGAAAAAAAAAACATTACATTAGAGGTATACCTATACATACATTGAAAATTATTTTTTAATTTATTTGTCTGTCGGTTTCTTTGTTCCGTCTAATCTCCGAAACGGCTGGACAGACAGGCAGATAGCTGATGGTATAAGGAGTAACTTATGCTACTTTTATTTCAGAAAAAAGAATTAGGTTCCACGCGGGTGAAACGGCGCGGGCAGCTAGTTATGCCTAAAAATTTTGCAATATTTTGCAACTGCAGTATGTTGTCGATCGCCCCTTTTAAAACATAAGACGGTTCTCCCACAGTGACGCAAGTCAGAGCAACACCAAACAATGCCGTGTGCGAATCGGAATAGCGGTTCAGCGTTATGCTAAAATAGTTTAAACGAGAGTCGTTCCAACTTGCGTCACCTTGAAAGAAACGCCTAACTTGCATAATAATAATAATAATAGTTATTTATTGCTCTCAAAGAGCTACCAAACATCGAGTCTATTTTTATTCTGCAGAAAAGAGCAATCTCCTTAAGCGGGATTCTTTCTCTCGATTTCTTTCTTGACTCCTATACAATGTATATTTAAATAATGAATAATCTTTGACAGTTGTTACGGGTCGTCAGAAGCCCGAAAGTCTGACAACCAGTCTTGCCAAGGGGTGTCGTATTACTCGGTTACTGGGTTGTGGAGGTCACATAGGTAGTCGCTCCATGTAAAATACTGGTATTCAGCTGAATCCGGTTAGACTGGAAGCCGACCCTAGCATAGTTAGGAAAAGGCTAGGCAGATGATGATTTAAATAATGAATAAGTTTTGAATTACGTGCATATTCCCTATTGCAAAAATTATTAATTCATAATCTTTATAGCCAAGGAACTGTACGAAGTTGCAATGGCGAAGCTGAACCGTCGTTCCCCCGACCTTCGAGGCGCCATTCTTCAGATCAAACAGGCGGCCGACATCGGCTACGTCCCGGCTAAGATCAAACTAGCCTGGTCGTACCTGTTCGGGGAGGGGGTCGAACTCGACCTGGATAAAGCGAAGAAGATATTTGAGGTGTTAGCTGAAGAAGGCAATGCTGATGCTCATGCTGTAAGTTTCTTACTCTATGTAGAAATAGAGATTCTTTCGAGCGATACTTGTAGCTCATGATGTCGTATGGTGAACCATACGCCAGTAGTCGCACTTGAACTCTCGAAAATCGCCTTTAACACTATGAAGTAAAGACACTGTTTAAGTCTTACTTGTAGCTCATGATGTGGTACAGTGAACCATACGCCAGTAGGTAGTCGCACTTGAAGTCTTGAACTATCGAAAATCGCCTTTAACACTACGAAGTAAAGACACTGTTTAAGTCTTACTTGTAGCTCATGATGTGGTACAGTGAACCATACGCCAGTAGGTAGTCGCACTTGAAGTCTTGAACTATCGAAAATCGCCTTTAACACTATGAAGTAAAGACACTGTTTAAGTCTTACTTGTAGCTCATGATGTGGTACAGTGAACCATACGCCAGTAGGTAGTCGCACTTGAAGTCTTGAACTATCGAAAATCGCCTTTAACACTATGAAGTAAAGACACTGTTTAAGTCTTACTTGTAGCTCATGATGTGGTACAGTGAACCATACGCCAGTAGGTAGTCGCACTTGAAGTCTTGAACTATCGAAAATCGCCTTTAACACTATGAAGTAAAGACACTGTTTAAGTCTTACTTGTAGCTCATGATGTGGTACAGTGAACCATACGCCAGTAGGTAGTCGCACTTGAAGTCTTGAACTATCGAAAATCGCCTTTAACACTATGAAGTAAAGACACTGTTTAAGTCTTACTTGTAGCTCATGATATGGTACAGTGAACCATACGCCAGTAGGTAGTCGCACTTGAAGTCTTGAACTCTCGAAAATCCCCTTTAACACTATGAAGTAAAGACACTGTTAAGTCTTACTTTAGATGCGTGGTTGACTGTACAAAAATAGTCGGTGAGCTAGGTTTAGTAGTAGTAGAACCAGCAAAAGAAAGATTACTCATCGAGGCAATTTCAAACTTTTAATGCACCTTGATTATAAAGTTTTTCTTATAATCTCACTAGCGACCCGCTCGTACTTCGCACGGTTTTTACGAGTTGACAAAACATCGTTTCTTAGTTATATGTAACTTTAATGTTAACGTATTATACACATGAACCTTCCGGAATAATTCTCTAAACGAATGGTGAAAACCTCATCGAAATCATTTGTGTGTTTTAGAAGTTTAGTAGAACAACGCGGACATACAGACAAACACTAAAACCGACTTTAATTGATAATATGTATAGATTTAAAAGTAGAATTTCAATATCTATGGTGTATTTTATTAGATATCTGCACACCTGTTTAGGTAGGATATGGTTTAAAGAACTTGTATTGTATGTACAGTCACGGACTTTAATTGATGAGCCACCTGGTACTGTTCGCATTTTAGCCGTGTAATGCAAATCGGGTTTATTCGGTTCCCGACACGCAAAGTCATATGTCTTCGTATTAGAAGAAGAAAGTTATATTTCATATCTTTACCGGTTGGCTAACCTGAGAGCAGAACTACAAACTTGACAGCAGTGACTACTCAAAGTCAACCAATTGCAGGTCTAGCAACAGTAACCTAGCAACGATAAACCATTGTTGCTAGGTTACTGCTGCATAGTAACGTTAGCTAACGGAGAAATTCTCTGACATCGATATTTCAACTGTCACGTTTTTAGAATTATTGAGTTAATGAGCTATGATTCAAAGGAGGTCAGTATCAAATAGATTGGATAAGCTTAATGCAACATTGTATTTATTTTATCATTAAGAACTTATTAGTCAACCTCTATGGATAAGACTATTTCCGATTAAAAGTAATTTATTTGTCATCTTGATATTTCAACTGTCACTGTCTTCAGTTATGTTTTCATAATTATCGAGTTAATGAGCTATGATTCAATGGAGGTCGGTATCAAATAGAATGGATAAACTTAACGCAACATTGTGTTTATTTTTATCATTGAGAACTTATTAGTCAACCTCTATGGATATTTCCGATTAAAAGTAATTTATTTGTCATCTTGATATTTCAACTGTCACTGTCTTCAGTTATGTTTTCATAATTATCGAGTTAATGAGCTATGATTCAAAGGAGGTCGGAATCAAATAGATTGGATAAACTGAATGCAACATTGTATTTATTTTTATCATTGAGAACTTATTAGTCAACCTCTATGGATATTTCCGATTAAAAGTAATTTATTTGTCATCTTGTTTACGAGCTTGTTATTTGAGTTCGTGTTTAATCGTGTAATCTCGTGAATGTATGAAAGTAAACAAGATGACAAATAAATTACTTTTAATCGGAAATATCCATAGAGGTTAACTAATAAAGTCAACCTCTATGGATATTTCCGATTAAAGTAATTTATTTCTCATCTTGTTTACGAGCGTGCGATTTGAGTTCGTGTTTAATCGTGTAATCTCGTGAATGTATGAAACTGCAAAATTGAAAAGTTTGAAGGTGGCTCATCAATTAAAGTCCGTGACTGTACCTATCACCTCATGTACCCATATTCTGGAAAATAAATGATTGGATGTGATTTGAAAAAGGGTAGGACTAAGGGCAGCTCATAATCCATTTTTAAAGGCGAATCAGCGGCGAATGCAGGTCTTCTTCATCTTCATCATCTTTTCTTTATAAAATTAACTCTCCGGTACCAATTTTCTTTTAGGGCATGGGTTTCCTCTACGCAACCGGTATTGCAGTCCCAGTATCCCAAGCCAAAGCCCTGGTTCACTACACAATGGGGGCGGTCGGTGACAGCGACTACGCACAGATGGCGTTGGCGTACCGATATTGGAGTGGCAACACCGTGCCTAACTCGTGTCCTAAGGCTATGGACTTGTATATGAAGGTGGCTTCTAAAGGTAGGTGTTGGGAAGAGACTAAATGTATACACGCAGGCGTAGCATGAGCACCGTTTTGTCGACGGAAGAGTAGACAAAAATGACTTTTCTCGTAGACAGTAGACAGTACGAGACGGCAGCAATGTAGAAATAGTCAACTGCACTTTTTACGAAATTCACTCTTTTACATAATTCGACTCAGAATTCTTTGTTTTATCATAGGATTTATCGGTTGTCAGTGTGATTTTGAAAGGATAGAAAACTTTCTTCCGAAATAGTCTACGTACAAAAAGACCTAGACAAAGATCGTTAGAAATGAAAGACAAAATGACAGATTGTAGAAAGATTTCTACGGTGGATGTCAAAAATGAAGAAACGAACTGTCACTTTGTATAGAAAAAGCTATGTCTATTCTTCGTAGAGATAGAAAGCGCCATGCTACGCCTGATGATTGACATATTGCCCTACATATCAGAACAAAGCGATATCTTTGCATTGAGCATGCATCTACACACGAAAAAGCTGGTGTGACATAGGTAGCCATGCACAGATAGCCAGTGATAACTAGGTATACATAATATGGTCCTGCATCAGTGCTGTCACAAACCCGTAAAAGATGAAAGGCATTATCTAGCAACTTACAGCGCGTCCAACTTATCTGTGGAGGCGGCAAAACACAGAACTAAAACTCAATGTACCGAATTTGTCATGCTGTTGCATTTTTCCTTGACAAGTAGCGTCACCGTGAACTGAGAACAGAACAAACTAAGACTGGTCAAGTTATATGCGAAGTTGCACTACATCTTATCTGATCTTATTGAGTAGAAATGGTAATCTTGGTATCGTATCGGTAGTTTATTTTTTGGCTTTTCAGATTCGTCGGTTATAAGAATATGATAACATAAATGTAGAATACTCTTTATTTTCTACACTATATCCTTTCAACTGACAGCTGCCAAACATTGACCAAAAAAAGTCTGATAGTGACCTTGGCGTTGCCCCGCCCCTTTTCTGGGGAGGCCTATGTCCAGCAGTGGACGTCTTTCGGCTGAAATGATGATGATGATGACGCGTAGCATGAGCACCACATTTCATTTCTATTGTGGTTATGTTACGTATGCTGGTAGGCCACTTTTGTCTATATTAGAATAAATGGTGTATAGTAGACATGGGCGTTTTCGTATTTAGTTGCTAACGGATATGTAACCGATATTCAGTTTTCATATCGATATCGAAAACCGTTTTCAGATATCGATATCAGTAGTACGATTTGCTCCCTGATATCGAGTAGCCGCCGGAAAGTTGCTAACTTATGGAATATTTGTTGTAACTAAATAAATAGAAACTAGACCTTATTGCTAGCGCGTTAGGATATAGATATTACGCTCGCACTATTATTAACCAAATAACCAATAACTAGCCGAAGTTACGTAATATTCGCTTCATCACTTTTACGCCAGTAAAACATTGAATGGTAAGACAGAGACAAAGCGAATAAAAACCGTCGATGTCATATCGCTCGTGATGTGAAGTTTGCGTTTTGTTCGTTATTACTTATTCGACATTATTCGTAGTTCGTTCTCGTTGTTGCGCTTTGGATAAGCCATAGCTCGATGAAGTTTTTGTGAAAACGGTTATGTATATTTAGATATCGATATGGTATGATAATAAACACATATCCGATATAAGTTACGTTTTGATATATCGAACCCATGCCTAGTGTATAGTTTAAAATATGATAACATTTGTTCAGTGGCAAGCCAAGTCACATTCAGCGGGGGCCCCGCCATCCAAAGAACACGCCTCATCGACGAAGCAGAAGGAGGCGGGCCCGGCACGCTCGACACCGACCTCATCGAGTACTACCAGCTGCTGGCCGAGAAAGGAGATGTGCAGGCGCAGGTACGAATACTACTTTGGTTTTAGAAATACTATGCTAAAGGGAGCGCAAAAAAAATGATCTAGGGTTGTGAAAATTGTTTTTTTTTTGCGATTTTTATAAAATACAGAGCCTATTCGGTACAAACAAACACACTAACAAAAAAATCTTTCCTCTTTATAATATTAGTATAGATTGTATCCATACTAATATTATAAATTCGAAAGTAACTCTGTCTGTGTGCCTGTCTTTATGTTACCTTTTCACGCCTAAACCACTGAACGACTTCGACAAAATTTGGCAAGGAGATAGATGGCATCCTGAAGAAGGACATAGGTTACTTTTTGTTTCAAAAATAATCCTATAGGGGATGATATAGGGGATGAAAGTTTGTATCGGAAACCCAGCATTTCTTAAGTATCCCGAAGTAGTACGTTCCTGTGGGACGATATCGGACATCCACGCGGGCGAAGCTACGGGCAGAAGCTAGTGTTATACTGTATAATATTATATCTCACTAATACAACATTACATCCAGGTCGGTCTGGGCCAGCTGCACTTCCAAGGCGGGCGCGGCGTGACACTGGACATCAACAAGGCGCTGCACTACTTCCAACAAGCCGCTAAGACTGGCAACGCCGTCGCCAACGCTTTCCTAGGCAAGGTATGGATAAAGTAATGGATTACACACATGACGTCCCACATTTTCTAAAACTCCTTGAGCGACATATGAGGCAATTCAAAAATATTCATTGCGATGTTTCTGTTGTCGAGCCGTGAAATTTTGAAGTGAAAACCTTCCTTAGGCGCGTTGACCAGTTTTTGGATGAACAAAGATCATGGAACTCGCGTCATCGTCACGCTTGAAGTGATTTGTTTTTTTAGCGCCATCTACCGTCTACCGTTTGAATTACGTTGAGGTTACGCATTGTTGCTTAGTTTTCACTTCTATAGACAGTCCTCACAGACTGCCCGTGCCCGCAATTTTTTTAAATAAATGAAGCAGTGAATTTTTTTGTAATATCAAAATGGAAGGGACTGACTTTCTGACAATTCCGATGCAGGTTATAGCTATGTAAATAAATCGTTTATTTATTAGGAACAAATGTGCATCCCTGATGGCTCGTGTTCGGGGCAGCACCAACAATATTCTCAGTGTATTCGTAGATCATCGGTGGGACGTTGCGGGTTAGTTAAAAGCTGACCCGACAGTCGTTGTCCTGACAATTTTCTAATTTTCCGCGCCATTTTCTTAATTTTTTCTTTCATAAGAACCTTCTCCCGACAATAACCTGCGAATAAAAAAGCGAATAAAAAAGAATTAGCGAAATCGGTCTAGCCGTTCACGCGTGATGGCGTGACCAAGGGAAATAAGGGATTCATTTTTATAAATATAGATTTGTGTATGTAATCTACTAACACTAGAAGAGAACTAAATCTACTAACACTAGAAAAGAACTAAAATTGTTACTACATAGGGTTAGTAACAATTTTCTAGACTCCAGTCTGAAATAAAATATTTCTATTCTATTCTATTGCAGATATATTTGGAAGGTGGTGACGGCATCAAGGCAGACAATGAGACAGCTTTGAGGTACTTCAGGAAAGCGGCTGAACTGAACAACCCAGTTGGTCAGAGTGGACTGGGCATCATGTATTTACAGGTGAATATAGATTGATAGAGTAACTAAGTTTCTGTGAATGATTGACAGTTGAATCTTTAAGATATTGACCATGAAACTTAGTTGTCATGACAAAAATAAATGTTCGTAACGAAGGTTCACGTTTATATGGGTTCCGTAGTCAACAAGGAACCTTATTACCACAAAACCGTGTCTATCAGTTGTTTAGCCTAAACACCTTTTAAACATGACATTTCTGTATGGAGTTTGACATAAAACTGACAGTAGACAAGTGTCTAAGTTTTTGTGGTAAGGCCCTTATAGTTTTGCCATATTCGGCTATCTGCCGTCCGTGTGTCCGCGGCTTAGCTCAGACACTCTTAGCACTACAAAGCATGGCATGGTTACACATAAATGAATCACGCCGACAAAGTTTTTCTCTCTTCTCGTCTTTTTTTAGTGTACCTCCCCTACTCGCAAAGTGGGGATGTGTTTTTCTCGTCTGTCCCACGGTAGTATGTTTTTAATCAACAACAATGTTACTCTTTATTCAATACTAGCTTCCGCACGCGGCTTCACCCGCGGTATGTCGAAAAAAGTAGCCTATGTCCTTCCCCAGGGTGCCATCTTCCTCCATGCCACATTTTGTCGAAATCCGTTCAGTGGTTTAGGCGTGAAAAGGTAACATACAGACAGACAGATAGACTTACTTTCGAATTTATAATATTAGTATGGATTATGGATTTTTGAACCCTTCATTGTGCATGATCCGACACGCACTTGGCCGGTTTGTGGCGGTATCTACATCGCCACATGCGAACTACGCATCAAAGACCTGACGTCATACATAAATCCTGCATCGCGCAATTAAAGTTAACCGTACAGTGGACATATATATACGAGAAACCGACATCAACACACCATGCCCGCCAGACACAACACCCTGTTGGAGGATCCTCCCTTTTCTATGGTGGATGAGTGAACTTTACACCCTGTTTCCTCATACCCCTAAAGGTTTATATTGATTGCGTACTATTAATATACGAGACTGAAGAATAAATTATGACTTTATTAACAGGGTCGTGGCGTTCCTAAAGATACGACCGCGGCGTTTAAATACTTCACGATGGCGGCCAACCAAGGATGGGTAGAGGGACAGCTGCATCTCGGATTCATGTATTTTGGTAAGTATGTTACGAGGATCATGCCAAAAGAAGTTAGATATTTTTTACTCATTTGTTTGACACTGGCAAGTTATTCACTATCTTATAGGCTGGTTATTTATTGACATATTTGAAACAGTTTGTCCTCGAACAGTAATATTAGCTTGGTGTGACAACCGACCGCAATCAGGAATCTGGCAACTTCTCGGGCACAACGAATCCTTCGAAAAGATCGATGCTTTTTATAAAGAAAAAAAAAATCTTTTTTGAGTATTTAATTTCTTTTGGCACCCGTGTATGTAGTATATGGGTTTCTCAAAGTCAAATGAAAAAGTGCACAAACCAATAACCACAGGCAATGGATCATTTGTGAGGAATGTATCAGTATTGTCTTTTTATTCTAGTACTAACTGCGCCTCGCGGTTTCGCCCGCATAAGTCTCGATCCCGTGCGAATATCGGGATAAAAAGTATCCCATGTTCTAACCTAGGTCACGGTCTACTCATGTGCCAAATTTCATCCAAATCTGTTTAGGCATTTTAGCGTGAAAGCGTAACAAACAAACCCACTTTCGCATATTACAGGTGGCATCGGCGTCCGACGCGACTTCAAGCAAGCCAACAAGTACTTCTCCCTCGCGTCGCAGACGGGCCACGTGCTGGCGCTGTACCACCTGGGGCAGATGCACGCGCAGGGGCTCGGCGTGCTGCGCTCCTGCACGACGGCCGTCGAGGTGGGCGCAGAGAGATTATGACCTCATTTCATTTCATCAAAACCCCCGAAAACTATGAAAACGACACCAGTGCTGAAAAATTTCGCAAGCCACCATTTTGGATGTTGTTTTTGTTTTCGGTATTACCACCCTCGAAAACATTGAAAATCACATCCATGTCCAAAATTGTTGTCTGGTCTTACTCGGGTTTTTAAAATCCGCACGTACGAAAGTAAAAACGAGCTCATTGCTGACGGGTTAATTTGACAGTTTTGTCTTTTTTGACAGTTGTTCAAGAACGTTTGCGAGCGCGGCTCGTGGGGCTCGCGCCTCATGCTGGCCCACGCGGGCTGGCGCGCGCGCGACAGCGACTCGGCCCTGCTGCAGTACCTGGCGCTGGCTGAGCGGGGCTACGAGCTGGCGCAGACCAACGCAGCCTTCTTGCTCGACACCGGTCAGTTCACACCGTGATATTGTCACAGTGCTGCAGTACCTGGCGCTGCCCGAGCGGGGCTACGAGCTGGCGCAGACCAACGCAGCCTTCTTGCTCGACACCGGTCAGTTCACACCGTGATATTGTCACAGTGCTGCAGTACCTGGCGCTGGCCGAGCGGGGCTACGAGCTGGCGCAGACCAACGCCGCCTTCCTGCTCGACACCGATTTCTCCGTGATTACTGGGACGATATGTTTACTACTTATTTTTTATAACTGTTCCAGGCGAGGTCCATCTCTTCAGCGAGTCGGAGCGCTGGTCGCGCGCGCTACAGCTGTGGGCGCGCGGCGCGGCGCAGGGCTGCGGGGCTGCGAGAGTCAAGCTGGGAGACTACCACTACTATGGACTGGGGACTACTCAGGACTTGGAGGCCGCGGCTTATCACTACAGGTACGATTAATAAAAAATAAAGAAGGAAAACAAGGGATAATGTTCTTTCTTGAGTTAAAAACTTTTTTATAAGTCGATGTTAATTTTACAGATGGAATCTGATTTTCAACACCGTGTTAATCATGACGGCTATTTACATTTTTTTTTGACAAATCGACCTATTTTTCAACATCCATCGTCACTCCAGAAAACCATAGTTATGATACTCATGAAGAACATGTATGTGACAGCCATCTTGGAGTGGAAAAATAACCGTAGATTCCGGTTTACAGGATAGCATCGGAACAGCTGCACAACGCGCAGGCCACGTTCAACCTGGGCTACATGCACGAGCGCGGGCTGGGCCTGGCGCAGGACGCGCACCTCGCCAAGCGCTGCTACGACCTGGCGGCCGACACGTCGCCCGACGCGCGCCTGCCCGCCGCGCTCGCGCTCGCGCGCCTCAGCGCCGCCTCGGCCGTGCACCAGATACTGGACGTTAGTATGCACTCTTGTACAGATCACCCAACAAAAGTATACATCTTACTTCAGAAATGCGAACACACGACGATGAGATATAATATAGAGCTGTTACTACCATGGAACTACTTGCTTATTCTGTATTAGCATGATTACAAAATTATAGATTAACAACTCTATGCAATTCCAAAACTTGACAATCTTGATAAATGACGATCTGCGACCAGAGTAGGCATGCCGCCGGTCCCTTGGAGGTTAATGCCACAATTTTTCCAGTGTGAGAGAGAGACGGAGCTAGACAAGGCCGTTAACACCATCCCATTTTCGCAGTGAAATAATGATGGCATTAATACTTCATAATACTACCCCTGTATACGACTGACTGACCGACGCGACACACAACATTAATTTGAAATTCCTTTTTGTCAAAACGAGGTCTATCTTCAGTCGACATTTAGGCCGCATTGCGAATTACGCTGTAATCGATTTGAGCCCATTCCGAATTAACAATGTCCCATGAATCTTCAATCATCAAAGTAGTATTAAAACCTTTAGTTTCTTAATTAATAAGATATTAAGTGGTAAGTGGTGCAATTTATTTTGATCCACTATAACCTCACTGAAGTCGGTGATCATCAGTCATTCTTTCAGAGTCCGCTGGCAGTCCTGTTCCTGACGGATTCCACGCTGCTCTCGAACTGGGACCTGTACCTCATCACGGCACTCCTGGGCGCCTTGGGCGTGGTGGTCTACCTGAGGAGGCCGCCTCAGCAGCCAGCTGCCTAGTCGACGTTAGAATAACGGCTTCAGCAGACATGCAAAGGCGATCAGTTGTAAGTATATTTTTGGAAAATCAATACAGAGACTCAAGCTGCAAATCTCGCATACTTTTATCATCAGTAATTAGCGATTTTGTTGCTTTTCGCTTGATACAGCGATTGATAGAAAAGCGATCTATAGAAAACGTGCAATTTTAATACTTACGTATTTCGTACGTAAGTATTAGAATTGCACGATCGAAGCAATCGCTAAAAAGCGAGATTTTGGTATCGCCACCGAATGTATGGTGCCCGAAGTGAGTCGCCAAAACGCGATGCAGCAATAATGGAGTTGCAAAATCGCTGATGTGATAAGCAGCTTGTCGGAATCATTTGCCTGCTAAATGTCGCGCGTCCGACAATGTGAATCGAAACGCGTGATCAAAAAGTGACATATGAGCGCTTTCTATTCTGTTGGGGCTAAGTTATCGCGAACTATACTTTGTGTGCTCTCTGTTGCTCAGCGAGACGTCGAAGGGTGTGCGAGAGAGAGCGCGCGAAGTTAAGGAAGCAGTCTGACTGCCACTGTGGGCTGCTAATAGTAGCATGTCTGCTGAAGCCCCTAGACTCCTGGATTATAATATCTTGTGAAGTGTTGTGAGCGTACCTTGTGAAGACAGAACCGTGATTTGTACATAAAAGTGAATATGATTATGTAAATAAAATGTGAAAATGTTTTAATTAAAAATTCGATGTGTTTTATTCAGTATTTTTTTGTATCTGAATCGATGTATAGATTGATTCAAGTTAACACATTTTATGGGTTTTACTTACATTGTAGAAAATTGAGTTTTAAGTAAACACAATCAGACTTTTATAAAAACTTATTTATATTATACCAATAACATATTGTGATTACACAGTTGTTCGATACCTATATTAAAGTTACTTGGTTAATTTTAAATGTGTTTTATTTTATTTTAACAAAGCACGTATGATGTAATATAGGTAGCCCGCTTTCTAAAAAGACAAACGGAAAAAACGACCAAGTAAATACATACATATTACATAGTGTAATATTATATTCCTAATCAATGTACAGTCAAGGAACTTGATTGTTGATCAGATTGACACACTACATAAACTTACCGTGTTAAAGCCACACCATGCACTATGTTCATATGACAGACAAACAATATATAAAAAAAAAAGTTTATTTCATATCAATTAATGACAGTTATGATTTGAATTTACGGGCAATTTGAGTCTATGGTGCATTTTCAATCAATCTAGTTCCCTGATTACCTAAAAAGCCAATTCCTGTTATCTTTAATGGTGGCATCATTGATAACAAATATAGGTATTCCCTTATCTGCTGCATAAAAAACAGAAAATGCCTTTGCCCTACTTTGGAACGTGTGTTATGTCATCACATCATGCCCCTTTCCAGTTGTTCAATCTTCCTTGCGATGTCATCAGCTGAGAACGCGTAGTCCACCATCCCTTCTTGTTTCACGTCCGTATCTCTTGCAGCTTTCTATATGAAAATAAACAGAACTATAGAATTGATATAATCATAGTATATTATGCAATTAGTTAACAAAGGAAGGATTTAAAGCGAGGGCCATGAATCACTCGCGTCGCTCAGGATTCTAACACTCTGTCACAATCAGGATAAAAAATATAGGGACTTCAAAATCCCAGAACAACATAGAAAATTAATTAAAATTGTCAGTTGTCTAGTACTTTGTTCATTCTGAAACAACACTTGTATCCTTGAGATATAGTTTAAGTATTTAGATTATTGCGTATATCCACCCTAGGCCTAGTTAGATGAACAGGGCTTGAAATACCGTTAAAAATATGGTATCGTTACAGCCTTCTGATGCAGGTATCGTTAACTAATAAATAACGTGATATCTGGCACATTTTACCGTTAAACATACGTAACGTTAAAATCTCAGGTAACGATAATTTTATCGTTATAATTAGTTTTGTTACCGTCGCTCTCGTCCAATCGCAAAAGAATGTCAGATTGCATCGACGCTAAGACTGCCGTACGACTATTTGCGCGTTTAATAGATATTATCTTATCATTGCTATTCTGTGTTGTGCTTGTACTTGAGAATATACTTGGTTGGTTGGTCCACCGTGTTCTGTAAGCCCGTACGACTGCCGTGAGCGGTGAGAGATATGAAGACGACAAACGAAATGGCAACAGCGCCGACAGCGTGTGAGAGTGAGAGGGGCGCGCGCGCACGCCGGCCGCGGCCGCCTTTGAGACGGGCTGGCAACGTCGCATAAAATAACAAAATAATACCGATAATTTTTTACCGCTATTTTTACAATAAAATTAAAAATACCGGTAATTTTCACCAAAAATGTTAACGTTATTATTATGTTATACTACTACTACGTAACGCTACTAAGTAACGCTACCAAATTGTACCGATATCGAAGTATCTCTACGGAAATACCGTTACTTAACGTTACTTTTCATGTGAATTGGTATCGTTTTCAAGCCCTGGGATGAACGGAATTTATAGGCATAGGGTGGATTCTCGGACGTACGTTTCCGAGTATCCACCTTAGGGTAGGAAACATATGTCCGAGAATCCACCAAGTATTTATATTGTTTTGATACAGTCGTGTTTGTCCCTATATTTTTGTCACTAGTATCTACAGTCACATACATCACTCAAACCATGGGTAGTTGACTTAAATATAAAATAAATGACCGACTAACAACAAAAAAAAATAAAAACGTTATTTTCATTAAAAGATTTTAAAAAGATTCTATCCGACACCGTGCTCGCTAGCGATATAGCTGACTGACTAAGAGAGGGGTCGCGCTCGCGGCCGGTCAGGTCACGTCCCGCGCCCCCCACACCTGTGTTGAGACGCAATTTCGTTGCCCTAGCGCATAGGGTGAAAATACTCTTGTGGTAAAATTTAAATTCAAAAAAAGTTGCAATTTTCCATTGATTTTCGTTCTATAAATGACACCAAACCACTGGTTTCAAGGATATCGGTGTTTACCCTAACAGCCTGTATAAAATACTTACCCAAAACTGAGCATACTCGGGCGACACAGCCTGCAGCTCCGCGATCTTATCCTCCATATCCTTCAGTCGTCGGTATATGTCCTTGGACACGGGTCCGATGTTGAGATATTTCTCAATGCCCACCACTCGCTCGGCGATGGACGATGGAAGGCCACTGTTGTCTGTTGGTTCGGGGTACATGTCTTCTGCTGATACGGTCTGAGGACCCCATTCATTGTGGACTTTTCGAACTGGGAAGAAAATTATATTGTTGGTAATAGTTGATTGCTGCATCGAGCGCAAAGTGAGTTATTAATGCACGAGGGTTATGTTGGTGCCCGAGCTTACGCGAGTGCACTAAATTAACACGAGTGACTTTAGCAAGGTGCGTAATCTACTTTTCTTTCAACTACCAATGTACTCAACTCAAGTCAGATCATTTTAAACGGTATTTATCCATTTGTATTAACCAGTCAGGTCAAGTCAGGTCTAGTCAGGTCATTTTAAACGGTAAGTCAGGTCTAGTCAGGTCAGGTCAACTCAAGTCAACTCAACTCAGCCAGCCGGAGAGACGAGCCTTAGTAACAGGGTCCGCCCCGTGTTTCCCTTTGGGTATGGAACCCTCAAAACAGTGCAGTAAAGTTATAAGAAATTTCATTGTTGTACTGAAAAACAGTGCAACAATGAAATTTCATACAACTTTACTGCACTGTTTTGGTTCTAAACAAAAAATACGTCCTTTGTGATCGGTTTTGTAGTGATTAATGATAACATTACTATGTAGTTGAAAGAAAAATATTTTGGATCGTTGGTCTGGGGGTTGCAAGCATAATTAATTACTGAGCATGGGGACCTGCGGGAAAACTGACAATTGATCGCAATGCGTTTCATTTGGATTCGTCGACTAATGTCAGATGCTAGAAATGTCAGAAGACTAAAACGCCTGATTCTATGAATGCCAGATTCTGCAAATGTCAGATTCTATAAATGCCAGACCCTAATACTGCCAGATTCTATTTATGTCAGATTTTTTATATAATTGCAATGCAATAATTTACTTAATTTGATAATTTCGCTAATTTCAAATTGTTGTTGTAGTAGTTGTTTTTGTCAGTTGTTACAACCCACGTTCATTGCGTTATTTACGTTATTGAGCTGATTTTCAAACCTATGAAACAATGGGTTAGGTTGCTGGATTCGATCTCCCGGTTTAGCAAAGTGTTATTAGGATTTTCCAAAAGGAATTGCTCAGTAGCAGCCCAGAGTCTGAACTTGTAGCCAGTACCCAGTGGATTTCGGCGAAATGTGCGCGTTCACCTCTGGCTACATCTTCGGGGAATTCAAGCATGTTTTTCTGATCTGAAAATTTTAATGAATCAGGCATAATGAGGCGTGCTTACACTTTTTTCGGCCGTTCGGATCCTCGTCTCGGCACACACGGGCGGCAAAATCGAATAGGTAATTTAAATTCGGGAAAATCCGCTCGGCTTAGCGACCCGACAAAACATTTAGCACCCCTCCACTTCATAATGGACATTCATGGTCTGAGTAGTGGAACCATTATAGGCAGATTATAAAAACAAATATCACTCACTTTTCAAATGTCCCTTCGAATCGCTCCTCCTAACGAACTGCGTTCTCACTCTAGCGCACGTTTCTGTCTCAACATCATCCTGCTTGTCAGGTATGAAGTCGTGAATATTGCTGATGTTCACTTGTTCTCTCTTTCGTTCAATGAAGTTGTTTATACGCTGCTGTAGTTCTTCGCAGGAGACGTTAATCTGGACTAGCGTTTTGTCCACCGGTGGTGCTGGGTTTGGGGCTGGCGTTGGGAGTGGTGTTGAATCTGGGACTGTGCCTGTAATGTTTTGTGGGTTTTAGGATTGGGATCTTGTAAGTGTGATTTGAGGTCGTGTAGCTGTAGCCTATCAGTATTATCTTGTTCCGTGTATGATCTGCCTTAGGGGGTATTACAGTATCATATCTATGATCAAAGATATAATGAAATTGTAAAACAGACATTATTATGGATAATTTGTCAGCTTCTTAGACAGGTAAATGATATAATATGATAGTTTAATATCCCCCTAAGGGGGATATATCCATAATATGTCTATTTTACAATTAAATTAAGTATATCTATGACTCATAAGATCATCATAGATATGATAGTTTAATACCCACCTTAGTATTGGTGTTCCCATTCGCCATTTATTTGATAAAAAAATACAGAAAAAACCCGACTGCAAAAACCTATAACCGAAAAGAGAAAAACAAGCATTGAACTTTGTTTTTTGTAAGGTATTGCAGGCTTCAATAAAAATACATACAGATTTATTTGAAAAAAGAAACAGCCAAGTAATTAGCAAAACACATTTTAAACTGGCCCATAGACTTGATAATTTAATTTCATTTAAATAAAATAAAATGTCAAGTATCAACACGAGTTATCGCACTATGTTTAGGGAGTAACAGTCTAGTTTTTTTAAATTTCGCGCGTGTTTTCAGGATCAACTTTCGTTGGCCAGACTCTAGTTTAGGGGCCAGTTTAAAATGTGTTTTGTTAATTACTTGGCTGTTTTTTTTTTAACTCTGTAAGTATTTTATTGAAGCTCGATTGTTGCCGTGGTTTTTATGAACTTCAATATAATCACTCCTTTATACCTACTGCACCTAATGTAGTCATTTTATCATAACCACTAAATAGTAATATTCTTTGTCAATTCATGTTCATAATGAAATCTTACTTATCACTCACACCCTTTCACCTTTTGTGGCAACATTTTTATAAAATTTTGTTTACTAATTGTATTTTATGTTTTTATAAGTTTTCTTTCTATTTTATTACGATGTTGTTTTGTGGTAAATGGTGTGTATACCTATAATAGGCATTCATACCATTACTTTTTGAGCAAGCGTGGTGATCCATGCTCATGTCTTCTCTACAGGGTGTTAGGGTAAACACCGTTATCCTTGCAAACAGTGGTTTGGTTTCATTTATAGAACGTAAAATCAATGGAAAATAACACCATTTTTTTCTTTTTTTAAACAATTCGTTTTACCACAAGACACGCAAGTTCGTTGCCCTATGCGCTAGGGCTACGAACTTGCGTCTCAACACGGGCGGGGGGTGCGGGACGTGACCTAACCGGCCGCGAGCGCGACCCCTCCCTCAGTTAGTCAGCTGTTTCACTAGCGAGCACGGTGTCGGATAGAAACTTTTTAAAATCTATTTATAAAACTATAAAAAAAAGATGTTGTTTTCGGCCATTTATTTTTATACTTAAGTTAACTACCCATGGTTTGAATGACAAGAGTGTTTACCCTTACACCCTGAAGAGTCCTTTACCCTGTAGAGGGACCATGAATAATCGGATTGTATCATAAGGTACCTACTTTTAATAGTTTCATTTTCGATGACGTGCCTACAGTGTGCACATGCACACGTGCTTATCAATCTGGTCAATCAATGTGTTTCACTGTTTTATCTTTTTTCATTATGATTATAACGTTTGTAATTGTGCCAACAAAGTCAATCATGGGAAAAGGAAAGGTCTTAAAGTGCTGTATACATGCAATAACTGTTATTTCAAATTCATTGAAGTAAAAAAGGAAGTAAAAATAATGATATTTATCTCTTGGATATAATTTAAATAAGGTTCATTCCACTGATTGTGTATCTATACTAATATTATAAATTCGAAAGTAACTTTGTCTGTATGTTACCTTTTCACGCCTAAACCACTGAACGGATTCGATTAAATTTGGCATGGAGATAGATGGCGTCCCGGGGAAGGACATAGGCTACTTTTTATCGACATACCACGCGAACGAAGCCGCGGGCGGAAGCTAGTTTGTAATAAAAATACCCTACTTGTGCACTTGATAATAAAATTAGAGAAGTATTTATAACCATTATTAACTACGCAGCACATAGAAATCGAACCTATGACCTTATCGGAACCTTATCACCAAAGCGGATCACTCGGTTATCAATGAAAACTACTTGAAACAATCTTAAACTTTATTTTTGATTACTGCATTGCTCACTTAAAAACTAATTGCGTTGAAACAAAAAAGAAAAAATAATTTGAAAAGTACAAAAAAGAAGTTGTTCACTCTACCCAAACTTTTTAAACATCAAACAAGTTTGCGTTCCAGTGTAAATAATGTAAATAAAAAGAGATCTACTTATAAAAAGGTAAAAAAAAAAACTCGACCCAACTCACGAAAACATGTTTACTGTGAGAAAAAACGTGAAATACATGCATTTCATGCCATGTACATATAAATAAACAAATGATTGATATCAAAAAGTACTTATTTGAGCTCTTTTTTTTTATAGATTATAGATCGTGAGTACAAATCACGATGTATGCATGAATTTTTAATTCGTCTACAAACATCAAATAAAGTAAGTTTTATATCAACGATAAAATATAAATAAATACATATAAATATTATATTTAAAATAAAGTAAAACTGAGCGGCCAATCCTTTTCCCACAATAAGGGAGCTGTTCTTATTGATGGCCAATTCAAATGGTACAACCTTCCAATCAAGTAAACGCTCGTAAAAACACATAAGTAACAAATACAAGTTCCAGTTAGTTTTTGAATAGCTCCATAAGAAAGGTCCGAATAAAAAATATAATGATCAGACCGAGTTACAGCCGGCTAATAAATAACCCAAGGCCGCCATCTTGTATTTTCAATACATTTCAAAAATAAATTTCACAACTGTTTACTAACAGCGACACACTGTCAATGTTATTTACGCGGCAGAAGATCCTTGAAGTGTGTCAGAAAACAATGTGAAATACTAAAGTATTATATTTTATTACTATACTACCTAATACATTATCACTCCTAATTGCATTGTAAGTCTTAGTAAAATTTGGAAGCCTGACAAATATGCTAATAATGGGCTAATATTAGCAACAACTGCGAAGAACATTAATATAAGCTAGATTAGGAAGTTATAATTTTATTATTAGTTAGTCCGAGTTTGTTTCGGCGTTTCTTCTCAGAGTAGTCGGATATGAAACGCCGACCTTAACTAGTTTTTTTTTTAAATATGTTAGATTGACACGTAAAAGTGTTTTAACAAACCTACTTCTAGAAATAAAATCATCTGTCTTATATCACGTTACTTAAACAATAGTTTTTATCTGTAATACCACAAAACCGTTTTTATCAGATTTTTAGCCTAAACACCTGTTAAAAAATGACATTTATGTATGGAGTTTGACATAAAACTGACATTAAACGTGCGTAGAACAAGTGTCTAAGATTTTGTGGTAAAGCCCTAATGTTCGTATTTGACGGCAAGAAAACACCCTCTTCCTTCCTTTCTTTATAAACCATACATTTAAATAGTGTAAAAATACACCTATTTAATTCAACCCTCATTTGCTCACAGCCTTACTAATCAACACCCTAATGAGAGCCTTTAAAACAGTTTTAAAGATCACAAGGCTCCTTCCTACTTACTATAGCACTAATCAACATTATTTCATAATATTCAAAGCCTAACTAAAAACCCTTAAACCACTAACAATAGAGCTCTTAATTGCAGGTGAGGGCTCTAACCAACGATCGAAGGCTCGAAAGTCTAATCAATAAAGACCTATGTACTTTAACTGATCAGAGACATAATTGGTATCTACCGAATTAGTCGTTAATTAATCTAACATTCCCCTTAGAGCGAGTAAACTAAAGCAACCGAATAATAGGTGCCCTCAACTTATAGAGCATATTTTATAGTTGTATAAGCGTCAGTTCACACCGAAACGCGACGCGACGCGCACTTTTTTATGATCCGATACAATATCGAACTTATTCACTACAAAATAAGGTACACGCGCTGCGCAGCACCGCGCATCTCTCGCGTACTTTGACACGTCGTGACACTCGCACTGAAATTATACCTTTTCGAGAAGAAAATAAGTTCGATAATTGTTAAAAAGTGCGCGCAGCGTCGCGTCGCTTCATGTCGTGGTCTTAACTACCACCCTGCGACCTGCGTAACAACTAACAGCCCCTGAATTCTCAAACGCCAACTTTTTAAGTCTTTCTGTCGCTACTTCGGTTTATCTTAAAATGACTGAGAGAACAAAAAACTTAACAGCCACTTAAAATCAAGCTGCATTCGAGCTGCAACATCTCTAAAATAATCTACAAAGAAGCCGTTCAAAAACTCAGCCGACGGTCTGACCGATACAGGCTCTACGTTTAGTGGACCACGCACATTCGACGTTCTCCTTCCAGACCGGGGCGTCGCCTTCGTACACCTCTTTCTTCCAGATGGGCACGCTGGCTTTCAGGGTCTCGATGCAATGGGAGACAGCGTCGAGGGAGTCTCGCCTGTGGGGACTGCTTACTGCTATGACGACTGATGACTCCCTGCAAGGGACAAAGCCGAGTCTGTGGAAGAATTATATTGGTTATTCACATTTAATTACTGAATTTTATTAGTTACTAGCTGTTGTCCGCGACTTCGACTACGATCCAGGATAAAAAGTAGCCTATGTCCTTGTCCGGGTCATGGTCCAGCCATGTGCCAAATTTCATCCAAATCAGTTCGGCCGTTTTAGCGTGAAAGCATAATAAAAAAAAACAACCAAACTCATTTTCGCATTTATAATATTAGTTAGGATTCACATTGAATGCGCTGACCCCTAACAAATTGGGACAAGGGCAAGAGAATGATTATTCACATTGAATGAACCAACAACACGACAAGATTTATATCATTAGATTCGTCCTACCGCGTAAAAATATAGTTGCGTTTCTGTTTCGTTTTGAAACCTCGAACGCACACAATAACGCAGTGATTTGACATGATTGTCACGGAAATGCCATTAGGTGCGCACTCTTCTCAGTATGGCGACTAAGTAGGTACGAAAAAGTTAATATAGCTTCGTGTACATGACGCCGCCCGCCGGAGCCGCACCGGCTCCGGACCCCAAAATAAATAAAAACATAATATCTCAGATCTATGCGGCGACGCCCGCCGGCGCGGCTGCGTTGTGACGCCCCGGTGCGGCGCACAGGCGTTATTCTTTCGTCAGACACATACACAAACATGCGGTCCGTCGCCGTCGCCGGTGCGGCTCTGACGTCATGTACAAGAAGCCTAACACTTTGCCCTACTTGGAAATCGAACCCAAGACGTCATGCTCAGAAATCGCGCTTTACTATCTAGAATCTCATTCAAGTTATTTTTTGTTTATTAACAAGTTAATATATAAGCATCTTTAAAAAAATAAATTAAGTATAAAAACTTTGAATCGAGGTCACACATCACTTTGATACACAACTGCTACACTTCTAGTGAGTTCTTCTCACAACTTTGAACCTTATTCATACGGGATAGAGTTCAAACTAAACACTAGGAACGTTGAAAAGGATGTAAGCAATTTTCTATTGATAACTAATAATGCTGTTTCACTGACCCCGGCAACGTATGATGGATTTAAAAGCATGTATTTTCTGTACGAGATTTTTTGTATGACAGTGATTTTGTACATTCACGTACTAATTTATCCTACTAAAAGCAAATATCGCTTCTCAAACAGACAAGATTTAATATTATGTAATGTCCCCTTCAGAGGATGCCCATATTGCCTATGAATAAAATTTCACCCAGTGTAATCTGCAAATTGTCAATTATTATTAGTTTTAGTTGTCTTGTAATTAACCCAGTTACTGGGCTGTGGAGGTCAAATAGGCAGTCGCTCTATGTAAAATGGTGCTATTCAGCTGCATCTGGTTGGACTGCAAGCCGACCCTAACTTAGTTGAGAAAAGGTTTTTTTTTTTTGTTGTTGGTAAATCAACAAATGACTTCTCCCGCTCTGGGCGGAGCGGAAGGGCGTGTCAGACTTTTACTGACTAAAACCCACCCGTGTTCCTTCAGTTGCCTGTTGCCAAGGTCCCGGTATCCCTTTCGGACTAACCCGCAACCCTGGTGGTTTTTACGGCTAACCATACAAGTACACAAATTCCTCATCATCAAATGCTCATTAGAACGTTAACAAACCTCATTTTTTATTGTTGAACATAATTACTGTTGCTTTCTCATTTAGTCGAGTATAATCGATTTTACGTCCACATAAAACGCTGTTATCAAGTCTCACAAGTTATTGCACAAGTGTTCAATATGTAAATTACTTGTAAACCGAAATATTACTGCCTCGTTGGGCTAGTGGTCGCAAGCGCTACTGCTGAGCATGTAGTCCTGGGTTCGATTCCCGGGTCGGGCAAAGTGTTTTTGGAATTTCTCAGAAGCAGCCCGGAGTCTGGATTTGTGCCCGGTTGATGGCAAGCTCGCCCCCTATTACATGGGACTTAAACATAAATGGCGAAATGTGGGTGTATGTACTATAGCTACACCTCTGCCTACACCCTTCGGTGAATCCAGGCGTGATGTTATGTTGTCAACTGAATTGTAAGAAAGATATTATGAGAAAACAGTAAATATGCAGTGACGTCATAGGTATAATTAGATGCAAATGTAGCTGATGTAAACAACGTGATTAAATTGAAATGTTTACTTTAAACTAAACGGCAATATGACATACTGTATTAAGGTAGGACTCAAAATGTTATCTACACTATAATTACAATAATGGAGTTAAAATTTGTGGGTTCGTTTGTAGGATTTTTAGAACTACTGATCTATATACATACAGGGTGTTAGGGTAAATACCGTTATCCTTGCAACCAGTGATTTGGTTTTATTTATAGAACGTAAAATCAATGGAAAATTGTAACTTTTTTTTTTTTTAATCTACAATTTACCACAAGATACGTAAGTTCGTTGCCCTATGCGCTAGGGCAACGAACTTGTGTTTTAACACTCAATACTCAATACTTTATTGCATTCCACATGTAGGTATTCTTAGGTGGTAAACTTATCATTAAGGACCCTGTCGGGCACAGCAAAATAAGTGAGTTTGGAGAGAGGAAGCATTTTTTGTTAATTATATAACATTACTTATCAAACTTATTATAATAAAGATGTAGATGACTTTTGAGATAGACTAATCGCTTTAATACAAAATATAAACAGGTGAGATGAGGTCATTGAGTGATGTAATAATAATTATAAGTAATAAGTCTAATAGAATTTAAAGTCTCGAGTGCTTAAGTTATGACTTTATAAGTCTATCATTTAGATATTCGCTTACTGAGTAGTAGCTTTTATTTAGCAAAAATTGTCTAAGTTTTTTTTTAAATATGTTAATTTTCTCTTCTTTTTTTATTAGTCCAGGTAGTCTATTTTATAACACGGGCGGGGGGTGCGGGATGCGACCTGATCGGCCGCGAGCGCGACCCCTCCCTGATAGTCAGCTGTTTCGCTAGCGAGCACGGTGTTGGATAGAAACTTTTTTAAATCTTTTAATGAAAATAACGTTTTTTTTTTGTTGGGTTCGGTTATTTATTTTTATATTTAAGTCAACTATCCATGATTTGAATGACAAGAGTGTTTACCCTTACACTCTGTATTCCGAAAAAAAATTTCTTCACTAACTGGCACCTGCCGTATTGCCAAGTGTCATAGGATATATGGACGAAGTCGCGGACGGAAGATAGTCGATCATTTTGGATTCAACCTTATTGCAAAATCATATTCGGAACAACAATATAACATCATGCCTGTATTCTCTAAATCAGTAGGCAGAGGTATCCAGGTTTCCACCCTCATTTCGCCATTTATATTTTAGTCCCTTGTAATAGGGGCTAATTTACCGGGCACTTTTCCAGACTCCGGGCCACTACTGAAGAATTCCTAATGGGACAAATTGAATACTTTTCTGTATTCCCTGGGGTTCAATTATACAGTAGTGCCGATTCTGTTGTTCACAAGAAAAAGATGAAGTTCAGTTCATCTTTTTCTTTCTATTTCATTAGCAAAGGACAGAAGATAAGTTTTAGTTTAGTCCTGTCATGGGGTTCAATTATTCAGTATCCCAACTTGTTTTTGTATCTTGTATCCATACTACATAACATTATGTAATCTAGGAATAAGAGTATTGTACTTTTAATAAATAAATCTAAGTACTTAAGGGTGCACTGCTTGTAAAAGGAACCGAACCCGGACCCGAGACTTGTCACTAGACATTGCATCATCTGTTTTTTATTTGTGGCTTTATCTCGGCAAGGCAATGAAGTTTCATTTAACAATAATTATTTATGTTATTCGTTATCATTACGACATTGTGTATCAAGTTCATTTACACTGATTCCCTAGTGACTTTGTAACCTTTGAGTGAGTGTTGTTATAGTGAAAGAGCTCTTATTATTGTGACATGATTGAGACACAAGCCGACCGCGCAAAGGGATTTCCTGTCGGCAAAAATTACGAACTTCCGTCCCTTTTAACCCCCTTAGGGGAAGAATTTACATAAGTTCTCCTTCGTTATTGCCATTTTCTTAGTGCTCAATTTCGCTGAATCTTGCTCCCTTAGTAAATGTTGTTCATAATGTAGTAAAGTCACGTGTATAAATAAGTATCGGTCAATAATTACCAGTCGGCCCTTTATAAAGAACTCTTGTGTAAATTTTCATGCTTTTTATAGACCCAGTGGTTTAGGCTGTGCGTTGTCTGTCAGTGAATGAATGAAGTATAATATGAATATGTCTGTGATATTTTTATTCATGCATAATCTCACGCCTGTTTACCATCATATGAACGTTAGCAGAAACTAAGGAAGACCATGCTACGGCCTCTATCTATACCAATCACTTGAAATAAGATCTTACAATAAAATAAATTGTGCACGCTGTAAAGGCAGCATTATGTTGAGCGATGGGCGGGAGGGCCGTTTTGCGCAGATGTGATCATGTGACAAATATTTTCTCTATATTTAGTTTTATTTTTCCTTACTGTACTTAGTACTAAATTTATTCTTTCTTGCAGGCACCGCATGCGCCAGAAATGCACTGTCCACAACGTTACGGTTTAAATGATTCTATGTATAAATAGTGTTGCTGTCAACTATTATAACGCTAATAAGTACGAGCGACTTATTCATATTATAAATATGATATTTATGAACGTGAACTTGAAACACTAAGCACGCACGCGCACCTAGTTTAACATAAGAACAAAACGCTGAAATTTCCTGTCATCTGTATCAATAATGACGATCGAATAATTGAAAAGCATCGTTTACCCAGGTTTTCAGCAAGTCCTTTAAGATATTTCGCATTTTTATTTTAGGTACATTCATACTATACAATAAACATATTATGAATAAAATTGAAGTGTTTGTTTGGTATGACAAAATTTTTGTCTGTCTGTCTTTTCCGGCTAATCTCCGAAACGGCTGGACCGATTTTGACGGGACTGTCACTGGCAGATAGCTGTTGATAAAAGGAGTAACTTGGCTACTTTTATTTTAGAGAATTTGAGTCCACGCGGGCAGCAGCTTTGAATAAAATATAAAATCTGCAAATCCGCTGGATGCGAGAAGCACAGAACCTGTCGAAGTGGCGGTGCTTGGGAGAGGCCTATGTCCAGCAGTGGACGTCTTTCGGAAAAGATGATGAAACAAATCCTTTATACAGTATGCAAGGGTAAACACCGTTGTCACTCAAACCATGGGTAGTTGACTTAAATATAAAAATAAATGACCCAGTAACAACAAAAAAAAACCTTATTTTCATTAAAAGAATTTAAAAAGTAAATATCCGTCACCGTCCCGATACTCATGGATATGCGCTCGAGAGAGCTGCGAAACAGCTGACGGCCGGTCATGTAACGCCCCGCGCGCCCCCTCCTACCGCCGCCCGCCGTGTTGAGACGCAAGTTCGTTGCCCTTGCATATAGGGTGAAATATTCTTGTAGAAAAAGGTAGACTTTCTTAAAAAAAAAAGTTGTTTTTTTCCATTGATTTTACATTCTATAAATGAAACCAAACCACTGGTTTCAAGGATAACGGTATCACACTAACACCCTGTATAAACAAAATATCTAATTTTATTTCGGAAAACTACGAGATCCATAAATTGTTAGTTGTTGGTTTGCACTTAAAACACTATTGATAGTAACTTAAACACTACACACACACACACACACACCAGACAGACTTCACACACACACACACACCAGACACACTTCACACACACACACACACCAGACACTCTTCACACACATACACATCAGACACACTTCACACACACACACACCAGACACACTTCACACACACACCACACACTTCACACACCACACTACCAACACACACACACACACACACACACACACACACACACACACACACACACACACGCACGCACGCTACAATACACTTTATTATTCTATTCTAAGGACGAAATAGTGAGAAGAACATCCATCAACCGCTCAACGGTTGATTGGCCTTTAGAGGCCTTTAGGCCAAGCAAGGTGAAGGTGACAGAGAGAACGGTCTCAATAACAATCAGTCTCAATTAATAAACTGGAGGTCTATAGGCCGACCGCTTAATTGAGACCGTTCCTGGGGTAGCTGCGCGGTGCGGGAGGAGTGGTGTCTTGATGCGAGAGCTTCGTTAACTTGTGCACACTGTCACCCCTCCCGCACCGCGCAACTACGGTCTCAGTCTCAGTTAAGCGGTCAGCCTATATACACAACGAGAAATGGAAACTAGGGTATAAGTCTTCTCACAAATTGCCTTATTATGGCGGAGGAAGAATCTGCCTGTAGCAGTCCACTGCTGGAGATGGGCTTCTGTCACTGGTCTCGAGCTCTAGACTCTCGATCTTCGGCTACTCTCATCCATTCATTTCTAGCTACATCGTTAAAATCGTCTACCTAACTTAAGCTGAACGCGATCCCCACTCAAGAACTTAGCCGGCCGGCCGTTTGCCATTTCAGTTTGGCTAAATTTTTGAGATTCACCTCAAAGATTTATATCGGCGAGAAGAGAATTCAATTAAACTAAAACACAGTTGGCTGAGTTGTAAAAAGGCATACTTCTGTGTTGGGGCGGCTTCCAGTCGAACCGGCTAAATACGAGTACTTGCAGCTAAATACGAGTATTTTACACAGAGCGACTGCATGTAACAAGTGGCTTAAAGTAGGTAATTATAAAACACGAACCTGTGGAATATAGCTATACTGTGGATGGCGGGCCACTTGTCCCGGACTTCGTCGCAAATAGCCTTCAAAGCCTTCAGTGCCATGGGCTCATAAGCTTCATACTCCAGCCGCACCACCTGCACAAACAAAACAACTGATTAGGAATGCACATTTAGAAATTATTCGCGAATATTATACGACTAGCGTATTTTTGAAGTGAAAAGTGCGTTCTTTAGGCGCGTTGAGCACTTTTTGGGTGAACTAAAATCATGGAACTCGCGTCATCGTCACCGAACGCTTGAAGAAATAAATGAATGTTACTTAGTTTTCACTTCTATCGTGAAAAATTACTTTAATTTCGGAAGTCGGTGGCAAAAAACGAAAATTGAAAAGCAAAGACACGGACTTCCGAAATTAAAGTTTTTTTTTTTTTTGAAGTCGGTTGTTTTTTAAGACCCTCAAAAGTCACAGAGGAAAGCGCATAGAGTATAGTAATACATTGGGGAAAGCGAATAGTGGCTGGCTTATCAATTACACTATGTGGAACGGAATGTGACAAAAGAAAAAAAAAAATCAAGTAATAAAAACTAAAACCCAACTACGACTTAAAAGGTATAAACAAGACACCACAGACAGACAAATTTAAAATCCGGAGTCACACGTGTTAGGGCATAAATCGAACAGATTAAGTGTGACTCCGGATTTTAAATTTGTCTGTCTGTGGTGTCTTGTTTATACCTTTTAAGTCGTAGTTGGGTTTTAGTTTTTATTACTTGATTTTTTTTTTAATTCTTTTGGGGTTATAATATATATATTTTTGGTATGTGCTCATTAAGCCCTTTCATTTGATACCCAACATGGTACGATTAAACCATTTTTTTTTTTAACTTCCTAACTTTATGTCCTCTAGAGGGCGCCATTTTTAATTTAATGTGACTTCACATAGCCTATAACCAGCGGACAATCACGACGCTTCTAACGATACCTCATTTGTCAAATTGTGATAAGTGGTTTGTAAGATAGGAGGGAACAGATGAACATACATACATACATACATACATACATACATACATACATACATACATACATACATACCGGTCAAAATCATAACCCTCCTTTTTTCTTCGCCGTAGTCGGGTAATTACTTAATTAATGAAAAACATTTTCGTGTTCCAAAACCTGTTTGTTTTTTTAACCAAATTAACTTGTGGCGTTGTATTTGTACAAGTGACAAATGATAATGTGTTGATTCACTGTTACTGTCACCTTGTAGTTATTTTACACCAAAATATGAATGTTTACTAACGTTATTCATAGCAAAATTAGCCTAAAATGTTCCCACTGCTGGGACATAGGCCTCCTCTCTTCGAGATGAAGTGGGCTATAATCTACTACCCAGGCGAGGCGGGGCGGGGTTGGTAGATATCACATGTCTCTGAATTTTGGTTCTAGGACATGTTCGTTTCCTCACGATGTTTTCCTTCACCGTTTTGAGAGCAGTGGTGATGAAAATTATTTACACAAAGTAAAGCGCCTACCTGGGTTTGCTACCACGGTCCACCACGGCTCAATCAGGGACGTTATTAATGACATATTTATGTGTTAATATCCAAGTTATAAACTAACTGTGTCCCAAAATCCGTTCAGTAGTACGCGGGCGAAGCCACGGGCATCAGCTTTTATAATTTATGTAGGATAGAAGGAATAGATATAATAAGTACAGTCGCCAGCACATCAAGCTACTAAAATCTGTCAAATTTCTTTAGTAGATTTTAAACTTTATCGCTAAAGCATTAGGTTCAAGGTTGATTGGGAAAGTTTGACAGATTCGGGTAGCTTGATGTGCTGGCGTCTGTACCTATAACGTTACCTACATACCCACTTATGTCTAAAATTATCTATCGCTATCAAGGCTATCAAATTGTCGATTACACAATATTATTGTTTGCTAAATGTTCCAACGTTGCATTATCAGTCAGTTGGTATGTTATCAACTTATCACCGAATTTGTCTTACGAATGACTTCCAATGTGTAATACCACACGTGTAATATTATTATCTAATTAGAGAGATAATTATAGTAGTAGCTGCAAAAAAAAGTAAGATTCTAATTTCGTGAACTACGAAAGTTTCGGTTTCGGCCGATACTAGAAGAGGAGCCAAATATTCAGTTACGGTTTCGGCTTCGGGTAAATACATGTTTCGGTCGCACACTACTTATTTATTATCATTTTTACTTTTGTGACATCTAACTTACTTGTACTTGTAATCTACTGAGAAAACATGTTTTACAGCTAGTATCTGTTTCCAGTTCAACTTTTTCCAGTTATAAAAATAATCTAGAATTACAATTATTTACTGCTATTATTTGTAAGTTAGATGATAAAAAAAATATATTTAGGTCCTACTAACTAAGAATAGACTACTGGTTTACCTGACTTGATATTACAATAAATTGGATCTAATCTTTGAGATACTGTTTGTTGCTGTTACATGCTATCCGTATAAAATGTTAAAAGTATCATATGACAGATCAAAACTTTTTTTTCTTGATCATTGAACACCCTTAATAAATTTAATTAAAACTTTACGAACCTTTTTGCCTTCGAAATTGTCTCTAGTGGTGCCGATGAAGACAGATATAGCTCCACAGCTGTCAGCGGTGACTAGTTCCGTAATCTCATCAACTGACAGCTTATCCACCGTCAGCTTGAGGTGATCCATTTTAGGTTTAATTTTCTAGTTGGTTATAAAAGAGGTTCAGGTTCTGTTCTATTGCTAATAGGTATTGTATAAAATTATAGAAAAATACTGAAGTTTGAAGATTGTTCTAACAGACGGTTCCAATTATTACCCTCCGCTGATTGGAGGAATCACGGCAATACTGTCACGTTCTTGAATTTCTATATCAACCTCCTCTTCGCAAACCTCTTCGTTTTTAGCCAACAATATATTGTCTTTTATAGTTTGCAAGTTATAGTTTTCACTAATAATGTTCAGGAGTTTGTTGTAGCTGATCTTGGTTGGGAGACGGATTGTGGACTCCCGGGTTCCTGCTAACTCTTTAGAGCGCGCAAAAAATAATAATTTCACAGTTACGTCATGCTCTATTTCCATATTTTACACTGTAATGAAAAGAAAAATAAATTTAAAGAAACATGACATCATTACCCTAATTATGTTAAACTTGTGTAATTTATAATATAAAATGTCAGCTTATTTTTCTTGACAGGGGATAGTGTAGCTTAGCTGTTATTTTAAATTACGCACAGTTTGCAAATATGATGACACATACTATAGGTAATTATGTGCCAATTACATTCTATTTGTATAAATGCAAGTCTACCTGATTTCCTTATTCATTCATTTGAAGTCATTAAAATATTAAAACCAAAAGAAAAATGATTCAATACAATCTGAAAACTTATTATGATGATTGATGAATGATTACAAGGAAGTTAGTAGTTTTACCTGTCTGTCAGTCAGTCATTGCAAATAAATATGCTATTAAACAATATTCAGCATTCTTTATAATATCAATTTAATGTAGGTAAAAATACTATACTGGAGCATGATCAGAGACTTTCATTTATAGACCACCTTTCATTGTCCCATATCACTAGTGAACCAGTTATTAAAAGTAAAAAAAAGAACACAAAAAAAAAAAATAACATACTCAAATACCTGCTCCCACGCACTAGTCCTCCAATATTTAAATTTAGAAGTGGATGATTAGTAAGAACAAGCTAGGTAGGTACTTATTGCGCCAAATGTACTAGCGTAATATTTTATTTGTAGTCGAAGGGAACGTGTGTCGCATGACACAGTCGCGTATGCACTAGAGGCAGAGGTAATGATGACTTGACGGCTAAACCCCAACTGGTTTTTGCCGTTTTTGCGATCTCTCAACCATGACCAATAATTTATAAGTAGCGGGTATAAGAACTACGCAATAATCGTGAAATAATTATCTTTGAAGTTAGTGTTTGTTGTAAACAGCTTAATGATGTAATAGTTATGAAGTTTCTTTACGAAGGTATTTATTTATTTGATAACATCGATGAGGTTAGTATTTAACCTTGACATTATGGTTTGAAATTAAACTTTGATGTTTGTTTACTTACAACGTTCATTTTAATTTCAATATAAGATTATAAACAATAATCTTAAAAAATCTGCCTAGTTTTGAAATATTTATTTGTTTTCCTAATCCTACGAACACACCGAATACGAACACCTGATAAAGTGACAGTCAGTAATGTTCGGTTTTTGAAGTTAGTGTCTCTATTCCTTGAACTTCCTTGTCAGTCACAATCTCAATGACTTGGTATCAGCAATTTACATCATAAGTGTACAGACAAAACATGTGATCGACTATTAATTAACTGTTGATATTCTTAATTTATCATTAAACAAAAATCTTTGCAAATTACTTCAGCAAAACTGAATTTGTAAACTTATAGCTTACTTCGTTAACGAACATAACAACAACTGACATTAGAAGGTAAAGGTGCTTACACACAATTTATTTTTAAATACTATCCTCATAGACTCTATGAGGATAGTATATATATGTTATTTTAACGTGTCTTTCTATTTATAAGTACAATATTAGTTACTACTTCTGTTAACCCATCGGGGAATACAGATAAGATGTTATGTTGTATAATTGGGTATATATTTTTATTGCTATTCTTATTCAATATTTTAGTGCACTACGGAGCGGTATTTCATAATTTAATTAAATAAAATTGATAATATTTGACAGCTGTATGCAAAGTTGTCAACCTTCTTGAATTTTATTTCATTACAGAGTGCTCATTCTGAAAGGCGTCACAGGTATCGAACATTCAAAAAATAAAATAATCTCACACGTTTCCATATGGAGGTAGCCCCGTAGGGAAACGTGTGACTTTATGAATTTTTATTTAACAACAATACACGTTTTACCTAATTCTAAAATATGTTTTATGCTCATAACCCAAACATCAGGTTTTATACAAATTCAATTAAATTAGTGAGCAAGATGCCACCCATCAGTTTCATGACCAAACAAAAATGAAAACAAAAACCCGCTGGACCTCCATTTTTGAAGCACGTAAAAATCTGTGTTTTTTTACTGCTATAACATAAAAAAATATTTTATGAGATAGCTATTTTTTAGTTACACTATGCATAATCAGCCTATCCTATACTGTTCCCACTGCTAGGACACAGGTCTCCTCTCTTCGCGACGGAGTTGTAATCTACCACATTGTACACACGGTGCAGCGGTGGTGGGCGCCCCACGGGTTGGTAGATGTCACATGTCTTCGAATTTTTGGTTCTAGGACATGTCTGTCTCCTCTCGATGTTTTCCTTCACCGTTTTGAGAGGAGTGGTTATGGTATTATTTACACAAAGTAAAGCGCCTGCCTGGGTTCGGACAACTCGTCAGTCGGGGCCGTTACCACTGTGCCACCAGCCACCACTACTCTCTACATGTATGTAAATATAGTTATACTATAACGATTTTAAAAACTGAAAAACAGGTTTGAGAGTACTCTAATGACTGGTAACGCACAATTAAAACTAGTGCAGTTGTATAATCTAATTTATGTTATTAGGTAATCGTTTTGCGTAGTTGGCAGACAATCTTTAATTCAAAACTAATTCTTTGTTCTAATATTGGCTCATAGCTTGTCAATTAGAACTATTATTTAGAACTACTCATCGTAAATCAATCAACTAATGCGCAGCAGTTGCATTTTTGTAACATCGTTATTTATCAAAAATAACTGTTATTTATCAGTGATCGGCTTGTAACCGACCAGCTTCAGCTTTGGTGTGTACACACCTTTCTGTAAACTGACATTTCAAATTATAAAAAGTTACCGGATTT
Source organism: Lithophane socia (assembly GCA_947522985.1). Taxonomy (NCBI): domain Eukaryota; kingdom Metazoa; phylum Arthropoda; class Insecta; order Lepidoptera; family Noctuidae; genus Lithophane; species Lithophane socia. The sequence goes on along the minus strand of OX383270.1, from coordinate 13,539,740 downwards.
CAAACGGTCTCGGAGCGGGCGGTGTATATTTGTGTTTGGGTTCAACAGCTCTGCATCGCATTTTGGCAAGATTCCCTCGGGCGCGCGCGTTACATAAAATGAACGTCGCGTTTCGTGCCACACAAAAAGGATAAAAATAGATTTTCAGAGTGAGTTGCGTGTTCACATCACCGACATTTTTGTTTTTAAATGACATACATACGCGCGTCGCCGCTTGTACTGCGACGTATTAGAAATCTTAGTGAAACTATCTGAAATCGGTTAACTGTAAACATTGGACTGATTTTTTCTTTGTGTCTTGCTCCAGATTGACGTTGGAGGATCGAGTATCGAGTGCGGGCGGCATTTGTAGTGACTGAACTCCGTGTGGTGTGTGACGGGTGATAATCCAAGTGTGTGACTAGTGGACGTGCGAGATGGCTCACCACGCTGAGCCGATGGACATAGACAGTGATTTTGATAATAAAGAGAACAGTTTACATCACTACAATGTGCTACCCTTCACAGAGAAGGGTTACGAAGAGCTGGATGTTTCGGAACTTAACATGAAACTCAGGTATTCCATCACTCCGGCTTCTTCGCCTATGTCTAAGAGCTACACCGCTAATTGTGTTGATAACAGGAGCCTAGAGTCAGGTGATGACACACTTAATGTCACAATTAATGAGAATAGTAATTTAACTCGCTCACTTAATTCAAATATGAGTAAAAATGATAATGTTGTAAAATCTCTCAAAGCTTTACCGCTCCAAGCTATCTCCACAGAGCAATTTTGTGACAATAATAGAAGCACATCAGTACTTAGGCCTCTTGATACCACAGTGACTCAAGACAATGCAAATGTAACTGTCACAGTTAGCGGTCCAAGTGACATTGATGAAAACTCTCTGTTGAGTTCATCATCATCTGCTGTTCCAACCCCTGAAGCAACAACACCAACTAAGGATAACCTGAAGAATGATGGTGGCAGTTCTCCTATTATGCGAGGGATCAAAACCGTCCTCAACATGTTTAGATCGTCACAGAGTCCCATACCACCAGCTGGCAATGAGGATATTGTAAAACCTGACATACTCAGCCCAGTAGAGGCGACCCTATCAACAGAGGATGCTAAATCACAGGCAATGTTGGCTTCAACACCTATTTCTGTTCATCGAAAGAAGGAAACAAGTCCAACAAAAAGAAACAGCCCGCATAAAGAATCAATTGTTTTTAATGAGGATCTTGAGAAGGAGTTGCAATGGCAAGATGAGACAACCATCATATTTCGTCAAGAACGTATTCCACTACACAAACTATTTTTTCAACATCCTCAAACTGAAATTAAAAATACCAACCAAAATTTGGTATTACCAACACAAGAAATACAAGATGATATGAATTCTACTGTGGAATATATGGATATTTCATATAATGATTCTTTTAGAGATAGAACTATGACTGATTGCAAAACTGACTGCACTTTTACTGGCGAATCAGATGCAGAATTTGTTGATTGTGAAACAACATTTACTAAGAATGATTCTCTGCTAGAAGATAAGGACACAACTCCAGTGAATGAGAAAACACAAGATTTGGACTTGACGACAAAAGATATACAAAATACAAACGAAAATACAAGTGCTTCCCGGCTGAAACAAATTATTTTAAATACTACACAAGATATATTAGATGCAACCCTGTCAATAACACCTGAAGATTTGCTACCTGAAGCATTACTTAAAACTCAAAGTAAACCAGAACAAGATAATAAAATATTGGATCAAATACCTCACTCTAAAAACACAGTACCATTACCAAGTGAGATTGAGCTTGAAAAAGTTAATGAAACAATCAATATCAAAGTATTTGATGAAACCCTGGAAAATTCTATAACATCACAAGAAAACCTTCCTGCATTGAATCAAACTGTAGATGTTACGAGCCTGTCTGTGGATAAAGGTGAAGAATCAAATGTAACTGCGACCTTTGAAAATATAATTCAGCCAATATTAGATCAAACAGTTGAAATTCCAAATTCAGTAATGAATACAAAATACAAGGAAGAACCCCATGTTACCAAAACAATAGACAACATTTTGTCTGAGACTGTTGATTTCGATAGCCAACATAATGCTCTAGAATATTCTGATTCATCATCACGAACTGAAACACTTGCACCAAATGAAAAAAATATTGGTGATTCAAAAAGACAGTCCACAAACCACAATGAAAATAATTTGATTCAAGACTTTACCCAAGACATTGAACCAAATAAAACTGGTCTTGATACTGCAAATGTCAGTGAACGTAACTCTACAAACTTGGCCGAAACTACAAACACTACAATTTATAATCCTGAAACATTAGACGAAATGGTAAATAAGTCATTACTTAATCCTGATGAAGGGTCTATTCCTATTAAAGAAGCTTCAATGACTGAATTGGCTGCAGAAGTTCCTCTACCTGATGAAGATGACCTTGAGAAAGAATTGGGTATGCCTGCTGACCAGGCTGACCAGACTGATGCTTCTAGCCTACCTCATAGTCTGCCACTTGATCTTGTAGACAATATCAAGGTCCAAAGAGAGATCACTGAGATGACACATACCCTGACACTTGAAAAAGCAAAACAAATAATGGAAGTAGAAGGAAGCATTGAAGATAAAACAGTTTTGCCTCAACCAGTACCATTAACCACTACAAATTTCGAAAGTAGCGATCACATACAGAATGAAATATTGACTTTGGATCAAGAAATAATAAATGAAGTGCCAGAAGTTATTAAAGATGTAGATATTAAGAATGAAAAGCCACCATTAACTGAAGAACCACAAGTTGCCACCGTTGATGTATTAACTGAAACTGCACCATCATTGAATATTGATAACAAAACTGATCAAGTACAGTATGATGTTGGAGATTTGAACCAGACAGAAACTGTGACAGAGTGCCTGAATGCAACAGTAACGCACAATTGTGACGGAAGTTTCAGTCAACCCATGGATATCAATGAAAGTGTAATTGGACTGAACCCTTTGCCTGACATTATTAACCAGACAACTATTGTACCTAATGTAGAAAATCTCGAATCGGCCAAAAACATTCCTGAACCGGAAACGATAGAACAACTATCGAATTTTCCAGAAAATCTCAAAATGGTGCAAAATCAGGTTACTAGTCCAGAAAATGTGTCTGAAGCTGCTCACAATGTTGTGCCAGAACTTTTATCAAATGTTTCTGAAATAACTAAACATGCGAATGAATTTACGAAAGTTATTAGAGAACTGCCTATTACTCCAGCAAATGAGGAAATAGCTAAGGGCTCAGTTTCCTACGATACCACACCTATTGACACTAAAGACATACCTGTTACTATAGACAGTGTTACGGATATACAACTTAACAATATTGACGTAATTCCTACGGAGCATGTTATCCCGGACAAAGAAAACCAACCTATTAGTACAAATGTCCTTGTCAGCGAAAGTGCTGACATTAAAACAGAAGTAGACGAAATCATACTTTCTGAAAACAACAGCCCATTTGTATCAGTATTTGGTGAAGATATTCCTGGAATGAAACCTGAGGAAAATAAAGATATTCAAAATATCGACCACCGATTAGCGACAGCCGGTAAAGTCGTCTTTACCCCACCGGCTTCTCCCCCAATCGCGTCTAAAGGATACAACTTCAATTTTGATGAAATGGATGATCCGTTCGCTACTAAAACTAAAATAAGGGTCTCGCCATCCCTGGATACTCCAACTAAAGCTGTTGAATTAAAACTGACATCTAAAAGCGTCGAAAAACCTATACCGAAAAAGGAAATAATGAACAGGCGAAAATCACAACCTGAAAGGAAGAAGACGGTTGCTCCTAAAAGGAAATTTAATTCAACTTATAGTGGTGCAGTTACTGAAAAAACAGCTGAAAACCCGGTTGAGAAATCAGCTATCGGAGACATAAGCCTGGAACCACCACCTAGTGTAGCTTTGGAACCAAGCAATGTTACTATTGAAGACAAATTAATTGAAGAAGCCAAAATTGTTCACAAAATGACACTTAATGTAGCGAAAGAAGCACATAAATTGGAGCAAGAACTTAGACCTGAAGATAAAGTTGAACAACCTGTTATAACATCTTCCGACGAGGTTATTGAAACTGATGAATCTGCTACTCTTCTCGCCAAAGATTCAAAATCAACTTCGTCATCAGAACAGTCTGCATACTGTTCTGCACGCACATCATCAAATGAAAGCTTCTTCCATTCAAGAAATGTTTTTAACATACCAGAGATTGATGACAAGAACTTCAATCCGTTTGCAACAAAATCTAAAATGCGACAGTCTCCACCTCCGAACATTGACACAGAAAATCCTTTTGCCACCAAAATCAAAATAAGAAGTTCTCCTGATTCCTCAATGATTTTACCTCTAAATGACGATGTCAATGCACAAGATATCACAAAAACTGCTTTGGCTCATGACAAAATGGAAACTGAATTAATGGAAAAAGATTGTTCAGGAAACCTAAGTAATACAACTACTTCGTCTAAAGCTACTGATGAGAAAAATGCTACAATCAAAGAAGTCAATACTGAAGACGAGGACACAATAGAGGGACCATTCCTGGAAGCTGAAGATATGAATACTGACGATAAAATGTCAGATTTTGATGGCGAAAATATTGACATGATGCAATTCAATGATTTACCAACTCAAGGAAACGACGAAAATGGTGACAATGGCGAATTGTTCATAGATGCGGAAGCTTTTGAGTTCCTCCTGAATCAGAATAAGAGTAACACTGTTGTTGACAGCGGTAAAGAGAGTTTGTTCCTGAAATTTGACCCTCTCTTCGCAAAGAGAATGTCGTCTATTACATCTGAGAGTTTAGTTGCTTCTTTAAATAAGATTCAGAAAAGGCAAAGTACTCCTACAAAAGCGATGATGCCAGAAAAGGAGGTCAAGTCTCCTATCGCTGGGCCTTCTAACTTGAACATAACCCAAGACATGGATGTTACACACAATTCAAGTGAGGAATTCAACGAAGACCTTAACGTCACAGTATCTAAGCCGATGATGGTGGTACCTCCTGCTATCAACTCGGTAACACCTAGAAACAAGTCGTTGACCCCAAACAGATCGAACAGGCGTTCTCTTACATTCACGTCTCCTGCCATGGCCGTTATTGATAGACTACTGTCTTTAAGCGGCAACAGTTCTCTCCTGCATGACACTACTGTGACACATGCCACAAGAGAGCAGAACGAAGCCGACTTAGCTCTTACACAACTACGAGAGCTATTAGCCGAAAAAGAAATTAACGTTTACAGTCTAAGATCTGAAAGTAAAGAACTAAAGGATAGATTAAATTCATTAGAATCCCATTTAAAAAGTTTAGAAGAAGAAAGTCAGGATAGATTAAAAAAGATCAATGATTTGAACGATAGGCTGGCTGAAAAGACTAAGATCAATAAGAGCATGGCGGCTGTTGTCGAGGAATATGAGAGGACGATAGCTAGTTTGATCTCAGAAACGGCGCAGGACAAGAAGAGGCACGCGGAGGAGAGAATAAAGTTAATTAATGAAAGAGACGAGCAGACTGCGCATCTAGCCAGCATGGAGGTATCCTTCAGCGACCTCCATAGCAAATACGAGAAGAGCAAACAGGTTATACTGAACTGTAAGGCTAACGAAGACGCCTATAAGAAGTCTATCAAAGAGTTTGAAGAGAATCTCACCAAAATGCAAAACAATTACGAACTTCTAAAGCAGCACGCGACGTCCAAGCTCAACCACGCCAACCAAGAGTTGGAGAAGATGAACAGGACACATGAGGCGGAAGTGTTGAAACTTAACGCCATGATTAAGAGGAAGGAACTCCACATCACGTCCCTCGAGGAGTCTCTTGCGCAGAAGACGAAGGCAAACGAGGAGCTTACAGCCATATGCGATGAACTCATTAACAAGGTCGGCTGAACTAATTTTAGGGTTTTCTACATTTATTGTGTCTGTGATCTAGGCGGATACTCCGAGACTCACTTTTGTGCTTATCTTAAGATAAGTAGCATTAAGTTTTAACTAGTCTCTACGATATTGTGCCAAATCATTTTAGTGTAACGATATTTTATTCCTGTTGTTCATTATATTACTCAAAGACTGCAAAATGTGATAAAATTCGAGTACTGTAATCATGTTACACTGTATACTTATGTGTAATTCAATTGAGCTCATGTAATATTTCAATCAGTACATTGCACTATTATATTATGCCGGCCATAATTAAAATGTGCGCGGAGGACAGTTAATACGTTGTCAGACACATCTTGAAATAATTCATAGAAATGTATATTTTTTTGCATGTATAACTGTTGTATTTAAAGTGCCCAGATATTTATTTTGTATGTTGAAATATTCGTCAATATTTTTTGGGAAAATATAGAAATTCACCTAATAATATTTTTGTAGATATATATTCGTGAAAAACTACGATACTTTTGCTAATTAGATGTTATAATGAATGATTATCCTTGTGTTTATGAAGGCAGTTGACGTTTTTGGACTAACGTCATTTAAAACATGTTGTATGTTACTTTTATCCGGCTCATCGACCTCGCGTCAGCTGGTATGCGTTAATCTTGCAGTCTCTTAACTGACCAGCCTGTATCCCCTAATTAATTTTGATATTGCATCTCATTTTTCCGTAATAATAACCGATCTCTGACATTCTCACATTCAGTTATATTTAACTTCAGTCCTGTGACATTCAATTTGTTAAAGTAAAAATTTTCGTAGCTCGACTTTCCAATAACGGGTTGTTTTGTCAGTTATTTTTGTACGATATAGAATTTAGTAATTATTTTAGTTAATAAAGTTGACATTTTCAAAATCATGTTTTTGTTATTTAACTAACTTTGCTGTTGCCCGCGTAGGTGTCAAAACTCTAAAATTATTTCGCAAATAATCGAAAACGTTAATTAACTCGAAATCGACGAGTAGAAAAGATGGAATCGAGGAAATTGGGAAAAAAAACCCCTACATGGTTAGATTAGCCTACCTTCTGGTACTTTACAACCATTTATCTTGGCTAGCTAAACACCTGAACTAGCTATTTACTTCCATTCTAAGTGTAACGGCATCCTTTTTGTGTCATTATATATTTGTATTGAGATTTTTCAGACAAGTACCTACTTATTTTTATTTTATTAGAGAGCTTTACTCGTAGAATGTATAGGTATTTCGTTGTCTTGTTCGTGGCATATCGATAAACTTTTCGACATGAATTTCCATAAAACACCGTGCACTATTATTTTGTCTACGGCGCGGCGTGCTCCGAGCACATCTATTTTAAACGAACAGCTTTATGGGCATTTTTTGTAGACAGCGCATTTTATATTCCAATAGTTTATTTATGAACAGTCGCAGTGGAATTCTAATGAAAATGTGCCTATAACAACCGTTTTTACTGAAATCGAATTTGAAGTATTATTAGTCTGCAGCAATGGTACAATGGTAGTAGCTACAGTGTGTTCACTTATTTTCACACTCATATAAAATTCCTAACAATTTTTTTTTTTTGCATAATGTATTACTTTCGGCAACATTGTGAGTGATTATGTGGACTGATAAGATAATAAAAAACACACAGTACTTAACACAACAGGAAAACAGGAGGATATAATTATTTGGAAAAGGGGGGAAAAACGGAAATATAAGGCTGCCATGCCCACCATTTTTGCAAAATCGGAGATATAATTTTAAAAGTAAACCGAGGTGTCGAGCAACAGGATAACAATAAAAAAAAGTTAAAAATACTTCCTGGACGGCCCTGAAATTAGATCCAATCTGGAACGAGAGGGTGAGCTCTCAAGGAAACATAATTTGATTTAAATTTTCTTTTTGGTATGCGTGTTAAAAAGAGGTGAGGTTCTTGTGAACGATTGCACTAATTGGAAAGTTTTTCGAGTAGGTAACTTTATGCATCTGCTACTAAAGTGATTTCCAATAACAAACATCTATAGTAGTTACCTACATATATGGGCACGTAAGCTATTTATTATGCGGAGGTATGTATCAATACACTGCGTGAGCTTGGGACTAACAGGAGAATAAAATTAACATTAAATTGCACGCGAGCTCAATGGCGGGCAAAACCTAGCAGAATTATTGACGAGCGGCCCATGAGCGGCCCCGTGGCCCCTGCATACGTTGATAAATGTGTGAAATATGTACTTTATGTCGTTCTAATCAGTGCCAGGCCGTGCCACGACTATTTTGACGAAAAAAATGCCATCTATGAGACTCCCGCCTTTCCTCGTTAGGATTCCAAGCGAGGAGGTTCTATATCGTTGCCATGGCAACGTGCGACAAACACTGTCAAACATTTTCACTGGTAAGTGATCAAAACGGGTCCGCTAGTGATTATGCACGAGTGATGTATGACGAGACAGTCAACGTGGTGAACGCTAGAGAGATCGACAGCCCGTCGAGTGAAGAGGAAGTGGTGAAAGCAACGATGTCCAAGTTTAATCCTCCGGTGAGGCATACGGCGAGACATGACTTCGATTCAGACAGCGAAACTGAGTCGGAAGATGACAAGTTTTTGGAGAATTTCTCGGGGAAAGATCAGGTAATTTCAGTGTTGTTTAACTTTACAATGGACCAAAAGTCGTCAATGGATCACTATTGTTTTGTTACGAACAAATTAGCATTTGAATGTGCTTTTAGGTAGGTGCTTTTGAAGGCCTTTCTTTGTGCTTGTTACCTTCGCAATACAATAACGTATATCTTCCAGACTTATACCTAACTATAATAGCTTCTGCCCGCGGCTTTGCCCGCGTGATATGCCGTTAAAAACTAGCCTATGTCCTTCCCCTAGATGCCATCTATCTCCTTGCCAAATTTTGTCGAAATCCGTTCAGTGGTTTAGGCGTGAAAAGGTAACATACAGACAGACAGACTTGACTTTCGAATTTATAATAATAGTATGGATTCCAAATAAATCTTTGTCTCTTAGGTTTGTACAATAACCACGAGACGTAACGAGGGTATTATTATGTCACGAATACATACATATTGCCAACTATTCCAATTATTGTCAGATTAAAATTGCACGAATAAAATACCAGCAAGAAATAACATATTACACGCTCCATTTACTGTTCTTAACTTCTTATAGTTTAATTTCACCGCTAGGGAGTTATTTTTACTGTAGACAACAGTAGACGAACAAATGCATTTATTTGCGCTACGGCATTCAAGGAATTTAGATAGACAGCCGCTAGAGAGGCGGCCATATTGCGTAGATTTAATTTCCCCGCCATAGTTTGCATGGCGCCACCTGTTTGCCGCTCTGTTGTTTACGCCCGCTGTAAACATAGACAATTTTGGAATGGGTTCAATGATCAAACTACTAATTCCGGGTATGGTTAAAAATGGTTTTTATGCTTGAAACTGCAGTAAAATGAAGACAAGGAAGTTGGCAAGGGAAGTCTTCCTAGTACAAGAATATTTTCGGACAGAATACATGACAATTTTAACAAGTCAGTCGTGTAGAATGAGGCATTACTATCCAGCGATAGTTGTGCGATCGTGCAAGCAAATGCACGACCATATTCATTTATTCATGGTATGAATAGTGTGTTGATTTTACGCTAGGTAGAGTCTCCGTAATTAGCCTCTTGAAGATATATTCTTACTATGCGTTTGCACCAGAAAACATTTAACATGTAGATGTTTCGAAACTTGTCACATGAAACAAATCTCATTACTTGTTTTGTTGATCTTGCGTTCGCACTGGACGAAACATGAGTAAGTCATAAGACAGATCTCAAGATTTGTTGTAAACTGCGTTCGCACTGTCTAGAAACATACACAATAGACATGTTTTGTATAAAGATTTGTCACGTTTGCGTTCGCACTGTTGTTTGTTTATGTCAAATTATGTCTCGCAACTTGTCTATTGCTTGATGTTTAGTGTTATCCGAGTATGGTGGTAAACATCCCGTGTTTATATCGAAACATAGAGTGGTCCAAAGTAGACACGATGAAGTTTATAGAGCTTTGGCAAGGTTTTCCATGTTTGAGGTATACAAAATGTGTGGGCTATAATAACCGACCAAAGTGTCAAAACAAATCTAACAACATGTTACTAGATTCATACAAATACATTTTGATACGAAATTGGTTTGTAAAGACATGTGGCGAAACATGTCGAGTGATATGAAACGTCAAACATGTTTCGCGGCAACAAGTTTCGTGACAATGCGAACGCTAGGCGATACACTGACAGAAAACAGAGATTTCAACATGTTTTTATGTGAATGTTTCGCCAGTGCAAACGCACGGTTATGATAAGACTTATGGGATACTATTATTTCGGGTGAGTGTAGATAAATATAGCCCATATTTTGCATATTTTAACTGCCTTGAATAGAAAGGTCAATGTAAAGAGTAGCGTTCCTGCCAAAATCACGTTGCATTTGACTGACTTAAGGCCTCTCACCCACAGGCGCGTTTTTAACGCGCGATAATAACGCTACGTTATTGCGATATCTGTTTTCAGTACATTTTTTATTAGCGCCATTGGAAATTAGTTCGAATGTCGAACGTAAATGATCAAATGTTTAGTATCGAAGCATTTTTTATTTGTGACGCAAATTACGAGATATTAATCTCTCGCGTAATTTTCCCACTGGAGGCGACTACCTACAGTGGGACGAGAGCGCGAGCGTAACCTCTTGTCTCACTGTAGTCGTCTTCTTAATTTGAATGTACTTAATCAAGGGATATATGCCACAGTCGCCAGATAGAAAGTCCTCCCAGCCTTCTGACAAGTCCGTGGAAGTTCCGAAAGTGACCCGCGCCGAGCTGATGAAGGAGACCACTAGTGGCAGGACCAGACCCGTCGCTAAACGTGACGACTCTTCGAACTCAGGTCAGTTTGATTCCGATTAGGTACTTCGTTGACTGACGACTCGCATATTTGGGCGGGCGGAAAAATCCTCCAAGTGCACATTCGCACATTCTGCAGTATGCAACAAACTTTATTGTATTACAATAAACTTTATTGTACTGAATTGCGATGCGCTGCGGTCCGATGCGGCTGTAAAAAAAATTCTTTCTTTCTTTCTTTCTGTAATGTGCGCAAGCGCCTTTTCGCCTACTTAGGACCAAATGGCCAATTCGACCATACTTTAACACCTAGTTATAGTTTTTGTATGAAAAAACTCAAAAATATAAAAATAAATAGCAAGATAATACAGATAATGTAGGTAGGTACTAGTTTTTTCAAATTCTCCCTTAGTTTTTGCAGCGACTGCTAGTGCTTAGCGTGGGTCCTAGATTCGATACCCGAGTGTCGGACTCAGCTGCCAATATTGTCAAAGAGGATTAATGCTTAAGGGCGCACCCTACCTCAGATTTTATCCCGTTCGCACCATACTACTCGCGACCTGAGTGAGAACGAGACTGAGTGGGGCGCTAGCGGCTCTAAAGCGTCGAAAAGTTTAGGTAATTGCTTTTTACGGTGAAATTAATGGTAATAAAAAATATAAAAAAACATAAGACCTGCTTTATAGATAGTTCAGTTATTACAAGTCGTCATCAATTAAATGACTAATGATTATGCTACCTTTGTACAGTCAATATACTTTATTATGCAAAGTTTCATGATCTAATTTGAAGTATTTTTTGAATACCAGCGGTTTGTAGTTCTATTTAGAGGTAACTTTGGATTTTTTTTCTATCTTTGAGATTTCGAGATTTGGATATATATTTATTTTCGCCAAACATAGGACCTAGCATCAATCCTCAACTTTAAAATTTATATTTATATAAAAATTAATGCTGCAGTCTTTTCGGCATAACGGAGGATCATGTTTAGCAATTTGAGATAGGGTGCGCCCTTAAACTGGGGAAAACAAGTCAGTGCTTCGTAAATATTCACCTTATTGAATGAAATAACTCGTGTTCCCAATAGTTCCATGCAGTTCCGTTATGATGAAATTCTCAATTTGTTATCTGAAACAATAGCGTAATGCGTTAAGCTATTTTAAACGCGCGCAGTCTTTGTTTACATGAGTCTATAGATATCGTGGCAATGCTGTGCGTGTTGTTTGAAAAATGACCTATAAAACGGTTTACAAAAAAAAAAAAACAACCGACTTTCAAAAACAACACTATAAAGTGACTTTCAAAAACAACACTATAAACACACGTGTTAGGGCATAAATCGCACAGATTACGTGTGACTCCGGATTTTTAATTTGTCTGTCTGTGGTGTCTTGTTTATACCTTTTAAGTCGTAGTTGGGTTTTAGTTTTTATTACTTGATTTTTTTTTAATTCTTTTGGGGTTATAAAATATATATTTTTGAAATGTGCTCATTAAGCCCTTTCATTTGATACCCAACATGGTACGATTAAACCATTTTTTTTTTTAAGTTCCTCATTTTATGTCCTCTAGAGGGCGCCATTTTTAATTTAATGTGACTTCACATAGCCTATAACCAGCAGACAATCACGACGCTTCTAACGACACCTCATTTGTCAAATTGTGATAAGTGGTTTGGAAGATAGGAGGGAACAGATGAACATACATACATACATACATACATACATACATACATACATACATACATACATACCGGTCAAAATCATAACCCTCCTTTTTTCTTCGCCGTAGTCGGGTAATAACTATAATTTTGGATTTCGGTGTCTTTGGTTTTGAATTTTTTGTTTTTTGCCACGAGACAAATTAAAAATCCGGAGTCACATTAGAGAACACGGTTTTTATTTGTCTGTCTGTGATGTCTTATTTCTATCTTTTTATTTGACTTTTTTGTCGTAGTTGAGTTATAGTTTAATAAATTTTAATATTATTTAAAAAAAAATGGGGTTCAATTATAATATATTTTTGAAATGTGATAATTAAGCCTTTACATTCTATACCTAAAATGACATGATTGAAAAAATAATTACGTTTCCAACGATACCTCATTTGTCAAATTATGATGAGTAGTTTAGAAGTTATGAGGGAACAGATAAACATACATACATACCGGTCAGAATCATAACCCTCTTTTTTGCTTCGCCGTAGTCGGGTAATAAAGAAAGGTTACAAAACTAAGCCTTAGTGTAACTAAACACTTATATTATGTAATATAAGTATAATATGACAAAGTTTTACAAATGATGTGGTTTTGTTGACACTGAGACGAATCCAACAATGCGAGTTTACGCTCTACTTAGCTAAATCTGTCACAAGCCCTTTACACAGTGTAGTAGGTGAAACGAGGGACATAGGTACAGTCGAAAACATTGAATTCTGACCCACCATAAGCTTATTTTCTTACAGACATTCAAATACAATTAGGTCAACATTCGCGTAAACATACATTTCCTTGGTAACGAATTTGTCATGTGCCATTTTTTTTATTTTGACGGTTTCTAACGATTTATCGTCAAAGTGGGTCATGATTCACTTAGCCTGACTGTACTTTAAGGCAGTGTGGTACATACTCATGAAAATAAACTACTATTAAACCAATACAATATTCCTAATTCCAGATACGGATTCAGGAGATTTGGAGCCTGAGCGAATGGACCCCGTGCTGGGCAGCGGTCGCAAGCGTGGTGGTGGGGTGGTCATACCAGCTGAAGGCGCCTATGACCCCAAGAACTTCCTAGACCTGAAGGTGCCTCCCGAAATGGAGAACATCTTCCAGTATATTATGAAGTAAGTATGTAAGTGTGTGAAAGTTTATAATAATAGCGCATAGACTACGGTCTGGACACGTTCCACTCAACAAGTTTCGACACTTAATGGGGAACAGTGACAGCCCCAATTGCACACAATGTCATACGATGGAGGACGTCCATCACTTGTTGGTGGAGTGCGTCAGGACCCGAGCTGCTAGCGAGGCGCTGATGAAAACCTTCAAAATTAATTTGATAGATTTTGGTTTTGTTCAAAGCATATTATCAGAGCCTGTCTCGAATGCAGCTATCTTACTTTATAAAATAGTATATAAGGTTTGGAAATCCGAATAGTGTAAAGCATTTACTTAATTAGGTTATGCTGGCATGGTCGTATTGTGACCAAAAGTCCCTAAATTTAAAACAGATTAAAAAAAAAAAAAATGTAAGTGTAGTGTATAGCTTTAGGTCACTGGCAACCTATACTCTAACTATGGGATCGCGCGTACTAGACGGCCACGACCACGACCAGGTAAACTCTATAGAAACCGATACGATTCCCGCACTTGGTCGCTAAGAAGTTCGAAGTTCGAAAAAAATCTGTTCAACAACGTAACTTACAAGGTGCAGGTTATGGTGCAGGCCACGAACCAGGACTGGCCGAAGTCGTGGCCGTCTAGTGTACGAGATCCCTAATTACGTAACACTGTATGGCAATCCCTTTAATTTTGAAATATCCCATCCTTACTTATAAACGCGAAAGTTTGTAAGTATGGATGGATGGATGGATGTTTGTTACTCTTTCACGTAAAAACTATTGAATGGATTTGGATGAAATTTGGCAAACAGATAGTTTATAACCAGGATTAATACATAGGATACTTTTTATCCCGATATTCCCACGGGATCGAGACTTACGCGGGTGAAACCGCGGGGCGCAGCTAGTGTTATCATAATAATGTTTGAGAAATTTAATTGATTCAAGCGTGACTTTGCGGAAATCCATTATAAAATACAATAGACGTACTTAGATATATTTAGTAACCTATTCCGCTGAACTATTCTTCAAGAGTAAAATAAACCCTGTAAGAAATCGACACGTGTTACACCTCTCAACGAGGCTTCCTCAGGATGACGATCGACCAGTCGCAAACCAGAACACGACGTGTTGCCACACCGAGAGCTGAACGTATATCTACGTGTATTATATTTTTAGAAATTGGCCTGCTAGATGAAAAAAATAACGCAATGTATGTATCTTTTTACCCGACTACGGCGAAGAAAAAAGGAGGGTTATGATTTTGACCGGTATGTATGTATGTATGTATGTATGTATGTATGTATGTATGTTCATCTGTTCCCTCCTATCTTCCAAACCACTTATCACAATTTGACAAATGAAGTATCATTAGAAGCGTCGTGATTGTCCGCTGGTTATAGGCTATGTGAAGTCACATTAAATTAAAAATGGCGCCCTCTAGAGGACATAAAGTGAGGAACTTAAAAAAAAAAAAGGTTTAATCGTACCATGTTGGGTATCAAATGAAAGGGCTTAATGAGCACATTTCAAAAATATATATCTTATAACCCCAAAAGAATTTAAAAAAAAATCAAGTAATAAAAACTAAAACCCAACTACGACTTAAAAGGCATAAACAAGAGACCACAGACAGACAAATTAAAAATCCGGAGTCACACGTAATCTATTCGATTTATGCCCTAACACGTGTGACTCCGGATTTTAAATTTGTCTGTCTGTGGTCTCTTGTTTATGCCTTTTAAGTCGTAGTTGGGTTTTAGTTTTTATTACTTGATTTTTTTTTAAAGGTCAAATCATAAAGGTTACCATTCCGATTGTTTTTTATGCGTTTAGGGCGCTAATCAACTGCCAATGTTAACAAGAATAACCTATACATCCCTGATAAGCAGTTAGAAGTTTCAATAAATTATGACATCAGTAACAGACCTTACAGTTTATTTCGGATCGCTATCTACGTTTAACTGAATTTATGTTATGGAGACCGGCCGCTAGTGACGAGTCACCAGTAAAATATTTGCTGTGTCATTATTTGGACGGTGCAGTGTTCAGAAAGCGGGGCTTTCTGGACCTGCATGTAGGTGCACAAATTCGATTTGTTGTACAAAAAAGCCAATTTCACCGCTCGGGCTCTCGGTTGTGTCGAGTACTGTTGACACGAACATGTATAGGATAGGTAGGTACCTATGAACTACATGCGTTCGAAAGCTGTCCTCCAAATTGGAGTTTGGAAGATGTTGGTGCGATTCCTAAGTTAGTGTTACGTTTTTCGGTAGTGTAACGGTAACTCGAATAACGAAAATAAAGAAAATACTTATGATTATTTGGCACATGTCACAAGTACCTACCTACACATGTATAAGAACCAAGAAAAAATTTAAGCTATAATAAAAATTTGCCTAGTAGGCCTAGTTAAGCAAAATGCTGAACTAGGCTTCACATGCCGTCATGAAATATCTCTCAGAAATCTAGTTTCCTCACGACGTTTTCCTTCACCGTTTTTGAAGCAAGTTCGAACGGGTTCGAACTCGAGACCTAAAACTTGGCAGTCCGACGAGAACACCACTAGGCTACCTATCACTGCTAGCCACGACTGACGACTTGGGCTAATATAGCCAACTGGTTCCAACGCTTTAGTTAGGTAGTAGACAAGATTCGATGCTGTTAAGCTTTTCAAATTCATGACTGCGATGAATAAGATTTCATTGAGCTTCAAACCTTCAAAACAACTAAGATTAGACAACACTGCTTTAATCATACCTAGACCGTGAACCTATCCAGTCGACAAATTGGGTCGTAGCGATCCTATTTCATATTTACCGTGGGTGGACTACCCACTATCAAACCTTGCACTTATGTACTATATTAAACCTAGATTTTAACCACCACTGATCTAAACCTTATCTCATAAAACATACAGTTTATATTTGCGTACGGTTATGAACATTATGATAACTAGCAGATCTCGAGCTGTATCAATGAGGCCAAATGAATCTAATTTTGTGCACGTAATATAAATTAATGGGGCACTTTCCAATGCTCAGTAGTTATATTGAATATCATTCATTATTGAGATATCAGGTGACTCGGAAGTTTTTTTGTTGAGATTTGAAACCTTGAATTGGATACCGAAATTATGTAGTTACTTAATTATTATTAGGGCTACGTAATAACAGCCGCACGGGTCGATCCATCAGGTTAAGCTACGCCTGTCGGGGTTGGTCTGTGGATGGGTGACCATCCATACATGCCGAGACTCCTCCGTGCCTCGGAAAGCACGTTAAGCCGTTGTTCCCGGCTGTCATTCGTGGATCTTTGGCATGGATATGTAGTTTCATGCACATGCTATAGTTCTTGCATTTCTTGTGACTCGTGTGTCATTGTTTTAAGGTATAAATTGCAATGATTGACGCGCATTCGTGAAATGTAACAACTATATTACTAATGTAACAACTATATTACTGAAATGTAACAACTATATAACTATATTACTATTGAAGTGTAACTATATTACTATCAACTATATTAGTAGTAGTAGTACTATGTGTGTACGACTTGACAAAACATCGTTTATACAATATTACGCTTTCACGCTAAAACGGCTGAACTGATTTGGATCAAATTTGGCACATGGGTAGACCCTGACCTGGATTAGGACATAGGATAGTTTTTATCCCGATATTCCTACGGGATCGAGACACAGCTAGTATAAAATAAATTAATTATTATGATAGAGAAAACCGCATCAAAATCCGTTGCGTAATCTAGGAGAACAACGCGATCACACAGACATACACGAAAGGTGACTTTGTTTTATAACATGTATAGATATTATGATGTTCACAAGCTGAACTGAACAATCAGAGAGATAACATCAGACTATTGTGCTCAGTCGTTAACTCTATTGAGAGTTGCAAGCTTTCAAATTGCTTCCAATTATCTCATTTATTTGAGAAACTGGCGTCCACTTTGGATAATGTGATGCTTATTCGATATAAAAGTGTCGAGACAATTATTATACTTGGTTATTTCCCCCCCGCTTTTTAATTTATATACTTGTATCCTTAAATTATTATAAGACAAAGTCCTCCGCCGCGTCTGTCAGTCGTCCTGTTCGCGATAAACTCAAAAACTACTGCACCAATTTTCATGCTGTGTTCACCAATGGATAGAGTGGTTCTCGAGGAAGGTTTTAGTACATAATAACCGACATCCACGCGGGCGAAGCCGCAGGCATCAGTGCTAGTAGATAATTATATTATAATTTTAAGTCTAAGCTTTTAAAATTATGTAAATACCTCGTGTCTATCTTGAGTCAAATATAAAAATATGTATTATAATTATTGTGTAAGCCAAAAAGTGAGAGCAAATACAGGGTGTTAGTGTAAACAAAGTTATCCTTGAAACCAGTGGCTTGGTTTCATTTTTAGAACGTAAAATCAATGGAAAAATACAAAATATTTTTTTTAAAGAAAATTTTCATTTTTCCACAAGAATATTTCACCCTACACGCAAGGGCAACGACCGGCCGCGGCCGCCAGTTGGCGGGGGCGGGCGGGGCGCGCGGTACGTTACATGACCGGCCGTCAGCTGTTTCGCAGCACTTGAGTGACAACGGTGTTTACCCTTGCATACTGTATAAATGAAATAAACACTACGCTACTTACATGGTGTCTGTAGCAGTGGAGTTATTTTGGACCATGTTGTAATAAGTCCAGTCATATGCTTTTTATCGGGCATAAGGATCTCTTGCCTTTTCAACCTTGCCAACAAATTGCTGGCCAGATAATTAAATATTTGATTTACATATTGTAGGGTACTCTCAAGAGTCTCATGCTAGATGGGGCGGTGAATTTTGAAGTGTAACTTGTAACTGCTGGATGGGTGTAGCTATAGAATCAAGTTAAATGACGTGCGATTGGAGAGGCCTCTGTCCCGGGGAGGACTGCTCGACTGTTATAAGCATTTAGGATTGTGATTATTATAGTTTTCTTCACCTCTCCAACAGGTATACTCCTCAAAAGATCGACATTGATCTGAAACTGCAGCCTTTCGTGCCGGAGTACGTGCCCGCAGTGGGAGACATTGATGCCTTCATCAAAGTGAGCACGCCGGCGTGCAACGTGCGCGCGGCGCCTCTAGCGGACAATGTCTTGGAACATATTGATAATTTAGGTAAGATTCCATATCATACAAAGACCAGGGGACCAGCCAGTCTATTCTGTAACAATCTCATCGTGAAAACTTAGGTGAAGTAAAATGATATGAAATTGTTTATTCTGTAAATAGGATATCGGAATCACTATTACACGTCATCGATACTTAATATTATAAATTCGAAAGTAACTCTGTCTGTCTGTATGTTACCTTTTCACGCGTAAACCACTGAACGGAATTCGACAAAATTTGGCAAGGAGATAGATGGCACTCTGGGGAAGGACATATGCTTGCTTAGGGCGAATTTCACCAAACTTTTATACCGCGCTTAAGTCTTATCCTGCAAATAAATTTTGAATTTTTGACAGTTTTTCCATACAAAAACTGTCAGACGACAATTTTATTCCATGACTAAAAGATTTAGATAGGTATAGAGACTTTGATAAAATCAGCCCTTAGGCTACTTTTTATCGACATACAGCGCGGGCGAAGCCGCGGATGGAAGCTAGTATTAAATAAAAAATATTAAAAATAAGCTAGATGAGGTCGGCGTGTCCTCACTCAGAGGTAAGCTTGAAGATGTCAATAGTGTCAATCTCTAGCATCAGGGGTGGAATAACAGTTCACTTCACCTAAGTTTTCACAGTAAGATCTTTACAGAGTAAATCGGCTGGACCCTATTTCATCTAACTGACATTGCGACGGGTATTTGTCAATAAATGACAAAGTGTTCACATTTTCACGGCCCGTGCTGTTTTTTTTTATTAAATAGGCACCTAGGGTTACCAATACCATAAACTCAATTAAGAAAACAGTGAAACTATTACTAACAACTAGACTTGCCCTGGAAATTATGATATGGGTCAAGCACCCTCCCCTTCTTTTTGACAAAACAACAAACTCCTTCACTTTATAATATTGTTATTAAATAAATGTTTCCATGACTTACCAACAATACAAGTATATTAGTAGGTACCTATTTATCAAACAATCATGTTATAGATGAACTTTGGCCGAACATGTAAATGATGTTTTAATTGGGTTATTTTATGATAGTTGTTTTTTACCACAAAGAACATATTTTAATTTATTTTGTTAGTTATGATACCTCAATTAACGCCGCGTTCACAGGCCATGCACATGCTGCAATGGATGAATTTATGCATTGTTTTATGTATAACTTGTATAATCAGCCTATATTGTTCCCAATGCTGGGACACAGGCCTTCTCTTTTCGAGAGGACAACGTAAAGCGCCAGACTGTGTTCGAACCCACGACCTACAAACTGGTAAATCAGGGCCGTCACTGGCAGCAGTAGTGACCCATCACCACAGCTCCTTGCTAACTTGTATAATAGATCTCTAAACCACTATTAGGTAAATTTTGTTTACTAGTCCAGGAAAGTGGCGATGACCGCTAAACCGCTGGGTATGGCAGCATGAAATTTTGCGCAAGAGTTCCTTATATACGATGGTAAGCAGTAGGAAAGTTTTAAGAAAATTCATCTCATATAGAGGTTAAAACGGGGATGAAAGTTTGAATGAAAGTCCGTCATTTTGCCTATGGGAAACGATTCGTCGTGTAGTAAAAATTATAACAAGTTGAATTTTAATGTTCCAGGTCTAACAGTTCTGGATGAGCCAGCCGCTGAACAGAGTGACTCGGCGTTACTGCACCTGCAGCTGAGAGCCATCTCCAAGACTAGCAGCGCCAAGTCCACTGTGGTATGTGCAGCATCTATATTTGAAGTCGCTTTTCGTGTCTGTCTGTATGACCGCGTTATTCTTCGAAACTAAGCAACCGATTTTGATGCGGTCTTTACCATCATTTAGAGAATTTACTCTTAAAGGTGTATGTGGATAAGACATTAATATTAAAGTTAAGTATAAATAACTAGCGACTCGCTCCTGCCTCCCACGGTTTTTACGACTTGACAAAACATCGAGATTTCTTAGTTATATGTAACTTTAATAGTAACATATTATACACATAAACCTTCCGGAATAAATTATCTAAACGATGGTGAAAACCTCATCAAAATCTGTTGCGTGGTTTAGAAGAACAACTCGGATACACAGACAAACACGAAAACTACTTTAATTTATAATATGTTTATGTCGCAGCCATATTGTATAACACGCCGTATTACAAATAGGCGCGCCCGATTGAAAAACATCGCTGTTTTGAAATGCGGCTACCTTTCGGTCAGCCAGATCGTGGTGGCGATACATTCTACAAAGCGGCGTTCAACGTTTAGATTTATTGTCAACAAGAAGCAATGTAGGGTGACTTTAAATTATGAAAAACAAATCCAAAAAAAGGCAAAATTTTTGAAATCTCAAATTTTTTATAAAAATAAAATGGTCTTATATTATAATTTTCTTATATTTTTTTTTAAACATTTCTTATATTTAAATGCTTACAAGTATGCAATAATTTGTTAGAATATGTACTGGTCATTTAATACTATGCTAGCAAATATAGGTTCTGAATGTTTTTATCTTAATAACTTGTTTTTATGTTTAATTTAAAGTTTTATTTATTTATCGTAACAAAATGGGAACAAAACAAAATTCTAAATTCAATATTATTTTCACTTTGTTGTGACACCGTTGTCGATTGCGACGCCATTTTTTTAGTTATGATCACGCGGCGCGTGTCAGATTTCAAAGCGGCGTATCGAAGATGCGCCCGTTTGTATGTGGGCGCCAGGTTACTAAGCCGCTTTGGCGAACGCGAATTGCTCATACAATGCGGCGTACTTTATTTCAGCCGAATTGAAATCCGGCTGAACGAAAGGTAGCCGCATTTCAAAACAGCGACGTTTTTCAATCGGGCGCGCCTATTTGTAATTCGGCGTGTTATACAATAAGGCTGCGACATATAGATAATAAAGACAGCTCGAAGTTTTTTCAAGTCGTAAAAAGCGCGTGATGTAAGGGCGGGTCGTTAGTTATGAAATGAAATGAAATTGATGATTCTGTAAATAGGATATTAGAATTACTCCTACACGTCATAAATAGTTAGATGAATTATAAAAATACTCAACATTTGTTTGCAAAATAAAAGCTTTTTACCTTATATTTAGAGCTAATAATAACAAACAGGAAAATTTGTATCGTTATTATGCATTTTCAGTAGGTCCCACGTCATTTGACCTTGTGCTAGCTTAGTACGGAGTTTTAATAGAATATGAGGTCAGCTTATACAAGACAAACAGACGCGGGTGATCTCGATGAGAACCGCTAAGAAAATTTAACACTTTCCTTTAACTTTTTCCTTTTCACTTTAGTTTTTTTTTTAGATTAGATTCTTTTCAGAATGATAATAGGGAATATGCATGTATCTTTGAAAATATTTTTATTCGATAGCTTACATCGTCAAATAATAGTAAAAAAAAATTGACGGCAAAAAAGCAATTAAAAGTAGTTAAAAAAATGTTTAAAAATATCCAACCGATCTAGGCTATTTAAACACCCTCCATTTGGCGCGCTTGGTGTGGTGACGTCACAGTCCGTGAAAACAGACAAGCAACGGTCAAGTCAACGTCAAACACTCCTTTTTCTATGAGCGTTTGACATACTTGACACTTGTTGATTGACTTGACATTGACGTTTGATTGTTATCAAAACAATCCGGGGATTGTTACGTCACATCCGCCCTTAGCCTTTTCAAGTATTTGAATTACCCACAGTTATTTGGGACTTTTAAAAAATTAATTTCTCGCTCAAAAACAAATTTTATTCAAAAATATTGATGGAGGCATAATTCTGAAGTAACATAGTTTCTAGAAAAAAATATTTGAATCACATGCATATTCCCTATTGTTGTAAACTATATTTTGTTCGTATGGAGAAACTGATAAAATAGTAATATGTCCTTGATATCATTTTGTACGATAAGATTCTAATCTAAAAACAAACACTGAATCTAGTAATTATTATTGGATTGCGTATACTGCGTTTCCAAACATGTAAACAAATATGTGTTTTTGGAAAAGCAACTTTAAACCGCTCCCATAAAGTTCAGTTTGCCATAAAATGTTTGAAGTTGAGCACTTGAAACATTTTATGAGCTTTTCAATAAAGCTAGTCATTCTGTAATCAACTTAATTTACACTAGTATAAAGTTGATATTCGTTACTGGGTTGTGGTGGTCAGATAGGCAGTCGCTCCATGTAAAATACTGGTATTCAGCTGCATCCGGTTAGACTGGAAGCCGACCCCAACATGGTTGGGAGAAGGCTAGGCAGATGATGATGATGAAAGTTGATATTCGTTTACATGGAAATAACATCAATTGGAAAAAAATATTTGAATAGAATTTAGGACAAAATATTTACTTTCAGTAGCTGTTTAGAATAAAAGCCAACTTCAACAACAGCTACATAATTAACATATTATTCAATACTTACAGTTAACGAAGAAGATAGAGAATGCGGAGAAGAACTCCAAAGCCATCGAGCGCTGGATCAAGGACGTGAGTGAGCTTCACTTGTCCAAACCGGCGCCGACCGTGGCGTACACCAGGTAACAAGACATCACTATATATTATAAAAAAAACAAAGTCCTCCGCCGCGTCGGTCTGTCTGTCTGTTCGCGATAAACTCAAAAACTACTGCACCGATTTTCATGCTGTTTTCACCAATGGATAGTGGTACTCGAGGAAGGTTTTAGTATACATATAATAACCGACATCCACGCGGGCGAAGCCTGGCATCAGCTAGTTAACTTTAAATTAAAAACTTTGTACAGTAGTTTTTCATAACTCACCGAGATTTAGAAAAAGTTCAGCATTGTCGCTTACACCTTGAGAGCAGTGGTGGCTCTGTGGTAACGGCCGCGACTTACGAGTAGGTTGTAGCGTTCCCTTTACTTTGTGTAAATTATTTCATCACCACTGCTCTCAAAACGGTGAAGGAAAACATCGTAAGGAAACCAGCGTGTCCTAGAACAAAAAAATTCTAAGACATAAGACGAAATATACCTGTGTTCTTTACAAAGTTCATTATTAAGGTCTAAACAGTTTTTGTTAACTTTTGTGTGAATTTTGCTTCAGAACTTCCATATCACATAAAACAAGTCTTTATTAAAACAAAAAACTTTGTTACAGTAAAATGCCCGACATCGACACCCTAATGGAGGAATGGCCGGAATCGATGGAGGAAACACTCAACGAGGTCGGATTCCCTCCCGGGACACTAGACTGTTCCCTCTCTCAATACGTGGACCTCGTCTGTGGCCTGTTCGACGTGCCCATAGCTGGTGACACCCTCAACGATAGGATCCAGGCCTTGCACCTGCTGTTCAGTCTGTACTCCGCTGTGAAGACCTCGCAGCTCTATGCTGAACGACAGAAAGAAAGCAGCGATAGTAACGCGTAGATAAGAATAAATTTTTGTTTTGGAACTGTGTTGTTTTACTTCTTTTACGTTCACAAAAGCCACGTTATCCAAATCCAAACTAATATTATAAATGCGAAAGTAACTCTGTCTGTCTGTCTGTCTGTCTGTCTTTCTGTCTGTCTGTCTGTCTTTGCTTCACGCCTAAACTACTGAACCGATTTGTGTGAAATTTGGTACAGACATAGTTTGGAACTTGAGAAAGGACATAGGATAGTTTTTATTACAAAAAATAAAATAAAAAATAAAATTTATTCCGGACATACAGCGCCATCTATTGGTCAAGAGTCGGCATCAATTCAGTACTGAAAATTCATCGGAAAAATGTAAATAAATAGTAAAAAGGTATGAAAAATATAATATAATACAACTTTTAGTACATAGAAAATGCTCTAACGGAGTATAGATAATTCTATTAGTACTATATGTCGAGTTGGTGATCGCGCAATGGTGTCGATCGTTACACGAGTTCGGTTCATGTTATTGTTTTAATTCACGGAAAAAAGTAAATAAATAGTAAAAAGGTATGAAAAAAATAATACCAATATAATAAAACTTTTAGTACAAAGAAAATGCCCGAACGGAGTATAGATAAATAATCCGAGTTGTCACTATGCTCGATAGATGGCGTTGGGATCGAAATAGATCGCGCTATGGTTTCGTTACACGCATTTGGTTGGGTATCGGCCGAGCGCTTCGGTACTGTCGTGGAATTGTGGATTGATCGTTTCGTAAATTTAAAATTGATTTCGTTCATTTTTGAAGAGATCCCGCGAGATCGGGAACTATGTGGGTAAAACCAAAAATCTGTCGGAAGTCACTATTCCACGCGAACGAAGTCGCGGGCAAAAGCTAGTAACCTTATATCTTAAGATGTAATTTGATCAATTTAACACATTAAATGCCAGAGTAATAATGACAAAAATCACAAAAAAAAAAATCGTGCCAATTGATGTTATGGGTCTAGATATACATAGTATTAAATTTTGGGGTCAATCGGAGGCAGGGTTCCGTAGAAAATTAAAAAAAACTTCATGAGGTCACCGGTACCCTACATGGCGCACAGAAGTAATTATGTTGATTTCTGTTACCAAGGCGCCGTGCGGTCATCTCTCCGGGCACCCGCGCACCTCAGTCGCTTACACGCGCTATAATATACTAAAAGGTAAAAAAGTTTAATTTTACTATTCGTTTTATTATTCTTCCCATACCATTTATAAATACGTTTGGATTAAAAAAAAATGTTATGTTCTGGGATTTTTAACGTTATTGAAGGTTTATCTTTAATAATTCAAAATATTTTTACGTTACATAGAAACCATGCGAAAGTATTACTCCTGAGCGCCATTCCGGTCACTTACTAATAGGAAATCTATAGAAAACGCGTCCTACGGCGCGTAAACAAACTCTGAAAACAGGTTTACCGTGAGGTCACCGGTGTCCTACGTGGCGCCTTAATACAAGACCGCCTCCGGTCACCGGTGCCCTACATGGCAGTCAATGTGTTAAGAGCTGTATTAAAAGTTAGTTGGTTTTTCCCAATTCTCTATCCAACCTCCGATCTTTACCAACACTGCCAAGTGCTAGCGGTCCGGTAGTTGTTCAGTCTCAAGACTGAACTGACTGAAACAAATGTTTTGTTTCATGCGGGAATCGAACCAACGATAGCTCAGCTGCTGAGCTAACTATTTCTGAGCGACAGAAAGAGATTGACTTACGGGAAAATGCGAATCCCGGCGGCGGATAGGTGTGACTCGGCCTTAGGACCTAGGATATGTCCATCATCCTATTGATTCTATTATCATAAAGGGATGTTGCAGGCATTACACGATGAAACATGACTAACAAGAATACTGAGAGTATTGTTGTCAGTCATGTTTCGTCGTGTTTACAACCACATAATAAATATCTACACCCTTTCCTCAATCCACTAATACCTACAAATAAAAAATGTGTAATTCATGTAAATTATATTTATTGTAACTCAAATGAGATCTACATTAGGGTATCTGGAAGACTACATAGGACTAAAATATTACATCTACATTACTCATGTACCATAGAAAAATATTTTATTTAAATATGCTATGAATGATTATTTAATCATTTTTTTATTCACAATAATTATGATACATTTTTCTAGTACATGGCTGTATAACTAGTTTCCAGTGACTTCTCGTGATTTTTTATAAAATGTAGTCCTTATTTAAAAGCTAAGTAATAAAGACTTGATGAAGGAAGTCCCACTTTCTTACATAAACCCTTGATATTTTAGGATAGAAATAAATATGTTTTTTTTATT
The DNA here is from genome assembly GCA_947522985.1 of Lithophane socia. Classification (NCBI taxonomy): domain Eukaryota; kingdom Metazoa; phylum Arthropoda; class Insecta; order Lepidoptera; family Noctuidae; genus Lithophane; species Lithophane socia. The sequence continues at coordinate 13,513,162 of OX383270.1, read as the reverse complement.
GTTCATAAATAAGATGCACATTATAAAATAAACACAAAATACTCACACTTGACGGTTTTTAGGCAATTTAAAAAAAAAAAAATTTTAGTCCGTAAGAAATATATAGGGATCTATTGGTGCATATAAGTGAGATCTTCCTTTAGTAACTACATTTATTAAGACCCTTTGAACTTCAACATTGTAATAATTGAAATATTTTAACTAAAATTTTAATGAATTATGCTGGGTGTTACTATATTTACAATTTTAAATAATGAAGGTGCATTTAGGTTCACAATTTTCTAAAAAATCTATACAGTTTTAGGCTAGCGCCATTCAAAGGGTCTCCGTCATCGACAACAAAACCCTAAAATATATTTACATATTACAGCGAATTTACAAAGCATCTTTATCACAGTTTTCCATTATTTGCACCCACCCTTACATACATACAGACAGATATTACATGAGCCATGATCGTTGGGAGATCCCATCGTAAGATGGTTCATTTCTGAGGGCCTAGACAAGTGACAATCGCTTCCAAAGCGTTTCGTATTTCTACAACGACTTTCAACAGGATTGACATAAGCTTTTCGATAGCTTATATCAGTATATCAGCCCTATACATTTTTGCCTTTTCCATCATCGTTATCGCTGATAGGATGTCAGTTTGTCTAGGCCCTCTGATTACAAGGATTATCAAGTCCAGGCCCATGCTTCTTAAACTATACAAAACAAACATAATACATATCAGCCCTTAACGGGGATGCGCTGTAGCCCGCGAAATTCAAATTTTCTTACGTATTTTGCGATTTGCAGGTCAGTGTCAGGTTGTATGTTGATTATAATAAAGTAAGAATAATCCCCAAATGTCATGATTTCATGAAATAGTCATTCAATACACTTATATGAACTTAGAGAGTTGTCTTGCTGATTCTAATGTTTATAATTCTGTAAATCCACATTTGTTACGTTCGCGAATCATATTTTAACCAACACTGACCTGCAAATTGCAAAAAAAACGTAAGAAAATTTGAATTTCGCGGACTGCCCTAAAGCTTTCGCCTAGGTGTCTGCTAACCATGAAAACAAATGAAGTAGTAACACATTTACTACAGTCCTTACACATTCTGTTATTTGACCTCTTTTCATTTTCTTTGCACTAAGGTGCTGCTTTTGCATCACTGTCAAAATCAAAGTGATCTTTATTCTCATTGCATTAAGATTGCTGGTTAGTTGCGGTCAGTGGCAAAAAATGCGCGATACATTTTTTGCGAATGTCGTTCTATACTTGTGGGTTCGCGAATCCGTCCGAATGTCAGGGATTACACGGAGTTCAGAAGGCCAATCAGCCAAATTCAAATTTTCTTACTTTTTTTGCAATTTGCAGGTCGGTATCAGGTTGTATGTTGATCTAATTATGATTCGCGGCCGTATCAAATATTTATTTATAGAATTATAATCGTAAAAATCATCATTCATAATACCCTATTGAATGACTATTTCATGAAATCATGACACTTAGGCCAATTCTAGCTTATGGTACAAAGATCGTTTGGCGCGTGGCAAAAATCAGAACTAACACCGCCATCTTGTTTTTTTTAAACATTTTTCACAAATGTTTACCAACAGCGCCACCCTGTCAACGTCAGTTATGCGCCAAAAGATCCTTGTACACTCTAGAAAGTGTTGTACACAATATCACTTCATTTATTCACTCATGTATCACGTCATAATCACACATAAATTTTCACTTTAATTATCTTAATTAAACAGTCTCGAAACCGTGTCTTTTACTCACTTTGAAAAATATGTTTTTACGTTTTTTTTTGTAGTTTACTTTTTAGTCATCAGTCGATAGTTTTAACGATATTATCACACTGTAACTAGTATAGTGGCAAGTCGAAATGACATTGTTAATGTTTTTGCACGTTCCAATGTACGTTAGTCACTGTCTTGGTTACCTGTAACAAAAATAAGAGAATATTATTTGGGTTTTTCTTTTTATAATAGTCCTCCAGACCGTATTTTCGGCCACGGCGGCCAATCTCAACGGAGACCTTCGGCGCGGGAGATATTATAGTGCACAAGTGTTTGCGCAGACACAAGTGCACTCTCTCTTCCCTCACTCTCATAATCCGATGGGACGGTAATCCGACACGACCGGAGAGAGATCAGGCGCAGGACCAACGGCGACACGTGCGCACCGAGGCACGGGGGTATCACACCGCCAACTTCCAAACTCCGGGCTGTTACTACGAAATTCCTAATGGAAAAATCCAATAACACTTTGCCCGACCCGGGAATCAAACCCAGGACCCCACGCTCTGCAGTCGCGCTTGCGACCACGAGACCAACGGGCAGTTAAGTAGTTCTTTTTATACAGCGTGTAACAACAGCGTTTTGTTTTGTTGGAAAAACGCAGTGCGCAGGGTGTGGAGCAGCTCCAACAGTATCCTAAGCATGATTTCAAGTCGCCTAGACTGTATTTTCATGAGTCGCTGTTGTGCCATCTCACATGGGTTGCCACAACGGTGATCCTATACTATTTGTTTGTTTTTGTGAATTGTTAGTTCTTACGAACATAGTTGTAAGTCTTAATAACCATTTTTGAGTCATAATAAATGAATAAGGATCATTCTATTTTATTCTACAGGGTGTTAGGGTAAACACCGTGCACCGTTATCCTTGAAACCAGTCGTTTGGTTTCATTTACAGAACGTAAAATCAATAGAAAATTACAACTTTTTTGTAAAAAGAAAATCTAAATTTTACCACAAGAGTATTTCACCATACGCGCTAGGGCAACGAAGTTACGTCTCAACACGGGCGAGGGGGGCGGGACGTGACCTGACCGGCCGCGAGCGCGACCCCTATTGTGTATTTATTCATGTGTTGTGTAGATAGGAGGGGTGGCGACCTCGAGCGTATATCCATGAATTTGCGGACGGTGTCGGATAGAAACTAATTTAAAAAAAATGAAAATAATGTTTTTTTTTGTTGTGAGTCGGTCATTTATTTTTATATTTAAATCAACTACCCTTTTAATGACAACGGTGTTTACCCTGACACTCTGTATAGGGCGGGCGTTTTGACTCATGACCTTCAAAAAATTGTTTTAAAACGACTTTTGATTTTGAATTTTCTAGTGTAACTGTGTATAAAATAAAGGTTACCTTGCTAGTGGTAATGGAACAGGTTGAACAGTCTCCGGTTAAAGAATCGCTGCTGCTTGAGCTCGGACAGCTCCCGCTCGTCGTCGTTGCGGATGCAGAAGTAACTCGTGATCACGCTGCGGCAGATCGGGCACTTGTCTAGTTTAGCTGGAAAAGGAGATGAAAAATTGTGAGTAAACAAATCAGCAAATTTAGGTAAAAGCCACATTAAATCAAATAAAATTTCACATAAGTTAATAATGCATAATACGTTCTTCTGTTTTCTGTTTGCCATGAACATAAATTAATATCTATAATAAAAGCCTCCAGGGCACAAAGGGCGTGCACGCTGAACGGTTACCTAAATTATAATCCACCCTAATGCCCGCTTTCGTTATATGTATATGGAACTGTCTTGCAAAATATCATGCGTCTAGAAAGACAAAGAAAGAAAGAATAACGTTTATTTGGACACAGTTCATGAAACACAAAATAAAGAATTAAAAAAAAAATGTTTTTACAACCAGAACGTTTTTGTTTTATCTAAATCCAGCACTGTAGGCAGATTTTAATTAAGTAGATCCTGCCTTGATCCAAAAAGGTTAAGATCCGCCTCCTAAGGTCGGGTCCTCAAGGCGCCAGTAACATTGACAGCTGCTGCGTTTGTATTGATAGCCTGATCGCAGATGCGGCGCGCGATCAGAATAACAATTCATTGGTAAGTGGCACAGTCAAGGTTGCAAGCGATGCTAGAAAGATGCTATAGTGAAGCTATTGACGAAGAATCCTTCAGACAGAAGTTTATTTAATGTAATTAATGAATTATTAATGAATTACGAATTAATGAATTACGCTTAGTAGGTCTAGGTATAAATTAACGTGTCACCGCGTTGCTCCCTAAACTGCGCAACGGATTTTAATGCGCTTTTCATGATCATTTATAGAATTTATTCCGGAAGGTTTATGTGTATGCATAATCATAATCAGCCTATAATTTTCCCACTGCTGGAACACAGGCCTCCTCTCGGTAAGAGGGTGTGGACCGTAATCCACCACGCGGGCCCAGTGCGGGTTGGCAGATGTCACGTCTTCGAATTTTTTAGTTCTACGACATGCCGGTTTCGTCACGATGTTTTCCTTCACCGTTTTGATACCTGAGGGGCAATTCCCATAATTTTTAAACTATAATTTGTAATCTGTCAAAAATACAATCTGTCAATTTATAAACATTTTTGGCAAGTTTGACAGTTTGCGACTAGAATGTGAACGTTTTTTAAGTACGAAAATTGGCCCTCAGTGGTGATGAAAAATAATTTACAAACTATAGCGCTTGTCTGGGTTCGTTGTTCCACCGGAACCGGTTATTCAACCGTAACTCAGCAACACTATATTTTAATATCAAATTTAATAAACCTTTATAAAACCAAGTATGCTTTATTGACGCAATTATTGCGATAATTATTCTTGTTATATCGCCATGTACATTAAAAACAATAAGCTATAAAATATATCTCGCTCCTATAAGGAGGTGTGGGTCAAAGTTAATTGCTCACTGCATACTGTATAAATCACTGTACCGTGACTGGCGTTGACAATAGCCTTTATAAAACTAACACCGACTAACAAAGCATCAATATTTATGTTTGTTCTTGTTATTGACAACTTTTGTGTACTGTTGTTCTGTGAGATGTTCTGAATTCCATGGATAGCCAAACGTACAAATACAGGGTGTTAGGGTAAACACCGTTATCCTTGCAACCAGTGGTTTGGTTTCATTTATAGAACGTAAAATCAATGGAAAATTACAACTTTATTTTTTATTTTTTTAAATCTACATTTTACCACAAGAGACGTAAGTTTGTTGCCCTATGCGCTAGGGCAACGAACTTGCGTCTCAACACGGGCGCGGGGTGCGGGACGTGACCTGACCGGCCGCGAACGCGACCCCTTCTTCAGTCTATCGGCTATTTCGCTAGCGAGCACGTTGTCGGATAGAAACTTTTTAAAATCTTTAATGAAAATAACGTTTTTTTTTGTTGTGTTTGGTCATTTATTCTTATATTTAAGTTAAGTACCCATGGTTTGAATGACAAGAGTGTTTACCCTTACATCCTGTATGTCTATCCTTTCCCAGCTCGATATCAAGACCACGGGGCCAAGTCTACTAATTTCCAAACGTGTCAGTGGTCTCACAATGATGAGTTTTTGACATATTTTGTATGGCATATCTGTCAAACACTGAATATTGTGAGACCACTGACACGTAAATTAGTAGACTTAGCCCCCTGATTGTCTACAGTTTCCCTAAAGCGTATTTTGAACTATTTCGGCCACATAATGCGAAGGGGAGATAGCAGTCTAGAAAAGCTGGTCATTGTTGGCAATACCGAAGGAAAGATACCACGAGGCCGGTCGCCAACACGATGGTACGACCAAGTAAAAGAAGCTACGTCCTCAAGCAAACAGCAGGTGGTGATGGCGACTTTGGACCGGAGTCGATGGAGGCAGATTATCCGTTTAAAGGGGTCCAGTGGCCACGACCCTCAGTAATGAGGGACCGATTGAAGAAGAAGACTTCTGAGATGATACGTGTTTTAGGTTAGATAGCAGGCTGAGTATGCTTGAGCCTAAGGCGGCACATGTTGGGGGCCATGCACATGTTGGGCGGGGGTTTTTTTTTGCGACTGACTTCTGATTCAAAAAGTTTACAAGATATCATCTCCGATTTAGAAAAACTTTGATTTTGCCAAGAGTCGCTCTGACACTCAAACCAGTCCTGATGACAGACTTTTCCTAAAAAGTGAAGAAAACGGAATTTCCTGTAACCAAAATTTCAGTTGGCATCCACCAACCCGCACTGTGTTCGTTCTCGCGCACAGAGTGGAACGAACACAGTGCGGGTGAGTCCCAGACTCATATTTGGGATATTTTTTTTTTTTTTTATATCTCATATTTGGTTTTCTATACAACAAAATAAACAGGATGTCACCCATAGTTAACCTCACTAGAACTATGTGCAAAAAGGAAGTTACTGCCTTACTACAACAACTAAACTATGAGGATACTGAAAACTTACTTACCTCTATGGTGTAATATCTAAGCTATAGCAATAATCCTTACAAAATAAAAAAAAACCTATTTACCTATTTACTTATTTAACTATAAGTTACATAGCGCCTAACACACACACAATAACGCGTCATTCAACACTCCACACTCACACACACATACATACACACACTTCCACACACAAATAACCTTTAACAAAAGTATAGTTTATATGTAAAGTTTAAAAATTTCCACTCGAGCCACCAATCTTTTTTATAATATTGTTTTCTTTTAGGTCGTCAGTGTACAAGTACACCAAAAAAAAATAATTGTAAAATTTTGTAAAAGGGCGGAGACCTGGTGATCTGAAATACAGGCCTAGAGCTTAGTTTAGGCACCAGTCTCCCACAATATAAAAATGTTGTCTGACTGATAGCTTGTAACAATGTATCATGTAATATTGTGGTGAGAAAAATAAATCTTATCTTATCTTATCTTATTTAATTTACAGCAGGCGTAGCATGGCGCTTTCTATCTCTACGAAGAATAGACATAGCTTTTTCTATACAAAGTGACAAAACGGTACTCATGCTACGCCTGCTGTTAGGTATAAGACCTTCACAGACTCAGCCAAGGCGATGCTATAAGTATCTCACAAGATGGACCGATGACTTTTAAAAGGTGCTTCAAAAATGTGAAATGATGATGATTGTACTCACGCAGACAGTCGGCACACAGACAGGCGTGGCGGCACGGCAGCAGCGCGCGCGACAGCGGCGTGGCGGCGCACACGCAGCACAGCGCGTCCGCGTGCGCCGCGCCGTAGCCCTCCGCCGGCGCGCCGCACTCGCCGCTGACGTACAGTTGCTGGAACACCACACACAACATGATAAATATGATAATAAAGAAATCTCAAGAAAAGTATGTGCTTCGGGAACCATCCTATAGACGCCGTGTAAAGGCACAGTCGTGAGTGTTGTATGGAGCACTATGGAAGCTTCTTGACAGACACGTTTTTTTCTACAGCGCGGTTTATACGCCGTACCATAAAGAAACCGTGCAGTGTACAAAGAGCCTAACAGTGCCCGAACTAGGGAAATCGAACCAAGGATCCCATGCTCAGAAGTCGGTATCTTTTACCTTCGGGATGAATTGGTACAGGCAGAAAGAAGTAACAGGATATCTTAGTCATGATTATAGATGTAAATAAACCGTCCGTGGTTTAAAAACCGTGTTAAGCAAATTTAAAACGGTTTAAAATCCACGGACTTTGGTTTAAAACGGTTTATTTACAGCCTTTAACCAAAATCCATTGTTTAAAAACCGTTTTAAATTTGTTTAACACGGATTTTGTTTTAAAACGGTTTATTTACATCTATAGTCATGATGATCTATACTCCATTTGAAATAAGATTAGACATTTAAAAAAACCTTTTTACAGTCCGTTCAACCGATTTTGACTTCTATACCGTAGGCATAAGGATGACATTAAAAGCAAAAAAGTGGTTGCAATCAAAATCATAAAAAAAAACAAAATATTTTATTTCACATAAACCTACAAGGGCACTTATGAAACATCAGAAGCAAGGTGCACGGTTCCAATTGGTCGTTTCCTATGGAGAAGAGCCGGCAAGAAACTCCATGGTTACTCTTTTAAAAATAATTGGCTTTTACAATACTTTCAAATTACAGTGTTGGTAGGTATGGGAGGACAATGTAGGCCTTTCAACAAGTAAGTACCAGGTACTTAAAAAAAATAGAAGATGTTCAATAAATCTACAGTCCAATAAGCCTACAACGTTCTCACATTCACAAAATAGAAAATAATCTATCTAAAAGACTAATAACAATAAAATTAAAATTCAAATAAAAATAGAAACCTATTTAAACCTATTGACGTGATTGCTATTACAACTGTAACAAATTGAATAATTATAAACCTGTCCACAAAAGCCACTAAGAGTTGAAATTAATTGGAGGTATATAATGTCAAATACAATGATTATATGTCAAGGATGAATGTAAATAAAATAAACATGGTAATTTGGGAGCAGTTAATAGACTCTTACATAAATATGCCGTTAATGAGGTACCAGGGAAGCCACATGTGCAGAAGGAATTATTGCCAAACTTCCTTGTATTCAACGTAGTCTTTAATCTTATAATATGCTTTTTTGATAAGAAATACCAACCGAGTAACTGTTTACAATACCAACTGTTTACTACAGCTGCCATTTTTCAAGCTACCAACGTAATAGAAGTCAAAATCATTTGAACGGACTGTAAAAAAGGTTTATTTAAATGTCTAATCTTATTTCAAATGGAGTAGATGTGTTCTCTGCTGTCATAATCCCTTGAGAAAATTATAGTCATAGATGAAATAATACATATTAAACATACATTACATACCTAAACAATTATACATATTAAATATGGATGTTATTTACGTGTGTTTTTATTACTAGATGTACATCACAATTGTATGGGTGATCATGTTTTATTATACCATCAATAACTTATTGGTGACGGAAATAAACATATCTGCTTGAAACTGCGAGGTAAATGGAAATAGTCGGTATTGAATTCTGAGGCAATATTTTCTGAGGATTATTGATGTTAATTTGAGGTTTTCCTGTTATTAGTTTGTGCTTAGTAAGGTCATGGCACAATAGGAATTAATGTCCCCGAATAGTACAGAAGGCGCACTCCGCATTTTGTTAGTTATGAAGCTACAAGTACGCGGCGGACTTGTCTTGTCAGGCCAATTCAGTGACCGTAACGTAGTCAGAAGTTAAAAGAGTTACGCGATAGAAAGATAAATAAATAAAATGTATTCAAATAAAAAGTAAAATTATGATTTACATTAATTACAAAGGAGGAAACTTTAATTCTAGCTGTAGTATAGACCTGCCTGATCTAGGTTTGTGAAAACCTGTGTTTCAGGCCATCAATTTACAGTCTAGATAGATTTGTGACGAATTGCGGGGAAGTCCGAAAGGGATACCGGGACCCTTGGCAACAGGCAACTGAAGGAACACAACAGTCAGTAAAAGTCTGACACCCGCTCCGCCCAGAGCGGGAGAAGTAATTCGATGATTTCCCAGACTCAAAAAAAAAAAAAAAGATTGATGTGACGAGGATGGATATATGGATAGGCCGAGTAAATGCAGTTCATATTTTATGCCGTTGAAGGCTTAATTACGAGCGTGTGAAAAGGCACAAACGTCTTACCTTCAAACAGGACAGGTGTCCGTTCGCTTGCTTCAGGTACTGCGCTATGACGCCACTCGGCAATGGACACTGGTCGTCTCTGATGTGAACTACGCTTATTAGAGCCACCTGCAAAAAGAAAAAGAAAAAAACTATTTTAACATACATAACATGTTGTGAGGAGTGAGAGTGTAGCTCGTGACTAAGTAATAACAGCCGCACGGGTCGATCCATCAGGTTAATCTACGCTTGCCGGGGTTGCTCCGTGGATGGGTCTTTACATACCGAGACTCCTCCGTGCCTCGGAAAGCACGTTAAGCAGTTGGTCCCGGCTGTCATTCGTGGATCTTTGACAGTCGTTACGAGTCGTCAGAAGCCCGAAAGTCTGACCACCAGTCTTACCAAGGGGTATCGTATTACCCAGTTCCCCGGTTGTGGAGGTCAGATAGACAGTCACTCCATGTAAAATACTGGTATCCAGCTGCATCCGGATAGACTGGAAGCCGACCCCAACATAGTTGGGAAAAGGCTAGGCAGATTGATTGATTGAACATGTTGTGAGGGAGGTTTTTAGACTTGCGACAATCTAAGAAGTCCGTTTTGACAGGTATAAAAATCCATTGTGTAGAAAAAAAAAAATGGTTTCTTAAATACTGATTCTCGAGACATATCGATTAAACATACTTAGAGAGTTTGTAATCGACGACTTATCTACATTGCTTAGCGCTACTGCTGAGTACGAGGTCCTGGGTTTGATTCCCAGGTCGGACAAAGTGTTATCGGAATTCTCCATCAGAAATTTCTCAGTATCAGCCCGGAGTCTGGATTTGTGCCCAGTTGATGGCAATAGACTAGCACCTTATTACATGGGACTTAAACACAACTGGCGAAATGTGGATGTACTATACTCGTAGGTTCACCTCTGCCTGAACCGTTCGTAATAATAAATGTGACAGATAAATTAGATAGCCTGGGATCTGGAGAAGGAAATGATGAAATATTAGGTGTGATTTTATGTATGTATCTAAAATACACGTAGACAGAGTCGCGGGCAACCAATAGTAAATTAATAAATATAATGAATTAATCTATTTATAAACAAGTTAAATTAAATTTAAAATTTGAAAACCCCCGACAAAAACAAAGCAACTAATAAACGATTTTATTATTTTATAACTAAGAACACTCTCGATAAAGTCACCTCCAAACAAAACCAAAAAAATCAAACTCGGTTCAGCCGTTTGGCAGCTACGATGGCGCAGACAGACACACAGATACACACGTTAAACTTATAACACCCCTCTTTTTCCGTCGGGGGTTAAAAATAAAATTTGTAGAGCATACTGCGCATTGGTAGAATGATACGCCTCACTTTAAAATATTAATACGGCTGCAGTAGCTACGTGTGGCGCGTGTTTGGGTATGAATTTTATTTGCGAAGAATTATTGAACAGCCAGAGGCCAGGCGTTTATTTAGGATTTTTTTCGGAGTTAGCATATGCATTGGACGGACATTAAAGATTGTATACACATCGAGCACAAACTTTAGGGGTTTATCGGCGGAATATTTGCATCGGGTCAGCATTTACATTATACAATTGATTTTGAATATTTGACAAGCCGTGTCATCATCTGCCTAGCCTTTTCCCAACTATTTTGGGGTCGGCTTCCAGTCTAACCGGATGCAGCTGAATACCAGTATTTTTTAAAGCCGTGTGCCCGATGGAATTTCCCATCGGCAAAAATGAAAAACTTCCATACAAACATTTTATTTTTTATCATTCCTTATTTAAACTCTTTATGGGATGAATTATAAAAAAATCGTTATGATAGGAATTTTTATGTAAAATATCATGCTTCTAGACCCAGTGGTTTAGGTTGGTGCAATGTCACTATCTATGTAGTCACTTTCTAAACATACTTATGTGAATACGTATTACTGGAGGAACTGACTCCCAAGTCACAGGCAATAAACCTAGTTCGGGAGCCAGGGAACCTGTTACTGTGTATATTGTATGTTATGTTATGAATAAATAAAATTTATCCCAATTTATTTGTGGTCGGCGCAACATGTCCCTTTCTTCCATACTTCTCTATTAGCCGTCATCTCGGTAGTCACCCCTTTTCTAGCCATATCATCTTTCACACAGTCCATTCATCGTTTCTTCGGTCTTCCCCCACTTTTATAGCCATCGACATTAAAACCCAAAACTTTCCTTACGACATTTTTTTGTCTGTCAGTGAATGAATTTAAGATTCTGCCAGCTAATAATTGATCCTCAAGGAAAGTCTGAAGGTAGTTCAGAGAGAGAGTTGGGTATTATACAGGGTGTTAGGGTAAACACCGTCATCCTTGAAAGCACGGCTCTAGCGAGCACGGTGTCGCATAGAAACTTTTTAAAATCTTTTAATGAAAATAATTTTATTTTTTGTTGTTACTCGGTAATTTATTTTTATATCCTTAAACCCTGTATACCTACTGTCAATATGTTTACCGTGAAGAAGACTTGGTGAAAGTAGCGGGAATCTGGCGGATGCAGGTCTAGGACCAGTCGTAGTGGCGAATGTGGCGATGCTTAGGTGCGGCCTATGTCCAGGAATGGACGTCTTCCAGCCAGATAATGCTTACCGTATCATCAGGCCTCAGCTCTCCGGTGTCCCGTAGATCTCGCGCCAGGATCACCACGAGAGGATAGCAGGACCGAGGAGGTGGGCCCAGGTGAAGAGGCTCCTCCGTTGATAGCCTGAGGGCCTTCTCGTCATGAGGGTTACTTCTGAAAAGAACATAATAGTTAACATGAACTTCTTTAAACTGAATAAGTGGATATTTTAATCTCGAGTCTTTTGGCCAAATTCTCAAACGCAACTCTTTAAGGTATAATTATAAGAAATTCATGCATGAGGCATGTCCTTGAACCAAAAATTAGAAGACACGTGACTTCCAATAAACCGCACTGCGTGGTGGATTTCGGCCCGCTCCCTCTCACAGAGAGGAGGCCTGCGCTGCGCCCTAGATGTGGGAACATTACATTTTAATTATGATTATCTATACTAATATTATAAAGAGGAAAGATTTGATTGTTTGTTTGTTTGCATTGAATAGGCTCCGAAACTACTGAACCGATTTGAAAAATTCTTTCGCCATTAGAAAGCTACATTCATCTTGAGTAACATAGGCTATAATTTATAAAGATTACACGCGGGCGAAGCCGCTGGCGGCAGCTAGTACAAAATAAAAACAACATGTGTGTGTCATTTCTATGACAATTAAAACTGGTTAGTCCAAGGATTTTAAGGTTTAAAATAAAATATGCTAAATCAAGGGAATAACAATATTTATCTCTTTTTTTTGCACCGGAAAAGGTCAGGATCGAATTATAATAATTATGCAAGTATTTAAATATTAGGCATGACAGATGGCTGCAATAAAAATTAAAATATTTAAAGGTTTTAAGAAAAATAAAATTAATGCCTCACAAGTGTTGACTGTCAATGTCACATTAGTAATTGTAATGTCGACGACCATCAACACAATAATAAATCGAGATTTATTTAACGATCGTTATCGAAGCTGAAAGAACGATCTTTTAGCACATCACGCAATATATTTTCAATGTTTTTTAAAAGAGTGTAACTTTTTTTACAAGACCGCTAAAATGAATTACGTTTCTTAAAAAAAAATACTGAAAATAAATGAAACTTGCAGCAGCAGCATAATCAGCCTATAATGTTCCCACTCCTGGGACACAGGCCTCCTCTCTTCGAGAGGGAGTGGGCTTTTTAATCTACCACGCGGGCCCAGTGCGGGTTGGTAGATGTCTTTTCTTCGAATTTTTGGTTCTAGAACATGCCAGTTTCCTCACGATGTTTTCCTTCACCGTTGAAAACTTGAATGAAACTTGGTTTATCTTAAATTCTGGACGAAAACTTAAAAGTTAACTTTTCATTTCTGCAAAGCAGAGTAACTACGACATAGGTAAATAACCCTCCTTTTTGCCGCCGTAGTCGGTTAAAAAGACGTAAGTATCGCTGTAGTTTTCACAGTAAACAATGAAATTGTCAATAGCACCAGTCCCACCAGATGACAGAGATCACGATTTGGCTCGAGCTCTTTTTACACAAAAATAACATCACACCTGTATTACTTGAAGGGTTACGCAGAGGGTGGTGGGTGTGATGTGTGGAGGCGAGTTTTTTCTAGTCCATAAAATGGTACAAATTAACACTTACAATACAGCAGTCAAGGTTCAGGAAAATAAATTTAAGTTTTTTATCCTCATGGATTATGGAAACACTATTTACGATAGCTATGTGTAATCGATAATTTACTGGTTCCAGTAAAAAAAAATAAGGAAATATCTGATAAATAATGTGTTACTGGCGGCTACTTGGCACAATACCCTTAAATCAACTTTGCTACTGAGAATAATAATCGCCTTTTGATAACTTTTTATGCGAATTTGCTCGCAAAGGCAGCTACAAAATAAGGTTGACTTCGTAGAATTGCATTTAGTTTTATTTTCGGTTTTAAACAAGGAAAATCAAGGTATCCAGGTTTAGCGAACTTACAATGGGCACACCACACATCGTCTTGTCCACGACAGGACGATGACTCACACGATACAAATTAATTTGAGTTGAATAATTAAGTTAGATGTCTGCAAAACAACTGGCATGTTGACATTGCCTAAGGACTTGTCCGATGAACTTGTTGTTATTAATACAATGATTTTAAAACGTGTAAAAAAAGCCTTGTCCGAACCGTGAGGGTGTTGTTAAGAATCATACGTGTCTAATTATGAGGTTTTTTTTCCGGGTCATTGCATGCGGCGCGGGCGACCGTTCGTTTAGTGGGTGAATACAAGTCATAACTTATGACCTCTGTAGAAAATTTGCTAATTTATAATGAAATTGGGGTAATTTCGGAACTGAAAAACGTGAATTTCAAATTGCAATAACTTTTTTATTTTCAATAAGATTTTTTTTTTTTTATTTGAAGTTACTGCAGTACTAACCTATTACCCCTTTCGGATCGGACAGTGTTTTTGTTACACATTGTATAAATATTATCCTGATGGAGTTAAAATTGAGATGGTATTCGAGACGCCTAAGGCCGTCTGTCCACCGCCACCGTGTAAGGGCGATTTTATAATTTCTTACGTGACGATATTATCGTAGAAGTCCACGGGATCACGACACGTTACCACAGGAAAGTAAAAATCCCATAAAAAATAGAAGACCCTTTTAACTTCCGTCCACGATAACGTATTTCCATACACTCTATGGACTTGGACTTCCACCATAATATGGCCATGTTAAACATTACGAAAGCACCTTTAGCCGTACAGTAACAGTAGCTAAAAGGCAAAGTCTGACAAACAGTTTTACCAAGGTAAGTTTATAATTTTACCCAGGAACTGGGTTTTCGAGGTCAGATAGGTTGCCGCTCCATGTAAAATACTGTTATTCAGCTGCATCCGGTTAGACTGCAAGCCGATTAGCCGACCCCAACATAGTTGGGAAAAGGCTAGGTAGTCAGGCGGCCTTTCCCTAGAAGCAGCATGATCATCTCGAAGGATATAAGTAACGTTAAAACTCAAGCCACGTGTAACTTAATACAGGATGTAAGGGTAAACACTCTTGTCATTCAAACCATGGGTAGTTGACTTAAATATAAAAATAAATGACCGAACACAACAAAAAAAAGACGTTACTTTCATTAAAAGATTTTAAAAAGTTTCTATTTGACACCGTGCTTGCTAGCGAAACAGCTGACTGACTAAGGGAGGGATCGCGCTCGCTGCCGGTCAGGTCACATCCCGTACCCCCCGCCCGTGTTGAGACGCAAGTTCGTTGCCCTAGCGCATAGGGCAACGAACTTGCGTCTCTTGTGGTAAAATTTAGATCTAAAAAATTAAAAAAAAAGTTGTAATTTTCCAATGATTTTACTTTCTATAAATGAAACTAAACCACTGGTTTCAAGGATAACGGTGTTTACCCTAACACCTTGTATAAGGAAAAAGATCGGCTTTGGGTTGTACATGCGAAAACCTATTAAATTCATGCTGCATTATTTATGATGAGTTGGTTCGGTACTAAAATAATATTGAACAAGACAGTCAACAATACGAAACTTCCTACTTCGAAATACGACTTCAATATTGGTCTAAATACTGAGCAAAAATAATTACGATCTAGTACAGGGGTTCTCAAAGTGTGCGCAGCGGCGCCCTGGTGCGCCGTAGACAGTAAAGAGGGGCGCCGCCGCCCGTGAGTCGATCCTCTATAATTATCCGAAACCACAAATATTCGCGGGTCCGTACCTTTTTTAACCGACTTCTTCAAAAAGGAGGAGGTTCTCAATTCGTCTGTATGTTTTTTTTTTTGTATGTATTTTACGCGATTACTCCGTCAATTATGAATCGATTTTGATGATTCTTTTTTTGTTTGGTAGGTCATGCTTCAGAGGTGGTCCCATATAAATTTTATTAATTTTGCTTACGTAGTTTTTGAGTTAGCTTCAATAATTACGTATTTTTCTCACTTTGCGTATGTAGACGATATAATTATTTCACTCTTTCACTGTTATTTACATAGCAGGTAGTGGTATTCGAATTTGTATGGGGTAGGTACCACAACTAAACCGTGGAAAATAAAAACTTTTTACAAAAAAAAAAAACAACCGACTTCAAAAAAATAACACTTTTTTTTTTTGAGCGCTAGCATCGGTAAAGAACTTAGTCGTAAAACTCTTTTTCGATTTTTGTTCGTATCTACCTAACCTAACTACTATTATTGTTGGTAACTATTTCTTTCGACTGTATCTTTTTCAAATAGCGCTATGGTAGGGCGCCGTGACAAAATACTAAACTTGAAATTGAGCCGCGGGCTGAAAAAGATTGGGAACCCCTGATCTAGAAGCAAACATAGGGAACTTCGTTTATAATGAAATGAACCAGTAACCCGAACCTACTTCGCACGGGTGAAATGCATGACAAAACATCAAGATTCCTGTGTTTTTTTTTTTGTAAAATAATAATGTATTAGGTCCCCACCTATGAAATTAGTGTTTTGTATGGGGAATTTTAAAGAAGTTGCATTTTTCATACTAACGTTTTCTTAATTTATATAACAACCATGAACACTACTTATATGCACTCCTGTTTAAAAACTAAGATAACGTATGTCACTTAGATTAAGCGACAAAAATAAGATTTGGCTAAGTTAAAAAAAAAATAGTAGTCATTTCTGCTAACAAAATGAGGAGTCATTTTTAAGGTATTTTTTATGTTAAGAAAACAATAAGTAATAAAGTTTTTTCACTATTGGTAGTTGTCTATGATGGTCATTAGTCGATATAATAACAAGAAATTGATGAATATTTTAAATCATAGAAGTGACGAGGTTCTCTATAAGTGAGAAAAAAACGCCAATTTCATTAAACCTATAAACCTTCCGGAGTAAACATCCTAAATGTTGATGAAAACCACATCAAAATCCTTTATACAGTCAAACATACACAGGAGTTGATGATGGTTGGAAAAAAGGAAAAAACATAAAGTCAAGGACACAAGGACAATGGTATTGGGGAATACCGATTGCCTCAGGTCAGGTTAAAAACGAACGACCCGAAACAGATATTGAGCAGCATTTAATTATCAATCAATCTGCCTATCCTTTTTCCAACTATGTTGGAGTCGGCTTCCAGTCTAACCGGATGCAGCTGAATACCAGTATTTTACATGGAGCGACTGCCTATCTGACCTTCACAACCCAGTAACTAGGTAATACGATACCCCTTGATAAGACTGGTTGTCAGATTTTCGGGCTTCTGACGACCCGTAACGACTGTTAAAGATCCACGAATGACAGACCAACGGCTTAACGCATTTAATCATATTATACTAAAACATGAGGAAAGAATCATGTTATCATTTTTTCGTTTCAGTATCAAGTTAAAGGAGTCAAACTTTAATAATGTATAATAGAAATTATATGAATAATGCCCGTTTTCACCAACATCCACCATTCACCGGTATAGTTTCTGTTTCACCAACAGTAAGGGTGGTAAGGCACTTACTAACAGCCCCCTAACCATGCTTAGGGGATCCTTAAACTTAGGGGATGTCGGGCATGATCCTTTTGGCATAGTAATTCAGAAAAGTACTATAAATTTTTTGAGTCAGGCTTTCAACTAGTGTCAAAGATTTACGAATGCCAGCCGGGACCAACGGCTAAACCTGCTTTCCGAGTCACGGCGGGGTCTCGATAGGTAATAGATTGTCACCCATCCACGGCCAGACCGCGGCAAGCGTTGCTTAACCTTCAATTGACCAGTGCCGCTGTTATTATTTAAACAGAAGCCCCTCTTATAGGGAAAGTCCGTAAGCATTAAACTGTAGATCAATGGTCATCGTTACTTGGAGCATCCTCAATAATATCTTGTTGTGTGAGGTCATGGCCGCTGGTACTCATTGTACCAGCAAACAGACAATAACACGTACCCGATTAGCATAGGTACGTGACATTTGCTGTTTAATTTTCCTTGCAGTATCCAAAGCTAATGAGTATTGGACGACAGGTAGCATGCAAGAGTGCAAGTGTTTAAAAGAGGAAATAGGGTGGGTCTTTTTCTCCATACAAAAAGTTATAATTCGAGGTTCGGCTCTCGTTTATTTCCTCCTCCAATATTTGACCAATTTGAAAGAGATGTGGCGGTATCTACATCGCCACATGCGAACTACGCATCGAAGACCTGACGTCACATAAATCCTGCATCGCGCAATTAGAGTTTACCGTGCAGTGAACATATATACAAAAACCCAATATCAATCATTGGGCAGTTGCCCGCCAGACACAACACCCGTCTGGTCGGAGGATCCTCCCTTTTCTATGGGGGATGAGTGAACTTTACACCCTGTTCCTCATACCCCTAAAGATATTTTATAAATTCAAGACCATATTGAAGTTTTGACAGGACAACGTCTGTAATGAACGCTATCGCATTCCAATGTTTGATTTTTCTACTTCTTAGTTTTGCCAACACTCGGTTCTCAGTATTTTTCAAACTATACACCTTTGGGCTCTGTATTGTGATAATCAGTCTGGAAACTGGATTGGTAAAGAAACAACTCTCAATAAGAATTCTTTGACAGCAGTGGCGGGCCTAGGGTTCAAAACCAGGGCAAGCCCACAGATTTTTTACGATAATACAGCCATGTGAGCGATTTATGGATTTTCTTTGTTGTTCATGGTAACACCATATTATAATTTTGGTTAGAAAACCTTTAAAATGCGAAGAGATATTTCAAGCATCAGTACGTAATTTTCGTAAGCGCCATCTATAATAACGAATGCGTGTAAACCACACCGCTTAGTAGGACCTTTTCACCATAATAAATTCATATTCGCTTGTCACATGCAAAATTATTCTATTAAAATCCGCTAGATGGCCCCCAAATTATCGATTTGTTGAAAATGTTAAATGAGATATTACATTAGGTATATAACATTTTATAATTAATCATAATGACAATAGCCAACTCTAATCTTCATTTCAAAACGCCTAGGTATGAAGAATATCTTCGATACGAAAATAAATTGTGTTTTGTGATCTTGATGAGATGTATTAAAATAAGATGGTTTGTTTTTCAGTGGTTTACCAAAACAACAATTGCCATACAAAAAACACTACCACGATATCAAAATTTGTATATGTAATACAAATTTTGATGTCTTTCATGACACCAGACTACCTAAGTTTGTCATACTCAACTCATATCTAAACAATCGAATGCCAATTTCAATATATTCTTCGATTGACAAAAATTGTCTTTATTTCCGAGTAATAGGTAGGTACAAATTAATAATTGGGGTTGATTACGGTGAAGTAAAGAGTTACTTACTGTCAGAAAACTTAATGTATTTTCATAACTTTTCGAACACAGTTTCGAAATTCACATTTTGATGATAAAAACCACACTATAACCACTTACTAAGGTTATGCAATGACATAGCCACAATATCTATCACATCATTTTAAATAATAAAACTAGGTACTTTCTTAGCCACAGTTGGAAAATAAAATACTGATCTCAAATTATTTCAAAACAATAACAAATTGAGTCGCGTCGCGGACTTGCAACTCACTTTACGCGGGTCAACATCGCGGCAAACATACGATTCGTTCCATTCATAAAATCTCAAAAGCCGGGCTTAAATATTAGAACATTTTGCAAAATAAGTACATACTAATAGTATCCAAATCGTAAAAAAATTCTATGCAAAAATGAGAGGTCCAGAAGCGGGCTTTTGCTGCGTTTATGTCAGCTTGTGTGAGCGAGAAAGATGCAATGTACTACAGAATTGACGTCTTCATTCATGGATGCCATCTCGCCTAACGCTATAGTGTTAGAGCGAGGTCGCAACTGTTGCATACGTCCGAGACGGTTTGGCATCGTAGCTTGTACTTATAGCGCGCGGCGGGTGCAGCGCGAAGTTTAAATGTTATTTATTATTCTTATCAATTCTTGCGACATGAAATATTGACTTGGAAGTTTATAGAAGTTTTTTTTTTTTAATTTATTGGCTCTGTTTTGAAGGCAAGCCGGGCTTATCCGCTTCTATGGAAAGAACGCCCCTGTTTGACAGTCGTATGAAATCGCATTAAACACCGCAATTTGACCATCATCTGCTGAACATTTAATTTCTCTGACTTATAGTACTGACTCATATTTGAGTAAATTTCACCAATGTAACTGAATGCAATCAGCGGGAAGCAATTCCCTAGAACGCTCACATTCGCAATCTGTCAAAAAACCATCAATTACCCACATTTCTGACAAGTTTGACAGATTGCGACTTGAATGTGAATGTTTTATAAATAGGAGAATTGGCCCTCAGCACACCGCGGTCAAGAGCTGTCAGTGTCAATATTCCACGGAAAAAAAAAAAACACTGACAGCCCTTAAACGTAGTTTATGTGCTGATTGCGTTCAGTTTCTTTGTTGAAATTCGCCCTAAGTTTAATGGAAAAAAAATTAGGTACTATCCGACCTTCATCTTTACCTTGCATAGGTCACAAAGAATTCTGAATAGTTCACATAAAGGGTTGAATAATGCTATGGAGCTTCACCTTTGGCCTTTAATTATAACCTTTCAACCTATTAAGGTTTGTAGTGACATTTTCACTAAAGTATTATTAATTTAACCTACCCTGTGGCAGGATACTCTAGTTACTATCTACCGCCAAAGCGGCATCTTCCTACTGGTCCACTTGGGAGATCCTTAAATGTCTCCGGACCCAAATGGGAAGATGTATCTCCAAACTGTAGAAACGGGTTTTATCGACGGAAGAGTAGACAAAATGATGGATAAACAAGCGCAATCTGTCAGTTTGTCTATTCTTCCGTCGACAAAATCCGTTCCTACGGTGTGGTCATGCTACGCGTGCAGGTGAAGTGGCTAGCTCGACGGAACCTCAACAGGGGTGGATGCGGAGCATGTCGCAAACCATGCTCCACCTTCTATCCTGCCCTCTGTGTCCCAAAACATGCAGTCAACGTGACATCTGCGGTACCACTGACGACGCCGTGGAAGTGGCGAAGTTCTGGGCCAACAAGTTCTGACATACTGTCATACCAGTGACACCAAGACGTAGAACCTACCCTACAAGCCGTATTTTAAAGGAGTACGAAATATTGGCTCGCGACTGCTGAGTTCAAGATCGTCGGTTCAATTCCCAGGTCGGGCAGTGTTTGGGTTATTCCATCAGGAATTTCTAAGTAGTAACACAGATGAATACAGATGGTTCACTACGCATTTTTTTAGGTATGAAGCTACAAGTACGCGGCGGGTTCGTCTTGTTGGACCAAGTCAGTGCGCGTAACAGAGTCGGAAGATATGAGTTGCGCGATAGAAAGAGAGGAAACTTCTAGGTGAATATAACTGTAGGTAATTAGCGATGTAATTTGCACTTTATTGTGTCGTAGCAAGAGTCGCTTTTTATTTAAATGGTTTGCGCATTGGACCATCTGGTATTCATCTGTGGTAGTAGCCAAGAGTCTGGATATGTGCCCGGTTGATGGCAATGACTGCTGAAATCTGGGTGTTTAAACCTCTGCTCAACACTTCGGGGAATACAGTTGTGATGATACGTGTGTAAGAAGTTTTAAAACAATGAACTGTAGGTCACTGGTGCCGGGTGCGTATGTTGACACAGCGGTGAGTGTTTTGAAACAACAGTGAAACAATGGAAGGTGATGAGACATTGTTCGTCTGTAGTCAAAATAATTGATGACTTAGTCTTAAATATTTTTTTTTTTCACATAGTTACATAAACTATCTTTCTATAGGTATATCTCATCTTATCATATCATATCTTTCTATATTAGGAGCTCGTGGCTAACTAATAACAGCCGCACGGGCCGATCCATCAGGTTAAGCTTGCCGGGGCTGGTCCGTGGATGGGTGACCATCTTTACATATCGAGACTCCTCCGTGCCTCGGAAAGCACGTTAAGCCGTTGGTCCCGGCTGTCATTTGTGGATCTTTGACAGTCGTTACGTTCGGGTCGTCAGAAGCCCGAAAGTCTGACAGCCAGTCTTGCCAAGGGGTATCGTATTACCCAGTTACTGGGTTGTGGAGGTCAGATAGGCAGTCGCTTCATGTAAAATACTGGTATTCAGTTGCATCCGGTTAGACTGGAAGCCGACCCCAACTTGGTTGGGAAAAGGCAAGACAGATGCCTATAGGGATATCTCATCATCATTCATCATCTCAGCCGAAAGACGTCCACTGCTGGACATAGGCCTCCCCCAAGCATCGCTACTTCGACTGTTTCTGTGCTTTTCGCATCCAGCGGATTCCCGCAGCCTTGTCGCATTCCAACGACGACTAAATTGTCTCGTGGATTTACGTAAACTTTTCTCCATTTGCTAAATAATCTGTTACACTGACTATTATTGTAGTTACTAGCTGATGCCCACGGCTTCGCCAGCGTGGATGTCGGTTATTATATACTAAAACCTTCCTCGAGAACCACTCTATCCATTGGTGGAAACCGCATCAAAATCCATTGCATAGTTTTAAAGATTTAAGCATACATAGGGATACAGGGACAGAGAAAGCGACTTTGTTTTATACTATGTAGTGATTTACAAAACCAACTGGCATGAATTTGCGACGAGGGCACAAACACAATGAAGCCTAGATATAAGTTAAACACAACAAAGCCTAGATACACCCAAGCATTATGTGTGTCGCAAGCGCAACGGTTACTGTAAGACAATTACCTTTTATGCGCTTCCACATTGTTCAGCTTAAGAAATAATTACCTCATTTTGTCATCTCTCTGTTATCATCACAATTACTCCGGCTATTTTGCAAACAAAATTATCTCGATCCGATGTCGCTCTTATCGTAACTTATGTTATAAATGCGAATGTGAGTTTGTTTGTTTATTGCGCTTTCACGCTAAAACGGCTGAACGGATTTGGATGAAATTTGACACATGGGTTGACCATTACCTGGAGCCATTATATAGGATACATTTTATCCCGATATTCCCCCGGGATCGAGACTAACGCGGGTGAAACCGCGGGGCGCATCTGGTTTTCAATACAACTGTAAATCAGTTTTAACTTGTTGCGTTTTAATATTGCTCAGAAGCATAAGCATAATCAGCCTATAATGCTCCCACTGCTGGGACACAGGCCTCCTCTGTTCGAGAGGAAGTGGGACGAATGTCTGCATGTTGGTTTTTACTGTAGACAAATATTTTTGGACCACCCACACAGATGGTCTAAAAATATTTGATCTACCTAGATTCTAGGTAGATTCAGCATCCGGCTTTTATTAAATTTCTATGCTAAAGATGTTTCTATGTAGTTTAGGAATTACTCAAAATCCTTATTTATACTTCAATTAGATAGTAGGCGTAAAAAAAAACTAGTCTTTGCCAATAACGGGAGTTTAATCTGAGCCCAGCGAAGTTCAAGTAAGTAAACTTTTATCTACGTCAATACAAATACGGTTAGGTTTACTTTTCAATTATCGTTCGTGTCATTCTAGTAAATATGGGAAAACCCGAAAATAAATGGGTTCTGGGCAACGGTTATGAACCTATGTGCGAATTTTAGGAATGTGGGTAACTAAACGAAATGCCTGAATATAAATAGGGTATAATTAATGTCGTGTTCTTCTCAGAACAGTATCGATTCATCATCATTCTCCGGCCCTTATCCCAATTTATATATGATCGGCGCAACACGTCTTTTTCTACCATACTTCTTTATTAGTCGTCATCTCGGTAGTCACCCCCTTTCTATCCATATCATCTTTCACACAGTCCATCCATCGTTTCTTTGGTCTTCCCCTACTCGTATAGCCATCGACATTCATACCCAAAACTCCTCCAATAGAACCCCAGAACAATATCGAAGATTCATTCAAAATGGATCTACCAAGATCTTATATCTCAGAGAATTGATAAGGGTATCTCATAAAAATTCTTCGATAGGTGTTATTTACTGATCATCTGTAATTGGTTATTCTCCATCCCCTGCAAGCTTTAAGATCAGTCTCTTCCACCAACTTCGCTCAAACATTCGCACTGGGAGTCGGTGCAACTTCAAGATAAGCACTCATCATCATCTGCCTAGCCTTTTTCCAACTATGTTGGGGTCGGCTTCCAGTCTAATCGGATGCAGCTGAATATCAGTATTTTACATGGAGCGACTGCCTATCTGACTTCCACAACCCAGTAACTGGGTAATACGATACCCCAAGGCAAGGCAAGGGGTATCGTATTACCCAGTTACAGACTGCGTAATACCTGGTAAAACTGGTTGTCAGAATTTCGCGCTTCTGACGACCCGTATAACTGTCAAAGATCCGCGAGTGACAGCCGGGACCAACGGTTTAACGTGCTTTCCGAGGCACGGAGGAGTCTCGATATGTAAAGACGGTCACCCATCCACGGACCAAGCCCAAGCGGAGCTTAAGATAACCACTGTATTTTTTTTTTCATTTCATCTCAATTCAATACGTTCTATATTAAAAGTACTCATTTTCTGCTGGGTCAATGAACTCATACTCCAAAGTATGGGGAATTCTTTAATAACTTCTGGTCTGACTAAACGTCGCGAATATAATTGGATGATGTCTATATTAAGAACTTTTTATTAGTTAATTGTGTAGGCGTTGTTTACTTTTAAACTGCCTGACTGTTTTTAAGACTGCGGATGAATGACGGAAGGGAGATACTGGTATTCAGCTATATCCGGTTAGACTGGAAGCCGACCCCAACATAGTTGCGGGATATAGCCTGCTTCTTATACTCATATTTATTTTCTACTAGCTTCCGCCCGCGTGGTATGTCGAAAATTATGTAATCGTGTTTTCGCCAAACATAGGACCTAGCATCAATCCTCAACTTTAACAATATTTCAAAATTAATGCTGCAGTATTTTCGGCATAACGGAGGATCATGCTAAGCAATTTGAGGTAGGGTGCGCCCTTAGGCAGAAGATGGATGAATGGCCGCCGCGCCGGCCGGATGGTTGATGGTCTGTTTATAAAAATTGACTACCTACTGCTAAAATTTTGTTTCCGTAAGAGGCCAGGCAAATGGGCTATAGCTGCCAAATAAGAGGCCCTAGACAAAGTGACATTCTATCAGCGATAACGATGAATGGAAAAGACAAAAATGTATAGGACTGACATAAGCTATCGAAAAGATTATGTCAATCCTGTTGAAAGTCGTTGTAGAAATACGAAACGCTTTCGAAGCGATTGTACTTTTTAAGGCCCTAAGGACAGTTGTAATTTGAATATACTTACGAGCAATTTAAGTTGGTAGTCAATTGAATTGAGCCAATATTAGACGCTTCACTTTTTATTCACTTCTACCTCTGATTCGGCATCTTCACTGACGGAAATGAGCTTTACCTACTTAGCATATTTTAAAGGCTTTTTTGAACTATAAAGTCACAATAAAGGAACTCCAGCACGCTCATAACCACGATAGAATAGGATTTTGTCGACGAAAGAATAGACAAAATGACAGATAAACAATCACAATCTGTCATTTTGTCTATTCTTCCGTCGACCCGTTTCTATGGCGGTCACGCTACGCGTGCATGAAAGATACTGTTTTTTTTTTTCGTTTAAAATGTGACAAAGTCAGAAACCAGAGTGAATCATTGTGTTAATTAATTGTTGGGAATTTGAATGGGAAAAAAACAAAAAACATTTCGCTTGACCATGATTCATGAGTTCATGACAAATAACAGTTTGACAATTTTTTTTCTTAGGTGACGAAACAGTAGCTAATTATTCTATGTTGACTAACCTGAAATTTATTTTATTTTATTTATTTATTTCACAACACATGTTAATGAAATGGTTTTTCCTTAATATTCGCGCCTCCCCCTTAAGACCTAGGCCAAATACTTTTTGATATTCGAATAGCTCATCATAAAGACGTGTCATAAAGAATATGAATTAAAAATCTAAAAAAACAACCGCGCCATTTTGGTCAAACATCTGCCTAGCCTTTTCCCAACTATGTTGGGGTCGGCTTCTAGTCTAACCGGATGCAGCTGAATACTTGGTAAGACTGGTTGTCAGACTTTCAGGCTTCTAACGACCCGTAACGACTGTAAAAGATCCACGAATGACAGCCAGGACCAACGGGTTAACGTGCTTTCCGAGGCACGGAAGAGTCTCGGTATGTAAAGATGGTCAACCATCCACGGATCACCCCGGCAGAGTAGCTTAACCTGATGGATCGACCCGTGCGGCTGTTATTACTTAGCCACGAGCTCCTCGGTATAATCACAAGTCACAACATAACCTTTTCATTCCCCAACTGTACAGACGGCTACACATCAAGCTATACATTTCCAGTATAAGCTGACCTCGCATTGTACGGAAATCCTATAACAATGCGAGATCAGCATAAGCTTGATATGTAGCCGTGTGTACATACTTATAAAAGACATCCGGCATTCTAGAAAACCGAAAGTATTATGATGATATTAGTGTAAATTGACACAAAGATCGATGTATGTTTCGGTGTCAATGTAACGGTTCTCTTCGCAAACGATATTCATTTACCTATCTGTTACGGGTGGCCGTGAATCATAGTAGTGTACTATTTTATGATTGGTGCAAGTTATGAGCGAGTATTGGAGTCTGTGAGGTCAAAACTTCTTTCGACGCAGTTTTCGATCCCAACAGTGAACGAAACTCTCGTTCAGAGTAGGGTTTACGATACAACAAACGCCAAATGAAGTTCCGAAGTGAAAAGAAGAACCGACCGAACGAAATGGAATCAAGTTCGTAGTAGGAAACGTCCGAACATTCGGTCGATACGTCGGATTTACCGCTTCGAAGTAGACCCCGAACCGTCTTCCTCGGGTCGGTGACGCTGAATCGGGTATACTCAGCAGTATTTTGTGTTGTAACATCTGCCCAGCCTTTTCCCAACTGTGTTGGGGTCGGCTTCCAGTCTAACCGGATGCAATACTAGTACTAGTATTTTACATCGAGCGACTGACCTCCACATACGATAATACGATAGCCCTTGGTACGACTGGGTGTTAGACTTTCGGGCTTCTGACGACCTGTAAAGACTGTTAACGATCCTCGAATGACAGCCGGGACCAACGGCTCAACGTGCTTTCCAAGGCACGGTTGTGTTGTTATACATAAATTCATAAATATCAAGGTTGCAACACCGGTTGCAAGCTCGGTTTCGAACAACTGCTGTTATTCTGTTGCCATAGTAACCGCACACGCCGCAGATTACACTTGCGCCCATACAAAGTAAACACTCACTAATGTACACTTCAGTATAACAGTATCGAGCCAGGGTCAATGGGGCAATAAGATCATCGAGGCAAATGACACCACAGCTGTTCACAACGAGACCGTATTACAGAGAAGAAATGGAAAACAAAGATGGACATTCTACTTTCCCTCGATTGTCGAGGATGTTGATGTTGGGGTCGGCTTCCAGTGTAACCGGATGCAGCTGAATAACAGTATTTTACATGGAGCGACTGCCTATCTGACCTCCAAAACCCAGTCACTGGGTAATACGATACCCCTTGGTAAGACTGGTTGTCAGACTTTTGGGTTTCTGAAAATCCGTAACGACTGTCAAAGATCCACAAATGACAGCCGGGACCAACGGCTTAACCTGCTTTCTGAGGCACTGAGGAGTCTTCGTATGTAAAGATGGTCACCCATACACGGACCAACCCCGGCAAGCGTAGCTTAACCTGATGGATCGACCCGTGCGCCTTATTACTTAACTTGGAGGTCCTCCATTTGAAGTTTTTGAAGTATTAATTACTTATTATGATAAGATAATTGAGGACATTCAATACCTCGATTTAATGCATTTGATGATAAAACATACAGGGTGTCCGATAAGACGATCTTGAAAGTGAACGGGTTGAGGGTTCTGGAAATTATTAAAAAAATCAAAGTCCGAGATATTTACAGAATTGTCGCTTTAACCTAACAACGGGTAATTTGTCAACACGTCCTACATGCCTACGGCCCATCTAAGACGGCTTGCAGAAAATCAAAAGAACGTCCTAAATGGGCCGTAGGCATACAGGATGAGTTGACGAATTACACCTAACAACATACACTATCTGTATTTTTATCTCTCTCCGGTCGTGTCGGATTACCGTCCCATCGGACTATGAGAGTGAGGGAAGAGAGAGTGCACTTGTGTCTGCGCAAACACTTGTGCACTATAATATCTCCCGCGCCGAAGGCTAGTCTCCGTTGAGATTGGCCGCCCTGGCCGAAAATACGGTCTGGAGGACTATTACCTGTATTTTCTCACATGCTTTTTTTTTGGTTGGAAAGCTGGCTATTCAAAGATGATAAATTGATAATTCATGATAATGATTCATACTACAAAAAAAAAAGGTATGTTTTTACGTACGAAAATGACTCACTATCACATCATAATATAAGACAATTGTACGTAATTTACAAACATCATTCTTAGAACATTTAACTAAATTAAGTTTACTTTTAGGGTTCCGTTCCCTACCCAAACGGGTGCAAACGGGCACTAATGCTCCGCTCTCCGTCCGTCTCTCACAAGGCTGTATCTTTTGAACCGTAACACACTTGAAATGTTCATAGGGTGTGTACTATTATGGCCGCTATAACAACAAATAATAAAACATTACCCTCCTTCTGGCAGTCGGATAACAAATAAAGTTAAAAATTAAAAGGGGTCCTTCAAGAAACGTGTTGTTTTAGGATTTTTACAACTTATCTTAGCAGTCTTCATCTAGGGGTAAGATAATGTAGTGTTAAATATTGTACGGAACCTCCGTGTGCAAGTGCGACTCACAATTGGTCGCTTTTTGTTACCTGGCATGAATCAACGCCCACCGATGTCTCAAAAAACAATAAATAAGTGATTGACTTCTGAACTAATTGAACTAAACTGAATTCTAAAGCGAGTAGGTACTTATGTGTTGATATGAATCACTTCGTACTAAACTGTGCATTTGGTACGAAGTGGGTACCAAATCTAGAAACTATCCTTATTCCCACAAAACCGTGTTTATCAGTTGTTTAGCCTAAAAATCTTTTTTAACATGACATTTCTGTATGGAGTTTGACATAAAACTGACATTGAACACGCGTTGAACAAGTGTATAAGTTTTTGTGGTAAGGCCCTATATGTATAGGTACCTATTACTGGAATGGAACTGGAATAGTGCACAAAACATGTTGAAGTCTCTAGTTCCTGTCAAAAATTGTATGACACACATTACATTGACAGAAAATAGAGATTTCCAACATGTTTTGTTGTGAATGTTTCGCCAGTGCAAACGCACAGTTACTGCACACAATACGGACAAACTATTTAAATAAGTCATTTATTAAAATAGTTTGTATATCTTTACAATAACTCTTTCTGCAACAGGAAATTGAGGAAACTTGGATTCCAGTGTTTATATCAAAAGTCAAAGCATTTATTTCAAACTAGCTAATGCAATGGGTTTTTCATTATTTTTATTTTTTAGGAACCTTCTCCGGCGCGCTCTCACCAAACTGTCATCATAATAGGTCGAGCCATTTTCGAGCTTTTGCGAGACGAACACCCGGCAATAGATTTTTATATACAACGTGTTCCTTTTGATATACCAAATCTCTAGGGGGTATCAATGAGATCATGACATAGAATCAACTAGGATATGAATTATTCGTGACATTATCGAACTATATTTCTAAGAAAAATGAAAAAAAAAAAACATGACAGTGAGAATTGTTAAGGATTCGGTCAGTCAGAAAGATGAAGCTAGTTGCCCATTCCAAAGCATAGTAGGTTCTTATGGAGAACAACCGGCATGAAACTCCACGGACACTTTATAAATCATAAAATCTGTGGCCCTAGTGAAAAAGGATCTAAGTCCAAAAATGCAACTTCACAGGAGACGCAAAAAACACTCCGCGCACTTCAAATTGCGTGTTTGCCTCGTGTGACATTTAAACCACTACCAATTGAAATACATGTGATGTTTTTTATAGGTAAACAATTTATGCTCTTTATTATTATGGAGTTATTTTTTATGTAAAGTAATTCGTTTTTAAGATAGTGACTTATACTAACCACAAAATGAATTCCTTGAGGGTGTAAAATAAATTATACCCCTTCTCCCATATGTTAAATGTTAATTCACACAAGTGAAAATGGATACGCATTTGGAATGATTATGTTCATACTAATCCCAATAGAGTTTCTTTGATTTTTTTCCTTTATGGTGGTGAAAACGGATTTATGTCTAATAATATCACATTACTCACTAAATCATTTTTAAGAACCAGGTGTTGTTGTATTGATAAACACCAACCAAATTAAAACGTGGGTAATTTATGTCAATTTAGATTAAAAAACACAAAATGCATTTTTTTTTTTTCGTTTAAAAGAATACAAAAGTACTTGAAACCGACTTTTGAATTTTTTTTGGTGTCAGTTGGACCCTTTTACACAAGGTAACTTCTTTATTTTTAGAGATAGCTTAGATCCGTTTACACCGAACGATAGAGCATTTTTTTCTGATCACTTCTGTATACTTAACTCATTTTCCACAAAATCGGACTTATACCCCTTTTCACTAGGGCCACAGAAATTATGTTCAATTATTAATTTAAACCTACTAAAAACAGTTCTAACGTGGAAAATAGAAGCGTCATTTTCACAATACATAGCCGAGATGAGTTAAAAATAAATCCGTCAACAAGATACCGTTAATACCTCTAGAATGTCATACAATAATACCGTGCTATGTATTATTCATATTCGGTGTGTATAAACAAACTAAATATATATTTATTTTATACCAAAACAGCCGATAGATTTGCCTTATGTGAGTCAGCTATACCTACAAAATGTTCCGATTTTTGTGTTAGTCATATGACTAAATATGGGATGCGTACGCGTCCTTCAATTCGGCCAGATTTAAAGAGTCCATAATACCTCAGCTCAAATTCACTCTCGTCCGCACTATACTGCGGACTGAGAGCGAGATTGAGCGCCGGGGAAATGACTCCAAAGCGTCGATAGTTTAGGTAATTTCTTTAATTAATCGGGTGTAGGGTCACTCCGAAGTTTCTAACTACTTTCGAACGGACCCGTATCTACGTTGACGGGCTTAGAGAGTACGTACTACCTACTTTGATACCTTGATTCACAAATAAACTCTTGAGATCCGCACAGACCCCATGTGACTAACAGTGTGATTATTTTGGCGCGACTAACTAAAGGTTAATCGTTGCAAAAGTATGTGCCCACGAGGTCTACTGTTCGCAGAACTTCTAGTAGTTAATACCGAGTAGGACTTACTTTGTGAAGTTGAAGTTATTGGACGCGAGGATCTCTGCTAAGGAACCCCACAGCGTCCTGTGCAACTCCCGCACTGGAGCGCCCCACCAGCTGGCGTGCCAGTACCGTACTGTCGAGGACACGCAGCAGTTTACACCTGTAACAAAACAGTACATGATTAACAATAAATAAATATGCTATGTATAGTCGAAGTAAAGTTAAGAACCTTTGGGGCTTATGACCGCGATGCGAAAGAAAAAGCTGGGAAAGAAAAAAGTATTTTAAAAATTGCTAAACCTTTTTCGTTCTCCCCTACTGGTCGTTTTTAAGCAAGTCTGGCCGGAAATTCTTTAATTTACTGATTAAACTGCTCCTATTTAATTAAACCTCTGATTTTACTCAACCACACATCCAATTTAAACATTCAAATTCTGACAATTTCGTATTTGGAATTTCAGCCTTAGTTGTATGCAAATTGACGAATTTTATTGCCTGCTTGATAATGCCATACGGAACCACGGAAGTGACAAAAAGGACAGATTATTCTTGTTTTAAATTATCGTGGGTGTTAGCCAGAACTGCTGTTATACCGCGGTGGAGTAGCCTTTTAGTAGGTATAAATAGTAGAAAGTAAAAATATGTTTTTCATAAGCTTCACAAATAATGTTTTTTTATCCTTTACGATAATCATGTGCATGATAAATAAATAAATGACACAATAAATGCACATGAATGTCGTAAAGTAAAAAAAAACATTAAGATTAGGTTGTGTATCAAGTTCGATTGAAACACGGAACAGCTTTGAACTAAATATAGATACCTCGAATATAATAACCATTAACCACTACTATAATCTATTCAGAATGTCACGTGTATGACCTATACAGCGGACAGAAGCTAATCTCACCAGCGCGTGCGCACCTGACATTGAACGCTTCTTTCGACACACGTCGTCGACTCGTCCGTAGCTTACGCAACCTAAGACTGTTTTGTTATGAAAAAATAATAATTGGCTGATTCTTGAGTTATTTTTTTGCGAATATTTTAAATTCGTAGGTTTTATTTATTTATATTTATATATACTTTATTGTACACCAGAAAATACATTGCGAAAATAAATAAATTTAACACTATAAAACATACAATGGCCGCCCATTGTCTTGCCTTATCGCTTTCTGTGATCTCTTCCAGGCAACCTTAGAATGGACAGTGATTGCGTGTCGTTTTACGACATGGTGTTAGGCTTGTGATGGCGGAGTTATGAGGAACAGCCCTGAAAAGTTTTGAATATGATTTTGGATGGTTATGGTGGAATCCGACGATCGGCAATATTGCAGACGGATACGCACGGCAGACGACCACAGAGTCCACAGACCGCCACGCACCGCGCACCCAGGAACTTCTGATGTCTGCGATACCCCGCACGTACACCTTCCCACGGTCCGGCGTCCGGACTCGTCGGTGTCCGTCCGCAAAATCGCGGATCGTGTGATTTCGGAAGAGCAAAGAACGATGAAAGATAGAGTGCACCTGTGCGCACACACATCTCACGCGTCGAAGGGTAGTCTCCGTTGGGATTGGCCGCCTCCGCCATGGCCGAAGCACGGTCTGGAGAACTATATTATTTATTGTGGAAGAGAAGCACATGCTGCGCCCATCTTTAAAACCGGCCAAGTGATGCTAGTCGGACTCGCACACGACGGGTTCCGTACCATCCATACTAATATTATACTCCATGCTTAGTCCTCGATAATTATCCTGATTTACTATGTAGTCTCACTACACTCCCATCGTGTGCACGCGAATATTCAGAGAATAAATCCTGCAAGAAAAACTTTTACGCTGGCAACTATAACCAGCTAATGTCATTCATTATTTTCGCGTCGTGTAGCGCACATCATTTTAAGAAAATTATTGAATTTTCTTTTATAAACTTATTACTTTTGATTATTATCAACAACAAAATAATACCAATCAACAAAATGTGGCGAAAATTGGAAAGAAACCGCTTAGGCGAGCTCAAGGCCGACTTCGGCGTCCCGTTTTTTGGAGTCAGTAATACAGGCCGATCGGCAAAAGACAATTATTTTTGTAAACGAAGAAGAAAACACAGGTATGTATGTGTGGTATAATGAAAAATTTCAGGGATTACGATTAATTTAGATTGCAAAGCAGCAGAGGATTATAATTATCCGTCATACTGCCAGTGCTCGGTCCGTCCGTTCTTGTACAATGTAACATGAAGTTCGTGTTACACAAGACAGTATAGTGCTATGTGCAACAGGAGGTCCTGTTGACTCCCGTCGAGACTTGTTCTCGAACCTCAAGTTGGGGAAAAACGCACAAAATATAATGTATACCTAGAAGTTCTATGGTATGCACTGCCTATGCACAAAATGTTGTTTTTCTCTCGTGAGAAATTATTATTATTACAATAAGGCAGGAGCCTAGCTCTCGCAGCCTCAAGTTGAGGCAAAAAGCTCAAAATATAAATGTACTTACATCTAGAAGTTCTATGATATGTACTCAATATTGTTCTCTCGTGAGAAATTATTATTACAATAAGGCAGGAGCCTAGCTCTCGCAGCCTCAAGTTGAGGCAAAAAGCTCAAAATATAAATGTATATCTAGAAGTTCTATGATATGTATTCAATATTGTTATCTCGTGAGAAATTATTATCACAATATTGATTGATAAAGAATCAGTTCTGCACATTAAGCATCATCAGACTTAGTTAGTCTATTGTGTGCTTTGTAGATCATATCCAAGATCTAAAGGATGGTTCTATGAGGTTGTATGAAGCAATGATAATGGCCTTGGGAAACCCGTCCAGTTCCAAGAAAACCTAAATGTTTTTACTTTCTTAAAATCATCTAAAATGACTAAGATTTAAAAATGATCAAGAAAGAAGAATTACCTACATAATGTAAAATGCATTTAATACTAGTACTGTTGAATTTACTATTGCTGGATGCTTCAAAATTGAACATGGATTTAAACGGCTGAGTCACCCAATCAAGGAAAACAACCAGAGGGTGGAAGACCACCACAGTCATTTGGAATTGCATTACCACAGTGTAAACAGTATCTATATTTTGATAAAAAACAATTGGAACACAACAAATATTAAAATTCTCACTGATGTTTTCACGATTATTAAGCAACTTACTTTGATGATACCAGTTAAACTAGATAAAAATCAAGATTAAAACAACAAATATAGCGAAACGGGACAGTTTCCTGTTTGGTGAAAAGTTCATTATTGAACATGTCAAGTCTGGGTAATTAAGAAGGCAGCTACAACTACACTGTTAAGTAATTGTAAGGAAAACTCCAATGCCCCTTCACGTTTGATTCAAGCAGGGGGGGGGCAAGTACCAATCTAGGACCATTGGGAAGTACCAACAGCAGAGGATTTCATCAGGCAAGACGTACTGATACAAACCTGTATGTCAATTATAGAGGTAACGACAATTGCATGTCGCCTTAAATATTTTACTCTTGCTGGCGGTGATCTTTTTCACACAAGATAAAGTTATCTGGTCATGTTTGAAGAGATATAGAATTCCATTTAAGGACATTCCTACACAACATAATACCTATAAAATTGTGCATTTTCAGAGTCTGAATATGTATTTAATACAACAAAAGAAATTGGTAAGTTGTTAGATTTGAGTGTGCAGTGTGCACCTATCAGTGGACAGTTTTTTAATCAAAAATATTTATTGTACACTAACTAAATGGAGGTTCCAGTAAATCCAAAATGTCTGAATATAATTTATCCATACACAACAGTTTTAAAATGAAAGACATACCTAAGGAGGTTATGTAAAATAAAATTATCATTTGGGCACAATTGATTTGTAAGATGTCTATTTTTTACTATCATTGAACACTTATGACAAAACACATTTGAGGGTTTATTGTAAAAACAATTAATTCAATTGTTTGTGCTTTGGCTTGTGTACTGCCCCACACCAGTAATATCTTATATTTATACTTTAGTGGGTGATAAAAATCTGTGTTTTTATCTTGAGGATTTAACTTGTATTGGAGAACATTATTAAGAATTTTTTTGAAAATTTTAGTAAAACTATAGGCTTTTGGAGTGCCTTGCATGTTACATAAATAAGGTTAAAACTAATCCCAAACCCAATTAAGTTGCCGAGTACTTAGGATTTGTGATTGATACAAAGTATATTATTACATTGTCATTGACAGATTTAAAGAGATATTCATCTATTATTTTACACCTTATCCTATCGGCTTGTTGTCCAGTTGTGAGTTTTGGATTTCTATGCTTAAGTACCTAGGTACACTAGAATTTGGAAAAATCCAAGATGTGTAGAGTTAGTTTACCACAGTGACTTTGATTTACATAATCAGCCTATAATGTTCCCACTGTTGGGACACAGGCCTCCTCTCTATGAGAGGGAGTTTGATTTAATTATGATAAATATGGGAAATATTTGTTTTGACAGTCAGATAGCAAATGGGGTTTGGAAAGTCAAGGAAAATCATTTAAGTTTTTTGGAATTTTTTGATGCTTTTCTTGGTATAGAATATTTTACCGAATACTTAAATGTATACCAAATTTTATGTTAAACAATACTACAACCTTAGATTATAATGTGTGGTAGTCAATTTAATAATCTTAATTGCCTGGCTAGGCATAATATGGCAGTGGTGTGAAGCCCTAACAATGGGGATATCTGCATTTTATGTATAATCTAAAGACAGCATAGAAGCTGATCTTGAGTCTAGAAATAAAAACATTGATTGTGTGTCTGGCTCCTGCAGCATTTCAGGACATAGTGAGATCTTTTGGAAATCTTTTCCATTGATCTACATATTTGCTACTAGAGCTAATACTAAGTGTGATAGATATGAGATATCTGGCCTGGCACTTGTAGAAAATATAGATGCATTTACAGTAAATCGGAATTATTACCCATTATTTTATGCATTTCCACTATTTGGATTAATTTCACAAACTATTAAGTTGATCAGGTTTTTTGGCATCTTACTTTCTCCTATGAGACTATCACAACCTTGGTACCCATTTTTTAATTTCATGGTGAAATCACAGATTACAGTATATAGTTTGAACCAACAAACCAATTTTTGCTGTCACCTTCCAGAATGCTGCATCCTTTGCACTGCAGCTTTTTTCCCTGGGGGCCTGCATATTGGCAGAGAACCGTTTAAGAAGCAAATGATACCACATGCCACCATTAAGGTCATGATATCTTCATTGTCAGATAACAGTGTCAGGCAGTATTCAGTAACACACTACATAAGTGGTGGACTTTCTGTAATGGTAAAAATATTCACGATATTTCTATCACTAAAATATTAAAGTTTCTTACACAACAATTCAACAATGGCAGTTCATATACGTTCAGCACTAATAGATCTGCATTGTCATTGATCATAAATGCTGATGTAGGTACCGATCCTGTAATTAAGAGGTTCTTTAAAGGTATCTTCAAATTACAACAAAGTTGCACTAACTACAATGATATATAATATAATTCATTTATTTAACAGATCATACAATCCAACTTGTTAGACAATTAATCGTAATACACACACATCTTACACACTAGTGTTAGTAAATTATATTTGGCAAATCCCGTAAACTAATTAATAACAATGTCAAAATGGATGTATGGGATCCATCAATGTTACTGAATTTTATAGAATGATGGTACCCATTACAACAATTATCACTTGACAAAGTAGCCAAAAAGTATGTAAGAATTATTTCAAGTCTTAAAGAATATAACTTATCTGTAATTGAGACTTCATAACATCCAAATTATTGATTCAAGTGTTAACATAAAAATCACTGATTGGTAAAAACATCTAAGACAGGAAAACGGCTAACAATTATTATGTTATCCTACTTTTCATATGGAACCTGACATTTGTCATGTGATTACATTACAATATTATATAAATTATACACACAAATGGTGTAATTCAGAGATAGGTAAAACAGAAAAATTATTAATGCCTCATAATTATGTTAGTTAGCCAAACAATTAGTTATTGGATTAAACAAAAAATGTTGGACAGTGGCATAGATATCAAAATATTTACTCCTCATTCCACAAGTCATGCTTCAATAGCGACTAGAGGTGTGTCAAAAGATAATCAGTATTTTTAAAACGGTTGTTTGGTCATAAGTTTTGCTAAATTTTTGCCAAGTTTGTTGGTAATGTTGACCTTGAGACTGATGTGATTTTTTTTTTCATAAATTAAGTTTTGAGCCAAAAGAGTAGGCATACTAAATAGGTACATACTTGGTTGTTGATAATTAGAATAGAAGCATTATTAAAAGAGAATTAATTGAAAATGTGGTAAAGTTTTTCCACTTGCAATTAAAGGTTGATTTTATGTTTTAGTGTGAAACAAATGTTTGTAATTTCCAACTTCATCTCTCTAAACATCTACATAGTAAATCAGGATAATTATCGAGGACTAAGCATGGAGTATAATTACTAAATTAAACGAACTTACCTAAGTGAAGTTCTATTGTAATTATACGAAATGCTTAGTCCTCGATACTATGTTCCCTCCCAAGCCCTGAACAAGACCATAGTTTGTTTTTTGACCCTGGGATTGAAGTTGGGGAATTACTGTCTGTTAATTTTAATTCTCTCATTGCAGATTACTCTAAATAGAATGACATTAGCTGGTTATAGTTGCCAGCGTAAAAGTTTTTCTTGCAGGATTTATTCTCTGAATATTCGCGTGCACACGATGGGAGTGTAGTGAGACTACATAGTAAATCAGGATAATTATCGAGGACTAAGCATTTCGTATAATTACAATAGAACTTCACTTAGGTAAGTTCGTTTAATTTAGTAATTATAAATTCGAAAGTAACTCTGTCTGTCTGTATGTTACCTTTTCACGCCTAAACCACTGAACGGATTTCGATAAAATTTGGCATGGGGGATAGATGACATCCCGGGGAAGGACTACTTTTTATCGAAATACCACGCGGGCGAAGCCGCGGGCGGAACCTAGTTATCTATAAAAATGGCAAATAATCATGTCTGTTATATGGGAGCCCCCTTAAATATTGATTTTATTCTGTTTTTTATTATTTGTTGTTATAGCGGCAATAGAAATACACAATCTGTGAAAATTTCAACTGTCTACCTATCACGGTTCATGAGATATAGCCCGCTGAGAGACGGACGGACGGACAGCGGAGGCTTAGTAATAGATAGGGTTCGGTATGGCACCCTTTGGGTACGGAACCCTAAACAGAACAAGATGGTAGAAAATATGAACAAAACGCACTATAATTCTTATTGTATTCCATCCATCCCAATTCACAAATATTGCGTTCGTTCTTTATGTAAATGACTAATAAAATTGTTGTGGTAAAAATATTCGCGCAATATTGGCAAAATAACAAATTAGTGTATCGTCCGTCTGTCTGCGTTGGCAGATCTTCAAAACAGCTGGCGATGGCAGCTGAGTGCAAATATAATCATAATATTTTGAAGACTGTACCGATTAACATATTGATTACATAAATTTACTTGTCGCTAAATAATAACAGTCGCACCATCCATTACATATTGAGATCTCTCCCTGCCTCGGAAAGCCCGTTAAACCATTGGTCCCGGCTGTCATTTGTAGTTCTTTGACAGTCGTTACGGGTAGTCGGGTAGACAGAAGCCCAAAATTCTGACAAGCAGCCTTACCAAGGGGCATCGTATTACCCAGTAACTGGGTTGTGGAGTTCAGATAGGCAGTCGCTTCATGTAAAATACTGGTATTCAGCTACGGTTAGACTGGAACCGACCCCGACATAGTTGGGAAAAGAGTAGGTAGATTGATTTTTGAATGAACTTTCATAAAGCCGTTTACGCCGGGATCATCACTAGCGTAGCCAGCTGCGCTTTTGGCGGGACATCCCGTTTTTTAGCCCTCTCTGGACGTGTCCCGCCAACACCCTGTGCGGGACGCCCAAAATCCCGCTTTTTCATAGAAGTAGCCCATTGGCGTTGTAGGAAATAATGTATATGTATGTAATAATGTAATGTATAATAAATGACGTTTTAAGAACCGCTATTGAGGATGGCAATAAAAAATTAATAGAAAAATTGCATATTGTTTTAAAAACACAAAACTTGCCTAATATTCTGAAGTCAGTTATTTGAAGTTTTATATTGTTTAAGTTTATAGTATGAGTAGTAGTAAATCTTAAGGTTGATTGATCCCATTGAAGTCTTTGAATTAAAGCATTTGCGACCATAGGATTTATGTAATTCTTAATTCTAACGAAATATAGGTGCACAATTTAACAGTAAGTCATCCAAATAATTAATAATTATGATATTTTGAAAGCGACAATGATATAAAGCGTCAATGATAAGGACATAAAATTAAAGGTCAATAATTAAGGATTTTTTTCAACGTCCCGATGTTTTCGTCCCAGTTCCGCTTTTTATCATTTAAGTCCCGATTTTTGGAAAAACGGTTCTGGCAACGATCACACTAGTGTAGTAAACGACATTTGTCCTTAATGGTCCTGCAATATGCAGTATTACGAAGAATGTCAACGTAATAGTGAATGGTAATGTAAACAAATGTTGCAATGTAGTTGTAAATGCATTAATGCAACCACTTAAAGTACATATTTCGATATCATTTTGAAGGTCGTGAAGCAATTTTTGACCAATTTTGGATTTAAAAGTTGATTTGAACGACTTTCAAATGTAGCACATTTAGCCATGTAATAGAGGGCGAGCCTATAGAATAGAATAGGTAGTCTTTATTATGTACACCATAAAAAATATATACATAAATGTAGAAATTTTACACAGGGTGGCACAATGCCTAGCCTAGCGTATTGATACGTAGTATTATAATATCTGTGGTATTGACAACAAACGGGCACAACCCCAGACTCCGGGCTGATACTCAGACATTTCAGATTGAAAAACCCATTTACACTTTGACCAACGGGGCAGTCGTCATATACAACCTGTAACGGAATAAACGCAAGAGCTCATACACCCCAATTAGAATATTAAATTATAAGACTAAAATAATATCTGTAATTTAATTTAATTAAACGACACCTAGTTTTTTTTTACAAAATAGACTTCCTGACTAAACATGAAACATAGGATAGCTATGAGCGTATTACAAATTTGTTTATGCATTTGAATAGGCTTTATTCCTTTGAGATAAGGCTTAAATTTCCTTAAATAAAATATCTTATTACCTTGGTAAGACGCGGTGGTTCTAATTTCAGTTAAAGAAAAGATTTTTTTCATGAAAAATTAACACAATATATAAATAATGATGGAAATCGATTCAGAAGCCGATTCTGAGCAAACTACTTTCAGGTCTTGCGCTTATTCTGTTACACGTTGTATAGTACATACGTGCTAGGCTTGCCAACCTTGATGCATGAATTTACCGGGACTTTGGCAATCAAAATGCGGGACGTAGCAAAAAAAACGGGACCCAGCTGTCAAAGGGGGGCGAAAAATACAACAAGAAATAATTTTAAATAGTTTTTGTTGAATGTTTTACTTTGGCATACAAGTACAAGATTTACAAGCTTATAACTGTGTTGTATTGCTGATTTTTGTGATCATAATTCTATAAATAAATATTTGATACGGCCGCGAATCATTATTCAGATCAACATACAACCACTGTCCTGCAAATTACAAAAAACGTAAGAAAGTTGAATTGCGCGGGCCAACTTGACGCTTTCGCCTTAAAAAAACGTGCGTTCACTAACTCCGTCTTCTGCCCGAAGGTTTAGCCGTAGGTACGATAAAACGAACAATTGGTGTCCCGCACACGTCTTTCGCGGGACGAATCCTCTAAAGCTCTAGAAACGGGACGTCCCGTCTCTCGCGGGACGGTTGGCAAGCCTAGTGATTGCGTATATCTGCGTATACTTACCAACTTACGACAATTATTGGTCGGTACAGTTCGGTCTAAAAATATGACTGTGGGTGTAGCAAGGGTTTGTAAATAATTGTAGCGGGCAAATATTACACAAGAAGAGTACTTGACATTTAAACATGTACCTATGTGTCACTGTCAAATTGCTCATAGGCACGCGAGACGGTTAGGGGCACGTTAAAAAGGCATCTATGTAAACTGAGGGAACTTTATCGATGAGTTAATTGACCGTCAACTGCAATGCAACTTGTAAAGTATTGTTTTATTGTGAATGTGAGGACTATGTGGATATTTATTTTTCGTTCTGTTAGTTTTAGCGAAGGTCTGGCAATTTGAGAACTTTATGCGACCTACCCAAATGTCCTCTCTTTTTTCAAATTAAATTCAAATCATTTAATTCGAGTAGCAAGACTCATAGAATGGGCACATATTTACAAATACATTAAATTAAAATCAAATTAAAAACAAAATTACAATTAAACTTTCTTTGGTATTGTTCGTCGAGTCGTTGAGCTCCTTAAGTTCTGAGTTCAGCTCCACTATTACTACTCAAATCTGTGTGGTTCTTTCCTCAAAATACCATTTCAGACTCTAATCTACATGGTCCTCATATCTGACCAAGATTATGGCTGGACTTTAAAGGAGACGGTCACCTCTGAGTTTATTTCGGCCTTTCTTCTCAGAGTAGTCAGATAGGAAACGCCGACCTCATCTAGCTTATTTTTACAACTTTTTAATATGACGTGTAAAAATGATTCCAATGTCCTATTTACAGAATAAACGATTTCATTTCAATTTATTTCAATGTTATTTGTTCATGCACACACGTCAATCACGTCAACGGTAAGTCACGTCAAAAAATATAGTTAGGTAGAAGTTGTAGGACGTTAGTCGTCAACTGTTTAGTCTA
Source organism: Lithophane socia (assembly GCA_947522985.1). Taxonomy (NCBI): domain Eukaryota; kingdom Metazoa; phylum Arthropoda; class Insecta; order Lepidoptera; family Noctuidae; genus Lithophane; species Lithophane socia. The sequence continues at coordinate 13,471,037 of OX383270.1, read as the reverse complement.
GTCTAGTTTAGTCTGTCGTAGAGATGGCTAAATTGACGTATTGTTGCACAATTTGCTCAACAATCTAGTCCTCTGACTCTAAATCCTAACTATAATATTATAAAAGCGAAAATGAGTTTGTTCACGCTAAAACAGCTGAACGGATTTGGATGAAATTTTGCACAGGGGTATACCTTGACCTGTCGAAGGACATGGGCTACTTTTCATCCTAGATCGCAGACGAAGTCGCGGGCAACAGCTAGTTAACAATATTTTAAAAATCTTTCTAAAGTATAAAAAAAAAGGTGTCAAATAAGTAGGGTGTAGATTTTAACGAGAGAATGTGAAGGTAGTCGTACTTTTAGCAAGCTATTTGCATTGCTTATTTTGAAATCACGGTCACTGGTTTAATGAGTGGAATGTGCAAGCGAGTTCATTCAGCCGTAGACTACTTAAAGGTGACACATTGACTTAGGTCAGTTAAGTAGTAGACAAAGTTCTCTAACTGTCATTCTCTGTCTGTCATTTGTAGATTTTTGACAGTCGTTACGGGTAGTCAAAGGTCGACAGTCTGATATCCAGTCTTGCTATGGGGTATCACATTACCCAGTAACGGGGTTGTGGAGGTCAGTAAAATACTAGTATTCAGCTGCATCTGGTTAGACTGAAAGCCGACCCCAACATAGCTGGGAAAAGACTGGGGTATGTTACTTCTTAAGCTCAGTTTACATTGCCACGGACGGATTGGAAAGTCTAGGACGAATTTAATGGGGATGTCATAAACTCAAAGCATTTACAGACACTTTTGAATTGTCAAAGGAGTCGGTCATTCAGAAAGATGAAGCTAGTTATCCATTCCATAGAGTACTAGGTTCCCATGGAGGAGAACGGGCAAGATACTCCATGGACGCTCTTTTAAATTATACATTTGTTATTTATTAGATATGTATCGCCAAAAATTTTTAAATTCTGTGTCCTTAAAATAAATGAAAAAAAAATTACTTTGATAACCCGGAATTTTTCTCGACAAAATACAATAAAACTGTTGAATTATCGCTCATTATGAAGTTTAATTAATACAGTCAGTCACGTTTGAGCAGTAAAGGTGATTATAACGTTGCGAAAAATGAATCACGTGTATGCAATAATGTTGTATGAATATTTGAATATATTATTACTTTAACATGAATACCGGTCAGCTGAAGCAACCGAATACCAAGCGCATATTATCGACTTTTCTGAAACATTCCTTATTTTCCGTTCTACTAGGGCTTCCTTCCATCCGGACATGTCCGGCTTTTTGGCCCTTCGTCCGGACTTTGTCCAGCCTTGTAATTTGTACGGGGTAAGGGGATTTTCTTACGAAAAAAAAAAAAAAAAAAAAATTGGTGTATGACAAAATATAATTTTAAAATGTAAATAAAATGTCTGTTTTATTTTTGCAAATGGCCGGCTCTCTTTCAGTTTTTTTTTAAATTTCGAAATGGCAACCCTAACTTACGACAAATGAATAGAGTGAAAGTTTTGTATACGAATAGGTTATATAAATAGGCCTATTTTTCAGTGTATAAACATTAGGTGAGAAGGAGGTTAAACGCAAGCCTAGAATAAATACAAAACCTGCTTTTACTGACGTGAATAAATTTAAATGGTGCTCGAAAATACTGACACGTTTATCATTCAAATAAACGTTTCCTCTTCAAAGTAAACAACACTATCAGTATCTACGTCTTAATCAGATCATAATGCTAATTTTATAAGCTGTGCCATGGAAATTGTTTTTTCTCAAACATGCTTGGAAATTCGAGCATTATTTTGACAACTTCCTTCGAGATAAATCGAAATTGCGGTACTGGTCGAATACACGCGAGGCCCGGCCGGCAATGTTTGTACGAAAATCCATATCTGTTGTGTTTAGCGGCCAAATAAATTACTATGTAAACTCATAAATGTGTCGTGTTATTTATAAAAAACAATTAATAAAAACTAAAACCCAACTACGACTTAAAAGGTATAAACAAGACACCAAAGACAGACAAATTAAAAATCCGGAGTCACACGTAATCTGTTCGATTTATGCTCTAACACGTGTGACTCCGGATTTTTTTAATTTGTCTGTCTGTGGTGTCTTGTTTATACCTTTTAAGTCGTAGTTGGGTTTTAGTTTTTATTAATTGTTTTTTTTTTAATTCTTTTGGCGTTATAATATATATATTTTTGAAATGTGCTCATTAAGCCCTTTCATTTGATACCCAACATGGTACGATTAAACCATATTTTTTTTTAAGTTCCTCACTTTATGTCCTCTAGAGGGCGCCATTTTTAATTTAATGTGACTTCACATAACCTATAACCAGCGGACAATCACGACGCTTCTAACGATACCTCATTTGTCAAATTGTGATAAGTGGTTTGGAAGATAGGAGGGAACAGATGAACATACATACATACATACCGGTCAAAATCATAACCCTCCTTTTTTCTTCGCCGTAGTCGGGTAAAAATGGAACGAACTTTTTACTTCAACACATGGCAACCAACGAGGAAACTTATCAAAGATTTTATTTAAATTTCGATTTGGCTTGCAAATATAGCTGTAAAGTATAGAAGGAACAAATGAACATATTCGCGCGTGAAAAATTATCGTTGTCCTTCATTGATTCTGGAATTTATATTGTACTCAGTTTGAATTCCGCACATTATTTGAAAAAGTACTATACAAGCCTCACTCAACCTCACACTCACGTGCGTGTTTTCAAGATAACATTTTTATCTAGAAATCGTGTTTAAAAAATAAATATGGTGATTTTATTTATGTCCCTATATAACTTCACGGATTCACACATTACATACACGAACGAAAATAAAGGAATTACAAAACAAAGGCCTGTATTGTTTGAATCAGACAAAGCCCGAAGACATTTGGACATTATTTTCCGCCATCTTGGTTTTCCAATGTTTGTCACACTCACATACAATTAAAAATGGCGTCGAGTCGCTGAATTTGTGAAATAAGGACAGCTTGTACACACGGCTACACATCAAGCTATGCATTTCCATTTCCAGTATATGCTGATCTCGCATTATAGAGGATTTCCGTACAATGCGAGGTCAGTGTACTATGTATACTATGGCCCCACTCCCCTAAGGCTTGTTTAAGTTAAGTCTTACTCTGTCTAGCCTTTATCAACTATATTGGGGTCGGCTTCCAGTCTAAACGTATGCAGCGGAATACCAGTATTTTACATAGAGCGACTGCCACTCTGACCTCCACAACCCAGTAACTGGATAAAACGATACCCCTTGGTAAGACTGGTTCTCAGACTTTTGGCTGCTGACTACCCGTAACGACTGTCAAAGATATACGAATGACAACTGTGTACGACTATCTTCTTCTATAATATAAAAATGAATCGCAAAATGTGTTGGTAAGCGCATAACTCAACAACGCCTGGACCAATTTGGCCAATTCTTTTTTTGTTGTGTTCGTTATCCTCAAGGGAAGGTTTAAACGTAGTGTAGGTAGGGTAGGTAGGGTAGGTAGGGTAGGTAGGGTAGGTAGGGTAGGTAGGGTAGGTAGGGTAGGTAGGGTAGGTAGGGTAGGTAGGGTAGGTAGGGTAGGTAGGGTAGGTAGGGTAGGTAGGGTAGGTAGGGTAGGTAGGGTAGGTAGGCTAGGTAAGGTAGGTAGGGTAGGGTAGGTAGACTAGGGGTAGGGTAGGTACTTAGTGCTACCCGTGCGAAGCCGGAGCGGGGCAGCTAGTGATAAATAAATAAGTCAAGGCTCCAGCAGGCGTAGCATGAGCACCGTTTTGTCGACGGAAGAGTAGACAAAAACGACGTTTCCTATAGACAGTAGACAGAACGAGACGGCAGCAAAATAGAAAGAGTCAACTGCACTTTTTACGAAATTCACTCTTTTACATAATTCGACTCAGAATTCTTTGTTTTATCATAGGATTTATCGGTTGTCAGTTTGATTTTGACAGTAAGGATAGAAAACTTTCTTCCGAAATAGTCTACATATAAAAAGACCTAGACAAAGATCGTTAGAAATGATAGACAAAATGACAGATTGTAGAAAGATTTCTACGGTGGATGTCAAAAATGAAGAAACGAACTGTCACTTTGTATAGAAAAAGCTATGTCTATTCTTCGTAGAGATAGAAAGCGCCATGCTACGCGTGCAGGTAAGTAATAATTAGTTTCAGATCACTGACCTCCTCCAACATGGTGAGTAGTGTACTAATTGCTCAGAAAACATTTTATTTTTTTATTAATAAATAAATATTTACGTTTAAAGAAATATATAAATAAATTAAGAGGTGCGACTGTCTGTCAAACGCTAGGGTGGGAAGTTGTGAAGGTTTTGAGGACTATCTTAAGTAATTTTGACGTTCATCAAGATACCTATCATTCTCAGCCTAATTTGAATGGATTTTTGTTTTTTTTTTCAAATTAATTTAATTTAATTAATTCTTTATTAAGAGTAACAATGAGACACATAGTGTTAGTAATAATAAAATAAACTTACAACAATGTTAGTAAACAGTAACAAGAACAATAATTATACAAAACATACACAACATAACAATCACTGCTTCAGTAATCCAGCTGAAATACAGGAGCAGCGACTCACAACACAGCAGTCCAGCCTGTCAGCAATCATTCCCAGCCAGGATGCTGTTGGAAACGAGAAACACTTGGTTCGTTCCAAGTCCAAACCAATGTGAGTTTGCGAATATTGATAATAATTATATTGTTTCTTCAATCGAAAATAATTATAATTTTGCAACGTATAAACCGTGTGAAGGTCACAACGATGCCAATTTATAGAATCCATACGTAGTCGCAACGCAGCGGTAAAGTGTAATCAAACAGTTTGAACGTGGAGGATTTCCCCATTTCTTCGTCTCGTATCTCGTCTATGTCGTCATGTGTTCCCACGCTAAACTAGCCCAGACATTATTAATTAGCCTTGTGATTCACCAAGCGTTATTTACGGCATTTTCCCTCCAATATCATTTGTTAGGGAGTTCAAGTTCAGTGTAAGTCTTCAGTCTCTTTATTGTTGTCATTTCACATATATTCTTCATAATCAGCCTATAATGATCCAAATGCTGGGACACAGGCCTCCTCTCTGTGAGAGGGAGTGGGCCGTAATCCTCCACGCGGGTCCAGTGCGGGTTGGTAGATGTCACATATCTCCGAATTTTTGGTTCTATGACATGCTGGTTTCCTGACGATGTTTTCCTTCACAGTTTTGAGAGCAGTGGCGATGAAATAATTTACACAAAGTAAAGCGCCTGTCACGGTTCGAACCTATGACCTACAACTCGTAAGTCGTGGCCGTTACCACTGGGCCACCACTGCTCATAATTATATTCTTCTAACTATTGTAATCAGATGTTGATGAACATTGTGATATATTTTCGGTAACGTATGCAACTGATGACCGTTGGGGTAAACGCGAATCTGCAAACGTCCTCAGGCAAAGACAGGACGCCCTCAGGCTAGGTGGAGCGACGATCTTCGCAGGGTGGCTGGTAGCAACTGGATGAGAGTTGCCGAGAATCGAGCTGAATGGCGTGCAATTAAAGAAGCATATGTCCAACTGTGGACTGCTAAAGGCTGATGATGATGATGCAACTGTCATCACTCATGGGAACATCAAAATCTTTAATTACTCCCGTGATATTTCCATGTTGGTTTGATGGTAAAAGTTGTTGATATTCACACCCTGAATGATTGTCAATGAATTTATAGTTAGGCTGTATTTTAGCTATAGCCTTTCTTCTCCATAGGATCTATTTGGAATGGTGCTTGCGGGTTTTGACGATGAGTAACATTATTTTACCGCCGTAGCTATATCACTTTACTCCCAAAGTTATATCATAGTATAATAAATTAACAGTATTACGTGTCGGCAGTGACTTGAAGTAATTGCCTACGGCTGCTCGGTAGATAAACCTTACGCGTCCGTGCATAACTGCCGCGCATTCGAAATTGTTGGTATATATTGAGATTTCAAAGCGCGTCGTTTCGGCTTTTTTCTATACTGTTATTTATTTATACTGTGGCTACATTCTGGTGGAAAGTCACAATGGTTTACTAAAGACAGTATTTACCTTTACGTCACGTGTATGTACCTTGAAACCTATACAAAAGCGTGTATTACAGCTGGTACTTACTACAAACAATAATTGTCTTCGTAACTCTGCTTCGCTTTCTACATTGTCTGTGAACCATGACACTTAGTGCGGTCACGGTTGATGGTATATTTCTTTAACCAGTTTATTCACTGCACGTTTTCGTTTAGATAGTATTGTCGCATAAACCTGTCAATTCGCTGTTTTGAAAATCGTCGAAAAAAAAAACAAAACTGTACAATACTGATTATGAAATTAAGACACATTTTCATCATTTCATTTAGTTAAAAATTGATAAATTAATAAAAACAGCGAAATATTTGACAGCTATTTGCGACGTTGCCAACTTTTAGAATGTACCAAGTACGCTAAAGAAAATAATACATTTCTTTATCAATCAGCTCAGTATTATTTTGAATGCTGATCTAGCCAGCATTCTTCCCTTCTCATAGTCTGATAAACGCCGGTGCCGATGTCGGGCCGATTCATGGCAATATCCGATTCTTGGGAATATCCAATTCTTGGGAATATCCGATTCTCATGTACAAAGGCCAAATGTAGGAACGACGGGGGACCGGGTGTTGTGATTGTGATGAAGTTCGGGAGAGGCCTATGTCCAGCAGTGGACTGCGATAGGCCGAGTCGATTGTGTGGTACCATAAAGATTCAATGAGGAAGTGGTGTGTTAAATTGTATGACGTGAACACCCACTGATAGTTACATTGAAAAACTTCTGCAAAAAATATGTAAGGTCAACGACACGACCGGAATTACTGAACATTATAGAAGCGTATCGTAATGATAAATAGTTATCTAAATACTGCGTAACTAGTGTGCATGAACCTGTACCATTGGCGTTTACGTTTGGATTACGCGAATGGTAAAGTTAGACCGGCTTTGTAGGTGTTTGCCTGCTTTGGTTTACGACCAGACCTAAAGGGGCGAAAGCCAGTACTAGGAAGGAGTTTGGGCTTTCTCAGAATTCTATGATACTATTTACTTTTCTAAAGCAAAAGCATCCGAGTGGTTTGAGTTTTAAAGGTGGACCGCCGACCTGGTGGAGGTCGTAATAATCAGCTGGAGGAACAGCCGGGTTAATCTGTAAAAACTCCCCGTGAAAGCTTGGTGAAGTGAGCTGCCATTCCAACTGATGCAAGGGATTGACACTATTGACAGCTCGCTTCAAACTCACTTCACCTAAGTTTTCACGGTGAGATTTTTAAAGAATAGACCAGCTGTTCTTCCTGCGTATTATTACGAGCTCCACCAGTTCGGCGTTCCAATTTTTAAACTCTAACCACTATCGTATTACCCAGTTACTGGATTGTGGAGGTCAGATAGGCAGTCTTTCCATGTAAAATACTGGTATTCAGCTGCATCCGATAAGACTGGAAGCCGACCCCAACATAGTTGGGAAAAGGTATATCTCATCATCATTCATCATCTCGGCCGAAAGACGTCCACTGCTGGACATAGGCCTCCCCCAAGTACCGCTACTTCGACTGGTTCTATGCTTTTCGCATCCAGCGGATTCCCGCGGCCTTGTCGCCTTCCAAAGACAATAGATGTAGAAGTCACTCACGAATTGTTAAACGTTCTTGTCACTGTCTGTCTTTTTATTTTTGGGGTTGGGAAGTCATAAAATGACTTCTCCCGCTCTGGGTGGAGCGGGAGGGCGTGTCAGACTTTTACTGACTAAAACCCACCCGTGTTCCTTCAGTTGCCTGTTGCCAAGGGCCCCGGTATCCCTTTCGGACTTTCCTGCAACCCTGACAGGTCACTGTCAGCCTGAGTTGGTTTAAACTTAAAACGCACTAGTTCGGAAAAGATTGGGTTCGATTAATTTCGACGATGAATGCTATGTTGTACACATTATATAACTCGTTTATCAAGTCATTCTAGTCGCTAGATCTACCTGCAGCTGCTAGATGTACACATTAGAGTTGCAGTTAAACTCTTTCCAGTCTAAAGTACACCGTATTTTCAAGGATTAAAGTTGTTTTCACACTGCCCATATCTCGATTAGGATATTACCCGTAATGACCGGGGAACTTGCATCATGTGCTGCATCGCATCTCGTGACCTCATTGGCAATGCGTTGTGTCACCTTGCCAAACGATACTTCATTATTTCGTTTTAAAGCATATCTGTCTGTCTATTTGGGATACAGAGTTGCTGGTCCTGTTCTGAAGACGACTTTGCTGCAGGATTTATGGGTACTCTTTGGTAATGAATTTATGGGTGAATGTTTGTTTTGGATTTTTTAGAACTTGGGAGTCGGTAATTTTGAAGATGTTTTTAGTTTGAGTAGTGACAAGTGTAGCCGCCTCTATGGTCTAGTGGTAAGACCAACTGTCTCAGACCCAGAGCTCGGGTCGGAATTCACAGCGGGGACAAAAAATCCCGTTCAGTTTGGTTGGCTACCAAAATCTTATCGAATTCTGTTACCATAGCAACAACAACCGCATTTGTTGTGTTTCGGCAGTTAGAGATAAGATAGCCAGTTCCTCTGTGGTTGAGGATTACGGGCGAAGCTCGCTTCCACCTTCGGCCTGATCATCACTTACCATCAGGTAAGATGAAGGGCAAGAGATTCCGCTCAACAGCAAAACAATTCAATTAGTATTTTTTGTTTCCGATAATTTAATGAATTTTGTTGTACATTTTTAAAATGTAAGTCTTGTAAGTATAGTACAAACTTGATACGAGTACTTATGGCGAAATTTCGCATTCACGCTCGATCTAGTAACGGTATAGGTGGCAGACCTTCAATTAATTGAAAGTGGTCTTGCTAAATCTGATCGGGGAACTTATACGAAAGGAAGTAAAGAATTAAGACCTGAATAATTATATCGGAACCATGATTAAGTTATAGCAGCTGATTATCGGACGCAGAACTGAACGGAACAGTAATAAAAGAAATAGGAAGTGAGCGGTTTTATTTTTAATTTAATTTTAATTAAAACGGTTGATTCTCGACCCCCTAGTGTAGATTTTTTTTCGTGTGAATAAGTTTTCGTGAATGACTGACAAACATCGCACAGTTTAAACTTCTGCAGATAGGAATATTTTTCAATCGTATAGGCACCATATAGATCTGTATAAGAGCTAGGTGGAGCTAGGGTTGTCAAAAAAATTGGCTTGTCAGCAAGGCTGTAGCGAGAACCAAGGGGCGACAGACACACATTTTTGTGTGTACGTAGCTCAATGAATGATTAACAAAGGTCGCTAAATAATTGATTACGAATGTAACTAAAAGAGTTGAATGTATATAAATGCTGCTGGATGCAGAGGAAGAGGAAGACCAGAGAAAAGATTGTTGGATTGTGTGAACAGAGGGATGATATGGCTAACAGAGGAGAATGGAAGAAAAAAATACATGTTGCGCCGACCCCGTGTAACATGGCAGGGCAGGAAGATGGTGATGAAGATCAAGGAAAAACTAAACTTACCATTATAGCCTAAAGGCGCGTTTTCCTGTACCTTAAATGTGAAAGGTATGTGCACCCTCTGCATGAGGAGTCTGGGAGGCTGCATGGTGCGCGCCCACGCATCTTCCCGACCCTCGCCCATAATGCCTATGACCTCCATGTTCCTGCAAATAAACGAAACATTTTTTGTAAGGTTTTGTATTTTCAGGTAAGACAGTGGAATATTTTTTTTGTCGATAGTAAAGTTATTCGTGAAAATGTGGGCCGAGGCGAAGCCGAGGCACACATTCGTGTCCTATAGGAGTGATCATTTTTCACGCGCCAATATGTCATTTGTTTCTTGATTACAGCTCTATTTGCAAACCAAATCGAAATTTAAATAAAATCTTTTATAAGTTACCTCCTTGGTTACTATGTATGTGTTGAAGTAAAAAGTTCGTTCCATTTTAAATAACACGACAGATATGACTTTTCATAGTAATTTATTTGGACGCTAAACACGACAGATCTGGATTTGAAGAAAGTTGTCAAAATCATGTTCGAATTTCCAAGCAAGTTTGAGAAAAAGTATTTCTTTTATGATAATTTAGACTTATCATAAATTCATAGTTAGAGGTATGTTGGTAGTAAATATGTTTGTGTTGACGTTGGTGATTGGCGGTTGAATAGTAAATATTAGTGTGCGTTCGATTAGCTGTTTTTGTTTGTTTATTATTTTGTATGGCCTATCCACCTCAACAACCAACAATACACAGAATATTATCTATTAAAGTTTGTTTCTTCTAAAGTGGTTTTAATTATTATTAAAATTACATCTCCGTAAAAATTAACATGCGAAAAATTTACATTTTATTGGTCTGTGTATTGCAAAGTAATAATAAAATAACAGATTTATTGCCACCCGGTGATAAAAATGCCCATACAATGAAATAGCTACTAAATTCTATGAGCATAATTAAAAATCTGTGTCCACCTGAAAGCAGTACCTACCTAAGCAGTAATTAATATCTTGATAACACTAAGGGCTGATTTCATCAAAGTCAGATATATCCGTGGAATAAAATTGTCGTCTGACAGTTTATGTATGGAAAAACTGTCAAAAATTCAAAATTTATTCTCACAGTAAGACTTATACTCGGTATAAAAGTTTGGTGAAATTCGCCCTAAGTCATTTTCTGTATTTTTGTGTGCCCTGGATTAAATAATTAATCCGATCCAGCCTGACCCTTGCTGCCTTCGCCCGGTCCGTACCCCGGGTGTGCCTTAGCGTAGACAATGCAATCCCGATTATGCGTAATCCGAAAATCCGGATATTCGCACATTATTAGTAAACTTACAAATCCGGATTTGGACAAAATATTAATAAACATTTTTTTTCGAACTGTTGAAGCAACTGATTAGCAATTAGCAATATCCTGCAACATTATTCAGATTATGATTGATCGTGTATCGTGTGTTACGCAATTAGGGTGCAGGTTTACTTACGATACCAGCTAAAGTAGGTGCCATCGAAGGCGTATTTACTCGACTGCGCGACGCAACGAGGGTATTGTGTTTATTTACAAGAGTTTAGATTCAAAATCTGTGTCAAGTCGCAAGTCTCAAGCTAGCACAAGTGGTGGTTCTGGGTTGTTAGATATATGCTAATTTTTCGCTAGTATTGGTTAACTGCATTACGACATATTTGGGTGCGCACAGGCACAGGCGGCATTATTCAAACACGTTCTGTCAAATTGCCTCGTTGGTCTAGTGGTCACAAGCGCTACTGTTGAGCATGAGGCCTTGGATTCGATTCCCGGTTCGGAAAAAGACGTGTTATTGGGTTTTCCATCTTGAATTTCTCAGTAGCAGCCCGGAGTCTAGATTTGTGCCAGGTTGATGGCAATAGACTCGCCCCCTATTACATGGGACTTCCACATAACTGGCGAAATTTGGGTGTACTATAGGTACACCTCTGCCTAACCATTCGAGGATTACAGGCGTGATGTTATGTAAATTTCTGTCAAACCTTTATTTTTATTGACCTGCATTCCGTCATTATTCGCAATTAATTGTATAATTATGCTTTTAATTTGAGTTTCAAGGTGTCGGCTGAAGGCTGATGGAACCTTATTATTAGAAACGATCTTTTAATAGCTCAGATAAAGATAATTATTTAATATGGGCTGTATATCTGAAGGCCAATTCTCGTACTTAAAAAAAAAACGTTCACATTTAAGTCGCAATCTGTCACACTTGTCAAAAATGTTGGTAAATTGGTTGTATTTTTGACAGATCGCGATAGAGATGCGAATGCAAACGTTCGTAAAAATTACGCGAATTTTGTTATTTATATGTTATCACTTATCACTAGCTGTGCCCCGCAGTCTCACCCGCGTAATTCTTTATCCCGTGGGAATATCCGGATATCCGATGTCCTATTCCATGGTCATGGTCTACCCATGTGCCAAAATTTATCTAAATCCGTTCAGCCGTTTTAGCGTGAAAGCGTAACAAACAAACAAACTCACTTTCGCATTTATAATATTAGTTAGGATTACGATTGGCACACTATCAAGTATGGAGAGATCCAAAATCATGCAGCTAAAGAAATTCTTTAGAGAGGTTCATGTTGCATGGAAATAATTTTGACAACCATTTATCGGTTAAAGTAGGGTTTTTTTTTAACCGACTTCCGAATAGGAGGAGGTACTATGTTCGAGTTAATTTTTTCATTTTATTAACTTTGCTTGGTGTTGGTAGTTTTTGAGTTAGTTTCAATAATAAGTATTTTTTATATGGATGATGTTATACTAAGTTCCTGTCAGTGTGATTTCCATACAAGGTAGTGGTATTATTAGAATTTGTGTGGTAGGTCCCACAACTAAAAATGGACGGAAGTCGGTGGCAAAAAACGAAAATTCAAAACCGGACACAAAAAAAATTCAAAACTAAAGAGCAATGTTCTTCACTTCCTTTTTAATTACCTACAATCTCATTTATTTTCTTACTAGATTCTATCTGAGACTTCGTTCACATGAAAGTCTTAAAGGCTCTTACATACTGGGGCGATTCGTCGCGCGACGCGAATTTTAACAAAACAATTTCTGAGAAAACTACACGGCGAACAATGCGGAGGCGTCGCATCGCGCGACGAATCGCCCCAGTATGTAAGAGCCTTTAGGCACCAAAACATAATAGGTAAAATAACAGCCTTATTTTTTTAATCAATCTCCCTCGGCCCCCGGCCCCCCGCCTCGCATCGCGTCGCCCGCCCACACTATTACATCGTTTTCGCTTAGCGTTCTTTCCGTTTTTTTGCTCAGCTCCGGCTCCGCCATGTTAAATAGCCCATAACCTTCCTCAAGAATTCGCCTATCAAAGGCAATAAAAAAAGAATTTTTCAAATCCGACAGGGTAGTTCCAGAGACTAGTGCGTTCAAAAAAACAAACAAAAAACAAATTCTGAACAAAAACAAAAATAACGTAAGCATGACTATTTGACGCATTATATTATTTACTAACCAAATAATATGCCTACTTAATGGTTTAGATTTCATTATACAAATGTCAAGGGCAATGCTGCGGAAATACATAATACCTACATAATGTAATATAGGACAACAGTAAGGCATAGGAAAATTAATAGTGTAGTGACCTCGAAATAATAGGGTCATTTCTGCCCATCGCATCACTACATCACACGGGCCGCCGCGCCGCCGCCGCGTCTGTTTGTCTGAACGCGACTAACTCAAAAACTACCGAACGGATTTTCAAACGGTTTTGAGTTTTGTCACCAATGGACGGAGTGATTCATGAAGAAGGTGTCGGTGTATAATTCATTAAGGTTTTGTGTAAATTGACTGAAATATGATGAGCTTGTTTTAAACTGGGGTTTATTTATAAACTTTGTTTAAAGTTAAGTAATGATTAGCGACTGTTTAACCATACATTTTTGACATTTAAACGTCATTTAACTTTAAGCAACGTTTATAAATAAACCCCTTTAGATGCATACAGGGCTCTGACAGTTCCTGCCAGGGTTGCGGAATAGTCCGAAAGGGATACCGGGACCCTGGCAACAGGCAACTGAAGGAACACGGGTGGGTTTTAGTCAGTAAGAATCTCTCTTCTCTGGGTTTTAGTCAGTAAGGCTCTGACAGTTACAAAAAAAAACAGTATTGGTCAAGATGTAACACCAGAGTGAACCAAATTGAGTGTTTCTAGCGCATGCCCTTTTCTTACAAGTACGTAAACAGGATGTATTATTTAATCACACTCTCACACTAGTATTACAATGGACATTTCGTAGCCTCTTGCGGCTGTTGCCTCCATTGAATCATACAATATCTTCAATTGATTGCCACAATACACGGACGGACGGCTCAACGGATAGTTTATAGAAAAGGAAGAATGACCAGAGACATTCCCATCCTGACTAGTATAACAAGTAACCCGCAGATGTCCTTTTTAACCGACTTCTTCAAAAAGTAGAAGGTTCTATGTTCCTCTGTTATGTTCATCGATATTTTCGCCAGTGAACCGATAAAAAAAAATCTTTTTTTAATACGAAAGGGTATACTCCCGAGGTGTTCCTATATAAATTTTATTAACTTAGCTTACGTATTTTTTGAGTTAGCTTCAATAATTACGTATTTTCCCACTTAGTTTATGTAAACGATATATTATTTTTTTCCGTCACTGTTATTTGCATAGCAGGCAGGTAGTGGTGTTCGAATTTGTGTGGAGTAGGTACCACAACTAAAAAGTGAAAATAAAAACGTTTTACAAAAAAAAATAACTGTCATAAAAAAAAAACACAAAAAAAGTGAAAAATAACTATAGTTTCGGAAGTCGGTGGCAAAAAACGAACATTTAAAAAACAAATACACCGCCTTCCGAAATTAAAGATATTTTTCACTTCTTTAGTGTTTTTTTTTTGTAAAAAGTTTTTATCATACAAGTATTTTATTGTTATGCGTGGAATACGCACGCGGGACGCGGGGCGTAATCCTGGGCAGCAGCCCCGCGCTGGGTTTGTCGTCCATTGTACACATTCACAACGCACAGCCCGCAGAAAACTAGATCGTAGGCTAGCGTGTTTCACGCTGCGTGAAATTTTCTGCATACGGGGAAATCCCGAATGCATGATGAAATCCGCACGATATTAAGGTTGATGCGCTAGGGTAGCCCGCGAAATTCAAATTTTCTTACGTTTTTTGCAATTTGCAGGTCAGTAACTCAGTATCAGGTTGTATGTTGATCTAAATATTATTAGCGCTCGTAACAAATATAATATAATATATAATTTACAGAATTATAAACATTAAAATCAGCAATACAACTCTCTAAGCTCATGTAAGTGCATTGAATGACTATTTCATGAAATCATGACATTTGGCACTTTCATGAACTTAGAGAGTTGTATTGCTGATTCTAATGTTTATAATTCTGTAAATCCATATTTGTTACGAGCGCTAATAATATTTAGATTAGATCAACATACAACCTGGTTCTAGTCTGGCCAATTTCGCGGGCTACCCTAGCGCATCAACCTTAAAAACACCCTAGTTGCGTAATGCACGATCGGTTACAATTGAAATCGGTTTGAAACAAATGTCTAATCCATAGCTTCATAAGATCGTTAATCTGCTCAACAACGTAACTTACTAACTAATGAAGCAATGGAGTCACGTTTTATTCCCTTATTCCCATGTAATTGCCACCAACCAGGCACAAATCCAGACTCCAGACTAAGAATTTCCTAATCGAAAAATCCAATAACACTTTTCCCGACCTGGGAATCGAACCCAGGACCTCATGCTCAGCAGTAGCGCTTGCGACCACAAGACCAAACAGGAACGAAAAAAAAAATAAACTTTTAATTTAATTTCACCTTGTATTATCAAGGTATCACAAGTTTTACTAACAAAGAAGTATTTTATCTAGCTTCATATCAATAGTAAAGTGAGTATGTATAATTAGGTACTTACTTTAAAAAAATCGGAAGTTACCAGTATTGCCTACAATATTGGTTACCTTGCGAGTGTAATAGCGTGAAGAACACATAAATATACCGAAGGAAATTATCAAAACAAAACGGCCAATTGCGCGTCGGACTCTCACACGAATGGTTCCGTACCGTATTAAGATTATGACAATTGGAAACAAAAACCCTGTAGACAATTTATGACAGAAATAATGTAAGTGTGTATGTGTGTGTGTGTGTGTGTGAATGTATGATATTCATAAATTCTATAAGAGGAAGTTGTGAGTTGTCTACAATATTTTATTTCCGGAAACGTGTATTCCGCTTTATAACTTTACTAGCTTCCGCCCGCGGCTTCTCCCGCGTGGTATGTCGATAAAAAGTAGCATTTGGCCTTCCCGGAGATGCCATCTATCTCCTTGCCAAAGTTTATCAAAATACGTTCAGTATTTTAGGCGTGAAAAGGTAACATACAGACAGAGAGACAGATACACAAAAAAAAAAAAAAATCGGCACTCGTTCCTTGACCTCGTAGCAATTACTTTTTTTTTTTAATATTAAATGTCCAGTTTAGACTTCGCTACGATTTCATTACTTGTATATAATTATGTAAAGACAAATATAGAGGAAGATAAGAAACATTTAATGACCTGCTGCGTCCTAGATCCTACAATAGGTAATTAAAGCGCGTGCTTCATTAATGTTAATTGCTGATAATTTGTCCATTTACATAATGACATTAATCATCATTTTATTATGTTTATAACTAGCGATTCGCTCTGGCTTCGCACGGTTTTAACGACTTGACACCGAGATTTTTTAGTTATAATAATTTTATTTTAATATTAACGTATTAATTAAACACAAACATTCCGGAATAAAGTCTCTAAACTATGGTGAAAACCTCATCAAAATCTGTTGAGTGGTTTAGAAGAACAACGCGGACATACAGACAAACACGAAAAGCGACTTTAATTTATAATATTACTAGCTTCCGCCCGCGGCTTCGCCCGAGTAGTATGTCCATACAAAGTAGCCTATGTCCTTCCCCGGGATGCCATGTATCTCCTTGCCGTTCAGTGGTTTAGGCGTGAAAAGGTAACATACAGACAGACAGACAGAGTACTTTCGAATTTATAATATTAGTATGCATATAGATGTGGATTAAATAAGCTTTTGCCCGTGGTTCCACACGCGTGAAGGAAGGAAATTATTCCACGCAAAAACTCATTTGACGAGGCGTGTATAGGACTGCGACGCGTGTTACACACCTGTTCGAGTCGGCGTGATACGACACAACCGCTTTGCTAGAGATGACACTGCGAAGGTAGATGCCGAACGGAGTTTGATGATCGGCACGAGCCCAATGAGAGCCGAATATGTGTAGTAAAGGTAGTAGGTAATTGCCGACCCGAACTAGTGTGTAGCATCCCTTTCAAATCATGTTTTGGCTCCGACACAACTAAGCTGCAGGCGGTCCGACGGTAAAAATCGTCGATATCAATGTATGATATCGGCGATTTTTTTAGCACACTGGATTTTCAACGCTCTGCTTAGCGCCGAGAGTTGTCAATCCAACAGTATGTTTTCATGACGCGTTTGGATGCGCTCTGTTGGATTCTCAATCCTCGGCTCATTGCCGAAAGTTGAAAATCCAGTGTACGAAAATAAATCGCCCATGCGTACCTGGGCTAAGTTTTTGTCGCGACATTATTTTACCATTCTTCCCTCAACCTTCAGACTAAGTAATAACTTAATAAGTAATCCTAACTAATATTATAATTGCGAAAGTGAGTTTGTTTATTACGCTTTCACGATAAAACGACTGAACGGATTTAGATAAAATTTGGCACATGGCTAGACCATGACCCGGAAAAGGACATAGCCTACTTTTAATCCTGGAACGTAGACGAAGTCGTGGGCAACAGCTAGTTAGTAATAAGCGAGGGTGCAAATAGTAAACACAATAAATTTATTCGAATACTTAGTTGTAGTCGTGATGTCAGGATGACTCATCGTGGGAATTACGCATTAAATCTCAATCTAATTAAATTGTAATTAAGTAAACACTTCACACTCTTAACCCCACACAAGGATTCCCAATGAGGTGGGTGCCAATGAGGGCAATCGCGAATGATTTCGCCGCTAGAGGAGCTAGTGTAGCGTGATGTCTCCGAAATGTCAAATGTCACTGTTTACGGGATTTTCTATCGGGAATTTTTACTTATTATTCATAATTATTGTAAAGATTAGGCCATTCCTGATTAATAACGGCTTAAGATTTTACGTGACAACTTAGGATTAGAGGATTTATTTGGTAGTACTTAAACATATTATTCTTTCTCCAACCCCCTCCAAGCACTTGGAGTGCTTGCCAATTTTAGGAATATTATAATGTAAATAAATATTCATTAGGTGTAATAAAATAAACATTATATAAACTAATAGGTACCTACTTAAACATATCCAAAACACATCAAATAAAAGTAATGGCTGGACCTTACTCGTAAGTGGCGCCAACTGGTGAGCACAAAAAAGATACACTATCATTAATACACTTTAGTGTTTAGTGTGGAGACACTAACTGGATATCATCTACTAGATGGTTTGTCAGCTAAAGGCGTAGTGCAGCCAAGCCGTGGAGGCAATGAAACTTTTTCTCTCTTAAGGACACGAAATAATGTAAAAAAGAAAAGTTGATGCCATAGTAAACTTAATATTTGCCCGACAGCAAATGTATCGCCACTCTTCAAAGCTCTTTGAGAGCACTAAAAAGCTGGTTGACCCCTTAAATTGTCGACACAAGAAGATGGTTCAGTTCTTACGCCGCCCTCACATTGCGTAAGTCTTACCAAGAGGTATCGTGTTACCGAGTAATAGGGTTGTGGAGGTCAGATAGGCAGTCGCTACATGTAAAATACTGGAAGACTGGATGCCGACCCCAACAGAGTTGGAAAAAAAGGTTAGTTGGAAGAGAGATGGTTGGTTGACCTGTCCAAATCTGATTTGGTTACTTTTCCACAATAGTAGGTCAGAAAAATAAAGGATGCATTCCCTAATTCTAGCCTCTAATTCTCCACAAAATGACTTGGATTTGAAAATATACAAGTATAAAATATCAGCTCCATTATTGTCAGAAAGCTATTCAGGCATAGGGTAAGTACTCTGTGTATGTAAGGTCAGACTTTTTTCGGAGTAGGGCGGCAAAATAAAAAATGTAGTCATTTCTTCGGGTCGGTTTTGTTGTACAACAAATACTGCCGAATCGAATGTGCCGACCCGAACAAATGTGTAGCACGCCTAAAATAGCTTCTAAGAGATGTTTTCAAAGTCAAAGTCACGAGAGAATGTAGTGACATAAGAGTGACAAAATTACTATTTCTATTTCGGTACCAGAACAATTGACAACAACAACATTTGGACAAAATTCGAAATAAACGTTAACAAGGGCGTACACACGGCTACACATCAAGCTATAGTTTCCAGTTTAAGCTGATCTCGCATTGTAAAGGATTTCCGTACACTGCGAGGTCAGTTTATACTGGAAATGTATAGCTTGATGTGTAGCCGTGTGTACATAGGTTATCTATAATTGAGATAACCGGTATCAAGTGTGACAGTTAGCAGTGCAAAGTAGGTGCATACAGTACATAACTAATAGACTGACAAACACATGATCGTGATTGGCTGACTCATCATCTACCTAGCCTTTTCTCAACTATGTTGGGGTCGGCTTCCAGTCTAACCGGATGCAGCTGAATACCAGTATTTTACATGGAGCGACTGGCTATCTAATCTCCACAAGCCAGTTACTGGATAACACTATACCCCTTGGCCCTTGGTAAGACTGGTTGTCAGACTCTCGGGCTTCT
This sequence comes from Lithophane socia, assembly GCA_947522985.1. NCBI lineage: Eukaryota > Metazoa > Arthropoda > Insecta > Lepidoptera > Noctuidae > Lithophane > Lithophane socia. Next base: position 13,451,641 of record OX383270.1, on the reverse strand, counting down.
GACGATCCGTAACAGCTGTCAAAGATCTACAAGACAGCTGGCACGAACAGCAGGCGTAGCATGGCGCTTTCTATCTCTACGAAGAATAGACATAGCTTTTTCTATACAAAGTGACAGTTCGTTTCTTCATTTTTGACATCCACCGTAGAAATCTTTCTACAATCTGTCATTTTGTCTTTCATTTCTAACGATCTTTGTCTACGTCTTTTTATATGTAGACTATTTCGGAATAAAGTTTTCTATCCTTACTGTCAAAATCACATTGACAACCGATAAATCCTATGACAAAACAAAGAATTCTGAGTCGAATTATGTAAAAGAGTGAATTTCGTAAAAAGTGCAGTTGACTCTTTCTACTTTGTTGCCGTCTCGTACTGTCTACTGTCTACAGGAATGGTCCAAATGGTGGTGACCGTGACGTAGGTATATCTATGTATGGGAGAACATGTTTTTAACTACAAGTTAGACTAGAACACAAGGTTAAAATATACGTTTATTTTTGGGATAGATTCATCCCAACTACGGAACCCGTCACCGTGCGTGGTCCGACATGCACTTAGCCGTTTTACTTATTATTAAACTAGCTGATGCCCGCGGCTTCGCCCGCGTGGATGTTTGTTATTATAATATACTAAAACCTTGCTCGAGAACCACTATCAATTGGTGAAAACTGCATGAAAATCGGTGTAGTAGTTTTTGAGTTTATCGCGAACAGACAGACAGACGCGGCGGAAGACTTTGTTTTGTATTAATAGTGATTTAGGTATCCAGACTTGTACAGTCTAAGAATTATTAAAACAATTACTTATGACTGACCATCATGTCATGATCCTCAAATACTAAATGAATAATAATAATAAATAAACATTTAATTTTTTGTTTGAATTGAATGTCAGATACATTAACACTTTTGACCTTTAACTCATGATTTATTTTATTATTTTGTTTGAAGCATCTTTGTTACTAAATAATTAGTTAAATGTGTAAATGGCATCTAGTAAAATTTTATCATAATTACCATAATATGAGGATGACTTCATCAACATTATTATGATTTTATAATTTTATTATATTTTGTTGGTAGTTATTTGTAATGATTATGTTATTAAAATACAAGAATTAAATTATCCAATAGGATTGTCTGGCTTAATATTGACATGCAATCAACTGTTTTAGATTTATTTATGGTGAAAATGGAATACGAAACATTATTTAATGATTGTATTATTTAATAATGGTAGAGGAGCTGCAGCTGCACGGGTCGATCCATCAGGTTAAGCTACGCTTGCCGGGGTTGGTCAGTAGATGGGTGACCATCTTTACATACCCAGAGTCCTCCGTGCCTTCGAAAGCATGTTAAGCCGTTGGTGCCGGCTGTCATTCGTGGATCTTTGACAGTTGTTACAGGTCGTCAGAAGCCCGAAAGTCTGACAACCAGTCTTACCAAGGGGTATCGTATTACCCAGTTACTGGGTTGTGGAGGGAGATAGGCAGTCGCTCCATGTAAAATACTGGTATTCAGCTGCATCCGGTTAGACTGGAAGCCGACCCCAACATGGTTGGGAAAAGGCTAGGCACATAGATTGATTTAATAATGATATTTGATAGTCAATTATTTTTTATGCCAGACTCATAGGATCAACATAATAGGGAATATGCATGTATTTTTTTAATATTTTTATTCGATAGTTTACATCGTCAAATAATAGTAAAAAAAAAATCGACGGCAAAAAAGCAATTTAAAGTAGTTAAAAAAATGTTTAAAAATATCCAACCGATCCGGGCTATTTAAACGCCCTCCATTTGGCGCGCTTGGTGTGGTGCGTCACAGTTCGTGAAAACAGACAAGCAACTGTCAAGTCAAAGTCAAAAACTCCTTTTTCTATGAGCGTTTGACATTGACTTGACACTTGTTGATTGACTTGACATTGACATTTTGATTGTTACCCCGGATTGTTACGTCACATCCGCTCTTAGCTTTTTCAAGTATTTGAATTACCCACAGTTTTTTGGGACTTTAAAAAAATTAATTTCTCGCTCAAAAAGAAATTTTATTCAAAAATATTGATGGAGGCATAATTCTGAAGTAACATAGTTTATAGAAAAAAATGTTTGACCCATATTTGAATTACATGCATATTCCCTATTATATCATAGATCGTAAGAGGCTGTAACTCTCTTAAAATCCTTACTTATATTATAAATGCCAAAGTAACTCTGTCTGTCTGTCGCGCTTTCACGCCAAAACTGGTGAACCGATTTAAATGAAATTTGGTAAGTACATTGGTACACAGACAGTCTAGAGCCTAAGAAAGGACATAGGCTACTTTTTATCGACATAATACCACGCGGGCGAAGCCGCGAGCGAAAGCTAAAGCCATATGTAATGAAAAAGTATTGTTATTTTTCCTTTAGTACCATTTAAAAAAATAATACTTTTAAATTAAGTATTTAAGTACTTTAAAAGTTAACATTGTGAGGTAATAGCAGGTAATAGCAGCAAGGTAATAAAAGGACTAGGATAGGGTAGGATAGTAAGGACTCATAAAATATGCTTTAAAGAACAAAAAAAGTTTGTCATTTGATTGGATCAAAAATACATACTAATGTCACTGCATGACAAAATATTTATAAATTATAATTATCTAGTTGCTAAATGGTAAATTATGATAACACCATGCATTTTGAATGATAATTATTATCATAAATATTCAAGTCAGATTTAAATTTAAGTACAAACAATGATAATAAGTGATTACATTTTGTTATATACAAATTAGAGACAAGTTTTCAATGTTACACAGCCCTTTCATATATTTTTTAAGTACCAAAACTAATATTTTATAGAGGTAACATTGTTTGTAAGAGGTAATGTCTGGAAGTACTGATGCTACTACAAAAATTATTTCACTGATAGAAAGCTATACTTTTACTGAATGCCATAGGATATTTTTTTATGAAAGTCGCAGGCAGAAGCTAGAGACCTCAACTCTGGTTTTTAATTTGCTAAACCATAATGACAGCTGCCATTGCCCTTTTTTTTTAAATATGACTGGATTAATAATTAATATTTCTGAGACAACACAACAACAATGAAGGTTCTCTTGCAGAGAATTATTCAGTGGTCCGTGATGAGAGCCACTCGGTGACTAGATTATTTACTAGTTTATTGACACCAAAAAAAATTTGTTGACACCAAATGCCATTTTAGTCTAGAAAATTTAATTCTAAGTACCCAAGTTACATTTTTAGTTGTAGTTTATATAAATTCCTTTAAAACAAAATGTGTTTAATGTTTCCATGTTGTGAAGAACACATAAGGACATTGTTTATATCAAAGTAAAATTAGATATAAGTTGATTACTGTTTCAACACTTATCTCCTTTTATTATCAGCTCTTACATACAACAGAGATAGAAAAAATACCAGATAAGTATGTAAGTACAATAATGTCAAGTGCAAGTACTTGGGAGGCACTAAAACATGTTATTTTATTTGTTTTCACTTTCAAATTCCAGTATGATAGACCATCCAACAGCAAACATGATAAATTAAAGAGAAAGTGAACTGTACTGTGTACTTATCTAAAAGTAGCTTTCTTATTTTTAGAATACAAAGATTTGCAATTTGTGCTTTGATGCTATTGAATTAGAATATTCTTAACTACTTACTTAGTTCATGTCTTGTAATTATCCTACCAATTACGATTTTTTTTTTAAAGACTTTATTAACAGCGAAAGTATTTCTTTATTCAGCCAATTACTTTTTTTGGAATCAAATAGTCTCCAATCACTTGTCCAGTCTCAGACACACTGGCCATTATTTAGAATCGAATGTATCACACGAATTTGCAACATAATTATGAATTCATGTTTGATTTCTATGGGTTTGGCCAGAGGACAATCTAGCACATTCTGCAGGATAACAACAATCATAAATACATAATTGTTTGCTGTATTCCTTATCTGTAGCGGTAAACTTACCTGAGTAGGATGACTAACATTACGAACAGCGCCACGAGAGCGCCGATCATAATAAAAATATTTGGCAAATCTGCCAGAGTCAGCCCCGTGGTGCCCATTGTTTAGTCCAGTCCTTACTGTCACAACACTAAATTAAAACACACTAAAGTACCACAAACGACCGGACCACGCATCAGTTCACTACACAATCTAGATTTTCATCTCAAAAAGTCACGACCTTGCTTCAAGATACAATTTGCAAAACCCATAAAGGCTCGTACTGTTTCACTTATTTCATAACGAGTGCAAATTGTACACCGGGTGTATTGCACAATACTATTTTCCTAAGAATATTAAAATTGCGGTGCTAGCGGACGCGACGACTGCACGTTTAATCATTACATTATACCGTTCACAAACAATAACAATGATCATTGATCGAGAAATCAGGCAAATAACGTGTTCTCGTACGCGAGTTTTTGACAGGAATGAAATTTTGTTAACTTTGTGTCGACGAGTCGTCAATCGTGAGCAAATCGCAGTCCAGCGCATGACAATTGAACGAATGAAAGAGATAGCAAAATGTTACAACCGGCTGCTGCCCGCATGTCTGAACGAGATAGAAAAAACAGCTGGCTCTTTCTACGACGAACGTTCGAAACGTTTCTTCAGACGCGTTTCAGTGTACAATTTTAGGATTTTTAGCATTTTATTTTTTTGCAATGTTGTTTTATTTGATTTGATTTGATTGAACCTAGTTTTAAAATACAAAACATTTGTTTTGCAGTAAAATAATGTGTTTTGCAGTAAAATATTATGAAGATTATCAATTTAGATTCTGATGAAGGTAGGTATGTACATAATATGAAGAAATTCATTCTAGAAAGCTTAGGTACTCAGTAACGGAACAGAATAAAATGAAACCCCATGCCCAATCGTCGCGCTTGCCAAAGAAGCACTCAGTCCAGCTTCAATCCCCAAGTCAAGCAATGTGCTTTTGTTTGAGTTTCCATTAGGAATTGCTCAGTAGAAACCCGGAGTTTGAATTTGTGGCCGATTGATGGCACTGGGGTCGCCTACCCAATGACTATAAATATATGCACTCTATACACATCTGCCTAATCCTTAAGGGCCTACCCAACCTCAAATTTTATCTCGCTCGCACCATACTACTGGCGGCCTGAGTGAGGGTGTGGGGTCCTGGCGGCTCCAAGCCTCGAATAGTACTTTATAGTGCTTTTTACGGTGAAAATTTAGGGAATTAAAAAAAAAAAAACATAAGACCTGAAATTAAACATAAATATTTTGAATACTAGCGGTTTATGTTTCGGTTTAGAGGTAACACCCCTTTGCAAAAAAAAACGGGCGGTTTTGATTTTTGATTAAAATGATGTACATTATTGGTAATCATTTAGTTGTAAAGAGGTTTTAATAGCCAAACTATGTTACTGGCACTTAATAAAGAGTCTGCGTAAGAAAAAAAGTTAATTCCAAATTAGAAACTTTTGTTTAAAAACAATAATAATCCCGTTTTCCTTTTGTAACTTTTACCAACATTTTGCAGGTTTGCGGTTAGAAGGTTATCCTGGCAACTAAAACTAACTTCTCGTTATTTTTACAAGCTTTATATTAGCTTGCTCTGTTCGTATGTGTTTCCGGTTACTCCTTTTGTCATCAATTTTTCAAGCATTTTTAGTAGAATAATTTATGTTTGTCGCATAATCCAGCCTTATTGTGACTTAAAAGTGATATCTTTGTGTCGATTGTAATGGCAGAAAAAGCAATAAGAGCTAGGAAAATTGTAGCACTGCTGGAAGAGGGTGTAGCTAAAACACTATATTCTTATGTATTGTAACAAATTACTAGTCATTTATGCTAATGACATAGTAAAATAAAAATATTAATATTTTCCATACAAAAGCCAATGACTGTTAAGGTGCCCGTTTTTTTTGCAAAGGGGTGTATTTATTTCAAAATTAATGCTGCAGTATTTTCGGCATAACGGAGGATCATGCTACGTAATTTGAGGTAGGGTAGGCCCTTAAGGATAGGTAGGCATTGGTGCCGATTCTCTTGTCACAAATTCTCTAAACTAAACTAAAAATCACTAAAATTTAGTTTATTCCTGTCAAACAACGATTTCCTATTCTGAAAATAGACTAAAGTGACACAACTTAACTATAATTTAGTTTGACAGCACTAAGATGGCACTGAGTTTTAATTTAGTGAAAATGCTATTCTGAATTTGACGTTTTAACCAAAATTTTTGTTCTATATCTAAAATCCTTTATCTAACTCTGACTATTTTTAATCACGATTAAAAATGTGTGGAATAAAATTAGATGTCATGAACTAAAATTCAAACCAACACCTCGAATTCAGTTGCAAAACATTACTGTATCTTTTTTTTTATTTTCTTTTGCTTATATCTCGAAAACGGTGTGTCCTATCGCAAAAATAATGAAAATTTTGACCCCCTTTGCAACACACAAACCCGCAATACTCGACATGTTGGTAATTTATTTTTTTTGTTTTCTTCCAAAAAGTGAAAAATTCCATATAAAAATACGTCGAGACGGCCACATTGCGCGCCTCTCCGGCTCAAAAAAAATCACGTGGTAGGCAAATAAGGTAGGTACCAAGTGGAGTCGCGATTGTCAAATTCGATTTTAGTTCTGTCAAAATATTTTTTTAAATTAGAGATTTTTTTTGGCAGAATAGCTCTAAGATTCTCATAGTAAAAAGTAAGGAATTTTAGTGATAGTTTAGTTAGTTTAGTTCGGTGTACAAGAGAATCGGCACCATTTTCTACGTTAAGTATCGTATTTTTTTTTTGGTTAGTTACAGTACTAAAACCCTCAGATGAACTAAAAGGTGGAACGTGCCCAACGTGCGTATCGTTGCTCCGAGGTGTACCTAACCGTAAAATAAAGAAAACCGTATACGGTCCGTAACCGTATACAACTGTGAACGGTCATATAAGTGTAGGTAGGTACAGTAGTAGTACAGGCAGCTAGGGATGCAAGAAGTGTAAAAAAGTATCGATATACAGTATGTTAACTAACAAAGGGCGTTCCCGTTAACCTGCAATAGTATAGCGTGCATACATGCAAAAAAAAATCGATATTTTTTCTGCAAGCCTACAGTCAGCTATGAAAGTCGATGAGCATTGTTATGTACACACGACTACACATCAAGCTATACATTTCCAGTTTACGCTTATCTCGTATTGTATAGGATTAACGTTCAATGCGAGGTCAGCTTATACTGGAAATGTATAGCTTGATGTGTAGCCGTGTGTACCTACCTATTTAGGTGTGAGGAACATAATGTAGGTACTAGGTATCTAGGTTTCTTTCGTTGATGCATTCTTCCCGAAGGCAATTTGTCTCTGAAACTTTTACTTACCTATCAAGAAATACGGTTGATTAATCATAACAGTCACTTAGCACGTGTCATTGTAGGTAGTTACTTTAAAATGCCTCTGTTCCACGATACCATAATTATGTAAATTGCATGAATAAGCTGAATACACGAGAACCCTCCTGCTTCAAGTGGCAGTGTTACTTCTACCTCGTAAATAAAGGGAGAGGGGTAATAAATACTGACGCTTGAACTTAATAATAGTGTGAATTAAATTGATGAAGACATGAAATTGATGAACACGAACAAAATACCATACAACACTATCTAGTCTCCACTCTGTAAGTACCCCGAGCGCAAGATACAGACTAACTGTCTAGTTTGGGGCTCATTGGTAAATAATTTGTGTAACCTAGCTTTATGTAATACTAGCTGCCGCCAGCGGCTTCGCCCGCGTGTAATCTTTATAAATTATAACATTACTCAGGGTGAATGTAGCTTTCTAATGGTGAAAGAATTTTTGAAATCGGTGCAGTAGTTTTTGAGTTTATTCATTACAAACATACACACAAAAATACAAATCTTTCCTCTTTATAATATTATAGTGTACCTGCAATTAATCTGCCTAGTCTTTACCCAACTATACTGGGGTAGGCTTAGTCTAACCTGTTTGACACTTAGTAATTCATAGTTGTATTTTGTTGTTTTTTGTTTGTATGTAAATTCAACACAATGGAAATTGTTTATGAATAAATAAAATGAAAATGAAATGAACCGGATGCAGCTGAATACCAGTATTTTACATGGAGCGACTGCCTATCTGACCACCACAACCCGGTAACTGGGTAATACGATACCCCTTGGTAAGACTGGTTGTCAGACTTTCGGGCTTCTGACGACCCGTAACGACTGTCAAAGATCCTCGAATGACAGGCAGGACCAACGGCTTAACGTGCTTTCCGAGGCATGGAGGAGTCTCTGTATGTAAAGATGGTCACCCATACACGGACCAACCCCGGCAAGCGCAGCTTAACCTGATGGATCGACCCGTGCGACTGTTATTACTTAGTCACGAGCTCCTCATCGATTATTATTGTAACCTGCAAACCTGCTTAATATTGTAACCTTGTATAATCTTGTATATAGGTAACTAGCTGCGCCCCGCGGTTTCACCCGCGTAAGTCTCGATCCCGTGGGAATATCGGGATAAATCTAATATCTTTTTATCTCGATATTCCCACGGGGTCGAGACTTACGCGGGTGAAACCGTGCGGCGCAGCTAGTTTATAATATTATAGTAGTAGGAATGATAGTAGGATTCGCTATATTCAGCAGAGGATTGGTTGTGTAATGTCTTATAAGTACCTACCTAGATGAATAATATGAATCTTGACTTGCGTAGCGTTTCCCATCCAAAATAAAGCATAGTTTATTGGAAATTATAGATATCTAATAAACGAAACTTGCATTCACATCAAAAATATTAACCCATTAACAAAAGGAAGTGGAAAAAATACCCGTAAATATAAAATTAATGGCTTTTTGCTTCAAAAAATGCCTTCTAAGTATCATTAAATCGAATTGGTAACATTATTTTGTACACTGGTAGTCATAAACTCGTAATTTCTGTGAAAAACTTCGCGTGTATTATGAATGTTCAAATTATGCTCATTATGGCGGGGGTATTGGGTAAGTTATACGTTGTCATACTTAAAATAAACTTTTATTAAGTTTTCATACGTTAAGTAGCCGGCTTTAGGGGTGGGTGACCTGGTCGGGCGCCCCGGGCGCCGCACCGCACCGGCGACTGCAATGGAGGGCGCCGCCGGGGCATACAGGGCACTGCGCTCGCCAGCTTATCTTAACCACTTAATTTAAATACATATCTCTTTATAGAAAAACTGAATTCAGCGGAGTGACTACGACCTGTCATTTTGTTGCTTGACTCGCTCTTGTCGTATCCTGGGTGACAGAGACTCACTGAGCAACAGCCGAGAAATGGCAAATTGTATTGTAGGCTCCCTGTATACTTTCCTATCTTCGGTTTCTATTATTTATTTATTTAAACTTTTCGCACTCAAAAAAAAGAGGTACAAGGGCGGACTTAATGCCTTAGGCATTCTCTACCAGTCAACCAAGAGTGGTGAAGAGATTAGATGGCAGGTGCTCTGAATGTGACGAACAAAGAGAAAAAAAAAAAAATTATATCATAATGCATAGATAAGACAGGTTTTACAGTATAAGAAGCTATAAACTTATGGTTAACTTATGGTTAAGGTCGGCCCTGTAGGCAGGTAGTACCTAGCAAAGGCATTTAAATACCTATTGATATGTTGGTAGGAAGTGTAGAAACTTACTATAGTTTGGGTGGATTTCCAAAAAAAAACCAGAATAAGTTATAGTACTTTTTTAGGGTTCCGCAACCTTAATTTGGTACTAAACCTCCGCTGCTATCCGTCGGTCGTCGGTCTGTTTGATGGCGGGCTGTATCTCATGAACCGTAATATATAGACATTTGAAATTTTGACACAGATTGTCTATGCGATTGCCTCTATAACAACAAATAATAATAATTAAATTAAAAATTAGGGGGTCCCCATTGAAGAAACGAGTTCTTTTTTAAGTAGTGGTGGTACACACGGCTACACATCAAGCTATACATTTTTTTAAGTAGTGGTGGTACACACGGCTACACATCAAGCTATACATTTCCAGTTTATGCTGATCTCGCATTGTATAGGATTTCCGTACAATGCGAGGTCAGGTTATACTGGAACCTGCCAGGGTTGCGGGTTAGTCCGAAAGGGATACCGGGACCTTGGCAACAGGCAACTGAAGGAACACGGGTGGGTTTTAGTCAGTAAAAGTCTGACACGCCCTTCCGCTCCACCCAGAGCGGGAGAAGTCATTGGATGATTTACCACCCTCAAAAAAAAAAAAAAAGGTTATACTGGAAATGTATAGCTTGATGTGTAGCCGTGTGTACAGAACTCTTCGTGTATGTACTTGGCTGATTTTATATTTTGCTTTTGTTTATGTGATTAGAGCGGCGTAACTGCGTTTGCACTGGCGAAACATTCACAACAAAACATGTTGAAATCTCTATTTTTTGTCAATGTTCCATACAATTTTTGACAGGAACTAGAGATTTCAACATGTTTTGTTGTGAATGTTTTGCCAGTGCAAACACACAGTAAGAATTAAGTGTTTTCAACAAGCCGTTTTTGCAAAACTGTTTTATGTTGAATTAAGTAGTCTTACCTACCTATATTTCGAATAGGTACTATTTTTAAACCCCAGCGACATGTGTATGTGTGTTCATTAAAATGTTATGCTCTCATGTCGGGACCCCACATGACATTGTACTTAACGTCGGTTACGACCCATGGGGACTGTACCATATAACATGCATGAAATCTTTGTGAAAGTGTAGTCTAGGAGACAGGACAATTTTTTTGTCCGATCCTTTTTTTCCTATTTTTTATAACGGAAAGTGATGATTAAAGAGGGTTTTTATGTCATGATGGTGTAATATTTCACCGAAATATAAAATGGTTTATTTTTTATAAAAGCATCTATCTCTATTAGTTCCTTTGGGCATCGAAACGACAGGCCGTGTATAAAATATTGCATTCTATAAGAAACTGGTACCTATGATAAGATTCTTTATTATATCTAAGTAGTTCATCTACTTATGTATAATAAAAAATCGGACACTAATGAAAATAGATTTTGTACGATTATTATTATTTCTAGCTTTTTAATTTTATGGTCTCGATCTTTCTCCACAAACTTCTAAGCAAATCATTTAGCTAGCAAAGTGTTTTCAAAATTAATTCTGTAGGTACCAGTTTTATTGATAAATATACAATAGAAAGAAGTAAAAAAAAGGAGTCGATCCTCTAGCCTACATTCCGCCCTACCACCGCGGTTGTCATGTACACAGGCCGACACAAACTGTAAACAAACCAGCGATCGATATTCTCGACAACCACAACTAAAAGCTTGGCAGCATTCGTGACGACAACTCGTGCACAAATTAAAAAATAATAATCGCCATCACTGTCATTTACGAGGCGGGCGCGAATTTTGACAAATTTTTTGGCGGGATATGATCGCGAGTTATCACGTTCGGATACGCGAATGAAGGATTCTATTGTGTGGGACTGTTCGCGAATCAAACTGTGGAACAACGTGGCTTCCTGTATGGAGAAATGGTTCGGTGATAAACGGTTGTGGTTATTTGGCAACAACCTGCCGCTGCTACCTAGAAGGTAAATAACTAGTGGTACGAAATAATTAATTAAGATCTGTGATGAGAGAAAACAAAAGTTTGAGTTTTGCACGGACACAGTGTTAGTTACCTATGCTTTTCATGTTCTTGCGAGCAAGTGACCCTTTTTCTAATAAATACTGAATGCCATTCATAATTAAACAATCAATTTGGTTCTACGACATTCCTTTTACTTGTACCTTTTTCAAATCAATTATTCTTCAAGCACATTATCATAAAATAATTATAGGAACACTGCAAGTTACCTACGTCACGCGTTTAAACATATTTTATGAAATAATAATAAATTCGTCACGCTCTTTTGCACCTACCTACAGGCTGCAGCATACCTACTCCGCATGGCATGCACGGTTACAGAATGGCATAAACACGAGAAAAATAGCTTTATTTTGCGTCATGTTCAGTCCTAAATGCTATACCTACGTGAACTGCATTATCGCTTCACATCGTTTGAACGTCAGATCACTTTGCTATTATCTATGTCTCGCTATTAATTGAATCGGTTGTTTATTCAAAAACATACACAAAAGGCAAGGGTTCATCCTAAAACTGACACCAAATAGAAACAGGGGTGACAAAGTTAATGTTTACCCTAGTTTGTGTAAATTAGTAGCGAACTTGAACTTGAAAATATCCCCTAACTTAGACAACGAGTTCTCCCTTGACACAAAATATGAATAGAGCAGAAACTAAAAAGTTTATGGAATTAACTACCTACCTAGTGAATGGTCACGACGTTTTCTGGCACCTGCCCGCAGCGGGGTAATTTCGTAATACACTTAAAATGGCAGAGAAATGGCACTTAAAATGAGAGGAGTGGTAGCCCAGTGGTAACGGTACACAGACAGGCGTTTCACTTTGTGTAAATAATTTCATCACCACAGCTCTCAAAACGGTGAAAGAAAACATCGTGAGGAAACCGGCTTGTCCTAGCACGAAAAATTTGAAGATATGTGACATCTACCAACCCGCACTGGGCCCGCGTACGTGTGGATTACAGCCCTCTCGAAAAGAGGATGCATGTGTCCCAGCAGTGGGAATATTTTAGGCTATGACAATTCAACAACATTTTGTGATAACCACGTTGGCGAGGAGATGAATTTTTCAATCATATGGATCAGTACCGACCAATGTATTATGAACTTCCTTCAAAATCCTTCGGATTGGGATAGAAAGTATTGCGCAATTAGATTGCTGGACGGTCAGTCAATCATCCTTGATGGTTTCTGACTTAGGTCTCTAACCTTTTAACATCCATTTAATACCATGACTTTTCTCTTGAAGCTTGTGCCAACACGATAGAAGAAATGCAATGCGGACTACTAACTAATTACACAAATTGCACATGTCCTACTTCCCATGAGAAATGAAAGTCATGACTAGAACAAAGAAAACCAATTCTTTATCATAATTTTTCAAACGAAAGACTTTTTGGGGGGCACAACATAGGGGATGTTGTGCCCTATGTAGCAGTTGGCAGTTGGTTCCCCAATAAGCCCACCATGGGAATGAAAAAAAATTGTTATTGAAAACATAAAAGCGGCAATAACAATATTAAAACCGAAACACAATGATTAGATAATAAATACATTACAAACAATTAACAGGTAGATAATATGCAATTAGATTGATTGAAACGTGTTCGATAACCGTGGCCTTATCGAGTTTCCGACATAATAATTGTATATTATTGAAATTGTGCGGCATTATGGTGGATGTTCATGTCCAAACGGCTTCGGTAAAGCTTTGGTTTCATAGAAAGCGGACAACGCGGTCACTCAAAAACGGCTGTCCAAATACAAAGCGTATTTTGACACCTAATGTCAAATACTGTGAAAATGATAGACGGCAGACGACGCTATGAGGGAACCACTTTCCTACGAAACCTTGGAAACCCTGAGGAAACCTAGGACACTTAGGAAACATAGAAAATTTTCCTAGGAAACAACACAATTTATGTCACATATGTACCGCTAACACGATCATCTAAAACAGATCGATGACCGCGACAAATTGGCACAAGCTCCCCGTCTACAAAAACACGCAAAAAACTGTAAGTACCTTCATCAGGGAGTAGTGGTGGCCCAGTGGAGCAATGGTGGCCCAGTGGCAACGGCCCCGATTTCAAACCCAGGCAGGCGCATTACTATGTGTAATTTATTTCGTCACCGCTGCTCTCAAAAAGGTGAAGGGAAACGTCGCGAGGAAACCAGCTTGTCCTAGAACAAAAAAATCGAAGACTGGTGACATCTAACAACCAGCATTGGGCTCACATGGTGGATTACAGCCCACTTCCTCTCACAGAGAGGAAGCCTGTGTGCGCTTGTCCCAACAGTGGGAACATTACAGGCTGATTATAATGCCTACATCAGAAAAAAGATCCAACACATAATAACAATCTTCTCTCTCGTTCAATAAGAACAGAATAACGTCAAACAAATGTCACAAGTCTCCATGATACCTCTGGACATGTTAGATTAGGTTAAAACAATCCGAAGTAAGATACCTACTGATAAACTGCTTTCTGCCAATCATGTTCGAGAGCAGAATCAAAATATGCAGTCTTCTTTTCTTATAATGAGTTAAAATCACAGTGACAAGATGAGAGGGGAGATAAATAGAGCTATTGTGTCGCCGGAAGTCGTCGGATTTGGGTAATGTATAACAAAACGGAAAACGTAAGGTAGGACGCCCTCAGGCTAGGTGGAGCGACGATCTTCGCAGGGTGGCTGGTAGCAACTGGGTGTGAGTTGCCGAGAATCGAGCTGAGTGGCGTGAAATTGGAGAGACCTATGTCCAGCAGTAGACTACTATAGGCTGATGATGATGATAACAAAACATAACATCACACCTGTAATCCAAGAATGGTTAGGCAGAGGTGTACCTATGGGACACCCACATGTCGGCAGACATGTTTAAGTCCCATGTAATAGGGGGCGAGCCATCAACCGGGCACAATTCCAGACTCCGAGCTTTACCTGAGAAATTCCTGATGGGAAAACCCAATAACATTATGCCCAACCTGGGAATCGAAACACGTCGCCTACTTTTTTACGAATTTTACACACAGTTACACATCAAGCTATACATGTCCAGTATAAGCTGATCTCGCATTGTACGGAAATCCTATACAACGCGAAATCAGCTTATACTGGAAATGTATAGCTTGATGTGTAGCCGTGTGTACCGTTATAATTACAAGTCGTCAAGGAACCTGTATTGCCGCGGTTGTTTGCTTACCGCGTTTCCTTCTCTTTAAGTCCGTGGTGTCTGAGGTAAAATCGAATAAAATAATCACAAAGGTACTTTCCAGGAATACTATTGATTTCTTCAAGCTTGAGAATATTATGGTATTTTAAACCTCCTGGCTAAAACTACTATGCTAATTATTTCCCATAGTTTTGTTTTGTTTGGATACAAAGTGTTGTATTCGAGTTAACTTATCGTTTTCACGTGTCTGTGGCATTATAAAAAAAAAACACTCTTTCTTTCTTTGCGCGTACAAGCAAATCTAGGTTTTTAACCATAGCTGGCCACAGAGTGGCGACGCTTGAAATCAGGTCAAAAGGGGTCGGACCCGCACTGAACCATGTTGAGCCTCTGCGCCATAGTCTGAAATACAATAAGATGTCCTGTGCTACGCCGTAGAAGCTCGACCAATGTCCTGTCATCCTGTGCTATGACGCCGCGCGCTGTCGACGCTCGACCGTAGTCCCGTGCTACCCGTAGGGGTTCGACGAGTGTCCTACTACGCCGTAGAGGTTAATTCGCAGACCTGTGCTAAGCCGTAGAGGTTCGACCGAATTCCTGTGCTACGCCGTAGAGCCCCGACTGTTGTCCTGTGCTACGCTGTAGAGCCTCGACTGTTGTCCTGTGCTAAGCCGTAGAGCCTCGACTGTTGTCCTGTGCTACGCCATAAAGGCTCTTTTAACGTACTGTGCGACGCCATAGGGGCACAATCTGATGAGAGCAAAGCTGTTTCTCATAAAACCCTCGTAAACAATGAGTACTTACGGCATAGAGTGCCTTATTGCCTACTTTTAATTTGCCTTTTTGTTCTTTGGTTTCTTACAAAAAATGTACGTTTCTACCACCTTACCAAAGTTATCTTGTTATCATAACTTTCTCGATTTTATTCTAGGTGCGTATTCACACAAAATAGGCTTTTAATTGTAAACAAAATATTGTAAAACTTTTTTAAAAGAGTTTTGGTGGAGTTGTTTGCCCATTCTTCTCCATACATAACCTTTTAAGAATCAATTATGTTATTATTTACAATTATTGACTTTCAAAAGGTGTCTTTTTTGTGCCTATTTGAAATAAATGATTAGACTTTGACTGTCTTTCTCCAGGTCACGCGCGAGCAGCCGCGCGATGGAGCGGTACGAGAAGCTCGCCAAGCTGGGCGAGGGCTCGTACGGCCTCGTGTACAAGTGCCGCAACAGAGACAGCGGCGAGATTGTCGCCGTCAAGAAATTCGTCGAGAATGAAGACGACCCACTCATACGCAAGATCGCACTCCGGGAGATACGGATGCTGAAAGTGAGATTTTTTTCTATTGTAGTTTTAAGGCTTTTCCCGCAGTCAGTCTAACTTCTGATCTGATCTGACCAAAGGTAACCTGATCAGCGGGGTAATTTAACACACAAACAACACCTGTAAGACACTTATAATGGCAATGACTTTCATTTCATGACAATTCAACAAAATTCACTGCGTCATTGAAGTGAAGTGATTAGTCATTTCCTTAAAAGTGCTTCGAATCGTTTTACAGAATTGGTGCAGGTGTTGAGTTTCGAATAATCTCAGGGACATACCTTCCAAACTGTTTCTCTCTTTGGTGGTATAGCCAGGCAATGCATGTATTGTTGAGTAATGCAGTCAGCTATATTGCTGTATTTTGTGTTTCTCGAACTGTGTCCAAAAAACCCTTTTTTTTTTTTCTTTATCTTACTTTGTGGTCATAGTAAATCGATCAGCTTAACATGATATTTAGGTACTTTACGCCCATCGAGCGTCATTTTCGATCTAATCTACGTTATACGTCTATTTTTAGCTGTCAATCAGAGCTGTGTCCAAGCGATCTTATCTAAATTGATAAAATAAGCGGATAAAAAAAATCTGTAAATGTCTTGAACTGGTCACATAAAATGAAGTAAGAAAATAGGTCCCATATGTCATAAACTATAAGTTAATTAATTTGACGAGTGAACTCGTCCATCGTTTCGCACCAGTATTCAAATCAAATCAAATCAAATATCATTTATTTCGATCCTTACAAGATCATAAAACATTTAAAATTTCACAATAAAAAAAAACACAAACATAATTAATAAAATAATAAAAATAAAATTAAGAATATAACATTGAAATAAGATTAAAATCATAAAATTAAAATTAAATTAAACTCTTGAATAAAATCATAAAATTAAATTATAAATTTGATTAAAATGCCTAATAATACTCCCGCCTCTGAGTCATATATTCCTCGCCTCTGAGTCTGTATTGACACCACAGTTAGAGGATTGTCCTCGTTCACCCAAAGTTCTTTATTGTGTTATTATCTGCGCATAATGTAGTGCATGTTGTGCTTTTCTTTAAGTAATGAGGCGCTTAGACTTAAGTTTGCAACGTACAAATTGTAAAGTAATAGTGTACTCATTGTTGAAGAGCCTAATATTAAATAAATAAATAAATAAAAGTGGTTAAGGTTATACCAATCATCACTGAAAATCGGTCTGGTAAATAGTGGTCGAACATGAACCTATAAATCAAAACTATTTTTTAGTTCGACTACCACATTTCTACGCAACAATGCGGTCTCTGATTATAACTTTTTTCTAAGCAATGTTGACGTGACGCGACGCGACCTTTAAGCTCTAAGTAATATCGTTTGCAACCCCACCAAGGCCGTGCGTACCGATAAAGAGCCAAGTGGCCACAAAATATCGATTTGTGCATTCACAATGAATATGGGAAACTCAGGTTGCTCGTCATATCAGTTCTAAGAAATGTATCAATTAAGTAATAACTACGTCGTATTATTCAATTTATTGATGAAATGACACACACGTTCTTTAAGTTAAAGTAGAATTTATTTTTATCAATCAATCTGCCTAGCCTTTTCCCAACTATGTTGGGGTCGGCTTCCAGTCTAACCGGATGCAGCTGAATACCAGTATTTTACATGGAGCGACTGCCTATCTGAGCTCCACAACCCAGTAACTGGGTAATACGATACCCCTTGGTTAGACTGGTTGTCAGACTTTCGTGCTTCTGACGACTCGTAACGACTGTCAAAGATCCACAAATGACAGCCGGGACCAACGGCTTAACGTGCTTTCCGAGGCACGGAGGAGTCTCGATATGTGAAAATGGTCACCCATCCACGGACCAACCCCGGCAGGCTTAGCTTAACCTGATGGATCGACCCGAGCGGCTGTTATTATTTAGCCACGAGCTCCTCCTCGGTTTTATTTATTTTTATGTATAGCAAAAATCGCTGGTGATCGGCTGCTCCTCAGTACCCTAATTGCGTTATACACGATTAATAAGAATTGGAATCGGTTCGAAACAAATGTCTAATCCATTGCTTCATAAGTTCGTAAGTTACGTTATTGAGCAGATTTTTTTTTTCGAACTTTTGTAGCAATGGATTAGAGTCTAATCCATAGACATTTGTTTCAAACCGTTTCCAATTCTGACCAATCGTGCATTACGTAATAAGGGTGCAGGATGGTGGTGAACTGGTAATATATGCGATTTATTACCTCAAAATGAAAATATATAGGTAGGCTGAGAATACGAATCGACACTTTTTAACCCCACCGGCGCGTTTTAATCGCTCGATTTTTTCAATACATTTTGTATTAGGACGGTCACGAAGTTACACACTGGTGCGATGATAATAACGCCGCAATAGAAGTAGGACGCGCGTTTCTCCATCCTGTGATGTTCCGATAAGTGTTCTTAGAATATTTTATATTAGGATGCATGCGATCTTACACAAAACTTTTTTTTTTTTTTGACGTTGGTTTATCGTCCTATGAATTCTCCCGCTCTGGGCGGAGCGGAAGGGCGTGTCAGACTTTTACTGACTAAAACCCACCCGTGTTTCTTCAGTTGCCTGTTGCCCAGGTCCCGGTATCCCTTTCGGATTTTCCCGCAACCCTGGCAGGCATCGCTCCTAGCGGACCCCGCCAATTGTGCTGACATCTCTTTGAGGCGCGCGTGGAATCGACCCGGGCCTGGTCCATATCGGACGGCGAGCTCGCCGTCCGCAAGAACACGCCATCTTACACACACCTGCGTTATTATCGCGCGATAAAAACGCATCTATAGTGGAGAACACGTTAGAAATATCGCACGACAAAAACGCAGCTGTGTGCAAGGAATCAAGACGCACTATCGCAATAACGCTTGCGTTATTATCGCGCGATAAAAACGCGTCGGGTCGGGAGGCTTGATATTCTGTTTTAGTAAGTAAAACATTGTAACATTTCAGACGTACCTCCCATAGATTAGCTTGATTGATTGGGTCGACGGACTCGCCCCCTATCATATGAAACTAATACGCTAGTTGGAAAACTGTGAGTGTCAGTACATTCACCTTTGCATGACCTACCCCTTCGGAAACCATGTATGCGTGACGATAATTGTAATGTTTTATTCGAAGACGTTTTTTATCCTGTGGCTCCCTCTGAGTAGGTATGCAGTTATTGTGGGTAGTTTGTTTACTATGTCTAAATAGAGGTGGAAGCTGTTTCACAAAATGTATTGGGATTCAACCCCTGATCTGTTAATAACAATCTCAAAGATTTCTGAGAGAGATCTCTGAGATTTCAGTCTGTGTAATTAAAAGCAAAGATGTCGAAAATGCCACGACTCAGCTTAGCACCTGAGACTATTCGCTGCTTCTGCGTCTTATTGACAGCAACGATTTTCTTTAGTACAGTACGACACAACTTAGATGTAGCATCGGCAAAATTCGTAAAACCGATCACCATCCGAACTGAGTGCACCTTCAAAATCTCCAATCTTTATTACTGGTGTAGGTAAAAAAAAATCAAGTAATACAAACTAAAACCCAACTACGACTTAAAAGGTATAAACAAGACACACAGCAGACAGACAAATTAAAAATCCGGAGTCACACGTGTTAGGGCATAAATCGAACAGATTACGTGTGACTCCGGATTTTTAATTTGTCTGTCTGTGGTGTCTTGTTTATACCTTTTAAGTCGTAGTTGGGTTTTAGTTTTTATTACTTGATTTTTTTTAAATTCTTTTGGGGTTATAATATATATATTTTTGAAATGTGCTCATTAAGCCATTTCATTTGATACCCAACATGGTACGATTAAACCATTTTTTTTTTTAAGTTCCTCACTTTATGTCCTTTAGAGGGCGCCATTTTTAATTTAATGTAACTTAACATAGCCTATAACTAGCGAACAATCACGACGCTTCTAACGATACCTCATTTGTCAGATTGTGATAAGTGGTTTGGAAGATAGGACGAGGGAACAGATGAACATACATACATACATACATACATACATACCGGTCAAAATCATAACCCTCCTTTTTTCTTCGCCGTAGTCGGGTAAAAATGAGCTTTACGCAAACGCAATAACTTGTAAAGTCATATAACCAAATACCTAAATTCGTAAAATTGAAATTGATGAATGCAAATTTTCAAAATGCTACATAAGTTGTGTCGTACTGTACCGTCATCAACATGAATCAACTCCTCAGCCTAGATTTTGGCACAATTGATCATTTAGATCACATCCCAAAAAAAATAGGGGCGTTAAGGCACCGCTCCACAGCGACACTGTACTTACTGTTGTACTTAGCTTCACTTTTTGTGAAAATGTAAGCGGGATCGTCCACTGCGACCCATGGATGTGTGGCTGGCAAACAAATGAAAAGCGCAGCGAACGTGGCAATCCTCTCCGTGCACATCATACGGTCGATTTTACACTTAAAAAGCTTAACCTTTCAGCTGACAGCTGTCACATCATACCACAGCAGCTGCCAAATCCTAGTTGACTGCAGTTCTTAGTACCACGGCTGTAACAATAACGGCTATGGTCCAACTTTTTTGCGATTATCTACAAAAAAAAGCATAACGTTTATTTCGACACAGTTCGTGAAAGACAAAATACAAATAACATATAACAAAATAAAAAGTGAAAAATAATGTCCGTGAAACTAAGCGCCCTATCTCTTTCATTCTTGTGGTATAGTGAGCACGAAAGACAGAGCTAACAATAAAACACGCCATGCTCCGTCTAACTGTCCGGTAGAAGTCAAAATATTAAATTTAAATATGATTGTCCCCAGAACCTAAAGCATCCGAACCTAGTGAACCTGATCGAGGTGTTTCGACGCAAGCGCAAGTTGCACCTCGTGTTCGAATACTGTGACCAGACGGTGCTGCATGAGCTGGAGAAGTATCCTGCTGTGAGTACATAGCCTTTGCATATTGGACTGACTGGTAATTAGTGACCGATACTTAAACACGTGACTTTACTCATCATTATGAACAATTTTTACTATGGGACAAAACCTGAAATCGCGAAAAAAAATCTGCTGTTCCATAAATTTTGACGGATTATGCGAACATAAAATGTAGCGAACAGTTGTTTTTTTTCGCGATTATGCTACTGTGGCGGTATCTACATCGCCACATGCGAACTACGCATCAAAGACCTGACGTCACACAAAAATCCTGTCGTCACATAAATCTTGCAATTAAAGTTTACCGTGCAATGGACATTATATTTATATACAGGAATCCAACATCAATCATTGGGCAGTTGCCCGCCAGACACAACACCCGTCTGGTCGGAGGATCCTCCCTTTTCTATGGTGGATGAGTGAACTTTACACCCTGTTCCACATACCCCTTTTCTTTTTTTGAGGGTGGGAAATCATCCAATGACTTCTCCCGTTCTGGGCGGAGCGGAAGGGCGTGTCACTCTTTTACTGACTAAGACCCACCCGTGTTCCTTCTGTTGCCTGTTACCAAGGTCCCGGTATCCCTTTCGGACTTACCCGCAACCCTGGCAGGCATCGGTCCTAGCGGACCCCGCCAATTGTGCTGACATCTCTTTGAGGCGCGCGTGGAACACGACGCGCCATCGACCCAGGCCTGGTCCAAATCGGACGGCGTGCTACCCATTGCTCGCCGTCCGCAAGCCCGCGCCTATGGCGGCCGGGATTCCCGACGCCCAGGGCGTCTCCAACGGCGGCGGTTAGGGACGTGAGGGCGCAAACTTTGCCTCTCCCTCACGCGTTCCGCCTCCTCCTTCGCGAGCATTACTGTAATCCCCGAAAGGTTACGCAGAGGTACACACCCACATTTCGCCAGTTATGTTGAAGTCCCATGTAATAGGGGGCGAGCCTATTGCCATCAACCGGGCGCAAATCCAGACTCCGGGCTACTACTGAGTAATTCCTGCTAGAAAAACCCACCTGCCCTACCTGGGAATCGAACCCAGGACCTCATGTTCAGCAGTAGCGCTTGCGACCACTAGACCAAAGAGGTGATTAAAAAAAATGCAAGAATTTTGTTTTATAGCATTTTCTTTAGAATTGATGTCATTGTTCACTTTGACAAGTTGTTATGTATTTAATAGCCTAAAATACTTACTAATTAGCATTAAAATACCTATTAAATAAAATAGACTTACACGTGATTTCCTAAGTTCAAGGTTTTCACGTTTTTCTCTTTCGTGCAGGTAATTATAGCTCGTAGTTGTTTTGTTTTACTAAGTGTCATAAATCGAGATAATTTATCTTTTAAGGGTTCCGTTTGCTAAAGGGTGCCAATGGGGACCTATTACTAGGGCCCCGCTGTGACCGTCCGTCTGTCACAGGGCTGTATGTTTTGAACCCTGAGGCTAAGCGTATGCTGTGACGCAGCAGCACAGTACAGATTTTGCAGGGCAGGGCAGGCGAGGCAGACATAGGCCGCAAACGCATGCTGCGACGCAGCTACTGTGACACTTTCGCGTCCTAGCTAGTACAAAACAATAGACGATTGGTACAAAATTTTTAATCAGCGTATGCAGAGACGCAGGTGACAGGTCCACACAGCGCAGGGCAAGATTTTGTCC
The DNA here is from genome assembly GCA_947522985.1 of Lithophane socia. Taxonomy (NCBI): domain Eukaryota; kingdom Metazoa; phylum Arthropoda; class Insecta; order Lepidoptera; family Noctuidae; genus Lithophane; species Lithophane socia. The sequence continues at coordinate 13,428,896 of OX383270.1, read as the reverse complement.
GTACTGACAGCTGGTCGTCACTTGTTTTTGAGAAGCCTAATTTACATTACGAAACTAGTTGCACGAACTTAGTTATTAATTGATCGCTTCACGTGTAAATAACTATATATTTACACGTGAAACTATCAATGAATAACTAAGTAAACCAAGGCTTTAACGCAGCACAGCACGCGTCGCGCAGAAATCTGTGCCGGCTCTACAACCAGACCCAGAGTAGGACAGATACATGTCTGCGTCAGACGTGCCTGTGTCGCAGCGTACGCAGCTGTCAATAGGTACGTTCATGCATTACAAAATCTGCTGTGCCCTGCGCTGCGTGGACCTGCGTCACCTGCGTCTTAGCATAACGCTTAGCCTAATAGTTAGACACTTGAAATTTTCACAGAGTATATAACAACAATAAATAAAAATAAAAAAAGTAAAAAATAAAGGGTTACATACAAGAAGTTTACAAAGCGTTTTTTTTGTCTAAAGATAAAATATTGTATTGTGGTGCGGAATCTTTCGTGAGCGAGTCCGACTCGCTCTTGGCCGCTTTTTTATAAGCACGTGTTTCTGAGACAACAAAAGAATTTTCCTTTTTGTTAAAACAGATACAGAATATTCAACGATTGGCAAGGTCATGGCAACCTGGGCTATAAAACATGAGTTACTGACTACCTACCTAATTCACCGCGCGAATTTTTTCATAATAAAACTGCTCTACGATTAGACTCCAATCAATCTGTGTAGCCTTTTCCCAACTATGTTGGGGTCGAATCTAACCGGGTCTAGTCCAATCTAACCGGATGCAGCTGAATACCAGTATTTTACTTGGAGCGGCTGCCTATCTGACCTCCACAACCCAGTAACTGGGTAATACCATACCCCTTGGTAAGACTGGTTGTCAGACTTTCGGGCTTCTGACGACCCGTAACGACTGTCAACGATCCTGGAATGACAACCGGGACCAACGGTTTAACGTGCTTTCCGAAACGGAGAAGTCTCGGTATGTAAAGATGGTCACCCATCCACGGACCAACCCCGGCAAGCGTAGCTTAAACTGATGGATCGACCCGTGCGGCTGTTATTACTTAGCCACGATTAGAATCCGATGAATCTTTTAAAAAGAGAATCATCATCTTCCTGCCCTTGTCCCATGTTACTTGTGATCGGCGCAACACGTTTTCTTTTTCCATTCTCCCCTGTCAACCGTCACGCTATCATTCACTCCCTTCTCTTTCATATCATTCCTCACACAATCCATCCACCTTTTCTTTGGCCTTCGTCTCCCGCTCCATCCATCAACATTTAAGTATATTCATCACTCTTTTTATATGGCGCTGAAACGTGGGGCATTAAAAGCCGCGAAAGCAGTAAAATCAATGCTTTCGAAATGTGGGGTTGGTGGAGGCTACTTCGTATTCCATTGACCGCCATGAGAACGAATGAATCCATACTGGAGAAACTCAACATCAACAAGCAGCTATCTACAATATCGGGGGGCGTGCCCTCAGCTTTTTCGGACAAAGTATGCGTTCACCTAGGCAGGGTCTGGAAAGGCTTTTGATACTGGGCCGGGTGGAATGAAAACGCGCTCAAGGCGGAGCACCAGTAAGATGGTCAGACGCGATCAAGAAGGCTGTGGGGGGCAGCATCTAGCGGTCCAAACTGCAGAAGACCACATAGCTCGGAGACGCGTCATATGTGATCGCGATCCTCAGCATTGAGGGAACGACGAAGAAGAAGAAGAAGATGACTCTTTTAGTCGCATATGTTTCATCCCTCCTCATCACATGCCCATAAAAATCTTTCCTCATCACATGCGAAACGATTTCCTTTCAAGTTTTCTGACTTATTCTGCACACATAAGATAGCTAATATTCTATTATTTTTCTTCGGCATTTCTTATGGCTATATGATTTCCACTACGAGCTAGATAAATGACAAGACCAGAAAAACTTAAATAATGCTGATGGATGGCAGGTATTTTTGTTTATTGTTGTAAGTTAAAGGGTACCCATCACGACCTCGTTTGAAACCCATTCGGTTCAAAATGGCAAAGGTGAACAAAACCAAACAAATAAAAAGTCGATTCGCGATTCTATTTTGGTTAAACGCTTTCTGATCGATTTTATCGCAAGGTTCGATGTATTTTTATCTTTGAACGGTAAATGGATAAGGGTTCAGGCATATGGACATTATGGCCAACATTAAAGGGAATTTAAATTTAAAGAAAAGTTGAAATTAACGCTATCGATCTAGTTTCATGGATAGATAGATAACATAACACATTCCTACATTAATGTAAAGAAAATACCTACAAGGTGCCAATACACAAAAAAAACAGAATTAAAGCGACACTACTACGTTAAACTGTGGCCTTTAATTTTAGCACTAAACTACTACTAGTAGTACTTATACTTTGACAGTAAGAGAGCACTTTCAAGTTTACACTAATGTCAAAAAGATGCCCAAAACCTCTTTTTATTAAAACACAGGCAGAATTAATCCTTTCTGGATAATGTCGTTTCAAGCCTTTGTGTGATAGCCTAGTGGTGTGACAGTCGGACTGCCCACTCATAGGTCTCGAGTTTGAACCCAAGCCACGCACCTCCGACTTTTCGTATTCATATTCGTATTGTATAGCTTGCTTCAAAAATAGGCCTAAGAGATATTTCTCGACGGCATGTGAAGCAAAGTCAAAGCGCATGGGCGGCATAAAAAAAACTCTGAAGCCAGGTTAGTCACTAACCACAAGCAAAAAAAAAGCCTTTGTAAAAAAACAATAGTTGTAATTTCAACTTTATTTTTCGCTACACTTTTTTTAAATTAACATAGGGAATATCAGTTGTTTCGTACAAGACTGTCACGCCAGGATGACGTACGGGACAGCGTGTCACGTACACTGTATGTCACGCGATCTGTGACGTCAGTGTTACGTGGATATTTGCAATTTCGTTTTAGGTGGTAAGTATTTCATTTCATAATCAATATTTTAGTTCACTTTAAGCCATCCATACTAATATTATAAATTCGAAAGTAACTCTGTCTGTCCGTATGTTACCTTTTCACGCCTAAACCACTGAACGGATTTCGACAAAATTTGGCAAGGAGATAGATGACACACTGGGGAAGGACATAGGTTACTTTTTATCAACATACTCAGTAGTATACCTAGTATTTCATATTTCCATACAGTAATATTGCCAAAATAATAAAAAGAGCGAAATATTTGACATCTATTTGCGACGTTGGCCACTTTCAGAAAACACGCTCCTACCAGACTAGTCATCATAGGCATTGCGTGGCCCACCTTAGCTCCCTCCTATTATAATTGGTCAAATAAAGGTTTGTTTACCATCAAATTGTTTTGTGTGTAAAAAGTGGAGCAGTGCCATGCGATTCGAAATGGTGCCAAAATGTCAAAAACTCCGTTTTTGGGTCAGACTTTATTTACAGCTAAAATAACGTTTCCGGTCCATTTCCGGGCACATTTAGAACCTTGAACAGTTGGCACAGAAACAGGATACTGTGACAGCGGTGTGCGGTGTGTTTGCCAAATTGAAGTTCCGTAAAGTCAAGGTCACATTACAGCCGTAAGTGGCCGCGGCGCAACGCATTTTCATACAAAAAAGTACGGCTTGGTTCGCCTGTAGTGTGCGTTAGTTCATAGAAAATGTATAAAAGTGATTTAGGAGGACTTTTGCAATGTCTTGCGTTGCGGTGCCGCCTGCCCAAATGTGCGCTAGTCTTAAAAGAAAAATCCATTAGGTAATGCCTGTTTCCGCCGAAGGAAGACGGAACACCTCTGCCTAACGCAGAGGTGTTCCGTAAGATAATGAAATCCATACTAATATTATAAATTTGGAAGTAACTCTGTCTGTCTGTAGTGTGTTACCTTTTCACGCCTAAACCACTGAACGGATTTCGATAAAATTTGGCAAGGAGATAGATGGCATCCTGGGGAAGGACATGGGCTACTTTTTATCGAAATACCACGCGGGCGTAGCCGCAGGCGGAAGCTAGTGGAATATAAATCCAATGGCCAAACAAGTAGAATTCACTACTTATCCACTTTTAATCACCGAATTCTGAATTTTATCTCTAAATTTTTAACTTCACTCTTACCGTTTAGTTTTTATAGACCCTTTCAGTTTCCCCCTAAATACACACAATTCCTAGAATTAAATCATTTCCTTCAGTAACGAGTACCTAAACAGTTAATTTACCGTTAATTTTATAGCTGGTTCATAGCATATAAAACAAAAATGGTTTCGAGTTATCGACAACAGTAAATTTCCTAACTCTAATGACTGTGGATGGCATAAGTGAGTCGGTTGAAATGTTCCAACCGCAGTAAAGCCGCAGTGGCATGCAACGACCGCAGCTAATCGCTGATGTGAACGAACCCTTACGTCTGTGAGTTCTGTGACGAAGGTGCACGGAATTTCTTGATATTAATTTACTTACTAACATGTACTGGTGTGTGCCTGTCACTATAAAATATTGTTAAAGCCAGAGTAAGGATTTGTGCATGGTTGATGGCTATAGGCTCACCCCCTTAAGTGGGTGATAGACGTGCGTACTTAAGGGCGCACCCTACTTCAAATTGCTTAGCATGATCCTCCGTTATGCCGAAAATACTGCAGCATTAATTTTGAAATAAGTATATGTTAAAGTTGAGGATTGATGCTAGGTCCTATGTTTGGCGAAAACACGATTACATAAAACTTTCTCGATATAAAAAAAATCCAAAGTTACCTATAAACCGCTGGTATTAAAAAAATACTTCAAATTAGATCATGAAACTTTGCATAATAACTGAACTATCTATAAAGCAGGTCTGATGTTTTTTAAATTACCATTATTTTTACCGTAAAAAGCAATTACCTAAACTTTTCGACGCTTAAGAGCCGCTAGCGCCCCAATCTGTATCGTTCTCACTCAAGTCGCGAGTAGTGTGGTGTGGTGGTGGTATTTATTTATTTATTGAATGTCAGAATTTACAAACAAATAGGGACTCACATTATTTATATAATTTATATGTGAAGACGGTGTACATGGAATAAAATTAATAGGTACAAAGTATTAATAACGGCCAATTGTGAGTCGAACCACGCATAATTAAGGGTTCCGTAGTTGGAATGAATTTATGCAAAGAACAAACTTAACCCTAAAAATTAAGTAATAAAGAAAGAAAGAAACTAAAACAATAGTAACAGATCTCATTTACACAAATATTATCACTGCTAAAAATTTTAACAAATTGACCCGCAAGCAAGGTTATTGGCTAGGTGACCGCCGTAGCCCGTAGTCCCGTAGCAAGCGCTACGCGTAACCCACCCGCCCGCGTAGCAGACTGCGTAGGCGAGCGCTACGAGGTTGTTGAGTTGAGACACAGGAGTTACAAGTTTAAAATCAGTTTTATGGATATGACGTGACGTAATCTTTTCGGAATTTTAATAATTCAATATCGTAAAATGTAAATATAACCATTATTATTTATCATATGAGCGTTTCAAACTAAAGTGTAAGATTATTAGTGGCTTTATCAACCACGATACACACGACACCATAATTATTATTATTATCAAGCTGTACATTTCCAGTATGAGCACAAATACAATTTACACATTTTTAAATCTTACAAGAGTGTCTGTACCGCTCTAGGCCACATAAATGTAGTGACAAGTCTACAATTTATGTAATATTTTCTTTAACAATTTTGTAGACTTGTAAAGTTTTGTAGTATATTTAGGGTCCTGGCCGCACATTTTCACACTATTATCGTACAGTAATTAGTCAGCTTACCATGTTCAAGCGACTGCGGAGAAAACCAAATGAAAGAAGTGGTTTGGAGTTTGGAGTATGCCACGAGTCACCGCGACGCAACTTGCGGAGCGACAGAATTAAGTCACGGCGTGTCGCAAGGCGCGTCCAGTCACAAGTCGCGTCGTATCGCAAGTCGCATCGCTCGACGCTGCGAACAGAGGCCCTAGACAAAGTGACATCCTATCTGCGATAACGATGATGGACAAGGCAAAAATGTATAGGACTGACATAAGCTATCGAAAAGCTTATGTCAATCCTGTTGAAAGTCGTTTCGTTATCGCTGATAGAATGGCACTTTGTCTAGAGCCTCAGGACTTGAAGTATACTGGAAACGTATAGTTTTATAAGGCGTTATCCTTTAAAGAGTGCTCTTATTCCCAGGGCTGTCCAGAGCTCCTGTCAAAGCAGATAATCTGGCAGACGCTGCAGGGCGTGGGGTACTGCCACCGACACAACTGCATCCACAGGGACGTGAAACCCGAGAACATCCTGCTGACCAGCGAGGGTGTCGTCAAACTGTGCGACTTCGGCTTCGCGAGGATGATCAGTGCGTATCGCTTTGTGATTTTTGTCTATGTTTTAATTAATGGTATAGTATAGTCAATCGCACGTCTGAGAGCCACACGATGCGGTGCGGCGGCGGCGTATGGCGCAACGGCTTGACTGCAGCGTCGGGGCGCACCGGACGGCGCCGTGTGCCATACCATACATTTTTATATGTAGTACGCCGCAGCGACACCGCTCCGACGCCTCGCCGCCGCCGCACCGCATCGTGTGCCATGGCTCTTAGGCCATAATTTGACTTTGACGGCGCCTTTTTGTCATAGATCGGTAGGTTCTCATAATGCAATTGTACTTCTGACGTGCGGTTGTCGATAGTGCTAGCTATGGCATTTGAGAAAGTCATTTTGCATTTGATTAAAAATTTCACGATGGTTTTTTTGCCGATCGTTTCTATAAGACACATTATAACAATAAAATGTGATGATGTTAACGAAGTTCAAGTTATTTACAGATATTTATAAGTTCGCACATAGGGTATTTCTTTGAAATTTATTTAAACGTTGCTGTAAAATTGAGTTATGTCTTACGTGCCTCAGTATAATGTAACCCACAAGATCATGGATCAGGTCAAGTTATTGTTAAATTTCACACCTTTAGCCGGCAAAAGCGTAGAGTTATTATCGTGGTTTATTAGCAGGTACTCATTAAATTATTTTATGAACATGCAAATGTTAATGCAAACTAACAAATATTAGCCAGAATAAGACGAGTAAATATGAATAGAATTAATTAATAGTTATTTATGCAACTGTTATATAATAAGGGGTATTAAAACACGAATGTGAGTATCACATGAGTGTTTTAATACCTAATTATTTACAGTTGCATACAAGATATTTTTATCTACACCCATGATATGAATCTTCTATAAAAGTTTCTTTGCAATACCAATATCGAACAAAAATGGCGCGGTACGACGTGAATTCGAATTTTTCGAATTCGAATTTGTTTTGTTTTTAAATTACGGTGCTTTGTAAGTGAAATGCTCGTGAATGACAATGTTCTTTTTTGAAATGAGTTGCATTATGAAATTCAGTACAACATTATAACACCCGTTTGGATGATATTATGGTTATTATGACACTGGTTGTTTTAATGTTGGCAATAAGCTTCCTGTTTCAGGAACTTTTATAGAGGATTTATAGCATGGGAGTAGATAAAATTAATTAGATACGTGTACCAACCCACACTGGGCCCGCATGGTGGATTATGGCCCATAGTCTTTGAGAGAGAGTGGTCCGTAATCCACCAAGCTGGTATTACGACCAACCTCCTACCAATTCCTATAGCTAGCTCCTACCCTATCCTTAACATCCTATCCTCCACCAGGTGGCAGCTGCTCGTCGGAGTACTCCGTCCACACCATGATCCCCTTCGGCGTTGATGTCCGCAGGAAACCTAGTAAATACCTAATTTTGTTTTTTTTTGTCTCGTGGATCTTTGACAGTCGTTACGGGTCGTCAGAAGCCCGAAAGTCTGACAACCAGTCTTACCAAGGGGTATCGTATTACCCAGTTACTGGGTTGTGGAGGTCAGATAGGCAGTCGCTCCATGTAAAATACTGGTATTCATCTGCATCCGGTTAGACTGGAGCCGACCCCAACATAGTTGGGAAAAGGCTAGGCAGATTGATTTGTTTTTTTAAAACGGTCTGTATACACAAAGCTATAATCCTTCTAATTGTTGTATCACTTTTGATAACAATTCTCAAAATATTGAAACTTCACTAAGGTTGAATCTAACTGTCACATAGACAAATATAACTTGTCGCTTTGTAATAATAATAATCCTCAGTGGCATAACGGGGACTGTTATGCATGACGGGAACCTCGTGAAGGCCAAGAAAGATAAACAAATCAACTATCTTGACTTGGCTTTACGGCTCCCACAAACAGGTGTAATATCGCGCCAGTTTGCACGAGGCTTAAGTTTACTGTAAATCATTGCTTAACTATACCGTACCTAGATAGACTTATTATTTTAATTCGTTATAGTGGTTTATACATCATCATTATGTACTTGACATTTTAAAGTAATAACACAGTTAGTACCTGCGTACCACCACGCAGTTCACACATACATATTACCTACTATTCTATCCTAATCCTAACTAATATATATAAATGCGAAAGTGAGTTTGTTTGTTTGTTACGCTTTCACGCTAAAACGGCTGAACGCATTTGGATGAAATTTGGCACATGGGTAGACCATAACCTGGAATACGACCCAGGATACTTTTATCCTGATATTCCCACGGGATCGAGATGCGGATGAAACCGCGGGGCGCAGCTAGTAAATTATAAACGTGAGAGTTTGTGAAGATGGATGGATATTTGTGACTCATTCACGCAAAAACTACAGAACAGGGGCACAGATAGTTTAAAACCTGAATTAACACATAGGATACTTTTTATCCTGATATTCCCACGGGATCGAGACTTATGCGGTTTAAACCGCGGGGCGCTCTTGGTAAAGAATATGAATTAAAAATCTCGACATATAATATTAACGTTATGCAACAACGTGAAACGCGGGTATTCCGGGGTACCTACTATATTAAAATAACTAGTACCTACCTAGCTACTTAGTATTTATCATCAGATACAATAGTATTTAATTTATAAGTACATAAATCAAAGAAGAACGAAAAACAATTGTTTATTGAACAGAATATTTAAATTATGTACGTCTTAAATAAAACCACGCTATTGGATTACCAACTTTCAGTGCTTAGCCAAGAATTGAAAATTTAACAGCGCGATTTTATTTAGGTATTCACTTAGGTCACCTAGTGTTATTTAAAACGGTAATTATAGCACTAAGGTTTTAAGTTTTTAGGACATTTCGTCGGGTCGACTAGGTCGAGATTATTGATTAGCAGGATTGGATTTCTAGAATGGAATAGTACATTACTGTCGCGGCCTGCAACAGGGGCATTGATGGACGCGCGAGAAAATGTGGGCCGAGCCGAGCCACATACGTGACTCCATCAATGCCTGGTTGCGGCCAAGGCTTGTTCTATTACTTTTCTCAAATAAAGTGAAAAATATATTAGATTTCCGAATCAATTACGAACAACGATAATGTTAATTTGTTTCTTTTTTACTATAAACAGCTCTATTTGTAAGCCAAATCGAAATTTAAATACAATCTTTCATAAGTTACCTCCTTGGTTGCCATGTGTCGAGTTAAAAGTTCGTTCCATTTTTAAATAACACGACAGATAGGAGTTTTCGATTTTCATACAAAGATTGCCGGCCAGCAGCTGGCTGTATTTGTTTGTCAAAATAATGCTCGAATTTCCAAGCATTTTTGAGAAAAAAATATTAATCTGTTTACCTACTAACTTCTCTATGATATAGGTGCACAATTAAAACCCAAACGAACAAGTACTAGTTATTGCATTATGTTTGTTTTATTGATTGAAAACTGAAATTCTATTAGGTAAGTACTAACCTAATGTTCTCATTAAACTTCAATATATAAATATGTAAACCCTGCGCCATTATAAAATGTACCTACAGAGCATTGTTCTCAGTGCCAGACAGTAAATCAACATTAATAGGTAACGGACGTCATTCATTTAACATTCAAATTCATTTAAAGAGTGCCGAACTTATTTAAAAGGTCAGTCTGATGCACTATGCTAAACAAGTTTCATTTAAATTTTTAATTGGGTTTTTCGAAATAAACGTGAATAATGTCAATGAATGTAATTTATTCATTTAGGGCGAATTTCACTAATGAAACTGAAAGGGATCAGGGTATAATGTATTTAAACCGCGTTCAAGAAATATCTGTGTCAATAATTAAATGCCACGACATCGATGACAGTGACTGCTCTTGAACGTGGTTTAGACATAGTATGGGGATTCATTGGCTGTTTTCACTGCTGGCTTGTTTCAGCAATTGTGTTGTTGACCAAAAACTTTTTACAAAAAAAAACATTTAAAAAGTGAAAAGTAACTTTAATTTCGGAGTTCGGTGTCTTTCCTTTTCAATTTTCGTTTTTTTTCCACCTACTTCAGTCAGTTGTTTTTTTTTGGAAAAAGTTTTTATTTTTCACTTTTTACCCGACTGCCCCAGAAGGAGGATAATGTTTTTCGAGATTTAATTACAAACATACACATAAACATACATACATACGTATGTATGTTTATGTGTATGTTTGTAATTATGTATGTCTATTTCTTTGCCACGCTCTGTAGCCTAAACGGCTTGATGGATTTTAACATACGAGGTGTCGTTTGGTTCGTCTTAACTGTGGGATTGACATAGGCTATATTTTTTTTTATATATTTCATCTGCAAATACAAAAAAAAAGGAAGGGAAGGTTTTTTTTTGAATAAATTACAACAATATTGGTATCAAATAAAAGCTAGTAATGAGTTAATTCCAAATATATATATTAATAAAACTAAAAAGCTTGAAATAAAACAGAATATTTTAAAAACAAAAAACCCGACTGCAAAAACTTATAACCGAAAAGAGAAAAACAAGCATTGAACAAGCATTTGTTTTTACAAAAAACAAGTGCTGAAGTCGGGTTTTTTGTTTTTTAAATAATTTGTTTTATTACTTGTGAACCTACCCCACACAAATTCGATACCAGCTGCTAAGTAAATAACAGTGACGGAGTCACTTAAAACGTCTTCTACATATACTAAGTGGAAAAAAATACGTAATATTGAAGCTAAATCAAAAACTACGCAAGCAAAGTTAATATAATTTATATGGGACCACCTCTGAAGCATGACCTACCAAACTAAAAAAGAATCATCAAAATCGATTCATAATTGGCGGAGTAATCGCGTAAGACTCACAAAAATAAAAACAGACGAATTGAGAACCTTTTTGAAGAAGTCGGTTAAAAATAAATGTATGAACCTGAGCGAAAATAAAGGAGTATCTAAGGATAGGATGTCGCGTTCTGTAGATTGGAAAAAAGGGCGCTAGTTTATGTGTGTATGCTGCACTGCAGTATGAACCATAGAGAAGGCAGTTTATGTATGCTAAGGTCTGTTTTCTAATTTGACATTTCAAGTGATTGTTTTTTGTTTTTTTCAATTTAAACTTTGACATTTGCACCTGTCAAATTAGTCTACGATATCAAAAAACAGACTTTAGTATAGAACTACACAAGTAAAACACTGAAAATTTTACCGCATACACCGCGCAGCTCAATAACTTACGAGACTTGAGTATCGATTGGTCAAACAAGTTGGAATAAAAAGTTGGGAAGTAGCAACGTCTTACTTGTGTAGTTGTGTTTAGAAGTCAATAAGTTGAAAGAATAAGAAAATAATGGTAGGTACACACGGCTACACCTACACATCAAGCTATACATTTCCAGTATACGCTGTTCGCGATTTCCGTACAATGCGAGTTCAGCTTATACTGGAAATGTATAGCTTGATGTGTAGCCGTGTGTACCTTACCAAAAATCTACCGAGCAATTACATTATCAGACTAAGGGCGACACTAAAGTTTTCTATCGAGTATAAGTCTTATCCTGCGAATAAATTTTAAATGTTTGACAGATTTCCAATACAAAAACTGTCAGATGTCAATTTTATTTCACGAATAAAAGATATCTGGCTTTGGTTAAATCAGCCCTTAGTCCTAAAGATGCGAAAATGCAATTGGCTCGCCCCTGTTTATTGGGATTTACACATTGTAGAATCCTGTTATTCCCGTATTTAAGCTGATTATATCACTACACTGGCTCATCACCACACCAAGCATCTCGTGCAGGCATGCTCCACTCTTCAACCAATTCCCGCCATTTGTGGTGAACTGACAGTTGACATTAGTGACAGCGACCTCACTGCTGACGTGCATGAGATAGTGTTTACATATCTATTATCTAGATACACTACACACATAACTGGCGAAATGTTTACTATTGGTATACACATTGGATACACAAAACGATAGAGATTTTACCATGTTTAATGTGCATCACTAAACTTACAATGACGCGTTTCAAAGAACGATGATTAATGATGATTATATTAATCGTTAATCATCTTTCAACTACAACAAAATTAATCGAATCTGCTCCAGTTTTTCTCATAAAATGTTTTAAAACTACGGCGACCTGTCGACGTTTCCTTGCCTGCCTCGATCTAGGTGAACGATAAGCGATGTAGACCGTTTTCCAGGCTATGCCTTATCGTCAATCGGCCTCCTTTGTCGATGTTAACCGACAGATACATGGAAAATCGACGGCATTTCGTCGGTCCGTTGGTACGCATAATTTTGTATCAATATGTGCATACATAATTTTATTCTTACCCCGATTGATTTAAAATTAGGGTAATGTTTTTCGGAAAAATGGTAATGTTTTCTTTCCGTTTGGGGATGCAAATGAGCTTAGGATTATTAATAAGTAAGTATTCTTTATTTGAAAGTCAATATTCGAAGCACATGGTATTTAAATAAAAATTATTGGTTTCGGATGCCAGGGTTACAAGATCATGCTAAGATTGGAAAAACTTATCTAAAAGTATTTCATAAGGATAATGTTCCGCTCTCTTTAGTAGCTATGGATTCGAAATCAGCAGAACGGATTTGACGGAAAAAAACGTATTCAGGGTACGGCCGCACTCAATTCGTATGACCACGATCATGCTTTTACGTACGATACAAATCCATGTCTAAAGTGAGACGACATTCTGAATTTGAATAAAATACAAAATTTAAATATTCATTGCAATTTTAACCGACTTCTTCAAAAAGGAGGAGGTTCTCAATTCGTCTCTATGTTTTTTTTTGTTGTGTGTGTTTGTCATGCGATTAATCCGCCAATTATGAATCGATTTTGATGATTCTTTTTGTTTGGTAGGTCATGTTTCTGAGGTGGTCCCTCATACATATACATTTTATTAACTTTGCTTGCGTAGTTTTTGGGTTAGCTTCAATAATTATGTATTTCTCCCACTTAGTCTATGTAGACGATATTTTATTTGACTCCGTCACTGTTATTTATATAGCAGGCAGTGTATGTGTGTGTGTGTATTGTGTATTCGAATTTGTGTGGGGTAGATACCACAACTAAAAAGTGAAAATAAAAACTATTTACAAAGAAAAAACAACCGACTTCCAAAAAAAAAACACAAAAAAAGTGAAAAATAACGATAAATAAAAATAATAGTGAAAGTAATAAATAAATTATTTGAAAAGTTTTTATGTTACTTCGAACCAACTGTCAAGCTCTAAAAGAATAAATATTATTACGAGGTACTAAAAAATGCCCATATTAATACTCCTAATTGACCTAATTCCTTTCATTTACCTACAAATAGCTGCAAACATTCTGTAATCGTTGGTTTTATAAGTTATGTTCGATATTTACGGCGGTCCCATACCGTACAGGTAAATAAATACATACGTTGCATGACTCGAGTTATTTGTTCAGCACGTGAGCATGAAAAAACGTTATCGATTACACCTTTAAAGTCCACAGATTGGGTGGTTATATTGTTTGGATTTAATATTTGGAAATTGGTTTCGAAAAAAAATGTATATGTCGGCGTCAGCGATGGCTGAGCGATAGTTGCCGTCATCATCTCGATTCGGTGGTATGGACTCCATAGTGCAGGTTTACAATAAAACACGATGATACAGCAACTCGGTTAGTATTTCACTTTCAGAACAATCATCACGGTAGGTACATTACTAATAATGTTCACGCACTACTTTACACGTTCGGGCAAACCGACAGTTTCGCATAGGAGAAGTGGAGGTCTGCATCCGTTCGTTACCCTCACAAGACTGACCTGTTGCTTCGACACTTCCCTTACCACGACTCTGTCCACGTGACGCCCCACTCTAGCGAGCGCGTCACGGCGTTTACCCTCTCCTTAGTACTTCAATAATCAATTGAGAGACTATTATCGCTCAACTTTCATAATCTACGACATATACATTAGAGATTGTGTTAGAGGAGCTCGTGGCTAAGTAGTAACAGCCGCACGGGTCGATCCATCAGGTTAAGCTACGCTTGCCGGGGTTGGTCAGTGGATGGGTGACCATCTTTACATACCGAGACTCCTCCGTGCCTCGGAAAGCACGTTAAGCCGTTGGTCCCGGCTTTCATTTGTGGATCTTTGACAGTCGTCGTTACGGCAGAAGCTCGAAAGTCTGACAACCAGTCTTACCAAGGGGTATCGTATTACCCAGTTACTGGGTTGTGGAGGTCAGATAGGCAGTCCGGTTAGACTGGAAGCCGACCCCAATATAGTTGGGAAAAGGCTAGGCAGATGATGATGAGAGATTGTGTTGGATAATCCCAAGTGTTCTAAATAAGCTCTTTCAAAATATATGACTACCTACATTCAGAGAGTGAGCTGAGACAACAGCATTCAACCAAGTGAATGGCACTTCTTTTGACAGGGTTGCGTTTCCAAAAATACGTTTGTCCTTATAAAAATTCATGGTAATTAATCAGAGGTGACGACGAAGCAGAAAACACACAAATCAAATCACGCTATCAAGTCGTTTGAACATAAACCATCGCGTTAGATACTAATCAGCTAATTTGACTAACTACTAACGGCACCTACTGTATACATTATTTTTATGTGTTTCTATTACAGATAGGTGCCATCCACATGAGCACCGTTTTGTCGACGGAAGAGTAGACAAAAATGACGTTTCCTATAGACAGTAGACAGAACGAGACGGCAGCAAAATAGAAAGAGTCAACTGCACTTTTTACGAAATTCACTCTTTTATATAATTCGACTCAGAGTTCTTTGTTTTGTCATAGGATTTATCGGTTGTCAGTGTGATTTTGACAGTAAGGATAGAAAACTTTCTTCCGAAATAGTCTACGTACAAAAAGACCTAGACAAAGATCGTTAGAAATGAAAGACAAAATGGCAGATTGTAGAAAGATTTCTACGGTGGATGTCAAAAATGAAGAAACTAACTGTCACTTTGTATAGAAAAAGCTATGTCTATTCTTCGTAGAGATAGAAAGCGCCATGCTACGCCTGCTGTACGAGTAAGCTGTACTTTAGTACGGAGTAGAGCGGAGTGGGGCGCGTCTTCGTGGATGCACCATACAGTATGTTAATTAACAAAGGGCGTTCCCGTTAACCTGCAATAGTATAGCGTGTATACATGCTAAAAAAAAAAATACCAGTAAAAAAAAAAAAAAATTTTTTTTTTTTGGTGTCGTGAAATGTTCACAAAACGATTAAATTTAAACGTAAAAGAAACATCTGTACACGCACACTTGTATTTCAACGTAGAAAAACAAGTGTGACAAGTGGGCGTGTATAGAGAGTTTATTTTCCGTAACAATTTAATATTTTTTGTGAATATTTTACTATACAACAACAAAAAAATTTTTTTTTTTTTTAAAGGTAATATTTTTTTTAGCATATATAGACGCTATACTAATGCAGGTTAACGGGAACGCCCTTTGTTAGTTAACATACTGTAAATATATCTCTAATATTTCATAATACGGTTGTCCTTGAAGGGCCAACCATTCAAAGACAACCGTTAAGTAAGGCATTATTATAAGAGATTTGTATTATTGATTCTAATTATAATTCTATTGTTACGATCGCGAATCATATTTTAATCAACATAGGTACAATCTGATACTGACCTGCAAATTGCAAAATGGTAAGAAAATTTGAATTTCGCGGGCTACCCTGACGCTGTCGCCTCAAATCTCTTTTTTAGGGTTCCGGGACCCTATTACTAAGGCTCCGCTGTCTGTCTGTCCGTCTGTCACCAGGCTGTATCTCATGAACCGTGATAGTAAGAAAGTTGAAATTTTCACAGATGATGTGATGTATTTCTGTTGCCGCTATAACAAAAAATACTAAAAAACAGAATAAAATAAATATTTAAGGGGCCTCCCATACAACAAACTTGTTTTTTTTTGCTCGTTTTTGCTCGATATTGATAACGGCAACAGGTAGACGCTTGAAATATTCACAGAATATTTAGTTATATGTTCACTTTAAAAATAATTAATTACATAAAAATAAAAAAATATATTTAAGGGGGGCTCCCATACAACAGACATGACTTTTTTTGCCGTTTTATAGATAATGGTACGGAACCCTTCGTGCGCCAGTTCGACTCGCACTTGGCCGGTTTTTTTGTTTTATCGTGTTTAGATATCGATATTCATCACGCCTGCGGAGTCTCGCTAACTACTTTAATTTGACCCTGTTTATACGAGTAAACTAAACATTTGGTGACAGTGCAGCCGTGGCAGGCCCATTACTTTAGTTCACGTTGCGTCTTTATTTGCATTCTCTCGCAATATTTGTACCCAATAGGCCAACCGTACGTTATTGGTTCATGGCTGAACTGTTGACTAAGGGCAGTCAACTTGCCACTATAGGATTGCAGTGCGATTGTGCGTAACCACGCAATGACGGGCAAGACAGATATCTAAGAGTTATTATGGCCATACACACATAAACTCTTGTCTTCTTCCCATGGGGGTAGGCAGATATACAGAACGTCAACTCCTTTTGCTTCGTGCAAGTTAATTAAATACATCTCTGGTCACACACGCACGCCGATTGCGAGCTCTCACCTGAACTTTCATAAGAATCACCAATAAAAATCAATCAATCTGCCTAGCCTTTTCCGAACTATGTTGGGGTCGGCTTCCAGTCTAAACGGATGCAGCTGAATACCAGTATTTTAAATGGAGCGACTGCCTATCTGACCTCCACAACCCCGTAACTGGGCAATACGATACCCCTTGGTAAGACTGGTTGCCAGACTTTCGGGCTCCTGACGACCCGTAACGACTGACAGCCGGGACCAAACGGCTTAACGTACTTTCTATGGCACGGACGAGTCTCGGTATGTAAAGATTGTCACCCATCCACGGACTGACCCCGGTAGGCGTAGCTTAACCTGATGCATCAACCCATGCGGCTGTTATTACTTAGCCACGAGCTCCATGAACAACATACGGTCACTATTATGTCCTCCTAGGGCGGCGTCCCGGCGTTCCCACTCACATTTGCTTGTTTGCCAATCAATATTATGCCAAACTGTTTAGCAGTTTCGCAACTATTAATTACTCATATACTGTGTAATATTTAGGGAAATAATAAACAATAAAAAACACACGTCTTATCTCAAGACCTAGCAATATTGTGCAAGAGTAAGTAATCCACTTAGAATCTGCGCTCCTTTGCATTGTGAAAGCTTTGACATTCGAATCAGTTCTTACAAGTAAGCCAGGGTCGTCAGGGCTTTAATTAATGCTTATTTCTAGATTTTAATTCGTGGTTATTGATTAATTTTGGTGATAGTTAAAAAGCTATTAGATAATGGGTTAGTAGTCAATAACCTTGACGAGCGATATTTCCATCGGAGTTCAAAAGGCAACAATTGAAAAACAAAGGGACTACCGACAGTGCTGGATTTTACACTAGGAGCGCTCGGGGCTAGAGCCCAGGGCTGCAAAATGCGGAAGTGGAGAAAAATAATTTCTTCAACGAAAATGCTTTTTTTATCTTCCAAAAAATGAATAACTAAAAAAAATTGACTAACTAGTACATTTTTCGAAAAATTTAAAACATTTATAACTATGAAGAACTTCTTCAGAAAGGTCAGGTACGTAGCACTCGCAACCGGCGTGCGACCAGCGGGACCAAGTCTACTAATTAACAAACGTTCCAATGGTCTCTCTATATTGTGAGTTTTTGACAGATTTTGTATGGAAAATCTGTCAAAAACTCACAATAGCGAGTCATTGCAACGTTGGTAAATTAGTAGACTTGGCCCCCAGAACTCCAGAAGTATGAACGTGAAAGTAAACCAGGCAAAAGGAGTATGTAAGGATCGTAGCAGGTGGCGTTCTGTAGTTTCTGCCCACCCCCATGGGAAGAAGAAGGCGGCCCGGAGGCCGGATTTATGGGTAGCTGATGGCTAGGCTTACTCTCTGCCCACCCCTTCGGAGAATTTAGGCGTGATGTTATGTCATCGTGTTCAAACACCAATAAAAATAAATCGTGAATTTAGGGCCCGCTTTATATAACGATGCTTAAGCATGAATGTCGATTTAAAACTCGATTTGTTTCGAGATTTGTATAAAATATTTCAGTTTTGTTTGAGTTCGAATTCATGCTTGAGCATCGTTCTATACTAGACTTCATGCATACCTATATTACATCGCAAGGAACATAACATCACACCCTTTTTTCCCAAAGCACTACGTAGAACAGTTCTCAAACAAACAATATACAAAAACAAAAAACAAACAGACACAAAAAAAAACAATAAACAAAACAAACACAAAAAAAAAAAAACCTTAAACAATTTTCCTTTCTTTTTCTCCACATAATAAATGTGGAAGTCCCATGTAAAGTACCGATTGCCTAAACTGGACTCCGGGCTGCTACTAAGAAATTCTTGGTGAAAAAAACAGCACAAGTAACATGATAAGGAAACCACTAATGCATTCCAAAAAACCAGGCAAGTGCGAGTCAGACTGGCACAGGACCTACGACCTTACAATATTTAGCAAAAAAAAAAGGCCGAAAATAAAGAAACGTTTCTTGTATGGGGACCCCCTTTAATTTTATTTTTACCCGACTGCGGCGAAGAAAAAAGGAGGGTTATGATTTTGACCGGTATGTATGTATGTTCATCTGTTCCCTCCTATCTTCCAAACCACTTATCACAATTTGACAAATGAGGTATCGTTAGAAGCGTCGTGATTGTCCGCTGGTTATAGGCTATGTGAAGTCACATTAAATTAAAAATGGCGCCCTCTAGAGGACATAAAGTGAGGAACTTAAAAAAAAAATGGTTTAATCGTACCATGTTGGGTACCAAATGAAAGGGCTTAATGAGCACATTTCAAAAATATATATATTATATTATACCCCAAAAGAATTAAAAAAAAAATCAAGTAATAAAAACTAAAACCCAACTACGACTTAAAAGGTATAAACAAGACACCACAGACAGACAAATTAAAAATCCGGAGTCACACGTAATCTGTTCGATTTATGCCCTAACACGTGTGACTCCGGATTTTTAATTTGTCTGTCTGTGGTGTCTTGTTTATACCTTTTAAGTCGTAGTTGGGTTTTAGTTTTTATTAATTAATTTTTTTATTATTTGTTGTTATAGCGGGAATAGAAATACACAATCTCTGAAAATTTCAACTGTCTACCTAGGCATTACGGTTCATGAGATACACCCCGCTGACAGACAGACGGACGGAGAGCGGAGGCTTAGTAATAGGGTTCCGTTTGGCACCCGGAACAGAACCCTGAAAACGTTCACGTAATTTACATATACTCAGCGACAATCAACGTGGTATGTCGATAAAAAGTAGCCTATGTCCTTTCTCAGGCTCTAGACTATCTTTGTACCAAATTTCATTTAAATCGGTTCAGTAGTTTTGGCGTGAAAGCGCGACAGACAGACAGACAGACAGACAGTTACTTTCGCATTTATAATATTAGTAAGGATTTTGTGTATTTTTGACAAATTGAGATTGAGATTAGAATGCAAATTTTATTTCTTAAAATACGAGAACTGCACCTCTGTTTACTGAATTTTAAGTACCTACCTACTAGAAAACCCATAAAAATCCGTCCATCCATCGACCTTGACAACCATCGCATTGTCAAGGGCAAGCCTTATCGGATGATGGTATCTACATATATATTACAAAACGTAACAAGCTATTACTTTAATAATTCAAGGTCTTACTAGATTATAGGGTTAAGGAAAACCTAATTTTGTTTAAGGATATCGAACTAATATTATAAACGCGAAAGTTTGTAAGTATGGATGGATGGATGGGTGTTTGTTACTCTTTCACGCAAAAACTACTGAACCGATTTGGATGAAATTTGGCACACAGATAGTTTATAACCTAGATTAACACATAGGATACTTTTTATCCTGATATTCCCACGGGATCGAGACAAATGCGGGTGAAACCGCGGGGTGCTACTAGTAAATAAATAAAATTGCTTTTGCTAGCGACTTCGTCCGTAAATGAAGCAAGCGTCAGGGTAGTACGCGAAATTACGTTTTTTAGTCAGACTTTCTTACGTTTTTTTCAATTTATATATATTTATAACTGTCAAACATGAGCAAAAATACCCATTTTATTTTTTCCTTGGGGAAATCCTCATGGATGTTATGTCGGACTCCTACCGACTAAAAACCCCACTGTTCCTACTTCTATCATGAGTCGGGGGCCCGGGAGATACTTGTACATGCGCCGCACCCCCGACTGGTATCAGCTCGCCATACCTAGCGGCCTCATCACAAAGTGCGACCGATCCCTTCCCATGACTGCACGTCCTCCTATAAAGGCACGCATGATGTTTTGCGTGCCACCTCTTTGGAAGCAAAAATACCCTGGTTTTACAGTTTCACGAAGTATTTAGCAGTTAGCGAACACTCACGGAAGGCTATAAATAACCATGGTTTTCCGTCTATAGGCTATAGGTTACAAGTTACATCCTGTGTGGGTGGGTGTTCCTCGGCCATTAATCAAGCTATCAACAAAGAACCATCTATTCGTGGGTCGTGTAGCCTAGCCTTTACCTTTGGCCTTTAAAGAGCCTTTTGTAATGTTAACTACGTACCTACTGCATATAGCATACTTACACTACCTACAGTTACTTTGCGGAATATTTTAGGTGGTTTATGTAATGACAGAACTGAGGAGACGACAAGAGTTGTCTAGAGAAGTGTCTGTCGCCGCGTTGTCGGGGCAATGAGGAGGTTACAGTGCGGGTGAATTCGATACTTATCATGCTTCTGACGTCTCATAATTGCCCATGTGCAGCATGTGTGCCTGCAGTGAAAAGCCTCACACACAACTCAATTCCGAATGCGGCCGCAGACAAAGCAACCGTTTACGGGAAAGTCCGAAAGGGATACCGGGACCTTGGCAACAGGCAACTGAAGGAACACGTGTGGGTTTTAGTCAGTATAAGTCTCTAAGACATTTGATGATATCCCACCCTCAAAAAAAAAAAAAGACAATGCAACCGTGGCGTTATGGACAGACCGTAGCGACACTTCTACCTGGGAGCCTAAAACGGCCACTTTAGCAGTTTCTCTAAAAGCAATTCATTTCTTGAATTCCCAGCTGTCATTAGCTTTTCCTCTAATTTGACACAAAAGCAATTCATAATTTTTGGACCATCCGAACGACCAGACGAATCCCCAAAACTGTCAAACGGATGAATTATTTCGTAATATGGAATGCACGCAGATCTTATGAATTGTCAGTTTGTGACATTTTACGATGATCCTTTGCCGTCACCATCTAATGAAATGCTTCCTGTTTTTACTTGTAACTTACAGCCTCTTTTTGCCCTACATGTCCAGGTCCCGGAGAGAGCTACACAGACTATGTGGCGACGCGGTGGTACCGCGCGCCAGAACTCCTGGTCGGCGACACGATGTACAGTACGCCTGTCGATGTCTGGGCTATAGGTATGTAGACTGTCCCTAGCAGGATGAGAAGGCTGTGGCCGCCAAGCTTTATCCATCATCGGACTACCAGACTTAAAGAGGTGATAGACGTGCGAGCAAGTACGCGTACTCATGGCTTGGCTTGGCGAGCTTACTCGCCCGTGTGTCCTGTGTCATGCTAAGTACGCGAACTTTAAAACCGCCGAGTAAGTTCGTCGGCGATCCAACAGGTTTGAAATTTTGCTAGTAGCCCGCCTTGACTCGTACGTCTGTCATCGCCGTTACGGTAGGCCGCAGACCGCTAGGCAGTGGTGTAACTAAACGAATATCTATAAACTGATCTCTTAGTCTATTAAAACTCCGTACTACGCGTACTAGGTCAGCTCAAGGTCAAAGTGTTACTACTGACTGTACACACGGCTACATATCAAGCTATATATTTCCAGTTTATGCTGATCTCGCATTGTATAGGATTTTCGTACAATACGAGGTCATCTTATACTGGAAATGTATAACTTGATGTGTAGCCGTGTGTACAAGTGTACAGTACCCAGCCTAAATAGATACGGCCAAAAGGTACATGGTGTTTTAGAAAAAGTTCGAATTTGTAGTGTGTCGTCGAACGATACTCAACCAAGAATCTCATGCTTATGGGGGGATGCGTTAAGGTAAGCCGCGCAATTCAAATTTTCTTACGTTTTTTGCAATTTACAGGTCAGTGTCAGGTTGTATGTTGATTAAAATATGATTAGCGCTCGTAACAAATATGGCTTTACAGAATTATATTCATTAGAATTAGCAATACAACTCCTTAAGTTAGAATAACTGCCAAATGTCATCATGATTTCATGAAATAGTCATTCAATACACATTATATGAACTTGTATTGCTGATTCTAATGATTATAATTCTGTAACATACAACATACTGACCTGCATATTGCAAAAAACGTAAGAAAATTTGAATTTCGCGGGGTACCTTGGCGCATCCGTCATCTGTGCATCGTTCTAGACTACGATCCTTCACTAAAGTAATTAGACCGAATTCTACCTGTGTAAAACTTGGCGGTTGAATTGGTGCCGAGCGCCTGGCACGAATCACATATTCACTAGTAGTTATTCGGTCTTAATATAATTTCATCAGGCGCTTCGTCTTTCCAGGTTGTGTGTTTGCCGAGCTCCTGTCAGGCGAAGCGTTATGGCCGGGCAAGAGTGACCTCGACCAGCTGTACCTTATACGGAAGACGCTCGGGGATCTCCTGCCCAGGCACATGACTATATTCTCACAGAATACCTTCTTTCAGGTTAGTAAATGGAAACTAGTCAGTTCATTATTTTGGGATACCCGTCGGTCACGACCATCGATAAATAGCTCAGCTTTAGGCTGCCTGTCCAATGACGCGGAGCGAGGCAGTGGAGCGGGGTAAGGGAGTAATGCGGAGCGGAGTTGCGGACTGTGCGGAGCTAGGCCGAGTTCACGCAACGACTAATTTGAGCGGGCGGCGCGCAGCGGCGGGAGATCAGTACAGTTATACGCGAAATATTCGTTTCCCCACTCCGCTTCGTGGTTTTGTATAAATTTTTAAACTAGCTCGCAAATCCCTCTCCACTGTAGCGGAGCGGAGATTTTATGGAATGTTATTGGTTAGTATTGGCACAACTCCGCTTCGCTCCTCTCCTCTCCGCTCCAGTGGACAGTCAGACTAAGCTGCAGTTTAAAAAAGAATGACGTGTTAAATTAAAGCAATACTTGCAGGGCATGGAGCTGCCGGAGCCAAGCACGGTGGAACCTCTAGAGAAGAAGATACCGCAGCGGTACTCGTGCAACGAGCTGGTGTTAGATTTTATTAATGTGAGTGTACTGAACATTGATTATTAGAATATAATTAAGTCTACCAGTATCTAGAACAAGGTTCAATAAGTACCGGTAGAGGAAAATTCTTACAATAGGAGCCGAAGAGTAATTAGTGCACTTTTCTTAAGAAAGTCTTTGAATCAAAATCTTTCAGCCATCATCGTCAGAAGGCTTTTAGCTATTAATATACAGGGTGTAAGGGTAAACGGTCTTGTCATTCAAACCGAACCGTAGTTGACTTAAATACAAATGATTGAGTAACAACAAACAAAAAACGTTTAAAAGATTTTTAAAAGTTTTTATGCGACACCGTGCTCGCTAGCGAAACAGCTGTCTGTCT
The DNA here is from genome assembly GCA_947522985.1 of Lithophane socia. NCBI lineage: Eukaryota > Metazoa > Arthropoda > Insecta > Lepidoptera > Noctuidae > Lithophane > Lithophane socia. The sequence continues at coordinate 13,404,874 of OX383270.1, read as the reverse complement.
GAGAGAGGGGTCGCGCTCACGCTTGGTCAGATCACCTCCCACGCCCCCTACCCGTGTTGAGACGCAAGTTCGTTGCCCTAGCGCATAGGTGAAAGGGTGAAATACACTAGTGGTAAAAAGTAATTTTAAAAAAAAGTCCTAATTTTTAATTGATTTCATGTTTTATAAATGACACCAAACCACTGGTTTCAAGAGGATAACGGTGTTTACCCTAACACCCTGTATTATAGTTTTTTTGAGCCGCGCCTAAGCTTCCTAGATTCCCAATTCTGGTACACAGAATCGAGTCTCGAAAGTCAATCGAAACTTTGAGCAAGGGAAGTAGGTACCTCATTCTAAGGATTTCATTAATAATAAGCCGTATCCTTTCCAGAAATGCCTAGACAAAGATCCTATGGCGAGGTGGACGTGCGAACAGCTCCTAAGGCACCCCATCTTCGAGAACTTCCTCTTTACAGTACCACATTCAGACCATGAGGAGTATGAAAAAGCCAGAAGAGCACAGGTATGATTTTAAATACTTTACCGAGTAAATATTCAGAAGCTATATTCGTTACATACTTACATATGGCGTCCTTCAATATTTTCAGGGTTCCGTACTCAGAGTAAAACGGTACACTATTACTAAGACTCCGCTGCCCGTACGTCTGTCTGTCACCAGGCTGTATCTCATGAACCGTGATAGTTAGACAGTTGGAATTTTCACAGATGATGTATTTCTGTTGCCGCTATATCAACAAATACAAAAAAACAGGATAAAATAAATATTTAAGGGGGCTCCCATACAACAAACGTGATTTTATTTGCCGTTTTTATAGATAATGGTACGGAACCCTTCGTGCGCGAGTCGGACTCGCACTTGGCCGGTTCTATTTAAGCTGCATGAGATCAACATCAGTACCTACGTTCCCGAAAAAAGCAAGCATCTTGACTAATTTTGAAGCTACGTATGGAAAGACTTTTAAAGTCTTCATTCATACTATTTCATTTCTATAGGCCTATGGGCCTGTTAACCAATCATCATAATTCTGCAGCAAAGTGCCGCGGAAAAATCGACCGAAGACGGTGATCATGTCCAGGGCGATGCTAGCTCTGCGGACAGTTCAAAGAAGAAAGGGGGCAAAAAGAAAAAATGATCGCTTCCTATATCGCGCTATAGTAACGCTCGAGCAGTGCAACAGTGTCGTGAATATTGAACTCAAAAGTACGATCGTAAAATCATAGATAATAGATTGCTACAAGGATCTTTCGGCGCCTGAATGACATTGACAGGGGGGCGTTCCTGGTAATCATTTGTGAAATTGTCACAGAAAATGTATTGAAAAACAAGATGGCGGCGGCGTTACTTAAAATTTTGGCCACGCGCCAAAAGATCCAACTATTGTTTTGTTTCGTATTGAAGTTTGAAAGTATATAGTAATTTAGCGTGTATTGCAAAACGTATTAAATTGGGTAGTTTCGTTATTATAACATTGCGTGTAGGAATGAGAAACCATTTTTAAGTAGGTATTTTTAGGTTACCGTAATGAATTGTACTCATTGATTAGTTAAAAAAAATAGGTTTACAGTAATGTTACAATAGATAAAGGCTGTAGAAGGTAGCTACCACGCATTTTCAGTTTTACCTTCAGACCCCGACATTTGACCAAAATGTGTAGGTACAGTCAGGCTAAGTGAATCATGACCCACTTTGACGATAAATCGTTTTAAACCGTCAAAATAACAAAGATGGCAGATGACAAGTTCGTTACCAAGGAAATGTATGTTTACGCGAATGTCGACCTAATTGTATTTGAATGTCTGTAAGAAAATAAGCATACGGTGGGTCAGAATTCAATTTTTTCGACTGTACCTTGTGGCTGTTACGATCCTCAAGATAAACCGCCATCGATTTGACGGCCGCAACAATTAGCTACTAAATATAGTCTGATCGTTTCGTAAAGTATGCATCCAGTCAGACCGGTCCGACGCAGAATATTTGTCTGCTCAATTCTTCGATCGTGGTTCAGAGGAGCAATTCCCGCAATATTCTAAGAACGTTCGCATTTTATGCTCATTCGCAATCTGTCAAAAATACAATCAATCAACGTGTGTCGACACCCTTGCGCCATCCCATCTTCCCAGCACGGCGGGCTGTGCTGGAGCTGCTGCTGCAGGTGCAGAAAACCTCAAACGGCGCAAATACTCCAATCTTATCGGGACGTATTTGTTCGAGCCGTTTGGGGTTGAAACCCTAGGGCCATGGGGTCCGAGTGCCCACTTGGTTTTTCAAGACATCGCCAAACGCTTGGTCGACTCTTCACGTGACCAGAGGGCTGGCCTATTTTTTGGGCAAAGAATTAGCATTGCCATACAACGTGGCAATGCTGCCAGCCTTTTGGGCACTTTTCCTGTTGACAGCGATGCGGACGAATTTTTTGATGCCCTTTGATAATTTTCCCTTGTACATAATTATTATTATAGATAATATAAGTCTTTGTTAGTTCTTAAAATTCTATCAATTTACCAACGTATTCACAAGTTTGACAGATTGCGACTTGAATGTGAACGTTTAAATTGGCCTTCAGGGGGCCTACTACGACGTATTAATGCCACCATTTTTCAAGTGTTAGTGAGAGACGGAGCTATACAAGGCTGCTAGCACCATCCTTTTTTCGCAGTGGAATAATGATGGCATTAATCCTTCATAGTATAGCCCCAGATTGATACTTATTTCCAAGAATGATCTTAAAAACAATTGTTTCGTTCCAGGTGCAGTCATCACCGCTGCTGCCCCAACTGATAGTGACAGATCGGAGCCAGCCCGCCAAGAATAAGAAGTCAGACCTCGACTCCAGGAGTCATCTACCGACCATCTGACCAGCGCCGCGCGTGCGCTTACTACCCTCGTTGTGATTAAATGGTTCTTCATATTCTACATGTCTTTCATTCGTGATAGCTGTATGACATCATAATATTAGGTACTTCTTCATATTGACAGTAACTCGGACTGTCTTTCATTTGTGATAGCTGTATGTATGGCATCATTTGTGTTAGGAGTTCTAGGAGTGATCTACCCACCATCTGACCAGAGGCTATAGACAAAATCCCTTTTCTGTAAGCGTTAACGCCAACGGAAAGATCAAATTGTATGGAGTTGATATTAGCTTTAGAGATGTCACGTGACTGCTGCTGTCAACTCCATACAATTTGATATTTCCGTTGGCGTTAACGCTTACAGAAAAGGGATTTTGTCTAGGCCCCCAGGGCCGCGCGTGCGCTTACTACCCTCGTTGTTATTAAATTGTTCTTCATATTCAAACTGTCTTTTATTTGTGATAACTCTGCCACGAATGACTAGTGATAGTGTGTTTGTTTCAGTATCAAATGTTGTTAAGTACATCTTAGTGGAGTTGCAGACAGGCGCGGTCCGAGGGGGGGGTCTTGGGGATCATGACCCCCCCCCCCCAAATCATTCAAGCTGTCGAGAGACTGAATGATTTACGTGCTTTACTATCTAAAAATTGTTGGTACCTACTTGAGCCACAGTGACCCCGATGGGCATGGATATACAAAAAAAGTTTTTAGAGTACTTATCAATTAGGTAACCATTTGCCTAAAAATATTCCCCCGTGACCCCCCCCAAAATCTTGGGCTGCGACCGCGCCTGGTTGCAGAATATGCAGTATTGCAGTAAGTAGGCATTAGGCCTATGGCACTTGTTTGTCCCACCGCGAGAAGCGAGTAGAGCTATGGAACGGGCTATGCTTGGAGCTTTGAATAATAACGTTATTATTCTAAGGCCTGGAGTTTCTTTGCAGGATAAAATCAGAATGAAATAATCCGGAAAAGAACCGGAGTTACCGAGATAGCTTGGCAAACTGAAGTGGCAGTGGGCAATATGATGCGCGGCCGTATCAAATATTTATTTATAGTATCACTACATTATTATAAAACAAAGTCCTCCGCCGCGTCTGTCTGTCGTCCTGTTTGCGATAAACTCAAAAACTACTGCACCGATTTTCATGCTGTTTTCACCAATGGTTAGAGTGGTGAGGAAGGTTTTAGTATATAATAACTGACATCCAAACGGGCGAAGCCGCGGGCATCAGATCAGCATCAGCTAGTTTTAATAATAAAAATTATTAATACAACCTCAGACCAACAAAAAAAGGAATACAACTCTCTAACTTCGTATCCAATTGAATTATTCTAACTTATGTATTGCTGATTCTAATGATAATAATTCTGTAAAGCCATATTTGTTACGGTCGCGCTTTACATTAATCAAGATACAACTTGACCCTTATCTGCAACTGCAAATGGCATAAAACGTTAGAAAATTTGAATTTCGCGGGCCACCCCAGCGCATCCCCCTTAAGTAAGGGGTGAGCTAAATTGTAATTTGAATTTGGGTAAGGGACATAGGACTATAGCTTTTTTCAGCGACTTCGACCGAACAATTGATTTTCCAAACAAACTTATCCAAACCTTTTAAAGGTTGATTTTTAAATAATTGGCTCTTATTGCTTTTCTCGACACTCTATAATCTTTAAAATTTTCTCTTTAACGTGCCAACTTACTCTCATACTCTGTGATTATCGCGCAATACCTACAGGATGAAATTCTGTCACCAACATTTCTGACAGTCACAATTTCACGAATCATAAATTAATCAACATATAACCTGACATGACCTACAAATTGCCAATAAGGTAAAAAAAATATAATTTCGCGGGATAAGTACCTTAGCATGGGATGTGCTAAGGCCTTACACATTATTTTATGAAAATAAAAGCAAATTCATCTTCTTGGTAAAACGCCAAAACATAAATCAGGCACCATTCAAAGTAAAACATCAAAAACAATAATTTATCATTGTTTTTATTCTAAATACATTAACTAGTTACAAACAATAAGCTATGTACCTTAAAAAAATGGGCCATTTTCATCTTCTTAAATTTAATTTATGTACAAGGAAAGGTGAGCGGTTCCATCAATCAGACGACATACGGAATCCTTTGAATGCCTGAAAGTATTAAGTAAAAATGAAATTACTTGCCAAGGAACTATTAAAACAGAATACTACAGAAGGCGCACTTCGCATTTTAGGTCTGAGGCTACAAATATGTGACAGGCTCATTTTATTCAGGCTCAATCAGTTAAGAAAGAATAAGAAATACATGATAGAAAGAGAGGCAACTTCTAAGTGAATATAAATGTAGGTAATTTGTGATGTACAACCTAAATTTATTGCACTTTATTGTGTCGTAGCAAGAGTCACTTTTTATTTAAATGATTTTGCTAAGTGATTCATCTGTGTTAATCTGTGCTATGAGTATTATCTACTAATACAATGAACGTCTTTAGTTTTTTTGTCTAAAACGGATTCTCGAAGTGGACTAGTAAGTTTTACATACGTAACATGCCTGCAATCCCCAAAAGGTTAGGCAAATGAGTAGTAAGTATAATAAACATGTATGCTGGAAATAAGGAGGGGTCCAAGAAAAACAGTTAGTAGTTGAGGATTGTTAGCTATGAGAAACACTAGAACTTAAACTATGGTTCTAACTAAAATTTATTAAGAAAACAAACACTAACATTCAGGGCACACGCAGTCATGAATTATCGTTATCATGTCCAACAATTACGACGACGACGACAGATCAGAAATTACTTTCGTTATCGGCAGTTTATTCCTCTCCTCCTCGGACACCAATGAGTCGACTTGTTGCAGTCTGTACCAGCCGTAGTGGGCACTAACGAGTGCGGGCACCATGACAATAAAGACAACATTTTTTTTAAAGAAATGTCCCACCGTCATTTTGTAAAATTAAGATCTCTAAATTATTATTTTCCTTTTTGGTTAAGAATGATGCCTTGCTTTTTCGCGATAGATAATGATATTTGTTTGCAGAGGTAGTTTTGGTGCTGAATTTTTCAATAAAACAACGTATATTTTATTTGGTCGGCTTAATCAACTGTCAATGTCAACCGCTCAGCTGATTGACAGATTTCAGGAACGTTCCAACGTTCAGTTTAGGTTCGATTTACAAAGTAGTGTTTACCTTTACTAAAATAAGTCAGTACAAGCCAAAGGTTTGTAGCACTTTGTACCCAAAAGTATGCATAAAATACGTCAGCTAAACATCATGAATCGACACAAACCATTCAAAATGATCTTTTATAAACGATTATTTATGAACATGTCTATGAAACTAGGTTTTGAATGTTTCTCATGCGTTTTGTTACAGTCACTGAAAGAACATTATGGCGTTCGTTATTTTCTCAAAGACTCAAAATATAATGCGAATATATAACTGTATTTAATTAGCAACCATTCTAACAACACAATCTTTCAGAATTTGTCAATTGTTTTCAGTAGCTAAATATTTTTCAATTTTCTGTCTGCGTCGTCTGCGTTTATGAAAATTAAACGCAAAGTGTGGTGTTTTTGTAGCTTTGTACTTTTATAAACAGCCTATCAAAAGTACGTAGAATATAGTTTAGGCCAATCACAAACCTAATTAAATTGGACACTTGACACATACAAATTAAAGTGAGACAAGAGAAACGTGCCTCTAAAACATGGTGGCAGCTCAGTGAAGAGGGTGAACCGCTCGACTAGTCATTAAATTAACAGAGGCTTATTTAGCAGGAGTGTTTGATACAATTTGTAAGTACATCTCCAACTCCGGTTTATCATAGATCTCGAACAGAAAATAGTGATATCAACGTTAAATTTTAGGTAAACACCGTATAATAAGCTTCATACAAAACCGAGGATGACGTCTGAAGAAACCCAAATATCTGAAGAACTGAAGGGATGTTACGAGAATCTTATTGTAATCGACATTGGCGCGAACTTGACGAACAAGAAATACGGCCGTGATCTCGATTCGGTCGTGCAAAGGGCAAAAGATGCAGGTTGGTTATAACATAGAAATAAAAAAAAACATATGTGTGATTGCGTGTGTTCAATGATTTGGTGTAACAATGCCGACACTAGTGTTAAAAGTAATTTATTCATTTAGATTGATTGCACATTGAATACGTCGCGAGTTACTGGGTTATTGTCATGCTACATACTTTTTGTGCTTGGAATGTTATGTATTTTTTTTATGTGTGCAATGAAATATGATCTAGCACTTAATTGTTATGGAAGAAAGCAGTTATTACTGCGGACGAGATTTCTAGTAAGATAATATTATAAACTGTTTACCTAACATGTGGTCTAAGAAGTTAACTTCATAGGAAATAATGTTGTTTTTAAATATAAGCGATGACTAATACAGAGGCCGCTTTTCACTTGATGGTAGGCCAACAATAGTTATGGTATTTTTTTAAACTATAATAAAATAATTCAAAATCATCCAAATAATGTTAATAAATATAAAAAAAAGTTTTTTTTTTTTTTTTTATTTTTTTTTTCCAATTTTTTTGTGCTATCATCAAAAATAATTTTATAAGTAAGTACCCAAAATTACCATAGTACCACCAGTAATCACCTTAGGGACTAAGGAACTAACGGAACAAAACTACGGAAAACAAACCCCTAACATAGAACATAGATGTATCCAAAATATTACTGCAAGCATAGAATGCATGTGTTACTTCAACTTCAATAACAAAGACTAAAATAATCTATGTTTATGTTTAATGTTATGATTTGAGCAGTGTGTTTGTTATTCTTTTAATTATATTTGTGTCTACAATCTGTTCCAAAACTTTTGATGAAAGTGTAAACAAACATGTTCCGGTTAAATTCTTACACAATCGGTCAGTAAAGGGAATTAAAAGGAAATTAGTAATAAATTCATTTATTTTCGAAGGGTTCAACTTTATAACTCACCACTTTTGCAAACAATTATGGTTTGTGTTTACAAACAATAATTGTTTGAAAAAATGATTAAATTGTTACTGATAAATCAATGTCGAAACTTGATTTATTAAAATAATCTCATTCATCATCTGCATAGTCATTTCCCAACTATGTTGGGGTCGGCTGCCAGTCTAACCGGATACAGCTGAATACCAGAAAAAAAAAACCTCATTCTCAAATGAAAACCATCTTGAAGGTGTTTTATTAAAGTATTGAAACAATCAAATAACATACTAAACTTGTAAGTTTACAAACTAGAAAGTGCCATTCACAGGCTTGTTTTCTGATCCATTTGTTTATGTTTTCATCAAATAGTTTTGGAACAGAGTCTATGCTGATATGTAAATATATTATTACATTTCTCATGTATTGTTGTTAGCTGCTGTCATTGTTTTATTGTAATAGCTTATTTTTGTCTGGTTAACCATAATTTTATATTATTGGTACAGGTGTCCAAAAGATCATGGTCACGGGTACTTCAGTGCGGAACAGCAAGGAAGCCCTACGACTGACCCGCCTCTATCCCAGCACTATTTATTCAACAGCCGGTGAGTTTCGCTTTTATAGTATTTCTTCCGCCCGCGGCTTCGCCCGCGTGGTATGTGGATAAAAAGTAGCCTATGTCCTTCCCCGGGATGCCTCTATCTCCTTGCCAAATTTTATCCAAATCCGTTCAGTGGTTTAGGCGTGAAAAGGTACATGACAGACAGACAGACAGAGTTACAAGTTTCGAATTTATAATATTAGTATGGATAGTAAGGATTTGTATCTAATCCAACTTGCCTGTATTGTCCCACTGCAGGGCAAAGGCCTGCATCCTTTAATTGTGTTTGACTACTATTCTATTTATTTATTTAGAAGTATATAAATAAATATTAAGGATGTTGAAACTGTATGTAGTGAAGGGGAGTGTCACTTGTCCCTAAGGGTTCATTAGAAAACCAGGGTCAGACAGCATTTGTCTAGCATTAATGCTGAAATGAACCTTAATGGCGCAGCCGTCAGGCACACATTATTGTTAAAACATTATTTTCAATTTTTTCCGTCTCTTCTCATACAGCTAGTATTAATATTCATTTAAATCTGGTGAAAATTCCATCGAAATACGTGCAATCATTCTCTAGAACACCATAAGCCTTCAAGCAGACAAATAACCATTTCCTTATTGTACTTACAGATTATGTAAATATTCAAAAATTAAATTAAATGTCTGTAAAGCTAATTGCCCTACTTTAACGTGAGGTATAATTAAAATTTTGTAACTCTCTCTTTGTTATAAATTCATGTGCATAACCTTAACGAGTGTATGTAGATAAAATAGTAAGAAGTAATGAATTGCAAGTTATTTTACCGCCTTGTCTGACTAGAATTTTTATCTAAAAGTATGATTCCGAACAACGCTACCGCGTCACTACTGGTCTCCAAAAATTTTCTATAGGTTTATATGAGACTAACTGAGCCCCGCGTTTTCACCCGCGTGAAGCTCGATCCCTTGGGAATATCGGGATAAAATGTATCCTATGTCCTATTCCAGGTCATGGTCTACCCCTGTGCCAAATTTCATCCAAATCCGTTTAGCGTGAAAGAGTAACAAACAAACAAACTCACTTTCGCATTTATAATATTACTAGCTTCCGGCCGCGGCTTCGCCCGCGTGGGATGTCAATTAAAAGTACCCTATGTCCTTCCCCAGGATGCCATCTATCTCCTTGCCAAATTTTGTCGAAATCCGTTTAGTGGTTCCAATAAAATATTTGATTTGATTTTGAATTGGTCCAGGTGTTCACCCTCACGATGCGAAGTCGATGATAGAAGACGACATGTGGGGCGACTTGCACGAAATCGCAGCTGCGCCGGAGTGCGTGGCGGTGGGCGAGTGCGGCCTCAACTACAGCAAGGACTTCTCGGAGCCGCACGTGCAGCGTGACGTGTTCAAACGACAGGTCAGTCAATGAATATGAATCTCCACCTGAGCTAGATATACAGGGTGTAAGGGTAAGCTCCGTTGTCACTCAAACCACGGGTAGTTGACTCAAATATAAAAATAAATGACGGAGTCACAACAAAAAAGAAACATTATTTTCATTAAAAGGTTTTAAAAAGTTTATATCTGACACCGTCCGCAAATTCATGGATATGCGCCCGAGGTCGCCGCCTCTCCTACCTACCTACACAACACATGAATAAATACACAATAGGGGTCGCGCTCACGGCCGGTCAGGTCACGTCCCGCGCCCCCCGCCGTAAGACGCTGTTGAGACGTAAGTTCGTTGCCCTAGCGCGTATTGTGGGTGAAATACTCTTGTAGTAAAATGAAGATATTCTTTTTTTTAAAAAGTTGTCATTTTCCATTGATTTTACGTTGTATAAATGAAACCAAACCACTGGTTTCAAGGATAACGGTGTGTTTACCCTAACACTCGGTATAGAATAACATTATTGTGCACCAAAACTGTTACACAGCCCTTTACAATGGCGGTCTTATCGCTGATAGCGATATCTTCCATACAACTTTTGATAGACTGGAGATGAACGAACTAACCGTAATAAAAAGTTGTTCATAATTCATGTTCTTTGTAATCTACCACGCTGTGTCCAACATTCCGAACACCAAGTACACACGGTTACACATCAAGCTATACATTTCCAGTTTATGCTGATCTCGTATTGTATAGAATTTCCGTACAATGAGAGGTCAGCTTATACTGGAAATGTATAGCTTGATGTGTAGCCGTATGTACATACTAACATGAGCTACATCCGTACACACTCGACAACAATAATCTGAATTGCTCCAGCTACACACGACAACCCGCATACGTCGTTCGTCCAATCTTTTCAATAGGAACACTTACTGCATTCAATATAGATGAATCAGCTTCGAATGAGATGCGCTGCAACGTTCCCAGTGTATAGCGTAGTTTATTAAACATATGCTTTATATTCATTATTTCTTTTATTCTTTTCTTTGGTCACGTAATCGGTGCCTATACAATCCATACTAATATAAATGCGAATGTAACTCTCTGTCTGTCTGTTATCTTTTTGAGCCTAAACCACTGAATCGATTGTTATCAAATTTAACAGGAAAATACGTTTATTTGCGGTTAACATGACGCAAAAAGAAAATAAACACAAATTAAACAAATAAGAAAAGGTTGGCAAATCCACGCAAAACGGCTATCGCTCAGCATTAAGCTGCGACCCTATGCAAGACAGAGCCCCAGCGCCGGGTTTTAGCTACAGCCGACTGCCGAGCCGTCTTGACTCCTGACCAAATCATGTCCCATATATTAGAGTGTTCAAACGACTTAAAAAACGCCATTGAAGCCGATTGGCGTGGCCCTGGCCCCAACTCATTTAGCATCCTAATCCTACTAATATTATCAATGCGAAAGTGAGTTAGTTTTTTTGTTACGCTTTCACGCTAAAATGGCTGAACGGATTTGGATGAACTTTGGCACATGGGTAGACCATGACCTGGAATAGGACATAAAACTTTTTATACTACACTTTTTATCCCGATATTCTCATGGGATCGAGACTTACGCGGGTGAAACCGCGAGGCGCAACTAGTAATATAATTTACCTTTGCCATTAACTCCAAAAGAAGATTTGTGTTGTACTGCTAATAAACGGTGACAGGCTTCATTGGTTTGTGCCTCGGAAAGTAAGCCGTTGGTCCCGGCTGTCGTTCGTGGATCTTTGACAGTCGTTACGGGTCGTCAGAAGCCCGAGAGTCTGAAAACCAGTCTTACCAAGGGATATCGTACCTATTACCCAGTTACCGGGCTGTGGAGGGCAGATAGGCAGTCGCTCCATGTAAAATTTTGGTATTCAGCTGCATCCGGTTAGACTGGAAGCCGACCCCAACATAGTTGGGAAAAGGCTAGGCAGATTGATTGAGGCATAATTGGTTTTTATGGGAAGTTTTGAGAATGCCGCTTCTTGCAGCGGTCGCCGAGGCGTCTCCGAGCTCGGAGGGCTGAAACGTCTGTCATTTACGGAACGGTATTCTCCATGTAATATGAAATACGCATGTGATTCAAATAAGGGTCAAGTATTTTTTTTAATAAACTATATTACTTCAGAATTATACCTCCATCAATATATCTGAGTAACATTTCTTTTTGAGCGTGAAATTATTTATTTTAAAGTGCCAACAATATGTGGGTAATTCAAATACTTCAAAAGCTACGCTATTGGTCAGAGCAGATATGACGTAACAGTCTATGACAACAATCAAAATGTCAATGTGTTTTGTAGGAGTGTTTCACATTGAATTGACACTTGTCTTGTTTGTTGTCATAGACTGTTACGTCACCACACCAAGCGCACTAAATGGAGGGCGTTTAAAAAGCCCGGGTCGCGGTCGGTTGGATTTTTTAAAGTACATTTAAATAGCTTTTTTGCCGTCGACTTAAAATAATAAAAATACATGCATATTCCCTATTTGCCCTGGCATCGCGCCAAGCTAAACTCCAGTAAAACATAGTCTTTACTGGTTTCTATTTACAGTTTCAACTATATTCGGTCACGTCTAACTTCTTTGTTTACCAAATGAATTTGCGTCAGAGAGATTGTGTTTAGTGAAACTGAATCGATATGGATCAAGACACTGGTTATTGCTAATCGATTCAGTATCGGCTCATGTAAGATGAATCGATTTTGTTAATACGCTGAGATAATTAGGAGAGAAAAATCATGAAGAGTATTCATTAGCCGCAATATAGGACACAGAGATAGAGTCACAATGTAAAAGAAAGAGACGGATTGATACAGAAACGAAAATAGATTGGCTCGTGTTTTGTTAAGATATCTCATTCAATAATACATAATATAATATCACGCCTGTATTCCCCGAAGGTTTAGGCAGAGGTTAGGTCTGTGGAGAAGTTAGGTGTGGATTTAAAATAAAATAAAAACTTTTTAATTTTTGTAAAAAGTTTTTATTTGTCACTTTTTAGTTGTGGTACCTACCCCACACAAGTTCGAATACCACTACCTGCTATGTAACTAATAGTGACGGAGTAACTTATATTATCGTCCATATAGGTATACTAAGTGGGAAAAATATGTAATATTGAATGGGACCATCTCTGAAGCATGACCTATCAAACAAAAAAAGAATTATCAAAAACAATTCATATTTGGTGGAGTAATCGCGTAACAAACACACACAAATACTGACGAATTGAAAACTTTTTTGAAGAAGTCGGTTGAAAAGCCAATAGGTACCAAGGCCAATGTCTAGAAAACTTCTGAGAATTTTCTGTTAAATACCCTAATGGCTGTAGGTATTTAGGTATGCGTTTTTCACCAACACTGGACGACAATTAAATGAATGCCTTACGCACTGTCTGAATTTCAACGCTCGACTCACCTCCGAAAGTTGAAATTCGCGCTTTTATATTTTAGTCATTCATTTAGGTGTCGCCTCGTGGTAGTGAAAACCGGCATTAGGCTGTAATAGAAATCGAGCTGCAGCCGTTATTACGACGAATAAACTACTGGCCGGTTACGTAAAAATGCGTGTTTATAATATGTACCTACCTCAATTTATAACTACAAAAGAATGGAAATTTAAGTTTGTATAATAATTTAGATCAGTAATATGATATGCCTATATGAGGGGGCTATTAACTCTATTAAAAGATTAATGATGTAAGAAAGAAAGAGAGAAAATGCACGCACAGGAAATACAAACAGTAAGAAAGGAGCATTTAAAACTAACATCATCTGCCCAGCCTTTTCCCATCTCTGTTGGGGTCGGCTTCCAGTCTAACCGGATGCAGCTGAATACTAGTATTTTACATGGAGCGACTGCCTATCGCACCTCCACAACCCAATAACTGGGAACTACGATACCCCTTGGTAAGACTGGTTGCCAGACTTTCGGGCTTCTGACGACTCGTAACGACTTTCAGTCAAAGGTCCACGAATGACAGCCGGGACGGAGGTCACGGAGTCACGGAGGGGTCTTGAATCCTACTATTGTTTAAAAGATTTTTTGTCGGACAGGTTTCTTTTAATTATAATTATGTATTTTATTTTGATCAATGTCATGTTGAATTCAGTACCTATTGCATGCTATTCATTTTAAGATCTTTGACTGACCTATATTTTGTGTTGTCTCTCTCTCCTAATTTATTAATACAATATAAATTATTATTTTAATAAATTAACATTAAAATCCGGAGTCACACGTAATCTGTTCGATTTATGCCCTAACACGTGTGACTCCGGATTTTTAATTTGTCTGTCTGTGGTGTCTTGTTTATACCTTTTAAGTCGTAGTTGGGTTTTAGTTTTTCTTACTTGATTTTTTTTGTACCTATGATCCACAATAAACACGATGATTGATTGATAATGTAAAGATGGTCACCCATCCACGGACCAACCGCGGCAAGAGTGGCTTAACCTGATCCATTCCACCCATTCCCATTTTAAACTTACAAAATTAGCATATTTTTCAAATAAACGAAAATAAAAAATGTAACGACGATGCGATGCCAAAAAGGCTCCTATGTCAGAATGATGCAGCGACATTAAAAAAACCGCGGCGCTATTCTGATATTTTGTAACGTTATAATTTTAAAGAGTGTCCGTGGAGTTTCTTGCCCGTTCTTCTCCATAGGAACCTACTACGCTTTGAAATGGGCATCATATTTCTGTTTGACCGACTCCTTGAAAATGCAAAAGTAAATGGTTTAATTGAAACTGCCGCTAGACAGCATTAAAAAAAAAAAACACGTTTTTCCGAGGTACGCAATTGATACTCGCGGAACGGGGAACGCAATTGATACTCGCGTGTCTGTCTCAACCAGTAAAGCCGTTGATATGTAATTGACAAGAAACAGTGATCATCTCATGTACTTGTGTTAAAAACAAACGCGTTACACCGAGCATAGAATTACCACCTTTTAATGAGTGTTAAATGATCAGCATTTATCACAATTGCACGCTAATTTTCATTTAAACACGACTTGCGAATATGTCATTACTGCCATTGATCCGCTCGGGTTAAATTTGTTCTGTGCATGCGCCCACGCTTAGCTCTGTTACAGTGTAGGAATGTTGCAGTAATGTCATATTGAGCTACTGTTGAAACGGTTTTTCTTTTACCTAGTTTTTTCAGCCATAATTTTGTAGATCATTGACATTTCGGGCAAGTCTCAAATTGGCAAGGCAGTCTTACCAAGGGGTAGGTAGATAATACGGGCTGGTATCCACAACTCCAAGTCAAAGCGCGTATTTTGCGTACGGGTTACCAAGGGGTATCGTGTTACCCAGTAGTTGGGTTGTGGACATCAGATAGGCAGTCTCTCCATGTAAAATACTGGTATTTAGCTGCATCCGGTTAGACTGAAAGTCGACATCAAAAAGCAGAATTCTAAAATTTAGAGATGAAAACGTATTCACACATCACTCTGTCCACTGCCCTTCGCATCCAGTCTGTCCCAGCCAACTTTAAGGTCTCGGTTTATTTAGCTGGGGGGCGTCCCACACTACGCTTGCCGATACGCGGTCTCCAGCAGAGCTTAACCTTTCTCAATTATTTTTCTCTCATATCCGTGCCGTTTAATATTACCCGGTTTACAAGGCGGTAGCAGGACCAACTGCCCAGGACGCACCGAACGTGCATTCAAGCCACTCATCACACTCGTAGCATAAGCATAATCAGCGTATAACGTTCCCACTGCTGGGAAAGTTCCTCTCCGCGAGAGAGAGTACCACTCGTTTACGCTATTTAAACTCATCCGACCTTCCTTAACATTCGACCTTGATGTTGACCTTACAAATAAAAACACGGACGCTTTTATCTTCTTGTTCGTTGGCACTGTTCTAATTCGAGTGCCTGGTCCCATTTTGCAACGCTCAAGTTCTGAGTCAGGCATGCAGTCATGACCTGTTTTAGATCGTTAAAGCGTTTTTATCGTATGTTCCTGTTAATTTGATGAATATTTAGGTTTCACACTGTTATAAACTGCAATTTTTTGTAAGGTCATGCAATGCGTAATTGGGTTTTACATTATGAATTTTTCAGTTGCAGCCCTCGGTAGATTCGTGCCCGATTAATGGCAATAAGCTCGCCCCCTATTACATCACCGTCCTACAAAAATCAATCTGCCTAGCCTTTTCCCAACTATGTTGGGGTCAGCTTATAACCGGATGCAGCTGAATACCAGTATTTTACATGGAGCGACTGCCTATATGACCTCCATCATCCAGTAACTGGGTAATACGATACCCCTTGATAAGACTGGTTGTCAGACTTTCGGGCTTCTGACGACCTGAAACGACTGTCAAAGATCGAATGACAGACATCAACTGTGACAAAAAACAAAATCTATCCATAGTTTCTTTCATCTTCCACTCGCCCCCCCTATTACATAGGACTTAAATACTTATTTCTGGTGAATTGTCGTGGGTAAACGATAGGCCTCTGTCTATCCTTTTGGGGACTTAGGCGTGATGTTATGAATGTAGACTATTATTTCACAGACTGATAGGTAAACAAAGTCACCTTGGGATATTTCAACTACTTGTGGATGACCTTTATTGAATTTGTTATCAATTCTCGTGTATGTCACAGAATTCATAGACTAAGATAATTTGTATTGAGGTATCGGAAGTTATTGAAACACATTGAAATATTGTTTATTTTATTGAACTGGATTATGCGATATTTCAGCGACCTGTTTCTGAAAGCTAGCCAAGTCTGAGTACTAGTTTTGTAATCGTAGTATTACAAGTTGTTTACGATACTTGATTTTACTTGGATACTAACAAGTCTTCGACAAGTAAAATAATCACTTTATATCGGCTTTGATTTTTCCTCTACAAGCACGCTCAGCATGACCACAATAGGAACAGGTTTTGTCGACGGAAGAATAGACAAAATGATAGATAAATACTCACAATCTGTCATTTTGTCTATTCTTCAGTCGACAAAACGCGTAAAAAATCCGTTCGGTTGTCATGCCACGCATGCTAGACGTCTTGGTCATTTACATAGTACTGTATAATATTACATTGATACATGACTGTGTGAGCACTATGTACTGACCACCGTAGTATGTACTGAAAACCGTACTAATATATGTAGTATGTGTATAATCTACCATTAGTAGTGTGTGTATAATCTACCATTTACTGGGTACGGTTTTCATTGACTTGAATGCCCTGGTGGCTGAGGGCTGCGAGTATATCATGAGTTGGATATTTGAGTTCCCGTCAAAATGGTTGAGCTGAATTGTGCTGAGCGTCACATTAAAATGGGTAACCAGCTTCATCTTTCTGACTGACAGACGCGACCCCCTGACGATTCAAAAGTGCCTGTAATTGGTTTAATAGAAATAAATGCTGTGAGTTTGAGTTTCAGTCACATGCCATGCTGTTTACAAAGTTTCATTGATAAGCATCGTATTAGCGGTATTAGTCACCAATCATTACAGCTAAACATCACATCATTTGGTGATCAACACGCTAGCATGTCAGCGACTATGTCAACTGCTTTTTGTACCTATTCCAACAATAATATTTACATGTAACCGCTACTCAAATTGTGCAACACTTTTGTAATCAATTAGCTTTTATCCAGACTAATAACAAACAAAATACGCGCTTGGAAGTGGAGTTGCGAACACGTCCGTTATACAATACAATATTATAAATGCGAAAGTAACTCTGTCGGTCTGTCTGTTAGCTACCTTTTCACGCCAAAACCACTGAAGCGATCGTTATGAAATTTGACAGATAGGTAGCCTGGGACCTGCACGCGTTGCATGACCACCGTAGAAGCAGGTTTTGTCGATGGAAGAATAGACAAAATTACTGATAAACAATCACAATCTGTAATTTTGTCTATTCTTCCATCGTAAAATCCCGTTTATTCGGTAGTCACGCTACGCGTACATAACATACGTATATAGGGTACTTTTCATCCTGGATACTTATGTATTAAAACATCACGCAGACGAAGTCGCTGGCTGCAGATGGTTCTTTTTAATAACTAATTAATTAGCTTCTGCTCGTGATAATATAGTCCCGTGGAAGTCAGAAAACTGCACAAATATACCACTATAATAGTATGTAAATGCCTAGTTTTGTCATATTTTTCAGCATCCGTGTCCCATTGGTTGATTAAGCTGGAATTTTTCATAGTCCGACTACAAACATATTATACAACGTGCCGCTACAATGGCGACATTAATTTAACACACGGGTAGGGCTAGTGGCCAGTAATCATAAAAATTAAAAGAAAATAAAACAATTCGTAAATTGGAAAAACTTAAATTTTCAAAAAAACTAAGTAATAATAACATAACCACAATTGAGATCACTCTGTTTAAAAGATTCATTCATGAAGCTACTTACCATCTGGCTTAAGTTCTATCGGTCCGATGCTTTGACGGCATAATTTCAATGCAATGCTCATTGTTCATTTCTCAAATTGAGATTTATTTCAATCAAGAGTGTATTACGCAATGAAGGTGATAGTTACATAAAACATACGGTCAGATGAGGGTATTAAATAAAAGCGTTTCAGTCGCTCAGGCGTGCTCATTTTCATGTAAGCATGATTGAATTGCTAAAATTGAATCCATAGTAATATTTTGAAATGCGAAAGTAACTAGGTATGTCTGTCTGTAGCCTTTTGACACCGAACGGAATGCGATAGTACTTCCCGTGGGACAATTTTCGACACCCACGCGGGTGAATCCCCGGGTAAAAGCTAGTTTGTTCTGAAGATTGAATCCCTATTCATAAAGGAATGTCGCGGTTTCAGTTAAAGAGATAATTATATTCTCATTCGTTACAATATTATTGGCTTTTACGCTGAAAGTGGGCAACGTCGCAAATAGATGTCAAATATTTCGCTGTTTTGATTAATTTGCCAATATTACTGTATGGAAATATGAAATATGGCTACACAACTGTCTAAAATATTGATTATGAAATGCAATAAATAATATCGTAACACCAATATTTAGTTTTAGTTGTAAAAAAAGGATTTGGCAACTTTGCAAATGCCTTTTTTACACCTAAAAGCGGTTACAACTAAATTCAGTGTTATAATTGCAATTCATAATCAATATTTTAGACAGTTGTCTAGCCATATTTCATATTTCCATACAGTAATATTGGCAAATTAATCAAAACAGGTAAATATTTGTTAGTTATTTGCGAAGTTGCCAACTTTCATCGTAAAAACGTAAACCTACTTTTAGTAATATTTAGCTTAGTTGGAAGTTCAACAGGAACGGAGCAATCTTTTCTAAAAACAAAATTATAAGCATTGCAACATCGTCCATTTTAATGTTGTTTTCGCGAATGCACATTGCTCACTAATTAAGTTTATTAGTGTTAATGAGTATTTACGTATTGATAAGTACCAGACAATTGTTTTTTGCACATTTGTAACCAGAACATGACGTGTGCCGAGTGATAGATTGAGGTCATCAGTCTTGAGGTAAAATATTAAGAATAAGAAATAAAAATATGTTTCCATTTACTACGGTATAGTTTTTAGGGATTCCTTCAGTGGCAACAGGCAACTGAAGGAACACGGGTGGGTTTTAGTCAGTAAGAGTCTGAAACGCCCTTCCGCTCCGCCCAGAGCGGGAGAAGTCATTTGATGATTTCCCACCCAAAAAAAAAAAAAAAAGGGATCCGTACCCAAAGAGTAAAACGGGGCCCTATTACTAAGACTCCGCTGTCCGTCCGACCGTCCGTCCGTCCATCCGTCCATACGACAGTCCGTCCATCCGTCCGTCCGACCGTCCGTCCGTCCGTCCATCCGTCCATACGACAGTCCGTCCATCCGTCCATACGACAGTCCGTCCATCCGTCCATACGACAGTCCGTCCATCCGTCCATACGACAGTCCGTCCATCCGTCCATACGACAGTCCGTCCATCCGTCCATACGACAGTCCGTCCATCCGTCCATACGACAGTCCGTCCATCCGTCCATACGACAGTCCGTCCATCCGTCCATACGACAGTCCGTCCATCCGTCCATACGACAGTCCGTCCATCCGTCCATACGACAGTCCGTCCATCCGTCCATACGACAGTCCGTCCATCCGTCCATACGACAGTCCGTCCATCCGTCCATACGACAGTCCGTCCATCCGTCCATACGACAGTCCGTCCATCCGTCCATACGACAGTCCGTCCATCCGTCCATACGACAGTCCGTCCATCCGTCCATACGACAGTCCGTCCATCCGTCCATACGACAGTCCGTCCATCCGTCCATACGACAGTCCGTCCATCCGTCCATACGACAGTCCGTCCATCCGTCCATACGACAGTCCGTCCATCCGTCCATACGACAGTCCGTCCATCCGTCCATACGACAGTCCGTCCATCCGTCCATACGACAGTCCGTCCATCCGTCCATACGACAGTCCGTCCATCCGTCCATACGACAGTCCGTCCATCCGTCCATACGACAGTCCGTCCATCCGTCCATACGACAGTCCGTCCATCCGTCCATACGACAGTCCGTCCATCCGTCCATACGACAGTCCGTCCATCCGTCCATACGACAGTCCGTCCATCCGTCCGTCCAACCGTCCGTCTGTCCGTCCGTCCGTTCGTCCATCTGTCATGAACTGTGATGGTTGTATCTCATGAACCGTGATAGTTAGACAGTTGAAATTTTCACAGATGATGTATTTTTGTTGCCACTATAACAACGAATACTAAAAAACAAAATAAAATAAATAATTTAAACGGCAAAAAAATCACGTTTGTTATACGAGATGGTAGCCCAATATAACAAACGTGAATTTTTTGCCGTTTTTATAGATAACTTAACGTAACGTAACTACTGGTGTGTATGTATTTCTATGACATACCTGCCGTAGCTAGCGACACGTCGGCTTTATAGAAATACATAGAAACCAGTCGTGTCGCGGCGACACGTCGCCTGCTGCTGCTGTCTGCAGTTGGCTGCGGACTTGTACCTTTAGTCCGCCACTGATTCCGCCACAATTTGCAGCTTTTGTAGCTTTGCTCTCTTTTATAATTCACAAAACAAAAAAAAACATGGCTGTCTTTGGGGACTGCCGAATGCCGATAGAAGTGAAAACTAAGTAATATTCATTCATTTCTTCAAGCGTTCCGTGACGATGACGCGAGTTCCATGATTTTGTTCACCCAAAGTTTTCACTTCAAAAAAACCTTTTGTACGGTATAACTCAATTCAAGTTATTGTTATGTCGATCGCATAGTTAGCTGCCAATGAACGATAATAATAATGTATCTTAGAAAGTGGAATGTGTTTATGTATAATAAATAAATATGTAAGTACTTACACAATACACATGCGCACACAACAATGAATCATAAAGATAACAATGATTGCGTTATTTACAAATCATTCAGTTATGTTAATAATCTTGACTTCTGAATATACTGTAGACACTTTATATATATACAACATTATTTTTTGTTTAAGCTAAACCCGAAAAGGGGTCATTGTACTCATCATTTTGAAAAACTTTTTCTATTGGACCAACTTTGAAATCGCGAAAAAAAAATCAGCTGTTCCATACATTTTGTCGATTTAACTGAACACAAATGTAGGGAATAGCTGAACAAGGGGGCAGAAATTACGTTAATTAGGGAACAGGGCGGGGGATTGGCAAGGAGCGTGGTATCGACCCCGACTTACGAGTAGGTGAAGAGTTTGAACCCAGACAGTCTCTTTACTTGGTATTTAATTTCATCACCACTGCTCTCAAAACGGTGAAGAAAAACATCGCGAGGAAACCGGCATGTCCTAGAACCAAAAATTCGAAGACATGTGACATCCCCCAACCCGCAGTGGGCCCGCGTGATGGATTATGACCCACTCCCTCTCATAAACAGGAGGCCTGAGTCCCAGCAGTGGGAACATTATAGGCTGATTATGCTTATGCTTAACATAACTGGCGAAATGTGTGTGGTACATCTCTGTCAAACCCAGCAGGAATTACAGGCGTAATGTTATGTTAATTTGTTACAACGAACGACGGAATCACCGTCCAATCTCGCGTGATCAAAGGACGAGGTAACTAATGTCGATCTATATTTAGTTCCCTTCAGACGTTTGCGTCTCACGCCCATATGAATTTAGATGGCGATCAACGTGACAAATTGATGGCTTCTACATTTAAAAAATGTTTATAGGAAGACATTAATTTGGTGATTTTTATTTTTAGTATTTGTGTTTGGTTTTTATTTAATTACGGAATGGAATTCTCTTTATTATGTTCACCATAAAACTTACAGATATAAATGAATATACAACATTATTTTTTGTTTATGCTAAACCCGAAAAGGGGTCATTGTACTCAACATTTTGAATAACTTTATCTTGAAATCGCGAAAAAAAATCAGCTGTTCCATACATTTGTGTTCACTTAAATCGACAAAATGTAGGGAACAGCCGATTTTATTTCGCGATTTACGGTTGGTCCCATAGAAAAAGTTGTTCAAAATGATGAGTACAATGACCCCTTTTCGGGTTAGCATAAACAAAAAATAATGTTGTATAGAAATTTTACATAGGATGACACAGTAGTGTATTGACTGTGTGGGAACTTCTGCGGTATGATAAGAAGCTGATTCATCTGTTTTGCGTCAACGTCACTATTAAAATATGTCGGATCAGTCTATGGTTTAGTGTCATGAAAAACAGAACTGTGACTAACACAACAACAATAACTTTGTCCTTTTATCGTTATAAGTAAGAATATGGAAGTTTTCGTGGTATCCATTAATTACAAGATCCAAACAAATATTATAAATTCGAAAGTAACTCTGTCTGTCCGTACTTTTACGAAACCTAGGCATTTTTTAATAACTGTTATTATGTTTCAATATTTAATTTTTCTATCTTCAGTGGTTTCGTCTGCGTGCGCGTGCGTTGTTCGCCAGCCATTAAGACAATCAATCAGTCATTCAGACAAGGAATTGCTTCATTTTAAATAATAATTCTAACAACTTTCTTTTTTGTTGCAGGTTGAAATGGCATGCGAACTACGGAAGCCCCTTTTCGTACATGAAAAAGAGGCCCAAGATGACTTAATAAAAATTCTAGACGAATTTGGTAGCCGTCTGCCCGCCGTGGTAATACACTCCTTTACCGGCTCAGTGGAACAAGGCCTTAAGTATATAGAAAAGGGGTTCTATTTGGGTATCACAGGGTATATCTGTAAGGATAAGTCTGATGGTGGAATTAGGAGGCTGTTATCTGAAAGATTGCTGCCTCTGGATAAGCTGCTGGTTGAAACTGATTCGCCTTTCATGTACCCGAATATGAGGGCTTCCAAATTGCCGTTGCACGTTAAGGATTCTTTGACTGAAAGGTAAGATTAACATAATATTACTTCTTTTTACCCGACTGCAAGGACTGATTAGTTAGTATACATTGTATACCATCGTAGCATTTAAACGGTTGGACGTATTTTTCAATTTATGATTATGTTTTCCAAACATTTTAGATAAAACTTAAAACGTATCATTACTTTATAAACTTTGTTATTTTAATGATAGTCATTTTGACGTTTATTATATTAAAAGATCGTTATTATATAGTTCTATCGATATTTTTAGTTTCATATTGTAACATAAAATTGACGTGACTAATCCATAAATGCAATTAAAATCGACACACGATTAAGATTTCGGTTGACTGTTTTGATTTCTAAAAGTAAATTATGAAATTACTAGCTATTGCCCGCGACTTCGTCTGCGTTCTAGGCTGAAAAGTAGGTAGCCTATATCCTCTTCCAGGTCAAGGTCTACCAATATGCCAAATTTCATCCAAATCCGTTCAGCCGTTTTAGTACGAAAGAGTAACAAACAAACTCAATTTCGCATTTATAATATTAGTGAGGATTTATAAATACTTATAACAACTGCTCTCAAAACGGTGAAGAAAAACAACTTGAGGAAAGCGGCATGTCCTAGAACCAAAAATTCGAAGACATGTGACATCTTCTTAGATGTCACATGTCTTCGAATTTTTGGTCCCGCACTGGGTCTGCTTGGTGGACGGTTACGGGCCACTTTCTCTAGCAGAGAGGAGGCCTGTGTCCCAGCAGTGGAAACGTTACATACTGGTTATGTTTTTTTGTAGCTGTAAAAAAATACGATACATACAAACCTTATAGTTATCTAGATGAAGCTACCGAACGATAACGTTACAACACGTCGATAGACGCTGGTTTATTGGGCCATGTCTGATAATACAAGATTACGAGCTTCTGCTATTGATAACAGAATTTAAATAACATAACAAGATTATCGGGCAACGTGCTATTTTTGGTATGATCTGTGTATATCTTCTCATCCGTGTATATTAGGTATTTTTACATGGGAACTTGTAAAATACAAAATTAATTTTACCTACAGGTATAACAATATATGCCTGTACTTATAATCCTGTATCAAAATTATAATTCTAAGAGGGTCTTTGGGATTATCCAACATTTTCCCAAACGGCTCCAAAATATACCCTCATAGTTGTTTTAAGTACAAGAAACAAAGGGGCTAGCTAAAACCTCAGAAAACATAGCAAGTCATAAATATCGGCTTACCTTCCGATTCGAAACATTGTGGCCAATCCTAACTAATATTACAAATGCGAAAGTGAGTTTGTTTGTTTGTTACGCTTTCACGCTAAAACGGTTCAACGGATTTAGATGAAATTTGGCACACGGGTAGACAATGACCTGAATTAGGACATAGGATAATTTCTATCCCGACATTCTCACGGGATCGAGACTTATGCGGGTGAAACCGCGGGGCGCAGCTAGTAAATTCCTAAAAACCCAGTCATGGGAACTCCTAAAGTGAAAACTTAAAACTGGTATTAGCGCCATCTACATTTTAGGTTACAGAACTACGGCGCGCGGTGATTCGAATTCATAACTCCCTACCGAAAATCGCTCAACGCGCATGTAGAACTTTTCACTTCAATAATGGCGAAATGAAGGTGTACGTAGGTGCAGGTAGGTTAAACAGAGGTGAAACTATAGTGGTTCATATTTTTTGTGTTTTTCTTTCCCAGATCCATGAACTTCGTGAACCGCTACTGCACATTTCAGCGCAACGAGCCGTGTGCCCTGCCTGCTATCGTCGAGCTGATCGCCGGCTTCCTGGGTCAGAAGCCAGAGGATGTGGCGCTCGCCACCGCGTTTAACGCACTGAAGATATTCGGCCTTAGCCAGTGAGTCCGATTGTATAGCCCTCTTACTCATTGAAGATCAGTTTTGTATGGAGGTAGTTAAAGTTGACGGAGCAATTTCTGTAGGTTTTTGTGAATAGAAGATGCAAAAGCTGATCTACATTTTGACTAAAATAATTGAAGGAATAAGTAAGAGGGTTGTCTTAAAAATATATTTATAAAGAATCGAAAATTAGTGCCTTAAGCGCATATACAGTGCCTTGATAAATGATTACAATAAGAGTCAATCCCGAAATAATAATATTTAATCAGATTTTTGTTTTAAGGGATCGAATCATCACTTATTTATGAAATGATTATATTTACTCAGATTTGATGAAGCAGTTTCTTCGATCGTCATCCAAATTCATGATTTTTTTATAATAACAAAAAATTATGAATTATAATAATAAACTAACCTCGAAAATTGAAAATACTCATGTTTTGTTAACGTGCATTTCGATAATGACAAGAAACGACGATATTTGGTATATAAAAGAGATTTTTTGTGGCACAATGAGGCTATTGACATTTTTTGCGTCTTATTTTGACGTTGATTTTTTATCGAGTCGAAGCGGCGCGGAATTCGTTCTAATTCGATACTAAACATTCGATGATATCTTGCCATTGAATTAGATAAAACTAACATTAAATGTTGCCTCTCTAAATCTTAAGTTTGCCGAAGTAGGTGTTACAAGTTTTTGGGAGTTTTCGGGACATTTAAATATACTTGATCTGGCAATTATGGGATGTCCAAGTCATCTCGATGTTATAAATTATCACTAAAGCAGCTATTTTAATTGTGATTTAAATTATTGAAGGAAGATTAACTTTACAGATTATTCAGCGTTTATATTTATTTATAGTTTAGTTTGTGAGGTTAGTTTCACTTTAACTTTCAGTATTGTAAAATGAGGCAATTTATAACTCGAGTTGTTGTCCCTATAGTTAATTGTATTGTTATTAAGTCAGTCAAGTATATTCAAAAGTGCCGAATAATTAAAGAATTATCATAATAATGAATGAAACGTTACGCATGTTACAAAAGCGTACCTGATACGCGCCAAGTCTAAAATTATTGCCATTTTTAAATGTACTTGGTATTTTGCATAATATACGAAGACCTTATGATTAAGTTTTTTTTTACTATGAAATGTGGCTTATGTATGCACACGCCTTTAAATTTGGTGGCAATCGGGTTTAGTCAGACTGATCTCAAATATTACCGTGTTTGAATTTTATTTTGATTTATTTTTCCACTAACAGGATTTATGCATCGTTTGATAAACGTTTTGTTAATGAACGAGGTTTTCGACGATTTTTGTTAACTTAAGGTTGCAGTCCATTCTCCCGATATTATTTAGTTGTAATTAATATTTTAAGTGTACGGAAATGTAAACCATGTTTGATACTAACACTTGTACGTAAATATAGATATAGACGATGTGTTTAGACTTTGAGATAGATATTTTTTCGCCAAATATTTAGGGACGTTAGCGTTTTATTTGTGTTTAAATATATATTTGAATAAGTCAGATAGATTTGAAGAGAGTTTGTTGTTAGAAGCGGAGCGGAAAAAAACTGTATACTAATCTAAAAATATTATTTTTTTACACACCAGTTTATAATAAGGATTTTATACAGCTGTTGTTCGCCTCGTTTGACAAACTCTATCGTCTTGCCTGTATGCCTGCGGCAGTGGACTGCGACCCTAACCCCTATAACATTGGCCTGTTGCCACCTTTATATCTATGTGCACGGTGTTAGGTATCTCTAGTTATTCTCGCTCTGCGCAGAGCATTCCTAATCGAATTACAATATTTATATTTTCATCGAATATTTGTAAATAGTTTGAAAAAATGTGTAATTAATAAATGTAATTATTTAATTAATGTTAATTTAATGCTGGTAGTCACAACGAAATCAAAGACTGCAAGTATTAAAAATGTGAAACTTGACATGTTAATTGTTTACGTTTTTGTATCGATATTTTTTACGTATTTAATCGTTTATTGTGTAAGAAGTACTGTTATTCCTTTATTTTTTGACACTTTGTTGTAGTGTGTAAGTGTGGGCTGGCGGGCTGGTGTCGCCATGTATAATAAATAATATAGATAGATACGTTGTATATTGCGATGGTCCGTCAGCTCGGGTCGCGTAGTGCCTTCGATGAAACGTCCTTTTGTGATAAAAATATTTTCGTAGAATGTACAGATTATTTCTTTCAATATACAATTAAAGAAATTATGTTTGGGTTTTATTTTTGAAATCCTTCTCTTCTCAGAGCGTTCTTGTTCATCCGTCTCTCCATTAGTCCATTGCCTACTCTAGGATGCATATCCGGTATGGCTCACAAATCCTTTCATATCCTAAGGGCACATCGTCCCTACCATTACCGCGCCCCCTGGTCGGCTTATTCCACAAATCCCTCATGAAAATCCCCCTTAGGGGGAAAAGTGGAATCTATAAAAAAAAAGTGTGAATGTCCCCCCTGATAATCCCCCCTAGGGGGGGAAACTGGAATCGAAAATATACTTATTCCACAGATCCCCCCTGAAAGTGTCACTGAGGGGGAAAACGGGACTCAAAAAAAAAAAGTCTTGAATTCCCCCCTGATAATCCCCCTTACGGGGAAAAACTGGAATCTGAAAAAAAGAACGTCCAGAAATCCCCACTGAATTTCTCAAAAATTAAGGAGTGTCTCTGCTACCGGCGCCGGGCGCCGATTTGTTGGCCGGTGCTGGTTGCTAAAATATTTACCGTGGGCGCCAGCAGATATTTTACTTAGATAACCTAGAATGCAGAAGCGACCGAAGCGAGCTTAGCAAAAATTTTGAACCGACTTCAAAAAAAGGAGGAGGTTATCAATTCGCCTGTATTTTTTTTTTTTTGCCTCAGAACTTTCGACTGGGTGAACCGATTTTGTTATTTTTTTTTATTTTAAAGCTGGTGCTTCCCATGTGGTCCCATATAAATTTTATTAACTTTGCTTGGGTAGTTTTTGAGTTAGCTTCAATAATTACGTATATTTCCCACTTAGTCTATATAGATGATATTTTATTTGACTCCGTCACTGTTATTTACATAGCCGGTAGTACTAAACACTAATAGGAGCACCGCCAAGCGGGCCTTCGTCGACCTAGTCAATAAAGATAATTTATAATGTATACTGAATTGTTTAATGTTATTCGAGTTTTACTTTAAATAGGCAGACATGTTGTTGCAGTTTATTTATTAATGACTAGCTGCGCTCCGCGATTACACCCGCAGTATCGCTTGATCCCGTAGGAATATCGGGACAAATTATCATATATCTTAATCCAGGTCATGGTCTACCCAAGTGCCAAATTTCATCTAAGTCTGTTCAGCCGTTTATTTTTGTTTTTGTACGTATAATAATAATATTTCTTTAAGTATTTGTAAACTGTCTAATTACTTATTATTACCGTGTTGTCGTTTACGAGTGATTGTTTTATATTATTTTTTCTATTTTTATTAGATATTATTACTTATCTAATCACTATTTTTTTTTTATTTGTTTTAAGAGCGTAGAAATCAAAACATAATTCTGTGAGAAAAAGACTGATTAATGAGTAGGTATATTGTCGTTTTTTTGTAATTACATTGTACCTAATCACAATAAGGGGGAAAAGTGGAATAATCCAAAATGATAAGGGGACTTTCTGGATTTTTTTTACATTAGGGTCCAGTTTTCCCCCTTGAGGCTGATTCTCTCAGGGGAGAAAAGTGGAATAATCCAAAATGATAAGGGGACTTTCTGGATTTTTTTTACATTAGGGTCCAGTTTTCCCCCTTGAGGCTGATTCTCTCAGGGGAGAAAAGTGGAATAATCCAAAATGATAAGGGGACTTTCTGGATTCTTTTTACATTAGGGTCCAGTTTTCCCCCTTGAGGCTGATTCTCTCAGGGGAGAAAAGTGGAATAACCCAAAATGAAAAGGGGACTTTCTGGATTCTTTTTACATTAGGGTCCAGTTTTCCCCCTTGAGGCTGATTCTCTCAGGGGAGAAAAGTGGAATAACCCAAAATGAAAAGGGGACTTTCTGGATTCTTTTTACATTAGGGTCCAGTTTTCCCCCCTGAGGGGGATTCTCTCAGGGGGGAAAAGAGGAATAAGCCCCCCCTGGTCTACTCCTTGATAAGCAATGGCCTCTGTAGCCCCATGAAGCATGAGGCTCCAGGGGTTAGTGCATTCGATTTATCGATTCTGATTAAACCCCGCTGAGGTTGGTGCATTTCATTCATTCCTTTTCAGCGTGTTCTTGTTAAATAGTGTATGAATGAAACAAATACTAGAAAATCTACAGATTTTAATGTATTGCTACGTATTTACAATTTTTTGGCAGTCAACATAGTTATTATACTAAACATGTTAAAGAAATAATACATAATACAACATAACTTGAATTGTGGCCTAGAAAGTCTAGAATAATAGAATAGCAGTTTGTAAAAAAAAACCGTGTCGATCCGAAAGGGGCACATAGGTACTACAATAACATTACCAAAAAGTGATAAAAAAGTCTTATTATTATTGAAAATAAAAAGTTACCCGGTAAAATTTACCACTGAAAAAAAAAAATTTTTTTTTCCTGAAAATTACCACATAAATAGAATCTCAGTAGATACGATATTTAACAACACCCTCACGAATCGGACAGGATTTTTTACATTATTATCAAAGTAATTGAAGAGTTGAGAGATGCTGTTCCCACTTTTAAATAGAATACATGCCTCTTGTTGAAAAAAACAATAATAGTTGTTTAATTATACATAGGTTACAAAGTTCAGACTTGGAACATAAATTTTAATGTAATAATCTAATGATTTCACGACCAAAATAACAAAACTTAACTGTCAACAATAATCCTACTTCAGGAGATACATTTATAATAGTTTTAATTTTTATATCGAACATACCTACTTGCATTCGTTCAGGAGATGCATTTATAATTCGTAAACTCGTAATTTTAATATCAAACATACTTGCATACATTTTACCCGTTCACGCACAATTCGGAATAAAAAAACAGTTATACAGTTACTTTTTTTTACACCCACATATCAATGCCAAATAATAAAAAAAAAGTCAATCGATAAATTAAAATATTATTACAAACCGATCGACTTCAACGAGATCGATTCGATGTCTATGGTGTATTAATTATCTATCGATCGATGAAAATTTATTTTCGGTGATTAATAGATTTAGGAGCCGCAATCATCGACTTTTAGGTAAAGGTCGATGATTGAAAACGATGTAAAAGCCATATATTTTCAAAAGAGAAACCGTGCAGTTTCTTGCCGGTTCTTCTGCATTGAAAACGACCAACTGGAACCGTGCAGCTAGCTTGTGACATTTCATAAGTGCCCATGTAGGTTTATGTGAAATTAAATATTTTGATCTTTACTTTCTCGACGACATAAGCAATAGCGATAGTGTGGGTGTCGTAACATACACATACAGCCTACAAAACACGGAGACGCCTCGGCGACCGCTGCTGGAGCCGGCATTGTCTACACTTACCATATAAACTAAGCGCGTCATTAAACGTCACCCATAGAAACTGGCAGCCCATGACAATTGTAACAATGCCCTGTGAGTCTTCGTGACGGCTAGCTTGCGTACAATTGCGCCAAATTTGGTCATTAATCATATTATTTGTCAAAGCCGTCTATAGTCGCTGCCGGCAATTCCGTGCTCTGAAGGCAATTCCCGTATTGTTAAGAGTATTCTTATCCGTCTCAATCAATACTTCGTTGGTTTAGGTAATTAGCGAAAGGTAAATAAAAAACCACGTGACGAGAGCTTTCAAAGGCGTCTGGTTAACAGACTAAACGTAATACCTGTCACTTCAGTTGTCATGCTACGTGACAGTTGGACTCTTCAATTTAGCAACGTTTTAATCCGTTGAGGTTTAGAGAACCTGCCATTTTGGGATCTTTACAATAAACTAAAAAAATGTGCTCAAGCAGTTACATCTACGAAGAGTAGTTTAAGAATAAATGTTTTAGTTTAACATATTATATAATAGAACACCGCTCTTTTTCCGTCGGGGGTTAAAAAGATGAAACTATCGTAAAAATCGAAGTTAAACTTAATTAATTTGGCTATAACGTTTTTATAAACAAGTGTCATCTATTTAAAAAAAACCCTTTTCACGCTTTAGCTTTAGTTAATTACCTAAACCAAGAGAGTATAGTTTGTCTATATTCTTGACATTGGTTGTCGCTAAGATGATATTGCGACTAAAGTCTGTTTTTAAATCTTAGACTAATTTGACATTTCAATTTGGAGTTTGACATTTGCAGCTGTCAAATTAGTCCACGAGAATAAAAAACAAACTTTAGATTTTAAACGTTTTCTAAAGACGGGAATTGGCTTTTTTGTGTTACATACATACAAAACGAAGTAATATTTTTTAATAATAACCTACATTATCACAGTGTTTCTTAGCTCTTGTCAAGTTTCCTCACGATGCCGGGCGGCGGGGAGGTAAGAACCTTTCTTGATAGTCTCACCTGACCAGATACTGGGTCTCGTCCGAAGTACTTTACTTGGATTTCTGATCCCACGTCTAGCCCGAGAACTGAGGGGTGCATTATCTGTGAAAATAAATAGGTACTTCAATCCTAACTTAATATTATAAATGTGAAAGTGAGTTTGTTTGTTTATGTGTTTCAGAGGGGTAGCCAGATCGGGAATAGGACATAGGATACTTTTTATCCCGATATTCCCATGCGATCGAGACTTAGCGCGCGGTGCGACGCAGCTAGTAAAATATAATCTTTTTATTAGCCTATACCACAGATATTATAATACTACGTACAGATACCCAATCCCATACAAAGAACTGACACCACCCTAAGTCTGGCTATTGAGCTGGCTATTTTTCTTCCCCATTTTTTTAACAGATGGCAGCATCATCGACTCACTAATTGCCAGAGACCGTAGTTTTAAAACGCCATCTAGGAGTCTTGCCTAGGTACAAGGCAAAACTCCAGGATTTTTTGTTCCTTTTTTTACGTTTTTTTCTTCCTAGGCGTTCAATTCTTATATTTCTACGTCAAGTACTAGATAAAAAAAAATGTTGTTTGATTTTCCTTAATGAAACGACTAAACGTTTCAAGTTTAAAGTGATGACATCACTTTAGTAAAACGCCATCTATTGCAAAGAGCTCTCAACATAATGATTGACAGATAGCTACTTTATCATTCTCAGGGATTCGAATTGAAGTAAAAGGCTTAATTTAAGTTTTTTGTTGAAAATACGAGATTTATGAGTGTAAACACATAAATCAGCATTAAACAAAGATGTTTTGATTTTTACTAATATTACTATAGCCAAAATTTGCCGTATAACGCTTTTTAGTAATTGTTAATTTCATAATTGTTACATTATGCTGCCATCTATGATTTTTTTTCAAGACTAATTATAATTTGTTCGAGTTGGGACCCCATGCCTATACAGAATAACAACCGCACGGGTTGATCCATCAGGTTAAGCTATGCTTGCCGGGCTTGGTCCGTGGATGGGTGACCATCTTTACATACCGAGACTCCTCCGTGCCTCATAAAGCACGTTAAGCCGTTAGTCCCGGCTGTCATTCGTGGATCTTTGACAGTCGTTACGGGTCGTCAGAAGCCCGAATGTCTGACAACCAGTCTTAGCAAGGGGTATGGTAACACAACCCAGTAACTGGGTAATAACCCAGTTACTGGGTTGTGGATGTTAGATAGGCAGTCGCTCCATGTAAAATACTGGTATTCAGCTGCATCCAGTTAGACTGGAAGCGGACCCCAACACAGTTGGGAAAAGGCAGGCAGATTGTTTTTTATTAGCCTATACAGAGGAACGTTCACTAGAACTTGTCCCTTGCTAACATGTTGGTACCATTGCTTGACAAGCTTAGTTTCAATAATAATAGAGTTCAAAATGGCTTGACAAGCAATGATGACACTATGACGGCAAGGGACAATTTATTGTGAACGGTCAGTAGCTGGTATCTACCTTATGAAAATAGGTTGGTATGAAGAACAGTTTTAATAGTTATACATGCAACTGTTATATAATAAGGGATATTAGCAGAGTATGATAATAGTATCACATGAGTGTTTTAATACCTAATTATTTACAGTTGCATAAAAGACTTTATCTACCCATGAATCTTCTATAAAAGTTTCTTTGCAATACCAATATCGAACAAAAACGGCGCGGTACGACGTGTTGTTTTGTTTTTAAATTACGGTGCTTTGTTAGTGAAACACTCGTGAATGACAATATTCTTTTTTTGAAATGAGTTGCATTATGAAATTCAGTACAACATTATAACAGCCGTTTGGATGATATTATGATTACTATGAAACTGGTTGTTTTAATGTTGGTAATAAGCTAACTGTTTCAGAAGTTTTATAGAGGATTTATAGCATGGGTGTAGATAAAGCAATAAAGTAGGTACCTTTCTATGATCCAGCTGCGTATTATGCACTAACGCGGGCGGCATTCCCGAGAATAGTGTGACTAACACGCCCACTTCTTTAATCTCAACGATTCTGGCTTTGTAAATGGCGCCGAACTCAAGCTCATGCTTCTTCTCAGTGGCCATCCAGCCGTCGATGCGAGCGCGGGCTTCGTCCATAGCAGCTTGCGAGGGCGCGAATACGCTGTACTTTATGTCGCTTATGGGCGTCACCTGGGAATTTAAGAAAGAAAAAGTGACATAATAATATTTTAAAACAAGGAATAAAGAAGTCTTCTGCATTTCGAATTGATGGTACTGTGGCGGCATCTACATCGCCACATGCGAACTACGCATCAAAGACCTGACGTCACACAAAATTCTGACGTCACATAAAAATCCTGCATCGCACAATTAGAGTTTACCACGCGATGGACAGTATAATATACAAGATTCCGCCATCAATCGTTGGGCAGTTGCCCGCCATACACGACACCCGACTGGTCGGAGGATCCTCTCTTTTGTATGTTGGATGAGTGAACTTTACACCCTGTTCCTCATACCCCTAAAATACAACATTTGTCTATACTCCATCTGAAATAAGATAAGACATTTAAATACAGCTTTTTTTACAGTCCGTTTAACTGATTTAGACTTCTATTACGTTGGTAGCATGACATATGGCAGCTGCAGTAGAGAGTTGTTATTGTGTAACCTTTTTTGCTTTTAATGCCATCCTTATACCTACGGTACAGAAGTCAAAATCGGTTGAACGGACTGTAAAAAGGTTTGTTAAAATGTCTAATCTTATGGAGTATAGTAAACTACATTTCTTTAGGCAATTATGTGGCCACGCTGATCGCGGCTTCGGTAGCGTTTTTTACGTCCTCGAAATGAAATGTTTATTTCTGTAAATAGTAATAACAGTCGCACGGGTCGATCCATCAGGTTAAGCTACGCTTGCGGGTTGTTCCGTGGATGGGTGATCTTTACATACCGAGACTCTTCCGTGCCTCGGAAAGCACGTTAACGCGTTGGTCCCGGCTGTCATTTGTGGATCTTTGACAGTCGAAGCCCGAAAGTCTGACAACCAGTCTTGCCAAGGGGTATCGGCACGGCCGACCAGAACATAGTTGGGGAGTTGGGGAGCGACTGCCTATCAGACCAACAGAACCCAGTAGTAACTTGGGTAATACCCCTGGGTAAGACTGGTTGTCAGACTTTCCGGCTTCTGACTCTGACGACCCATAACCACTGTCAAAGATCTACAAGCGACAGTCGGGACCAACGGCTTAACGTGCTTTCCGAGGCACGGAGGAGTATCAGTTTGTAAAAATGGTCACTCATCCACGGACCGGTCTCGGCAAGCGTAGCTTAACCTGATGGATCGACCCGTGCGGCTGTTATTACTTAGCCTTTTTTACATATATTACTTTTAAATCAATAGTTACCTGTACACCAGTCTCAACGTGCAACCTCTTCAGGTTAATACCGCCCTGACCGAGCAGTTTGGGCCTCTTGTGTACTTCCACCTCCAACTCCTCGATAACTGGCATGTTCTCTTTGTAGCCTTGTCTGGAAAACGTTTTTTTTTTAATTTTTAACCGACTTCAAAAAACGAGGGTTTCAATTCATCTGTATTGTATTGTATACAGGATTATTGCTTATATGTCGGCAATCCATTAAGATCCCCTTGACGGGGATGTAAGGGAGGTCATCTACAACCAAATGACCCCTTTTGTGACCTATGCAAATGTCAATAGTTTTAGAGTTATTTGATATTTTTATTTCATTCATTTTAAAATACGAAAATGGTCGACATTGGCATAGGGGTCATCGGGGTCATTTGGTTGCAAAGTTAAATGTCCTCGCCTACATCCCGGTTTTGGGATTTCAAACCTTATTACGACAGAGATAAAGTTCTTAATATAACATTGACAACTACGACTCGGGTTTCAAATCAGTTTACGTATATTTAGAACCTTAACATTGCCCGAATAAAAGCACGAGCCATTGGTTCCGGCTGTCATTCGTGGATCTTTGACAGTCATTACGGGTCTCAGAGACCGGAAGTCTGACAACCAGTCTCACCAAGGGGTATTGTATTACCCAGTTGCTGGGTTATGGAGGCCAAATAGGCAGTCGCTCCATGTAAAATGGGGTTGGCTACCAGTCTAACCGGATGCAGCTGAATACTACTGGTATTCAGCTGCATCCGGTTAGACTGGTAGCCGACCCCAACATAGTTGGGAAAAGGCTAGGCAGATTGATTGACATTTGCTCGAATAAAGTTATAGAAAAAGTGCAAAAATTCAAAGTTCAAAAACCAAAATGTACTTACGTACATTTTGATTTTTGAATTTGTAATAAGGTCGATAACAAACCTAGGTTTATCGATACACTGGTTCATAATATCGATAATCTTGCTCTTAGCGTCACAGGCCTTCTGTATCGATTCCATGACGATCTTGAGCGGTAGACCAGACAGCTTGATATCTGCCTGCAGTGCCGTGATACCTTTCTTAGTACCGGCGACTTTGAAGTCCATGTCACCCATGTAGTCTTCTATACCCTGGAAGAGATAAGTAAATTAGACAATTTTGTAACTTTTTTAAATCTTTTTTCTTTTGAATACTTATGGTTTTAGTATGTAATGTGCATTTCATCTGTGAATAATTTAATAGCTTTCTTATTTATTATTAATTATGTAATTATTTTCTTTACTTCATTTTAAATAAGCACTTATTCAATACATTTTTAATACTATTATAAAAAACATTAAAAAAAAAATGTTTTACAAATTTAATTTTTTTTTTCAACTAGAACGTCTTAAGAAAAAAGGGTTAAAAAAAGCTGTCTGTGAGTCTGAAAACACAAAAAAAATGCAGTTTCATACATTTCAAACGGATTTTGGATTTTTGTATGGAACAGCAGATTTTCAGAAATATTGCTATTTATATTTATCAATCAATCGTATCCATTAGAAAGAAGACGTGCCGTTGCCAATCGATGATTTATAATATTTTCATATTATGATTCTGCCAGTGGCCGTTTTAAGCTCCCTGATCTCTCTCCGGTCGTGTCGGATTGCCGTCCCATCGGAATATGAGAGTGAGGGACGACAGAGTGCACCTGTGTCTGCGCACACACGCGTGCACTATAATATCTCCTGCGCCGAAGGCTAGTCTCCGTTGAGATTGGCCGCCATGGCCGAAATTTGGTTTGGAAGACTATATTACTACAATAGAGGTAAAAATCAAGACTCACTAACAAATCAGTGAGTATCCTGTAGTCCGCGATCTGCCCCTGGTCGTCCTGCCGGCTCACCAGCCCCACGGCCACGCCGGCCGCGGGCGCCGCCAGCGCCACGCCCGCGTCCAGCAGCGCCAGCGAGCCGCCGCACACTGACGCCATGGAGCTGGAGCCTGGGGGGGGGGGCGGGACGTTTGAGAGAACACTAATTATATCATTTACTATAGTATATTCACGGAGACGAGTTAGTAGAGCGCTATCTCACTCACACAATTTTTTAACTGCGATTGGTCAGTGATAAACGCTAAGGCGGTGTACACAGTACGAGTACTTTTTAGTCTACTCATACTTCCCGTACTGTGCAGACGTGCTCTTACTTGTGACACGTGCTCTTACTTGTGTAAAATTTAATCATTAACTCTCAATTTTATTTCTTTCCTTCATATCCATCAGATATATAAAAAAGTAGGTACCCATAAAAAAAATCTATCAAATAAATGTCTCAATTTATACGACAGACGAAGCCGCAGGAATAAACTAAGCGAACTTTTAAGAAGCGCAGTGTTAACGCATATTTACATTTCTAAGGTATTGTTAACGCCCACTGACCATAAAAAAGTTTTTTTTGTCTTTGTCATTTGTATGATAATGTGCGATAGAGAAGGCGCTATACTAACTCGTCTCTGTGAATACACTATAGCTGCGCCCCGCGGTTTCACCCGCGTAAGTCTCGACCCCGTTGGAATATAGACATAAAACGTATCCTATGTTCTATTCCAGGTCATCGTCTACCCTTGTGCCAAATTTCATCCTCTCTAGAGTAGGGAACGTCGCAGCGGCGTCGAACTTTGCGTATTGCATTTTTATACTCGTGATAACTTCGAAATTAATTGTCCGATTCGAATGAATTAAAAAGTATTTTACTGCTACATAAATACCCTTGATGATAAAACTATTTACTTGAATAAGAATTAATACTACGATACCAATGTAACCAACTTTTGTTTCTACGTTTAAATTTTAGAACACAAAAGCTACTAATGCGATTTAACTTTGATAGTTAGATATATTCCCTCACGGACTTTTTTGTAGGTAATAATGAGTACTTTAATCATATACTACATAATTTTGATGTATCATCAATAGTTTTCTCAGCGCACGGCAAATAATGAATTTTATAGACAACATTTTGTTACTAAATAGCCTATGTTATTTCCTGATAATTTAGCTTTCTATTGGTGAAAATGGTTCAAATCGGTCCAGTAGTTTCGGAGCCTATTCGGTACAAACAAACAAAAAATCTTTCCTCTTTATAATATTAATAAAATAGAAATATAGATAAAAAAAATTGGGGTGGACAAAATATTATATGCCATGGTATAACTTTATTCATTAGGGAAGAGGACTTACCATTAGACTCGAGCACCTCAGCAGTCAGCCTCACAGTGTAGGGCTGATGCGGCACGACCGGCAGGAGCCCCCTCTCGGCCAGGGCTCCGTGTCCTGCCTCGCGTCGCCCCGGGCCTCCGCTCCTGCCTACCTCGCCAGTCGCGTACGAAGGGAACTCGTAGTGGAGAAAGAAGTTTTTTTCTTTTATGCCACTGTTATGAGAAAAAGAGGATTTATAATAGTTTGAAATACAAAACAACTATTTTCTTAATGTGCCTCGGCAAAATTCGTTTGTCGTCAGTCGTTGGATTTCTATCAGTTGCCCTTTGCGCTTAGTGCAGACTGGACGCTCTCAATAAACTTGGAAGTCGATTGAGAGCGTCCGGTCAACACCAAGTGCAAAGGGCAACTGCCCTCATCATCATCACCACCACCGCCACCATCATGGGCTGCTTTTCATCGCCTGCGACTGAGTATTTTTACGGTTAATTTTAGCCACCCGCCGCAAGCGACCTCTCGCCGCACAACAAATGTCGGAACCTACTCTACTTTGAAACTTGCGATTTTAGTCACCATTGGCCTAGCCCAATTGCCATTTAGCTATCGTGTGGCTATAGTTAAAGAAAGAAAGAAAGAAAGAATAACGTTTATTGGACACAGTTCATGAAACACAAATAACAAAATATATTTTTTTTGAAAACAATAGTGTGCGCCTCACGGCTGCGCCAAAAAGGTTCATTTCAGCATTAATGCCAGACAGGTACTGTCTGACGCTGGTTTTCTAATGAACCTTTAGTGACAAGTGACCAGTAGTTACCAGTGTAAAGCCCGCATTAAGGTAATCTCGTCAGTCTTAAAAACATGCTGTTGTAAGACGTGTTACAATACAGCGACGCCGTAGAATCAACCTTACAGCTTCGAAATAAAGGCAATTTCAAAACCAAATTGTTAACATGGACTTTTATTGAATTTTAATTGAATAATGTATGAAATATGTTTATTTTATTAGATAATAGCTGATGCCCGCGGCTTCGCCTGCGTGGATGTCGGTTATTATATACTAAAACCTTCCCACTTCCCTCCTTCGAGAATCACTCTATCCATTGGTGAAAACAGCATGAACATTGGTGCAGTCGTTTTTGAGTTTATCGCGAACAGGACGACAGACAGACGCGGCGGAGGATATTGTTTAGGTAGGATATGGTTTAGAGAACTTATAATGTATGTAGCTATCACCTCATGTACCCATATTCTGGCAAATAAGTGATTAGATTTGATTGGATCACTTACCTAGTGAGCATAGTGAGTGTGTCCATCTTGAGCGCGCTCTCCGGTGAGTCAAACGCAACTGTGCACAGAACTTGTGTCTGTCCTCGTTGGAACACCGCGCTGCCGTGCAGGGGTTCATATAGTGATACCTAAAATATGACACACATAAGAAAGTTATTGGGTAACTAATGATAAGGTAAATCAACTGGAAAAAAAAAGATTTTATGAACTTCTGGACAGGACAACATCTGTTGTTGCTAAATGGAAATAAACATCCGGAGTCACACGTAATCTGTACGATTTATGCCACCTAACACGTGTGACTCCGGATTTTTAATTGGTCTGTCTGTGATGTCCTGACCTTGTTTAAAACTTTTTAGTTGACTTTTTGCCGTGGTTGGGTTTTAGTTTTATAACCTTTTATTTGTTTTAATAAAGATAAAATAGATCAACCATTTTTCGAGATTCGGTGATGAAATTATTAACACAATGTAACCACTACGCCACTACTGCTGAGGAGCAAGGAATGAGGATACGAAATGAAATGAAATGAAATTGTTTATTCTGTAAATAGGATATTCATTGGAATCATTTTTACACGTCATATTAAAAAGTTGTAAAAATAAGCTAGATGAGGTCGGTTTCCTATCTGACTACTCTGAGAAGAAAGGCCGAAACAAACTCAGAGGTCACCGTCTCCTTTAAAGTCCAGACATAACCTTGTTTAAAAAAAAACTCAAATTCAAAGCATTTATTTCAAGTACTTTTGAATTATCCATTCCAAAGCGTAGTAGGTTCCTATGGAGAAGAACGGGCAAGAAAATGGCAGCCGTGAACCCGTGGCAGCTAAGAGATGACCAGTCTCTACTGACGGCGCCCGTTCACGAACATGACGCATGGATCAGTACCATTTAGCTCAACCATTTTGAAGGGGACTTAATGATACAATACTACTACTTTATGAGTACTATTGAATCTACTTAATTTGCCAGTTGTTTCCTGCTTCCATTACTCGTTTAATAAAACCTTACCTGACAGTTAATCGGCCGAAGCTCATCGAGATGCCGCCCATCACACCGTATGTCTCTTTCCAAGATCATTTCTCTGAATATTTCCTTAAGGTT
Source organism: Lithophane socia (assembly GCA_947522985.1). Lineage (NCBI taxonomy): Eukaryota > Metazoa > Arthropoda > Insecta > Lepidoptera > Noctuidae > Lithophane > Lithophane socia. Next base: position 13,364,273 of record OX383270.1, on the reverse strand, counting down.
AGCGTTGAAGGCGTCTTGTAACTGTGTGAGATCGGCCTCGGTCTCTCGTAGTTGGTTCATAACCGTCTGGCGGAGCTCCGATATCGCATTGTCTCGCGACATCTTGTCGTGGGAAAAGTCTCTGGAAATAGAGTAGTTTTGACAAATATTAAAAACCGGCCAAGTGCGGGTCTGACTCGCGCACGAAAGGTTCCGTACCATTATCTATAAAAACGGAAATAAAATTAATATGTTTTATTTTAATTTAACTATTTACTTATAAAGTGAATATGTAACTAAATATTATGTGAATATTTCAACCTGTTGCCGTCATCAATATAGAGCAAAAACAAGCAAAAAAAATTACGTTTGTTGTATGGGAGCCCCCTTAAATATTTATTATATTCTGTTTTTTAGTATTTGTTGTTATAGCGGCAACAGAAATACATCATCTGTGAAAATTTCACCTGTCTAACTATCACGGTTCATGAGATACAGCCTGGTGACAGACGGACAGACACACAGACGGACAGACAGACAGCAGAGCCTTAGTAATAGGGTCCCGTTTTACCCTTTGGGTACGGAATCCTAAAAATGTTATAATTATTATTATAGTTATCTACAGGGTGTAAGGGACAGCCCTCCGTAAATTAACAGGGGGCCTTATTTTGAAACATATTCCACCGGAAATTGTCTCAGGAAAATTTTAATTCTTTTTATCGTTTTTTCAGCTACTATTCCTTTATTGAAATGTAAAATTACAGTCTCTGTACGCAGCTCTCCATGTATGTAAATAAAACAACTAAAGTAAAAAAAAACAGCAATGTATGTTAAAATACTATAGCGAACGACGTGTGAATCTCAGAATTTACATTGATCAACACTGAAAATAGTAACGAAGCCAACAATGAACATTGAATATTTTGGAAAAAAAAAACTAGTTGCTACGAGAAGTGTGTACTGTGTAATATTCATCTGATGCCGAAAATATAGTTTTTAGAATTTTTGTCCATTTGTCCGGATGTAGGTGCGAGAGTGGCATAAAAACAGCTGAACGGAATTGAACGAAATTTGCACATTGTGCCTCGGAAAATACGTTAACTCATTGGTCCCAGCTGTCATTTGTGGATCTCTGATAGTCGTTACGGATAGTCAGAAGCCCGAGAATCTAACAAGACCAGAGTCTGTCTGTCAAGAGAAGATCTGAGTTTTACCAAGGGGTATTGTGCTATCCAGTAACTTTGTTGTGGTCTTGTGGAGGTCAGATAGGCTCACTTCATGTAAAATACGGGTATGTAAGGTAAGTGCCGTAATTCTGGTAAAAAAACACTTCCTCTCTCCTTAAACATCGTCATTAAATATAGCTCTTTCCTCCTGTTTCATGTTTATTATTGTATTGTTTATATATATATATTTATATAGATAAGTATATGCTTTATATATGTATGTATTTATTGTATATGTAAATGGTACACCACTGACTACCTGCAGTATTATCTCTCCTTCGCGCTTTAATCCATCCAAAGGTTGTCTGTAAAAGATCGCTCTTAGCGATAAGACTGCCCATTGTGTCACCCTTGTTAAATTTCTACATTTGTATCTGTATTTTTTTATGGTGTACATAATAAAGAGTATTCTATCTATCTATCTATCTATTAGCCTTTTATGCGCCCGGTGCGAGCTGCTATAAAAATAAATAATAGGAATTGTTAGTGGCCCTGGTCTGTTCATTTCTGCGCCCCTCCAGGGTCTGCGCCCTGTGCCTGGGCACCGCTGGCACCGCCCTAGTTATGGCAATACTGGTATTCAGTTGCATCCAGTAAGACTGGAAGCCTACCCCAACATAAATAGTTGGGAAAACATGCACACACCATACTTCAAGTTTGTTTACCCGAGTATTTCCCTGATCTTCATAGAAGACAGTATGTTGATAGCGTCAATGATCTTGAAGTGCAACGGCGCCGGCGTCTCGTACCGTCGCTTCGTTTTACCGACCTCTTTTTGAAGTTTCTCTATGCCCCGCACTATGTATTGAGCCTCTTTTGTGCCTGGAATAGAGAAAAGATATCAATTATTTGTCCAGAGGGCCTTGATAAAGTGACATTCTATCAGCGATAACGATGATGGAAAAGTCAAAAATGTATAGGACTGACATAAGCTATTGAAAAGCTTATGTCAATTCTGTTGAGTTGTTGTAGAAATACGAAGCGCTTTGGAAGCGATTGTCCCTTCTCTAGGCCCTCGGACCTAGAATTACCAGTGTATTGGATGTTTCCATTAGGAATATAAAGCACGGGTACTTTTTCAAATCGCTGTTGTATTTTAAAGTCTCGGTGTCGAGTCGACTGTTGAAAATCCAACAGAACGCTATAAAAAACCGGCCAAGTGCGATTCGGACTCGCGCACGAAGGGTTCCTTACCATTATCTATAAAAACGGTAAAAAAATCACATTTGTTGTATGGGAACCCCCTTAAATATTTATTTTATTCTGTTTTTTAGTATTTGCTGTTATAGCGGCAACAGAAATACATCATCTGTGAAAATTTCAACTGTCTAACTATCACGGTTCATGAGATACAGCCTGGTGACAGACGGATGGACAGCGGAGTCTTAGTAATAGGGCCCCGTTTTACCCTTTGGATACGGAACCCTAAAAACGCGGGATCAAAGCTCCTGTGTAGGTACTGTGGGATAAAATGTTCTGCTTCATGTTGTTTAATTCGAGCGCTTTTTAAAGCGCTTTGAAAAGCGCGCGTGCGTATGAGCAGGACTAACAGTCTGGGGTCTGGATCTCTGAGTTTGACTTAGGATTCGTCTTCTACTTAACCCTTCAGCATGGTGAAATATTATTTCAGTTCAGTAGTTTCTTAAAAAAAAGTGATAAATCTAGACTTACTTTCATACCTAATTTGATGGCTTTGAGCAAGTCCTGCTGAAGGATGTCCTGTGCGCTCCCCTCCATCATGATGACGAGGTTTCGACTGGTTGCGGCAACCACCAAGTTCAGTATCGACTCCTGAAGATCCTTGCGGGTCGGGTTGATTATCACTTCATTGTTGATTTGACCTACTCTGTAGGAATTAAATTATGTATATTCAACAGATTTTAAAGCATAGCAATTTATGTCGTATTTCTATATCAATACGTTTGAATGCCCATTGGTAAAAAATGAAATCCCTTGCCATGCCGTCCTGGTCTGCGTAGGCCTTTATAAAGGAATCATCAAAATCAATTCATAATTGGCGGAGTAATCGCGTAACAAACACACACAAAAAACAGTCGAATTGAGAACATCCTCCTTTTTGAAGTTGGTTAAAAATATAATACCTTACAGCACCAACAGGTCCATTCCAAGGCACATCGGATACAGCTAAAGCTGCACTAGCTGCGTTAATGGCAACTGTCTCCGGAGGATTTACTGAGTCAACCGCAAGCATATTGCAGACTATCTGAGTGTCATAGAAGAAGTTTTGTGGGAACAGAGGCCTAAGGGAGCGGTCAATCAAGCGGGAGGTTAGGATCTCACGTTCAGTGGGGCCTGAAAAATAAATATAATAAATTTTAGTAAAAGTCCTTGAGAATGAATAAGTCAAAAAGCATTACCACGGGGGATGCGCTAAGGTAGCCCGCGAAATTCAAATTTTATTACATTTTTTGCAATTTTCAGGTCAATATCAGGTTGTATGTTGATCTAAATAATGATTCATGAATCATTAGAATCAGCAATACAACTCCTTCAGTTCATATAAGTGCCAAATGTCAAGATTTCCTGAAATAGTCATTCAAAGCACTTACTGATTCCATATTTGTTACGGCCACAAATCATATTTAGATCAACCTACAACTTGATACTGACCTGCATATTGCAAAAAACGTTTCTATATATTAGCTCACCCAATTCCCTTCTTAGAAAATTAGTTGGTATTCGTCCTGCAGCTGCTGCCTTCTGTCTATAGTCCACCACAAGAGGTAGGAATGATGAAGAGCTTTGCTTAGCCTTCGAGACCACTGTTGCTAGGATGGCAGTGTTACCCAGCGTTGCCACACAGGCTCCATCCGCAAACCTTGCATAGCGGCCTGAAGAGAGGTTCAGTGTGGTCCTGGAGAGAAGATATGTCTTTTTGAATACGGCAGGATATTAGCAAATTTTAGCAAATCAGCAGTGGTGTGTACACAACTTAGCATGGATCCTTCAAAGCCATACAAAGTTATGTATATACACCACTGTGTTGATCGAATAGGATTAACAACACGACAACAACTGCCAACTATACCACGACATATGAAGGATTGGTTGTTTTCACACCAATTAGAAGACATTTTTTCTATTAAACTTTGGAATAAATAACCTTTTAAATCATAACCTCAAACTTACCCATTTGTAAACTGAATATCCGTTTCGCCGACGTCTGATTTTGTTGCAAAACATCTATAAATTCCGTTATTCGTTATTCGCGGTAAAACCAAGGTTTTCATTAATAACATCTTAAAAAGCTGTAATTTCAGAGGGGTCAAATAAGGGCAAACAAAAAATTACGACACACGAAAAGTTGTTAGTTTCTTATTGAATATGATATTTCAATTACGGTTGTAAAGAAAGTAAGTTGGAAATAATTTTATGCAATAAATAGATGAAAATTTAGAATTTTCCTTTTTTATGTATTTTTGTGGGATTTCACAAGGATTTCTCCAGAAGAAAACAATGCCCGTTCCAGGTTGTGACAAATATGAAGACAAGCAAGTAAACATGATATGATCAAAGTTTACAATAATTTTCGCGTAGAACTGGAACGTTTTTATCCGTTCAGAAAAATGTCTTAGAACTACATAATACTGGCACTCTGGCAGACACTGACAGAGCACTACCTATATAATACTGCAGACACTGCATGTAATGCTCTGTGGCTTGCCCAATGACTAATAAATCCTTTTATAAGTCAATGGGCTTGCCCCACTGCCCCACATGACTTGATGACTCCATATACCATACATGCTACAAGCAGCAATGATAAGAATAATATCCCGAATTCATATTTCGGATTACTTTAAAAAATACATTATTTTTTGTAATATTTCTAAACGTAATTTATAATGTCATCTGAATATCTCATTCTCTCTCTCATTCGTTCTCACAGCGAGCCAGCGATTTTCTTTTTTGAAAATCGAACGAAATGGCTTTGATCAGCTGAGTGCTCTGTGATCAGGGTGATCAGCTGTTTGTCAGTTGAAGTGAATGACAATCAATTCAACAACAATACCTATTAATTTTGTAATGATTGTTGATATTTCTGTTCCACAAAACGCAGAAATCAAAACGAATGTTGGATTTAGCAAAATGAAAAAGGTTCAAGGAAATGATTCGTTTCAACGAATGAATTACCTCTACCAAGTGAGTTGTACCAATCTTATTCAATGTGCAAATGATATTACCTATTAATAATAAACAGGCACCTACCGTCTGATATAATTTATTAAGAATTTGAATGACCTATTCTCAGACCAAATAAAAAAACCAAGACAGAGCACTGTGAACAATACAGTGAAGCATGCCGAAACTACACCTCTGCTCTGTTCATACACACTCACACGCACACATTTACAATCAAACTACACCTCAGTGCACACATGTTTACTTGCCACTGCTGACAGTGCTCTGTTTTGGTTTTTCATTTGGTCTGAGGAACTATTTAATTGTTTTCAGATCAGTAAACACATAGCATCCAAAAATCCAACCTTATCTTCTTACTATGGAAACCTAATTGTAAATGTTGCCAAGAAAAATGTTTTGAAGATGTAAGTGTATCCTAAATCTAATAAAAACACAACATAACATCACACCGGCTTTCCCCGAAGGGTTAGGCAGAGTTGTATCTAATACAATCACATTTCGCCAGTTATGTTTAAGCTCTATGTGCATATAAGCATATATTGCCATCAACCAGTCGCAAATGCAGACTCCGGGCTGCTACTGAGAAATTCTTGACAAAAAAACTGAATAACACGTTGCCAGACCTGGGAATCAAACTCATGACCTCATGCTCAGCTCAGTAAAGCTTGCGACCTCTAGACCAATGAGGCATCTTATAAAAGGAATTAAACACAGATCTCTTCTGTGTGAGTGTGAGAAGGCTGTAATCCATCATGCGGGCCCAGTGTGAGTTAGACCATCAACCACACCACACTATAATCAAACGAATCTGAATGAGTCTGAACTAAACAATTTTTTTTAAATATACTCTGAAGAAGCTAGGAGTGATGTTATGTTAAACTGTAAGACCGGTGTGGTCTGCGCTCTATGCCACATGAATCAGTACCGTAGAGCCGCGCACGGGCCGGGCTACCGCCGGCGTTCGAGCGGTAAAAAGCTTAGTATGACATTAGCGAGTGCGCGGTCTTTGTTTTCTGTTTTGGGATTATATCAACCCCTGATGTATAAAGACAGGTTTTAAAGTTTGATGGCATTGTCATTCTGGTAGGTTTAGGTCTGTGGCATTGTAGCTCTCAAAATCGATGGTCTGATTTCAATCCAGTATTTTTTTATATTAGAATTCTAGTTATTAAGTACCTACCTACCTATAAATTTTACAGAAATCCTGACATAAAAAGGCAGATGTGCAAGAAGTGCCGATGCATGCTCATTCATCAAGAGACAGCAACTATGAAAGTCCAAAGGAAAGACGGCTCTAAAACAGTACAGTGGTCATGCCATACTTGTGGCGCCAAGAAGAATTTTCCCGCCAAAAATAATCAAGAACATAGAATATGGTTAGAAAATCCGAAAGCTGTAATTGAAGTCATAAATTAAATTATTGTAAGTAAGTAATATTGTGTTTTTTTTAAGATATTTTGTTCCTATTAGTCCTATGTGTAGTGTATCTCTTTAGTATCTAAGACACTAATCTCATGCACGTCAGCAGTGAGATCGCTCTCACTAATGTCAATGTCAACTGTCAGTTCACCGCGAATGGCGGGAACCAGTTGAAAGTGAGGCGGTGCCAGTACGAGAGGCTTGGCTTGGCTTGGTGATGAGCTAGTGTAGTGATATAATCAGCATACGGAATCAACAGGATTCTACACTATGTAAGTATTTGAATATGGTGGAGACTCCATGGAAATGTCTGGTTACAGATAGTTATTGCAAATCAAAGCTCAAACATTTTTTGTTGAGCCATCTGTATGCACCGAATGTGGTACATGTGCTTCTAAGGGCTAATTTTATCGCATTAGTTAGATCAATCGCATTATTAGTTAGATCAGCTAGCTATTCACAACCATTCGATACGTTTCCGTGCCGAATCGAACATCGATCAATGTTTTGAAAAGAGTCTTCTAAACGCTGTTCACAAATGCGAAACCTGAAAATATAGATAGGTACCGCTATTCTTTGGACAGCTATGTATTTGCCGTTGGGGACTAGGCAAATCAGGTGTGACCGAAAATGTATCATTTTCGTTTTTTTTTTTTTGAGGTTGTAAATCATCAAATGACTTCTCCCGCTCTGGGCGGAGCGGGAGGGCGTGTCAGACTTTTACTGACTAAAACCCACCCGTGTTCCTTCAGTTGCCTATTGCCAAGGTCCCGGTATCCCTTTTGGACTTTCCCGCATCGTCTCGGAAGCCTGGCTAATGGTTGTGAACAGTTTGTTGCGCCACTTCTTCTTCCCAGCTGAAGCACTAGGAAGTGGTGAAGGGTGGGCGTTTTGGGGGATTGTCTTATGTATTTTTGACGTTCGAAAAGTGCTGATTCTCAGCCTACTTTGAATAAATGACTTTTGATGATTTTGACTCGTTTGTGTGTTGTGTTATTAAATTAAAGTGACATTTTGGATGCAAACTTTTAATGCTCAATAATAAAGCATGCCATACTCGAGGTCATACTCAAGAAGTTTAGGGTTTTTCTTTCCGGGCTTTGATACTTCTCCCTCCGTCTCTAGTTTTATATTCTCTGGCTCTGGTACTTCTTCCTCTTTCTCTAGTTTCTCTCCTTCCTTCTTCTCTGGTTCTGGTTGTAAATCTCCCCCGCCCATACGCCGGTGGTTGAAGAACAGCGATAACACCGGATGCGTTTTTTGAAGCCTTAACAAGTTGTCCTTATTGACAGTCCCATTCACAATTATGTCTCTGAACGTGTCGTTGCTCATAAAAGCTTCATTCAGACCTCGTACATGACTCAAACTCTGTGCAAATCGTGTCTCATAGTTCGCCATATTAAACTCATGGGCATCCACAACAATCTTACGATCCATTTTGTATTGCTTCTTCATTGTTTTTATAAAATTCTTCAACTCTTTCGTCTTCTTCGTTCGGTTACGTGTCCCGTTCCTGTAGGCTCGCTGTAATAACTTAGTGATCTCTCTTATTATATTTGTGATACTCTTTCTGATCTTTTTCTTTAACTGAGCCTTGACTCTTTTCTTTTTGCTTTTTTCTCGTCTTCGTTTTTTTTCTCTTGAGACTCGTGAATCATGAGGTCGTTCATCTTCGGTGTCAGTGGACAAGCTGTCGTCGCGTTGGAAGGACAGGTCCAGCCCTTGGTACATGTCGTAGGCGGTACGTTCGAGAGCACAGCAGACGAACTCATTTCTACCGCAGAAGGAATCACCGCGATATATTCGGTATTCTGCGTCACATTCCTCGGCTAGCATGCAGGTGCCCCATGGGTGGTCGTATTGGTTAGGGTCTCCGCATTGAACTCCCCATGGCCCTTAAAAAATAATGAACCGGGGTTTATTAATAAAGTTTAGTTAGATATAGGTACGAGTAAGTAAGTATCTATAAATTAAAACATCTAAAAAGTTAAAAAAAAAAGGTTTCGGCCCTTTAATTTTAGTTGTTGTTGTTTTTGATCCAAGCGTCACAGTCATCGTCGCGTCGGGGGACGGCTAATGAAAGTAGGAAGTTAACAGCAGCTATCCTCTATACAATATCATACATTAATTATTGCTAGGTTTAAGCCTTGTCTGTTTGGTATTTTCATATTAGCCGTCCCCCGACGCGACGATTCACGATATGATCAAAATATTACCTGACTAACTGATTGCTGAGGTACCTACCTACCTACCATGTGGAGACCTAAATTGTTGTTATTAATCTTTAATTTTCATGATGCATATTAGATATACTTAATCCCTGTTGTTTTTAGTACTCGGAATAATTTCCTATATCAAAAGCCTAATAAAACAAAATGCCCTATCAATAGAGAATAGAATGAGCATCTAAACAATGAAAACCAGTTTAGGGGTATGAGGAACAGGGTGTAAAGTTCACTCATCCACCATAGAAAAAGGAGGATCCTCCAACCAGACGGGTGTTGTGTCTGGCGGGCAACTGCCCAACGATTGATGTCGGGTTCTTGTAATATGTCCACTGCACGGTAAACTTTAATTGCGCGATGCACGATTTATGTGACGTCAGGATTTTTGTGTGACGTCAGGTCTTTGATGCGTGGTTCGCATGTGGCGATGTAGATACCGCCACACCAGTATCATTTCTGAAGACTGCTTTACTGCAGACTTAAGGTGACGCTCTTTAGAGCATTCTGTACCACCTTCTACACATGCAGCTTGTGGGAGAAGTATTCGCAGACATCGTATGGAGCCCTTCGTGTCCAATTTAATAATGCGTTCAGAAAATCATCAGCATCAGGGATGTTTGCGGCGTGTAGATTGTTTTTTATACTATAATGCGCAAGCGCGTTGCATCAATGGTGGCACGAGTCATGGCCAGCCCCAACAGGGTTCTGAAAATGATAGCTGGCAGAGTGGACTGTCCCTAGATAATTCATTGCTGTCAGTTACATGTGTCACCGTATTGTTTACTAACACGTAGTTTTAAGGAAAATGTGACCCTATTATTAGGCTTGGCTAGATTGAAAGATTTTGAATTGAATTAAAAATTATGGTAGACTTACTGGCCGCCTTCATGTTGACCACGTCACCTCTGGGTTGTGTCGAGTTCACCGCCTCAAATTTCTGAACCAGCCTGTTTTCATTCCATTCGTCCATCCAGTTTTGACCGTCCGAATCAGTATTGGAACTAGAACTGCTGAATGACCTAGAGTGCCGAGCTCTTCTATTATTTAACGAATTAAAAACGGGATCTATGTGAAAAAAATGTCTCTGTATATTTTTGTCATTGCTTCCAGTTTCAGTAAATTTTGAGAAGGGCGGTTTTTGGCGGATTTTGCGGAAGCGGTCGGCGTATGATTTTTTCTCGTTTGTAACTTTTTCCAGAACGTTGGCTGTTTTCTGAGCTGATTGCTTCTCTTTCCCATCGTCTTGTTCTATACCATGCAAGTAGTTCAATAATTCTTGTACTATTGGGTTGTCGCTATCCTTAGTGTCGGCTGGAGACGAGGCCGATACTGATGTAACATTTTCTTTATGATTCAAATATATAAATCCATGAATTACGTTACGAGACAAAACCAATAACGTTATGTAAAAATAATGCATTTTATTTCGACATATTTTTCATGCCGTCTATCTGAAGTTTTCATTCGAAAGAGTTTATTTTGATTAAATTGTTTTTTTATCGGGGGCTATTATGATCAATATCGAAACCATTAAATATTTATGGGTGAATTTATTTTAAATTAGTGTACCAATATTATTAATGTTATTGGGTGCCAAGGGGTATCGTGTTATCGTGGTAGGTACTGAGTTACCTAAATGGTTTGCAGAGGTCAGATAGGCAGTTGCTCAATGTAAAATAATGGTTTACAGCTGTATCCGGTTAGATTGGAAGCCGACTCTAACACAGTTGGGCAAGTCAGTTTTTTGTTGTTGTACTTAAAACTACTACCTACTCGTACTTATATATTTGTATATAGTTTACATAATGTATTTAAATAGATCTTAGGTATGTTAATAAATAAAAAATAAAAAAAATATTATCATGGTAGATCTATAAAAAAAAAACTTAAAACTACATTAAGTGCTACAAGTCAATAAAATTGTTCCTACCTAAGTTAGTTATCATTTACTGAAATATGAATATAAAACACGTGTTGTTTTTGTGAAGGTAAACTATAATATAAAATGTATAGGCATTGAAATACATTTTTTACTGATACAAAACTGTTGGTTACCTACTAAAATGTTATATTTTCTGACTCTGCTATTATGTGATTGATTTTGGTGTTATCGTATAAACTCGTCAACATGTCTAAAAGAGGAGGGCCAATCTTCGCAGGGTGTTTGGTAGCAGCTGGATGAGAGTTGCTGAGAATCGAGCTGAATGCCATGTAATTGGAGAGGTCCAGTAGTAGACTGCTGTTGATGATGATGATGATAATGACATGTAATAAAACGATATGCCTCGAGAATCAGTTTGAATTAGGTAATGTAGATAAATTATCGATTACAAACTCTAAGTATGATTAATCGATATGTCTCGAGAATCGGTTTTTAAAACAACCGATTTTATCCCCATCACTACCTACTCACAGTATTTTGATAGGTGTCAAAGCGGGCTTCTTAGATTGTCGCGAGATTAAAATAAAATTTGAACTAAATTATTTTATTTCTAAGATATTTCATTTCTTTAGCCCGCCATCCTAACTAATAAACTAAATGCGAAAGTGAGTTTGTTTGTTTCGCTTGCACGCTAAAACGGTTGAACGGATTTAGATGAAATTTAGCACATTGGTAGACCATTACCAGGAATAGGAGATAGGATAATTTTTATCCCAATATTCCCACGGGATCGAGACTTACGCGGGTGAAACCGTGGGGCGCAGCTAGTGAGACATAAAACCTCCATCATCTCAATAATTTGTGCCACTAGAATGTGCGTTCATGGCACAAGGCATTTTAAACCAATAGCCAAGTTATTGGGCTTCGTCGATGCCTGATATGTACCTACTTATTGTACATGTGGCCGATGATCTGAGGAGACGTCGATTGCAATATACAGGGTGTCCTTGGAACTATGGATCAAATCGAATAGGGGCGTCGGCAAAGTCATTTCCAAACTTTGTAACTCTGAGAATTTTTTTTCGCTAGTGAAACTTTTTCCAATGAAAATCGTTCGAAAATTGAGTAAAATTTTTGCCAGATCAATGTTTTTTTCTTATTGAACACATTTTTTCTAGCTGTGAAAACTATTACCAAAGGAAAGGGCGACTCCTCTACAATGTACTGAAAAAAAAAATTATAGCCCTGATAGAAAGTTGGTCATAACTTTTGAACCGTAAAAATTGGACCAACATATTCAGGGTTAAAAAGTTTGGAAATGACCTTGTCCACGCCCCTATTCAATTTGATCTATACTTCCAGAGACACCCTGTATTGCTATAGATAAATGAGCTTGTGTTATGATATGTAATGTTCCGATGATGTTAATAAATTCAGTTATTATATACCTACCTACCTACATAGCAATAAGGCGGGCACTTTTGGCACCAACATTTTTCCCACTATTTGATCGGGTTCATAAAGTCTCTACTTTTTAGAGTTCCGTAAATCCGTACCCAATGGCAGGTTACCCTGATTACTACGCCTACTACACCGTCTGTCGGCCTTAAGAACCATAAGGCGTATGCTGAGACGCAGGCGACGCAGGTCCGCGCAGCGTAAGCTGCGATCCAGCAGCTTTTGAATGACTGGAATAATGTGGACGGTATGATCCAGTCCAGCACTGGACTGGAATGCTGGACTGGATTACTGAACTGGAATAATGTGAACCGGGCATTAAGCTTCACACTTGGTCGGACTACAGTGTGACTGGGTTTAAACGGCTATACGTAAAAGTATTGGTGGAACGGAACCATTAGTATGCGAGGTCGACTCACACTTAGCTGGTTTTTATAGTTTAACCGAATATAACAAAACTCTAAATGTAAAAAAAGTTCAGCTATAAATATTTAATGGTTTCTATATTTATTGCAATACATCTCGAAACAAATTCACGGTACGTACTTACTTACTGTGTTTTTGAAAGAAAACTGCTGATAGGAACCATGTTAGAAATGTCTAAATAAAATGCATTATTTTTATTTAACGTTATTTGTTTTGTCTCATAACGCTATCGATGCATCTATTTATTCGAATATAGAACAAAATGTTCGGTCGCTACTGGATTCGCTTCGAGGTGGCAAGGGAAACATCGCCCCAATACGTCGAGATACAATGAGATACTTCCATAATACTAAACAAGAGGATGCCAAGGATAAGGAATCAGCTCGGAATAAAGCCAATGTTCTGAGGAGTGTGAGAACTCACGAGCAAAACCTGAACATTGGACGGGATATGCCTTCCTCAAAATTCACTGGTAGCCAAGACAAGATAGGAAGAGGGTACTACCATATGGACCCGGTATTAAATGAGTTAAGGCGTAGAAGAACTGAAATTAAAAGAAGGGGTGGAACCACGTCCGAAGAGTCGTCCTCTTCCGACTCGGAAGAACGGTTCTGGATGGACGAATGGGATGAGCATTGGATGCAGAAGAAATTTGAGGCGCTTAACTCGACACAACCCAGGGGTGACGTGGTCAATATGGTGGCAGCTAGTAAGTATAATCTATTTGAGACTTTAAAAAATAACGAGGGCTTCTAGCTGCTCTGGCTATCAATACGGCTATGTAGGAACTAATCCATTCAGCACTGTTATAGAAATCCAAAATAATCCATACTAATATTATAAATCCGAAAGTAACTCTGTCTGCCTGTCTGTATGTTACCTTTTCACGCCTAAACTACCGAACGGATTTCGAAAAAAATTGGCAAGGAGATAGATGGCATCCTGGGGAAGGACATCACGCGGGCGAACCCGCGGGCGGAAGCTAGTTTTGGATATTTTAGCAAAATATAATGTAGGTGCAAAATTTCAAATCAATAACCGCCAACAGTCTTTACCTGAATAATTAGTAATTTATTCAGCTCACAGCTTTAATTACCCGACTACTGCGAAGAAAAAGGAGGGTTATGATTTTGACCTGTATGTATGTATGTTCATCTGTTCCCTTGTATCTTCTAAACCACTCATCACAATTTGACAAATAAGGTATCGTTAGAAGCGAAAAAATGGCGCCCTCTAGAGGAAAAAAAGTCAGGAACTAAAAAAAAATACGTGTTAGGGAATAAATCGAACAGATTACGTGTGACTCCGGATTTTTAATTTGTCTGTCTGTGGTGTCTTGTTTATACCTTTTCAGTCGTAGTTGGGTTTTAGTTTTTATTACTTAATTTTTTTTTAAAACTAATTTATGCTTTCAGGGCCATGGGGTGTCCCCTGCGGAGATCCCAACCAGCACGACATGCCTTGGGGCTCCTGCATGGCACAGGCAGAGTGTGACGCAGAGTACAGAATATATCGAGGCGACTACTTCTGTGGTAGGACCGCATACATTTGCTGCGCTCTCGTAGCGACCAACTACGACATGTATCAAGGTCTTGACCTGTCCTTCGAAGGCAGCAGTTTCGGAACGGACTCGAACGAAAAGAAGCGCGAAGACAAAAAAAAGAACTCCAAGAAAAAAAAACGAGATTCCAAAAAAAGGAGACGAAAAAGGGACCGGGATAGGAGAAAGAAGAAAATAGAGAAGAGTATAAAAAAGATAGTAAAAGAAATCAGAAGTATATTGACGAAAGCTTATAGAAATGGAACAGCTCAACGAAAGAAGAAGACGAGAGAGTTGAAGAGATTCATAGAGATAATGAAGAAGCAATACAGGAAGGATCGTAAGTCTGTCGTGAACGTACATGAGCATGAACTGGTGAAGATAGACGAGAAATTACAAGCGAAGTTGAATAAAATTAAAGGTGTGAACGAAGGTTATATGACCAACGACACGTTCAGAGACATAGTTGTGAATGGAACCGTTAATAAGGCAAAATTGAGGAGTTTTTTAAAAGCGCATCCGGATTTGGCGACTTATTTCAAACACAGGCGAACAGGTTTGAATTTAAAGCCAGAGGTGGTTGAGCTAGAGTCAAAGTCGGAGATGGTAGAGCCAAAGTTAGAGAAGGAAGAGCCAGAGACAGCAAAGAAAAACACTAAAGTTTTTGACTACGACCTCGAGTACGGCATGCTTTATTATTGAGCAATAAAGTTTTTATCCGTAGTGTTGCTTTTATTTAAATATCATCAATTTTAGGTCGTCATGCTTCCTGCCAGAGTCGCGGGAAAGTCCGAAAGGGATACCGGGACCTTGGCAACAGGCAACTGAAGGAACATGGGTGGGTTTTAGTCAGTAAAAGTCTGACACGCCTTTCCGCTCCGCCCAGAGCGGGAGAAGTCATTGGATGATTTCCCACCCCCAAAAAAAAAACAAAAAAAACATGCTTCGTTCTAGATACGCTATGAGCCGCCTATTCACGACACGTGCTTTCACACGCGATCGGAGTGTGCACGGGAAAGCTTGCACGCGCAATCGTGAGTGATTGTTTTCATCCATTTTTATGTGCGTTGACTCTTTTGTATGGAAGTCGTTCAAAAATACTATTAGTAAGTATGTGATACCATTTTTGATTCAGGGATCGAAAAATGGTATCACTTACTCATAATGGGGCTTTATAGTGCTAATTTTTGAGAGTCAAGTGTCCCCCCTCTGCCAGCTAAATGATTGTAGAAAAAAATCACGGCAGTTGTATATAACGAAATTAAAAGCAA
Source organism: Lithophane socia (assembly GCA_947522985.1). Lineage (NCBI taxonomy): Eukaryota > Metazoa > Arthropoda > Insecta > Lepidoptera > Noctuidae > Lithophane > Lithophane socia. The sequence continues at coordinate 13,348,683 of OX383270.1, read as the reverse complement.
ATCTATCACAGGTAAGTAGGCTCTACAAGTTACCGAGTAATAATCGACCAACTTACTTTTAGGTACGATTTAAATATCACAGGCGTAGGTACCTTTTTTTATGGTGGGAAATCATCCAATGACTTCTCCCGCTCTGGGCGGAGCGGAAGGGCGTGTCAGACTTTTACTGACTAAAACCCACCCGTATTCCTTAAGTTGCCTGTTACCAAGGTCCCGGTATCCCGCCGTGTCGTGCCGTGCAACCACGCTGCCACGTGCTTCTTTCACGGCACGGCAACGTGACGTGGAAGCCCACGTCACTTTGCCGTGCCGTGGAACGTTGCGTCGTCGTAACGTGTTTATGTGTTTGAGCCCTTAGGCCACTGTCACGACGACATAGGGTGGTGCGTTTTGCGGTGCGTCTTGCGGCGCGGGGCTACGCTCGAAGTTCCCGCGCCGCTCTCCTCTCCGCGCGTCGTATGCGGTGATCCATGGCACGGTCTAAAATAACTTCTAACTTTTGTTCTCGTCGCAGACGCATGACGCAGGTCGAGCAAGCGGCTATGTCGCCACGGGGTAACGAAAGAATATCGAATTTATTAATGTGATGAGTCTGTGAAAAGTGCATACTTAACTGTGCTTAAGCTTTTTTAAAGCAGAATAACAATGGCTGGGATGCACGTCTTTCCTTCTTTATATAATTCTGATACTAACTGCGGAACTGCTGAAAAATTATATTTTTAGCTCTAAAAACGTCACCGCACACCATCACTAGAATTTGATAAATCTCCTGGACGACCCTCGTGCATAATGCATGCGCGTACCTAGTGTTATCCAGCGGGTTTTACTGAATTTATCAGATGAGAATAAGGTGTATTGTGAGAGAAAATAAATACTTACATTTTTACCCGACGGCAAACGGTATGTGGTGTAGGTATGTAAAAACGTTGTTTATCAGTTCCCACAGCCTAAATAAGTAAGCGGATTTGAACAAAAACAAAACAATAAACACAAAAAAAAACAATCATTCGCCTGTGATGTAACCTAACCATCACGCCGTGAGATTCGAGATTACACCAGTGACTAAGGAGAGCCAAGGTAATGGATACTCACAATCGAATCTTGAATTGTTACATTATAGGTGAATTGTTACATTACAGGCGCCTTAAAATATCATATCACTGGATATGGCGATGACTCGCCGTAGGTGAGTGTATGTTCCTTGGACGATGACGTGGCAGGATATCCAATATGGCGGTCCCTATCCGCCATTATAGCGTTTTATACTTTCACCAAAGATATAAATATGTATAAAAAGACAGTCAAAGCTGTGAACTCGTCGAAAAAAATAGCGTCCAACTGTTGGCCGCTAAATGTACGCACACTAGAAAAGCACAATGACGTGGCGCGTGTGTAAGACGTAGCTGTCCCTGTCACGCACACCAGCATAACAAAGTTGGCCTGTTTTTTTTTAGTTCTTTAGCATCGCGACATACTATGTAGATATTTTATAAATAATCAAACCTTTTCACTTCGTTTTTTTCTGTAGTCGAATTCTAGTTTTTTCGTTTTACTGAGGTTACAATTCGGTAGCCAATTAATAAGCCAAGTACCGACAACAAACAGAAAGTTATAAATGTGTAAGAATGCCTAAAACTTTCTTTCCTATGGGACCATTAAACCGGCTAATATTTTGGTAGATAAAACGCCAAGATATCTTCAATATCGGTGTACCTATATTTTGCGGTAAGATCCGCTTTTGTATTGTGTTCACGTTGCACCCTCTGGTGGCAAAAGAGTGGGGCCTGGAAGTAAGCGAGATACTGAACACTGTTTGCACAGTTAGGGCATTTGTGCACTACAAGGAAGGAATTTTACTGTCCGGAAGTAAAAATGTGAACGCAGCTGAATTACTTGAAGTTCGAAAACCGACCTTACTGCTTGGAAATAAAGGTGCTATCAACATCGGACCGTAAAAAATCGGACTGCCGGACAGTAAAATTCCTTCTAGTGCACAAACGCCCTTTGACAAAAAATATATACAACAAAAAGTATAAGTATGTAGGTAGTTTAAAATATTTAAGGGATGATGTAGGTACTGAGAGACTTTACTTATTAATCCTAACTTATGTATATCCTAACTTATCCTAATCTTGTAATATATTATAATTATAAGTAAGTAATTATAATTAAAATATATAATTATAATAATATTATAAGTACATGCGAAAGTGAGTTTGTTTTTTTGTTTATTCGTTTGTTACGCTTTCACGCTAAAATGGCCGAACGGATTTGGATGAAATTCAGTACATGGGTAGACCATGACCTGGAATAGGACATAGGATTCTTTTTATCACGATATTTTCACGAGATCGACACCGCGGGCATCAGCTAGTATTTTATAAAAATAATTAAGGACCACGGGATTTTAATTTTCTTCTCAGAGTAGTCAGATAGGAAACGCCGACCTCATCTAGCTTATTTTTACAACTTCTTAATATGACGTGTAAAAGTGATTCCAATATCCTATTTACAGAATAAACAATTTCATTTCATTTCATTTCATTTCAATGAAAGTTGTAATTTTTGCCGACGGGAAAACCCACAGACATAAATGGCATGTACGTATTACTGAAATCGCTTTCACTCATAGTAACCCGCTTTTTTAGAAGCCCGCTCCTGTTTACAAGGCCAGATAAGGTAATCAGCAGTAGTAATCAGAGCGGCGCCCAGGAATGGGCCGCTTCGAGCCCAACACCTCCATGCTGATAAGTTTGGCTTATTTTTAAACAAAATGGAGGAAAAAGTAACATATTTTACGTGGTAAAAGGTTATGAAACAGGCAGATTAAAAAAGGTCAGGAATTAAGATTGCAAAAAAGTCTGGCCAAAAACAAGCGTTATTATTTTCACTGTGTTGGCAATACTTATGGCAATGTGATGCGGAGGAATAAGGTAGGTAAATATCGTGAGAGTTTGGAGAATGAATGAGGCTATAAGAGTAAGGGGGGACCTGCCAGGGTTGCGGGCAAGGCCGAAAAGGATACCGGGACCCTTGGCAAGAGGCAACTGAAGGAACACGGGTGGGTTTTAGTTAATAAAAGTCTGACACGCCCTCCCGCTCCGCCCAGAGCGGGAGAAGTCATTTGATGATTTCCCATCCTCAAAAAAAATAAAAAATAAGGGTAGGTATGGGAAGACCAATGAAACGATGAATAGACCGTGTAAAATATCATAATACTAACTGCGCCCCGCGGTTTCACCCTCATAAGCCACGTTCCCAAGAGAATATCGGTATAAAACGTATCCTATGTCCTTTTCCAGGTCACGGTCTATTCATGTGCCTTTCATCCAAATCCGTTCAGCCGTTTTAGCGTGAAACCCTAACAAACCAACAAACAAACACACTTTCGCATTTATAATATTAATTAATAAAAATAAAAATATAATATTTATGATATAAAGTTAGGATACTATATATAATTGAATGTATTCAATACACTTTTATCACCACAAAATATCAAATTAAAATGCCTTACTATCTAATAACGTAAATCTGTGAACATTTCTTTCATACAACGGCTCATCAACTGCGAAACACAGCACGTCCGTATATTACCACTGCAAACTTACCCATGCTGATAACTTACAGGAATATAGAGTTTATGTCCATGCACTAGGCGTGTTGAATGTGGTACGAGGATATTGGCACCTAAGCAAAGACATGTCGGAACATGGTTTTGGAACCCAGCCAGCTTGCGCACCGTTGTTTGCGGAGCTAACTCGTAGAGGTATTTTAGTTGTAAAATCTGAAGCATAGGAACTATGTTCTGTTTCAAAATATTGGTCATTGTGGTTTAGATAAATATTGTGTGTCGAGAGATTTCATTGAATGTTTTGACAGTAGAGGTTCTTGCAAAAGAATTTGACTGAAACCTCCTCTGATGATAAAACTATAGATAACTAGCTTTTTCCACGGCGTTGCCCGCGTGGTTGTCGGATATCGTATCACGGGAACGGACTAGCGGGATACTTAAAAAATGCTGGGTTTCCTATAACTTTCATTCTCTGTATCACCCCTTATAGGATTATTTTTGAAACAAAAAGTATAGTCTATGTCCTTCGCCAAGATGCCATCTATCTCCTTGCCAAATTTTGTCGAAATCCGTTCAGTGGTTTAGGCGTGAAAAGGTAAGATACAGAAAGACAGACACACAGACAGAGTTACTTTCGAATTAATAATATTAGTATGGAGAATGGATGGTGTCTGTCTCCTGATAGCCTTATTAAATAACCTATAGGTATCAATTGAATGGCGTCTAATGGGACTGCTCTATTTTGTCACAGTCGTTCCGAATTTTGGGCTTAAATGTCTTATGGTGGAATCCGACGATCGGCAATATTGCAGACGGACTCGTACGGCTGACGACCACAGACCGCCACGCACCGCACCACCGCGCACCGCGCACCGGGGAACTTCCGATGTCTGCGACCTTCCCACGGTCCGACTTCCAGGCTCGTCAGTGTCCGTCCGCAAAATCGCGGATCGTGGCATTTCGGTATATGGGATCTAGCGCACTAGACGGCCGCGACCCGGGCTAGTCGTGGCCGTCGAGTGGTATTGTATGGTCCAAAGCTAGTTGGCCGTTGCGACCAAGTGCGCGATTTGTATCGCTTACCTGGTCGCTGCGACCACTGGTCGTGGTCGTGGCCGTCTAGTGCGTGAGATCCCTTAAAGTTATGACTGAATCGAAAAAAAAAATCATATGGTTTCACCTAATGAAAGTAGGGAAAAAATATACCTCTAAAACATTATTATTATGCTCTGTTCCCTAGTCTAGTATAAGAAAAGGTAACAATAAAGATTAAAAAATATTCGCGTATCCCGTACCTACACGTCTGGTATTTCCTTTCAGTTCCATATTGGGAACATTCCGACTAGGGCAGGGTTTAATATAAAAATATAATACATTTGTACTGTTTGCTTAGGCCAGTCCTTATTGAGTCAAACCCCGCGGGGCTCGCCGTACAAACTATGAAATTCGTTTACATTTGCTCTGGGCCAATTCTGAGAGTGTGTAGTTTTTTGATTTTTCTTGATATTGGCGAGATCCTTTTGGTATTATAGGTGACTATTGGAGTAGTCATCCCTGAGAGGAAATGGCGTAAAAAACTCAGGGGGCAAGGTCTTTTTAGGGCAGTTTTTATTTTTATTTAGTTTTTATTTTTATGGTTTTTATATATTTTCTATATCCTTCCTTATATTTGAATAAATTGTATTCCACAATTTTCATTATTGCACCTAAAGGTTGCACCTGCATAACCCAAAGGTTGACTGGTACAAAATACCGATGGCATTAAGTCCGCCTCTGTACATTTGGGTGCAGTATTAAATAAATAAATAAATATAATTAATGAGCTGGACCTTCAATAAAGATTGGTCCTTGGCAGCTCTGGACAGAGAGGTGGAAAGAGAGTAGGGAGGCTTTTTTACAGCAGTGGAACAGTAATGGCTTATAAAAAAATGACAAATGTTATATACTTAGGTACAATCTACAATCTAACACTAAATTAAATGACTAACTATAAACAAATACATACAAAAGCAAACACTTGTGTACTCGTCCGCATCGCTGTCATCCGGAAACGTGCCCAGAAGACTAGTAGCATTGCCACGTTGAATGGCAATGCTAATTCTTTGGCCAAAGAACGAGCCCCCTGGTCACAACAATAAGTCAAAAAACATCAAAATGCGGGGTACACACACGATTCCTACAGTCTACGAGTATTTAAGATTTTTAAAGCAAATAATGTTTTTAATTTACCTTTAATAGCACTTGCATTCAATATTTGCATTAAAAAAACACTGCTTTCCTTAATAACACAATGTCCAAAATTCACTCAAAGTGAAAAAAACAATTGTTCGTTTATTTGGAAAGCGAATTATTGCGAACACGACATCATTTAACATGTATTTACGTACCTACGTGGCACGCGGGCGACAGTGGTACGGTTGGCATACATGAATAATAATACCTGCGTCTGTCTGTTGAACGTGCGGCTTTCTATTTTGTGGGAGATTAATTTGATAAGGTTTTCTGGTAAGTAAAAATAAGATGGTTTACGTTGATTTTTTTATCACAGTAATTTTAGTTTATCGCGAAAAACTCAATAAGTACCGAGCAGAACTTCATACGGTTTATGAGGTAGGTTTAGGTGTATAATTTATTTAAGGTTTTGTATAAGATATTTTACCAATAACCGTGTGAAGCAAGGGCGAGTCCATTTTTTTTTTACTATATCTATTCAATTTAAGATCCGACATCCTATTTTACTATTTATTTTAGATATTTAAGATGATACCTTTATCTTGCGTCAGTTATTCATTTTTATAAGCAGTTCCAATCGGAATATTTGACAAGAGAAAAAAAATGAAGATTTTTTAACTTTTAACTGAAAAAAGATCTATTTTTTCAGTGCCTAGTTTGCTTGCCCATTTAAAAAACAATTTTCTGTCCTTTCATAACAGCTCGCCACGTCACTCCAGTCATAGTCTATGCCTGTTACGATTTGAATACTAATTGCAACTCACTTGAATGTCACCTCCGCAGTGTCAGCCTCATTAGTGAAGTAACAAGCATCGTAACCATCCAAAGGTTTTGAGGTCGTTCCGAAGACTGGCGGCCAAATGACGGTTAGGATATTAACGGTCACATAGTCTTTAGTCTTTAGTAGTTTTAGGAGCTCGTGGCTAAGTAATAACAGCCGCACGGGTCGATTATTGATTGATTTGTTGACCATGTATTAATTTAACTGTATTTTGATATTTTGAAATTTATGATAACTAACTTTGACATGTAAAATAATTTTAATTTGAATGCCGATACATAATAATATTGTATGCCTATTAGGCAGGACATAATATTGGAACTTTAATTTTTTGTTAAGACCTGTAACAAACATATACTATATCTAATCAACAATAAAGATATTTTGAATATTGAATTTTTTGCTTGCCGGGGTTGGTTCGTGGATGGGTGACCATCTTTACATACCGAGACTCCTCCGTACCTCGGAAAGCACGTTAAGCCGTTGGTCCCGGCCGTCATTTGTGGATCTTTGACAGTCGTTACGGGTCGTCAGAAACCCTAAAGTCTGACAACCAGTCTTACCAAGCGGTATCTTATTACCCAGTTATTGGGTTGTGGAGGTCAGATAGGCAGTCGCTCCATGTAAAATACTGGTATTCAGCTGCATTCGGTTAGACTGGAAGCCGAACCCAACATAGTTGGGAAAAGGCTAGGCAGATGACTATGAGTCTTTAGTCTAAGAGGTTAGTTTGCGTTTACCGAATTATGAGAACCATGTATAGTCCGCATCGTAGGTACCTTTTATACCACTTCTGACAAACGTTTCCAGTAAATTAAAATTTCACTAAGGTAAGAAAGAAAGAAAACTATTTTATGGACAGCTATTTTATAGAAAACTATTTCCTGTGTAGAACTATTTTATTCTACACAGGAAATACAAACAGAAACCTTATAACAGTAAGTACCTAGCTGTCACTTAAACAAAAAAAGAGTTATGAGGAACAAGGTGTAAAGTTCACTCATTCACTATAGAAAAGGGAGGATCCTCCGACCAGACGTGTGTTGTGTCTGGCGGGCAACTGCCCAACGATTGATGTAGGATTCTTGTATACAGTATGTTAACTAACAAAGGGCGTTCCCGTTAACCTGCAATAGTATAGCGTCTATACATGCAAAAAAAATATTACCATAAAAAAAAAATGTTTTTTTTTTGTTTTTGTATAGTAAAATATTTACAAAAAATATTAAATTGTTACGGAAAATAAACTCTCTGTACACGCCCACTTGTCACACTTGCTTTTCTACGTTGAAATACAAGTGTGCGTGTACAGAGTGTTTCTTTTACGTTTAAATTTAATCGTTTTGTGAACATTTCACGACACAATTTTTTTTTTTTTTTTTTTTTTTTTTTTTTTTTTTTTTTTTTGTTTTTAGCATGTGCACACGCTATACTATTGCAGGTTAACGGGAACGCCCTTTGTTAGTTAACATACTGTATAATGTCCGTCGCGCGGTGAACTCTAATGGCGTGATGCAGGATTTATGAGACATCAGGATTTTTGTGTGACGTCAGGTCTTTGATGCGTAGTTCGCATGTGGCGATGTAGATGCCGCCACAGGCCTTGTCGTTTTATTACGTGGAAGTGATATTCAAAAATGGTGGTGGTAAAGCAATTACAAGGTCGACTGTACCTATGTAGGAACATTCTGTCGAATTCATTATAATATGTCATGAACTCATGAAATCACAACAGTACTCCTCGAATGGCCAGGCACTGAAGGCAGGTGCTTAGTACACCTACATTTCGCTGGTTAAGTCAAGAGGAGGCTCGAGCATCCTCGCTATTCTTAACCTGTACTAGTACAGACGCCAGCACATCAAGCTACTACAATCTGTCAAATTTCTTTAATAGATTTTCAATTTTATCGCTAAAGCATTAAGGTTCAAGGTTGATTGGGAAAATCTGAGTTTCGGGTAGCTTGACCTGCTGGCGTCTGTACATACCTGGAGCTCGTGGCTAACACAGCACACAGCCGCACGGGTCGATCCATCAGGTTAAGCTACGCTTGCCGGGGTTGGTCCGTGGCTGGGTGACCATCTTTACTTAACGAGACTCCTCCGTACCTCGGAAAGCACGTTAAGCCGTTGGTCCCGGCTGTCATTTGTGGATCTTTGACAGTCGGTACGGGTCGTCAGAAGCCTGAAAGTTTGACAACCAGTCTTATCAAGGGGTTTCGTATTACCCAGTTACTGGGTTGTGGAGGTCGGATAGGCAGTCGTTCCATGTAAAATACTGGTATTCAGCTGCATTCGGTTAGACTGGAGGCTGACCTCAATATAGTTGGGAAAAGGCTGGGCAGATGATGACTATTGTACATACCTACTGGTACACAATCGGTATTAGAAGTTTGACATGGTACTGGCGCGAGAATTGACTGTTTTTGGTCACCTTTAATTTGTTCGTTACACAATGGAGATAAACAATCACAAATAAAAACGGATACAGAACTAGAATAGAATAGAATAGAATAGATTTATTTATTTGCAATGTAGGTACATAATATTAGGTGTTACAAAGTTTTATGGTTCCTTGTACATTCTACCTTAATTGGCATGCAAACTAGACAAGCAAATGACATAGCGTTGCGGGCGCCTAGAAAAAACTATGGCAGGAGTACTATTCTGTATGAAGGAGCACAGCTTTACAATAAATTGCCTCGGAATGTAAATTAAATTAAATTAAATTAAATTCATTTATTTCCAGGTAAATAACACCCATTGCCAGACATAAAATAATAGAAATCAAAATAGAATTAAAAAAAAAAAATCAAACATTAAATTAAATCCGATTAAATAAAATCAAATCAAAATAAATCAATAAAAACAAAACAAATCAAATTAAAATAAAATAAATACATAATCAAAAAAAAATCCAAAAAAAAAAGAAAAAAAAAAAGATCAAAAATCCATGTATAGTTTCGAAAAATCTCTGAAGAACCACATTTTAGCGGATTTAAAATTTTAAAATGTCTGCGAGTACTGTACTTAACTAACATAACTAACTTATAAATATACTTGCTTGTGTAACTTATTTTGGTTGTGTAACCGTCGCGGTCGCGTCGCCTTTAATATACTAATTAGAAATAAGTTTTTTTTCTCAAATTTCTTAAACCATAAACCATAGATAAAGTTCAAAATTGCGAAAGTAAAAAAAAAACCGCTTCACTTCCACTCCCTCTTCTACGATGGAAATTAACTCTAAGCCAGCTCAAAATAGAGATGGGTTGTAACAGGTGAAACACGATAATTATCTGTTATCACTGTGACTGTAACAAAAAAATAACAGATCCAAATATCTGTCTGCCTGTTATTTTTGTACGGATGATACATACGTATTTAAATCTCAATTGAATATCTTCATTATTTATTTTCGTTAAAGTCGAAAATCGTATCCGAAGTTTTAACAGTAACAGCCGCGGTAAGTCTTGAGGATCTGTGATTTATAAGTAACAGATATTTTTTATCGGTAGAAGCAATTTTTATCTGCTATTTTTTAATATCTGTTATTTCTATCTGTGACGATAAATACGCCTCACTCCTAGCTCAAAACAGCTCCACAATATTGCTAGCCGTTACTTTCTCTTGAGCTTGAATATAAGGAGCTCTTCACTCAAGCTGTCACTTCAACACCATTAATATGCTTAAACCCAATACGTTACTGTACTGCTCGACGTACTTCTAAACTCTAAACATAAAATAAAGACTGTTTACATGGATGCTGTACAGTCATTTTTGTATTGGAAGTTTTCATTTATATTTATTTATGTAAGAGCTTTTGCCGGCGGTTTAGCCCGCGTGGAGGTTGGAAATTTTCCCATAGGAACGTACTACCGGGATGAAAATATGTTCCTATGTTCTAACCCGGGTCATGGTCTAGCTGTGGACCAAATTTCATCAAAATTCAATCAGCCGTTACGGCGATAAAAGGCAACAGATAGACCTTAATCTGAGATCTACAAAAATACAACTGGCCTGTACTAATTCTCCCAGTGCTGAGGGCCTAGACAAGTGACAATCGCTTCCAAAGCGTTTCGTATTTCTACAGCGACTTTCAACAGGATTGACATAATATTTTCGATAGCTTATGTCAGTCCAATACATTTTTGCCTTTTCCATCATCGTTATCGCTGATAGAAAGTTACTTTGTCTAGGGCCTCTGGGCTGATGCCTCTTCTCATAAAGAAGAACACGATTTCTCAGCGTATTAGCGATTTCAGACCAGTAGAAACCCAGGAAACCCTGGGCTTCTCACGGTGTTGTCTACCATCAGGCGTGATCGGGGTAAAGAGAAGGCGAATGTGGCAAAAAAAAAATTGAAATTATAAATTCATCTTTGGTAGGTAGGTACCTACTCAACTTTATTAAGATGTACGAAAATATACATTAAAATGAATAAAGACAATATATACATAGCACATTAACTAACTATTAACATTAGCTACTTCATTAAATGATTGATTAAGACTAATTATACAAGTAAACAATTAACTAAAATATGGCGTCGCGAAAATTCCTCCGCATCGCTGTCGGCTGGTAGTGTACCCAAGAGACTGGCGGCATTGCCACGTTGAATGGCAATGTTTAGCCTCTAACGAAGGTAAAATCTCCTCATTTTTTTAGTCACATGCGTTTCCTCCCTCTTCATCACATGAACATAACAGGCCAAAAGATTACGTTTCAACTTTTCTGTCACTGGCGCCACTTCTAAACTTCCCCTTATATACTCATTTCTTACCACTGTAGCTGCACCATAGTCCAAAGTGTGCGCGCCGCGCGCGCCGGCCGAACGGCCGACCGCGGAGCCCTAGCGCCCCGCTACCGCCACCTCGATGGTGGCGCCCCCGTCGTGAGTTTGAAGAACTACAGACTGATACGTGCTGTGCTATGATTGGTCTATTCAAAATGTTTAATTTTTAAGTAACCCGCATTAAGATTTGTATTAGTAACTAAGCTTTTCTAAAATAAATCCAGTACGATTTAGCGCATTGAACTGATCGTTTCTATAAATCACCTCAGCTCCTAACAGTGGTGACCCCGCGAACAACTCATCGCAACCATCGCAAATCATGCCCAACCCAACCGAGACCAGTTGTAGTGAATCTACGGTAGTGCAAATCCCAGAAGTGGCCGGTATTTCGCTATCGCTACGGATTCCAGCATTCTGGCGCGACCGAGCCCGATTATGGTTCGTCAGTTTTGAAGCCGCTACCCACGATTTAAAAAAAGGACAGCGAGAACTAGCACAGATGGTGATCGCGCGACTGGAAAAGCAAGATGTAGAACAGATTTGTGACCTGCTATACGACCCACCAACAGCACGACAGTACGACTTGTTGAAGGAACGTCTGATATCGGTCTACGAAGAGTCAGAAAACCGGCAATTTCAAAAGCTATTGTCAGATATGGAGCTCGGTGACCAGAAGCCCTCACAGCTACTTCGACGCATGCGAAACCTAGCACGTGACAAGGTTCCAGATTCCACATTGCGACTCATGTGGATGAATCATCTTCCAGCCCAGGTACGATCCGTTCTCGTCGTCACAAAAGAAACCAGCCTAGACGAATTATCGCTGCTAGCAGACAAGATGACAGAACAAGCCCAAGAAGTCACAGCTGTATCATGTGAGCAACAACCAACTCAAAGCCAGCCAAAAAGTGATGCACAATATCTAGACGAAGAAATTAAAAAATTATCACTAGAAGTAGCTTCGCTCAAGTCGTCACAACAACATACATGCCGCTGTCGGTACCGCAGACGCGAACATTCATCGCATAGATCGCGCTCACGCTCACGCTCTGGTGCATATATGCCGTCTCGCTCACGCTCAGGCACACCATCGCCGTATTGCTATTACCACAGGAAGTTTGGCAAAGACGCTAGATGTTGTCGTCAACCATGTTCTTATGACAACAGGGAACATAAAAAAAACACGGAAAACTAGCACAAGCGCTAGATGCGGCGGACTCTGGCGTTTACAACGAATCATACCGCCTATTCATCTATGACAAGACATCAAGACTCACATTCCTGGTAGACACAGGTGCGAACATATCAGTAATACCACGGACAAAAGGCCAACGCTTGAAGAAATTACCATTCACGCTATATGCCGCTAACAACACTGTCATCTCCACCTACGGTGAAACAACGTTGGAGCTAAACTTCAATCTGCGCAGGCCATATAGATGGAAGTTTGTAGTCGCCGACGTCAGCAAACCTATCATCGGAGCAGATTTCCTTAATCATCACCAGCTCAACGTCGATCTACGAAATCGAAGGTTGATAGACATGACAACCAAACTGTCTGTCGCGGCACCGGCACGAGTATCAAACCAACCCACAGTACGTAGTGTCGACCTGCAGCAATCGTACCACGATATACTCGCTGATTTCCCAGGCACAACTCGAGTGACGTCAATGAAATGAAGTCCGCAGAACAACGTCGAACACTACATTGAAACTACAGGACCGCCGATACATTGTCGAGCACGACCAATACCACCGCACCGTTACGCTAAGGTTAGACACGAGTTCGAAGACATGATCAATCAAGGCCTATGCAGACCAAGCAAAAGCCCGTGGTCAAGCCCACTACATGTTGTAACCAAGAAAAATGGCGATTTACGCGTCTGTGGCGATTACCGGCGACTGAACACAGTGACTAAACCAGACCGATACCCCATACCTCGAATCAAAGATTTCACGTACCACCTGGCCGGAAAGAAAGTACTATCAACGATCGATTTAAATCGCGCATACCAACAAATTGTTGTCCGAGAACAAGATATCGAGAAAACTGCCATTATAACCCCGTTTGGACTCTACGAATTCCCGAGAATGTGTCCAGGCCTTAAAAACGCGGGACAGACATTCCAACGCTTCATTCACGATACCCTGCGAGGATTGGATTATGTTTTTCCTTTTGTCGACGATCTATTGGTAGTGTCAACAAACGACAGCGAACATCGAGAACATCTGCGCACTGTACTCAAGCGATTAGAAGATAACGGGATAACAATTAACCCCGCAAAATGCGTTTTCGGCCAGCCAACAGTAAAGTTTTTAGGATACACAGTATCAAGCGAAGGCATCAGACCACCAGAGGAGAAGGTCAAGGTCATCAATGACTATCCCAAACCCAAGACGGTAGAAAAACTACGAAGTTTTCTTGGAATGCTTAACTACTACCGTGACAACATTCCAAACGCCGCAAGTTTGCAAGCGCCGCTCAATGCCTATCTACATAATTCTAAGAAGCGCGATAAAACAATAATCCAGTGGACCGATGAATCATCACTCGCATTCGAAAATTGCAAAAAGAATCTACGCGACGCCGTACTGCTCGCACATCCCTGCCACACCGCCCCACTCTCAATAATGTGCGACGCATCGAACAGTTGCGTCGGCGCGGTACTCCAACAGCACGTAAACAATATGTGGCAACCACTCGGTTATTTTTCAAAGAAGTTATCGGATACACAGTTGAAGTACAGTACCTATGACCGGGAACTACTTGCAATGTATATGGCAGTGAAGCATTTTAGGAAAATGCATGAAGGACGTGAATTAATCGTGTTCACCGACCACAAGCCGCTTACCTACGCATTATCAAAACTATCATCGGACAGCGAAACCCAACGAAGAACTCGACAGTTGTTATTTATCAGTGAGTTTACAACTGATATTCGACACATCAGTGGGAATGACAACGTTGTGGCTGATACACTGTCACGCATCGAGACAATTACCTGCCCCACAACCATAGATTATTCAAGCTTAAGAGAAGCACAAAATAAAGACGATCAATTACCCACATTGAAGAAACAAAGTAATATTCAATTCAAGCAAATTACTTTGCCAGGTACCAATGACAAAATATACTGCGAAACGTCGACTAACAACGTACGACCGTATTTACCAAAGGATTTCCGATTAGCTGCTTTCAACGCGCTGCATGGAATAAGCCATCCTGGTGTTAGAACAACGCGCAGACTTATGAAAGACAAATACTTCTGGCCAAGCATGAATGTAGACATCGGCAAGTGGACCAAGTCATGTGTAGCTTGTCAGCGAGCGAAGGTGCATCGGCATACAAGTAGCGAGTTATCAACATTCGCACCCACCGAGCGTTTCAAACACATACACATTGATATCGTAGGCCCGCTACCTACGTCATCAACCGGTCATCGTTATTTACTTACCATTATCGACCGCAAGACACGATGGCCAGAAGCAACGCCTATTATGGACATTACTGCAGAAACCATCGCGAGGACAACATATGAGACGTGGATCGCGAGATTTGGATGCCCAGAGACTCTGACCAGTGATCAAGGTCGGCAATTTGAAAGTCAGCTGTTCAATGCCTTAACCAACCTACTTGGGATACACCGTGTACGTACAACGCCATACCATCCTCAGAGCAACGGCATTATTGAACGCTGGCACAGATCACTCAAGGCCGCGCTCACCGCACGCCTCACAAAGGGAAGTACATGGATCGACGAGCTACCGACTGCACTGCTCGGACTACGCGCTGCTTGTCGCACTGATACCGGTGTAACGGCTGCACAGCTCACCTACGGTTGTAACCTACGACTCCCAGGTGATTTCTTCTCACCAACACCACGCAGTGAAATAATGAACTCGGAATACGTCGACAAAATACGCAAAACAATAGACAGTCTCAAGCCATCACAAATCCAGCCGCACAGCAACAACCGTGCCATATTCGTGCATTCAGACCTAGACAAATGCCACGCAGTCTTCATCAGAGTTGACGCCGTACGTAAACCACTGCAACCAACGTATGACGGACCCTACATAGTGTTGAAGCGGGAAAACAAAGTGTTCACACTGCAGCTACCAAGCCGGCAAAGTTCAGTGTCAATAGACCGGCTGAAGCCAGCGTATATAGTCAACGACGACGCCTCATCAGCACTGGCACCTGACGTTCCCGTACAGAAAACCTCATCCGGACGGACTGTCCGGCGACCCGTACGCTTCGCTTGAGGGGGAGCACTGTAGCTGCACCATAGTCCAAAGTGTGCGCGCCGCGCGCGCCGGCCGAACGGCCGACCGCGGAGCCCTAGCGCCCCGCTACCGCCACCTCGATGGTGGCGCCCCCGTCGTGAGTTTGAAGAACTACAGACTGATACGTGCTGTGCTATGATTGGTCTATTCAAAATGTTTAATTTTTAAGTAACCCGCATTAAGATTTGTATTAGTAACTAAGCTTTTCTAAAATAAATCCAGTACGATTTAGCGCATTGAACTGATCGTTTCTATAAATCACCTCAGCTCCTAACACCACCATTTTTTCACCGGAACACGATAGTAGGTAATGTTTTAAATTAAATCTTTGTTTGACAACAAACCCAGCGTTGCTACTGAGAACAAACCCTCAAAATGCTGAGTTATTTCTTTATTAGTCTACGTAGCCCATTAAGAAAATGTTTGGCCGCATTACCGGATAATGACGGCCCTGACAAACAGCCCTGCGCGACGCCACTTTGTTATTTTGGCGGGTCTAAGTTATGGCAAGCGATTCCCTTAGTGACTGGGGTATTTATAGTAAGAGGTGCCTGTTGGTACGAATCTAGGTGAATGGTTACCTTGTTTCTGAAAGCCTGTAATGAACGGGCCTATCTTTTAACTCAGCTTTAGAAATAATACTTTTGGCTGTATTTCTGGGGAAGGAATGATTGCATTATAGAAACAGTTGACATGCTGCGCCGATTGCAAATAAAATTGGGCAAATGGGTGGTACATTATAAAGGTGTATCTCTTCATACACGAAATCTCTTAAGGGAAATATTAATCTCTTCTAATCATTATGAGCAACTTTCACTACGGGACCAAACCAGAAATCGCGAAAAAACATCAGGTTGTCCCTACATTTTGACGAGCTATACGAACATAAACGTAGGGAACAGCAGATTTTTATCAAGATGACGGCAAATATCTATAATCATTTGTGGATGGCATAGACA
The DNA here is from genome assembly GCA_947522985.1 of Lithophane socia. NCBI lineage: Eukaryota > Metazoa > Arthropoda > Insecta > Lepidoptera > Noctuidae > Lithophane > Lithophane socia. The sequence continues at coordinate 13,332,061 of OX383270.1, read as the reverse complement.
ATTGGCAGCACAAATATGTGACATCGAAGGAGCACCAATCTATCTGACTAAACAAGTGACGCCAAAATAAAAGATGTTGTATCGGCTTCAAAAAGATTTTGTCTGATTGATTGACAGCTGCCAATTTGCCATTTCATACAACTGTCAAAATGACAGTTGTGATTTGAATGTAGGTACCGACAATAGTTAGTTTTGGTGGTCAATTAGCTAAACAATGAATTTCTCTAACTTTATTTGTAAATATAACCTACCAGTTATTTATTACATTTCAATATCCACGCAGAGAAATAAACAACCAGACTCAAGCCATCTCGTCGAAACTCAAGTCAGTTAAATATGTATTTACCCTCGTCCATGTGTACTAACTTTAAGTTCGCGTCGCACTATGTTGGTAGTTACCAATTTATTGCAGCGAAGCGACGGGTAGCGGTGACGTATTTGTGTATCTTCACGACAACGCTACATGGAGAAAGCAGATAATGAAGGTAGGGTGTTATGTTTGGCAAAATCATCATCATCTGCCTAGCCTTTTCCCAACTATGTTGGGGTCGGCTTCCAGTCTAATCGGATGCAGCTGAATACCAGTTGTTTGGCAAAATATGGGATTAAATTGTGGTTTCTCCTTACAAATGCGAAAGTGAGTTTGTTTGTTTGTTACGCTTTCACGCTAAAACGGCTGAACAGATTCGGATGAAATTTGGCACAAGGGTAGACCATGGCCTGGAACAGAACAAATTATACTTTTTATCCCGATATTCACACGGGATCGAGACTTGCACGGGTTAAACCGCGGAGCGCAGCTAGTAATTTATATAAGTATTCCACACACATAAGGCTAGGCTAGCAACATAATGATATAGATAGTTATATAATGAGTGCAGCGCAGTGCAAGTTTGAGTCTCGTTAAATGCTCCGTCACTACCACTTAGTGCTGCGATCTAAGCCTTGAATGTCACAGGGCTGCCCCCGAAGATCTAAGATATCTAGTTTACAGAATTAAATAACCTTTTTCAAACAATAATTACGGTAACCCGGATGCAAAAAAGCCGTTTACACCAAGTGGATGTTTCAACACCAATTATACCAATGAGTTGTTCAATAAATTATAACATAACATCACGCCTGTAATCCCCGAAGGGTTAGGCAGAGATGTACCTATAGTACACCCATTTTTTACCCGACTACGGCGAAGAAAAAAGGAGGGTTATGATTTTGACCGGTATGTATGTATGTATGTATGTATGTATGTATGTTCATCTGTTCCCTCCTATCTTCCAAACCACTTATCACAATTTGACAAATGAGGTATCGTTAGAAGCGTCGTGATTGTCCGCTGGTTATAGGCTATGTGAAGTCACATTAAATTAGCCCTCTAGATGACATAAAGTGAGGAACTTAAAAAAAAAAATGGTTTAATCGTACCATGTTGGGTATCAAATGAAAGGGCTTAATGAGCACATTTCAAAAATATATATATTATAACCCCAAAAGAATTTAAAAAAAAATCAAGTAATAAAAACTAAAACCCAACTACGACTTAAAAGGTATAAGACACCACAGACAGACAAATTAAAAATCCGGAGTCACACGTAATCTGTTCGATTTATGCCCTAACACGTGTGACTCCGGATTTTTAATTTGTCTGTCTGTGGTGTCTTGTTTATACCTTTTAAGTCGTAGTTGGGTTTTAGTTTTTATTACTTGATTTTTATACAAGTTATGTTTAAGTCCCATGTAATAGGGGGGCGAGTCTTTTGCCATAAACCGGGCACAAATCCGAGCTACTACTGAAAAATTCCAGATCAAAAACCCCAATTAGCAGACACTAAAATTAGCAGATCCGACAACCCTAGACGAAAATCGATTGCTGTCTCCATATTCGCTTGAGAACACTCTCGGAGCTGCAATTGTAAGCAAAGCATCACGATGTTACTCAGCACATACCATACTATAGATGAGGCTTAAGGTACCATTCCGTAGTTGACAGCCGGTAACTGCAGGCGACGTGTCGCCGCGACACTACTGAGGCCCTGGACCAAGTGACATTCTATCAGCGATAACGATAATGGAAAAGGCAGTTTAAAGGACTGACATAAGCTATCACAAAGCTTATGTCAATCCTGTTGAAAGTCGTTGTAGAAATACGAAGCGATTTTCACTTGTCTAGGTTTCTATATTATTTCAGTATTTCATAGAAATTGATAGAAACCAGTCTTGGCGCGGCGACACGTCACCATGTACGTACAACTGCGGCTACGGAATAGTACATTCCTAATATTGAATGGTAAACCTTGAAGGTACCAATACTTTTTGGCAATCTCAGAGAAGAAGAAGACCGAAATATTTGCCTCAATTTAAAACAAAAAGTTAGACGGCACGGTTGGCTCATTGGCTGACCGATTGGCTGTTACGCTACGTTTTTTGGGTTCGATTCTTGCATGACCTGCAGATTGTTGTATTATGATAGTTTACAACCACGATACGGGTCGTCAGAAGCCCGAAAGTCTGACAACCAGTCTTACCAAGGGGTATCTTATTACCCAGTTACTGGGTTATGGAGGTCAGATAGTCGCTCCATGTAAAATACTGGTATTCAGCTGCTTCTACTTAGACTGGAAGCCGACCCCAACATAGTTGGGAAAAGGCTAGGCAGATGATGATGACAATAAAGAAGAAATTCCACTAACTTTGTATTATATAAAACAGTAATAATTGCAACGGGATCTAAACTCACGGGTTCTCGCGTACTAAAAAAACTTCAAAAAGAAACTAACAGCATTATTAATTGTAAAATGCTACTATTCCGTGAATGACTTTCTTATAGATCCTGACTTATAAAATGAATAATTTAATTAAGCTGACATACCTAATTTTGACATTGTTTCAATTATTATAAAAATTATTATTCCTATTGTATTGAAGATATTTGAATTAATGTTTTATTACATTGTATGTACCATGCCGACTATTGTTTCAACTGTTATACCTTAAAAATAATCTATAATTTCATCTTTGCTATTCATTTTATTTTAATTCACTCGTGTTATTATAATGTTGCATGCTTAGTATAAGGTAGATTGTACAAGGATCACCCATAATAGGGAATATGCATGTAATTCAAATATGGGTCAAATATTTTTTTCTATAAACTATGTTACTTCAGAATTATGCCTCCATCAATATTTTTGAATAAAATTTCTTTTTGAGCGAGAAATTAATTTTTTAAATGTCCCAAAAAACCGGGGTACCAATCAAAATGTCAATGTCAAGTCAATCAACAAGTGTCAAGTCAATGTCAAACGCTCCTACAAAAAGGAGTGTTTGACGTTGACTTGACAGTTGCTTGTTGGTTTTCACGGTCTGTGACGTCACCACACCAAGCGCGCCAAATGGAGGGCGTTTAAATAGCCCGGATCGGTTGGATATTTTTAAACATTTTTTTAACTACTTTAAATTGCTTTTTTGCCGTCGAATTTTTTTTTACTATTATTTGACGATGTAAACTATCGAATAAAAATATTAAAAAAATACATGCATATTCCCTCACATCTTATTTACTGTACCTGCAATCTATGCAAATAAATGTTTACTTTACTTTACTTTAGAGCTTAACCATTTGGCCATTACCACAAACATTCATTCATCATAACATAACATAACATCACGCCTGTAATCCTGGAGAGGCTAGGCAGAGGTGTACCTATAGTACTACCCACATTTTGCCAGTTATGTTTTAAGTCCCATGTAATAGGGGGCGAGCCTATTGCCATCAAACGGGCACAAATCCAGGCTCAGGGCTGCTACTGTAAAATTTCAGATTAAAAAACCCATTAACACTTCATTATAATTTATCACAAATCCCATAAATGACTACACACGTGACATTCAGACCACACATATGAAATACAGATGTTAAACACGTTAAATAAAGTTCCAAAAGATTTATTCGTATTTAATCCCCGTCGGCTTTACAAAACAAAGGATTGTGTTAAAAAAATGGCGTTGAATTTGGTGTTATTGTGGTTTGTTGGTGTTACACATATTATACGCACATTTGGAACCACAAACTCGATTTCAACACAATGAATGGATTACAATTTTGTTGAGCGACTTATTATGTTGACACTCTTTGGTGTTTTGTTCGGGTTCCGTACCTAAATTTAGGTAAAACGGGACCCTATTACTAAGACTCCGCTGTCCGTAGTGTCCGTCCGTCTGTCTGTCTGTCTATCCGTCTGTCACCAGGCTGTATCTCATGAACCGTGATAGTTAGTTTAAATGATGATGTATTTCAAAAACAGAATAAAATAAATATTTAAGGGGGCTCCCCATATATCAAACGTGATTTTTTTGCTCGATATTGAAAACGGCAACAGGTAGAGGCTTGAAATATTCACAGAATATTTACTTACATATTCACTTTAAAAATAAATAATTCAATTAAAATAAAACAAATATTTAAGGGGGGCTCCCATATAACAAACGTGATTTTTTTGCCGTAGATCGCTCGTGGCCGGTTTTATTAATTCATTTATTCGTAAGCCAGCCGAATGGTCGTGAATAGGGTTTATTCCACTAATTCCCACTGACTTGAGTAGCTGTGCAGAGTTGGAGTTTCAAGAAAAACATTTTGGAGCAACTTTACACCCTTTTCCCTTCATCCATACTTCCGTACTAATATTATAAATTCGAAAGTAACTCTGTCTGTCTGTCTGTCTGTATGTAGGTTACTTTCCACGCCTAAACCACTGAACGGATTTCGACAAAATTTTGGCAAGAGATGTCTATCTCTTGCCAAAATTTTGTCGAAATCCGTCCGTCCCGTCAGCATCCCGTGGAAGGACATAGGGTCGTACTTTTTATCGACATACTATGCGGGCGAAGCCACGGGCGGAAGCTAGTATTAATAGACATGCGCAATTCTGAAATTAGTGTTTCGGCTTTGTGTTGTCTGATCGTCAGTCGATCAAGAAACTATTTGGTATTGCAATATTTTCATAACTCTTGACAACTTATTAGGCCATGTGAATCAGTCCACTGCTGGACATAGGCCTCTCCCAGGCTGCGCCACAATACCCTGTCCTCCGCCTTCCGCATCCAGTCTGTCCCAGCCAACTTTTTCTAAGGTAGGCCATCCTCACTAACTTAATTAAGTTCCCGTGTTCCTCGCGTAGTAAAATAAAATATTTTTAGGTTCCAGTTAGTTACTATAAAATGTCGGTACAATGCTCTTGTATTTTGATTCCTTATTGCTTCAACACACGAATGTTTTCCAAACTATTTCGTAAGTTTGCTTGTAATTGTTGCTCTCGAGGGCAAATACCTCTTGTCATATACCTATGACCTACACTCTAGGTATGCTTAATCCTCTAGGTCCTAGAGAAAGAAAAAAGTTTAAAATAAAAATCTTTTTAAAAACAAGGTGAAATGAACTAAAATGGATTTTCCCATGGCCATCTTCCGGCTCCATCATCAGCACCTAGTATCAAAGCACTTAAAATACAATAGACGCTGATATATTTAGTAACCTATTCCGCTTGACTATTCTTCAAGAAAATCAAAATCAAAAGTCATTTATTCCAACTAGGCTGAGAATCAGCACTTTTCGAACGTCAAAATTACATAAGACAGTCCCCCCAAAACGCCCACCCTTCACCACTTTCTAGTGCTTTAGCTGGGAAGAAGAAGTGGCGCAACAAACTCCCCAGCAGCACAGCTGTCTGTTCAGTTAGAAAAATTGGATTCTATACAAAAGTTTGCAAAAACATTTCCATTACGCAACATAAAACATAAATCTAATTAGCCATATGTCAGCTAGCACACTTCAATATACCAACCAACAAAAAAAAAGAATAATATAAAAAAAACGAGAACTATATGTACTCAAGCAGAAATAAGTAGTTAATATAAACATAAACATAAACTAACTAAATAAAAGCCTCTAGGCACAAGGGGCGTGCCCGCTTACATATAGCTATTTATAGCTGCAACTGGAAGTTATAAATGATAAACTAGGACCATCGAAGTAAATAAATAAAAATGAATTACTAATAACATTAACAAAATAACATTAACAAAACCGAGATCAGCAAGACGACCAGTCACCACAAGCAGCACCCGTTCACGAGCATAACGCAAAGATCAGCCATTACCCCCCTCGCCATATTTGAGGGAAGGAGACAACCCGACCTCCGACGCTACCGCAAGCAGTGACATCTAAGGGAGCATGACGAACCTGCTGCCGGTTGCTCAGGCAAAAATAATAATTATCCATTGTCGAGGTCGCTAGCTAACCAACCACATATTGCAATACAACTCATATAGAAAACATTGCAATGAGTCATCAATAAATTAAATTAAAATCAATATTAAAATAAAATTGACTATAAGTACAGTCCAAATAAAAATAATAAAAAATTTATATGAACTCATATAACCTGTCAGTGGGTAAGCTAATTCTGGAGAAAGAACATAAACATTGTCTTGAGTTAATCACAGCAACCAACTACTCTTATCATTTAAGTAGTCGTTAATGGAGTAGTAAGCCTTTGAACAAAGGTTGCATTTTACTTTAGCTTTAAACGCATTATAAGGCAAATCTAGCAAAGGAGAGGGTAGCTTGTTCTAAAAGGTTATACCAAGCCCAACAAATGAGTTATGAACCTTATGAAGCCGGTGAAAGGGAACTCGTAGTTTGCCCTTATTCCTAGTGTTAACATTGTGAATATCACTGTTTTTAGTGTATAAGTGTATATTTTGCCTAATATATAAGATGTTGGCGAAGATGAATTGTGATGCCACCGTGAGAATACCAATATCTTTAAAAAAATCTCTCAGATAAACTCTGGCATCTAGCTGGTAAATTGCACGAACAGCTCGTTTTTGCAGGACAAATATATTTTGAATATCAGCAGCTGTACCCCACAGCAGAATACCGTAGGACATAACGCTATGAAAATAACTAAAATAGACTAGCCGAGCAGTATCAACGTCAGTGTATTGTCTTACTTTTCTGACGGCGTTAGCGGCCGAACTGAGCCTCCCCGCTACGCTCGATATATGTGGGCCCCACTGAAGTTTGGCATCTACTGTTATCCCCAGAAAAACTGCCGAGTTTACAGTTTCAAGCACTTCTTTATCTAAGACGATGTTGGGTCCTAGATTTCTGACATTCGGTAAGGCAAACTTTACACATTTCGTTTTCTTGGCATTGAGGACTAGGTTATTTGTCGTAAACCAATCCGTTACCATTGAGAGTAATAAAAACCCTGTAAGAAATCGACACGTGTTTCACCTCTCAACGAGGCATCTTCAGGATGACGATTGACCAATTGCAAACCAGAACGCGACGTGTTACCACACCGAGCGCTGGACGCAGAGAGCTCGGTGTGGTAACACGTCGCGTTCTAAATACATCAGCGTCTATTGTATTTTATAATGGATTTCCGCAAAGTCACGCCTGAATCAATTAACTATCAAAGCACTTGTTAACACATAGCCAATGAGTCCAAATACGATTGTGCTATGTTGTTTGATTGAGGAGTGCCTATCTGCCTATGCCCAACTTCCGGCTCCATCATCAGACCAGCTCCATGGTATGATTTTTTCAAAATGTCTGGGTAGTAATATAAGTATGCCAAATTTCAGTTCAATCGGATGCCAGGAAGTGCTTGAAAAATGGATGACAATTGGAGTAACCGGAAACACATACGAACAGAGCAAGCTAATATAAAGCTTGTAAAATAACCTACACGCTTCCGATTATTGTGATACAGGAACTCCTAGCACAAAAGCCAGGGCTACACAGATGTATGTGTCTGTGAAAATAAATAAATTATTATTATTTTTCTGGACTTTTATTTACAAAATATAAAATATTTATAAAATACTTTAAAAGTGAAACTTCTTCTGCTTTTTCCTGCTATGGACTAACTAGCTGCGCCCGGTTCCTCCCGTGTAAGTGTCGATCCCGTGGGAATATCGGGATAAAAAGTATCCTATGTCCTATTCCAGGTCATGGTCTATCTAGAGATGGGTTGTAACAGGCGAAACACGATATCTGTGATCACTGTGACTGTGACAAAAAAATAACAGATCTAAATATCTGTTATTAAATCACAGCCTGTGATTTTTGATAAATACGTATCTCAATTGAATATCATCTTTATTTCTTTTGATTTAAAGTCGAAAATCGTATCTATCTGTTATAAAATCACAGCCTGTGATTTTTGTACATACTATAAATACGTATTGACTCAATTGAATATCTTCTTTATTTCTTTTCGTTAAAGTCGAAAATCGTATCCGAAGACTTAACAGTAACAGTCTTGAGGATCTGTGATTTTAAGTAACAGATATTTTTTATCGTTAGGAGCAATTGCTATCTGCTATTTTATAATATCTGTGACGATAAATACGCCTCACTCCTAGGTCTACCCATGGTTTCATTAAAATCCGTTCAGCCGTTTTAGCGTGAAAGCGTAACAAACAAACTCACTTTCGCATTTATAATATTAGTTAGGATGCGAAAGTGAGTTTTTTGTTTATTGGTTTGTTACGCTTTCACGCCAAAACGGCTGAACGGATTTGGACGAAATTTGGCACAGGGGTAGCCCATGGTTAGGATACTTTTTATCCCGATATTCCCGCGGGATCGAGTCTTACGCGGGTGAAACCGCGGAGCGCAGCTAGTTTATAATATTAGCTAGGATTTAGGTCTGAATTAAAGTTTATTTTTTTACACTATTTTACTATAACCTGTATTAATCTCTGAGGCCGTCAAAAAATCGTTCGAGACACAGATTTCAGTTCAAGCGCTGGTTTCGAAACTTACCTTATTATCCCAAAACCGTGTCTATCAGTTGTTTAGCCTAAACACCTTTTAAACATGACATTTCTGTATGGAGTTTGACATAAAACTGACAGTAGGCACGCGTTGAACAAGACGTGTCTCAGTTTTTGTGGTAAGGCCCTTAAACTCAAAGCAATTATTTCAAATAAACCAATTACAGGCACTTTTGAATTGTCAAGGGGTCGGTCAGTCAGAAAGATGAAGCTAGTTGCCCATTCCAAATCGTAGTAGGTTCCTATGGAGAAGAACGGGCAAGAAACTCCACGGACACCGTTCTAAATCAGAATATTGTTGCAATAATTATATTGTTTACGTCATTCATGTTGGAATTATACATGTGAGTACAATGTAGAAAAACGTGCACGTTAAAAGCGTCCGTAATTATAAGTAAAAAAGAAACAAAACAATTCAAAAATTAAAATAAGCCGTGGCAGCTAAGAGATGACCAGTCACTACTGATGGCGCCCGTTCACGAACCGTTATTCATTATTGCTCCATTTATAATTCTTTTTACCTTTTGTGGTACAGTAATCTTATTGTAGGTGCATCGTCTTCACATATAATTATATAATAACCGCCTTACTAATAAACGTTGTATAGCGCCTGTATAGTTACACAACGTTTTGTCTTCTTCTTTCAAAAGTAATTTGACTTTTGAAAGAAGAAGACAAAGTGTTGTGTAACTATACAGGCGCTATACAAAGTTTATTAGTAAGGCGGTTAATGTATACAAAATATTGTAAAACATTTTTAAAAGAGTAACGGTGGAGTTTCTTGCCCATTCTTCTCCATACGAAAACTACCTTTTGGAAGGGGCAACTAGAATCAATTCTATTTCTTTGTTTGACGTTCAAAAGTGCCATATATGTGCCTATTTGAAATAAATTATTTGACTTTGACTTTGACTTTGAACATGACGCATGGATCAGCACCATTCAGCTCAACCATCACTAACACTCTTAGTGCCTCGTACGGCATATAAATCGTGTCCTAGATCTGGGGAACTCATTATAGTGCTGGATTCTTTGCGAACAGTCGACTGTCGATTGACTATAGATTAGACTCATTATTTTTCTTTTCGGTTTTAATTAGTAGCTTGAACGTTTTTGCGACTTGATTGGCTATTATCGTCACTGTTGGCTCTTTACGTTGCTTTACCTAGCCAGTGTATATATGGTCTATGATTTTTTGATTTATGACTAGCTGATGCCCGCGGTTTCGTCCGCGTGGATGTCGGTTATTATATACTAAAACCTTCCTCAAGAACCACTCTATCTATTTGTGAAAACAGCATGAAAAACGGTGCAGTATTTTTTAAGTTTATCGCGAACAGACAGACGCGGCGGAGCACTTTGTTTTATAAATATGTATAATTATATACTAAAACTTTCTTCGAGAACCACTCTATCCATTGGTGAAAACAGCAATAAAATCGGTGCAGTCGTTTTTGAGTTTATCGTAAATATACAGACGGACAGATAGACAAACGCGGCGGAGGGCTTTGTTTTATAATATGTAAAGATAGTGGTCGAGTTACAGCGCACTAACGGAGACAAACAGAGAGACGTTGCGATTTATTTAATATGCAAGGAAACTTGAATTTCAAGAGGATTCAGGGAAATAATGATATCACATAACATAACATTAGCCTGTATTCCGCGAAGGGCTATGTAGGTATCTATAGCCAACCCACATTTCGCCAGTCCCATGTAATAGGGGGCGAGTAAATTTAATGCCATCGACCGGGAATAAATCCAGACTCCGAGCTGCTACAAAGAAATCCATGGAAATAATAATGTATCACATTATAAGAAAGCTTACAAAAAAACAAATGAAAAAAGCCCCTTTCTTTTCTATTACGCAGTTGGGTTAAAAGCCTGTCGATCTCTCTTTCTACTCTACTTATAGTTCCGTAGGTTGAAATTGAAACAGCGTAGTCCCTCGTAGCACGGAGCTACGCCGTAGCAAGGAGCTACGCCGTAGCACTGCTACGATTACAAGCTTTCTCTGTGAATGACGCAATTCATGTTGTTGAATGGTCCAAATGAAAGGCATTGCCATTATTAATTTACGCAATTAGATGACGTTTTAAGGCATCACAATGCCAATGAGAGAGACGGAGCTATACATGACCGATAGCACCATCCTTTTTTTGAACTGGAATGATGATGGCATGAATACATCATAATACCATTTTTGAACTCTAACTCATTACATAAAAAGATATAAATAATAACATAAGAATGAGACTTTCACGCAATCATGCGCAAACGGTGTGCATCGATCTTGCGGCGATTCAGGGGTAGCCCTAACAGCATTTTAGCTACACTGGCGGACAAGGTCGATGGATCAGATTTATCAGGCTCTGCGCTGGCAGACATGTGCGTGCACATGTTCATTGTTCATGTAGCCAACTAATTTTAGAGTTTTGTATCTTTTAACCGCTTACGTCGGATTTATCCGACAAATATTTTCGTGTCCATTTCGCCAGAGTCATATATTTACGACACTCGTTATAGTTATTATTTTTATTGAATTACGCATTCACTTGCTATTGCTATTGCACATCATCTTTGTAGTAGGTACCTATTTATTTTTCGATTTTTCGAGGGCCGGCGCTGGGGGCACGACTGACGATCTGAAGTCGGGCGGGTTTTTTTTTTTTTTTTTAATTCTTAAATTTTATTAGAGGCTTTTATCCACAGTGGCAAGTCAGCCTCATCATAACTTAAACTATTCTAAACTACATCTAAAAATACAAAATAGGTACATTATTAATGTCTAAACAATATCAGTGGTTTGCTATCTCAGGTGAAGGCTGCGCTAAGTCGGGCGGTTAAAAGATTAAGTTATTGAGTTTACTAACAAAGGCTAAGTTCATACTAACACTATATGGAACCCTTGGTCATCATCATCTGCCTAGCCTTTTCCCAACTATGTCGGGGTCGGCTTCCAGTTTAACCGGATGCAGCTGAATACCAGTATTTCACATGGAGCGACTGCCTATCTTACCTCCACAACCCAGTAACTGGGTAATACGATACCCCTTGGTAAGACTGGTTGTCAGACTTTCGAGCTTCTGACGACCCGTAACGACTATCAAAGATCCACAAATGACCGCCGGTACCAACGGCTTAACGTGTATATGGAACCCTTGGTCTGAAGTAAAATATTTGAATTTGAATAAAAAAAGCAAAAAATATCGTCGAAGTATCGAATAGACACTAGGGTCGAGAACTCGCCTGGACTTGAAACTTGAAATAACGAGCTCCATGCAGCCAACACGATGTTGAAAACAAGAGTGAATAATTTACATTGAACAGGCTAACCCTCAATTCTGTCGGCATTGAGGTCGAGAAACAACAATACAAGAAACTGCAGGAAACTTCAATAATTAACATCCATTCGAATAATGGCAAACTAGCTTTTTGCCCGAGGCTTCAACCGCCCGCATAAATGATCCCTCGGGAATGTACTACCGCGATAAAAAGTCCCATAATTATCCTAATCCAGGTTATGGTCTTAAAATGTTTTAACTCGGATATAAAGCAGGTACCGCTATTATAGGTAGTCCGCCTTAGGTATGTCCGCGGCGAGACGTGGGGCAGTGCAGGCAGCTCATTTGTCAACGCTCACGGCATCCCGCCCCCCACCTCGCCGCGCATTTCTAAGGCACGGTACAGCGGTTTCAGTAAAACTATAGTACAGCACTTTTGTTGGTTTTGATGAAATTCCGATAGTGTACGTGGCAGAATGCTTTTCAAGTTTAAAATGGAACATAAAATTACACGATTATTCTTTAGTGGAAAAAATATATTTAATAGGTATAATTATATTATTTTAATAGTACGATTTTCTTTTAATGCCGATTGTAAATTTCTTTTTTTCTACGATTAAGGTCACTTTAAAGAAGTCGGTACTTAATGCGAACTAATTATCCAGGACGTATGAATATATTTTTATTTTTGCATGCATAATTTTATTTTCATTTGTACCTGTAAATTGACTGTAATACTTGTTCCTTTTTGTAATTATTTACCCCTCGTAGCTAATTAAATACGGTTTAGGTAAGCAATAATTATTTGTACTAAAGAATTTAAAAAAGGGTGTTTGATTATAAAATGTTTATTGTGGAAAAACTCTTTTTTGTTACTCACGTGTGGGAAAACGGTTAATTTACCCGATTATGATTTTTAACTTAAAAATATCTGTTTATTTCAATACGATAAAATATATGATACATGTATATTTTATAAACTTCATAAACTAAATTAACTAAAAAACTAAAATAAAGGACTAACTAACTGTAAGTACCCATAAATACAAAAACAAAAGGACACTCACGCGTCGAAGTGATGTTTTTACGGTTTTTTGTCTAATTTAAAAACAAATCTATTTTTTTTTTTTTTTTTTTTTTTAATTATATATTAAGTTAATATAAAAGCTGATGAGTTTATTTGTTTGTTTGAACGCGTTAATCTCAGGATCTACTGGTTGGAATTGAAAAATTCTTTTTGTTTTAGATAGTCCATTTATCGAGGAAGGCTATTATAAGCATAGCACATATATAACATCAATCTACGATTAATAGGAGCGGAGCATATATGAAAAATGTTGCAAAAACGGAAAAAATATTCCTTTTTGAGAGCTTCCGTTGCGTGCGCTGCGTAAACGGTTTATGTTACGTAAATATCATGTATGATGGAATTGTTCCTCTTTAAAAGTTCTAAAAAAAAGTTTGCGACAGCATATGTCTATCTTTTAAGATTGACTCACTATAACCTTTTTTATGGTAATCAAATTTGTTCGAAATTAATGCATTATTTGCGAAGGAGTTTTATCAAAATAATATTAATTCTTATTCAAATAAATTCTAGGGTATTTATGGAGCAGTAAAATACTTTTTCATTCATTCGAATTGGACATTTAATTTCGAGGTTATCACGAGTATGAAAATGCAATACGCGAACCGTTCGACGCCGGCGGGCGCCGCCCCGCCGCGACGTTCCCTACTCTAGAGAAGAGAGGAGAGGATGGGTACACGGGTAGATCATGACCTGGAATAGGAAGTATGATAAGTTTTATCCCTATATTCCCACGGGATCGAGACCTACGCGGGTGAAACCGTGGGGCACAGCTAGTGACACATAAATTTGGCGAGTTTTGAAAGAAAAACTCTCTTCCGGTCCCACCCTAATTCTATGCATTACGCACCCTACCTATCTATTCTATACATAGTATAGTACAAAGGAGGTTTTCGTGTCTGTCTGTATGACGGCCAAGTTCTTCTAAAGTACACTCTGGATTTTGATGTAGTTTTAATCATCATTTAGAGAATTTATTCCTGATATTTTATGTGTAAAATACTTTAATATTTACCTATACCTATATCTAAATATAGCACAGGAATCTCGATGATTTGACATGTCGCCATATCAGTAACATTGCAGTCGTACGAAGCAGAGGCAAATCGCTATTAGATATAATATAAGTATAAACATACCCCACTTTTGAAAAAGCCCTCGTTTATTTAATTATCACTTTTTACAGAGAGTTCCGTTTCACATAGCAGTCTTCAAAAACACGTCAACAGGGGTCCAAAAGGGAAACATTTAAGTCCGTTTGTTATCACGACAGCGGCACAGACGAGGACCCTTCAAATTAGTACAATTCCTATGTACTGAAGGTTTATCGTAAACATTTGATGCGGCCGTAAAACCTTCAGTAATAAGAACGATTGCATTGACCCGATTTACAACATTGAGACGGATGATAGTTATCTACAGAAGGCTCATAAAACGGGAGCATGCGCACATAGACGCGCTCGTACGGCGATCTCAAACTAAGGTCTATTTAAATCCTTACTTCCAATATTGATGTTACAAACATCAACTTTATGCAAGTGTAAATAAAGTTGATTTTAGACTGACTAGTACCGTTGAGAGAGTCATAAAAAATATGTGTAGGCATTACAGTTGTTTTTCCTAAAACTCGTGTTTGTTTACATGTTTGGCAAATAAATTGCGAACGCAGAATAGGTATTTACTGTCGGTTCCAAAAGTATGTAATGGAACTGTAAACAAAGTTGCTGTTCAAGTTAAATTCTGACACGTTCGTCTGTATTGAGAATGTTTCAACTTTATATTTTACCACTTTTTTCAACAATTATTGTTTCATTAGCACGTCTTTCAAATGAAAACATGAAAATTGAGGTTGTAAAATAACTTGTGTAACAACAAACAACAAAACACAATTTAGTGTGATTTCTTGATCCATTTTTTTACATTTAGAACAGACAATATGTCAAGAGCATTGGTGGGCCAGTTTTATCAGCTGCGGCTTACGAGTTGGTCGTAGGTTCGAACCCTGACAGGCTTTATTTTGTGTAAATTATTTCATCACCACTGCTCTCAAAACGGTGAAGAAAAACATCGTGAGGCAACCGGCATGTCCTAGATCCAGAAACTTCGAAGACATTACAGGCTGATCCTGCATTAAAAAAAATATCTTGTTTAGTTATTAGATTAGTTTTTTATATGCAATAATTAAATCAAACAAATGCCAGTCGCGAGTGCGCTTGCACTCGCTGTACATGAAGCGTGTCTGTGTGCGTGCGTTTGCGCTCCTTGTATTGAGCTGACCTTCTGTCCTACCTATTTATTTCGTGACAGAGTAGTCTGTGTGCGTACGATGTAGATGGTCCGACCTTTAAAATTATGAGGTACGGGGAATGCACGTTTAGAAATATTATGGAAGTAAGTGTGTTGTAAAGGCTCTGATTGACAGAAATGAGGGATTGAGCAGTTGGATTTCCAGTAAAAAAATGTTGAATAACTTGTGATGGTGTCCTAGCCTAGTCTAATGCGACAAATTGTTTCTTCATAAATTGTCGTGCAATGCTGCAATTTGCAACCTACCAATTGTACTGTCACTAGCATAAATAAGCATAAATAAACACTCAAGCGAGATTCAAAAGCGATTTTCTCCATAATTATTGTTGTTAGAAATTGATACGAAAATTGTATTCTCGAAACTATATTATTCCTAGCTGCGCCCCGTGGTTTCACCTGCATAAGTGTCGATCTCATGAGAATCTTAGGATAAAAAGAATCCAAATCTGTTTAGCCGTTTTAGCGTGAAAGCGTAACAAACAAACAGACTCACTTTCGCACTTATAATAATTAGAAAGGACAAATAAAAAAAAAAGGTCTTTTCTTAAAGTTGCAATCATTAATTAACAAAAAAATTGGTTTTTTGAATGTTACGTTGTCGTCATGTAGTCATTACGAGTCATGTTAGTCGAATCTATATGGTAAAATAATGCTCACATATTTAGTCTTTTTCTGAAAGATTTGAGCAGAAATCACAAAAAATTGATGAAATTTTCTCTCTTTGCAATAAATATGATTGGATACTAGTGACTGCCAACAAAATGGCCGACATAGCAACCACTAACGAACCTCCATTATTGGTGTAAATAAAATCTAGCTTTCATTTTATTAACGTAATGGGTGACGCGATAGGCTGGCATCGAATGCTCGGCCGCTGTGCTGTGAATAGTTAATAAAAACAGCGGGAAGGATACGGTTCGTAGATCGCTTGCGGGGTGTGATTGTCAGCGAGTGTAATTACAACAAGTTTAATAAGGAATCCAAGGCATGGCAGCATCGTGTCTGAGACGCACCACGTCGATTTAAGAGTCATAAGTCATAAGTCATTTATTTCATAAAAAAATACATTGTGTCGAAAATATTCAAGTAGACAATAAATTACATAATCACCCATATTGCATTTAATTTTAAGATTCATTATACAGTTTACAATTCATTATTATGTATAAACAAAAATAATAATTAACAATTCATTTAGTAGTTACTGTCGCTTGTCATCTATGAACTCATCGATACTGTAATAGCCATGTAATAGCCCTTCCTCAATAAATAAAGTCTTTAATTGGTTTTTAAATAAGTTTGTGCTTTTGAATTCAATTGGCAACTTATTGTTTAAAAAGACCGATTGAACTCTAGGACTGTGATGAACCACGTTCAATTTCGGTTGAAGATATTGTCGAAGTACAGCATGTCGGATTAGAGTATGTCAAAATTGAATCATGTCGAACTAGCATTATTGTCGAAGTAATATGTCGTCGAAGTCACATCATTTCGCAGTTAAGTCATGTCGAAGAAACTTTTTGTCGGAGTAGAGTAGTGTCGGACTTAAGTATTGTCGAAGTAAAGACGTGTCGGAGTTCCGTAATGTCGAAGTAAAATGTCGTATGTCGTAGTACCGTTGGCCGACGTTCAATTTGGTAGTCTTTGTATGGACGTCAATCACTTTTTCTGAAGGGAAAGCCCAACGAGGCGGGCGCACGGCTTGTGTGCATGTAAAAAACATAACTCATCATCTGCCTAGCCTTTTCCCAACTATGTTGGGGTCGGCTTCCAGTCTAACCGGATGCAGCTGAATACCAGTATTTTACATGGAGCGACTGCCTATCTGACCTCCACAACCCAGTAACTGGGTAATACGATACCCCTTGGTTAGACTAGTTGTCAGACTTTCGTGCTTCTGACGACTCGTAACGACTGTCAAAGATCCACAAATGACAGCCGGGATCAACGGCTTAACGTGCTTTCCGAGGCACGGAGGAGTCTCAAAAATGGTCACCCATCCACGGACCAACCCCGGCAAGCGTAGCTTAACCTGATGGATCGGCCCGAGCGGCCCGAGCGATGTAAAAAACATAACTAAAGGCTATAAAAAATAATAACGTTACCTAATTTGATGTATTTTTATAAGTTTTTCTTGAGTGAGGTATAAATAGGTGAAGTGAGTTTGAAAAGAGCTATCATTCCACGCGATGCTAAGGGATGGACAATATTGATAGCTCACATAAAGCTCACTTATCATATATTTTCACTTTTTTTTTTGCAGAATAGACAATATTTCTAACCCGCGATCTCTGAAACCTTAACCCCAGTAATAAAACGTATCGGTTCGGGCGCGGCGCCTGCGATCATCATAAAACGGATCCGCCGTCCGTGACCGCCACTCAATGATACATAGGATCTAGTTTGTAGCACTTTCGGGAAAGTTCATCAGCTGCTAGCGTATGACTTGCTCATGTGTGTGTGTGGTGTGAGGGTGTGTGCGATTGGTGCTATGTTTCCTTAGATATTTCGCATTTAATTTGCTAACATAAAATGCTGATAAAAAAATGATTTTAAATACAGGGTGTAACAAAAAACCTGTCCGAATCGTGAAGGTGTTGTTAAGAATCATATTGAGAGTCTATTGAAATGGTTTTTTTTGGAAAAAAGAAAAATAAAATTCGCCGCTTTTTTTTCAATGGGGAATTTTTCCGGTTTATTACTCGTACATGCGGCGTGGGCGGTCGTCGTTTAGTGGGTGTCTACAAGTCATAACTTATGACCTCTGTAGAAAATTTGGTAATTTATAATGAAATTGGGGTAATTTTGGTACTTAAAATTATAATTTCAAATTGCAATAACTTTTTTTTGTATTATTGCAGTACATATTATTATGTGTCCCTTTCGGATCGGACAGCGTTTTTTTACATATTGTATAGAACGACCTTTTGCCAATTTTTATCGGATTTACCACAGATCACGGAGACGCCTCGGCGGCATTGTCAACACTTTCCATACAAACCAAGCGTGTCACCGTTTACTCGCACTACGACACAAAATGACGTAGATATAGGAAATTTAAAGCGGTGCGTGACAGAAGTTGTTATGTGTGTGGTTAAATAGGTTCGGGCGCGGCGCCTGCGATCATCATGAAACGGAACTACCGCCCGTGACCACTAATACATACATAGCACCTGGTTTGTAGCACTTTCGGTAAGGTACATCATGTAGTTGCTAGCTATATATCTTGTTCATGTTTGTGGGGTGTGATGGTAAAATTCACAGATCGGACTAAGAATTTAATTTGATAAGTAAAGTAGGCGTTTCATACGAATATCAACATTATTTGTATAAAAATCACGTGTTATTATTCCAATTCATCGATAATTTCGTGCACCATAAGCGATAGATAATTCATTTAGATATATTAATACCTACACTAGGTGTCGCCCGCGACTTCGTCTGCGATTCAAGATCAAAAGTAGTCTATGTCCTTCTCCGGGTGAGATGGTTTACCCATGTGCCAAATTATATCCAAATCCGTTCAGCCGTTTAGCGTGAGAGCGTAACAAATAAACCCACTTTCGCATTTATAATATTAGTTAAGATAGGATTAGGATTCATCGTATATTTGACAGCTATTTCCTACGTTGCCACCTTCCAGAATGTGACTGATTTAGGTACCTAATTATACCAGCCTTTGCGTAAGACCTATTACCGCTTGCTGTCATAAAGTTATGAACGAATGAAAGGAATGAAAGAACAGGAAGATGAAGTAACTCACTCACCGTCACGTAAATTATATCGCTAGGAAATCATGAACAATTAGCTGAAGGAAGAATACCGGAACGACGGCCCAGCGGCGACCGGAAACGGATACGAGATAGCAACATGGCGGCCGTTAACGTTGTTTGGTTGGTCTTCGGAAAATATGAAAGAAACAATCGATTGAATGAATGAATGAATGAATGTAATGGAAAGAATGAGGAGCGAATGTTTTATGTAATTACCAGCTGCGCCCCGCGGTTTCACCCGCGTAAGTCTCGATCCCGTGAGAATATCGGGATAATAAGTATTCTATGTCCTATTCCAGGTCATGGTCTACCCCTGTGCCAGTAATATTATAAATGCGAAAGTGAGTTTGTTTGTACACTTTCACGCTAAAACGGTTGAACGAATTTGGATGAAATTTGGCACAGGGGTAGACCATGAGCTGGAATAGGACATAGGGTACTTTTTATCCCGATATTACCACGGGATCGAGACTTACGCGGGTGAAACCGCGGGGCGCAGCTAGTAAGAGATATTTTTAACAAAAGTTTTTGTTCAAAGGCTAATTGCCAGTTATGATCTCGATACCTACATAGCTGCTTTTATATATGTATGTTCACGGTTTTCCACACGTGTGTGTTTTCGGAATTGCCCGACAAGTTTCGGACTCGAGGGAGTAAAAGTTAAGCTCGCGATCTCGCCGTGTGTTAAGATTGAATAAGGATTCCACCATTCGTAGCAATCAATCTGCCTAGCCTTTTCCCAACTATGTTGGGGTCAGCTTCCAGTCTAACCGGTTCCATAAAAAAATTACCAATTATTTTAAGAATATTATCTTTTTATTTCTTAGAAATGCTACGAATGGCTCGAAAAAAAAAAAAAAAAAAAGTCTGACAACAAAGGTGTCAGTTTATATGTTACCCAGTTACTGGGTTGTGGGAGTCTGATAGGCAGTCGCTCCATGTAAAATACTAGTATTCAGCTGCACCCGGTTAGACTGGAAGCCGACCCCAACGTTGGGAAAAGGCTAGGCAGATTGAGTGAATAATAATCACTCCATCTGCCTAATATTTTGATTATACATATAAATATATAAGGTATTTACTTATAAAATACTATGCATAGTGTGCATGTATAAAATGTGTAGAAGTTAACCAAACGAATACCAGAGAATAACCGAACATTCATGACATAACAACTCTATTATAAAAGTAAAAACTCCTGTTCCCCTGACTAACTATCAACCCGGTTTGTGCAAACGCCAGCCGCAGTCATTTGTACAAAATTATGCAGGATAATAACAATAATGATTAGCATTTCAACCCTGTGGTCAGTGGCGGAGCCAGGCTAAAAGGGGCCCAGTATAAAAAAATGGGGGCCCTTTTTCAAATTCAAATTCAAATTCAAAATTTTTATTTCAGACCAAGCATGGGATCCATATAGTGTTAGTTTGAACTTAGCCTATGTTAGTAAATTCCAATAACAATACCTACAATACTAAACATTAATTGGCTACATGAACATGTGCACGCACATGTCTGCCAGCCCAAAGCCTGATAAAAGGTCCATCAACCTTGTCCGCCAGTGTAGCTAAAATACTGTTAGGGCTACCCCTGAATCGCCGCAACATCGATGCACATCGTTTGCGCATGATGGCATGAAAGTCGTCTATTCGTGCTTCCGCAAACATGCCCGATGCACTGCAAAACCGAGGCAGCCCCAACAATATCCTCAGCGCATTATTATACTGTACGCGCAGAGCGTTGTAAGCCTTCTGCGTATACCTAACCCACAAGCTGCACGAGTAAAACGACTGGCAATAGGCTCTGAAGAGCGTCAGTTTTACCTCGTCAGTGCACCGCGCAAACCTGCGGGCAAGCATATTGCATCTGGCTGCCAACGCCCTGCGCTCCCTATCCATATCCTGGTCATCTGTGAGAGAACCCGTGACCACGTGACCGTGGTATTTAAATTGAGTGACGAGTTTTAATGGTGTTCCTTGTAACGTCACCGGTGGTATATTCGTGGGTGTATTATTACGTACTTTAAAAACCACCACCTCGCTTTTAGTAGCATTATACCTCAGCCCATGAGCCTCCGCGTAACTCTCACATATGGCCAACAACTTCCTCAGTCCACAGATTGATGGGCTGAGCAGCACCATGTCATCAGCATAACTAATGTTGTTAATCATTCTTCCATCCACAGAACAAACAACCATAGTGCTACTCAGCTCACCAACCAGACGGTCTATGTACAGGTTGAATAGAGAGGGTGAAGTCAACCCCCCCTGCCTCACGCCACAATCTAAACCATACTGTATTGATTGAGCATCTGACCATCTAACACAGTTTATCTGACTTTCATACCAAAATTTAAATATTTTTATAACCTCAGGTGGAAGGTCTGTTTCATCCGACATTTTTTGCCACAGAATGTCATAATTCACCAGGTCGAAAGCCTTCGACAGGTCTAGAAAACAACCATACACAGGTGTCTTCCTGTCTGTGTAGTACTGCACAGTCTGCTTGAGACACAAGATTGCACTTTCCGTCGACAAACCGGTTCTAAAACCAAACTGCGCGTCGTTGAGTTTGATATGCATCTTCAACTGTCTCTCAAGCAGGCTGTCCAGCACTTTGCCAATGACTGTACCAAGTGAAATAGGCCTATAATTGTTTTTGTCGGATGAATCACCTGTCTTATTTTTAATTATGGGAACTACGACGGTTTTTACGAGATCGTCAGGCAGGTAAGAGTGACTCACACAAAAATTAAATAACATGACGAGTACCCTAGGCAAATGTACACCAGCGGATCTTAAATGCTCTACAGTCAAACCATCGTGCCCTGGTGACCTGCCTCGTTTCATACTTTTTAAGGCATCTTTTACATCTTTCACATTGAATCTTACGTGAGGATCACCTTCACACGGGGTCCGAATGCTTCGCCTAGATGCATTTGTTATATGCGGAGCGACTTTGAAGTGGTTCATGAACATGTTGGCTATATCACTATTATGTGATAAGCCGTCAACATTCGATGGCAGGCTCGGCTGAGGACTCAAAGAGTTGGTTTGCTTCCAAAAAGAACTAAATTTTTTTTCTTCGTGTAGGGTTGCAATGATATCCATTTTTATCTGGTTTTCATTGTTCTGACACCACTTCAATTTAGTTTTAAATCTATGTCTCGACATTTTCATTTCCTGATATACATCTCCCGACGCAGGTTTTCCATGTAAGATCCACCTTTGAAACCCAAGTCGAGCCCGCGCGTGGTCGTCTTTCACATGTTTATTCCACCCTGCTACAAATCTATTCTTATTCTTAACAAATGTATTATGGCTCGAAATTGCAGCCATCTGTAAGACAGATATAATTTGATTATACATACTGTTAATTAGTAATCTGTGTTCTTCATTATTACATAATTTATCACTACATTTCATAAACTGACTAGGAAAATCAATACCACGAAGGGCCTCATGACAAAGATCAGAGTAGTGACGTATTTGTTCAGAATTTCTAGTTCCCCAAATTACTTTATTTGGCACTACTCTTTTATGATTATATTTCGGCACTAAGACATTAAAATTACACGTAATTTCTAGGGGAAAATGGTCAGACCAAGAAACATCATTAATAACATTTATTTTTAAAATAGAACACTTAGTAACACTTGTTACCAAGCAGTGATCCAACCATCTAACCCCCACCCCATTCTTTCTACTTATTGTTTTTTTTACAAAATAAATAAAATAGAATTCAGAAGTTTTAACCTAACCTAACCAAACCAATACCAGAGAATAACAGAACATTCATGACATAACAACTCTATTATAAAAGTAAAAACTCCTGTTCCCCTGATCAACCCGGTTTGTGCAAACGCCAGCCGCAGCCGTATTGTTTTTTTTACAAAATAAATAAAATAGAATTCAGAAGTTTTAGTTGTCATTGTGATTTTATTAAGAGTATGCAAGAGCGAGCTAAGCGAGCTAAAAACTGAAGAATCCTGACTTGGATAGGTATTATGCTGTTATTGTGATTTTACTAAAAGCATGCAAGAGTGAGCTCCAAAGTTGGAGCATCCTGACTCGGATAGGTTAGATTTTCTGTGTGATTTTACTCAACAAATGCAAGAGCTTGAGAATTCGGCCACGCTTATAGCTTGAAGCCTTTGTAAGCCATAAACAGATTAAATTATTTTTCATATTTTCAATATTCATTAATTCCGGGCCTTTAATAAGAATTTGAGGTTGTGGATAACATTTTAGGAATTCTCGTTCGGGGCCCCTGTAGCCCAGGGGCCCCTTATCATCGATACGGCGGCCCCTGTCTGTGGTGTTGACGGCATGGCGACCCTTCCCTGGACACTATTACAGGGGATACTATTTTACCATAACAAGGGAAACTTTGTGGTGTTGGCATTTTGTTTTGCTCTAGAAGGTGGAGGACATAATGGGAGGGTCAATGTACTGTTAAATAGTTTTGGAGCAGGAAAAAGATGTCATAGATGCTTTTATAGGTAGGTTACACAAATTTTGAGATAAAAAAAAAAGAATGTTAACAATAAAAAAAACCGACTTCCAAAAATGTGTCTTTGGTTTTGAATTTTCTTTTTTTGCCGCCGAAATTAAAGTTATGTTTTACTTTATAATGTTTGCTTACTTATTTCAGTATTCAAAAAATAGCTTAAAATAAAATTATAATCAAAAACACTTCAATTATTACTACTGAGATAAAGTGATAAAAATAATATTTAACAAATATTTTAAAATTAAGTTAAGTATTAAAATTACCATTCATTTGTAACTTAGGGTATAACTTAAGAATACACTTATTTTAAAACAAATCGTGTGAAATACTCCATTTTCCCCTGCCTTTATTCACTCACAGGATTGTAAGAGTTAGGAAAGGCAGCTTAACCGTTTGCTCTAGATAAACGGCGTATCCCGGGATATAGGTCAATACGCGGTCCCGTTTTAAATTCCCGGATACCGGATATGGTAAGGACCCTTATCTGCGCTGAAGTTGGTCCGCGGTGTAGATATCGATTTTATATAATATAAGTTCGAGTTTATATAAAAAAATAATTGGTTTGCGGGCGGCATGCGGAGTTTTAAGGAGTGTTCAAGATGTATGTGTATGTGTGTGTTTGGTTAAGTTTTAAGTGAATACTTTAGTATTTGATAAATTATGTGGGAAGATGATACTTTGTAGCGGTTTTATAATATTTAAAAATCGATTAATTCATTTATTAGTTGAAACTGGGTTAAAATTAAACTATTTTGTGAATGAAAGACTACTTTAATGTCTGCTGATATCTACTTTGATGTTCGCAGTGTTCCGTCTTCCTTTTTTTGTTGGTCTTAGGTCTTTTTGCAATCTGTCTTGGACGTCAGAAGCCGAGGATTTTTCTAAATCTGGACGTGCCTTATATTTACGGCCGTTACCGCACCAGCAGTTTTCACCATGACTGTATGTAAGTAACACGGTAACTGACCACGAAAACTAATAAATAAATATATTTTTTAAATGCAAAAAACAAATAAAAATAATAAATAAATATATTTTTTAAATGCAAAAAACTAAATTTTGTTGGTACTTACAACTAGATTTGGGAATAGTTTAGGATAACATACATAGTTGGGACACGCAACATAACGGGTGTAAAATACCTTTAACGAAGCCAAGAGATGCTTGTCCTTCCCGTTATTATTGATCGTATTTTTGTACTGGACAATACCTGGGAACCTTCTGGTTACGGAGATACTGAAGGTGAAAGTTCCAACTTTTTTAAATGTTCCTTTTACGAAGACAATAATATAGGTATAATAGAATGATATAAGTTAACTTTAAATACCCCTGCGATCCCTTTACCGTTGCATGCACTCAGAAGCACATGTTTTGTGCGTTATTTGGCGCACTACCGATAACAGCGATAGTGCGCCAAATCACACAAAAAATAAAAGTCGTTTCCCATTAATTTATCTTTACACAAGATACATATTTTGATGTACCTACAGAATGTGTAGAACAGCTTCGTGAAGGGTCAAGTCAAGACCCTGTACACACCCGGGTTACACCCTGTATATTTATGTATCTGATCTATGTGACGGCTCCCATCTTGCTCGGAGGTTGTAAACATGACGTCGACGTCAAACGACGGTTTAATTCCGCTGGCTTGTTTCAGCCTGGATTCTGATTGCTTTGGGGACTGACGTGATGGGACGGTGTTTTATTTGCATATATTTTACGAACTAGATTTAGGTTTTGATGTCGTCCCGAGTACTTTGAAATGGCTGTAACTTCAATATTAAGTATAGGTACTTGTAACAGTCGCGCGGGACGCGGATTAGGCTAAGCTTTCCGTAATTTTAAATATATTCAAATCATGTTTATTTATTCAGTAGTTACACATACATTTTATACATACAGTATGTTAACTAACAAAGGGCGTTCCCGTTAACCTGCAATAGTATAGCGTCTATACATGCTAAAAAAAATATTACCACAAAAAAAAAAATTTTTTTTTTTTATTTGTGTCGTGAAATGTTCCTAAAACGATTAAATTTAAACGTAAAAGAAACACTCTGTACACGCACACTTGTATTTCAACGTAGAAAAACAAGTGTGACAAGTGGGCGTGTACAGAGAGTTTATTTTCCGTAACAATTTAATATTTTTTGTGAATATTTTACTATACAAAAACAAAAAAAAACATGTTTTTTTTATGGTAATATTTTTTTTAGCATGTAAGACGCTATTCTATTGCAGGTTAACGGGAACGCCCTTTGTTAGTTAACATACTGTATAAGTTGGTGCCAACATAAACTCATTACAGTCTTACCGAGCACCAAAATCATTGACGACTTATTTTAGAGAATTTAAACAGCCTTTGTAGATAATTGATAAAAAAAATAAGACAAATAAAATTACAACGAGGGATATACAAATGGATTTAAGATATTATAACTGATTTTGCTGGAGTATGGGATTATTTTGACGTAAATTAACTGAATTAATGAGAGATTTTAGAAAGAAAGTCTGACAACCAGTCTAACCAAGGGGTATCGTATTACCCAGTTACTGGGTTGTGGGGGTCAGATATGCAGTCGCTCCATGTAAAATACTGGTATTCAGCTGCATCCGGTTAGACTGGAAGCCGACCCCAACATAGTTGGGAAAAAGGCTAGGCAGATGATGATGAATGAGAGATTTTGGGTTGGACTATTTCGTCAGAACTAAATCCGTTTGGTCCAACTCCATTTGTTAGAATAACTCCCAAATGTCATGATTTCATGAAATAGTCAAGTTCAAATATGAACTTAGAGAGTTGTATTGCTGATTCTAATGTTATAATTCTGTAAAGCCATAATTGTAACGGCCGCGAATCATCTTTTAATCAACATACACCTAATACTGACCTGCAAATTGCAAAAAACGAAAGAAAATTTTAATTTCGCGGGCTACCCTGAATCTTTCGCCTTTACAAAAAGCAGCATTATTCAGACGGAGTACAGTAAGACAGGGTCATTTCCGCCATATTTCGTCGACAATTCCAATCTCGGTTTTCAAGGGCTACTACTAAACTGACACCCAATTGTACTTTTCGACAGCCGTTCTTATTATAGAGACGATTCTCCTTTTCCTTCGTTTTCAATACGATTCTTTTCAGTTCAATTGATGAGTGCTTCTCAATTCAAAGTCTTTGAACATTCAATTGTGTTCAACACTGACAAATGACTGAATCCGACAAATGGACGAAAAGATTTATAGTTTTTTACCCGACTACGGCGAAGCAAAAAGGAGGGTTATGATTTTGACCGGTATGTATGTATGTTTATTTGTATATATCTATGTTCATGTGTTCCCTCATATCTTCTAAACTACTCGTCACAATTGGACAAATGAGGTATCGTTGGAAGCGTCTTGATCGTCCGCTGGTTATAGGCTATGTGTCATATTAAATTGAATAGGTACCCTCTAGAGGACAAAAAGTCATGAAATTAAAAAGAAAACGGAGTCACGCGTATCTATTTAATTTATGCCCTAACACGTGTGACTCCGGATTTTTAAGTTGTCTGTCTGTGATGTCTTGTTTAAACCATTTTAGTTGAGTTTTTGTCGTAGTTGGGTTTTAGTTTTTTATCTTTTATTTTATTGATTGAAGATTGATACTTACGTGACGAGTTCTAAGATGTGAAAAGTTATACCTATTGCAAAGTCTGTCTCGGCGAAAATACGGTGTTTTGTGTTTGTTTTGTTTGTGAGTTTGAAGTGATGAAAATTTATGTCTGGCTTGTCTGTTTGTGGTTTGTTAGCTCCGAAACGAATGAATCGGCCAAGTGTGAGTCGGACTCGTGCACGAAGGGTTCCGTACCATTATCTATAAAAACGGAAAAAATCACGTTTGTTGTATTGGAGCCCCCTTAAATATTAATTTTATTCTGTTTTTAGTAATTTTGTTAAAGCGGAAACAAAAATACATCATCTGTGAAAGTTTCGTTCGGACGTACGGACGGACGGACAGCGGAGCCTTAATAATAGGGTCCCGTTTTACCCTTTGGGTACGGAACCCTAAATAATAGTATAGCTCCGCCCCGCTTTAAAGCCCAGTGAGACCTGGACGTTGGGGTCTATAATTTCAGGTAAGATAGGTCATCTTGTCACAGTACCTATATCATTTTGGCCTCAAGCTCCAAGCAAATTGGTTTACCGATACTTAGCATAACTCCAATGCCTCTAGAGATATGACAATATCTCGTTAGTTTTATAATATGTAGTGACGTGATGACATGTAAGCTCACTCTTCTCACTATTAACACTTCGCGAGACAAGTACGGTGAGGGCAAATCTAACGATGTAAATCTATTGCTTCAACAAACTGCATAGATTTATACCACACTGTTTCGTGATAACCATGTTTAAAGTAGTCGGAAACCATAAATAGTGAGCAATGATTTGAACCGTTTATAGTTAACTGTGATTCGCGTGGGATGCCAACTGATGGTAAGCAGCTGAACTACTCAATTATTCTCTATCAAGTTTGTCTGAGCTAGAACGTTATGATGCTGAGATTGTATCGTACATTGTGTGAGGCTGATGTAGGTAGAGGAGTTTGTTTTTAAGCTTCCGTACCCAAAGGGACCCTATTACTAAGACTCCGCGCTGTCCTTCCGTCTGACACCAGGCTGTATCTCATGAACCGTGATAGTTAGACATTTGAAATTTTCTCAGATGATGTATTTCTGTTGCCGCTATAACAACAAATACTAAAAAATAGACTAAAATAAATATTTAAGGGGCTCCCTTACTACAAACGTGATTTTTTTGCCGGTTTTATATGCCGGATAATGGTAACTTAGTTATGTTTCAATTCACTGGGAATAAAAATCTAAACGAAAAATCAATCAATCAAGCCCCCTGCCAGGACTTGTTGTCAAAACTGGTAAAGAAAATACGAGGTCGACTATAAATATTCTAATTGTTATTTAATAGTCCATTGTAACGTTTATTCCATATGTGATTGCAGCAGTTAATCCTAATTATACAATACACGACAACATTCCAATTTTAAATAAACATTTCCGCGAAAACTGTGACGACCACAGACTAAAAATAAAGGTAAATGGTTGGCACAAAATGGCGGTGATAAGCTGCCGTGCATTAGAAATGTTAGTAGCATTTAATGCGGAAAATTATACGTTTGACTACTAGGTCTAGTGCAGCCAGCCACAAACATCGATAAGAATACATTTGATTGTCTACAATTTGTGTTCCATAATAGGTAGGTGTAGTTATAATGTGTGTGTGTGTGTGTATAATGTGTTATAGGCAATGTTATTATGTTTTGTGACAACACATTGATACAATATTATAGAACAAAATTATAAATAATTAAATAAATTCTTGTCGATGTATGTGAACACCTTTTTGAGGCTGACTGTACATTTAACTGCTGAGCTATTTAGCAGTTCACTCGGGTTCAATTCCCAGGTCGGGCAATGTCGGGCAATTTTTCCTTTAGTGTCTCAGTAGCAGCTCGTGGTCTGGATTCGTCTCCAGTTGATGGTAATAGGCTCGTCCCGTATTTAATATACCTGCGAAAGAAAATATATTGAAAACTAGTTTGCTGAGAAAACTTGGGTGTACTATAACCTCTACCTAACCTTTCAGGGAGTACAGGCGTGAACTTATGATAATTTTGCGTTTCTATCCATTTATTGAGATGTAATGTTTCTACAAATAACCGAAAACCCGGCCCGAGGCAGCAATTCCATGCTTCCTTTAGCACACTCGTGCTTTTGCCCGAATAATAGGATTATTTAGCGGCTCCAACCGCGTTTCGCTAGAACAAAGTGAACGATGTTCGAAATCAAAACTTCGTTTGAAATCCGTTGGAACAACAGGAAGTGGGCGTTTTTTTGTCAACAAGCCGAGTGCTGTAAAGTATTGTGGCGGTATCTACATGCGAACTACGTATCAAAGACCTGACGTCACACAAACATCCTGACGTCACATAAATCCTGCATCGCGCAATTAGAGTTGAATAGACGCGCGGTTTACTTGTGGTAACCAAGTGTAAAAACACGCTGTGCGTGAAGATGAGTAGCGTCAGTATACAGTATGTTAACTAACAAAGGGCGTTCCCGTTAACCTGCAATAGTATAGCGTATACATGCTAAAAAAAATATTACCACAAAAAAAAAAAAAAAAATCATTTGTGTCGTGAAATGTTCACAAAACGATAAAGAAACACTCTGTACACGCACACTTGTATTTCAACGTAGAAAAATAAGTGTGACAAGTGGACGTGTACAGAGAGTTTATTTTCCGTAACAATTTAATATTTTTTTTAGCATGTATAGACGCTATAATATTGCAGGTTAACGGGAACGCCCTTTGTTAGTTAACATACTGTATAACACACAGTTCCGACTTCGCCCGAGTCGTGGATCGTAATGAGAGCTCCTGCGCTTTCACACACATTCACAGCGTGTAAACTTGGTAATGCCCGGTTCACATTATTCCAGGCCAGTGCTAGACTGGATCATACCGTCCAAATTATTCCAGTCATTCAAAAGCTGTTAGATAGGTAACACTATAGTGACAATGCTTTCAACAATGCGTGTTGATTCTTCTACGTGCATTACAGCACTATTGACCGTTCACATTATTACAGTAGCGCTGGAATGGGCGAACTGGAATGGGTACATCCCACTGCATTCCAGTGTCGGTTCACATTATTCCAGTAGCATTCCAGTCCAGAGCTGGAATAATGTGAACCGGGCATAACGGCCGCGTACTGAAGGTTAAGAATAACTTTTAAAATGGATGAAAGTAAAACCTTTGCGTTTGACAAGTTAAAAGCTAAAATCTTAAGTGAAGCCTGCTGTGTAACTAAATATCTTTAATAGTGTTTGTTTTATTTCCACTCCGTGAGTCGCTATCAAGGTGGGGCCGGTTCTTGTGCGAGACGTGTATAAAGTTAGGGAATTAACAAATTGAATGCGTAGTGTGCCAATAGGGAATATGCATGTATTTTTTTAATATTTTTATTCGATAGTTTACATCGTCAAATAATAGTAAAAAAATTCTACGACAAAAAAGCAATTTAAAGTACTTAATTTTTTTTTTTTTAAATATTCAACCGATCCGGGCTATTTAAACGCCCTCCATTTGGCGCGCTTGGTGTGGTGACGTCACAGACCGTGAAAACAAACAAGCAACTGTCAAGTCAACGTCAAACACTCCTTTTTGTAGGAGCGTTTGACATTGACTTGACACTTGTTGATTGACTTGACATTGACATTTTGATTGGTACCCCGGTTTTTTGGGACATTTAAAAAATTAATTTCTCGCTCAAAAAGAAATTTTATTCAAAAATATTGATGGAGGCATAATTCTGAAGTAATATAGTTTATAAAAAAATATATTTGACCTACATTTGAATCACATGCATATTCCCTATTTGATAAAGCAATGATTTCCCTGATAGTACATCATTATGAGAGTTTTTAAGTAAATACAAAACTATCTCTTGTGATCTGTGTGTCTCATTGTGTTTTCGCTTTATTAAATGTCTCCCAATCCTTCAATAGCAGCCCGTAGTCTGGGTTTGTGCCCGTTTGATGGCAATAGGTTCACCCCCTACTATAATCTGCCTAGCCTTTTCCCAACTATATTGGAGTCAGCTTCCAGTCTAACCGGATGCAGCTGAATACCAGTATTTTACATGGAGCGATTGCCTGTCTGACCTCCACAACCCAGTAACTGGGTACTAACGATACCCCTTGGTAAGACTTTCGGGCTTCTGATGAACCGTAACGACTGTCAAAGATCTACGACAGCTGGGACAAACGGCGTATCGTACTTTCCAAGGCACGGAGGAGTCTCGGAATGTAAAGATGGTCACCCATCCACAGACCAACCCCGGCAAGCGTAGCTTAACCTGATGGATCGACCCGTGAGGCTGTTATTACTAAGCCACGAGCTCCTCCCCCTATTACATGGGACTTAAATAAAACAGCAGGCGTAGCATGAGCACCGTTTTGTCAACGGAAGAGTAGACAAAAATGACGTTTCCTGTAGACAGTAGACAGTACGAGACGGCAGCAAAATAGAAAGAGTCAACTGTACTTTTTACGAAATTCACTCTTTTATATAATTCGACTCAGAATTCTTTGTTTTATCATAGGATTTATCGGTTGTCAGTGTGATTTTGACAGTAAGGATAGAAAACTTTCTTCCGAAATAGTTTACATATAAAAAGACCTTGACAAAGATCGTTAGAAATGAAAGACAAAATGACAGATTGTAGAAAGATTTCTACGGTGGATGTCAAAAATGAAGAAACGAACTGTCACTTTGTATAGAAAAAGCTATGTCTATTCTTCGTAGAGATAGAAAGCGCCATGCTACGCCTGCTGGCGAAATGTGGAAATACTATAGGTACACCTCTGTCTAACCCGGGATTACAGGCGTGATGTTTAGGTTATGATAAATGTCTTAATGAAGGAGTTATGATTGCCATTCCTTGCTATGAACCTTCGAGTACCTACCTAGTAGCAGATATTGTTATTAATATTAATTGTGTTACCAAATAAACGAATAAAAAACCGGCCGAATGCGAGTCGGACTCGCGCACGAAGGGTTCCGTACCATTATCTATAAAAACGGCAAAAAAATCATGTCTGTTGTACGGGAGCCCCTCTTAAATATTTGTTTTATTTTAATTTAATTATTTATTTTTAATTTATTTTTTCCATCTACCTGTTGCCGTCATCAGTATAGAGCAAAAACGAGCAAAAAAATCACGTTTATTGTATGGGAGCCCCCTTAAATATTGATTATATTCTGTTTTTTAGTATTTTGTTATAGCGGCAATAGAAATACATCATCTGTGAAAATTTCAACTGTCTAACTATCAGGGTTCATGAGATGCAGCCTGGTGACAGACGGACGGACAGACAGACAGACAGACGACAGACAGCGGAGCCTTAGTAATAGGGTCCCGTTTTACCCTTTGGGTATGGAACCCTAAAAATAGTAGGTCAATTGAATAGGCTATCAGAAATGAGTAAATCGTCCAACTATACACAGCCAAAAAGGGTAAAAACCACACGCTATAATAATATTTAACGGCTATTTTAATATTTACGAACAAAGGTGTTAAAATCATAATGAATTAAACATGACCACAAAAAAACCTGTATTTGGCAGCCCTACCGCCCTGATTTCAGCGAAAATATTAAGTGAATCATTATACCGCCATCACAAATTATATAGAGGGATGCAGAAGGTCGGGTCGAGAACGAACGACGAACGAGAACAGAGGCCTTAGTGCGAGTTTCTTTTAACTATCTTCACTTTCCTCATCGACCGCGTTCGGCGCTACGATTGGCCCTTCACTGGTGAAGGACCAATCGGAGAAGGGCTTCAGGCACACGCAAACATACCCCGTGGCCACGAGTTACATGCAAGCGACACCCATCTTTCGACAACGACTGTGGAGAAATCAAATGAAAGAGTTTGCATCCGAGATACAGATTTGACAGATGCAAACGTCAAATATCATTGAAAAAACAAACAACAATCATTTGAAATGTCAAATTAGTGTCTGGGATTAAATACGAACCTTAAGCTAATTTCAGACTACGCTATATTAGATAGCCTTAGATTATAAAATCATATAGTTCATAGTACATCAATATCGCTCGCCATACATTTCCAATAATATACAACATTATTTTTTGTTTATGTTAAACCCGAAAAGAGGTCATTGTACTCATAATTCAGCTGAAAAAATCAGCTGTTCCATACATTTTGTCGATTTAAGTGAACACAAATGTATGGAACTGTTGAATTTTTTTCGCGATTTCAATGTTGGTCCCATAGATAAAGTTGTTCAAAATTATGAGTACAATTACCCCTTTTCAGGTTTAGCATTAAACAAAAAATAATATTGTATAGTATAGCGAAGTGTGAACGTGTTCTAAAAATTTATGGCGAGCGATATTGTTGTGCTATGAACTACATGCTATATGCTATTATATTATAGCTTAGTCTGAAATGAGCTTTAGAGTATGCCACGAGCCACGAGCCATCGCGACGCGACGGATGGAAACAGGTGACGCGCGCGTCTCGTTTGACACAAGTCGCGTTGCAAGCCGCATTGCTCGAAGCTCACAAAAAAATGACAGTCGCGAGTGCGCATACGCTGTACGTGAACGTGCCCATTGTATGGAGCTGACCTTCTGTACCCATCTATTATGCGCCGCCATCCTTCGCTCCATAGTCGAGGTTGTTTTTCCTTGTGGAAAGAAAGAAATGTTTGCCATCCATTAGAGCTTCGCTTAGTCGTGAGTCTTTTGTTTTAGGAGGCGAGGAGACAGTGGACATTAATCATTGAATACCGCTTTATTAAACCGTGTCTAATGGGGTTTTTGTGAAGGAAGAGGATTGAATGAAAATATGGATTGCTTTGGTTAGTGCGTTCGATTAGAGTAGGTTTGGCTATTATGCGGGTGATACCGCGGACTGCAGCTAGATAAATATATAATATCTGGACCAATATCAAGTTTTAATTATTTTTTTACGTATTTCCTTTCGCCCTGCGTTTTTGGATCATTAAAACTTTGTGTGCTCGTTAAAAAACTTTTGCTAATGAGTTCTGCATCTATATACCGCAATATAGTCTTTGACAACGTGTATATACGTTCATAAAAAACGTGTTCCTTTTAATGTTCCATAACTCTAAGGTTATAATTATGCTAGATATAGTAGAAAAAATACAACACGTCCTAGAACAAATGTTCCAAAAATACATAGTTTCGAAGAACATAACGTAACACTGTCCTCTCGATGTTAGACAATGTTTGTAAATATGTGAGCACCGTGTATCACATACCTAATTAGTTTATCTGTCGTTGCCTCATTTTTTACCCGACTACGGCGAAGAAAAAAGGAGGGTTATGATTTTGACCGGTATGTATGTATGTATGTACGTTCATCTGTTCCCTCCTATCTTCCAAACCACTTATCACAATTTGACAAATGAGGTATAGTTAGAAGCGTCGTGATTGTCCGCTGGTTATAGGCTATGTCGTAAAAATAATAATAAAATTTATTCAAGTTAAAAAAGTAAAATTATGATTTACATTAATTACAAACGAGGTAGCTTTAATTCTAGCTATAATATACTATGTGTGAAGTCACATTAAATTATAAATGGCGCCCTCTAGAGGACATAAAGTGAGGAACTTAAAAAAAAAAATGGTTTAATCGTACCATGTTGGGTACCAAATGAAAGGGCTTAATGAGCACATTTCAAAAATATAGATATTATAACCCCAAAAGAATTAAAAAAAAAATCAAGTAATAAAAACTAAAACCCAACTACGACTTAAAAGGCATAAACAAGACACCACAGACAGACAAATTAAAAATCCGGAGTCACACGTAATCTGTTCGATTTATGCCCTAACACGTGTGACCAAATTAAAAATCCGGATTTTTAATTAGTCTGTCTGTGGTGTCTTGTTTATGCCTTTTAAGTCGTAGTTGGGTTTTAGTTTTTATTACTTGATTTTTTTTTACTTATTTTATATTCTTTTTAACTGTTGTGGTATAGTAATTTTATTCTAGGTGCATTCACATATTATTATATTATACTTAATGTATCTATACAAAATCCAGTCTTACCAACGCGTATCGTATTACCCAGTTACTGGGTTGTGGAGG
This sequence comes from Lithophane socia, assembly GCA_947522985.1. NCBI lineage: Eukaryota > Metazoa > Arthropoda > Insecta > Lepidoptera > Noctuidae > Lithophane > Lithophane socia. Next base: position 13,296,545 of record OX383270.1, on the reverse strand, counting down.
TCAGATAGGCAATCGCGCCATGTAAAATACAGGTATTTAGCTGCATCCGGTTAAACTGGAAGCCGACCTCAAAATAGTTGGGAAAAGGCAGGCAGATAGATATAATGTATTTATACAAAATATGCATATCTATATGTCGGAGATACGTCAGGATTTATTCCATTAGAACCATCAGAAAGCATCATGTGGGCAGAAGGTGGGTTTCGTGCAATGAAAACACACTGGGCGCGATACACGGCGTTTATTAGAATTACAATTTGACACTGTAACCTCAAATTACAATTAATCACAATAACTTAAAACCAAACGAAACGTAGGACAGTTCCTAAACTAGACTGGAGGTTCTGTTCTCCAGGACGTTCAGCAGGCAAGAGAGCTCGCCCTGGCGCCCCTCCAACAGCTAGGCTCCGTCGTAGCACGAAGTTAGCCGCGTGTCAGTGTTGCCACCACTCGCGTCACGTGCCGCGCTTCGTTTAGCGACCGTACTGATGACCGTCTCCGACATATATAAATTGTAAAACATTTTAAAAGAGTAGGTAACGGCTTACCCATTATTCTCCATACGAAAACTATCTTTTCGACTAGAATCATTCCATTTTTTTTGTAAATTTTTGACTTTTCAAAAGTACTTATGTGTATTGAAATAAATTATTTGACTGACTTAGACACGTATTTTATAAAATTAATACTGAGGTCTGGATTTCCTAGCTTACTACTCTAAGAAGAAACAAGGAAACAAACTCACTCACTTTCTATTTCCTTTAAAACATTTTTTTTTTATTAATTTTTTTATGTTAGCCTATTGTCCCACTGCTGAGCAAAGGCCTCCCCCAAATCCTTCCAAACATCCTTTTCTAGGGCCACCTCGATCCAACCCTTGCGGTACGCGTCTAGATCGTCCCTCCATCTCTTCCTGGGCCGGCCTCGGCAACAATAAAACAACATGGCCCCTTTTCCCTGACCTTTTCTCTATGCCTTTCCCCTCCGAATCAAAAAGTACCCGCCACCAAAACTTATCCAATCAAAGACCACTTACCCCAACGTTACACGCATCATTGAGCATTTAATTACTACTAATTGCCCCGTAATGAGCTGCCGTTGTGAAAATTAACAGAATATCATTATTGCTCACTGAAGCAAGCTGGCTTGACTTGGCAGGCATAATGATTCATATGCTGTCAGGAACAGGGAGCCAATTAAGTGGCTCTGGAAATTGATGTATTGATGACTGATCTGGGTGGAGCAAAATGGCGTAAAATTATAATTAATATTTTTTTATTGGGTCCTGCTTTATAATTGGTCGCGCCAGAGTTTTGGTACCTAAAATAATCGTAACCCTAAGTATCCTCACTAATAATAATGCGAAAATGAGTTGCAAGTGTCCTTAGTAATAATAATGCGAAAGTGAGTGAGTTTTTTTTTTTTTGGTTGTTACGGTTTCACCCTAAAACGGCTGGACGGATTTGGATGAAATATCGCACAGGGGTAGACCATGACCTGGAGAAGGACATAGGCTACGTTTCATCCTGCATCGCAGGCGAAGTTGCGAGCAACAGCTAGTAAATGGTAATAATAAAATGAGACTGCATAAAACAAAAAAAACCTGCCAAGTGCGTGTCGTTACGCACAGTGCTTGTAATTTCATCAATCTGCCCGCCTTTTCCCAACTATGTTGGGGTCGGCTTCCAGTCTAACCGGATGCAGCTGAATACCAGTATTTTACATGGAGCGGCTGCCTATCTGACCTCCACAACCCAGTAACTGGGTAATACGATACCCCTTGGTAAGACTGGTTGTCAGACTTTCGGGGTTCTGACGAACCGTAACGATTGTCTAAGATCTACGAATAACAGCCGGGACCAACGGCTTAACGTGTTTTCCGAGGCACGGAGGAGTCTCGGTATGTAAAGATGGTCACCCATCCACGGACCAACCCCGCAAGCGTATCTCAACATGATGGATCGACCCGTGCGGCTGTTATTACTTAGCCACGAGCTCCTAGGTTTCATCATACACCTGGAATAAAAAACTTCTTCGACGGCAATAAACGAAATGAAAATTCTTAATACGTCATATTGCGGAAGAGTGCGATAAAGTTGGTGTGTCCGATATATACAGCGATTATACTCGTATACAAGTACATTGTATGGGGCACGCGATCGTTCGAGCCACGCGAGAACACTTGAACGAAAACTTTTAATGACATCAGTACTAGTAAGTGGTTGGCTGTTTTATAGTTTACGGCTAGTACAGCATGAGATTAATAATTAGTGTAAGATAAACCGCTTGTAAACACTATCTTACGAGCAACGTCTGTCAGTCTGTCCGTCTGTCTATCAGCGGTCTGTATTTTATGAACCGTAATAGGTAGAGACAACAAATAAAAATTTAATTAAATATACAAAAGGTCCTTTTAATTTTAAATGAGGTATACCCTATCCTCTTTAAAAGAAACGTGTATTTGCAGCGTTTTTTGTTATTTGATAAACTCGGAACCAAAAAAAAAAAGGAAAATGAAAGAATAACGTTTATTTGGACACAATTCGTGAAACACAAATACAAATAACAAAATAAAAAATAATTATAACAATAGTGTGTGCCTCACGGCTGACAGATACTATCTGACGCTGGTTTTCTAATGAACCTTTAATGCTACGGCTACACTTCGCGTTATCGCGAACTTTTCTTCGTGCGCTCTGTCTCGCACACCCCTCGTTTACTCGCTGAGCAACAGAGAGCGCACGAAGAAAAGTTCGCGATAACGCGAAGTGTAGCCGTAGCATAAGAATCTTAGTGTACCTCTATCTACCACGTAATAAGGAATTATAATGAGGTACATTATTCTTAAAATTTTATATTTCCTTTTCTTGAGGAATGTTTGTCAGGCAGCCGCAGAAATGTTTCAAAGACAAGGAGGAGAAGTTTACGAAAAATATTTATAATGAGCTTACATGGCAGTGGTTACAATAGAGGTATTCGGGCTTATTTTAAAGTAGATTTCGTTGTTTTTTGGCCAAAGAATCATCATTGCCATACAACGTGGCAATGTTGCCAGCCTTTTGGGTACTTTTCCTGTTATGTTTATGCCCTATATGATTATTTCCCCCCCTTATTTGTTCATATAATTTTTTAATTATGTAAATACGTGTCTTTAAATCAAAAACTTCGTTTTAAAATATTCCTTAGAGATTCTAGCACAAACGCGCGGTTTGAACGTAACCTAAATTGGCACGAATTTTTCGTAACAAAAACACACCTTTCCTAGGACTTAAGGTATTTTGTCGAAATAAAAACGTGTCGGAGTTCCACAATGTCTAAATAAAATCTTGTCGTAGTACCTACTGTTTGTCGAAGTTCAGTTTGGTAGTCGCAAATAATTATAAATACGTGTGAAACGAGTATTTTACATTTTAAAATCGTTCGAATTTTATGTTTACTCCGCGCGTTCGTGGTAAGTCCACGGTTTCAATAACTTATAGTGGTGTAATTGTTGTAAGTGATAAATTATGAGAATCGGTGCCTAGCATTTTATCAGTATTTTTTTTTTTCGTTCCAGAATAACGTAATTCTTATTTTATTTTTACCCTTGAACGAATTCGACCAAAACGCGAGGTTGTTGACGTCGACCGAAGCCTTGCGTGCTCAAATAACTCTCATTGAAGTGATATAATGAATTAATTGTAATTACAAGAGCATTTCTTTTGGTACCTGGGAACAATAATGTTAAGATTTTTTTTTTAATGTAGAGCTAGGTAGGTGGGTTGAAGGAGCGTAATTCACAGGAGACACATTTTCAAGGTCGATGTCAAATGTCTCGAAGGTCAAGGTCAAATAAAAAAAAAGATTTTTTTGTAGTGAATTTTTTTTTTTTAAATAAGTCGTTTTCGACGGAGCCCCCTCTTTTCGCGGGGCTCCTGTTTCTGTGTGCAGGGCTTAAAGGAACCTAACACGAAGGAGATGATGGGTGTCGTTCGCTCGCTCTTTCAAGTGAGCTCCCGTTATCCCCTTCGATCCTAAACTGCGAGCCGGGTCTGCCCCAAGTCTCAAGCTAGCTAGACTCGCTCTTGCTTCCATAAATAAGTAGAATTTTTGGAAACTTACCTAAAAAAGGTACTTACTTTTTATAAAAAAATAACGCATCCGGAAATAAAATAAAAATTTGGGGAGTTCAGGAGACCCCTAGAACCCCAAAATAACCTCACATTCTTTCTAGTAAGGCGGCACGTTTCTAAACCCACCCCTGTTCAGCGATTATTTATAGTTCAAGAGAAAACTTAACTTAAACTTAGTTTTGTTCGACAAAATTCTTTCGTTCAGTCCCTGAAGATTTATAAATGGAGTGCGGCAAAGATTTCCCTGTAGTTTAAAAACTCCTATGGACTACTTTAAATAAGCCATCCTTTAGCTAAAACCGGTTTCTGAAACGTAGTTAGCTACAGGACTAGTTACAGGACTACAATCAATTTTCTAGTCGAAACTCTGGAAGATTGTCTTTGATTTGAGTGCTTGAGTGTCGTTTGTTCCATAAAGTTAATGTAGTGAACATCAGGATCCAGCTAGCTGATAAATTATCTGATTGTTCAAGAAAATATATCGACGGTGTAGTATACAAGGTGGAGACGACAATACAACAAAAAATGAAACTCCGTATATCTAATGACGTTCTCGGTCTACACACAAAAAATTAATCAAATATTTCCAGTAGTTTACTTACGATAGCTAGTCAAAGATCGGCAAACCCCATAGTCGAACCATCACTACTATTTAATTTGTTTGAAAAAATTACTTTTTTAATTTCGATGTTAGGATTTATTTGATACTTCTAAAATCCTCTTATGCATTAGTATTGCCAGTGTTTTCATTTATTGTTGTATTGTCGTCTCCACATTGTATATTATTATGATAACTACAAAACCATGATTTTACAGGAAGCGAAAAAAACGTTTAATATTTATAGTTTTTAACATTTGAATCAAAAGCATCTTTTATTTAAAAAATAGTAGGAAACGCTTGAGATGGTGATAATGATTTCAATAAAATATAGAGACATAAAAAATGTAGATAGGAATAATGCAATAAAGTGAAAACCGCAAAAATTTTAGTTATTAGATATCGATACTTCACCGTCGATATGCAGCTGAGGGGAGAAATAAACCCTGCCAGGGTTGGGGGTTAGTCCGAAAGGGATACCGGGACCTTGGCAACAGACAACTGAAGGCACACGGGTGGGTTTTAGTCACTAAAAGTGTGACACGCCCTACCGCTCCGCCCAGAGCGGGAGAAGTCATTGGAGGATTACAAAAAAAAAAGGGGAGAAATAAATACGTCTGCTCCAGCATCATTATCTTCGTAGTCAGGAAAGACTATAGTTCCTAAGATACAATAGACGTAGATATGTTTAGAACCTATACGCTTAACTAGCTTAGTTAAGTGGAATAGGTTATTAAATACAGTATGCTAACTAACGAAGGGCGTTCCCGTTAACCCGCAATAGTATAGAGTCCATAAATATATGCAAAAAAAAAATATTACTACAGTTTTTTTTTTTTAAATATTATTTGTAATAATTATATTTCCAACAAAAAAAACAATTGATACGTAAAACACAGGGTACGCGCACACTTGTTATTCAACGTGGAAAGACAAGTATATCAAGTGTGCATGTACAGAGTGTTTCTTTTACGTATCAATTTAATATTTTTTGGGAATATTTTACTATAAAAAAAATTAAAAAACTTTTTTTTTGTGGTAATATTTTTTTTATGCATGCATAGCACGCTATACTATTGCAGGTTAACGGGAACGCCACATACGTCTATTGTACCTTATATTGGATTTCCGCAAAGTCATGCCTGAATCTACTATACTTCCTGTTACAGATTCAGTACCTTTTACAAAGTCAGGTAGAAAAGTCACAACTTCAGTTAAAACCAGTCGCACAATCCCATCTACATAATTTCAACTTCCAAGGACACCAACTTTACTTCTAATGAACTTCAGTAAACTCGTCTAAAACATAACTGTGTCCAAAACTAAGTTTTAATAAGACCCTCGTGGGCTCGTCTAATAAGCTTTTTTCCACCGTCAAGTTTACGGCTCGCATCGCCAATAAAACTCCATCAAGTAAGGTGAAGGAACGTGCGCGTATAGGAGCAGCTCTGCGGCTTAAGAACCCACTGTAACACACCAAGAAAAACAGAATTACAAACAAAAAACTACTCTAAAGACCGAATATTTAGATCAAAAACTGGTTGACTGATGACCCAAGTATCGGATTACAGGCCACCGATAAACAACAGTTATAGACTTTGGCAGTTCCAACTCGAATGTTGACATAAACTTGGTCCACCAAATCACGTCCCGGTTTGTTTGAAGTCGACCTACTGTAGATTCGGGCGCTGTGTAACGCGGAAACAGCGGGGTGAGGGGCGGGGCGTCGTTTGGTCGCGACGCTTAGTCGGGCGCCGGGCTCGTGCAGCGCCGGTCGCCGCCACTTACGCGGCATGCGGCCCGCGCTCGCCGCGATCGCGGCTTGTTGCGTGGTGACACGCGCCGAGCCGTCTGCGCGCCTCGCTCCGCGCAATACTACCCCCCACCATGTCCTCTCGTGTTCTGATGGGCTCGTCCTCCCTGCGTGGATGCCCCTCGAGGATGTACCCACCTACGAGATCGCCTTCAGAGGCGTCATCTACTTCCTCTGCCTCATGTATCTCTTCATCGGAGTGTCCATCGTCTCCGACAGATTTATGGCCGCCATAGAAGTTATAACGTCGAGAGAGAAGGAGGTGCGCGTGCGACGAAACGGCAGCGAACAGATTGTTGTCGTTAGAGTATGGAACGAAACCGTCGCTAATTTAACTTTGATGGCATTAGGTTCTAGTGCACCTGAGATCTTATTATCTGTAATTGAAATAGCTGGGAAGAACTTCGAAGCTGGCGATTTAGGACCCGGGACCATCGTGGGTTCAGCTGCTTATAACTTGTTTGTGATCATAGCCATCTGTGTTAGTGTGATACCAGATGGCGAAGTTAGGAAGATCAAACATCTTAGAGTGTTCCTTGTGACAGCAACGTGGTCCATCTTCGCATATGTGTGGCTCTATCTCATACTAGCTGTCATCTCACCGAATGAAGTCGAGGTTTGGGAAGGACTTGTTACGTTTCTCTTCTTCCCCGCGACGGTCTTAACAGCATACATCGCTGACCGTCGGTTACTCATGTACAAGTATCTGAAGAAAGGTTACAGAGTGAACGAAAGAGGTGTTATTGTAGAAGGTGAAGGCGATGGTTCAGTTGAAATGGCTCTAAAGCCAGGAGGAGATGATTTCCTCTCTGAAGATGATGAAGGAAGAGAACAAGAAAAGTCTAGAAGAGAGTATGTAACAGTACTTAGAGAATTAAGAAGACAACATCCCGAAGAAGATTTAGAAACAGTAGAAAGAATGGCTCTGGAGACGTTGATGTCACGAGGTCCAAAGTCGAGGGCATTCTACAGAGTTGCTGCCACTCGTAAAATGACAGGCGGAGGTGATTTCTCTAAAAAAATTTCTGAACGAGCTCAAAGTGATCTGAGCGAAGTAAAGGCAGAGTTACAGCGGAGAGAGTCAGGATCCTTATCACTTGAGTCACGTGGACCGAATGTACGCTTTGATCCTGACCACTACACCGTGATGGAGAACTGTGGGACCTTCGAAGTGAGGGTCGTGAGAGCTGGAGACTTGAACGGAGAAGTGACAGTGCAGTACACCACCGAGGATGGTACAGCAGAGGCCGGATCAGACTACGTCACGGCCGCAGGCTCCCTGACCTTCAGGCACGGGGAGACGGAAAAGACCTTCAGCGTTCAAGTGATTGATGACGACGTCTTTGAGGAAGACGAGCATTTCTACGTGCGTTTAACATCTCCTAGGGGGGCTTGCTTAGCATCTCCGTCGACAGCAACAGTGGTTATTTTAGACGATGATCATTCTGGTGTGTTCTCATTCCCGCAACGGGACTTCGAGCTGACGGAGTCCGTGGGGACCTACGACTTGAGGGTCGTGAGGACAGCGGGCGCCCGCGGCAAGGTCAGGGTGCCGTACTGGACAGAAGATGGCACCGCGAAGAATGGTGCTCAGTACGAGTCTGCTCAGGGCAGCGTGATCTTCGAGAACAACGAAACTGAGTGAGTACTCTTTCCTAATAAATTATTTATCTTTATTATTGAACGTTTTCAGGGTTAAGTTCAGAGAACATCCCTCTGTCTTACATATTTATTTCGTGATGAATGAATCTACTATAATATTTACGACTATAGTAGTTATGTTTTATGTACTCAATAATCAAATGAATGTTTCATACATGAGTCAAATATAAACTACAGTTGAAGTAGCTATAACTACCATCGATTTGAGCTTAATTTGAAAATTATGGAGGGTACGTGTTTACGGTGAATTAGCGCGTTCCACACCCACTTCTTGTGGGTGATGGAATGTAAGTCTACTAATACTTTAAGTTGTTTCATGTAATATTAAATCAGTACTGTAAGTAGCGGGTCTTCGCTTGAATATTTTAAGACATTTATAGATAATTTCATTGTACTGATTCTGGTAAGGTGTAATCTGATATTAAATAGATGAAACGTTTTCCGAAATGATAAACTATTCAAGACTGACGCTTTTAAAACCAATTTTCTTATCATCCAAATTGACAAATGACTCGAAAATCGTTATTTTCGGCAATTAGCTTAAATGTCTTTTTCCGCCTTTCGTGAATTCCGCTGGATCAAAGAAATATTAACGAGGGTCGCATTATGGGTAATTACGTCGACACGGAAGTCTTGCTAAGCTGTTCTTGTGCCCGATGTGCAATACCGAAAAAGTGATGTTTTACGGTTTCTCGGGAAGCCGTTTAAGTGCCAAATGAGGTATAGATTGGTCGGCCCGATTAGTGCCGGGTCGCTGCGTGATCCGACGGCCCTTCGCTCGTCAATGTTATGCTGAAATAATCCCTTTTAGATAATCCGTTGGTCTTGTCACCTTTGCTATCTATGTTGTAGGGCAAATGTTTTTAAACCCTTGAATCTTTTGAATGAAAAACTTTATCAAAGTAAAATGTTTGTTACACTTTAATACTTTATTATAGAGTTGCTGTATCATGCTGCTTTCATTAATTTAAGGAAATTGGTGTTTTTCGAATAGTGTAAGAAAGAAACACTTTCAAACATACGGATTCCATATTTTATTTTAACTAAACAAATCAATCGCGCCATTGAATTCGTCTTTTGTTTTATTTTATTATGTTTTTCGTCCAATTCCGTGTATATAATGTACTTGTAGATACAATAGACAGTGGACCCGGACTAATTCCTATTGATTAATTACTGAATACCTATTCTGATGAGGCACAGAATATGAGTAGAATGACAAGCAGCAAAATTGATGACCATAGGGTTAAGCAGTGGTAATGTTTCCACACGAAAAGAGAAGACACACGTCAAAAGAGGTTAATATCTAGTGCAATTGTACTAGATATTAACCTCTTTTGACTGTTCAAACCCTTTTTTCAACCTGAATAAAATATATCTCAGAAAGTCATCGCTGAAAAAAGAGCACGTAGGTAACTTTAGACCAAATGCTAGTAAGAATAAAGTGTTTTTTGCGTTGCCATAAAAGTTGCTGATTCAACCGTGTCAGCATAGGTCTTAATGTTCTGATCGTTTAAAGCTATCGTGAATTCAGGGATATAAAAAAGTATGAATATTTTTTAGTGATTTATGAACTAAATTGCCTGTAACTTATTTTTAAATTAAAGGGAAGAATTTCTTTGACTTTTAATATATTAATAGGCTTTTCCCTTTAAAGGAATTTGAACCCAAACTACTTCCGACATCTTCTAATTCGAAATTGAATGGAACGTTATTGACATTCATTCAATTCAAATATTCATCAAATTGACATTTATTTGAATCTTGGAATTGAATCAAGCTTGAACATTGGAGAGGCTCGCTGCTAATTGATAACAGCCACACGGGTCGATCCAAAATAAGCTCGATTACCGCTGTCGGTTTGTGGATGGGTAACCATTACACATAGAGAGATTTAAGCAGTTGGTCCCAGCTGTCATCGTAGATCTTTGACAGTCGTCACGGATAGTCGGAAGCCCAAAAGTCTGACAACCAGTCAGTAAGGGGTGTCGTATTACCCAGTGACTGGCTTGTGGAGGTCAGATAGGCAGTCGCTCCATGTAAAATATTGAAATAACCGGCATGTCCTAGAATCAAAAATTCGAAGACATGTAACATCTACCAACCCGCACTGAGCCCACGTGGTGGATTACGGCCCACTCCCTCTCACAGAGAGGAGGCATGTGTCCCAGCAGTGGGAACATTATAGGCTGATTATGCAGCTTTAAAATGGAAGCCGAATATTGGGAAAAGACGTGGTAGATTTATATTGCCCCCTCCCACTGCAGAGCAAAGGCAACCCTTTTATGAGTGTGGGAATCTTTTACTGACTAAAACCCACCCGTGTTCCTTCAGTTGCCTGTTGCCAGGGTCCCGGTATCCCTTTCGGACTTTCCCGCAACCCTGACAGGCAAAGGCCACCCTTGCCTTCTTCCATTCAACTTGATCCTGAGCCAATTTAGACTAATCCCATATGTTGGCGTCAAGTAGGTGCGGCCCGCCGTCTAAAAACCCAAACTCAAACTGAAAACCAATTGAGATTGTGTTCCGAAATTACGCTGATCCTAATACAATAATAACACAGCTGCCTTATATCAGCCTTATTTATGTTCTCAGTTATAACATAACTTCTCCTTCATAATAAGTCTACTCCTGTATCCAAACCGTAACTTCGGTTTTGATTATGTTAACTCCGGAAACTTTGTACTTTGTAGGGACAATTTTATTTTCCTTTTCGACGCAGAATTAACAAATGTTTAAGGCGCATTTACTTGTTGTCGATGTAATTTAAACCTCATTATTAAGGTTTTTTTGTTTTGTTGTGTTTTTTGAAGATATTTATTTTTGAATGTATTATAAATTGCCTATAATAATTTTAATATTCTACATCTGTTATAGGTATTATCTAATGTAATCTAACTTCTAACTAATCTAACTAATATTATAAACGCGAAAGTTTGTAAGTATGGATGGATGGATGGAAGGATGGATGGATGGATGTTTGTTACTCTTTCACGTACAAACTACTGAATGGATTTGGATGAAATTTGGCTAACATATAGTTTATAACCTGGATTAACACATAGCATACTTTTTATCCCGATATTCCCACGGGATGGAGGCTTATGCGGGTGAAACCGCGGGGCGCAGCTAGTAATTTATATTCTTCAATAATTAACTCCTGGGTGACTCTAACAGGCGTTTAAATAATTTATGCAAACAACATCACGGGCTACACCTAGTTTATTTAAATAAAGTTAATAATTTGTTGAATAATATTTCACGGTGGCAAAGCATTGGAGTGTGCTCCAGTGGCCGCGCCTGGCCATAGAAAGCTAAATTGTAAAATAAATCAGCCTGTATAATGCGGTTATGTTATTTAGTGACCGTTAGTAGGCCACAGATAATATTGTTGACAGTTACCGACAAAAGCATGTACAGTCACGGACTTTAATTGATGAGCCACCTGGCACTGTTCGTATTTTAGCCGTGTAATGCAAATCGGGTTTATACGGTTCCCGACACGCAAAGTCATATGTCTTCGTATTAGAAGAAGAAAATTATATTTCATATCTTTACCGGTTGGCTAACCTGAGAGCCAGAACTACAAGCTTGACGGCAGAGTGACTACTCAAAGTCAACCAATTGCAGGTCTAGCAACTGTAACCTAGCAACGATAAAGAATTGTTGCTAGGTTACTGTTGCGATAGTAACATTAGCGTACGGAGAAATTCTCTGACATCGATATTTCAACTGTCACTGTCTTCAGTTAAGTTTTCAGAATTATTGATTTAATGAGCTATGATTCAAAGGAGGTCAGTATCAAATAGATTGGATAAACTTAATGCAACATTGTATTTATTTTTATCATTAAGAACTTATTAGTCAACGTCTATGGATAAGACTATTTCCGATTAAAAGTAATTTATTTGTCATCTTGATATTTCAACTGTCACTGTCTTCAGTTATGTTTTATAATTATCCAGTTAATGAGCTATGATTCAAAGGAGGTCGGTATCAAATAGATTGGATAAACTTAATGCAACATTGTATTTATTTTTATCATCGAGAACTTATTAGTCAACCTCTATGGATATTTTCGATTAAAAGTAATTTTTTTGTCATCTTGTTTACGAGCTTGCGATTTGAGTTCGTGTTTAATCGTGTAATCTCGGGAATGTATGAAACTGCAAAATTGAAAAGTTTGAAGGTGGCTCATCAATTAAAGTCCGTGACTGTACAAGCACTAATATGTATATACTAAGCAACTTTTAAAAGTGATTTTCTCTTACTGTATTGATTGTAATTTTATGTTATAACGAACATAGTATTTTGGAATCCCAATTATTATGAAAAAGGTATCATCTCAAAGTTGCAATCGCTATTCCACGAGAAAATCGTTATTGAATTTTGCTGAGTGGTTACATATTTTTGCTCGAGACTGTACTAATATTACAATGGTAGGAAAATGTGTTAATTTTGATTGAACTATATTAGTATTAAAATATATGGTAATTTATACGCGTTAGTACTAGTTGAAACAGTAAAACCTATTAAGACCTGATTGGTATATTTAAAAAAACGAACGGTTTTTCTTCTACTCAAGCTATTTTGAAACCTAACCATCATCTGCCTAGCCTTTTCCCAACTATGTTGGGGTCGGCTTCCAGTCTAACCGGATGCAGCTGAATACCAGTATTTTACATGGAGCGACTGCCTATCTGACCTCCACAACCCAGTAACTGGGTAATACGATACCCTTTTGGCAAGACTGGTTGTCAGACTTCCGGGTTTCTGACGAACCGTATCGACTGTCAAAGATCCACAAATGACAGCCGGGACCAATGGCTTAACGTGCTTTCCGAGGCACGGAGGAGTCTCGATATGTAAAGATGGTCACCCATCCATGGACCAACCCCGGCAAGCGTAACTTAACCTGATGGATCGAGCCGTGCGGCTGTTATTACTTAGCCACGAGCTCTTGAATCATAACCAATATTATAAAATGCGAAAGTGAATTTATTTGTTCGTTACGCTCACGCTAAAACGGTAGAACGGATTTTGATGAAACAAGGGTAGACCATGACCTGGGTAAGGACAAAGGCTACTTTTTCAAAATCAAAGCATTTATTTCAATTAAACCATTTACGGGCACTTTTGAATTGTCAAGGAGTCGGTCAGTCAGAAATATGAAGCTGGTTGCCCGGTGTTTTATCCCGATATTCCCACGAAATCGAGACATATGCGGGTGAAACCGCGGGGCGCAGCTAGTATATTATATTAGGTCCCCACCTATAAAATAGGTTTTTTGTATGGGGAATTTTAAAGGAGTTGCATTTTTCATACTAAAATTTTCTTAATTTATATAAGAACTATTTACACTAATGTTTTAAAACTTTTATGCACTAATGTTTAAAAACTAAGATAACGTATGCCACTTAGATTACGCGACAAAAATAAGTGGTGGCTAAGTTAAAAAAAAAATAGTGGTCAATTCTGCTAACAAAATGAGGAGTCATTTTGAAGGTATTTTTTATGTTTAGAAAACTATAAGTAGTAAGGTTTTTTTACTATTGGTAGTTGTGTATGATGGTCATTATTCGATATAATACCAAGCAATTGATGAATGTTTTAAATCATAGAAGTGACGAGGTTCTCTATTTGTGAGAAAAAAACACCAATTTCATAGACCCAATATTTTGGAGAACATTTTGTGTGCAACATTAAAGGAATCATAATAATATTAAGCAAGTAACAAATAAAGTAGACTTTGGCAAATTCTCAATTCAGTTACCGGATGTAAGTCACACCAAGTGCATGTCATGTCCATACAGCCGTTTCGGAGATTAGCCGGAACAAATAGACAATCAGACAAAAAAAAACAGGTTTTTTTGTTAACTACTAACCTATATTTCTAAAAAGGTTTGCATCCCACACACGACTTTCCATCCACCTCGCTAAAATGCACTTACATCACTCACTTCGCTAGGAAAATAAACTTAACTTAAACAACACATATTTACTTAAAATTCTAGGTTTTTCCTAATACTGCGGTGAAATGTTACATAAGTTACTGCAAGCCGCACCTGCTGCGTTGTTAAGTGAAGTAACTTACATTGTGTTTAAGTTTAAGCGTAAATCCTGATTGGCTGTACGCAGGTTGCTTAATCTAAGTTTAGAGTTTAATTTTAACCGACGGAAGTTATCTAGTTTATCTAAGTTTATTCACCTTGCCTATACGTACTCCTCACTCATAATAAAATTGCAGAAGTGATTAATTTTGGCGATTCCAAAATGTTTATTGTGCTGTATGTTTAAAATATTTATTTTCTCGAATGGTAGATCGATATGTAAGAATATAAAAAAATAAAATTACAAAAAAAAAAAACGAGATCCAAAAATAAACATTCCAGTCTATGGTTTGGAATTTTCGTTTTTTGCCACCGACTTCCAAAATGAAAGTTATTTTTTACTTTTTGGTGTTTTTTTGGAAGTCGGTTGTTTTTTTTTGTAAAATGTTTTTATTTTTCACTTTTTATTTGTGATTCACCACACACATACCACTACCTGCTATGTAAATAACCGTGACAGGAACTTAAAATGTGATCCATATAAGTAAGTAAGTACTATCCATGTAAGTGGGAAAAATACGTAATATTGAAGCTAACTCAAAACACTTCGCAAGCAAAGTTAATAAAATTTATATGGGGTCACTGCTGAAGCATGACCTACCAAACAAAAAACAATCATCAAAATCAGTTTATAATTGGCGGAGTGATCGCGTAACAAACATACAAAAAAAAAGCATACAGACGAATTGAGAACCTCCTCCTTTTTGAAATTGGTTAAAAAGAGAAATAAGTAGCTAGATTTTACTAGAACTAGTAGATTGTACATATTTCAACATCATCTGCCTAGCCTTTTCCCAACTATGTTGGGGTCGGCTTCCAGTCTAACCGGATGCAGCTGAATACCAGTATTTTACATTGAGCGACTGCCTATCTCCACAACCCAGTAACTGGGTAATACGATACCCCTTGGTAAGACTGGTTGTCAGACTTTCGAGCATCGTCTTCACATATAATATGTAATTGATGTATACAAAATATTGTAAAACATTTTTTAAAAGAGTAACGGTGGAGTTTCTTGCAGATTCTTCTCCATACGAAAACTACCTTTTGGAAGGGGCAACTAGAATCAGGTCTATTTCTTTGTTTTTTTTTGACGTTCAAAAGTGCCTTGTATGTGCCTATTTGAAATAAATTATTTGACTATGACTTTGACTTTTGACCTTCTGACGACCCGTAACGGCTGTCAAAGATCCACAAATGACAGCCGGGACCAACGGCTTAACGTGCTTTCCGAGGCACGGAGGAGTCTCGATTTGTAAAGATGGTCACCCACCCACGTACCAACCCTGGCAAGCGTAGCTTAACCTGATGGATCGACCCGTGCGGCTGTTATTACTTAGCCACGAGCTCCTATTGTGCATATTTCAACATGCACTGGTTTTAAATTAAGGGCAGGTTTGACTTAGGGAAATTCCCGTAAAAATATCTAATCTCAGTCACAACTTGTAAAAAACATTACCCTCCTTCTGGGGCAGTCGGGTAAAAAATGGTATAGCGTTTACCTACATTTTTGACATTTTATTTGGTTTTGAACGTTTTTAATAACAGGAATTATATATTTTGTTCATTATGTATGTTATAAAATCTCAGTAACAACGAACAAACAATTTATTCTAAAAACAAGACCCGAATTTCCGAAGCGACTAACACCTGACTTGATTACCTCTGTATATCGCGAGTATTTGGCTTGCAGACAACATGGGCTAAATTTGTGGCAATTTCTAGCTACAAGCCGCCAAATTGCCGGCTATATCGTGCAACTCAATGCAACATTTGTAATGTAGCTCGGCGATATTGAATTGATATTTTGATGTATACATAATATTATAGCCGCAAGCGTTGGATGCCTAGCCGGCTAGATTGCTACTGATAGTGACCAGTTTTGACCCGACTACGGCGAACAAGAAAGGAAGGTTATGATTTTGACCGGTATGTATGTATGTTCATCTGTTCCCTCCTATCTTCTAAACCACTCATCACAATTTGACAAATGAGGTATCGTTGGAAGCGTCTTGATCGTCCGCTGGTTATAGGCTATGTGACGTCACATTAAATGGCGCCCTCTAGAGGACATAAACTGAGGAACTTAAAAAAAAATATGGTTTAATCGGGTACGATTAAACCATATTTATAATATAACATGGTAATGTTGGGTATCAAATGAAAGGGCTTAATGAGCACATTTCAAAAATATATATATTATAACGCCAAAAGAATCTAAAAAAAAATCAAGTAACAAAAATCCGGAGTCACACGTAATCTGTTCGATTTATGCCCTAACACGTGTGACTCCGGATTTTTAATTTGTCTGTCTGTGGTGTCTTGTTTATACCTTTTAAGTCGTAGTTGGGTTTTAGTTTTTATTACTTGATTTTTTTATTACTTGATTTTTTTACAACTTGTAATTAATAAAAATGGAGTCGAAACCTTTCCGAGTGTTTATCCAAACATAGTGTTTGGATAACAGATAAACAGACCCTAAATTAATTATTAATTAGAGATTTATAAGTAGACGTCACCCTAATTTTGTCCATAATTTCGTTCAGACACGCCTTAGACCTACATAGAAGGTCAATACAAAGTTGAACATTGTCTGTGATTACCTTGGCGAGGTCATGGCTCGTGGCTAAGTAATAACAGCCGCACGGGTCGATCAATCAGGTTAAGCTACGCTTGCCGCGGTTGGTCCGTGGGTGGGAGACCATCTTTACATACCAAGACCCCTCCGTGCCTCGGAAAGCACGTTAAGCCGTTGGTCCCGGCTGTCATTCGTGGATCTTTGACAGTCGTTACGGGTCGTCAGAAGCCCGAAAGTGTGACAACCAGTCTTACCAAGGGGTATCGTGTTACCCAGTAACTGGGTTGTGGAGGTCAGATAGACATTCGCTTCATGTAAAATGCTGGTATTCGGCTGCATCCGGTTAGACTGGAAGCCGATCCCAACATAGTTGGGAAAAGGCTACAAACTCCCCAGCAGCACAGCTGTCTGTTCAGTTAGAAAAAAATAGATTCTATACAATACCATGTAGTATGCAGAATATCAAATTATAATACACTAGCTGATGCCCGCGGCTTCGCCCACGTGGATGTGAGTTATTATATACTAAAACCTTCCTCGAGAATCACTCTATCCATTGGTGAAAACAGCATGAAAATCGGTGCAGTAGTTTTTGCGTTTATCGCGAACAGACAAACGCGGCGGAGGACTTTGTTTTATAATATGTAGTGACGATTAATATCAAACTTAAAACTTACAGAAATCTCGATGTATATACGCCCTTTGTTAGTTAACATACTGTATACATCTGTATACAGTATGTTAACTAACAAAGGGCGTTCCCGTTAACCTGCAATAGAATAGCGTCTTACATGCTAAAAAAAATATTACCATAAAAAAAACATGTTTTTTTTTGTTTTTGTATAGTAAAATATTCACAAAAAATATTAAATTGTTACGGAAAATAAACTCTCTGTACACGCCCACTTGTCACACCTTGTTTTTCTACGTTGAAATACAAGTGTGCATGTACAGAGTGTTTCTTTTACGTTTAAATTTAATCGTTTTGTTTTGTGTGTAACATTTCACGACACAAAAGATTTTTTTTTTTTTTTTTTAATCTTATTTTTTTTTTAGCATGTATACACGCTATACTATTGCAGGTTAATGGGAACGCCCTTTGTTAGTTAACATACTGTAGATGTATAAAGTAATTAATAGGCCAAACAACACCATGTTATAATGAAATCAATTAAAAGTTAAGTTACGGCTTATGTTTGTCGGTGTTCAATAAAACTTTTTCGTTCACCAACCGGCGCACAAACTAACCACGTAAGTGGGTTCAGTGTTGCCATACTGCCGCCATTTTGAGGGGATATTTTGTGCTTTCCGTTGTAATTGTACCCAAGTTATTAGTTTAGGGTCAAAATAGGGTGGATCTTGACCGTCTGAAGGGATTTAGGGCAATGATACAATGTTAATAATATAATAGACTAGCTGCGCCCCGCGGTTTCACCTGTGTAAGTCTCGATCCCGTGGGAATATCGGGATAAAAAGTATCCAATGTCCTATTCCAGGTCATGGTCTACCCTTGTGCCAAATTTCATCCAAATCCGTGAAGCCGTTTTAGCGTGAAAGCGTAACAAATAAACAAACAAACTCAGTTTCGCATTTATAATATTAAGTTAGGATATCACTGAAAACCAATTGCTTTTATTTCCTTGAATATCTTATTTTATCAAATATTGATGTATTATTTTTAATGTATCTAATTTAACTTTTTCTGCAATAATAATAATACTATGTTGTGTTCAAACACAAAGTGAATTGTTATTATAAATAAATGATAGCATGCTCTTTAAAACCGTGTCGTAGGACTCGTAGGTGTGAAGGCTACGAGATCGTAGCACGCTACGAGCTACGCCGTAGCGCGGTGCGTAGCGTAGGGAGGCGATCGTAGCATTTGTAGCGCCTATTCTTTTGTGAATTAAAATAAACGAAATTGTTTTTGTTTTGTTTTGTATTAAATCAGTTTCTCAATGTTCTGTGTGGTATGGAACTGCCCCTATATTATGCAGGGTATAGTTTGTTGAAACGTGACATTAAATGTAACACAAATGAGATGTCTAAAATGCAATACTTGATTAAGTAACAAGGCAAATTCGTTTCATGTTCCGTTTCTCCAATCTGTACCCGGCATTGCATTTTATTAGGCACCAGCGTTTCGCCTGCGAAAAGCCGCCGTGTAAAGCAGAATTTTTTAAAACAATTTTAATTTATTTAACTAATATTTTTACAAATTTAAATAAAATGTACAATAACACTGACATTATGTACAAACGGAAAAAATAAAATATAAACAGCACATAGGGCATCAAAAAACTCTAATACATTTTTTTTTAATATAACCTTTGTCACTCACCTGTAGCTTGCCATTAGTGAAAGAACTTTATGGAATCGGATCAATACTTCCGTAGATTATCCCATATATACAACCACACAAATACCTCTTTATGATGTTAGTATTATAGATTTATTATTATTTATTCAGATTCTTGTAATACCACCGTGTTTATAATCCGAATACTTACTAACACTATAGTCTTTTAAGTTTTTTATGTAATTACTAACAAATTGGATTTCTCTCTGATAAATAAATGATTAGATTTAATTGCTATTGTCACTCGTACTTCCAAAAACCTCAATCATAGTCTACTCGCAAATTCTAACCACATAATGAGAAGTAGATTACAACCAACTAAATGCCTGTCATGTCTGACCACAGCCTAACGCGGCCGAATTCAAATTACTCAAGTCGCTAACACAGTTATAACATCTCAGTGGATTAGGGTTGACTCGATAGAGCCTTCGGGGCTCAAAAGACCAATTTAGAGCAAAAGGGCCAACTTGTTTTGTATTTAGCGTTGTAGGGTTATTTTCTCTTTAGTTTTCGTTTTTCAATTATTTACTAAAGCAGGCTGCACTTGATGAAAGTTGGAGTCTATTGGGTTAGGTATTAGTTTTAAGCTGAGCTAGAATCATTTTAGATGTAGAAAATTGTTTTATTTTCTTAGGAAAGCGGTCGGGCTAAGGATTTTCTTAAGGATGCACTAGTCGACGGCTCGAACTCGTTGGTGTTCGTAGCTAATATGCATGCTATTTAACTATAGTTATTAATTAATTAATTTTTAATGATTTATCTAGTTTTTATTTATTTATTTAGTGAAATACACGATGATTTACAACGAAAACAAGCGCGTAAAATTGAATGAACAGACCGTTTGAATAAAATTATGTATCCCTACGGTACGGTACGGTTAGTGTTGAAATATTTCGACGCTCATTACTTCCAAACCAATATATATTTTTTCCAATTCTACTTCCATACTGGGCTGGATAATGACAAGACAAATTGGTATAATTTTTAGTTTTGAACGAGTAATCACCCAACTACGTTTGTATGGAAGAATGACCGACTAGCGTAACCTTAAGCGACCACCGCACGAGTACGTGATCGTCACGCTCTTTTATATGATAAATGATTTTATTTCTGTAAGTAGGTTTGTACAAACACTTTTACATGTCTAACATATTTAACAATCAATCATTTTTTTTTTTCGTCTTTTTTGTTTGTGGGTTTACTATAGGTACGCCTCTGCGTAACCCTGGATTACAGGCGTGATGATATCACCTATAGCAGTCCACTGCTGGACATAGGCCTCTCCAATTGCACGCCTACCAGCCACCCTGCGAAGATCGTCGCTCCACCTTGATGATATGTTATGTCATATTAAAAAAAAAACTATTTGAGGTCGGCGTTTCCTATCTGACTACTCTGAGAAGAAAGGCCGAAACAAACTCCGAGGTCACAGTCTCTTTTAAAGGCCAGACATAATCTTGGTCAAATCATATGTTCTCAAATGTCATGATTTTATGAAAAATTTATTTAATAATCCAATTCTAACCGATGTTATAATACATATTTTTAATGGTCGCGAATCGTATTTCGATCAAGTCACAATCGGACAATTTTTTTTTTGAGCGTTTGAAATCTTCGAATGACTTCTGCTCTGGGCGGAGCGGAAGTGTCAGACTTTTACTGACTAACCGTGTTCCTTTAGTTGCCTGTTGCCAAGGGTCCCGGTATCCCTTTCGGACTTTCCCGCAACCCTGGTACACTGTAAATTGCAAAACAAAAGTTTCAGCATAGAGGGTCTAATTACATAATTATTAACATGACACTTTAACCCTTACCTGGATTTGGGGTTCCGTAGGAGGTATACTTACAGTTTCATTATCTGCTTCCGTGTTGCAAGTTTGTACCTAGATCAGTGTTACCCAGTAACTGGGTTGTGGAGGTCAGATAGGCAGTCGCTCCATGTAAATTACTGGTACTCAGCTGCATCTGGTTAGAATGGAAGCCGACCCCAACATAGTTGGGAAAAGGCTAGGCAGATTGATAGATTGTTTCCGTAGATATTACCACTATACTCGCAAAACTTTTATTTTCATTCACTGGAATAAATAATAATAATTATGATACCTAGATCTATACAAATACATATAAAAGTGTATGTTTGTAAAAACATTTTTTTTTTGTCTTTCTGTCTGTATGTCTGTTTGTTCCGGCTAATCTCAGAAACTTTCACTGGCAGATAGCTGATGTTATAAGGAGTAGGCTACTTAGGCTACTTTTATTTAAGGAAAAGCAACGCGGGCGAAGCCGCGCGCAGCAGCTAGTTTAAAGGACCAAACACGAAGTTATCAAAAACATTTTATGAAGACTATCTAATTTTGTTATATTACTAAACAAAACATAATCTATTAAATCCAAACAATAATGACAACTTCGGAAACCCTTATGTAAACAACCATGACGTGTCCGGAACCCATTCCCTATCCTCAGCTCACACTTGGCAGGTCTCATTTGGTCCTGGTGACCCTAAGGACCTCACATTAGCAAGTTTATAATGGACCCGTTATTCCGCCCCTTGTGAAACCATTTGCGGCTTCACGGTGGGAATTGTGTCGGTGTAGGCTTTCAGGGTATTCTTTCAGGCTATTATGTAGGTTGGTTAGGTGCAGAAAATGGTGTTTTCCAAAAGCCTTTTAGTGTTAATCGCTTAAAAAAGTGTCGTTGTGAATTAATTGCATTGTAGCCAGTATATATTATACTGGCTTTACAAGGAAATCTTTTTGTGTTATAATTGTTAAACAGAAGTTTCGTAACAAATACATTCCTGCGCCGACTTTATGTTTATTTAATATCGTACAGTAATCCCTAACATAGGAGCTCGTGGCTAAGTAATAACAGCCGCACGGGTTAAGCTACGCTTGCCGGGGTTGGTCCATGGATGGGTGACCATCTTTACATATCTAGAGTCATCCGTGCTCGGAAAGCACGTTAAGCCGTTGGTCCCGGCTGTCATTCGTGGATATTTGATAGACGTTACGGGTCGTCAGAAGCCCGAAAGTCTGACAACCAGTCTTACCAAGGGGTATCTTATTGCCCAGTTACTGGGTTGTGGAAGTCAGATAGGCAGTCGCTCCATGTAAAATAATGATATTCAGCTGCATCCGGTTAGACTGGAAGCCGACCCTAACGTAGTTGGGACAACGCTAGGCAGATTGATTGAATCCCTAACATAGGTAGTCAGAAGCCCGAAAGTCTGACAACCAGTCTCACAGTATTTATCTGACGAAGCGCCGCGCGTTTTACTTTACTTTACTTGTGGTAACCAACTGTACAAACACGCTGTGAATGTGTGCGTGAAGACGAGTAGCGTCAGCACATAACACACACACGCACGTACACACACACAAACACTTCCGTCTTCACCATTGTTTCCGACGGTACCGAGATTCTGCGCTTTAACGGGTCTCTTTGAGGTCAAAACTACACTACTTATTAACTTAGGTTCAAAATAACTTGAACCACTAAAATTCGTCTAAAAAGACGTCGGTAAAGCAGTGCCAGCAGGCACCAAACTGCTTAATTTGAATCAAATTATTCAGGGCGCCTCGGAGGCAGCTCAACTATCAAATTTGTAATAGCATTGCACTGACGTTGCACTATTACATTATGGTTTTAGACAGAAGGATGTCAGTTTAAATTAGTTTATAGACAATTTTGGTACTTAGAATTTTGGGGTCAAAAAACTTTTTATATTATTCTAGCTTTTGCGAACGGCTTCGCCCGCGTGTCGGTAGTTATCCGGAACGTACCACTGGGATAAAAAGTAACCTTTATCCTAACCCAATTCATGGTTGTACCATGTACCAAATTTCATCCAAATCGGTTCAGCCGTTTTAGCGTGAAAGCGTAACAAACAAAGAGACTCACTTTCGCATTAGGTTGGGATATTTAGGAATTTGTATTGTTATGTTAGAAAATCAATACATAAAACAATTGCGTTTGCCTACTAACGTGAAAGACAGACAAAATTATTGGCATCAACAAAATTTTGTGAACCCTCGTCACCACGTACTTTTGTGTCAATATATTTTGTTGTGAAGACGGGAAATGGGAAAGAAATGGCAACAAAATCACAGAACCAGTCTCTAAAGACGAAGAAGAAAAACTTCAAACAAAAAAAGAGTATATTATTATTGTAATAGTAGAGCCAGGGCTACACAGATGTTTGTGTCTCTGAAGTGAAAATAAATAAATACAGGGTATAAGGGATAGCCCTCCACAGACTGATGGCAAGAATTCAGCATATCATACTAAGACGATCGGTACAATGAAATTATTTCAGGTTGTATTATTACCTCACGCGCAATGTATCGTTACCGTGGCAAAACCCGCGAAGCCGCACTCCCGGTGTCGGGGGGCCGCGCTCGAGTATTTTAACATACATTGCTGGTTTTTTTTATTTTAGCTGTTGTATTTACATAAATAGAGTGCTGCGTACAGAGAATGTAATTTTACATTGAAATAAAGGAATAGTAACTGAAAAAATGATTAAAATAATGAAAACTTTCCTGAGAAAATTTCCAGTGGAATATGTCCCTTACACCGTGAATATTTAAAACAAGTAATGTAGTTACCAATACCAACGATTTTGCCAAATTAACCGGTGAAAAAACAAGCTGAAAACTTCATAAATTAGGAGTTCAGAAAAATCTAGATTTCAGAAAAAAACCAGCTATGTAAATACTTGGCCCAATAATGGAATCGAACCTGTGGCTATTAGCATAGGAGGCGGACATTCCGTTGACTTGCTTTAGAGGTGAGCTCTCGAAAAAGTTTAATAGAGTTTACATAGAGGCAAAAATTCTATGCATGAGATTACATAGTTATGCCAAAAGTGTGTCAACGACAAATTGAGCCATTCTTCAGCAAAAGATTCCCATCATTTATCGGAGAAATCCTACCCGTGAAACGACCCCATCGTATTACCGTAACCACATGGCACCCGCACGCCTCTATCTTCACATCGGCATGAGAAAACCTAAGATTCCCCCATCGCAGACAGCCAAAATATATTCAAATGAGCTGAAAAAATGCCAGATCCCCCAATATGGAGTACTAGAGAGTACCCAAATATTTCGATGGGAGACGACACATTTTTTCTCGGTGTCCCCGACCTTTGCATAAGAGATGCAATATACCCTTCCCTGTTTCACCCCACTTCATATTGTTCATTTATTTTATACAGAAATTCGCGAGATTTTTCGCGGGTGTTTGTTAGCGTTTTGGAACGAAAGCCCCCAAATGTTGAGCGTAATTTATTATGATTGTGTCGTCGCTTTTTGTTTTTAGCTATAAGGGTTTGTTTAAGTTATTTTTATTATTTTTCGTTGTTAATTTTGGAAGGACGCGAACTAGAAAATATGTAGAGAAAAACTTGGGCTTTATTTTTATTGTATTTACGAACATAAATTATAAGGGGATAACAAAAAAAAACTGTTTTTTTACAGTATTAACGAAGATAATAATAATCGTGTTCAATCAACTCAGCCTATCGCAGTCCACTGCTGTACATAGGCATATTTTACATGCATCATTTTTTTAATTTTAATTTACGAATATATTTTGTTATATGATTTTACAAGTTATTGCGTTTGCTTAAAGATCATTTTCACATAAAGCAGTAATAAAGATTAGAGATTTTAAAGGCGCACTTAGTTTACGAATTTTGCCGATATTATATCTAAGTTTTTTTTATTAAAATAAAAATAAAACTTGAAAGAAACATAAAATACAATAAGTAATCAAATTACAAAATAAATAGATTACCTATGTACTAAAAAAAAAATATAAAACTTTGCCAGAAAAGGTAGAAGGAGAGAGAGTGAGAGATAACTAATATTATTTATAGGTTATTTTATGCAATCCCGTACTTCAGTTGTACTGTACATTAATTTTGTTTTCATAATCACGTACAAAATAGGTTATAACGCTGTATTTATTTATTTTTACACCAAACCCATGATTGATCCGGGCCCAAATTAAAACATCGCGTGCACATCCAAAATAACACGAAGGTTACCTCAACGCTCCTGATAATAAAATAATTCGTTCGAGACCTTTCCTTAGCTCTTCAATTATGGTTCACATGTTTTCTTTACGTTAATCGTGAAACTAGACGTGTTTATCGTGTATCTTTACATACCGAGACTCCTCCGTGCCTCGGAAGCCGTTGGTCCCGGCTGTCATTTGTGGATTTGACAGTCGTTACGGGTCGTCAGAAGACCGAAAGTCTGACAACGAGTGTTGCAAGTTACCCAGTTATTGGGTTGTGAAGGTCAGATAGGCAATCGCTCCATGTAAAATACTGGTATTCAGCTGCATCCGGTTAGACTGGAAGCCGACCCCAACATAGTTGGAAAAAGGCTCGGCTGAAACTAGCGACCCCGCTTCGGATGGTTTTTTTATACGACTTGAGAAAACATCGAGATTTCTTTCATAAATGTAAGTTTAATATTAATATATTATAGACAGAAACCTTCCGAAATAAATTCTCTAAACGATGATGAAAACCTCATCAAAATCTGTTGCGTGGTGTAGAAGAACAACGTGGACATACAGACGGATAAGAAAAACGATTTTAATTTATATGTATAGATTTATTAGCAGTGAACGTAAGTTTAGGGTATCTTGGGTTGAAAAGAGGAAAAATAGAGGTGTTGGAGTGATTGATGGGGGATTCCACTAGAGTGATGGGATCGCTTTAATATCTTCCGTCTCTTTCTTATTTAATGTGTAAGTAAGTGATAGCAATGTTGTATGTATGGTTTGAAACGTACTGCTCAGCATTTGACGATTGATACGCTACGCTTATGCTTTAGTTTCTAAAGAAAGCGTTGAACGGTCAAACTACATATAACGGCTGTCCAATTACAGAGCGGTTTTTGACACCTTAATGTCAAATAACTTAATGAAAATGACAGATTTTCATGGCAGACTGTTGTCAACCGACTTCTTCAAAAAGGAGGAGGTTCTCAATTGGTCTGCAGGTTTTTTTTTCCGTGTGTTTGTTACGCGATTACTCCGCCAGTTATGAATCGATTTTGATAACTCTCTTTTGTTTTGTAGGTCATGCTTCAGAAGTGGTCCCATATAAATTTTATTAACTTTGCTCGCGTAGTTTTTGAGTTAGCTTCAATATCACGTATTTTTCCCACTTAGACGTGGACGATGTTTTAAGTTACTCCGTCACTGTTATTTACATAGCAAGTAGTGTATTTGAATTTGTGTGGGGTAGGTACCACAACTAAAAAGTTAAAAATAATAACGTTATACAAAAAAAAACAATTGACTTTCAAAAAAACACAAAGAAGTGTAAAATTACTTTAATTTCGGAAGTCGGTGGCAAATAACGAAAATTGAAAAGCAAAGACACCGAATTTCGAAATTAAAGTAATTTAACACTTAATAGTGTTTTTTTGGAAGTCGTTGTTTTTAATATGACGGTACCGCTTTCCAGGAAAACCATGCTTTAATTTTGTTGTTATCGACAAATTACTATAATTTGTAATATATTGTCTAACAACCTATCTAATTGATGTTTAATCGAAGTTAGTTGACACTTGACATTGTATTGTATGTATGTCAATGTCATGATTATATTGATTATTATTCTGTGGAAATAACTCGATTATAAATCGATTCGGTACTCAAATAATTCGGAATCGGAAGGCCGGACATCGGGGTCAACCACCAAGAATTTTTAATCGGAAATTATTACGGTTTTCTCAATTTACGGTAAAACGCTCGATTTTCTAAGAAATATAAGGCGGACCAATGCCGATGAGCCAACCAATATCTATATCTGGATTTCCTGGCTTCCTTTACTTTCATAGATTCTCTATCACGTTCCATTTCAAATATTCCTAGCTCCACATTTTCTAAGATCACGTTCGAATTGTTGTGTCCTAGATTTCTTTTTTTTTTCATTCATGAAAGAAAAATGTACACCGCTTCAGCCAGTAAGATTTGCTGTGCATTATAGATGATTATAAAATGTGCTCCTAACTTCAACTATACCAACTGTTTTTACGGATTTAATAGTGGGAAAATAACATTTTGACATTCTAAACTTATACAAAATAAACCCTACCTACATAAATACTGTTTACTGTCGGTCTGTCCGTACAATTAAACCACTGAACCGATCGGTATGAAATTTTACAGATAGATAGATACCTGAAGAAGGTTCAAAGAAATTAGAGTTATAAAAAAAAACACTTTTATTTGCGGTAAACATAACGCAAAAAAGAACAAATAGGTAACACAAAAAGAACAATTTGGGGGAAAATATGCGTCACATCCACGCTAAACGGCCATCGCTCAGCATAATGCTGCGACCCTATGCGAGACAGAGCCCAAGCGAAAAAATTGAATCTTAGACGGAGTCGCCGGCAACAGCTAGTTCAATAATACATTTGTACATAACGGATAATTTGCGAAAATTGATTGCTATTGATAGATTTGTGCCTGCAAACTTGGTCCTTTTCACGTACGTAAAGACCTCTTTGCGACGAATTTCACTGTATTTACAAGATAATTGAAAGAAAAAAAAAAAGTAAAAAAAATTGTTTATTCTGCACAAACAAAACGCACATTACAAAAAATAATACTAAAAAAAAAAAACAAAAAACTAAGTTTGCAATTACTTGCCTAGAGCCGTCTAATTTCCGAAGTTCCAATTTAGTATTTCTACAACATCTGAACCCAAATACGTGCCGCCAAATGTTTGGTGCCATCTGTGACTGTATTGGAGACAAAGTTCGGTGATAGCAAACCGTAAGTGAACGCTACACAGCAAGGCTGCTAGAACTGAAATTGTTTAACATAATATCATGACTGTATTCCAAGAAGGGTAGCGCAGGGGTGTATGAGGTTAATTCGTTATACAGGCTGTAAGGGTAAACACTCTTGTCATTCAAACCATGGGTAGTTGACCTAAATATAAAAATAAATTACCGAACACAACCAAAATTAAAAGACTTTAAAAAGTTTCTATCCGACACCGTGCTCTCTAGCGAAACAGCTGACTGACTGAGGGAGGGGTCGCGCTCGCGGCCGTTCAGGTCACATCCCGCACCCCCCGCCCGTGTTGAAACGCAAGTTCATTGCCCTAGCGCATAGGGCAACGAACTTGCGTATCTTGTGGTAAAATGTTGATTTAAAAAAAAGAAAAAAAAAGTTGTAATTTTCCACTGATTTTACGTTCTATAAATGAAACCAAACCACTGGTTGCAAGGATAACGGTGTTTACCCTAACACCCTGTATTAAAGTTCTATGGGACAAATTGGAGAAATTGCATGTTTTTTGATAAATTATGACCTTACTGAAAAAGTTGTGGCTAACATTGAAATAACATATTTTTTAACCTGATGAGGATGGGCCCCTAATAGTCAACATAGAGTTTTTTTTATTATGTGTAATAAAAATTATTTATACACATACACTTGACGACACGGTTGGCGCAGTGGCTAAGCGATGATCTGCTGCGCAACGTGTCGCGGGTTCGATCCCCGCACGGAACAAATATTTGTATGATCTGCAAGTAGTTGTTCCGGGTCTGGGTGTTAGTGTATGTGAGCTTCTATGTTTGTAAACGCATCCACGATACAGGAAGAAATTCTTAGTGTGGGGCAACGTCTAAAAAAAAAAAAAAAACTTGCGGAATTAATTCTCTAAATGATGATGAAACTGTATCTAAATCCGTTGCGTAGTTAAGAAGAATAGCGCGGTCACACAGAGAGACGAGAGCTGCACCCCGCGGTTTCACCCGCGTAGATCTCCATCTCGTGGCAATATCGGGATAAAAAGTATCCTATGTCCTATTTCTGGCCATGGTCTTCCTACATGCCAAATTTCATCCAAATCTGTTCAGCCGTTTTAGCGTGAAAGCGTAACAGACAAATATGCTGAGATAGGAGCCTTTTTGGCATCGCACAGGTTTTCTTTTCCTGTTTCACGTTGTTTTATTTTATTCTATTACTTGTTTTACTGATTTTATAGATTTAATGTTTGTTTCTATTGTTATATTTCCTTTGCGTGTTCCAAATAAAATATTTTTCTTTCTTTCTTTCTTTCTTTCTAAACAAACAAAATAACTCACTTTCGCATTTATAAAATTATAAAATAATATAAATAAATATATAAATAATAATAATCACTCCTTGAAACATCTTTGATTACATAAATAAATGTGTGCAATTTTGTCTGTGTGCCACATAATATAATCATTCCTTTCCTGCACGTTAAAAGTAAAAGAGACAGAAGATTTTTTTTTAAAATTTTTTTCGTACTTATTTTTGATCATTTTAGAGCTGTGGTGACCCAGTGGTAACGGCCGCGACTAACGAGTTTTAGGTCTTAGGTTCGAGCCCTGGCAGGCGCTTTACTTTGTTTAAATTATTTCATCACCACTGCTCTCAAAACGGTAAAGGAAAACCTCGTGAGGAAACCGGTATGTCCTATAACAAAAAATTTGAAACCATGTGACATCTAGCAACCGACACTGGGTCCGCGTGGTGTATTACGGCCCACACTCCCTCTCACCGAGAGGCCTGTGTCTCACCGAAAGACATCTATTTGTGCCGTTGTCAACTTTCAGAATCCACAAAATGCAAGATTAGATTCTATGTTCTTGCAATACCTACCTGAAATCTTTATCATCATCTGCCTAGCCTTTTCCCAACTATGTTGGGGTCGGCTTCCAGTCTAACCGGATGCAGCTGAATACCAGTATTTTACATGGAGCGACTGCCTATCGGAGCTCCACAACCCAGTAACTGGGTAATACAATACCCCTTGGTAAGACTGTTTGTCAGACTTTCGGGCTTCTGACGACCCGTAACGACTGTCAAAGATCCACAAATGACAGCAAGGACCAACGGCTTAACGTGCTGTCCGAGGCACGAAGGAGTCTCGATATGTAAAGATGGTCACCCATCCATGGACCAACCCCGGCAAGCGTAGCTTAACCTTACGAATCGATCCGTGCGGCTGTTATTACTTAGCCACGAGCTCCTCCTACCTGAAATCTTTATATTTTGTTTAATCTTCCCAGACCGGGCTAACGCCTTATCTAGATCATTCATGACTAGCATTCTATGCCAAACTTTGGCAATAGACTGGACGTGCGTACCTTCGGCCATGGAATGTTGCCAGGGATGTAGCCGGTATTGGGAGACAGGAATGATCAGTTAGCCGTTTGGCTATCGGAAATATGGCCACGTAAACAGGATTGTAAGAAACGTTGTAGGTAATTGAAATTTTGTTGGCATGGATTTTGTGTCAACGTAACTATC
The DNA here is from genome assembly GCA_947522985.1 of Lithophane socia. Classification (NCBI taxonomy): domain Eukaryota; kingdom Metazoa; phylum Arthropoda; class Insecta; order Lepidoptera; family Noctuidae; genus Lithophane; species Lithophane socia. Next base: position 13,265,982 of record OX383270.1, on the reverse strand, counting down.
TGAATAGAGCAATGACCCCAATTTTGTAATAAAAGAGAGGAATAAAATTAAATGGGGATATCAAGATGGACTATGGCCATTTTAATATTGATTTAATGTGTACCTATTTTTTTATTGTGTTTTTTATATATCACTAGCTTCTGGCCGCGGCTTCGCCCGCGTGGTATGTCGATAAAAAGTAGGCTATGTCCTTCCCCGGGATGCCATCTATCCCTTTGCCAAATTTTATCGAAATGCGTTCAGTGGTTTAGGCGTGAAAAGATAACATACCGACAGACAGACAAACAGAGTTACTTTCGAATTTATAATATTAGTATGGATATGGTCTGCAATAAAGATTTTTATTTATTTATAAAATAAGTCAACCAAAGGAGGTTGGATCCTAAAGATTTAGGGTCTTACCACAAAAACTTGTTAAACGCGTGTCTACTGTCAGTTTAATGTCAAACTCCTTAGAGAAATGTGTTCAAAAGATATTTAGGCTAAACACGGTTTTGTGGTAATGATTGATTGAGAAAGCTGCTATTAATTATCAGTCTGTTCTATCCCACTGCTGGGCAAAGGTTCTTCTCATATAGAGAATGCACGAGCATTGATCATCACGCTTGCTCAAACGGTTTGGTGATTTCAATCTTATAAGTTTGAAATTACCAACGTCGTCAAATATTATGTCCAGGTTCACGATGTGTTTCCTTCGCTGATATCATTAATGTTCAAGATAAACTTAGAAATTACATTATGAATTGTAAATGCCATTATGGTATTTCTCCGGATCTGAAACCTCGTGCATGAGACGCGACGCCTTAACCACTACCTCATTATCTGCCTAGGCTTTTCCCAACAATGTTGGGAATGTAAGGTCGGTCCAGTCTAACCGGATGCAGCTGAATACCAGTATTTTACATGGAGCGACTGCCTATCTGACCTCCACAACCCAGTAACTGGGTCACACCTGGGTAACACCTGGTAACACTGGGTAACCTTTAATCCCAATATTCCCACTGGATGTAGACTTATGTGGGTGAAACCGCGGGGTGCAGCTAGATTAACATAAAACATCGCGCTTGTATTTCCTGAAAGGTAAGGCGATTATGTACCTACCAGCTGAATACCAGTATTTTTCATGGAGCGACTGCCTATCCCCAGTAACTGGGTGACACGATACCCCTTAACCACTACACCTACCTATCTTATAACTAACACCTACCTATCTTATATTTTTAAAGATTACTAAGTAGTTTGGTAACAAGGACCACGCCGTAATAGCTAAAATAAACACAATGGCTGCATTTTATTCACTGGACGTCCACTCAAAGCAGTTTTAATTTGTTTGCACCACTTCTGTCCAATCTCGTTGAAAACGTACAGCGACTGTACATTCTACCTAGTGTACATTTTAACCAGTGTACACTTCAAGTCGGACATTGTATGTAAGAACAGGGCTGGATTAGCCACGTAACAGGTGTAGCAAATGCTACAGGCCGTACGTTGTACGTACAAAAAATAAAACTAGAAGCAACTATGTATTTAATTATGAACGATATATTTTAATACTTTAAGCACACAAATACAACTTACTGACTTATAATAGTACTACTCCTACATAATAATTATGTACAAGGGAAAATGATCAAAGGGCATCAAAAAATTCGTCTGCATCGCTGTCAACAGGAAAAGTGCCCAAAAGGCTGGCAGCATTGCCACGTTGTATAGCAATGCTGATTCTTTGGCCGCAAAATAGGCCAGCACTCTGGTCACGTGAAGAATCGACCAACCGCTTGGCGATGTCTTGAAAAACCAAGCTCGAACATATACGTCCCGAATCCCGATATATTTTAGTTTGTTAATAGCTTTGAGTTTATTAATTATTTATATTTTTTAGATATTTAATTTCGTTTACTCGACCGAAGTCAAGAACAACAACTAGTACATCCCTAATACCGACCTCATTCCGCTGTGTCGTAACATTCTACCCATGGTCGCTTCGCGGACGTTTCGACAGATATTTTTTGTCCGTCGTGTCCTGCCAGTGAAAAGTTAGTCGGCACCTAATACCGGTCTGTCTGCGACATGTGTCCGACATACAAAACAAGGACAGTTGGAAATAAAAGTATAGCTAACGAAGCAGGTCTCGCTCCGGCAATTGAAATAATCAACGTTTCCGTAGCTAGCTAGAAGTAAAGTAAATATCTGCTAGTGGGTTGAACGCTTTTGGAAAAAAAAACAAATGTGAAGTGTTAAATTCGCAAACACACATCCTAACTTTATAAATGCGAAAGTGAGTTCTTTATTTGTTTGTTTCGCTTTCATACTAAATCGACTCAATGGATTGGGATGACATTTGGCACAAAGGTAGACATAATGACCTGGAGAAAGATATAGGGCCCTACCTTTAATCCCGATATTCCCACTGGATCTAGACTAATGTGGGTGAAACCGCGGGGTGCAGCTAGATTAACATAAAAAATTGCGCTTATATTCCCCGAAAGGTAAGGCTATGATGTACCTACCAGCTGAATACCAGTATTTTACATGGCTATGTTCTATCTGACCTCCACAACCCAGTAACTGGGTGATACGATACCCCTTGGTAAGACTGGTTGTCAGACTTTCGGGCTTCTGACGACCCGTAACAACTGTCAAAGATCCATGAATGACAGTCGGGACAAATGGCTTAACGTGCTTTCCAAGACACGGAGGAGTCTCGGTATGTAAAGATGGTCACCCATCCACGGACCAATCCCTAAACCTGATGGATCGACCCGTGCGGCTGTTATTACTAAGCCACGAGCTCCTCCCAACCTAGGCACCAATGTAAACACAAAAATTTCATGGTTTTACGCCTTTTAATGACTGTGTAAAATAAGGCTGCCACCGCAAACAGCTATAATTAATGTTGTTTTAATTAAAGCATTAAATTAACATAATAATGATCGACGTCCTTAAGCGCATTAATTACCTTCATTTAATATAGTTGATGCTGCCGTGCAGACAGGAAAATTAATATTGTTAATCAAATTGATACACACTACGTCAACTTGTCGTGATAAAGCTATCCTAACTATATTATATATTTACTAGCTTCCGCCCGCGGCTTCACCCGCATATTTTGTTGTTTGACCCTATGTCCTGCCCCGGGATGCCATCTATCTACTTGCCAAACTTTATCGAAATCCGATGGGGTTGGGGCGTGAAAAGGTAACACACAGACAGACAGACAGACAGAGTTACTTTCGAATTTATAATATTAGTATGGATATGAGTTTTTACCCGTGGTCCCGGTGTGTTGACCCATTATCGGGTAAATTTTAACTACCCGTGAGTCCGGGAACAATTCCTAATGGAACCACCGGTAATTAAAATTTACCCATGGACCCGGTAATGGGTCAACCACGGGTAAACTCTTTTCAAGCCTGTTTCTGCCATCTAAACTTAAGTAATACGAAATAATTTGTTATAAAAACAACTTTAAGGCACAAGCGAGCCAACCCGCTATATAATTTAAGCCCTGCAAGACAAAATATGCGTTGTTTGTCAAAAAAAACGGTCCTTGTTCCAAACTCGAATAATGTAAGCTTTAGGTTAACAAAGGTTGAGTATCCCCACTTTAATCGAGCTAACTTTATGCCAGATTCGGCTTATACAAACAAAGTCTAAACACACGGCCATAAAAACCTTTACTGCTCAATTTGCATCCTCCATTTCTGTACCAAACTAAGGCCGGCCGTACACTACGCTACTCAAAAGTGATGTGTTACAAGCTCAAATTACCAATGTGTAGACATATTTAAAAAAATCAAGTTAGATGGAGTCCACATTTCCTGTCTGACTATACATATAGTGTCAAATTAAATTAGCCAACGAAACTCTACATGCGTGATGGGAATCGATATCAAACCTGATCAAACAAAAAATAAATAATAATATATAATATAATATAATATAATATTTTATTCAAAAAATAACAAGGCATAAAAATTAGTACAGTTTTGCTTAAATGTAAATTATTTTTCTAAGACTTACGTGCCTGAACTAGGTTATCCTGTGTTTCAGGCGAGAAGAGCTAAAACTAGAGTTATAAAATAAATAAATAATCAACAAGTTGACAATAGATCACTAACTATGTTGAATAACTTAATTCTTAGTTTCTAAATTCGAAAAATACTTAACTTAAGTGAAGTTTTTACATTAGAATATTTACTTTAACACAGTCAGTAAATTCTCTGTATCTTCGTAAGGCATACTTTGGAGAGCATCCTTGAGAGTTCTCTTACAATTTATGTAGTTCAGGGAATAAATGTTGGCTTTCGAGTTTAGTCTATTATAGAGAAGAGGACCGAGGTACAGGTAAAATTTGGATACAAAAGCATGTTTAGTTGTATTTTGTGGACAAACTATATCTTTACGTCTTTTATTAGTATTTGCAGTGCTATAGGGAAGAGCTGTGTGCTGCTTTAATACAATACCCATTATAAATAGTTGCCGAACTGTTAATACTTCACACGATTTGTATAGGAGGTTAGTAGGGAAAAGGAAAGGGCGGAAAGTAGACACTTTGAGAATCGCCCTTTGAGCTCTCTCGATGGTTAGTAACATTGTTTTACCCGCTCCACCCCATGTGGTAATACAGTAAGTTAATATTGATTGACACAGAGCAAAGTAAACTTGTCTAACGACTTTTGGGTCAGCAATATAGCGTAACTTTTTAAAAACAAATATCAACTTGCGGATTCTATTATTTAAAGCTTGAATATGTTGTTTGAACGAAAGTGTTTCATCTATTATAACACCAAGGTATTTGGTTGTATTTGCTATTTTTATGTTAGGACAAACACATTGGTTATCTGTTGGAGTTGTGCAATAATGAGCATATAACGTCGAGGGAGTGCGTGTTGATGTTTGCTTGCGCATCGAAAACTTAATGTAATTTGTCTTGTCTTCATTAAGTGATAGAGAATTATATTGAAGCCATTTAATAACAATATTGAATCCCTGTTGTGCAAGCTTGTAGACTTTTTCTTCTGAGTCAGCCGAGAAAAGAAGGGCAGTGTCGTCAGCATAAGAAACAATTTGGCCGTGATCTAGATTTAGGTTACAAAGATCGTTTATGTAAATCAAAAATAGTGTAGGCCCTAAAATACTTCCTTGGGGAACTCCGAAGGAAGTGTTTTTTTCAGTATCGCTAAGAACATTACCAATCCTTACACATTGTGTACGATCTTCTAGATAGCTCTTAAATAATTTTAGCTGGGTGCCTCTGATACCTAAGGCTTCAAGCTTGTGCAACAGAATAGGAATCGAAACCGTATCAAAAGCTTTGGCGAGGTCCAGGAAGATTCCTACTGTGTGGTTACCATTATCAAGTTCTTGCGCTAGATAGTTAGTTAGATGGTGCACGGCATCGTCTGTTGACATTTTAGGCCTAAATCCAAACTGCCGTTTAGATAAAATTGATTTATCCTCCAAGTATTTGAAAAGTCTTTTATTCATAATTTTTTCTAATATTTTAGACATAGTAGGCAGCAGGGAAATAGGTCTATAATTTGTCACTTGATCTTTACTGCCCGATTTGTAAACGGGGACAACAACAGCTTTTTTTAGGCACTCGGGGAAAAGACCTGTCGATAAACATTTTTGAAAAATATAAGTTAGTGGCGGCACTAAAATGTGCCTGAACTGTTTAATAATTTTATTTGATATGTTATCCCAGCCAACTGCACAGTCGTCCTTCAAACTCATAATTATCGTTTCTACCTCAGTCTCGTCAGTGTCTTGCAATACTAAGGATGATAAAATAGTGCTACGCGTAAATGGAGTGCTTGTTAGATATTGTGATTGGCCCTGAACTTTTTCCGCCAAACATTTACCAGCATTAACAAAGAAATTATTCGCAAAGTTAGCAGATGCTAACTGTGATGAGTGTGCTTGTAATAAACCTGAAGATGACTGATTTTGTTTCGAGTTATACGTTACACTTTTAATAAAATTCCAGATTTTTTTACTATTTTTACCAGCTTTTTCTAGTGCAATTTTATCATAGTTACGTTTTACTTTTTTTAGAAGATTATTACAGAAGTTACGATATCGTTTATAGGACAGTTGCAAAACTAAATTATCTGGATTAGATTTAGCTTTCATATGCAGTTTATCTCTATTTTTCATGCAGCGAATGAGTCCTGTCGTGATCCATGGTTTTATGTTGTAGTTTTTGTTATTTCGCCGAGACATGACCGTGTTCTTATGAATTGCATGTTGTACATTTTTGATTAGGTACATCATACAAAACTGCGGATCAGCGGAATCGTAGACTGGGTCAAAGTCGATATTGCGTAAGTCTTCTTCAAGTTTATTTACAATTAAACTAGAAATTGTGCGAGTGTCTACTTTAGGTAATTTACAGTTTAAAATAAGTAGGGTAGCATTATGATCGGTTATTGTTGAGTTAATTACAAGGGCAAGTGCAGGGAAATTTGACTTGAGCATAATATGGTCCAAACAGGAGCCACTTTGATGTGTAGAAAGCGTGTGAGCAGGAAGCAAAGTATGGAAGGCGCAAAGGTTAAGGTATTCCTCAGCGGACGCATCAGCACTTTCGGGAAGAATATTGATATTAATATCTCCAACTAAAATTGTATTTTTGAAGGATGACAGATTCTGCAAGGTGTTGTTTAGAGAGTCGGTAAAATTGTTTATATTTCTAAAAGAGGGGGGTCGGTATAAGGCAAGTATCGCTAAATCGAACCCAATTTTAATTAACAATCTGTTGCAGTCTTGCATATTTGGTTCCACGACAGACACATTGAGATGATTTCTGGCATAAACTATCACCCCATCGTTCTGATTGTAGTTTATGTTACTTCTAAACATATTATATCCCGGAATTAGTGGTATGTTATATTGTTTGGAAAGCCAACATTCAGTTAATACAATAACGTCACAGTTTATATCTAGACTTTGTAGAAATATGCTAAAGTTGTCAAAATTTTTAAAAATACTGCGAATGTTTTGTGTTAGTATGGTTAGTGGACTAGTGTGCGGGGAGAGATATTGCTTACAGTGTTCAACGTCACAAACGTGGGATTCAGATACAGAGAAATCATCTATGTCATTAATTAAATTACTAATCATATTCTTATAAAAACAAACAAATAATAGCAAGGGCTTAAAAATACGTAATTAGCGGCGCTCTTAGGCGCCTCCATAATCAACAGAATTAATATACCTTTTTTCGGCCATAATTTTCGCTGGGCAGTCAGAAGCATTTGTCTTGTGATTACTCGGCTTTTTGAAGTGCAAGCAAGTAGCACATTTTGGTTCCTCAGCCTTCTTTGTGCATTCTTTAATGGAGTGACCCTGATCCCCACAGTGGCCACAGGTAACGGTGGTCTCCCGACATGATTTGGCCGCATGACCGTACTGCTGGCACTTATAACAGCGTGTGACTAGAGTAAAGTCTCTCACAGGGCATGACGACCAATTCACAAACACTCTGTCTTTAGATATCAGGGCTTTGCGTATGTCTGCAGATACTTCAATTATATAATTACAGGTCTCCGCGTCCCGCTTACCTGACTTATGGCTTAACTTAATGGAGGTCAAAAAGGTCTCAAGGTTGCAATCCTGAAGGGTCTCTGCTAGATTTTGGTGGAATAAACAATTAAAAACTTCGTTCTCTTGCATGGATGAGGGCACTCCGATAACTACTACTCTAGGCTTCCTTTTTGGGGGTTCGTCGACTGTCAGGCCTGAATTTGATTGCTGCATCGATTTTTTCACCTTCTCAATATCGTCCTTTGTTTCAGTGCTGATAATGACACCGCCATGTTTCGTCTTACGTAGTCCTCTTACCTGAAGTTTCATTTTCTCGGGGCATATAATTTTTTGGACAAGTGTTTTTGTCTCCTCACTCGACTTCAGTTTGTCGTTAGGGTATATGGCCACTGAGCTTAGATTTGTCGGCTGTATAAAATTGTTGGTACCTTTTTTAACCATCTCAGCAAAAGAAGTTCCCGTAACTGTTTTCATTGAAGCTCCGATTGACAGCTTAAGGTCTTGCAGTTGCTGCGACAGATCATTTTGGTCTTCGAGTGTTTGGACGGTGGAGTGGGCCCGGACAGCTCTCATCTTAAGAGACTGGTACTGAACGGCCAACTGCGATGTGCCGTGACTAACTTTTCGGCATAGGGCACTTATACGTAGTTTTTGCTCCATGTTTAATTTGCCCTCCGATACAATAGAGCACACTTCATTTAGGCACTGCTCAATGGATGACATCCAGTTCTGGATTTCCGGCGTAGGTATCACCTCCATCATGACATCTTCTCTTTGGCTGGGTGGTTGAGGGTGAGGTGCGGGTGCGGGCTCGGCTGCAGGTGCAGGTGCAGGTGTGGGTGCGGGCACAGGTGTAGGAGGTGGGCTCCGAGCACATCTGCCACCCCTGCTAAAGGGACTGGATGCCATTGTGATACAAGTTATTTACTTGTTAATCACACACACATTTTCACAGAAACGATTTACAACGCGTGACCCAGTTTGCTTTACTACCGGCTATTTGTTAAAACCAGGTCACAAATAAGCAACTAATTATTTATTTATTTTAATAAATTTTCGACACGTCTGTACTCAACAAAAGTGCAATTATTCCATCCAAAATGATATGATGTGCTTTTTTTTGGGTCATCAACCTGTGCTACTTAGTCACTTGAAATACCAGTTTTTTTTTTTTTTTGTGTAACTTTTATAGACGTGATGGGTACCCATATCTAAACACGATAAAACAAAAAAAAAAAAACTGGTTTTGTCAACTCATGCTTCAAGTAACACAACAAGCGGTCGTTGACCCCAAAAAAATCATTTAAAAAATCCTGTTTAGATATCGCGTCTACGGAGTTTCGCTAGCTAATTTCATTTGAAAATGCGAAGAAATGGTGAAACAAACTTAGGGGTCAAAGTCTCTTTTAAAGCCTAGACATTTATATAAAATATCAAAATCAAAATATTTTATTTCACATAAACCTACATGGGCACTTATGAAACGTCAGAAGCTAGGTGCACGGTTCCAATTGGTCGTTTCCTATGGATTAGAGCCGGCAAGAAACTCCATCACATATATCATTGGTAATTTGAGTTTGTAAAACGTTGCTTCTCTTGAGTAGGGTTGTGGACGAACGACCTAAGGCGCAATAAAACCGTTTCAATACAACTGCCTGTAATACAAAACGTTTTCAATAAAGGCTGGTCCTTCGGTTCTTTTCCTTGGAGGCTGTTGGTCCTAATGCATAATCAATGCACCGGGTATTAAGCACAGACTGTTGCCAACTTTACCCCCTGAAATTGTTTTCTAGTCGCCATACTAACTGTCCTAGAATGGCTTGTGAAAATCATATATTTTTACAGTAGGAACGAAGACTTTTTAGTAGTTTAGAAGTGACCAGAGTATCCAAATCAACTAATTTGGATACTCTGGTAACTATGGAACTCCAATTTGTCTTTAAACAAAAAACCAGTGAGAGTAATATTTAAGACTCGCGATGATTTACTTAAAATAAGAAAATTTTGGTTTGGTGCCATACGTGGAATAGTTTAGGTGCCATTCGCCTAAAAGTAGTTAAAATAGGTGCTGGTTTGGTGCCTTAAGTGGAATAGTTACGGTACCGTTCGCTCAAAAGTAGTTCAAATCTGGTGCTCTGAGTGGAATATCTTATTAAAAACACTAATAAGTGCGCCTAATAAATTCGCTTGAGTGAGGTTCAAAGTAAACTTTCACAGAATTACACAACAGAGACTTATTATAATAATGTGCAGGCAGGTTAAAATTACATTTCAATTTGGTTTGTAAATGGTACTAAAAAACGTGACATTTTTAGTCCAATATTTTCCTGCTTTATATAAAAGTGTGGCTGATCTCGAAAACATTTCACCTCACTCAAACTTGAAGGACAAGGTAGTGGTTTCTAGTAGGATTGTCGCCAATATCGCATAGAATCGTTCATCGCACATGTTGGCACGGACTCTCGGTGGCCTGTCGCCATTCTCACAATGGGCCAGCATAGTGGGACGGACAGTCACTCGACTTGCTCTTTTTGTACTTGGTTCGTTAAGTCCTACTGTCTATACCAGGAAAGCGCGGTATGCTATTTGTCTTCGGGATTCAAGTGAAGGGTTCAACTATCACTTATGTTTTGTAAAGATGCTTGGGTAATATTTTACGTTCCATTTTCATTTTGATGACGTTAGGGTTGGAGAGGATTTGCCAGGATTATTAGAGTCATTTTAATAAGATTATGAATTACATACTATGGAATTGTCACATCAGATGAAGTTGAAACACATGATTAATTTCTAAAGGACAGATTTTTTGTTACGCCCAAAATTTGCGTGTACTTAAATAGGTAACAATGTACAGTAGTACATAAGTAATGAATATTTATCAAATTGACACACTACGTTAATTTGCCGTTGCATTAATCAAATCAAATCATTTATTTAAGAAAATTTTCATCCTTCGTCATCGTCATCATTTCATTCGACTGTCAAAGAATGACAGCTGTGATTTGAATATACGGACAATTTAACTTGGTAAGTATTTGATAAACATTTATTTTTCTGACGGTACAATGAGTGAGTCATTAGTGCTATCACTCGTCTATTAAAACTCAACTACCCACATTCGACAAAATATATTTCAACTATCGTCCGACCGTCACTTGTTCGTCATAATTATTATTATACACTTTACCTTTACGTAACAACATAATAATAACATATGATTAGGCTCTAGGGTTTGTACTGTGTTATTATGTAGGTACCGCTATTTGTTTAGGTTTTGCCCATGGCATGGCCCGCTTGGATGTCGGAAAATATCCCACGGGAACGTACTACCGGGATTATCGCCGGTAGCACACCTCCGTCGCGAAACCATAGCAGCGACACTGCAGTAGTTCAATTGAACTGACGCGCGTTATGTTCCGCTACGCGAATCCGATTCACGTAGTCATGTTCCGTTAGCGGCGGAGGTGTGCTACCGGCGTAAAAGTATCCTATGTGTTAATCCAGGTTATAAACTTTCTGTATTGCAAATCCGTTTAGCCGTTTTTGCGTAACAAACATACAAACTCTAACATACATATTAAGATAGTATTTTAAGCCTAAGTTTTTCTGAGTAGACTCAAGTCATAATGATTTATAAATGGCTTTTAAAAACTACGCTGAAATTACACTTTTGGTAGGTATTAATTTGGATGTGTTGTATTCAGGATGAAGGATTTTTTTTTACTTCTGTCTAAAATTGTTAGACTATTTTCACGCCCTCTTCCCAAGGAGGTAGGCAGAAATTACAGAACACACCTGCTACGATACTTACTCTTATACTCCTTTTGCCTCGTTTAAGTTCATACATGGTCATACACGCACGCCGGTTGCAAGTAAGTACGCACCTGACCTTTCTGAAGAACATCACCAATAAGGTATACAGTATGTTAACTAACAAAGGGCGTTCCCGTTAACCTGCAATAGTATAGCGTCTATACATGCTAAAAAAAATATAACCATTCAAAAAAAAAAAAAAATGTTTTTGTATAGTAAAATATTCACAAAAAATATTAAATTGTTACGGAAAATAAACTCTCTGTACACGCCCACTTGTCACACTTGTTTTTCTACGTTGAAATACAAGTGTGCGTGTACAGAGTGTTTCTTTTACGTTTAAATTTAATTGTTTTGTGAACATTTAACGACACAATAAAAAAAAATTTTTTTTTTTTTGAGTGGTAATGTTTTTTTTAGCGTGTATAGACGCTATATATATTGCAGGTTAACGGGAACGCCCTTTGTTAGTTAACATACTGTTTAAGGTGCCTTGGAAAATAGTAAAAATATAAAACTTTTTGTAACCTATAATATACTTATGTTACTATATTATCTATGCTATTTTAACCAAATCATTTTATTGCCAAGAAAGAATAATAACTTGCTTTCACAGGGGTCAATCTAGAATCTATTCATAGCGAAAAATTAACAAAAACAAAATCAAAATTAATTCATTCAAACTAGGGAGAGCGCCACTTTGTGAACGCCAAAACTACATGAGACAGAACCCCAAAACGCCCACCCTTTACTAGTTCCTAGTGCTTGCAAGAAGAAGTGGCGCAACAAACTCCGCAGCAGCACAGCAAAGTAATTATTTGCTATTATATGTTAGCTAGCACACGCCAATATACCCACAAAAACATTGAAAACTAAGTACATTCCAAATTAAGCACCAGCAAGTTACACCAAATTAAGTCCTTGGCCAAATATTTGTGACATGCCTCCAAGCCAACCTTCCTAACAACTTGATATCAATCACTCCTTTGTTACCATATGAGTGATAAAGCCAATATTGGGATCCTGCCTTTATATCCCCTCTGGGCAAACATTTCCTTTATTTCCCTCTTGTGTCCAATGAAATAGCGCCGAAAAGAGTATGTTACGCCTATGTTTTCTCACATACGTATTTTTCCTTTTATGAAGTGAAGAAATTGGGTTTTTGGCGTTCATTGTAACAAAGTGGATTAATTTTTTGTTGATATCGAGAGGAGGAAAAATGAGATGTCAGTTGTTTATTAAAATACAAGCGCCCGCTTCTGCTTCGCAAGATTTTTACGACTTGACAAAATATCGAGATTACTTAGTTATATGTAACTTTAATAGTAACGTATTATATACATAAACTTTTTGGAATAACTTCCCTAAACGATGGTCAAAATCTGTTGCGTGGTTTAGAAGAACAACGCGGACATGACATGCCTTCAAAGAAAACACGAATAGCGACTTATAATATGTATAGAAGTAGAGGTTCCTTAAAACTCATATTTTCCCCACACGAGGACTTAGACTAGGCTCAGATCGCAATTTCAATCGTGTGTAGTGTCTTTATCCTTCACGGTTTATTTTCAAACTTTGCTCAAAGCTAAGTAGGTAATGATTAACGGCTTCTTAACCATAAAAAATATCGTCAACGTAAACGTCTCTAAAGTAATTTTCATAAATAAACGATTAAAAAAATTTCTTTCTTCATAGTGGTTTCAATTGTATCAGTAAAGGAACAATTATGTTTTACACCGTTTTTTTATTTTCCAACTAGGTAAGTATACATGTTTTTGATAAGCATACATGAACGTCTTTAAAAATTCGACACGTTTACTTCCTGAAAGAAATCCAAGAAAAAGAAAGAAATAGCGTACAACTAAGTTGGCGAGTTCAATTCTTATTTTCCGAAAGTGACTTCCGCACGGCTGTCAAAGTTTGACAGTTGTTCCGCTGCGAACGGAACAACTTTCTAAATTGCAAGTAAGGACTTAAAAGTCCGGGGCACTAAGATTCTTTATCGTAATGATTTATGTTTCGAAAGCCGGAGTCTGTTAATACATATAATTAAATTATTAAGGGGATGCGCTAGGGTAGCCAAGCCGCTAGGGTGCATTGAATGACTTTTTCATGAAATCATGACATTTGGCACTTTCATGAACTTAGAGAGTTGTATTGCTGTTTCTAATGTTTATCATTCTCTAAACCCCTATTTGTTACGGCCGTTATCAACATACAACCTGACACTGACCTGCAAATTGCAAAAAACGTAAGAAAATTTGAATTTCGCGGGCTACCTTGGCGCATCCACCTTAAATGTTTAAATTTTAGGGCGTATTTTACCTATGAAACTGAATTCGATCAGCATGAGATCAAGAGCTGTCAATTTCATCATTGTTGAGGAATATTGAGACTGACTAGTGACAGTACTCATTTCTAAAAGTGGCGACTTTCGGCTGAAATGATGATGATGATGATGATGATTGGATTTTCAAGCTTTGTCTCACCGTATTGTCATTGTCAGAACTGAATAACCCTGGGACAGATTTTGATGCGCCTTGGCCTGAGTAAAGGGAAAATTATTGTCTTAGAAACTACAGTGTTTTTATCTGGGACCATATCCCATACATTTTTGCCCACCATCCTCAGCTTGAGCTGTGCTTTTTCCTTTAAAATCCAACGTCCAGTGTTATACGGGCATTAATATAGCAACTCGAAAATAGTTTAGGGGGCGCCCTATATTACTGAAGTTTAAATAAATAACTGAAGGAAATGTGCACAGCACAGCCTCTGCCTAACCCTTGAGGAATACAATTATGATATTATGTTACTAAAACCAGTAATTGTTAAACAATATCAAGTTAGGCTTAGTCTACAGAATGTTAACTCATATATCATTGTGGTCAATGAATGTCGCTCCATGTGATATGCTAAGCCTCTGTATGTGACACCTAGCTGGCGATACGTGATCCCATATATTACATTAAATATTGTTTAATTACATAACTTAACACCACCCCTTTATTATGAACGAAGGATGGGCAGAGGTACACCAAAATTTCACCAGTTATGTTACATCATCATCATTTCAGTGTTGCTAGATCTAGGCCTCACACCAAGCGTCGCGTCGCTACATCGAACGCCCCTCTGGATCTCGCATCCAGCGGTTTCCTACGGCTTCGACAAGTTCATCGGTCCACCTTGTGGGAGGTCTTCCAACGGTACGTCTATCTAAACGCGGTCGCCACTCCAGAATTTTTCGGCCCCATCGGCCATCTGAAGGGCTAGACAAGTGACCATCGCTTCGAAAGCGTTTCGTATTTCTACAACGACTTTCAACAGGATTGACATAAGCTTTTCGATAGCTTATGTCAGTCCCATACATTTTTGCCTTTTCCATCATCGTTATCGCTGATAGAATGTCACTTTGTCTAGGGCCTCTGTTCTGCGAGAATGTGCCCTGCCCACTGTCACTTAAGTTTGGCAATTCTTTGGGCTATGTCGGTAACCGTGGATCTCCTGCGGATCTCTTCATTTCGGATTAGATCACGCAAGTAAATTGCAAGCATAGCCTTTTCCATTGCGCTTCTGGTGACTTTTAGACTTCTAATGAGGTCCATTGTAATCAAAAATGCACATCAAATAGTTATTATACAATATATAAGTGCAAGAGAATAATGAAGTAGGTACACAGCCCGGAATAACTACAATCTGGAAGCCATAGTAATGTTTGATTCCGTGCGCCAAGCATAGAGTTTATGAGTTAATAATTATGATTATGTGGTTCCTACATCAGGACCAAGTTGGTACCTCATGAATGCGACAGTACGGCTGCCTAGTTATTGGAACAGCTCAGAATTAATTGAAGTTCTCTCACTTCAGTAAAGCTAGGAATACTTGAGAAACTTTACTTATTAACAAAGTTCACGTCGCGTTGCAAAATCTACTTTTTTGTTTACTTTTCAAAGAACTTTTTTGCTCACGGTGTGCCTGGAATTTTAAGTGGTGTTAGACGAGCGTAATTTGCACCGCTAAGTATTAGCTGAAGAATTTTCCGTTTGTTTATTAAATTAGTAATTTTGTGAGTAGCAATAGAAATATTTTGTTTTATGACTCCTATTTTACATGGGGTTTCGTATTACTCAGTTGCTGGGTTGTGGAGGTCAGATAGGCAGTCGCTTCATCTAAAATACTGGTATCCAGCTGCATCGGGTTAGACTGGAAGCCGATCCTAACATGTGTAGTTGGGAAAAGGCTAGGCAGATGAAGACCTACATATAGGTACCCAAGAATAAACATAATATTATTACAGTGCCAAATACAATGATTATAGAAAATCGGCAGACGTGATGGGCATCATTATCTAAACAAGATAAAACAAAATTATTTAAAAAACAAAAAACCCGCCTGCAAAAACGCATAACTTAAAAGAGAAAAACAAGCATTATAATCTGTAGAACTTTGGTATTACAGGCGGGAAACAAACAAAAGTTACACCATATTTCAGGTTATTGGTTTGTGTGTGTATGTATGTATGTTGTGAATCTAACGACACCTCAAATGTTAAAATCTATCAAGCCGTTTAGGCTACAGAGCGTGCCAAAGAAATAGACATACATACATACAAACATACATACATACATACGTACTTTCGAAAAACATTACCCTCCTTCTGGGGCAGTCGGGTAAAAAGAAATGTGGGGTCATCGTATTCACTTGAAATATCAGTAAGTCTTCAAGTAACAGCACTACAAGCGGTCACTCACCGTATTTTTCTTTTTAACCGACTTCAAAAACGAGGAGGTTCTCAATTCGTCTGTATGTTTTATTTTTTGTGTGTTTTTTACCCGATTACTCCACTAATTATGAATTGATGTTTATTCTTTATTTGGTAGGTCATGCTTCAGAAGTGGTAGGTACCATATAAATTTTATTAACTTTGCTTGCGTAGTCTTTGAGTTAGCTTCAAAATTACGTATTTTTAACCGACTTCAAAAAGGAGGTGGTTCTGAATTCGTCTGTGTTTTTTTTTTTTTTTTTTGTATGTATGTTACGCGATTACTCCGCCAATTATGAATCGATTTGGATGATTCTTTTTTTGTTTAGTAGATGATGTAATTATTTCACTCCGTCACTGTTATTTACATACCACATAACGGTAAACAAATTTGTATGGGGTAGGTACCACAACTAAAAATAAAAACTTTAAAAAAAAAACAACCAACTTCAAAAAAAAACAAAAAAAAGTGAATAATAACTTTAATTTCGGAAGTCGGTGGCAAAAAACTAAAATTGAAAAGCAAAGACACCGACTTCCGAAATTAAAGTTATTTTTAACTTTTTTAGTGTTTTTTTTTTAAGTCGGTTTTTTTTTTTTTGTTATTCCCCCTTAGTTTATATGGACGATGTTTTAAGTTACTCCGTCACTGTTAAGTGCATAGCAGGTAATGGTATCCGAATTTGTGTGGGGTCTGTACCACAATTGAAAAGTGAAAAATATTTTTTTTTACAAAAAAAAAAAACAAAATAATGAAAAATAGCTTTAATTTCGGAAGTCGGTGGCAAAAAACGAAAATTGAAAACCAAAGACACCGTTTTTGTAAAAAGTTTTTATTTTTCATTCGTCTTTAGATATCGATGATATCCATCACGACTGGACAGTTTCGCTAGATATTTTTTTGTTGACCTTGTATGTTTATTTATGGCTACCTCCTTCAACAAAAGAACTCAAGAAAGTATTTTCCTTATCTCCTCCTTTGTCGCCCGTAAATATTACAAAGTGATAGGTTTGCTTCTAAAATGCTGTTACGAGAGCATATTTTATTCAGACGCCATTATTTGGGTCTAGCAAGCGCCATTATTGTGGATAAAACTTTACGTTCGGGTGGCATTTTGTGGCCACAGTTTACTGGGATCTGGAGTAAATGCTGTGGAAATGTGTTCCTTGCGAAGCATGTGTGGTGCGACTATTAATGATAGGCTGAGGAAAGGTGTGATAAGGCAACGTTGCGATTTGAAAGAAGATTGTAGTGACTTTAATTTAATAAAGTATCCTTAAATGGTCTGGCCATGTTGAGAGGGTGAATGACAGGCGACTAACAAAAGGTACCTTTTGTTAGTCGCCTGTCATTCACCCACACAAGGCAGATGTGAGTGGGTTTTAGTCTGTGAGAGTCTGACACGCCCTCCCGCTCCACACAGAGCAGGAGAAGGTTTTTGATAAGATCCCAAATAAACAAAAAAAAAAAAGGCTGATGTGAGTGGAAAGACACGGAAGGGACGCTCTAGGAGGAAAAAGCGACTTTATTGATGATGTTCTTCAGAAAGGTCAGGTGCGTAGTACTCGCGACCGGCGGAGTGCGTAAACGTAAACGAAGCAAAAGGAGTATGTAAGGATCGTAGCAGGTGGCGCTCTGTAGTTTCTGCCTACCCCTATGGGTAGAAGGCGTGAGTTTTTGTATGAATTTTTGTGTATCTGGGTCTAGCTAGCGCCATTATTTTGACATACGCAACGAGTTCAGCACAAATTCTATGTTTTAAAACGTCTGATATCTCCCCGCCTGCGCCAAAATACCAGTTACAATATAAAAACAAGTCCTCTCTATCCTAGCCGATCTATACCACATGGAAGCTCCGTTGATAGCCTGCACTTTTATGGGTTTAGGAGATTAACCGGTTAACTCAGTGCGATATGCGAACTAGTGCAGTTGTTACGGGTATCAGTTCCAGCGAATACTCTTCTTTTATTTATAGTAGGTATTAAGAATAAAATCACTGTTATTTAAACCAGGTATTAGGACTAAAATCACTGATACTCTGTTTGGAAGTGTTTTTATGTTTATTTTATCAGTTGCTTTATTACTACTTGCGACTGTCTTCTTCTAATTCAAAGCTAAAGAAAGAGAGACAGAGAGAGTGAGTGTACATCCACACATTTTTAAACCCTGATTATGCACCATGTAAAATGTATTTCTGTTGATAGAATTTAACGCTTATTCCATATATTATGCCCTGAGCAAAGAGAGCCCAAGAGCCGAACAGTTATTTATTTTGTGAGACATTCCTGGGCACAATTTTTTGTTCATCTTAAAACTGCTGTTTATTATTGTTTCACTGCAAAGCAAATACCTCATAGAGAGAAGGAAAAACATTTACTAATCTCAGAATATTATGCTGTTTAGTAAAACCTTGTAAGCAGGATGAGCCTATAATGTTCCCACTGCTGGGACACAGGCCTCCTCTCTTCGAGAGGGAGTGGGCTGTATTTCGGTATTCTACTACCCTCGTAAAGTCTATAAAATATTTTCTAGTACTTAATTAGTTAGTTTACGACGGTGCCTTGACCTAGCGTAATAAATATTAGCTGTTTAGGGATAAGCAGTGAAGCACGCGACGGCACTTACTTTCGATGGTTCGTATTGATTACTAAGAAAAATGTGGTTTTTTACTCGACTACGGCGAAGCAAAAAGGAGGGTTATGATTTTGACCGGTATGTATGTATGTATGTTCATCTGTTCTCTCATAACTTCTAAACGACTCATCACAATTTGACAAATGAGGTATCGTTGGCTGCGTCTTGATTGTCCGCTGGCTATGTGACATCAAATCCGGAGTCGCACGTAATATGTTCGATATATATAACACGTGTGACTCCGGATTTTTAATTTGTCTGTCTGTGATGTCTTGTTTATATATTTTTAGTTGACTGAGTTTTTTGTCGTAGTTGGGTTTTAGTTTTATAATTCAGATATAGATAACTTTTGTCCTGGGCTGACTCGGCGGTCAAGAAGTCGCCAGTGCTACCGCTAAGCATAAGGTCCTGGGTTCGATTCCTAGGTCGGGCAAAGTGTTATTGGGTTTTTTCATCAGGAATTTCTCAGTAGCAGTCCGGAATCTGGATTTGTGCCCGGTTGATGGCAATAGGTTCGCTCCCTATTACATGGGACTAAAACATGACTGGCGAAACGTGGCTGTCCACCTCTGCCTAACCCTATAGGTATGTAATTTATTTAATATGTATTATAAATAAATAAATAGGTATGTTATTATTTTGCTCAACTAAATATGTAAGTAGGATTAACGTCAGCAGCTTAGAACGTATCGCAAATCGATTGTATATTTTTAAATAGTAAGTAATTACTAAAGAATTCCTGCTCACCCTAGATTATGATGAAACCGAAGCACTGATGGAACCCCTATACAAATAAATATTTATTAGAATCACGAACATTATGAATTATTAGTATTACGAACATTATTTACACTCACACGACACACACCACAAACTCACACACGCATCACAAATCACACTCTCATACACTTTCCTCACTACACTACATCACACGCGCTTACTCACACACTACTGCTGCTGTTACACGTTTTAGCTTCCCTAATTTTGTTAAACAATCATAACGGACGAATGGATGACCCCTATAACACAGGATTTTCCTAGCATCGGGGTCATTTTTCTCACAAAAATTGAGTACTTAGTAATGTATAACCACAATAACATGACATGCATTGTATTTCTTCTTTTTTTGCTAAATAAATTATTCTTATTCTTATATTCTTATATAATATCCATGTCCATGCAACAATTTTAAACATAGCGACTCTTTGGCTATTCGAGTGCGCTTGAATTAGCAAGTAATTACTAAGTTTAGTAGTATTAGTAACTTAAGGATTACTTATGTAGCTCTACGGTATACGTGAGTTTTACCTACTTTTTCTTTAGGCAGTGATAGTCTAGTGGTGTTACCGTCAGCCTGCCAAGTCATAGGTCTCGAGTTCGAACCCAAAGTACGCACCGCAGACTTTTCGGATTCATGTGCGTATTGTATAATTGCTTCAAAAACGGTGGAGGAAAACCGGCATTCCTGAGACTAGATATTTTTCGACGGCATGTGAAGCCAAGTCAGAGGCCTATGGGCGGTTTAAAAACTCTGACACCAGGTTAGTCACTAACCACAGGAAAAAGTAGATGACCTACTTTTTGTTTGTGAAAAGTTCATATTCTCTTAATTCAACTTCTCGCAAGATAGTTAATTCATTCAGGTGTGACTTTGCGGAAATCCATTATAAAATAGGTACAATAGACGTAGATATATTTAGTAACCTTTCTCTGCGTCCAGCGCTGGGTGTGGCAACACGTCGTGTTCTGGTTTGCGACTGGTCAATCGTCATCCTGAGGATGCCTCGCTGACAGGTGAAACACGTGTCGATTTCTGATAGGGTTTTGTATGACTCTTGGAGAATAGTCAAGCGGAATAGGTTACTAAATATATCTACGTCTTTTGTATTTTATTTCTCGTAAGATCTGATCCAGCGTGGCGAAAAACTCTACCTTTTGTAGGTGCATCCTAACTAATACTATAAATGCGAAAGTGAGTTTGTTTGTTACGCTTTCACGCTAAAACGGCTGAACGGATTCGGATGAAATTTGGCACAGGGGTAGACCATGCCCTGGAATAGGACATAGGATACTTTTTATCCCGATATTCCCGCGGGATCAAGTCTTACGCGGGTGAAACCGCGGGGCGCAGCTAGTTTTTCTATAAAGGATAGTATGGTTCTTACCGTTAGCTCTCTAAGGAACATAATATTTTCCAGTTTGTATCGTTAGTGGTTTGCCTTGTACTGTGTATCTCAGTCAGTTAAAAACTGTTTCATGAGAAAAGATGTTTTGTTTCAAAAATATCTGATAAAAGTCTAAACAAACCAAGTTCAGGATAAATTCTTACGCAATCACTCACTAAAAGGAATAAAATTAGTACACAATCCTAACTAATATTATGAATGCGAAAGGGAGTTTGTTTGTAACACTTTCACGCTAAAACGGCTGAACAGATTTGGATGAAATTTGGCACATGCACAAACAAAACAAAGCACAAAAACAAATCAAATGTAAATAACTCACCAAATTTATCTTGCAAAACCACTATTCACTTTTTCACTTTTTATCTTCTCACATTTCCATTGTTCTGCACCTGCTTGGCGTCCGTATGCCGCCGCAGGGATCCAGCAGAATACCAGCGTCAGGTATACCTAATGCCTGGCATATGCTGAGCTGGACTCCCATTCGGTGCAACTGGGAGACACGCACCACACAAGGGTTTTGGCTAACTAAAATATTTTAAGGATGTAGGTAGTTTTAAGATTGCCACAGACAATACTTTCTTTGCGTTTTTTGTTTGTAAGTATGTTCTTTTTACCCAACTCGCAAGGAAGGGTTTATGTTTTTAATGTTCGTATTTACTTGTTTTCTTATTTTTTTTTTTTGGTTTGTCTTAAAACTTGAATTTATGTAACTATGCTTTTGTGTTGTGTCTTCTATGTTTGTACCGAATAAATGTTTTATCTATCTATCTTATCTACATGGGTAGACCATGACCTGGAATAGGACATACGATACCTGGAATAGGGATAGGAGACTTTTTATCTCGATATTCCCACGTGATCGAGACTTATGCTGGTGAAATCGCGGGGCGCAGCAGTTCATCTAAACGATTCTATAAATACCACCATTAAAAACAAAATCTTTTTTGATTATCACTATTAAATTGTAATTGATAAATCATCGACAAAAATAGCTGTTATTATAAAATTAACCTGAATTATCAAACAAATAAAAAAAAAAAAAAGTTTTTTAGTTTTTTGCCACCGACTTCCGAAGTTAAAGTAATTTTTCACTTTTTTAGTGTACCAATCCTTTTCAAATTCCACTACCTGCTATGTAAATAACAGTGAAAGAGTGAAAAAATTATATCATCAACGCAAAGTGGGAAAAATACGTAATTATTGAAGCTAACTCAAAAACTACGCAAGCAAAATTTATATGGGACCACCTCTGATGCATGACTTACCAAACAAAATAAGAATCATCAAAATCGATTCATAATTGGCGGAGTAATCGCGTAACATACATACAAAAAAAAAAAAAACTTACAGACGAATTGAGAATCTCAAAAATTTCGAATTTCGGGCTTAAGTATTCAAATAATCAAATCGAAGCATTCGTAAGTAAAGTTTTCAGATCCAATTGTTTATATTTTCAGCAAATAATTTTGGAACACACTATAACTGAACATAATCGGTATTTAAATTCTACATGTAACAGAGATTGATTTGACGCGCCGTGGTGTCATTTGACTTCTACCCCACCCCTTAGGGAAGCCATATAATGTACAATTTAATCTGCTGCGTAAGTGGGATGCTACCGCGCCGCGGTACCGCGACTCCACCTTGTTACAATATAATCTGTATAAATTACATTGGAATGTTCACCGCAGTTTTAACCTTGGAATCTAATCATACCGTTACTATGAATTAGGTTCTAGGTAATCTAATGGAGTGAAGACAACAAACCTCCTTGTTTTCAGCCTAAAATAGCCCTTAACTGTGACCAACCGCTACTTCCAAGATGCTCGAGCGTTACTTCGAGCATCTTGGAAGTAGCGCTCGCCGGCCGCTCCGCGGCACCGCTCGCTTCGCTTGCTCGGCTCGCGCGCGTTTGGTCACACTTCTAACCTAACCTATTTCACCCAGTTTTTCACCATTTTCTAATTATCCGGTTTTTCGCAATATCCCTAGGGGTTTCGCGAAAATACGAATTATCAAATCACCCTGCGACAATATAGACGATTTGGTATTCCTAAAACATATTTTGACTAGCCTGTTATTTCTTTTGCTATCCTGCGCTCTTGAGCAAAGGCCTCTCTCTACTCTGTCTATCTTTCGCGAGCCTACAGGTCCTCCTAAGGCTCCTAAATAAAATATCTAAATAACCAACACAATATTTTACATACAATCAATCTGCCTAGCCTTTTCCCAACTATGTTGCGGTCGGCTTCCAGTCTAACCGGATGCAGCTGAATACCAGTATTTTACATGGAGCGACTGCCTGTCTGACCTCCACAACCCTGTTCCTGGGTAATATGACACCCCTTGGTAAGCCTGGTTGTCAGACTTTGGGGCTTCTGACGACCCGTTACGACTGTCAAAGATCCACGAATAACAGCCGGGACCAATCCGAGCCACGATTGATTTTGATGGGTGACCATCTTTACATACCAAGACGAGGAGTCTTGGTATGAAAATCAAAATCAAAATATTTTATTTCACATAAACCTACATGGGCACTTATGAAACGTCAGAAGCTAGGTGCACTGTTCTAATTGGTCGTTTCCTATGGAGAAGAGCCGGCAAGAAACTCGATGGTTACTCTTTTAAAAATAATTGGCTTTTACAATACTTTCAAATTACAGTGTTGGTAGGCATGGGAGGACAATGTAGGCCTTTCAACAAGTAAGTACCAGGTACTTCACAAAATAGAAGATGTTCAATAAATCTACAGTCCATTAAGCCTACAACGTTCTCACATTCACAAAATAGAAAATAATCTATCTAAAAGACTTATAATAATAAAATTAAAATTCAAATAAAAATAAAAACCTATTTAAACCAATTGACGTGATTGCTATTACAACTGTAACAAATTGAATAATTATAATCCTGTCCACAAAAGCCACTAAAAGTTGAAATTAATTGGAGGTATATAATGTCAAATACAATGATTATATGTCAAGGATGAATGTAAAGAAAATAAACATGGTAATTTGGGAGCATCCACGCACCAAACCCCGAAAAGCGTAGCTTAACCTGATGGATCGACCCGTGCGGCTGTTATTACTTAGCCACTAGCTCCTCCTCCATATTTTACATACCTAAGGCCCAATTTGGAGCAGAGATGTTCTTTAAAAAAAATACCCTCTTTATAAACAGCAACTCTGCAAGCTATAAACGTACGCATCTTCGGAACACGTGAACACGTCCCGGTGATATACAAATAGTCCCTTATGGCCTCATTTGTGCGACATGATACTTAGAGTAGGTACTCGGTGAAGGAGCAAGGAAACTGAGAAAATGGGTGCTTGAAACTGCCTTGTATATGTGGAATATTCATTGTTTGTAAAGTCACGGTAATTAGTTGTTTCTCAAAACGACTACCAACTTAAATTGTCCGTTTTCAAATCATAACTGTCATTCTTTGAGAGTTGTGGCAACAACACGGCATATCGACGTGTGTGTCAATTTGATAAACAGTATACAGGGTTACTTGTAATTCGACGTATCGTTTCGTACGTTTTAACCGAATATCCACTTTTTGACGCCTTATTATTTATTAGCTTATAACGAGCTTAGAATTCGAGAGAGAGACGAGCTCGTGGCTACGTAATAACAGTCGCACGGGTCGATCTATCAGGTTAAGCTACGCTTGCCGGGTTGGTCCGTGGATGGGTGACCATCTTTACATAAAGAGACTCCTCCGTGCCTCGGAAAGCACGCTAAGCCGTTGGTCCTGGCCGTCATTTGTGGATGTTTGACAGTCGTTACGGGTCGTCAGAAGCCTTAAAGTCTAACAACCAGTCTTAACAAGGGGTATCGTATTACCCAGTTACTGGGTTGTGGAGGTCAGATAGGCAGTCGCTCCATGTAAAATACTAGTATTCAGCTGCATCCGGTTAGACTGGAAACCGACCCCACGTATTGGGAAAAGGCTAGGCAGATGAGCGAGCATAGAATCAGAAGTTTTTGAAGAACTGCACATAAATGAATTTTAGAACTACTTAGTAATATTTCAAGAAATTAACCCATCCAAGTGGTTGACCATCTATCCTAATATCTCTACGACGCTAACAGCTCTCCAGAGTATCATCGCAGGGACTAATTTCTATCAGGGGACCAATAGGCTTGTCTTAAAGACCGTGGGCCGACTCTACCGGGGCCCTGTTTAATGTTATCTAGTACGTTTGCTTATAATCAGTAGAAATGATTAACGGCAACATTAGTTTTTGATCCTTCCTTGAAATTAGGTACTAGCAATGTGAGTTGCTACAAAGATTTAAATCGTTAGATTTAGATAGATGGATAAAACGTTTATTTGGTGCACACAAAAGACAGCACAACATACAAAAACACGGTTAACTAATAACTAATTATATTAATAAACAGCTACAAGGTGGCAAAATACAAAAAAAAAAATAGAAACAATAAAAGAAAACTAGACACAGTGATGACAATATTTTCTATGATACACTTTAAAAAATAACGAAACATACAAAGTGCGGTGTGTGATTTGCCCTTAGTGTACTTGGTTCGCGTGAAAAAGTGACCATACTGGCAAGAGTGAGCTCACATATCCCGCATATGGAACGATAGATACGATTTTCAGTATGAGTGAGCGGGAAAATACTATAAAAAAATGGTCAATTAAACAGAAACGTGACCATCTTTTGACGTGGTCGGACTATTCTAACGATTTAAATCTTTGAGTTTTTCAATTCGTGTTGCAATAACTGAACTAATCAATCCTAAAATTATTGGCTCCAGGACACAGAGTATTCACGAATTTTCTAGCAAAAGAAGACGTGCCACTGAATTGAATTTTGACGTTATCCTAACCTAACTAAAATGCATACCCAAGCCTCCGCTTCGATAACCCTGCATCTGCTACCGAGTTACTATCACCCGCCAAAATTAATTATGAAACTTAGCCGGAACACAATTTGTTATGCTAAACTCCAAGTGGAGTGCCATCGCAGCGCTCGAGCGATAGCTTGTAAGTAGCTTGAGCTAGTGTGGTAGGTAAACATGCCTGCAAGCTATTACAGGCATCGCTATTACTTAGCGGTAACGGGTTAAGAGGATAGCGTGATGTACGGCAGTAGATAATTTTATGGGCTACTTGATAAAATATACCTTCTTCTATTTTTTAGGGTTAGGTCAAAATGGTTTGAAAAGTACGGTATTGGGTACGTCGACATACAGTAGTTTTATAATATAGTCATGTTGAACAATAGTTGTCTAAAATAGAAATAAAATTGCATAAGGCGGTTTGGCACGAATTAAGAGAAGCTCGTGGCTAAGTAATACCAGCCGCACGGGTCGATCCATCAGGTTAAGCTACGTTTGCCGGGGTTGGTCCGTGGATGGGTGAACATCCTTACATACCGAGAATCCTCCGTGGCTCGGAAAGCACGATAAGCCGTTAGTCCCGGCTTTCATTCGTGGATCTTTGACAGTCGTTACGGGCCGTCAGAAGCCTGAAAGTCTAACAACCAGTCTTAACAAGGGGTATCGTATTACCCAGTTATTGGGTTGTTGAGGTCAGATAGGCAGTCACTCCATGTAAAATACTGGTATTCAGGTGTATCCGGTTAGACTGAAAGCCGACCCCAACTAGTTGGGAAAAGGCTAGGCAGATTGAGTTTGCCACGTATTAACGAATAATTAAATCATCTTTCTTCGTATTTTCACAACTAGCTTCAACTTTCTGACTAACTGACCGACTCTTTGACAATTCTAAAGTGCCTGTAAATGGTTTAACTGAAATAAATGTTGCAGTTTGAGTTTTATTTTTATCTATGAGTATTTTTTTTATTAACTACCTCCTGATGCACCTCTGCCGATCCTTTCGGGGATTACAGGCGTAATGTTATGTTATTTTATTCGTTATTAATCAGAACTTATACAAAAGCATGAAAATGGAATCATACCTGAATCCTCAGACCAAATAAAAACCAAGACAGAGCGCTGCGAACAATATAGTGACGCATGCCAAAACTACATCGCCGCTTTGTGCATACACGCTCACACGCACACATTTACAATCAAACTACACCTCACTAAGTGCACACATGTTTACGAAACCGGCCTCACGTCACTGTTCACAGCGCTTTAACTTGGTTTTTATTTAGTCTGAGCCTGAATCATAACAAAGTCAAAGTCAAAGTCAAATAATTTATTTCAAGTAGGCACATTAAAGGCACTTTTGAATGTCAAAAGGGGTAACTAGAACTGATTCTAGTTGGCCCTTCTAATAATAGTGACGAAATCCATATGTGACGAATTCTGCAAACGATAAGGTCTCAACAGTTTATTTGAATAGGTAGCATATTCGTATTCCCTAGGTGATTCTGCTCGACTCAAAAGCAAATCAGGCATAGAAATAGTTTTGATCAAAAACTGCTCATACGACTAACCAATCAACATAACCACATAAACTCGACCTTGAGTGTTAAAGCATTTTGAGCTCTTAGTACCACAGAATAGTACAGAAGGTTAGCGCCGTATAACGAGCGAACATAGGCGCACGCACACATAGACGCGTACGTGGGGCGATCTCAAACGAATGCCAGTCAAAAGTAAAGGAAAGAAAGAAAGAATAACATTTATTTGGACACAGTTAGTGAAAAACAAAACACAAATAACAAAAAATTTAAAGTGAAAATATTTTTTTAACAAAAATGTGTGCTTCACGGCTGCGCCAAAAAGGTTCATTTCAGCATTAATGCCAGACAAATGCAGTCTGACGCTGGTTTTCTAATGAATCTTTAGAGATAAGTGACGTGGAGTACAAACAGTTTCAACATACGATTCGCGAGTGCGCTTGCACTCACTGTATGTGAAGCGTGTCTATGTGTGCGTGCATTTAGGCTCGGTGTATGGAGCCGGCCTTCTGTAACTATCTACTCTGTGTCAGTACCGAGGCCTATTCCGAAATCAGATAGCAAACGTAGCAGTAAGGCCATTTTCAAAGGATTTTATTCCCCCACTCGGTCCGTACATTTCCGCAGGGAAATGTGAAATTTTCATACATTTGATATTTTGTTTACGGTCTGTGAATACTGCTCGCAGTAGCACTTGAGATATACGAGTCTTTGATGTTTGGTTTTTAGGTAGGCCTGGCGTGGTTTGGTTTTCATGTTTTGCGCTTTGCAGTGCTAATAGAAACATTTGCGGAATATGCGGTAGGTTTAGGTATATTTACTTATTTATCTATAATATTTATTTATATTATTTATAAAAGTATCTGAAATAGTTAGCTTATAGCCAACATTAAAACATCCAGTGTCATAGTAATCATAATATCATCCA
This sequence comes from Lithophane socia, assembly GCA_947522985.1. NCBI lineage: Eukaryota > Metazoa > Arthropoda > Insecta > Lepidoptera > Noctuidae > Lithophane > Lithophane socia. Next base: position 13,237,700 of record OX383270.1, on the reverse strand, counting down.
AACGGGTGTCATAATGTTGTACTGAATTTCATTATGCAACTCATTTAAAAAAAAGAACATTGTCATTCATGAGCATTTCACTAACAAAGCACCGTAATTTAAAAACAAAACACATTCGAATTCGAAAAATTCTAATGCACGTCGTACCGCGCCATTTTTGTTCGATATTGGTATTGCAAAGAAACTTTTATAGAAGATTCATATCATGGGTGTAGATAAAATCTTGTATGCAACTGTATATAATTAGGTATTAAAACACTCATGTGATACTACCCTACTAACCCACATTCGTGTTTTAATACCCTTTATTATATTACAGTTGCATAAAATAACTATTATTTATGCATCTGGATAACCTCCTCTCGGTGAGAGAGATGCCGAAGCATCTCGGTGAGGGGCATGTATTCCAGCAGCGGGAACATTATAGGCTGATTATTGTATATTCTGGCTAAGCAGCCGCACGGGTCGATCCATCAGGTTAAGCTACTTTTGCTGGGGTTGACCTGTAGATGGGTGACCATCTTTACGTGTGCCTCGGAAAGCACGTTAAGCTGTTGGTCCCGGTTGTCATTCGTGGATCTTTGACAGTCGTTATGGGTCATCAGAAGCCCGAAAGTCTGACAACCATTCTTGCCAAGTGGTATCGTATTACCCAGTTACTGGGTTGTGGCAGATAGGCAGTCGCTCCATGTAAAATACTGGTATTCAGCTGCACCCGGATAGACTGGAAGCCAACCCCAACATAGTTGGAAAAAGGCTAGGCAGATTAGATATTCACCCTTTCGCATCTGAATCTGCATCCGCATGAGCTCCGCATTGATTAATGCGGATGCGGAGGTCTTAATAAATGCGGAAGCTTTACAATTGCGGATGCGAATATTCGTATCATCCCTGCTCTGTAATCCCTAATGTGCGCTCACCATTAAAACAAGAGTATGACGTTACAAACAAACATAAACTTTCTAGACGTGCTGTCGCAACCGTTGATGTTTCAGTCCCTACTGGAAAATAGTTCGTGAGAGATGGCACTTAGATAGTTTTCTACAAAGTTTAATGTTGCTCTTAGTGCTGATAATCGGCACGCGATTGCATTTTTGTTGGCAATGGAGACCGGTATTAAGCTCTCCTATATTTCTGGCTAATTAATAACTGCCGCACGGGTCGATTCATCAGGTTCAGCTACGCTTGCCGGGGTTGGTCCGTGGATGGGTGACCATCTTTACATACTGAGACTCCTCCGTGCCTCGGTAAGCAGGTTAAGCCGTTGGTCCCGGCTGCTTACTGGTTACAGGGCAACCAGTTACTGGGTTGTGGAGGTCAGATAGGCAGTCGCTCCATAAAATGATCTGCATATGGGTAGACCATGACCTGGGTTAGGACATAATTATGATACTTTTTGTACTTTTTATAGACTTATGTGGGTGTAACCGCAGGGCGCAGCTAGTAGTACATATAAGTATATAGCCTACAACCTTAAGGAAGAATATTGACCATAATATCTAATAGCATTGTAATAATGCTCAATATTCTACTCAATCATTTCAGATCAGTCGCCTCTAAATGATAATATTAACTGACAAATATAATCAACCTCAGCCATTCCAAATAGGCACTTATATACATAGCTCTAAGTGCTGTTCTATTCCAACAACAATGCCAATGATTCCCGTATAAGATATACCAGCGTAATTACGAAACGCGAAGCCTGAGGCAAAATCTAGTAAATAAACACATCTAGGTTAGACTTGCGATAACAAAACGGATATTTCCGATATCATCTAAATGGCATTGACGGCACAAAGTTACTTAATGCGTTTCCAAAACTCGAAACTCCTCACTAATTCTACTAGCACAACACTGAATTAAAAGCAAATGTAAAGTTGCAACACTCGGCAATCGTTACAAAGGTATGAAGCTGAAGAGACAATCGAAATTCAGTCGTATTGTGATTTGTATAAGGGTTAATGTGACTGCATATTGTGTTGTAAACTCGTAGGTAAGCCATCTAATGGGCCCGGAATGTCCTCAAATGGTTTAGTTCCTATTTACTGCAGGCGTCTAATTCTCGAACTAGTGACGGACTACGCATGGTTCTTGGTAGCGTCGAATGGAGGCGTAAATACCAGCATGAACGGAATAAATTAGATGATACTTATTGACTACAAAAGCGAAACTTTTCTTTATTTTTCACCAGTAACCTGCCCCTACTTCGCTTGGTTTTTACGACTTGACAAAACATCGAAATTTCTTAGTTGATGTATGTTACTTTAATATTAACGTATTATACACATAAACCTTCCGGAATAAATATTCTCTAAGCGAATGGTGAATACCTCATCAAAATCTTTAGAGTGGTTTAGAAGAACAACGCGGACAAACACGAAAAGCGACTTGAATTTATGATATGATTGTATAGAAGATGTATAATATATAGTTAAATATATTATTATATTAGGTATGGAAGTATATAGTTTTTGTCGCCAGTTTTTGCCAGCCCTATGCATCAGACAGTTCCTAGAAAACAAACAAACGGTGTGACGTAACTCCTGCCTGGAACTGTTTTATAAACTAACCTAAGGGCCCATTCACACGTACCACAACCACACCACATCACAGCGAGAAAAATGTGTACAAGCAGTGGTTACGTGTGAATAGTTTCGCTGCAACTTCTCGCAGTTTTTTTTTTTTTTTTTTAATAAATAAATAATTTATTGAAACAAAAACTCGGTTTACAGAAACTATGTGTTCGATAACAACTGCATTAGTAAAATACTGTGTCGCAGTCATTAACGCCCACCTCCAAAAAGTCGAGACAAAAGCAAATTAAAAGACTAAAGTAAACAAAAAATAAAAATAAAATAAAATTAAGAACTTAAAATTAAGACAAAAGTATTTTCTTGATAATGTACTCCTCATATCATATTTCTATGATTTATAATTATGATTAAGTTACTGTTATCTTTTTGTATGAACGTGTTTCTGTGACAAATAAACCTATTTTTCGTACTTTCTTTCTTTCAGTTGCGTTGTGGTTGCGTTGTCGTTAGTAGTTGCGATGTGGTTACGTTATGGCTAGTGTTTGCAAACAGATGGACTCCGGCTGTGACAGTGTCGTCGCGTTGACGAAACGTTGTGGTTCCATTGTGACGGCGACGTCGCCTTGATGCTTTGGTATCGCCCACACGGTTGATTTCAAAGCCCAAATGTGGTCCTTGTGCATTGACTATTCATTTTCATCCAAATTAGCGCCCGTCGACGTGGTCTCGTTGTGGTGTGGTTATGGTACGTGTGTTCGGGCCCTAAGTGAGACCATTAGCTAGACGCGACTCAGATGACTGCAGTTGAGTGATTCATCTTTATAGTAGGTGGGTAAAGGTGGGTAAAAACTGCGTCACAAAAATTCTACTACAATACTTTCATACGTTTTAATAAGCCATCGCGCACAGGCGGGTCGGACCACACTTTGCACTTCTTTGTATTATAATGCGATGCGCTGCGACCCGATGCAGCTGTAATGTACGAAGAGATTTTCAAAGCAAAACGTGGTTGTTAAACTTTCGGGATTCTGAGGACCCGTAACGACTGTCAAAGACCTACGAATGACAGCCGGGACCAACAGCTTAACATGCTTTCCGAGGCACGGAGGAGTCTCGGTACGTTATGGATGGTCACCCATCCATGAACCGACCTCGGCAAGCGTTGTTTAACCTTTAATCGACCCGTGCGGCTGTTATTATTTAGCCACGAGCTCCGCCATACATTACTTACTAACATGAACTAAAATATTCACATTACTATAAACAAGAAGTTTCTCGATAAAATGAAGCCATAAAAATAAGAGCACATGTATACGTTTTCACACTGAAAAGGGTATGTACACGTGTAAATAATGAAATTATATATTTTAATAAGTCGCCATCTTGCCGTCGAGTATGTTTAATTTTATTCAGTTGTGGAATGTAGTCTTGTAGATAAACTTTGAGCTGGGTAGCTGTCATTAGCATACGACGTAGTAGGTAACTTGAAAGTCGTCACTGTAGTCACTAAACTTTAGTTGAATATCAGTTAGTGCGCCATATTTCTTCCAAATGGGAATTCTATTAATATCATTATTGACTGCGTAGGCTAAAGAGAACCAAACCATTTGAGCTTCAATGCTTTTGTATAGGGGAAACCAGGTATAAAAGTAACACGGGACGAACGTAACAAAAAATGAGTTTCTGAAAGAATTATGTCGGCTGCACTGATGGCTGTATAAACGATGTGCGCCATTTTGAACAGCGCAAAGCGCCCGCCGTGAGCGCAACTGAGGGGCTCACTTCAGTTGCGCTCACGGCGCTGTGCTGTCAGGTTGTGAACATAGCGAATCGGTGCCGCAGAGATCCTGGGTTCGATTCCCAGGTCGAGCCAGGTGTTATTGGGTTTTTCTATCTGAAATTTCTCAGTATTAACCAGTATTAGGTTGATGGCAATAGGCTCACCCCCTATTACGTGGGACATAAAAATAATTGGCGAAATGTGGGTATACTATAGGTACCTCACCTCTGCTTAACCCTTCGTAGAAATATAGGCGTGAAGTTATGTGTGTTATGTTATTCTATAGTGCGATAAAAGTATTTTCTTACAAATACATACAAAAGGCAAGTGAAACCCATTGTGTTTTCTTACCTACCTCAAAGTCTTTTGAAGAATATTTTTAATATGTACCTGAACGTAGAAATAGGTACATACATTTATGCCTTTTGTGCAGGTATACAAAGATTCATGCTGTCTCGGAATATCTTGCAGTATTTTTCAATATATCTTGGAAAAGCGGTTTTGAAATAGTAACAGCTAGATTTTCATTTTAACTTGATGCAAGATAGAATACTCTTTATTATGTACACCATAAAAATTACAGACATAAATTAGAAATTTTACATAATTGATGCAAGTACAATTTTAAATGGAAAATACGATTTTAGAAGGTATGGTGATATGTTTTCAGTTTTTTATTTGTACAGTCAGCTTCAAAAAAGATGTTTAGGTACATGGACAATTTATTTTTGATTGTGTACAATTTGTGTTCCATAATACTTACTGTAGGTATAATTATGTACCCATAGAGGAGCTCGTGGCTAAGTAATAACAGCCGCACGGGTCAATCCATCAGGTTAAGCTACGCTTGCCGGGTTGGGTTCATGAATGGCTGACCATCTTTACATACGGAGAAAGAAAGAAAGAAAGAAAAATGCGTTTTTAGGGGTATGAGGAACAGGGTGTAAAGTTCACTCATCCACCATAGAAAAGGGAGGATCCTCCTACCAGACGGGTGTTGTGTCTGGCGGGCAACTGCCCAATGATTGATATTGGGTTTTTGTATATATGTTCACTGCACGGTAAACTCTAATTGCGCGATGCAGGATTTATGTGACGTCAGGATTTTTGTGTGACGTCAGGTCTTCGATGAGTAGTTCGCATGTGGCGATGTAGATACCGCCACATCACTCCCCTCCGGAGACCGGAGGTCGATAGTGGGCTGAGTCTTGTATCTTGCGATGCTTGCCAGTGCCAGTTGTGGTTCCAGTGAGTCGAAACCGGGTGCTGCATTGTTCGCGGTGGGTCGGAACTGTTTGCGGTGATTGAGTTGATTTCGGTGATTCCCCAGTGGCTCAGGGTGATGAGGTTGAGGTGATTGATGTGATTCCCCAGTGGGTCGGGGTGATGAGGCTGAGGGTGATGACCAGGAATGCGCGATCGCTGCATGCTGGTGGTCAGGATACCCGTTGACGCCTCGGGTGTTGGCTTGGCTGTGTGACTCGCCTCACTGAACGCTTGCGGGAGTGATGATGATGACGTCACGCTGGAGTAGTTGCACGAAGGCTGCGTTGACGTTCATATTCGGGGTCACCAATTTAGGAGTATGAGGAACAGGGTGTAAAGTTCACTCATCCCCCATAGAAAAGGGAGGATCCTCCGACCAGACGGGTGTTGTGTCTGGCGGGCAACTGCCCAATGATTGATATTGGGTTTTTGTATATATGTTCACTGCACGGTAAACTCTAATTGCGCGATGCAGGATTTATGTGACGTCAGGATTTTTGTGTGACGTCAGGTCTTCGATGAGTAGTTCGCATGTGGCGATGTAGATACCGCCACACGTTTATTGGCATTGTCACACAAAAATACACCTTAAAACTAAAAAAAACAGAAAACAGTCATTACAATGCCAAAAGGGCCTCAGCTCAGCATATTGTCAGATGGCAACACACAGTGTACCACCTGACGCTGATTTTCAGCTGCAACCCACGAGTGTCATACGCTAGAAACATAATATACTTAATAAACGCAGACTCCTCCGTGCCTCGGAAAGCACGTTAAGCCGTTGGTCCCGACTGTCATTCGTGGATCTTTGACAGTCGTTACGGGTCGTGAGAAGCCCGGACTGAAGACCGACAACCGGTCTTACCAAGGGGTATCGTATTACCCAGTTACTAGGTTGTGGAGGTCAGATAGGCAGTCGCTCCACGTAGAATACTGGTATTCAGCTGCATCCGGTTAGACTGGAAGCTGACCCCAACAGAGTTAGGAAAAGGCTAGGCAGATGATGATGGCTACTTATGGAACCTTGTAAACACTTAAATTAATCTTGTTGATGTATGAGGTTACACACATTATCACACTGCAAGCTGAGCTTAGGTACATGTTATTATTATTGGAGAATATGATGTGGTCTATTGTAATGAAACTAGTTTTGAAAATAATTGTTAGTACGATAATTGAATAAGATATACGTAACTGTATGAAACTGCTTCGTTACCCCAACACTATACAATAAACATCATACAGTTCAGGGGGCCTAAACCAGCCACATTAGCAATTCCTCTAAAAGCAGTTCATTTCCTGAATCACAGCTGTCATTATCAATTCCACTAATTTGACATAACAGCAATTCATAATTTGTGGACCATTTTACGAATCTCCACAGAAAACTGTCAAACATTATGAATTATTTCGTAATATGAATTACACGCAGATCGATATTATGAATTGTCAGTTTGCGACATTTTACGATGTTTCGTAATTTATCATTATTATGATTCTGTTAAAGTGACCGTTTTAAGCCCACAGTTCAGTTGTGTGAACGTAGGCTCACAAAGGACCTGGCAGGGTTACGGGAAAGTCCGAAAGGGATACCGGGACCTTGGCAACAGGCAACTGAAAGAACACGGGTGGGTTTTAGTCAGTAAAAGTCTGACACGCCCTTCCGCTCCGCCCAGAGCGGAAGAAGTCATTAGATGATTTCACACCCTCAAAAAAAAAAGGCTCACAAAGGAACCCTTATAACTCTTTTAGCGAACTCATTGAATACTTAATCAATATGCTTTCACTCAATGCCTATCGACGAGCTCGATGGAAAAACAACACTTACATAATAGAATAGTGTTTCAGAGAAAATTGGGAAAAAACAATGATTTGCACTTTTTTATCGTGTGTTTACGAGTATTCGTACAGTTAAGTAAATTGCGTGGATTTGATGAGACGCTCCGTGTGGATGTGTGAGTATGGGCTTGAGAGATCGTCTTATAAGGGATAAACTGAAAGCGATTTTGAAGATTTAGGTAGTTATTTTTTTTTTTAATACATGAACTTTACTTTATACCTGTACAAGCCGTGTTCCCATCGTCAAAAATGACAAATTCATCCCTTATATTTAACCCCATTAGGGAATATATTTTTTTATAAATAATAATAAAAAAACAAACGTTTATTTGTGTTGATTATGTTGAAATACGTTGCAATCCTAAACAATAATACTATTTTGTATTAAAATAAAGTTGTGAAATGGTAGTTGTTGAATACCTACATAATTTTCTGTAATGAGCAGCGGCGACAGATTTTGAGGCATCCACCGTGGCACAAACAGGGCAGGTACAGAAGCTCCCGGACACGGACGTGTGTGAACGAGTTTATATAAAATGTACACACCACATACTTTTTAGAACCCCTGACGGAGCTCAGTCCGTTCACGTCTTGGACACGAGCACGACCGTGTCGGATAGAATCTTACTGTATCCACTCTAAAATAAACGCGTATTTTTTAAATTATCTTCCAATATCGCTCTTCTCCAATAGCTTGTACCAAAACCATAGGTGTTTCTCGGAATTTCCCCGAATTCTCGCGATACCGGAGCCCCGGGGCGACGACCCGCCGCTGTGAAGTCAGCTTTGTTTCCATTTGAGTTGAACACCGAATTGTTTTAGCAAATAGACTCGTGTCTTTGATGTTTGTATACGAGCGATTTGAGGAATAGTATTTAGTTGCGAAATAGCTGAGCTTTTAGATGAGTATTAAAAAAAACAAGGTGGACCGATGAACTGGGGGCCTAGACAAAATCCCTTTTCTGTAAGCGTTAACGCCAACGGAAAGATCAAATTGTATGTAGTTGACAGCAGCAGTCACGTGACATCTCTAAAGCTAATGTCGACTCCATACAATTTGATCTTTCCGTTGGCGTTAACGCTTACAGAAAAGGGATTTTGTCTATAGCCTCTGGTTAAGGCCGCAGGAATTCGCTGGATGCTAGAAGCACAGAACCGGTGAAGTGTTTGGGAGGTCTGTGTCCAGCAGTGGACGTCTTTCGGCTGAAATGATGATGTTGATGATGATAAAAAAATCAAACAACAGCAAAATTGGATTGTTTATACTGGAAAAACAGTTAACGGTTTACGCATTTTACACTTTACGTTTTCCATCTGGTTACTGCTTAGAATAGAAATGCGTCATAAAACTCAGGAGTCAATGGTTAGTTTGAGTTTTATTTCGCGCACGCGGGGTGGCTTTATGGTCACTTTCAAGGGGGTATCATCTTTCAAAGCGTCAGAGCAGTTTTATTTAGAGACAGTCGTATAGAGTGGTTTATTAAAATTATGTTTATTTTTACACCACTGTTGATCTTATAGTAAACCACGTAGTTTTTTTCTGACTCACCATCTCTTACATAACCATAATTAATATTTTAAATGCGAAAGTGAGTTTGTTTGTTTGTTACGCTATCACGCTAAAACTGCTGAACGGATTTGGATGAGATTTGGCACAGGAGTAGACCTTGACCTGGAGAAGGACATTGCCTGTTTTTCACCCTGAAACGCAGACGAAGTCCCGGGCAACAGCTAGTATTAATATATTTCAGTTTTCAGGATATTTTAAAGGTACATACTTAGGACCCGTACAATTTTAAGGCATTACCAAAACTAATTTCACATTTTATCTCTCTTATATACAGTATGTTAACTAACAAAGGGCGTTCCCGTTAACCTGCAATAGTATAGCGTCTATACATGCTAAAAAAAATATTACCATTAAAAAAAAATTTTTTTTTTTTTGTTTTTGTGTATTAAATTATTCACAAAAAATATTAAATTGTTACGGAAAATAAACTCTCTGTACACGCCCACTTGTCACACTTGTTTTTCTACGTTGAAATACAAGTGTGCATGCACAGAGTGTTTCTTTTACGTTAAAATTTAATGGTTTTGTGAAGATATCACGGCACAAAAAAAAATATATATTTATATAATATTTTATATATAATTTTTTTTTTAGCATGTACACACGCTATACTATTGCAGGTTAACGGGAACGCCCTTTGTTAGTTAACATACTGTATACCAATGAACTAAAAAACAGCTGCCATGTTCCCTGTTGCTAGTACAGCTCTTACATTTTGAGATTGCTGCGAAAACACTAGAATTTTAAATGGCCTCGTATCTGCAGGGGTCGAATCAGGGTCTGGTAGCAAATTGTACATTTGTAAGTCCTTCTTTAATAATGTATTTATTTGAGATTCCTGTGCTTTCTTTCGGAATTGAAGTTTTGAAATGGCTAACAGCAATGTTTTTTAACCATGTATATCTATGCATATACATTTAACCAGCTTAGAGGGAGATACTTTATCATTTAATACTAGCATATTACTGTAGGTACTGTGGTGAGGAGCTCGTGGCTAAGTAATAACAGCCGCACGGGTCGATCTATAAGGTTAAGCTACGCTTGCCGGGGTAGGTCCGTGGATGGGTGACCATCTTTACATATCGAGACTCCTCCGTGCCTCGGAAAGCACGTTTAGCCGTCGGTCCCGGTTGTCATTTGTGGATCTTTGACATTCGTTACAGGTCGTCAGAAGCCCGAAAGTCTGACAACCAGTCTTACCAAGGGGTATCGCATTTCCCAGTAACTGGGTTGCGAAGGTCATGTGGCGGTATCTACATCGCCACATGCGAACTACGCATCGAAGACCTGACGTCACACAAAAATCCTGACGTCACATAAATCCTGCATCGCGCAATTAGAGTTTACCGTGCAGTGAACATATATACAAAAACCCAATATCAATCATTGGGCAGTTGCCCGCCAGACACAACACCCGTCTGGTCGGAGGGAGGATCCTTTTCTATGGGAGATGAGTGAACTTTACACCCTGTTCCTCATACCCCTAAAGTCAGATAGGCAGACGCTCCATGTAGAATACTGGTATTCAGCTGCATTCGGTTATTCTGGAAGCCGACCCCAACATACGATTTAGGATATCTCACTCAAATACAACAGAAGTAACCTAAATTTATCCAAAACTTTGAGCATCCAAACTTTTACCTTAAATGTTTACCAACTTTTCGACCTAAATCTGCCTCTACGTATAACTGGGTTTCTTATCGCGTCGTTGCTCACTGGTTCGCCGAATTCAGTTCATATTTCAGCGGCTCTGTTTCTAAGAATTCTGCTAACATAGAGCTTTTGTAAAATTAGGGGTATTTCCTCGGAAAAGTCAAAGCCTTGCCAGTAATATTGTTTGCAGATAGTTTGAGGAATGATTGAGCCAATAATTGGAGTAATTTTCAATGTGGAAATAGATTTCTTGGAAGTAGTATTCAGTCCAGCGATGGTCATTATAGTATTGATACTAAATGTGCTTAACGCGAAGTATTAATGGACAGGTGAACTTATGTCTAGTTGCAGAATATATTCATAAGTATACATATTATAAATTAAAAGTCATTTTTCGTGTTTGACTATTATGTCCACGTTGTTCTTCTAAACTACGCAACAGATTTTGATGAGGTTTTCACCATCGTTTAGAGAATTTATTCCGGAAGGTTTATGTGTATAATACGTTAATATTAGAGTTACACATAACTAAGTAATCTAGATGTTTTGTCAAGTCTAAAAACCCGTGCGAAGCAGGAGCTCGTTGCTTGTCTGATATAAAAAATATATTTTATCTAATGACATAATGTCAATATTTCCATGAAGTTTTCCATTTAAAAAAGGTTTAGCAAACAAGCTGACGGCTCGCATGATAGATGGGAGTAATCGCCACTGTGTAGACATTTACTGAGAATTTCCTATCAGACAAGTTATTTATATTTACATTGCTAAAGTTAGGTAACGATTTTCAAATCAACAACAGTTAATATTCTATAGATAGAGCGGCGCGTCACTTTGTGTCATTTATTTCATTACTGCTTTCAAAACGGTAAAGAAAAACATCGTGAAGAAATCGGCACGTCCTAGAACCAAAAATTCGAAAACAAGTGAACCTAAGCAACCTAACCCACTCCCTCTCACAGAGAGGAGGCCTACGTCCCAGCAGTGGGAACGTTATCTAAGCTGATTATGCATGCTTACATAGATTTCAGACATCAATCATGTACAGTACGACTGTACGACACAACTTAGATGTAGCATCGGCAAGATTCACTGAATTCATCCGAACTGAGTCATCATCTGCCTAGCCTTTTCCCAACTATGTTGGGGTCGGCTTCCAGTCTAACCGGATGCAGCTGAATACCAGTATTTTACATGGAGCGACTGCCTATCTGACCTCCACAACCCAGTAACTGGGGAATACGATACCCCTTGGTAAGACTGGTTGTCAGACTTTCGAGCTTCCGACGACCCGTAACGACTGTCAAAGATCCACAAATGACAATGGCCGGGACCAACTGCTTAACGTGCTTTCCGAGGCACGGAGGAGTCTCGGTATGTATAGATGGTCACCCATCCACGGACCAACCCCGGAAAGCGTAGCTTAATCTCATGGATCGACGAGCTCCTCCATCCGAACTGAGTGCGCCTTCAAAATCTCCAATCTTTATTACTGCTTTAATTGAAAATGGTCTTTACGCAAACGCAATAACTTGTAAAGTCTTACAAACAAATACATTCGTAAAATTGCAATGAATGAATATGCTACATCTAAGTTGTGTCGTACTGTATGTTCCTGAGTAAAACCAGTAAAATCTCAGCAATGGTTACTGCACCACTAACTCCTTGTTATCGAAACAGTCTTGTTTCGCGTCTCCAGAGTACAGTTTATGACTTGAAGTTAGACATTTAAAGTTGAAGAAACGACTGTGGAAGTCTTCGCATAAAATATACTTTTCTGCCCGTTATATGGCTATGTTTAAAGGGTAATTTCGAGGGAATGTTACGCACTAATAAGCTGGATGTATTTTGCAATTATGTGAACGAGGGTTAGGGTAAAGGGAAGGTAGTTATCAGGGTTCCGTACCCAAAGGGTAAAACGGGACCCTATTACTAAGGCTCCGCTGTCCGTCCGTCTGTCGGTCTGTCCGTCTGTCACCAGGCTGTATCTCATGAACCGTGATAGTTAGACAGTTGAAATTTTCACAGATGATGTATTTCTGTTTCCGCTATAACAGAAAATACTAAAAACAGAATAAAATAAATGTTTAAGGGGCTCACATACAACAAACGTGATTTATTTCGAGAGTATTTATGTATGTATGTTTGCATGTATGTAAGTATATTTCTTTGGCACGCTCTGAAGCATAAAAGGCTTGATGGATTTTAACATACGAGGTGTCGTTAGGTTCTTCTTACTGTGGGAGTGACATAGCTATATTTTTGCCGTTTTTATAGATAATGGTACGGAACCGACCGGAACCGCAAGTCCGACTCGAACTTGGCTGGTTTTTCTTTAGTGATGTGTTTGCTTATGGAACCTAGCGTATTCTTTGGATACATTCAGGGTCTGTGGTACCATTCCTGAAGTGAAAACTTCTTTAATATAAACTTTATATCAGACTATCATTTACAGAATCATCCATATTTGTGTTAGTAAGTAATTAGGAACTATGTTAATGAAACAATCAAAATCACACAGACACAATATGGAATGCGATCCAGTGTCTTTGAAAAGGACCGTCTAACCAGTCCGTTATTACTTTTAGAATGCTGTTGGATCTTGATCGAATACTGTGCAATATGGAGGCGCCTCAATTTTTATTTTTTGATTGTGTTATGGGACTGCTCTTGACCTCGATCCCGCCTGATGGAAAGCGATAGATGAGGTCTATGATGGAACGAGCAAGCCCAGAAGATGCCTGTTCACCCTTGTTTTGAAGGCTGACGGGTTATACGTGGAAGGGAACACAGATACTGGCAGAGAGTTCCACACTTTGGCCGTGCGCATAATAAATGTGGAAGAGAAGCGCTTAGTACGACTAGACGGTATATCGACCAAGTGCGGATGGTACCCCGCTGTACGTCTGTGTATCTCTTTCTCATGATGGCATGAAAGCCATCAATTTGAGCCTCCATAAACATGCCGGACGCACCACAGCATCTCGGCAGCCCCAACAACATCCATTCAACACACATTTAGGCGCACTTTCAGCTCTTTCTGAACAGTGAGCGAACTGCCACTCTCGAATCGGTGACGCTGAATCGGGTACACTCGGGGCTGAATCGGGTATACTCGGCTCCAGTCGTAATTTTTCTATCGTATCGGTCATAAATTCACCCCCCTTTTTATTAAATTTTAGGTAGTGCTTTTTTAATAATCTACGTTACAATGCAATCCCTGTTGAAATTCCGGAGCAGCTCATTTTTATCTTTCATCTTTCCCTCGAAGTGAAACGTCTGAACATAAAATGGATCAAAAGTGAAAAATGAATTCATTAGTGAACCAATCCAACGATGCTGGATTTCGACACTCGGCATCTTTCACTCGCCTACTGAATGATTGAAAAACGAAATGGAAGGAGCAGGGGGCCAAGTCTACTAATTTACAAACGTGTCAGTGGTCTCACAATGATCAGTTTTTGACAGATATGCCATACAAAATCTGTCAAAAACGCATCATTGCGAGACCACTGACACGTTTTTTATTAGTAGACTTGGCCCCCTGATGAACGTTCATTCCTAATCATTTTGTCGGTTTCGTGTGAGACAAACGTCATTGTTAGTTACCTAGCAACAATGGGTTAAATATGGACAAAAAAAAGATGACCGATGTATACATGAACAATATTTAGGGGTTCAACATGATCGGGGATAGAAACATTCCCTCGAATGAAGCGTCGTCGACGTCGAGTCCCGCCACGTCGAGTCCCGCCACGTCGAGTCCCGCCACGTCGAGTCCCGCCACGTCGAGTCGCCGCCACGTCTACTTGTTTACCTTTTGTATGATGTTACATACCTTTTCAAAATTATAAATGTTGACGGATATTGGCTTTCTGTCATGATAGATTTGGAAGTGAAATATGTAAATGACAGGGGTGCAAGAGTTTAAATTCAAATACAAATAATATGTGAAGCGAAATATTACATTTGAATAAAAGGTTTGTTCTCCGCAAAAGGGTTCGAATAGTTGAATACAAATAAATGTAGTTTGATGAAATTGTACAAAGTTAATATACATTCGAAACAGTTGTCTTTTTTGTTACTTTAGTCCGAAATGGACATTAGGGTAGTAATATTCTTTTGTTACTTATTTTAATACTAACTACGCCCCGCGATTTCACACGCGTAAATCTCGATCTTGTTGGAATATCGGGATAAAATTATATACAACATTAGTTTTTGTTTATGCTAAAACCGAAAAGGGGTCATTGTACTCATCATTTTGAACAACTTTTTCAATAGGACCAACCTTGAAATCGCGAAAAAAATATCAGCTGTTCCATACACTTAAATCGACAATATGTTTGGAACAGCAGATTTTTTTTTCGCGGTTTCAACTTTGATCCCATAGAAAAAGTTGTTCAAAATGATGAGTGCAATGACCCCTTTTCGGGTTTAGCATAAACAAAAACTACTGTTGTATAATTATTCTATGTCTCATTCCAGGTCATGGTCCACCCATGTGCCAAATTTCATCCAAATCCGTTCAGCAGTTTTCGCTTGAAAGCGTAACAAACAAACCAACCCACTTTCATATTTTTGTTATAAGTTTGGTTTTTTATTATCTAGATAGGTTTTTTTTTTCCAACTAAATATACTCTTTCTGATCAAAAGAAATGTTTTGGATTTTAAATAAATGATGGTTTATGTACTTGTTACATAACATTCCGAGACACGGGGGTATCACACCGCCAACTTCCTAACTCCGGGCTGTTACTACGAAATTCCTAATGGAAAAATCCAATAACACTTTGCCCGACCCGGGAATCGAACCCAGGACCCCACGCTCTGCTGTCGCGCTTGCAACCACGAGACCAACGGGGCAGCACGTTAAGCCGTTGGTCCTACGCCTGATCTCTCTCCGGTCGTGTCGGATTACCGTCCCATCGGACTATGAGAGTGAGGGAAGAGAGAGTGCACTTGTGTCTGCGCAAACACTAGTGCACTATAATATCTCCCGCGCCGAAGGCTAGTCTCCGTTGAGATTGGCCGCCGTGGCCGAAAATACGGTCTGGAGGACTATACATAACATTACATAAATAAATATAAGGCAGGTAGGTTGTATACCAGTACTATTCATCTCCATCTTTATAAATCTGATCAAACACACATCTATGTATACAACCTTTCAATTTCAGATTTTAGATTAAAAAAGCCTTTACAAACGCAACCTCTTTGAACGCCGAAGCGTAAAATTTTCTGAAAATACGAACCTGCCCAGTCTTGATACAAAAAGGGTTCAAGTAAACGGCGTAAACTCATTGGGGTCTGAAATGGCAATGGGCGTTCCTCAAGGTTCGATATTGGGTCCATTCCTCTTTTTAGTTTACATTAATGATTTACCCCAATTACTACTAAATCAACCGAAGATGGTGTTATTTGCAGATGACACATCATTGATTTTTAAAATAAACCGACGGTCGCAAAATCTTGACGACGTGAATAGCGCTATTCTTCAGGTCCAAGATTGGTTTACGGTAAATAATTTGGTACTAAATAAAAAAAAAACCAAATGCATTCGATTTAAATTACCTAATGTTAGAAGTAGCGAATGTGACATCATATTGAATGGAGAAAAACTGGAATTTATTAATCAAACAGTTTTCCTGGGAATCACGCTAGACGAGAAATTACAATGGGGACCCCATATAACATCTCTTGCGGGGCGGCTAAGCTCGGCCGCTTATGCTGTTAGAAAGATAAGACAGTTAACAGATGTAGAAACCGCTCGTTTGGTCTATTTCAGTTACTTCCACAGCATTATGTCATATGGCATTTTACTGTGGGGTCGGGCGGCTGACATTGAATCCATCTTTGTTTTGCAAAAGAGAGCTGTCAGAGCCATTTATAATATATGTCGCCGCGAATCTCTCAGGGAACTATTTAAAACGATTAATATTATGACGGTACCTTGCCAATTCATTTATGAGAATATTATGTATGTAAGAAAAAATCTAAATCTTTTTAATAAAATAAGTGATAGACATAATTTTAACACTAGAAATAAAGATAAAATAGATCAACCATTTTTCAGACTAGCTAAAGTACAAACATCTTTTATGGGGTACTGCGTTAAATGCTATAATAAAATACCTAGTCATATATTGCAATTAAATGAAAGAAAATTTAAAACTCATATTAAAAGTACACTTTGTAAACAAGCATATTACAAATTAGAGGATTATATCCAAGATAAGAATGCTTGGAAACATGCTGGTCTTGCTCCATAGGACAAATTCGAGGCTGGACAAAATCAAACTGGTTGCTAATCTAGTTGTAAAATGTATTATTTTTATATCTTCGATTTTTTTTTACATTTTATGATAATTAATCTCACACACTGTCCTATTAGTATTACTTGCAAGTTTGTAGAAATATTGTGTTATCGTACGTATACTTTAATGTTTGTAAATATGTGAGCACCATGTACCTATCACATACTTAATTTATTTATTTGTCATTGCTCCATTTTTAATTTTTAATTCTTTTTACCTATTGTAATTGTATTCTCGGTGCATCGTCTTCACATGTAATTATATAATTGATGTACCTATACCAAATATTGTATAACATTATTTTTTTTTTAAAAGAGTAACGGTGGAGTTTCTTGCCCATTCTTCTCCATACGAAAACTACCTTTTGGAAGGGGCAACTAGAATCAGTTCTATTTCTATGTATTTGACGTTCAAAAGTGCCTTTAATGTGCCTACTTGAAATAAATTATTTGACTTTGACTTTGACTTTGTCATCTTTGGACAAATACAAAAAATAATATTATCCCCTAAAAGAGGGATACTGCGTGCGTCATTTTGTTGACACATATCTTCCATTTATTTTTAGGTTGCCACGTAAGTAATTTGTCGCGACAGATTTGATGGTGTGGTCCTAATGTTAGAGAGAGATGACGATATATTTTAACGCTACTTCTTGATTATTGTTATTTATTCGGCTCTTCAAAAAACTTAGGTCTAAGTGCCCCGTTACTTATAAATGTAAACACGAAATAATGAGAATGTCATCGTGAGAAAACCGGCATGCCTGAGGCATGTAAAGCCAAGTCAGAGGCCCATGGGCGGCATAAAAACTCTACGGGTCGGTTCACACCGAAACGCGACACGCACTTTTTTATGATCCGATACAATATCGCATTTATTTACTACACAATAAGTTAGACGCGCTGCGCAGCGCCGCGCATCTTAGCGTACTTTCGATTATTGTTAAAAAGTGCGCGCAGCGTCGCGTCGCTTCACGTCGCTGTCTGAGCTGAATCTTAGTCACATGAAAAATAAGCTAGAATAATAAAAACTTAATTAACGTAACCGCACTTAATTGCTAACTAGAATTAACTTAAAACTTAAACGCTGTCTCAAAAACAAATAAAATTGCGAATTTTAGTATTAAATGGTAAGAAATCACTTGAATTTAATTAAGCGAGCTAGTAAATCGTGTTTTCTGAGGAGTTTGTACTTTGTCTGTTTAATTTTATATAATCCAGCGCTTTCAGCGATGTTGTTTGAACGAGAAAGCTATTCAATCTTGTTGAGCGTCCGCTTGATTGATGCTGTTTTATGAATTGCTTTAGTTTGTAATGTAATGCCAATTAAAAGGAACAACAGATAGTATGACCATGCTCAAGTCATATTTTGGAACAAATTATAATCTACTAGCGACTCGCCCCCGCTTCACATGGCTTGTTCGATTTGATAAAAGATCGAGATTTATTTAATACTAGCTGAAGCCCGCGGCTTCGCCCGCGTGGATGTCGGTTATTATATACCAAAACCTTTCTCGAGAACCACTCTATCCATTGCTGAAAACCGCATCGAAATCCGTTGCGTACTTTTAAAGATTTAAGTATACATAGGGATATAGGGACAGAGAAAGCGACTTTGTTTTAAACTATGTAGTGATAGTGAAGTGTAGTGTAATATGCTACGGCGTAGCTTGTGCTTGCTACGCCAGCTAAGATATCGTAGCAGATAGCCTACCCGCTACGCATCGAGGCTCTAATTTATGAGTTCCTATTTTTACTGTAAGCGCCATCATTTTTTTTCATAGAGCAATAAAAGTCTGACTTGTCATTCTTGACTCAGATCTGCGCACATCCTAAGGTCGAAATCTAGAAACTTGTTTGAGCACGTGCTTTTTGCATAGATAATATATACATAGCCCCGTTTCTACCTTGCACTTGTACTTTTACAGTTGTGCAACAGTGACAGGAATAACGCTTAGCTGAAGTACTTAGGTAAGTAACGTATAGATCTTTACCTTAGAGTCAGTTTAATTTGAAAACAACTTTACTATTTTAACATACCTTTACCTGTACCACGTTCATAAAGTAAATTAGCTCAAGTTTTTTATACCTTCCAAAAAAAAGTTTTCCTTATTTTTTTCTTCTTTCCTGATCTATTCCAAAAATTAGATATAATATTTTCCTCAAGATTAAACATAAGTCACCAAAATATACGAATGTAAATGTAACTTGGTAATCCAATTACAACTCGGTTTCGTTGATTAGCGAATTCTTGAGACTGCGTTCCGTCCTATTGTTTCACTGAAACTTGTATAATCAACCGCATTCAAATTGTACCAATTTGCCTTTGACAGCGGCTTTATTCCGTAGCAGTAAGGTGGTGTTTGGTATACGGAAGTGCGGTCGATTGTACATATATTGTGGCTCCAAGTATTTATGTTATTTTAATGTTTCAACTTTATTTCGGTGATGAGAAAAGTTCTGTCTGTAATATTGTAATATTTCGAATGCGGGAAGGCCGGTAAAGCGCTGTCCTAATAAAAATCGATCGTCCCGCGAATACGCGTTCGGCGATCGCGTATTTGCGCGACCTTCGACAGACAAACTTTTAGAACACGAGATAACATATTTTTTTACAGATTGAGACTAACATATCCGACAATTAATTAAAATACGGGAATAGTAATTTTAAATAAGTTATGTTTTGTACTTAAAAATAATAATATTAATTTTTCACATACACTAGAGGACAGGAGAGGGGCTTGTGGCTAATTAATAACAGCCACACGGGTCGATCGATCAGGTTAAGCTACGCTTGCCGGGATGTCCGTGGATGGGTGACCATCTTTACATACCGAGACTCCTCCGTGCCTCGGAAAACACGTTAACCCGTTGGTCTCGGCTGTCATTTGTAGATCTTTGACAGTCGTTTCGGGTCGTCAGTAGCTAGAAAGTCTGACAACCAGTCATAACAAGGGGTATCGTATTACCCAGTAATTGGGTTATGGAGGTCTGATAGGCAGTTGCTCCATATAAAATACAGGTTTTCAGCTGCATCCGGTTAGACTGGAAGCCGACCCCAACATAGGTGGGAAAAGGCTTGGCAGCAATTTGCTTACCACCGGTTTTTCACGGGGACAAATCGTTGCGTTAGTTTATAATGTTATCATCGCTGTCACTGAACCCCCACCGTAATCCCCGATCACTTAATAGGCGGTGCCGTTTTACGCACCTAGGGGATTACCCGTGAACCGTGGAATGTATGACACTGTTTATGTATAAAATAAACGACGATATTTTTAGATTATAACGCTTTTGACAATTTAGGATATAAAAACTTTCTTTAATAATGTTAGCCGTTTATAAACCTAACATCATACCTATATTCCCTGTAGGGTTAGGCAGAGGTATACTTATTTTAATCAAACTTACGCCAGTTAACCCAAATTACGCCAGTTAAGTTTAACTCTTTATATCCTAACTAATAACTATTATAAATGCGAAAGTGAGTTTGTTTGTTTGTTACGCTTTCACGCTAAAACGGCTGAACGGATTCGGATGAAATTTAGCACAAAGGTAGGCCATGATCTGGAATAGGACATAGGATATTTTATCCCGATATGCCTATGGGATCGAGACTTAAGCGGGGGAAACCGCGGGGCGCAGCTAGTTTTCTAATAAAACATCGCTGGGACTAAATCCTCACTTTAATCCTCCATCAGCTAATAGGCGGCGCCGTTTCACGCACCTTGGGGATTACCCGTGAACAGGGGAAATGTATGACACTGTTTATTTACGAAATAAACGACGATATTTTTCCGCTTTGAAACGCGCTGGATCCGGTTAGGATTAGAAAGGTGTTAGGGAAGTATTAACGGCGGGAATATTTTTTGAGTACTTAGGTATTTTATTTTTGTTGTAATTTTTATCATAAATTTTGGCGGAGTTACGGTTATTCGTACATTAATACAATAAGTAGGAGAGAAATTATGGGGTAGATAGAAGTTTTTTTTAATAGTTTACTTACCGAGGCCTCCGTGACTCGGAAAGCACGTTAAGTCGTTGGTCCCGGCTGACATTCTTGAATCTTTGACAATTTATCTGGGGTCTTCGCAACATGTCTTTTTCTTCCATATTATGTCCCTATTAGCCGTCATCTCGGTAGTCACCCCTTTCTTTCCATATCATCTTTCACACAGTCGTTTCTTTGGTCTTCTCCTACTCTTAAAGCCATGGACATTCATACTCAAAACTTTCCTCACGACATTTTTCTCATTCCTCCGCATCGTATGGCAATACCATGTTAACCGATTTCCGCACAACTTTTCAGTGACCCCTGCCACTTTCAGACTTCCTCTTATATACTCATTTTATCCATTCCCACACATTCCTCATAGCATTCTCATCTCAGCTGCATGCAATTCCTTTCATTCATCCCTTTTGTGGCCCACCATTCTGATCCATAAAAAAAAGTTAAAAATACTTAGTACTTTATACGTAGTATTTTAAATTGTAAAAGATGTCCCGTGCTTACGGCAAAATATAGCCAGCGATCAACATAATTATCTACATCATGAGCATCGTGTGATTACTTGCAAGCACCGCACATTAAGCATTCAGCCTGCCACAGCTGTCTTCTTGAACACAGGTGGGGTTAAATCCCCTATTAATATTTAATAATCCCTGAGCCACGTCTTACATATCCCCAAAAAGATTTCGGGGGACCACCCGTCACGAATTCTCGAGGAAAAGAAATAAAATCTTACTAATATTCTAAATGTAACAATGTGGTGTCTGTATATATGTGCGTGTGTGTGTTTGTGAGTTTTTGAATTAGTATGTTCGTCAAGGCCTTAACGGCTTAATGGATTTGGATGAAATTTGTCACACGTTTTAGCCACGTTCGTTGCGTAATTTACGTTTTTTGAGCAGATAAATTTTCCAAAATTATGGATTAGGTATTTCCTTCAAAACCCTCGAATTGTGATTGAAAGTGTGTTATGGAAATTGTATACCTGAATTAGGGGTGTACCTACCCCATTATTTCGAAGTTCATTACAGCGATGTACGTTACTTCGAAAGTACGTGATTGCGATGTACGTTGTCGCGAAAGTACGAGATTGCGATGTACGTTGTCGCGAAAGTACGTGATTGCGATTCACGTTACTGCGAATTTACGTGATTGCTATGTACGTTACTGCGAATGTTTACCATTGAGACGTACGTTGTCGCGCGCTTACTGAGAACATAGGATATCCCGGTTCCCGTTCTCGAAGGATATTTTCTACCTCCTCGCGGGAAAAGCCGCGGGAAAAAGCTTGTTGTTGAATATTTACAAAAGAAAAATCGCTTAAACATCATTTGATATGCGTATCATGAACGAAATTATTTTTGCGATCACGCATTTAAGATTATTCGAAAGCTACGCTCCGACATATTTCCGAGGTCGAATGAAATTCGGATAAATATACACGATAAATGGGGAGGAAGGTGAATTATTTATTTATAGATTAGACAGATTCTTGCTGGTTATACCACGCATGATAGGGTTATAATATTTATGGATACATTTATTTAAAAAACAGAATTTTGAATATTTAAACGACACAGACGAGGAAAGAGTGCGAGAAAATGTGTGCAACTATTTTGTAAAAATTGCTTGCAAAAGTAATTAATTTAATCCTAGTTCTGCAGCAAGCTAGCAATTGTAGTATTTTAAAATCTTTCGGGCCTGTTTGGGCCTGTATTTTTTAGGAAGAGAGGTTTTCCCGAAGTGGGGCAATACGGGCTTATACAGGTGTAAAACGACCCATCACTTTATAACCGTCAACTACGTATTCTGTAGGTACAGTCGACAAAATTGAATTCTGACCCACCATAAGCTCATTTTCCTACAGACATTCAAATACAATTAGGTCGACATTCGCGTAAACATACATTTTCTTGGTAATGAACTTGTCATCTGCTATCTTTGTTATTTTGTCGGTTTCAAACGATTTATAGTGAAAGTGGGTCATGATTCACTTAGCCTGACTGTACATCAAATTAGTAACATTGCAACAAAATTTTAAATATTTTTATTTAAAAAACAATAGACGAAGATATATTTAGTAACCTATTCCACTTAAATATTCTTCAAGAGCCATAAAAACCCTGTAAGAAATCGACGCGTGTTTCACCTCTCAACGAGGCATCGGTTGACCAGTCGCAAACCAGAACACGACGTGTTGCCACACCGAAATAGTAAGCAACAATTAATAATATTCTATAATTTTATATAACTATAACTAGCTTGACAACCCTGCGTTGTACACATCTGGAGAAGTGCCTTAAGATAGATTGTCAGCTCTGTTAATCAGTGGGCTACGAGAATACTGGAAGGTGCGAACAAAACTAGGTTCTAATCAAGAGCTGTTTGAGTTGATTGAAGGAAGAATCTTAGGCTGGGAACTATAGCAACTCGCTTATTTGTTGGTGATGGATGAAGACAAAAAAAATATTATCCATCCTTACATATTATAAAACAAAGTCCGCCGCCGCGTCTGTCGTTCGCGATAAACTCAAAAACTACTGCACCGATTTTCATGCTGTTTTCACCAATGGACATAAAGCGGTTCTCGAGTAAGGTTTTAGTATATAATAACCGACATCCACGCGGGTGAAGCCGCGGGAATCAGCTAGTATAATATAAAAATCAACGTGGGGAATAACGCATCTCTATCTCTATATACAGTCGAGCTGCGCTATCAATGTGCCCTACGCCTTACTCCAGGGACGGGATGTACCTGACAATTAGGGTAATGAGCCCCTTCCCTGTTTACTCACTAAACTGGGTTAAATATTCAGAGGCAGGGAACTTTTATTGGCTATTTCTTATTTTGTGAATTAATCTGGCAGGTATAAGATAGAATAGGGACGTCTTAATTTTTTAAGAATAGGTATGTTTTTACTTCAGAAGAAGTAAATAGCTGTTCAACAAATAAGACAGCACACAATGTCCTGAGGGCCAAGTGGCACTTGATTTTAAAGCGGTTCGTTTTATTTCTTTATCTGCTGTTTATATCAGTATAAATGAATCCGAATCATATGCGCTGTTCGGTAGCATAAGCTACCGAAAACCTTGTGAACCAACCACCCCATTTAAGAGCTGTAGAAATAAAAGAAATAAAAAAAAATGGTCATTTATTTCACACACACATAAAGGCACACCCGCGCGACACGACGCCGCCGCATTGTTCGCCGTGAAGTTTTCTCAGAAACTGTTTGGCCCCCAGCACCCTAATTCTAAAACAAACTTTCAATCATTATCCAAAAAAATTTGAAGGAAATTGCTAATCTATGCTTCTGTTTGAAAAATACGTCTGCTCAACAACGCAAATGACGCAATGAATGTTGTTAAACTGTCAAAATGAAGTCATTGAAAGAAAGAAAGAAAGAAAAATATTTTATTTGGGACACGAAAAGAAAATAAAACATTAAAAACAAACAATTACCCAGCTGAAGTACAAAACGCAGACGGTCCATTACATTATTCCAGAAAATACGACCAAAACCGCGTTACACCTCTCTAGCCCTTAATAAACATTCAGTGCGAAAGAGACGTTACACAGAAAAAAAAGAGACAGAGCATATTGTGGAACGAAATTATTACGTCATCACCCTTTAGACATGTTTATCCAGGACGAGAATTAAGGAAATGGATTAACTAGAAGTGACTTGGGCGGCTGGGAGCTGAATGTAGGTGCTTATTTAAAATTAGATGCATTAATCATAATACATTATGACAAAATATGAGTAGTATTCATGTTTAATTTATCTTGAAGGTTATTTTGTTTAGGCAATTTGTTAAGGGGAATTTGGTACGGTGAAAAAAATCAGATTTTATGTACATATTTTATCTCGTAGAACCCGATATCTTTGTAAATCAATTTTATTCTCATGATTTGTTTGTCCTATTGTGGAATTATAGATGTGGATTTAAATGCGATATTTCTGTAGGTGTTTTAATCAAGCTGTAATGTCTAATGTCTAAATGTCTAATCAGGTCGTACTATTTATAATAGAACGACCTGATTAGACATTTAGACCAAGATTTTGCCTAGGATTTAGTTATCTTTATCGTACACTTTCTTTAAATTTCAAAATATTTCTTATCAGAGTATATCGATCGAAGTACATATTATAATGTGTTAAAAATAAAAATGTATCACTTCAACAATAACGAGATCAACCGAGTCTAGCTGTGGATTTGAATTATAAATTCATTATAAATACGTGACCACGTATTATTATAGGTATTGGATAAAGAATTTCTTGCACTATCAATAATAATAATATTTATGTAATTAAAGTAATTCATGTTTTGCTCTATAATGCAATTTATTGAACCTAATGTTACACAATGTTACAATGTTTACAAACAAATAATTATTTAATTAACAGTTAATTATTATATACAATACTAAATTAAACAACTAACTAACTAAACAAAAACAACATAAATAATCCTTGAGAAAATTCTGTAATTTCTCACAAACCACAACAAAAATAATCTTATTTGTTGAAAATCGTGGCCATTTCCAGCAAACAGCCCTACATCTGCGACATGATTATAACTGTTGACATGCCAAGGAAGAGACAAGAAATAATCTCGTAAAACGATGACGTCACTAAACGATGTTGTATCAAATATGGTGACGTAATACACTGCGTGTCTGCCTCCAAATATCTTGACTAAGCTGCGTAAAGTTGATTCAGACGCTTTACTCGAGTGAGAGTTAATTTTTATTTCATTCCACATTCACACGACACCAACAATGTAACATAGAAATGAACGTTCACTTGCTCATTTCATTTCAATGCAATCCAGGATAAAAAGTAGCGTATGTCCTTCTCTAAGTCATGGTCTACCCATGTGCTAAATTTCATCCAAATCCGTTCAGCCGTTTTAGCGAGAAAGCGTAACAAACTAACATACAAAAAATCAAATCTTTTGTCTTCATAATATTCGTTTAGATTTATCGGGTTGGTGTCCCCAACTAAACTTTCAAAGCGCGAATTTAGTGTACGGTTGAATATAATCGCCCGCGCCTTCAAACTTAAACTCAAAGCATTTATTTCAATTATACCATTTACAGGAACTTTTGAATTGTCAAGGAGCCGGTCAATGGTCAGAGAGTTGAAGATAGTTTGCCCATTCCAAAGCGTAGATTTCTATGGAGAAGAATGCAGCAAGAAACTCTACTATTCGTTCGCATAATTATACCTATTAAGGCTCAAACCGCCTCGTTCACTTTAAATTACAGTTTCATAAAAACTTTTAGTTTTTGCACTTTTTCTCTTTGATCTTTAAAAGAAAATTGTGTAAGTACCTTATTACCTCATTCCGATCAACTCAGTCTATCTAAGTCCACAGCTGGACATAGGCCTTTCCAAGCTGCGCCACAACACCCTGTCCTCTGCCTTCAGCATCCAGTCTGTCCCAGCCACTTCCTTAAGGTCGTCGGTCCATCTAGCTAGGGGGCGTCTCACGCTACGCTTTCCGATACGCGGTTTCTACTCTAAGACTCGTCTCGGCCATCGGTCCTTCAACAAATATGGCCAGGGTTGCCACTTCGGCTTACTTAATTATTACCTGACAAGCGCTTTATTGAGCAGCAGAGCAGTGGTGGCCCAGTGGTAACGGCCGCGACTTACGAGTTGTAGGTCGTAGGTTCGAACCCTGACAGGCGTTTTACTTTGTGTAAATTATTTCATCACCACTGCTCTCAAAACGGTGAAGGAAAACATCGTGAGGAAACCGGCATGTCCTAGAACCAAAAATTCGAAGACAAGACATGTGACATCTACCAACCCGCGTGGTGGATTACGGCCCATTCCTTCTCACAGAGAGGAGGCCTGTGTCCCAGCAGTGGGAACATTATAGGCTGATTATATATGTAGGTATGTATGTATAAGCTCTTTATTTAAAAAAAATATTTATTTTATTACCTAATTTTTCGTAATTGCACCTACCACTGTTTGTCTATGATTCACCCAAAGGTTGGCTGGTAGAAAATGCCTACGGCAATAAGTCCACCTCTGAACATCTGTGTGCGTAAAGTGTTAAATAAATACAAGGTGTAATTAAATTACATAACATAACATAACATAGCGCCTTTCCCCTAGGGTGTTTACCTATAGTAGGTACACCCACATTTTGCCAGTTATATTTAAGTCCTATGAAATAGGGGGCGAGCCTATTGCCATCAACCAGGCACAAATCCAAAATTAAGTTATCGTATTAATGTATTAAAAAAAATGTATTTATAAATGAAAATCTCAGCAAAAAAACTAGCTGTTCCTTAAATTTTGTCGAGTTTTATGAACATTAATTTTTAATACACCCAAATTATATTTTTAAATATTAGAATAAATGAAAATATATAGGTAATAATATAAATTCTTTATTTATTATTCATCTATGTATGTATTAATTTTTATTCATTATTTTTTGAGTTATATGTATGATATCAATTATGTTGCACCTGCCATGTCTTGTCTCTGCATCACACTAAGGTTGACTGGTAGAAAATGCCTCAGGCATTATGTATGGAGCAGCAGATTTTTTTTGCGTAAAATTTGTTCATAATCATGAGCTCTAGACAAAACAATGACCTCTAGAGATGTTTTCAGTTATTTCAATTACAAAATCAACAATCGTTTAGTCAAATAAATCCACCTCATTCAATATGGGCATGAAACAATACTTTCAAATTCCCTTTACTTTTTTCCTTTTGCAGTCGAAGCAAATTACCTATAATGCCAGGTTATTTGCTAACATCACACGGTAATAGTGAGACAATAAAGGCAGGCACACACGATTTAAAATTAACGGTCGCGTGCCGCTGACGTCTAATTATCTCGTTAGTCTGTGCACGCGACTTGTAAACTAACCAAAGAAGCTCATTTATCATCACCCTTGTATTCCCCGATGGCGTAGATACATAAAGAGGTTCATGGCGCATTCCTGTTGTTACGTTTAAATCCTACTAAAATGTGAAAGTTTGTGTATTTGGATGTTTGTTACAATCACGCAAAAACGGCTAAATGGATTTGCATGAAATTTGGCAAACAGATAGTTTATAACCTGGATTAACACATAGGATACTTTTTATCCCGATATTCCCACGGGATCGAGACTTACGCGGGTGAAACCGCGGGGTGCAGCTAGTCTCTTATAATTTCTAATTTTGCGGTATTATCGTATACGCCCACGTCCATAAAATGTATCAAAATACGTGCACGTTGAAACGTTATCGTGGACGGAAATTTAAAAGCGTCTTCATATTATAATTTGAAAAGAAAGAAAGAAAGAAAATACGTTTATTTGCGGTAAATATGACGCAAAAAACAAAAAAAGAAAATAACCACAAAGTAAAAATAAAAAAGGTTGGGGGAAACATGCGTCACATCCACGCAAAACGGCTATCGCTCAGCATTATGCTGCGACCCTATGCAAAACAGAGCCCCAGCGCTGGTTTTCAGCGACAGCCGGCGCTGACGTAATGACGTCGATCGGTGCGGCAAACCATTATCAGAACGCTGTACAGGTACAGCGTACAGGTACAGCGTACTGTAATAAAAAATAAAATATATTATATTATTATCTAATAGTATAAAAAAATAAAATAAAAAATATAATTATAAAAATAAAAATAAATAAAAGAAATGGGTAAACGAAAATATCATCCTCCGTGATGCGTTTTGTGTAGTGGCAACATTTTGAAGCGTCCTCTTTGACGGACATACACCCAACATGCACCAAACCAAAGAGTTATGAATATGATGTAATATATTATTACAAAATTAAATTAATTTCCATCCATTTTACTTCCCTGTGTTATCGTGATACCGTGACGTGGACATCGACGATAATATTGTCACGTTTGAAATGATAAAAGCACAGATTCTAACTTATCATACTTTTTATACAGGGTGAAATTTTAATAGTTTTAACCTAATAAACCCTGAAATCGCGAAAAAATATCAGCTTTTCCCTACATTTGTGTTCGTGTAGCTCGTCAAAATGTAGTGAACAGCTGATTTTTTGTTCGCAATTTCAGGCGTGGTCCCATAGTGAAAGTTGTTCATAATGATGAGTACAATGACCCCTTAAGAGGATTAAAACGAATAAAATTTCACCCTGTATAATAATCTTATTTGCATTCGTATTCACCTAAAACTACGGCTGCCTAAATTCTAAACAACTCTCCATTACATTAAATTACAGAGATAACTTTACGTCCATCTTAACTAATTAGATGCCGCCATATTACTTTATCCTCTCTCTCCGTACCGACTCAACATAAACAGCTACAGAAGGTCGGGTTCATACAAAAAGCGAAAACGCAACAAACAAGCAAGTTGTGCGGAACATTACTGTTCGGCGGGGCGGTTCGAAATTTAAACAAAATGAAGAAAATACGAAACGCTTTTGTTTCGGCAAAAGTATGGAGACTTCTCAACCCGACCTCAGACCAAACCAAGACAGCATGCAGCGCTGCGAACAATACAGCATGCCAAAACTACACCTCCACTCTGTGAATACACGCTCACACGCACGCACTAATAACCAAACAAACTACACCTCACTAAGTGCACACAATGTTTACGAAACCGGCCCACGTCACTGTTGACAGCGCTCTGGCTTGGTTTTTTAATTGGTTTAATATCTCGACAATAAAATTCCGAGCTGATCGCTGTACGTAAACATGTTGTCAGTCAGTGAAATTAAATTGATTTCCAACTTGTTGTGCTATAGCACGGAAAATTGACGAAGAGTGTCAATTTGAAATGCAATTAATTACCCTGACCGTACAACCGCACATCAGTGGCAACAAATTGAAATTGACAACGCCTTTCATAGTGCAAGTGTTACCAGTGATGTGCGGATGACTGTTCGCGTCTATGTGTTCGTGCGCCAGTTTTCACTCGTATGGACCTTCTGTTTATTTCTATACTTATCTGTTTCATCAAGAGCCCGCGGTATTTATCTGCGTCTCAAGAACTGATGGTACCAAGCTACATCACTGAGTAGCTAGTGTTGTCAATACATTCGTTCTAAAGAACGGTTTTGAGGTGAACTAAATCTGAACTTAGTTTACTCGTAGTTACGAAATGGAAATTGGGTTTTTTGTCTTTTCATTGGCAAGTATTTTTTTTGTTTAATATTTTTTTGTTAGTATGAGGTGGTTATGTAGTTGGAAGATCAGGCTGCAAGGATATCCCTATGAGTTCAAAGATATTATATCAGTTTCCTTTCTTCATTCATTTACATTATCTTAGGTAAAGTGTCGAAGTTCAGTTTGGTAGTCATGGAAACCATTAATTACGGTATTTTAGAGAAAAGTGATATTTGGGATCTCTGGGAATTTTCAAAAAATTCGTGAAACTTGGACATACTTGAATCTCATGGGTTTTGCTTAAGGTAGATGAGGTGCTTTAGTGTTGCTAATGGATCACACTAACAAGTCCTGGAAGGATTATGCAGAATAAAAAAATCACCCTTAATCGTACGATATTATTTCACTTCTAGAATCTAAAACTTAACACAAGTTTTGAAAAAGCTTTTACACCTTTGTTTGCTCACGACAAATCTAAAAAAAATACCACTAAATAATACCAATAAATACCAGTTCCTCGGAAATAAATATCGATGAACTAACACACTACACACATCCCTACCGTATAACTCAATTAGTTGATGCGTTCCACTGAAGGTTACCTTACGAGTAACTAATTATAGTGATACAACTGTGAAAGGTTTCTTAGTAAAGTCTGTTTTTTAAATCCCGTAGACTAATTTGACATTTCAACTGATTGATGATTGTTTTTTCAATTTGGAGTTTGACATTTTTGCACCTGTCAAATTAGTTTAAGAGATTGAAAAACAGACTTTATTACGGGCCTATTTTTAGTTTGTCCGTGATTACAAATAGCCTAATTATAGTACTATTGGTTAGGGTGAAGTTCAATTAGAAAAAAAAGTTTAGTTTGGTTTAAAAAGAAAAAAAAAAAAAGAATAACGTCTCGCGCTGTTCTCGAACAAGTGCTATGTTGAAAGGTCAAAAACAAGAAATGGTTTATTAACCCATCCAGCCAGTTACTGTAATAAGCTCCTTTTTTACCCGACTACGGCGAAGAAAAAAGGAGGGTTATGATTTTGACCGGTATGTATGTATGTATGTATGTATGTATGTATGTATGTATGTATGTATGTATGTATGTATGTTCATCTGTTCCGTCCTATCTTCCAAACCACTTATCACAATTTGACAAATGAGGTATCGTTAGAAGCGTCGTGATTGTCCGCTGGTTATAGGCTATGTGAAGTCACATTAAATTAAAAATGGCGCCCTCTAGAGGACATAAAGTGAGGGACTTAAAAAAAAATATGGTTTAATCGTACCATGTTGGGTATCAAATGAAAGGGCTTAATGAGCACATTTCAAAAACATATATAATAACCCCAAAATAATTTAAAAAAAAATCAAGTAACAAAAACTAAAACCCAACTACGACTTAAAAGATATAAACAAGACACCACAGACAGACAAATAAAAAATCCGGAGTCACACGTAATCTGTTCGATTTATGCCCTAACACGTGTGACTCCGGATTTTTAATTTGTCTGTCTGTGGTGTCTTGTTTATATCTTTTAAGTCGTAGTTGGGTTTTAGTTTTTGTTACTTGATTTTTTTTTGAAGTCGCTTAATAAGAACCTAACTGTGACCGAAATAGATTTCTCTAAACAAAACTGACAACTTACTATAGTTAGTCAGTTTCAGAAATCAGCAGTTCCATACAAAAGTGCAATAATAAAACTATCAAAATGTAGTTTTTTTTTTTAATCAGTGTCATTTGTTTTATTGGAAACACGGTAGATATAACATAGGTCGAACGTTCTACATGTTTCACTAATAACTGCATGGTAGACAGGTGCAAGATTTCATATTTCAGAATTGTTCGCATATACAATATAATCAGTCTATAATGTTCCTACTGCTGGGAAACAGGCCTCCTCACTTCGGGAGGGAGTGGGCCGTAATCCACCACGTGGGCCCAGTGCGGGTTGGTAGATGTCACATGTCTTCGAATTTTTGGTTCTAGGACTTGCCGGTTACCTCACAATGTTTTCCATGAGAGCAGTGGTGATGAAATTATTTACACAAAGTGAAGTTCATACCTGGGTTCAAAACCACGACCTACGACTCGTAAGTCGAGGCCGTTGCCACTGGGCCACCACTGCTCTCATTGTAAAAGATATTAATTTTGATGAGTACTTACTACACTCCTTAATTTATAACTTCGTTTAACCTAAAATGCACAAAATAGTGGTAATGTAGAACACAGGATAAAATACGAATAATCTCGCAAAAGATTGTGGAAGTTATTTGGCAGCACCGAACTTTGAGAGAGGGGTAAAACAAAAGTTTTCGGACCCAGAACAAGAGTTGATGAAGACAGTTGAGTGAACTACGGAACTAAGCTTTTAAAGAAGTGAAGTTGGAAGCATGGGAGCTTGTTTTTGTGGCACTGTCCGACTATAATATTTTTACAAAGCATGGGTAGGTTAGGAACGAACCAGAAACCCTTGGGTACCTTCGGTTAAACGCATTGGCGGCCAGGAAACCTGCCGATCTATTTCAGATGTCATTATACCAATTGTGCTATTCTGTAAAATGTTCACCGTGAAAACTTAGGTGAAGTGAGCTTGAAGTGAACTATCACTGCCTTAGCATCAGTAGGTGTCGATGACATTGACAATGACAGCTCACTCCACGCTCACTTCACCTAAGTTTTCACAGTGAGATTTGTTCAGCATACCATAAACCGGCTTGACTTCATCATAATCATAATCAGCCTATAACGTTCCCACTGCTGGGACACAGGCCTCCCCTCTGTGAGAGTGTGTGGGCCGTAATCCACCACGCGGGCGCAGTGCGTGTTGGTAGATGTCACATGTCTTCGAATTGTCTAGGGCATGCCGGTTTCCTCCATGATGTTTTCCTTCACCGTTTTGAGAGCAGTACAGTGGTGATGAAATAATTTGCACAAAGTAAAGGGCCTGTCAGGGTTCGAACCTATGACCTAAAGAAAGAAAAGAAAGAAATGCATGCATGGTGCATGCGTGGTGATCAATGCTGGTGACGTCTGAGATAAATGAGAGGCTGGTTTTTTTTTGGACTGTAAAAGAACTAAAACAAACACGACATCTATGTTATGTTGATGTGCGTGACAGCTACGTCTTAGGGCCAGGCCACAACAGTGCGTTGCGGCGTCGCATCGCAAAAACAACATTGTTGTTTCTACTTGCTCAAGGTAATGTATGGCGTCGTTGATTTTTGCGATGCGACGCCGCAACGCACTGTTGTGGCCTGGCCCACAACAATGTTGTTCTTGCGATGCGACGCCGCAACGCACTGTTGTGGCCTGGCCCTATAAATCAACGACGCCATACATTACCTTGAGCAAGTAGAAACAACAATGTTGTTCTTGCGATGCGACGCCGCAACGCACTGTTGTGGCCTGGCCCTTAGAGTGAGGCCCCATTAGTGCGTTGCGCTGCGTTGCGTCGTCGCAGTGGTTCGATCGCTATGGTTCCGATCCATTATTATGGAGACTAAGGGCCAGGCCACAACAGAGCGTTGCGGCGTCGCATCGCAAAAACAACATTGTTGTTTCTACTTGCTCAAGGTAATGTATGGCGTCGTTGATTTTTGCGATGCGACGCCGCAACGCACTGTTGTGGCCTGGCCCTAAATGCTTTGATCCGTTGCGACGACGCAACGCAACGCACTAATGGGGCATCGCCCTTACACTCGCGCCACGTCATTGTGCGTGCATTTAGCGGCCAACAAAATGGGACGCTTTTTTTTAGACGAATTCACAGCTTTTACTGTCTATCTAGACATATTTATATCTTTGATAAATAGTTTACTAAATAGGCCAATTTACTAACAAAGTTCATGACAAAATACCTACACGTTCCACCTGTAATTAACCGGTTAATGTCAATAATAATAATGGACACGTACTGCGTCCGAACTACGTAATTAGTAATCACGATTGTTACTGACAAACAGTAGTCAAGCGTATATTATAATTACTGGTGTTAGTTCGAGGCAATTAAGTATTACAGAAATATAATTAAGTACTATTTATCAAACATCAATCTGCCTAGCCTTTTCCCAACAATGTCGAGGTCGGATACAGCTGAATATCAGTATTTTACATGGAGCGACTGCCTATCTGACCTCCACAACCCAGTAACTGGGCAATACGATACCCCTTGGTAAAACTGGTTGTCAGACTTTCGGGCTTCTGACGACCCGTTACGCCTGTCAAAAATCCATGAATGACAGCCGGGACCAACGGCTTAACGTGCTTTCCGAGGCACGGAGGAGTCTCGGTATGTAAAGATGGTCACCCATCCACGGACCAACCCCGGCAAGTGTAGCTTAACCTGATGGATCGACCCGTGCGGGTGTTATTATTTAGCCACGAGCTACTATTTATCAAACATATAAAACAATAAATACGTGATTGATTGATCATTATCATTCTCCTGCCCTTATCCTAATTTATTTGTGGTTGGCGCAACATGTCCCTTTCTTCCATACTTCTCTATTAGCTGTCATCTTGGTAGTCACTCCCTTTCTAGCCATCTCATCTTCACACAGTCCATTCATCGTTTCTTTGGTCTTCCCCTACTCTTATAGCCATCGACATTCAAACTCAAAACTTTCCTCACGACATTTTACTCATTCCTTCGCATGACATGTCCATACCATGACGGTTGATATCCGCACAACTTTTCAGTCACCGGTGCCACTTTCAGACTTCCTCATATGTCCTCATTTCTTATTCTTACCATTCGTGTAACACCACACATCTCTCTTAGCTTTCTCATCTCAGCTGCATGCAATTGCCTTTCATTCATGAACAAATATCATGCTGGTATTATAAGGCATGGGATAGTCACACATCCCAATATACTTGCAAATGGGGTTAGTAAACTCTCTAAAATTGCTTTATATCTGTTGTTTACCACGAGCCCGAGTTCAGCTACTGAAGTTTATGGCATAGGTTATAAATAACACTTAAATGTTATTATTATTTATTAGGGTCAAACCCTGTTACAAGTTAATCAGAATTAGGGTCAGTTCATAACCCTCCCAGGTTCGTTCACCGCGGGTAATATAATATACACCCTATGGCTTTACATGGTTTATTTTTTTGTATAAAATTGGTGAATTTGTTTTCGTTAGCCATTATTATGTTTTAAAAATCTACGTTATATAAATTTTAAATTCACTCACTGACCAACAATGCTCTGCCTTACTGGGTCTAGAGAGTTGTTGCGCAAGAGTTCCCTAGATGACGAAGATGAGCACTAAGGAAGGATTTTCGAAAGTTCATCCTCCAAATTGGTTAAGGGCTTGTGGCTAATTAGTAACACCCACAAGCAATCAGGTTAAGCTACGCTTTCCGTGGTTGGTCCGTGGATGGGTGACCATCTTTACATACCGAGACTCCTCTGTGGCTCGGAAAGCACATTAATCAGTTGATCCTGGCTGTCATTCGTAAATCTTTGGCAGTCGTTACAGGTCGTCAGAAGCCCGAAAGACTGACAACCTTACCAAGGGTTATAGTATTACCCAGTAACTGGGTTGTGGAGGTCAGATAGGCAATCGCTCCATATAAAATACTGGTATTCAGCTGCATCCGATAAGGCTGGAAGCCAACCCCAACAAAGTTGGGAAAAAGCTAGGCAGATTGATTGATGTAACTTTAATATCAACGTATTTCATAATAAACCTTCGGGAATAAATTTTCTAAGCGATGATGTAAACCTCACCAAAATCTATTGCCTGGTTTAGAAGAAAAACGCGGACATACATACAAACACTAAAAGCGACTTTATAATATGCATAGATGTAACTTGCAAAAATAATTATGGTATTTAAGTCTACGTGACTTAAATACCATAATTATTCTTGTCGTATTTCGAATGAAACTGAATAATTAAATAATACTCTGTCTTTCATCGTCTCCATTCCAATATTCCGATTAGTATACCAAGAAGGGTTTAATTAGGCATCTACTATTGTTATTATTTGAATCGCGGAATAAATCCGATTATTCGCTGTCTACGATGAAATATTGTTAATTAAATTACAAAAAAAAACAACCGACTTCCAAAAAAAACACTCAAAGTGAAAAATAACTTTAATTTTGGAAGTCGGTGAAAAAAAAATCGGAAGTCCGACTTCTGATTTTTTTTTTGTAAAAAGATTTTATTTTCGCTTTTTAGTTGTGGTAGGTACCTACTCCACACTTAAATTCTAATACCACTACCTGCTATGTAAATAACAGTGCCTGAGTCACATAGAACATCGTCTACATAAACTAAGTGGGAAAAATACGTAATATTGAAGCTATCTCAAAAACTACGCAAGCAAAAAAAATAATATTTACATGGGACCACCTCTGAAGTATGACCTACCAAACAAAAAAAGAATGGTCAAAATCGATTCACATTTAACGGAGTAATCTCATAACAAACACAAAAAAAGAACATACAGACGAATTGAGAACCTCCTCCTTTTTGAAGAAGTCGGTTAAAAATAAAGGACCGTCGTAAAAAAATATTGTCCTAATCTTAAGGACAATTATTATTCATTAACCCTCCAATTTGCGTTTATCTTAAATACCTCTTTCAAACCAAACGAACTATTATTACGGTCGCCTGAAACGACCATGAATTCCCAGAAATAATCACTTCAGCATAATCAAACCTCGAATTATGGCGCAAGCAATAACTGCTATAATTCAGTCACGCTACTTGAAAGGCGCGCCGCGTCAGGGCCACTGACGTCATTACCGTGACGTCACTAACACGTCATCGTCTGTCCAAATTGGCGGGATGAGTGTCACGAGACTCACGAGTGTCTAATTTGGTTTGATAGGATGGTGATAATAGCGTTTATTAGTGTTGATTTTGTCTGAGGCGCCTACAGATATGCTCGAATTTTGACATCCAATAATGTCGCTCGGTGTGCTGTGTGTTAACAATCAATAAGATTCTTACAGATTTGCTCAATTTTATCGATCGTTACCACAATTTATCGATCGTTTTGTCACGCACCGCCATCAACGAGACAAACTCAGAGATAACAGTTTTTATTTAGCCGACTGCCCCAGAAAGGGTTTTTTTTTTAATCCCCATTTTTAGAGTTCCGAACCCAAAGGGGGTAAAACGGGTAAAAAAAAAGGGTAAAACGGGACTGCTATTACTAAGGCTCCGCTGTCTGTCTGTCCTTCTATCACCAAGCTGTATCTCATGAACCGTGATAGCTAGACAGTTGAAATACTAAAGACCAGAATAAAATAAATATTTAAGGGGGCTCCCATACAACAAACGTGATAATTTTTTGAAATTAGATAATGGTACGGAACCCTACGTGCGCGAGTCCGACTCGCATTTGGCCGGTTTTTGCCTCTGTTTTCCTTTCAGCGACCGTTAGAACCTTCATGGTCGGTCTGTACATGCATGTATTTTTACACATAGGTAGGTTATAAAAATAATATGGGTGTAAAAATAACTGTCGCTGTCGCTTGTTCTTCCCATGAATCAATCTGCCTAGCCTTTTCCCAAATATCTTGGGGTCGGGTTCCAGTCTAACCGGATGCAGCTGAGTACCAGTATTTTACATGGAGCGACTGCCTATCTGACCTCCACAGCCCAGTAACTGAGTAATACGATACCCCGTGGTAAGACTGGCTGTCAGACTTTGGAGCTTCTGAACGACTGTCAAAGATTCACGAATGACAGCCGGGACCAACTGCTTAACGTGGTTTCCGAGGCACGGAGGAGACTCGGTATGTAAAGATGGTCACCCATCTACGGACCAACCCCGGTAAGCGTAGCTTAACCTGACGGATCGACCCGTGCGGCTGTTATTACTTAGCTACTGTTCTTCCCATAAGCCCACTTAGCCACTGTTCATCCCAGAAATATGATATTTTTTTTGTACTGGACCGTACCTTTTTACGTTTCTTTATGAAAATAAGTGATAAACAGATACTCCCAAGCTAAGTTAAGCACAATGTTTTGCATGCGTTACATTGCGTGCTACCGTTGAATTTTCACACCAATTATAAAAGTCGTTTCCCAGCAATTATTTATTGCAAGTTACTTAGTTTGATGTGCGTGTGATGTTTGATGTATGAATGCGTAGATGACAGCTATTTTTTTTTTGAGGGTGGGAAATCATCATTAATGACTTCTCCCGCTCTGGGCAGAGCGGAAGGGCTTGTCAGACTTTTACTGACTAAAATCCACCCGTGTTCCTTCGGTTGCTGTTGCCAAGGTCCCGGTATCCCTTTCGGACTTTCCCGCAACACTTTTTTTTTTTTTTGGGTTGTGAAATCATCCAGTGACTTCTCCCGCTCTGGGCGGAGCGGAAGGGCGTGTCCGACTTTTACTGACTAAAACCCACCCGTGTTCCTTCGGTTGCCTGTTGCCAAGGTCCCGGTATCCCTTTCGGACTAACCCGCAACCCTGGCAGGCATCGCTCCTGGCGGACCCCGCCAATTGTGCTGACATCTCTTTGAGGCGCGAGTCGGTCACGACGCGCCATCGACCCGGGCCTGGTCCTAATCAGACGGCGAGCTACCCATTGCTCGCCGTCCGCAAGCCCGCGCCTATGGTGGCCGGAAATCCGTCTGGGATTCCCGACGCCCAGGGCGTCTCCAACGGCAACGGTTAGGGGCGTGAGGGGCGCAAACTTTGCCTCTCCCTCACGCGATCCACCTCCTCCTTTGCGAGCATTACTGCTTTGCAGAAGGAGGTGACTGCTTCCCAAGCCCTCTCGCTCCGTACCATGGTCTGGACCAGGGCTGGACGCGACCCTGGCAGGAGATGACAGCTATGTGATGGGTTTCTTGTTGTACAGTCACCAGCACTAACATGTATACACTTCGCAACTTTTAAACGTGATTTCCTCCTACTGTATTGATTGTAATTTAATGATATAACGAACATAGTATAGAATTAGAATATTATGAAATAGGTATCATCTTAAAGTTACAATCCTTATTTCACGATAAAATCGTTATTGAATTTTGCTGAATGTATAGATATTTTAGTTCGTGACTGTATATCCTGTATGTATGTACTTATTTCAATATCGATGACAGATACATAATAAGCTTACATGGGATTATAAGAGCTGTCAGCGCACCTGCCAATATCTACTCGTATCAATCATATAATGTGATGTGGTAGATTGATTAATGCGACCCTAAAATAACAACATCCATTTGTATGACATCGAAATATATTGATTGATAGCTCCTAAAAAAAGTTCAGCTAAGAAAATCAGAAATCTGTTGCTTCTTTAATTTTGTGGAAATAACACATTTTCTTCAATAATACATTCGTGGAAATAATACATTTTTAAATTGGGATAAGGGCAGGAGAATGATGAATACATTTTCTGCTTCTTCTATAGTTAGTGAAATAGGCAGGCCTCAAAAAAAGTTCGAGTCGGATTCGCGCACGAAGGGTTCCGTACCATTATCTATAAAAACGGCAAAAAAATCACGTTTGTTGTATGGGAGCCCCCTTAAATATTTATTTTATTCTGCTTTTTGTCAAAGCGGCAACAGAAATATTGTGAAAATTTCAACTGTCTAACTATCACGGTTCATGAGATACAGCCTGGTGACAGATAGACAGCGGAGTCTTAGTAATAGATCTTGAATAGAATAGAATCTTTGGGTACGGAACCCTAAAAAAACATATCTGCCGGCCTGTAACAACAACTAAGACCATTTAGTTGTAAGTAAAACTCCAAAACAACCTCACACCCTCTTAAGAGGGAGGAAATAACATTTACAGTAACATTCCACTTATTAGACCACCTTTGATTACCGCTCACCGATCAATGTATGGTCTGTTCTTAAAGTATCGGATAAAAGTGTAAACAAACCCTGTTCTGGTTAAATTCTTACGTAATTACTCACTAAAGATAATAGTAACACGTTTATCTTTATTGAAAGTCTGTTTTTTAAACTCGAAAACTAATTTGGCAGGTGCTAAAGTCAAAGTCCCAATTGAAAAACAAACAAAAATCATTGTAAATGTCAAATTAATCTAAGAGATTAAAAAACAGACTTTAGAAGGTTTCAACTGGCAAATTGGCATTCACATGTAAGTTATCTGATCTATTTGTTTACATTTTTTAAGCTACCTTTGGAACAGAGTATATGCGTTTATCCACTTAAAATCCCCAATCTTGTAATTCCTAGCCCCAGTTTACAGCAATCAGTAAGTGAGGTACCTGAAAGAAAACATCTCTGTCAACCAATAACAAAATAATATAAATAATTAATTTAATTAGTTAATTATTTAATTTCCTTTATTTCTTTTTAAAAACATAATTTTTACATTTTTTTTAAACATTATTTAATTTTTTATTTCATTTTCTATACACATAAATTATATTTTTATAAAAAAACATTAAAACAAAACATTTAAAAATATAAAATATAGTAGCCCATCGGCAATTAATTATTCTAATATTATAATTATGTCGTATCTTTATGTATTTTACTGTGTGTACATAAATAATAAAATAAATAAACAAAAACTAAGCAAGATAATTAAGTTAAAAACGCCATTTAATTGGTAGCAAAACTCGAAAACAACCTAACACCCTCTTAAGAGGAGGAAATAACATTTGCAGCAACATTCTACTTAATAGACCCTACAACTTTTTATTAAAATAAGCTACATTCCTGTTTAATGGTACTGTTAGAGGCTGTTAACAAAAATGGCCGACATTATGTCTGTATTACCGTAATAATTGAATAGAGTACGCAGTCCGCCGCGCAGTGCGGGATTCATAGGAATTTGCTGTTTGCTTTGCAGAGCGCCAATCCATACTAATATTATAAATTCGAAAGTAACTCTGTCTGTCTATCTGTCTGTCTGTCTGTATGTTACCTTATCACGCCTAAACCACTGAACGGGTTTCGATAAAATTTGGCAAGGAGATAGATTGCATCCCGGGGAAGGATAGAGGCTACTTTTTATCGACATACCACGCGGGCGAAGTCGCGGGCGGAAGCTAGTAATTTATAATAACATATCGCTAACTGTGTTAAGAAATTAAGACACAGACCAATTTAAGAAAACATTAAAAAAAAAATAGTGACAGAAAAAGCTTACATCGTTAATGAATATTTAAATGATAAATCGTTCTGACGATTCTGACTGAATCTTTTCTGTTTATTTTGAATCGCATGACTATAGGTCGCAGGTCTGTTATATGGGTTTTTTCATCAGAAATGTCTCAGTAGCAGCTCGGAATCTGGATTCGTGCACGGCTGATGGCAATAGGCTCGTCCCCTATTACATGGTACAAAAATAATTGGCGAAATGTAGATGCACTATGTAGTTACACCTCTGCCTAACTCTTCGGTGTAATCAGGCGTAATGTTATGTTGATAAATGATAAATGGTTTTATTTCTGTAAGTAGGTTTGTACAAACACTTTTACACGTCAATCACATTTTTAAAACTAGATGAGGTTTCATATCCGACTACTCTGAGAAGAAAGGCCGAAACAAACTCAGAGGTCACAGTCCCTTTTAAGGTCCAGACATAATCTTGGTCAGATTATGTGTTGTAATTCCTTCAAATATTATGGATAAGGCCTAAAACTGGATATTTTTAGGTACGTTAGGTTAATGACTCCAAAGCCAGTTCTAAGCCCTTTTGTGATAGCAGAATTAACGACGACTTAGTTTGGAGAAAAAAGGATTAAACGAAAAAGCGTGCATTAATTTTATAGAATTAAACCCGCTTTTTAATAAAGTCTGCAGACAAATTTATGAGAGGGACAAACTCTAACCCCTGGGGTACAATATGTTAATTTTCGTTCTAAAACAAAGTTTGATAATTAGTGAAGGGTGCTATTTAAATATAATGGAATTATTTTCATGGCATGTTAATTATTATTATTTAAATATTGTGAAATGACTGTAGGTACCTATAGTTACTTGATTCAGCCATGACTTTGCGGGAAATCCATTATAAAATACAATAGATGTAGATATATTCAGTAACCTATTTCGCTTAACTATTCCTCAAAAAACCATGTAAAAAATCGACGTGTTTCACCTCCCAACGAGGTATCCTCAGGATGACAATTGACCTATCGCGAACCCGAACAGGCGTGGCGCCGAGTGCCGGACACAGACTGAGTCATGCCGCCCGACATCCCCACTTATATAAGGGGCATCTTTTCATACACGATATCTCTTAAGGGGTCATTGTACTCTTCATTATGAAAAACTTTCACTATGGGACCAAAGCTGAAATAGCGAAAAAAAATCAGCTGTTCCCTACATATTTATGTTCGCATAGCTCGTCAAAATGTAGGGAAAAGCTGATTTTTTGTTGTATTTCTATCTTTAAATGAATAAAAAATATTGCATCAAAATAATTTGACTTCAAGAAAATTGCTTTTAAGAATTATTAGCGTTTCATGCAAAAAAGGTCTTAAATTGTCAAGATTATTTCGTGTCGTGTCGCTAAATACCTTCGTTTTACTGAAATAATTTAATTTCATGAATCACGGCGTCATTTGAGTTGGGAAATGAAATGTCTGAATTATATAAATTATATATTTTATGTTTTGGTTTGGAAATAAATAATTTAAAGGTGTAATAAAAGAGCTTCCAGGTGTGACGGCACTTTTAATGTAATTGCGTGATAATTTTGGGTTGTAGAGGTCAGATAGGTAGTCGCTCCATGTAAAATACTGCGCCCGTTAGATTTAGGTAGATTAGAAGCCGACCCCACCCTAAACCAAATAGAAAATCAAGAACCAAGTACGCGACCGACATCAGCGTAAGAGGAATTAAAAAATAAAGAAAGAAAATACGTTTATTTGCGGCCAACATGACGCTTTAGGGGTATGAGGAACAGGGTGTAAAGTTCACTCATCCATCATAGAAAAGGGAGGATCCTCCAATCAGACGGGTATTGTGTCTAGCGGGCAACTGCCCAACGATTGATGTTGGGTTTTTGTACACCCCTTTGCAAAAAAAACGGGCACCTTAACAGTCATTGGCTTTTGTATGGATAATATTAATATTTTTACTTTGTCATTAGCATAAATGACTAGTAATTTGTTATAATCAATAAGAATATAGTTTTTTGGCTACACATCTTCCAGCAGCGCTACAATTTTACTACCTCTTATTGCTTTTTCTACCATTATAACCGACACAAAGATATCACTTTTAAGTCACAATAAGGCTGGATTATGCGACAAACATAAATTATTCTTACAAAAAATAACGAGAAGTTAGTTTTAGTTGCCAGGATAACCTTCTAACCGCAAACCTGCAAAATGTTAGTAAAAGTCACAAACGGAAAACGGGATTATTATTGTTTTTAAACAAAAGTTTCGAATTTGGAATTCATTTTTTTTCTTATCCAGACTCTTAATTAAGTGCCAGTAACATAGTTTGGCTATTAAAACCTCTTTACAACTAAATGATTACCAATAATGTACAAAAATCAAAACCGCCCGTTTTTTTGCAAAGGGGTGTATATAATGTGTCCATTGTCCACTGCACGGTAAACTTTAATTGCGCGATGCAGGATTTATGTAACGTCAGGATTTTTGTGTGACGATGGATAGGATGTGGCGATGTAGATACCGCCACAACGCTAAGAAAATAAAAATACACGAAAAATAACAAAATTGGGGGAAAATATGCGTAATACAGGCGTTTCGGGTTCCGTTTGGCACCATTCAGGTAGGGAACCGTAAAAAAGAGGTTA
This sequence comes from Lithophane socia, assembly GCA_947522985.1. Lineage (NCBI taxonomy): Eukaryota > Metazoa > Arthropoda > Insecta > Lepidoptera > Noctuidae > Lithophane > Lithophane socia. The sequence goes on along the minus strand of OX383270.1, from coordinate 13,193,852 downwards.
TGAATTCATGATTATTTAATTAAATTATTATTGAGTGAACCAGGGTTTATAACATCGTATAGAAAGTCGTATACATTTAAGTGTCGACAACGTAATCATTTTCAAAGAGGTCGTGACAGAGTTTTATTATTGGTTTTAATTAGGACAAGCTTTTGCCAGCAACTTCATCCAGTAATTTCTGAACATTTTATGACTATGTTTTTCCCGCGGCTTTGCTCGCGTGGATGTCGGATATCGACTCACGGGAACGTACTACCGGGATACTTGAGAAATTCTGGGTTTCCTTTACAAACTTTCAACCCCTATAATGACCCCCTATAGGATTATTTTTAAAACAAAAAGTAGCCCTTTTCCTTCCCCAAGATGCCAGCTATCTCCTTGCCATTGCCAGCCATGCCAATTTTGTCGAAATCCATTCATTGGTGGCGTGAAAAGGTAATATACAGACACACAGACAGAGTTACTTTCGAATTTATTATATGTATTAGTACTTATGGATATGGAAGTGTGGCGGTATCTACATCGCCACATGCGAACTACGCATCAAATATCTGACGTCATATAAATCCTGCATCGCGCAATTAAAGTTTACACATACATACACATTACCATTACCAGTTTTGACATATATAAAAGAACCCGACATCAATCGTTGGGCAGTAGCCCGCCAGACACAACACCCGTCTGGTCGGAGGATCCTCCCTTTTCTATGGTGAATGAGTGAACTTTCCACCCTGTTCCTCATACTCCTAAAGAAGTTTGGATTGACACATAAATTCTCATTTCAGTGTGCGCGGTCGAGCGGTGTACGTGTGTTTAGGTATCAACGGATTTATTAGAGGCCAATGCGACATGAGTTCCGCTTGTTAATCGCCTGTACTGTAAGCTGTACTTTAGTACGGAGCGGAGCGGAGAGGGGCGCGTCTTCGTGGATGGCACTGTCTGTTGTCTAGAGAAACGTTCTCATGTCATGATGCAGAAATATAGAAAAAAGAAATATAGATGAAGCTCACAAATAGGTACATTATTTGTTTTTTTTTAAAGAAACAAATATTACCTACTCCACTTTATCGTTAACTCGTGTAGGTTAGCCATAGGTAAAAATGTTAGCCTTGTACGGGAATCGAACCCACGATGTGTCCATGACACAGTTGATGAAAAGGCTGACAAATAGCTACAAACACCGCTGCTCATTCCAAAAGGGAAATAGTCTGTAAAGATAGTGATAACAGCTTTATGACGTCATCAGATTTGATACATTACGGACCCTTTCAGACGTCCCGAAAAACGAATGTAAAATGTAATCATACGACACAATTTATTTAGTGGTCCGTGTCAACGGCTTTGAGGACAATATCGAGCAAATTGCACCACAATAAATTCTAAACACAATTTATTTTAGAATAATCCAAGGCTTAAGGGCTGCGGGGTAGTTGCGTAAGGCAATCACACTAGCAATGGCTTTAATTTTGACAGTTTAACAACATTCGTTGCGATAATTAGGTACGTTCTTGAGCAGACAATAGGGAACAGCTGAATTTGACCCCTTAAGCAGGAGAGCAGTGGTGGCCCAGTGGTAACGGCCGCGACTTACAAGTTGTAGGTCGTAGGTTCGAACCCTGGTAGGCGCTTTACTTTGTGTAAATAATTTCATCACCACTGCTCTCAAAGCGGTGAAGGAAAACATCGTGAGGAAACCGGCGGCATGTCTTAGAACCAAAAATCGAAGACATGTGACATCTACCAACCCGCACTAGGCCTACGTGGTGGATTACGGCCCACTCCCTCTCACAGAGAGGAGGCCTGTGTCCCAGCTGTGGGAACATTAATAGGCTGATTAAGTAAGTATGGGCCCTTAAGAGGATGCTCATGAATTCAATGTCACCTTGCATAAGCGATCATCACGCGAATCTTCACATGTAATTATATAATTGATGTACCTATACCAAATATTGTAAAACATTTTTTTTAAAGAGTAAAGGTGGAGTTTCTTGCCCATTCTTCTCCATACGAAAACTACCTTTTGGAAGCGGCAACTAGAATCAGTTCTATTTCTATGTATTTGACGTTCAAAAGTGCCTACTTGAAATAAATTATTTGACTTTGACTTTGACTTTGAATCATTTATTCGGAAACCTAAACGGGCTCTCCATCTGTGCCACGACGCGTACGGGTACAAAATGAACGCGACGTTCGCGTAATTCCGCGATGATGACCTAATGCCGTGATCCGACGGTGCGCCATATTGCGGACGGACACAGACGAGCCCGCACGACGCACCGTGGGAAGGTGTACGTGCGGGGTATCGCAGACATCGGAAGTTCCTCGGTGCGCGGTGCGTGGCGGTCCGTGGTCGTCTGCCGTGCGTGTCCGCCCGCAAAATCGCGGATCGTCGGATGTCAGCATAAGACTGCTAAACCTGCATCCTAACGGGACCGTCGCGCTGACAGAGAGTGCGTGATGTGAACGCGATGGTCGCGTATTTGCCCGACCATCGCTTTTATTTGGACACGGTCTGAGAGCTAACCCGCACCATATCGCTATTTTCGTCTGAAAAGGCACTAAAGCATCGTAACATGTTCCCTAATGTGAATCGAACGAGAGAATAGTTTGTGTATATTTCAAACAGCATAATGCTGACGTTATGTGGTTTGAAATATACACGAACGACAAATGGGTGTCCAAACGCTTAGAATAGCCTCCATCATTGAAAATACTTAGGTACTTATGTCAGAAATCAACTTTAATAACTAGAGAACGGCCCTGTTTCGCACAGTTTTTACGACTTGATTAACGTATTATATACATATGACAAAACAACCGACTTCCAAAAAAAACACAAAAAAAGTGAAAAATAACTTTAATTTCGGAAGTCGGTGGCAAAAAACGAAAATTGAAAAGCAAAGACCGACTTCCGAAATTAATTTTTTTTTTCACTTTTTTTTGGTTGTTTTTTTTTTTTGTAAAATGTTTATATGTTTCACTTTTTAGTTGTGGTAACTACCCCACACAAATTCGTATACCGTTATCTGCTATGTGAAGGAGTCAATTAACATGTCATCAACATACGCAAAGTGGGAAAAATACGTAATTATTGAAGCTAACTCAAAAACTACGCAAGCAAAATCAATAAAATTTATATGGGACCACCTCTGAAGCATGACCTACCAAACAAAAAAGAAACATCAAAATCGATTCATAATTGGCGGAGTAATCGGGTAATATACACAAAAAAAAAAAAAAACATATATACGAATTGAGAACCTCCTCCTTTTTGAGGAAGTCGGTTAAAAACAGCGAGATTTCTTTATTACATTTAATTAACGTATTAATTAAATCCGGAATATTTATTCTGTAAATGAAGGTGAAAGCTGCATGCGAATCCGTTGCGTAATTAAAGAACAACGCGATCACACAGACAGACACGAAAGGCGAATTTAAATAATAAATAGTCAATATTTTAAATGTAACATAACAAGTCTGATATTATGTTACATTTAAAATATTACTTCTGAGTTCGAAGCAGCGTTGCATTTCCGTAGCACAGTAGCTTACGACTACGCGGCGTAGCATCGTAGCGACAGTGGTAAAGACACCGTTTCACAGCCAGCTCACAGCTAAGCTACGCACGTTTCGCTTCGGTTTGTATGAATAGGTAAGCGGGGTCGTCCACTGCGTCCTACGGCCACGCTACGCAGAAATGCGATGATAGCAAACGAATGAACCGCTCAGCTAACTTGCCAAACCTTTCCGCACACATCATCAATCAACTCAGCCTATCGCAGTCCACTGCTGGAGATAGGCCTCTCCCAGGCTGCGCCCCAACACCCTGTCTTCCGCCTTCCACATCCAGTCTGTCCCAGCCAAGTTTTTAAGGTCGTCTGTCCACTAGCTGGAGGGCGTCCCACACTACGCTTGCTGATACGCGCACATCATACAGTCCTGCAAAGATTTTGGCCACGCGCCAATAAATCCTTGTACAATCGTATACCCGCGTCCTAACCAAAAGCAATCGTCGCGAGAATACGAATGTCTTTTTGTCAGAAAACGGGGAGGTGCCCTCTGTTGGCGCGACCACACGTTCGAGTTCACCGAACAAAGAGTCGCATATGAACGTTACGATCGCGCGCGATTTTCGCGCGACCATGACAATGGACGATCGACTTTATGTACATGTGTGTTGGTCGCATACGTTATCATAACGTATGATGTGTCACTCGTTATGATTTACGATGATTTGAATTCACCACGATTTGTTACTGCGCTAAAATATAGGTGTGTGTTTAGTTCCTGATATTATAGTCAATGATGTCATATCTCGCAACCGGCGTGGGTATATGACCGGGGGCCTAAACAATTCTTATAAAAGCAGTTCATTTCCTGAATGTCATTAGCAATTCCTCTTATATAAAAGCAATTCTTAATTTATGGACCATTTTACGTATCTCCATACAAAACTGTCAAACAGATGAATTATTTCGTAATATGAATTACACTCAGATTATAATATTATGAATTGTCAGTTTGTGACATTTTACGATGATTCATAATATTTTCATAATATGATTCTACTAAAGTGACCGTTTTAAGCCCCCAGATGTATGAATGTAAATGAAGCAAAAGAAGTATGTAGGTAAGGATCCGTACTGTAGTTTCTGCCTACCCCCATGGGAAGAAAGCGTGAGTTTATGTATGATGTCATATTTTGCTCCTTTGTGAGTGTATTGTCCGTATTCTTCTTCGTTCTGTTATACATAATTTTACTGTACAGCAATTATTGCTGATTTTGCTTTTTTGTATGGGTAGTAATAGAATTATATTTGTAATTAATAAATTTCATAAATAATCTAATATTAATATTCTTTAAATTAACGAATAATGTACTAAATAATTATAAAAGATATTTGCACACCTGTTTAGGTAGAATACGGTTAAAGAACTTTGTTGTATGTATCACCTCATGTACCCATATTCAAGCAAATAAATCATTTGATTTGATGTGCTATATAAAACTGCTCGCTATGCATAGCGGTGCAGTCAACCCACAAAATTCTATCCGATTAACATTTTCTCCGACTTATTGTAATTTTGATGTGCAAGTATAAATAAATTCAGTGTAGCAGAAACAAAGTGTTTTCATTAAAAAGGACCCACGGAGCGCCATCCTAACAGTTCGTAGGGGGTAAAGTTATACAACATTAGTTTTTTTTATGCTAAACCCGAAAAGGGGTCATTGTACTCATCATTTTGAACAACTTTTTCTATGGGACCAACCTTCAAATCGCGAAAAAAAAACTGCTGTTCCATACATTTGTGTTCACTTAAATCGACAAAATGTATGGAACAGCTAATTTTTTTTCGCGAGTTCCAGGTCTTTGAGTACAATGACTGCTTTTCGGGTTTAGCATAAACAAAAAATAATGTTGTAGATCCTCTGAGTTTGTTTCGGTCTTTCTTATCAGAGTAGTCGCATAGAATTTATTTTTGACGTGTAAAAGTGTATTCAAATACATACCTACAGAAATATATCCTACAATATCCAAAAGTATATTCCGTTTATCAACATATTCTGATGCAAATATTAACGTTGTGTTGATATTATTACATGTAAACACCAAACAACCCGCACCCCCCTACCCTCCTAATGTGAATCGAATGACGCGTCACATTGCAAAAACGACGCAATATGACAACATAATTATAGGGGCTTATGTCATTATTTCTTGATCAAACATTTCATAGGTAGCTATTATTATAGCCATAGGTTCCGCCCGCGGCTTCGCCCGCGCGGTATGTCGATGAAAAGTAGCCTATGTCCTTTCTCAGGCTCTAGACTATCTGTGTACCAAATTTCATCTAAATCGGTTTAGTAATTTTGGCGTGAAAGCGCGACAGACAGACAGACAGAGTTATTTTCGCATTTATAATATTAAGGGCTGATTTTACCAAAGTCAGATATCTTTTATCCGTGGAATAAAAATGGCGTCTGACAGTTTTTGTATGGCAAAACTGTCAAAAATTCAAAATTTATTCGCAGGATAAGACTTATACTCGGTATAAAAGTTTGGTGAAATTCGCCCTAAGTAAGGATTAATACCGTTGTGGAAGGGCAGACACTGAAGGCTACGGGTGTCGACCTCAAGACAAACTGCTTCTCACACGGACAACTGTACGTCCCTTGCGGGAGCATTATCGTCCTGACTCCCTGTATATTTTGACTGCTGAGAAAAAAACTACAAACGTACGAAGGTAGTATTGTGTCCCCACCTATGAAATTGGCGTTTTTTTCTCACAAATAGAGAACCTTGTCACTTCCATGATTTAAAATATTCATCAATTGCTTGGTATTATATCGAATAATGACCATCATAGACAACTACCATTACTAAAAAAACCTTATTAATTATAGTTTTCTAAAATAAAAAAAATACCTTAAAAATGACTCCTCATTTTGTTAGCAGAAATGAAAACATTTTTTTTTAAACTTATCCAAAACTTATTTTTGTCGCTTAACCTAAGTGGCTCACGTTATCTTAGTTTTTAAACGTAAGTGCATAAAAGCTTTAATATATTAGTGTTATTAACATGTATAACATTCATGGTTGTTATATAAATGAAGAAAATGTTAGTATGAAAAATGCAACTTCTAAAAAATTCCCCATACAAAACGCTGATTTTTCATGGGCCCCACCCATATATACAGCCCAGCCTAATATATACAGGGAAGTTTTATAAAACTGGCTGTTATTGTAGTATATTGTGGTGTATTAGTCATTCCCTTAAACGAATACTTAGTATCATTATAATAAGTGTTTATGTTCAGTTAGCATCCATTTTTATGCAACACTGCACACTGGCATTGCTCATTTTTCTCTGACAGAATAAAAATGAAGTCATAATAAAAATGTAAATAAGCTCAGGTCTTCACTAACTCGTGAATGAGATCATGAATATTTTTGTTGTACCGGAATATTTGGACGGTGTTATCAGTGCAATTCGTAATCCGTATTTTAATGCATTAAAGAGCGATATTTCATTTAGTCATAATAATAGTTCTCCATATTGAATTTCCGCCATGGTGCATGGCCAATCTCAGCGGAGACTAGCCATCAACGCGGGAGGTACTCGTATTATAGTGCACAAGTGTGTACGCAGACACAGGTGCATTCTCTCTTCCTTCACTATCATGCCATTTCTCTCTCTCATTTACTCCGATGATAAATTAATCAGGAGGCCTTATACGGCCACATTAGCAATTCCTCTAAAAAGCAATTCATTTCCTGAATTTCCAGCTGTAATCAGCATTTCCTCTAATTTGACATCAAAGCAATTCATGTGAGGACCATTTTACGAATCTCCATAGAAAACTGTCAAACAGATGAATTATTTCGTATTATGTATCGCACGCAGATCATATTATAAATTGTCAGTTTGTGACATTTTACGATGATTCATAATATTTTCCTAATATGATTTGGACAAAGTGACTGTTTTAAGTCCCCATAACTGCAAAACATTTGACAGTTATTTGCGACATTGCCAACTTGGTATATTGGATATACAGGAGCTGTGATAATATTGGCAATAGGTAATACTATTGGAAATCTGTGAGATTTAAGAAAGGTAAATTTTTCAAAGAGGAAATCTTCAGGGTATACTTTCTCCTTGAAAAAAATGAGGATTTATGCTGGACTTCTACCAAATAAAACCACACCATATACGGAAGAGATCTGGTTCCTGCAGTAGAAAATACCGGTACCCTTTCAGAGATCTTAGAACGAACGCGCTACGTAAACTAAACATAAATTCAAACGATTTCAGAATCGAAAATACAACTTTCGTATAACATTTTCGTTTAATTTTTTGCGACAAGCACAATTAGTATCAATCCCAAATGAATAAAGTCTTAAAACTAGGTAAATATTATGTGCGAAATTAGTATTTGCAATTTTAAAAGCATTCGATTTTACGTTTACTTCGCGAGTTTGTGCTAGGCCAACAAAGCTCGTCGCATGTGGATTCAGATTGTAGCTGCCGCACCCCTTGCTAGTAAAACACTGCTTCCTACTGATAGGACGTCCAAAGTATAAAACTTAAACTCAAAGAATTTAATTCAAATAACCGTTCTTTATCCATCCATTCTGGTATTATAAATTAGAAAGTAAAGAACTCTGTCTGTCTACGTTACCTTTTCACGCCTAAACCACTGAACGGATTTCGATAAAATTTGGCATGGAAATAGATAGCATCTCGGGGTAGGACATAAGACTTTTTATCGATATACCACGTGGGCGAAGCCGCGGGCGGAAGCTAGTTCATCATAATGCTAAAATTTTAATATACCCATACCATCAATAACACCAACTATCACTAATCCATACCATTATTAAATATACCCACATAAAATTCTGACCCCATAAGAACTAATGAGCGTCCACCGTAAGAAAAGACATTATTAAGCCGCGATGATGGCTATACACGCTATTAGTACCACATGACGCGTCGACATAATTAAACATCATTTACCGTTAGAATGTCAACCGTAAAGACTCGCTTAAAGGGTTGAAATTCAAGTGTTTTGTTTCTACCACAGTCATTCATCATAGACGCTGGATGGCTTTAGAAAAAGCGCTTTTATCTTTATTTGTGGTGGGTAGGTATTGTGTGGTAAGCCTCACTTGACGCTTTGTTTATCATCATGCTGTGATCTTGGCTTGAAAGGGATTTAATCGAGGTCGGTTTGTTATTGATGTGTTGGGGCTATTTTGTGGTGACCATGACCGGGTCAAGAAGTAGGTTCTTTAGCTCATATAATATATTTTCATACCATATATTTTTATTATCATAATTATATATATGTATTTTTCTCTTTGTTCGTCACAATCAGAGCACCTGCCTTCTAATCTCTTCACCACCCTTGGTTGACTGGTAGAGAATGCCTAAGGCATTCAGTCCGCCTTTGTACCTTATTTTTTTTTGAGTGCGTACTCGTAACGTTTAAATAAATAAATATATCTTTATAAGATACGTATTCAGAAAGTTGTGAACGTAGTAATTATTAACATTCTTTATCCCAATTTATTTAGGGTCGGCGTAACATGTGTTTTTCTTCCATACTTCTCTATTAGTCATCATCTCGGTAGTCAATCCATTTCTAGCCATATCATCTTTCACATAGTCCATCCATCGTTTCTTTGGTCTTCCCCTACTCTTATAGCCATCGACATTCAAACTAACAGCTTTTTTCATGGCATTTTCCTCAAATAGCTGACAGATATTTCGCTCATCATTATCACTATCATTCTGTTGTCCTTATGCCAAAGTATTTCGCTGTTTTGATTAATTTCTCAAAATTACTGCAACTCTTAAATTAATATTTTAGTGGCCTTGGAGTGGGAACATACATAATACATTAATCAGCCTATAATGTTCCCACTGCTGGGACACGAGCTCCTCTCTGTGAGAGGGAGTGGGCCGTAAGCCACCACGCGGGCCCACTGCGGGTTGGTAGATGTCACATATCTTCGATTTTTTGGTTCTAAGACATGCCGGTTTCCTCACGATATTTTCCTTTACCGTTTTGAGAGCGGTGGTGATTAAATTATTTACACAAAGTAAAGCGCCTGTCAGGGATCGAACCTACGACCTACAACTCGTAAGTCGCGGCCGTTATCACTGGGCCACCATTGCTGTGTGGGAACATAACAAGCGAATATTATGAAACTAAGTATTTTCCGAAATATATCAGCAGTATCTGTCTAATCTGTTCTCAACTATGTTGGGGTCGGCTACAGTCTAACCGGATGCAGCTGAATACCCGTATTTTACATGAAGCGACTGCCTATCTGGCCTCCACAACCCGGTTAAAGGCTCCGTTCACACGGCAAGGATATTTTACTGTATAATTTCGGAATCGTCGCAGTTTCATATAAAATGCATTTGTTTTTAACCGTTTATACATTGGGATGTTGACATGTGACCGCAACTTTTTTACGTAAAATATCATACTGGCAATCACCGTTTAAATAGGGCCACAAGGTAAGCACACAGTCAGTCTCACCAAGCGGTATCGTTTTATCGTATGACGATACCCCTTGGTAGGTAAGACTGGCTGTCAGACTTTCGGGCTTCTGACTACCCGAAATAGGTGACAAATTGATTTATATTATATCATTAATGTTGAATCATCTGCCTAGCCTTTTCCCAACTATGTTGGGGTCGGCTTCCAGTCTAACCGGATGCAGCTGAAATACCAGTATTTTACATGGAGCGACTGCCTATCTGAGCTCCACAACCCAGTAATTGGGTAATACGATACCCCTTGGTAAGACTGGTTGTCAGACTTTCGAGCTTCTGACGACCGTAACGACTGTCAAAGATCCACAAATGACAGCCGGGACCAACGGCTTAACGTACTTTCCGAGGCACGGAGGAGTCTCGGTATGTGAAGATGGTCACCCATACACGTACCAACCCCGGCAAGCGTAGCTTAACCTGATGGATCGACCCGTGCGGCTGTTATTACTTAGCCACGAGCTCCTCCATACCATTAATCTTGAATGATCACTTTTATTTCTTAACGAAACCAGAAACTGACGCCTTAAGAGACAGGGGTGGTCACAAGTCATTTTCTAGCCCCCCCCCCCCACCCCCCTACTTTATTTCTTTCCGTACTCCGCTGTAGCTTCGCTTGGGAACAATATTTTAACAGTATGATACTTCCATTTGCATTTACTTTGTTATTCAACGACGTAAAGAGATACTGTCATTGTTAAAACCAGGGTGAAAAAAAGGGGAAATTTATTCAATAGTGTATAGTTTTATTTGATTACAAAATGTTGGATTAAAACCCACTTTGTAGGACACAGGAACGGCCTCAGTTAAACGGTCGGCCTATACCTAATAGTTTTGGAATAGGTAACAAATCCGGCTCGAAGGACCACAAACAGCATGTAGAAAATAAAAATGCTTCTGCTCCTAGTTAGTTGATTTTGCAATATCAAGAACAATTTTCTTTCTACATGTTGTTTGTTGAATAAAATAAAGCCCCAAGCAAGACCATCTCCATAATTAATGTATGAAACGGAACTTTAGTTGTTCTTTATCATGAAATTTTGTAAACTTTACGCGTCTCCAGTTGTGTTTTACGATAACCTTAGAACTTGTACAAAATTAAACCTTCCATTGTTTAATTTTACTTGAGTTAAAATGTTCCTTGCCTCTGGAATGTTTTTAGTTAAAATGTTGATTATGTTAAGTATTAATTTTGGTAGAGAAGTGGTGCTGGATAGTCTAATTACATATTTATTATTATTTAAATACTGTAAGCAAACAAATTTCAAATTTCATTCGGCATTCTCTAGCCAATCTATGGGGTATAAGACAACATTGTCATAGGTGTACCATTACAGTCCGATTCAAACTTTATGGCGACTTGGAACATGAGGCGAGTCGCTGCGCAGTAATAAATTCACGTGTCAGTGGGGGTGAGAGGAGCTCGTGGCTAAGTGAGGAGCTCGTGGCTAAGTGAGGAGCTCGTGGCTAAGTGAGGAGCTCGTGGCTAAGTTATAACAGCCGCACGGGTCGATCCATCAGGTTAAGCTTCGCTTGTCCGTGGATGGGTGACCATCTTTACATATCGAGACTCCTCCGTGTCTCGGAAAGGACGTCCCGGCTGTCATTTGTGGATCTTTGACAGTCGTTAAGGGTCGTCAGAAGTACTGTATTACCCAGTTACTGGGTTGTGGAGGTCAGATAGGTAGTCGCTTCATGTAAAATACTGCTGCATCCGGTTAGACTGAAAGCCGGCCCCAACTTGGTTGGGAAAAGACAGGTGATGAGTGGTACGTACTACGCAGCGAGTAGCGTACTTCAGAGCCGCCATAAAGTTTGACGCGTACTATACCATTCTCCATTCTCCTAAGTCGAAGGAACCGTATCCGTGATGATTTTGCCAACTGACAAAAAATGCCTAAAGTCTGTTTTTTAATCACGCAGACTAATTTGACATGTCAAGTGATTGTTGTTTGTTTTTTCAATTTGGAGTTTCACATTTGCATCTGTCAAATTAGTCTACGAGATTTAAAAACACACTTTAACGGCTGATTTTATCAAAGTCAGTTAACTTTTATCCCTGGATTAAAATTGTTGTCTGACAGTTTTTGTATGGAAAAACTGTCAAAAATTCAAAATTTATTCGCAAGATAAGACTTATACTCGGTATAAAAGTTTGGTTTGGAAATTCACCCTAAGGGCGAATTTCACCAATCTTTTATTGAGACTTTCTTATACTGAGTATAAGCCCTATCCTGCGAATAAATTTTGAATTTTTGACAGTTTATACCACAGTTTTTAACACAGACAGTTTTTAATTTTTCACCAAACTTTTATACCGAGTATAAGTCCTATCCTGCGAATAAATTTTGAATTTCATGACTCAGTATAAAAGTTCCAAACCAAACTTTTATACCGAGTATAAGTCTTATCTTGCGAATAAATTTTGAATTTTTGACAGTTTTTCCATACAAAAACTGTCAGACAACAATTTTAATCCAGGGATAAAAGTTAACTGACTTTGATAAAATCAGCCGTTAAAGTGTGTTTTTAAATCTCGTAGACTAATTTGACAGATGCAAATGTGAAACTCCAAATTGAAAAAACAAACAACAATCACTTGACATGTCAAATTAGTCTGCGTGATTAAAAAACAGACTTTAGGCATTTTTTGTCAGTTGGCAAAATCATCACGGATACGGTTCCTTCGACTTAGGAGAATGGAGAATGGTATAGTACGCGTCAAACTTTATGGCGGCTCTGAAGTACGCTACTCGCTGCGTAGTACGTACCACTCATCACCTGTCTTTTCCCAACCAAGTTGGGGCCGGCTTTCAGTCTAACCGGATGCAGCAGTATTTTACATGAAGCGACTACCTATCTGACCTCCACAACCCAGTAACTGGGTAATACAGTACTTCTGACGACCCTTAACGACTGTCAAAGATCCACAAATGACAGCCGGGACGTCCTTTCCGAGACACGGAGGAGTCTCGATATGTAAAGATGGTCACCCATCCACGGACAAGCGAAGCTTAACCTGATGGATCGACCCGTGCGGCTGTTATAACTTAGCCACGAGCTCCTCACTTAGCCACGAGCTCCTCACTTAGCCACGAGCTCCTCACTTAGCCACGAGCTCCTCTCACCCCCACTGACACGTGAATTTATTACTGCGCAGCGACTCGCCTCATGTTCCAAGTCGCCATAAAGTTTGAATCGGACTGTAATGGTACACCTATGACAATGTTGTCTTATACCCCATAGATTGGCTAGAGAATGCCGAATGAAATTTGAAATTTGTTTGCTTACAGTATTTAAATAATAATAAATATGTAATTAGACTATCCAGCACCACTTCTCTACCAAAATTAATACTTAACATAATCAACATTTTAACTAAAAACATTCCAGAGGCAAGGAACATTTTAACTCAAGTAAAATTAAACAATGGAAGGTTTAATTTTGTACAAGTTCTAAGGTTATCGTAAAACACAACTGGAGACGCGTAAAGTTTACAAAATTTCATGATAAAGAACAACTAAAGTTCCGTTTCATACATTAATTATGGAGATGGTCTTGCTTGGGGCTTTATTTTATTCAACAAACAACATGTAGAAAGAAAATTGTTCTTGATATTGCAAAATCAACTAACTAGGAGCAGAAGCATTTTTATTTTCTACATGCTGTTTGTGGTCCTTCGAGCCGGATTTGTTACCTATTCCAAAACTATTAGGTATAGGCCGACCGTTTAACTGAGGCCGTTCCTGTGTCCTACAAAGTGGGTTTTAATCCAACATTTTGTAATCAAATAAAACTATACACTATTGAATAAATTTCCCCTTTTTTTCACCCTGGTTTTAACAATGACAGTATCTCTTTACGTCGTTGAATAACAAAGTAAATGCAAATGGAAGTATCATACTGTTAAAATATTGTTCCCAAGCGAAGCTACAGCGGAGTACGGAAAGAAATAAAGTAGGGGGGTGGGGGGGGGGGGCTAGAAAATGACTTGTGACCACCCCTGTCTCTTAAGGCGTCAGTTTCTGGTTTCGTTAAGAAATAAAAGTGATCATTCAAGATTAATGGTATGGAGGAGCTCGTGGCTAAGTAATAACAGCCGCACGGGTCGATCCATCAGGTTAAGCTACGCTTGCCGGGGTTGGTACGTGTATGGGTGACCATCTTCACATACCGAGACTCCTCCGTGCCTCGGAAAGTACGTTAAGCCGTTGGTCCCGGCTGTCATTTGTGGATCTTTGACAGTCGTTACGGTCGTCAGAAGCTCGAAAGTCTGACAACCAGTCTTACCAAGGGGTATCGTATTACCCAATTACTGGGTTGTGGAGCTCAGATAGGCAGTCGCTCCATGTAAAATACTGGTATTTCAGCTGCATCCGGTTAGACTGGAAGCCGACCCCAACATAGTTGGGAAAAGGCTAGGCAGATGATTCAACATTAATGATATAATATAAATCAATTTGTCACCTATTTCGGGTAGTCAGAAGCCCGAAAGTCTGACAGCCAGTCTTACCTACCAAGGGGTATCGTCATACGATAAAACGATACCGCTTGGTGAGACTGACTGTGTGCTTACCTTGTGGCCCTATTTAAACGGTGATTGCCAGTATGATATTTTACGTAAAAAAGTTGCGGTCACATGTCAACATCCCAATGTATAAACGGTTAAAAACAAATGCATTTTATATGAAACTGCGACGATTCCGAAATTATACAGTAAAATATCCTTGCCGTGTGAACGGAGCCTTTAACCGGGTTGTGGAGGCCAGATAGGCAGTCGCTTCATGTAAAATACGGGTATTCAGCTGCATCCGGTTAGACTGTAGCCGACCCCAACATAGTTGAGAACAGATTAGACAGATACTGCTGATATATTTCGGAAAATACTTAGTTTCATAATATTCGCTTGTTATGTTCCCACACAGCAATGGTGGCCCAGTGATAACGGCCGCGACTTACGAGTTGTAGGTCGTAGGTTCGATCCCTGACAGGCGCTTTACTTTGTGTAAATAATTTAATCACCACCGCTCTCAAAACGGTAAAGGAAAATATCGTGAGGAAACCGGCATGTCTTAGAACCAAAAAATCGAAGATATGTGACATCTACCAACCCGCAGTGGGCCCGCGTGGTGGCTTACGGCCCACTCCCTCTCACAGAGAGGAGCTCGTGTCCCAGCAGTGGGAACATTATAGGCTGATTAATGTATTATGTATGTTCCCACTCCAAGGCCACTAAAATATTAATTTAAGAGTTGCAGTAATTTTGAGAAATTAATCAAAACAGCGAAATACTTTGGCATAAGGACAACAGAATGATAGTGATAATGATGAGCGAAATATCTGTCAGCTATTTGAGGAAAATGCCATGAAAAAAGCTGTTAGTTTGAATGTCGATGGCTATAAGAGTAGGGGAAGACCAAAGAAACGATGGATGGACTATGTGAAAGATGATATGGCTAGAAATGGATTGACTACCGAGATGATGACTAATAGAGAAGTATGGAAGAAAAACACATGTTACGCCGACCCTAAATAAATTGGGATAAAGAATGTTAATAATTACTACGTTCACAACTTTCTGAATACGTATCTTATAAAGATATATTTATTTATTTAAACGTTACGAGTACGCACTCAAAAAAAAATAAGGTACAAAGGCGGACTGAATGCCTTAGGCATTCTCTACCAGTCAACCAAGGGTGGTGAAGAGATTAGAAGGCAGGTGCTCTGATTGTGACGAACAAAGAGAAAAATACATATATATAATTATGATAATAAAAATATATGGTATGAAAATATATTATATGAGCTAAAGAACCTACTTCTTGACCCGGTCATGGTCACCACAAAATAGCCCCAACACATCAATAACAAACCGACCTCGATTAAATCCCTTTCAAGCCAAGATCACAGCATGATGATAAACAAAGCGTCAAGTGAGGCTTACCACACAATACCTACCCACCACAAATAAAGATAAAAGCGCTTTTTCTAAAGCCATCCAGCGTCTATGATGAATGACTGTGGTAGAAACAAAACACTTGAATTTCAACCCTTTAAGCGAGTCTTTACGGTTGACATTCTAACGGTAAATGATGTTTAATTATGTCGACGCGTCATGTGGTACTAATAGCGTGTATAGCCATCATCGCGGCTTAATAATGTCTTTTCTTACGGTGGACGCTCATTAGTTCTTATGGGGTCAGAATTTTATGTGGGTATATTTAATAATGGTATGGATTAGTGATAGTTGGTGTTATTGATGGTATGGGTATATTAAAATTTTAGCATTATGATGAACTAGCTTCCGCCCGCGGCTTCGCCCACGTGGTATATCGATAAAAAGTCTTATGTCCTACCCCGAGATGCTATCTATTTCCATGCCAAATTTTATCGAAATCCGTTCAGTGGTTTAGGCGTGAAAAGGTAACGTAGACAGACAGAGTTCTTTACTTTCTAATTTATAATACCAGAATGGATGGATAAAGAACGGTTATTTGAATTAAATTCTTTGAGTTTAAGTTTTATACTTTGGACGTCCTATCAGTAGGAAGCAGTGTTTTACTAGCAAGGGGTGCGGCAGCTACAATCTGAATCCACATGCGACGAGCTTTGTTGGCCTAGCACAAACTCGCGAAGTAAACGTAAAATCGAATGCTTTTAAAATTGCAAATACTAATTTCGCACATAATATTTACCTAGTTTTAAGACTTTATTCATTTGGGATTGATACTAATTGTGCTTGTCGCAAAAAATTAAACGAAAATGTTATACGAAAGTTGTATTTTCGATTCTGAAATCGTTTGAATTTATGTTTAGTTTACGTAGCGCGTTCGTTCTAAGATCTCTGAAAGGGTACCGGTATTTTCTACTGCAGGAACCAGATCTCTTCCGTATATGGTGTGGTTTTATTTGGTAGAAGTCCAGCATAAATCCTCATTTTTTTCAAGGAGAAAGTATACCCTGAAGATTTCCTCTTTGAAAAATTTACCTTTCTTAAATCTCACAGATTTCCAATAGTATTACCTATTGCCAATATTATCACAGCTCCTGTATATCCAATATACCAAGTTGGCAATGTCGCAAATAACTGTCAAATGTTTTGCAGTTATGGGGACTTAAAACAGTCACTTAGTTCACGGAGTTTCACATTTGCATCTGTCAAATTAGTCTACGAGATTTAAAAACACACTTTAACGGCTGATTTTATCAAAGTCAGTTAACTTTTATCCCTGGATTAAAATTGTTGTCTGACAGTTTTTGTATGGAAAAACTGTCAAAAATTCAAAATTTATTCGCAAGATAAGACTTATACTCGGTATAAAAGTTTGGTTTGGAACTTTTATACTGAGTCATGAAATTCAAAATTTATTCGCAGGATAGGACTTATACTCGGTATAAAAGTTTGGTGAAATTCACCCTAAGGGCGAATTTCACCAATCTTTTATTGAGACTTTCTTATACTGAGTATAAGCCCTATCCTGCGAATAAATTTTGAATTTTTGACAGTTTATACCACAGTTTTTAACACAGACAGTTTTTAATTTTTCACCAAACTTTTATACTGAGTATAAGTCCTATGTTGCGAATAAATTTTGAATTTTTGACAGTTTTTCCATACAAAAACTGTCAGACGTCAATTTTATTCCCCGGATAAAAGATATTTGACTTTGATGAAATCAGCCCTAAGTCATTTAAAAACCCTGTACATTTTGAAAACCTGTAAACATGTCCAAAAATACAGTAGGACGTCATAAACTAAGTTACTAAGAAAGTACGTTACTAGATTTACTTACGTACTGCCCAATTTATTATTATTTCATATTTGTATGATTACCTACTTACAAAGACCTTGGCAAGAAAACTTGTCAATACAAAGATATACATACCTTGACCTTCCTTCAAGGTAATGGCATTTGATAAAAACATTAGGCGTAGGTATAATTATAGAATAACATACTGCCCTAAATGGCTTTCCTTTTTATACGATTCATTTAATTCAATACAAGACTTGTTATTGTTGCTGGTTTTATTTTAGGCGACATCAAACAAAAAATACAATAGGCGTAGATATATTTAGTAACCTACCTACTCGTATTTCGCTTAAGAGTAAAAAAACCCTGTAAGAAATCCACACGTGTTTCACCTATCAACGAAGGAGGCATCCTCAGTATAACGATTGACCAGTCGCGAACGCGAACACGACGTGTTGCCACGCTGAGCCAAGACAAGACGCAGAGTCAAGTCACAGAGAGTCGCGTCCTGCGTTTAAAAATAATTGATTAAATATTCAATCCTAAATCACATCAATATCAGTGACATCATACCCTAGATAAGTACTAAGTAGTAGAATTATTTAACTGTCTACCAACTTAAATTGTCCGTATTAGCAAATCGCAACTGTCATTCTTTGATTTTTTTTCCTTTTCCGTATGAGTAAAAACAATTCCCTTGAGTAATTCTAGGTCGTTATAATTTAATTATAATATGGTTGAAAATGGTCGTTGTTCAACCTCGCGACTTTCCAATCTCTTAGCCGTAAGCATAGCTGCTTCCAATTTAAAACGAAGACATCCAATCTCTTAAATCCGATGTATTGTAAAAAAAACAGAGTTGTGCTAAGCTGGACACGTCTGTCCAAGTTCGGAGCAACTGGGCGTGAAATTGCCCCAAGCCCAACCCAGCATTATCATGGAACTGCAGGCCACGTAGAAGGTTTCAAGATTTATATTAAAAGCTCTTTTGTTTTATACGCTATTGCTGTGTACGTACGACTTTACGATTTTTTTCAACCTCCGACGGAAGAGGAGGTGTGTTATAAGTTTAAAGTTTGTATCTGTGTGTCTGTCTGCGCCATCGTAGCTACCAAACGGCTGAACCAATTTTGATTTTTTTGCTTTTATTGAAAGGTGACTTGATCGAGAGTGTTCTTAGCTATAACCAACATTTAAAAAATCGTTTATTAGATGCTTTGTTTTTGTCGGGGGTTTTTTATTTAAATGTTTAATTTAATTGGCTTGTAGAAGAAGATTGTTAATTGATTCAGACGTGACTTTGCGGAAATCCATTATAACATACAATAGACGTAGATATATTTAGAAACATGTTGCGCTAAACTATTCTCCAAGAGTCATAAAAAACCCTGTAAGAAATCGACACGTGTTTCACCTCTCAGCGAGGTATCCTCAGGATGACGATTGACCAGTCGCAAACCAGAACACGACGTGTTGCCACACCGAGCGCTGGATGCAGAGACTCTGCGTGCGTTAGTGTATTTTTTTTTACTCCAGAACAACTTTTCTCCAGCCTACCAGTTTTTAATCTTGCTCTCTGGATAGGTCTGCATCAAATTGACATATGTCAATTTATCGTGTTAAACCCATTTCATACAACTTTCAAAGAATAACCGTACTGATTTGAATATACGGACAATTTAAGTTGGATAGTCAATTTGATAAACAATTAATTTCCCTGACTTTATTACAAACTAGCTGCGCCCCGTGGTTTCACTTGCATAACGTGGAAATATCGGTCAAATACCTATCCTATGTCCTATTCCAGGTTATGGCCTACGCATGTGCCAAATTTAATCCAAATCCGTTCAGCCATTTTGGCGTGAAAGACACCAACAAACAAACTAACTTTTGTATTTACATATAACTTAAAATTTAAAAAGTAGTTACGGATATAATACCTATCCTATGTCCTATTCCAGGTTATGGCCTACGCATGTGACAAATTAAATCCAAATCCGTTCAGCCATTTTGGCGTGAAAGAAACAAACACACAAACTAACTTTTGTATTTACTTATAACTTAAAATTTAAAAAGTAGTTATGGATGTCACAAATAGGTCAACAGGTAGGACCGTACCTAAGGATCTCTAAAAAACACTCTCCATTCTATTGACAAAACGATAGTCTATCAAAAAGTGAATAGGAAAAAAGTGAGACTCACAAATAGTGAATGTGGAGGCTTCACGTGGAGGGGAGTGTGAAAGGGCCGCGGGTAAACAGTCGTGAAGGTAAGTGTGTCGAGTTAAGGCCAAGACGGAGATAAAATAAAAATACCTAGTATTTTTTTACGTTTAAGGTTTTAATCACTAATATACAGGGTAAGGTCACTATATGAGTTTAGCTATACTACATTTGAAATAAGATTAGACATTTAAATAAACCTTTTTTACAGTCCTTTCAACCGATTTTGACTTCCATACCGTAGGCTTATGGATGGCATTAAAAGCAAAATAAGTGGTTACTGCACCAACTGTTTACTGCAGCTGCCATTTTTCATACTACTAACGCAATAGAAGTCAAAATCGTTTGAACTGACTGTAAAAAAGGTTTATTCAAATATCGAATCCTATTTCAAATGGAGAATAGCTCTACCAGAAATGAAACTATTGTAGGTTATTTAAAAAAAAACAGCTTTTCAAAATGTATGGAACAGCATATTTTTGTCATACTTAAACCTTTGTAATGCATGTCAATGTTACTGCTATTACACCGTGTATGTCAAGTGGCTTGCCATATTTATTAAAGTAGGCTTTTATTATTATGCTACATCGAGTTTCAAAAGAATTTCGGCTCTGTTGAGCGTCAAAATCATAATCATTTATTTGTCAGAATATGATACATTATGGTCTTATGCAGTGGTGGCCCAGTGGTAACGGCCGCGGCCTTCGAGTTGTAGGTTGAAGGTTCGAACCCTGACAGGCGCTTTACTTTGTGTAAATTATTTCATCACCACTGCTCTCAAAACGGTGAAAGAAAACATCGTGAGGAAACCGGCATGTCCTAGAATCAAACATTTTAAGACTATAATTATGTAGTACCAACCCGAACTGGGCCCGGGTAGTGAATTACGGCCCACTCCCTCTCACAGAGAGGACGCCTGTGTCATTATAGGCTGATTATGCATGGTCTTAAGATTAGCGCCATCTCTTTCACTCATATCTGTGAGACAGACTTTCTAAAGCACTTATTCGAAACTCTATTTTTTAAGTACTTCGTAGTACAAGTTCTGAATCTCGTTTTATTGTCAGACGAATGAAAGTTTTTGTTTTTAATATGTCCTCTGAGGATCTCTCGCCGAAACTACATAGATTTCGTGAAACAACTTCAATATAACAACACAGAAACACATTTATTAAAGCGGATTGTATGAAAGTTTGGCCCGAATACGGCAAAGCAGAGAGGTGGGTAATGAATCCTGTCATCCGGCAGATGGAAGTCATGCCGAAGCGTAAATGTCTAAATGTAGAATTTAATACCTGAATTTAATCATGGACGGTCATCCATCCTCGTAAAGCTAAGCACGTTGTAAGCAGTGATAGCCTTTTTTTTTTGAGGTTGGGAAATCATCAAATGTCTTCTCCCGCTCTGGGCGGAGCGGGAGGGCGTGTCAGACTTTTACTGACTAAAACCCACCTGTGTTCCTTCAGTTGCCTATTGCCAAGGGTCCCGGCGTAGTATTATAATATCTACGGTCCCGGTATCCCTATCGGACTTTCCCGCAACAAGCAGTGATAGCCTAGAGGTGTGACCATTGGACTGCTAAGCATAGGTCTTGAGTTCGAACCCAAGCCACGCACCTCTTACTTTTCGGATTCATGTGCGCAATGTATAACTATAACTTGCTTCAAAAATGGTGAAGGAAAACATCGTGAGGAAGGTGGCGAACCTAAAAGATATTTCTCGACAGCATGTGAAGCCAAGTCAGAGGCCCTTGGGCGGCGTAAAATCTCTGACACCAGGTTAGTCACTAACCACGGGAAAAAGAATGAAAGTCCACAAACTTTTCATAACAAACACTGCGTATCTTTGCAGTTAGCAAAACGTTCTAAAATTTATAATGAACTAGCTTCCGCCGACGGCTTCGCCCGCGCGGTATGTCGATAAAAAGTGGCCTATGTCCTTCCCCGGGATGCCATCTATCTCTTTGCCAAATTTTATCAAAAAAAGGTGAAAAGGTAACATACAGACAGAGTTACTTTCGAATTTCTAATATTAGTAGACGTATGGATTATTAATAATTTAAAATAAATAAATAAACAATGTCTGTGTGTAAGGTTAGTTTCTAAATCCTAACTAATATTACAAATGCGAAAGTGAGTTTGTTTGTTAGGCTTTCACGGTAAAACGGGTATACAGATGGATGAAATGTGCATGGGTAGACCTGGCTTAGCACATAGGATACTTTTTATCCCGATATTCCCACGGGATTGAGACTTATGCGGGTGAAATCGCGGGACGGAGCTAGTAGATAATAATATAATCGTTATCTTTTATTCGTGAAGGTTCCACATTAATTGAATCATAAAGTTTTAGTGTAGCAGAAAACTATGGCTTGAAAGGAGAGATACGTGGCGGTCGTAAAAATGGTCCGTGATAACATTAAAGTGCTGAATGGTGTAATTTCTGTTCTCACTGAAAATAAAACAAAGCCGGCCTTGAGGATAGATGCCTGAGGCCTTAGTGCGAGTTTCTTTTAACTATATTCACTTTACGCATCGACCGCGTTCGGCGCTCCGATTGGCCCTTCACTGGCCTTCACTGGTGAAGGGCCAATCGGAGCGCCGAACGCGGTCGATGCGTAAAGTGAAGATAGTTAAAAGAAACTCGCACTAAGGCCTCTGTAGGTGCGAAAAATCTATAACGAGCTCGTGGCTAAGTAATAACAGCCGCACGGGTCGATCCATCAGGTTAAGCTACGCTTGCCGGGGTTGGTCCGTGGATGGGTGACCATCTTTACATACCGAGACTCCTCCGTGCCTCGGAAAGCACGTTAAGCCGTCGGTCCCGGCTGTCATTGGTGGATCTTTGACAGTCGTTACGGATCGTCAGAAGCTCGAAAGTCTGACAACCAGTCTTACCCAGTTACCTACTGGGTTGTGGAGGTCAGATAGGCAGTCGCTCCATGTAAAATACTAGTATTCAGCTGCATCCGGTTAGACTGGAAGCCGACCCCAACATAGTTGGGAAAAGGCTAGGCAGATGATGAGATGCGAAAAATCTATATTGGAATAGGTTTTACTTGTGATTTGCTTCCGGTGAAAAAACCTGTTTTTTTTTACTTATCTTTTTAACTAACTAATGATCAAAATCCAACTATTATATGAGTAATATAATAGTTGATGCCCACGGCTTTGCCCGTGTGGATGTCGGTTATTATATACTAAAACCTCCCTCGAGAATCACTCTATACATTGGTGAAAACAGCTTGAAAATCGGTGCAGTAGTTTTTGAGTTTATCGCGAACAGACAGACAGACGCGGCGGAGCACTTTGTTTTATAAGTAGTGATTTGTAATCACGTTCTCGAAAACGTTTCTAAAATACAGTTTTACTGGACAGTATAGTAAAATTAAGCATTCACAAAATGCAAGGCATACAGGCTTGAATGCTGGCTCGTATGAAACGCTCGAGTGGATCGCAAACAGTCGTAAAAGAGGCGCAGATTGAGTGTTACTAAGTTAAGGCGAAGCGCTCATGTTTTAGTTACGTGTCCTTTCGCATAACTAATAATTCTCATAAATCAATTAGTGTGAGAAATACATTGTATTAAAAATCTTCGTTTTCTGTCTGAGCGTTAAAGATAATCTTTTTGGAATCTGTATGTACGGATTTTCTTCATGGACCTACTATTTTGTTGTAATTTTCCTCACAAACGTAGGTACTGAGTAATTTGTTAAGTAGGTACCTACTATATTTTTAAATATCCATATGAAATAGGTACCGAATACCTAATTACGCAATTGACACATAAGTCTTTCTCTTGAATACCGCTAAACCCCAATTTGAAAAAACATTTAGAAAACAATAATCCCAAATATAAGTACACAAACGTTTACAATGGTTTCCAAAAGCAATGTACATTCCGAGGCTCTTGAATCGAATCCTCGAAGGAGTTGAGGGCCCTTAGAGCTCCGAGGGCCTCGAAAATTTCTTACAATATTAGGCCTCTTACGCCCGTCAATATTTGGGTTTTAAACGCCCGGATTCTCGACTTGGCGACTAATTGCGACTTTTGTATTGTTTCGCTGAATAACTGAACTTTATGCTAAATAGCTGTATTCAATTGTTTCAATTTAGTAAAATAAAAGAATCTAAAGTAATTATGCTTTTTAAAATTAAATACTTACTTAATTAAATGGGCGAAATTCCTTTTTGTTTTGTAGTGAAAATGCTTTTCTTGGGGCACGCTTCGGAATAGAGTTATACATGTGTGGAGAGATAACTATGAAAAACATATAAACACAAAACTTTACTACTATTTTTTTTTTAGTTAAGGTTTGTATGTTACTAACACTATATGTACAACTATGTCCGAAAAATATAAAAAATACTAACACGCGCGTTTAGAAGTAAACACTACTTTACCATTTTTATGAACTTATAAGAAAACCTGCTCTTTTACTCACTAAACATTAATAAAAGAAGTTACAGTAAATTACCATAAAGTCCAGATTAGGTAGCTTTCAGACCGAGGCACTCACTATCCAGCATAAAAAAAGAAAAGAAAGAAAGAAAATAATAATATTTTATGTTCCAAATAAAAATGCAGACTACCCCTTAAGTATGCTCGGTTTGGCCTGTTTATTTCGACATCGCGTGGAGAGATACCTCTATGCTTTCATAGACCAAGAATGTATAGACGAGGCTCATCAGTAATTATGCGTGTCTAGAAGTAAAGTTACTTCGTACGGTACCTTTAGGACTGATTTTTCAATCTTTGCAAAAGGATTTGTGAAATGTACTATCTTATTGAGCGTATCCAATATTCAGTCGGGGTCAAAGCCCGTCGCAAAAAACGAAAATTGAAAACAAATCACCGACATCCGAAATTAAAGTAATTTTTCTTTTTTTATTAGTGTTTTTTTTGGAAGTGGTTGTTTTTTTTTTGTAAAAAGTTTTTATTTCTTCTATCTTCTTCTTACGTTCGTTCTTTTATTATGTTATACAGCATACCTCTAATAGATACTTTGGTGGAGAAATTCAATCTAATTCATCAAATCATTTAATAAATCTCGACCTTTTACGAACTTTATAACCTATAATACCAATAGCTACCACTTATTAGGACCCCATTTTATACCTACCTTATCCTGTGGCCACGAGCTTGAGGCCGTATCCTATTTAAATGCGATAATCGCGCAAAAAGTCGCGTATATGTCACTTTTTGTTCGGAAAACCGGAAAGCGCCCTCAGTCTGCGCGAACACGCGTTCAGGTTTACTGAACAAAATGTTAGAACGATCGTGTATTTGCGCGACGATAGGACGCCGGGAACACGCACAAGCGACATGCGTCTTACGACAGCGACCGCGGAGCACACAAATGAAAGAAGTTGTATACACTACTGCTTCCTAACCTGCGTCCGCAATTTTCCAGCGAATGACGTCACTGAAACGCTATTTATGAAAGTTGGTGTTTTCGCAGAGACCATTTGTTGACACCGTAAAGCCAAACCCCGGGGATTTTCATGACAGCTAACACTGTGGCCGTTATGTGTCGGTCACCGCTTTTCTAGGAACCGTAACTTTAGA
Source organism: Lithophane socia (assembly GCA_947522985.1). Lineage (NCBI taxonomy): Eukaryota > Metazoa > Arthropoda > Insecta > Lepidoptera > Noctuidae > Lithophane > Lithophane socia. Next base: position 13,168,234 of record OX383270.1, on the reverse strand, counting down.
GTATGCCACGAGACACCGCAACGCGACTTGTGGAGCGGCGGACGAAGACAAAGGGACGCGCGTGCATGTGGTTTGACGCAAGTCGCGTCGCAAGTCGCATTGCAAGTCGCGTCGCAAGTCGTATTGCACGTCGCGTCGCTAGTCGCGTCACTCGAGGCCGTGAAAGGGGCCATATCCCAACATTAAGTTTACGGCCGCAATCTACCGATTAATACGATACTTTACCGACCTAATAACCAGTAAAGTATTTTCCTAAATGAAATCATCTATCTACTTTGGACACCTGGTGCCGATTGTCTGGTACTAATTTCGGTACCGATATTGATTGCGGTATCATTAATGTCGAGTTATTGGTACTTTATATTTAAGTATCTACTGTCTTTTCCTTTGGGAAAAAATAAGTGCTTTTATTGGAATATGTTTTTCTTATAAGTACCTACCTACCTATACTCCATTTGAAATAATATTAGACATTTGAATAAACCTTCCGGCAGGCTAAGTTTTAAGGCACCACGCAACGCGCTCCGCCGCGGTCTCTAGTCTCTAATGCCGTGATCCGACGGTGCGCCATATTGCGGACGGACACAGACGAGCCTGCACGACGCACCGTGGGAAGGTGTACGTGCTGGGTATCGCAGACATCGGAAGTTCCTCGGTGCGCGGTGCGTGGCGGTCTGTGGTCGTCTGCCATGCGTGTCCGTCCGCAAAATAGCGGATCATCGAGATCCGACGATCCGCGCTTCCGATGTCTGCGATACACGTAGTTAATCGCCTAAAATATGGTGAGACACGCATCAAAATTCATTGTGTAGTTTAGAAGAACAACGCCGTCAAACATGAAAACCGACTTTTTTTTTTTTTTTTTTTTTTTTTTTTTTTTTTTACTATGTACAATAGCTAAGTTACCATAACGCCAACAAAATAAATCACGCCACTTATTAAATTCTACCAAACTCAATAACTGCCATAAAGCTCTGATCCCACCATAACAATACCCCATAACTTCCACGCTTGAGCCTTCATATCTTAACTTATAACTCCATTAAATACCCATAAGAATAATGCCTGATGATTTACTACCATATTTCGGTGGAAGCAATAACGGGCGTGTGTTTTATAACGTTTAGGTATATCTGGGCTTATTTCTGGTAGTAATAGATTTGAAATGATTTAAATCGTTAGATTCGCCCGACTAGCGACGGTGACAAAAGATGGTCAAGTTTCTGTTACGGTAATGACATTTTTGATGAGTGTTGTCTCGCTCGCTCTTACTGAAAATCGTATGGAAGCGTGGCTGATACCCCGTTTCTGAAATGATAATTTAATGTTAAGAAAATAAATGTTATAGTTCGCGAAATTAAGTCTCTTGGCAAAAATCATAACAAATTATGAATTACGCAGGCTACATTGAAAGAATAGAATAGAATCTTTATTATGTACATCATAAAAAATACAGATATAAATGTAGACATTTACATAGGGTGACATAATAGGCGGTCTTATTGCTAAAAGCGAAAAAAATCACCAAGAAGAACCAACACCGAAGAATCATCTTATGTAATGCTAAAGTATAGTTTGACAAGTCCTCAACTGCAAATTCGCAATTCAAAAATCGGGTAAGTACCTCTCGGAAAATGAGTTGGTACCATCTGACGGCCAACTCTAGCACCGTACGCTCATTGGTCAAATCAAATACCGCGCGATTCCCGGGCTGCCTGTAACAGACTTCCGTCCCTTTTCACGAAATCTCTCCCACAGATTGCAGGAAAGCGAGGGGAAAGATGTTACACGTCAAAAACTTTAAAAAAGAAACGCGAAAGATAAGTAGATCTCATCAACACATACTCGACTCGCACACGTAATAGTGTCACGAACAAATCGGATGGCAGCGCCTTAGAACTTATTACTCGGGAGCATTCAGGCAATGTTTAATATCCTGGGTCCAGGCCAGGGACGTATTAGGTAGGAACCAGTCTATTCTATATAAAACTCACAGAGAAAACTTGGTGAAGTTAGCTTGAAGTGAGCTGTCATTCCACTGGAAAGAAAAATGCGTTTATTGGCATTGTTACAGAAAAATACACTTTAAAACTAAAAAAAAAGAAAACAATCGTTACAATGCCAAAAAGACCTCAGCTCAGCATAATGTCAGATGGCAACACAAAGTGTATCAACTGACGCTGACTTGATGCTAAGGATTGACACCATTGACAGCTCGCTTTACTTTCGACGGTCAGAATTTTAGAGACTAGACCGGCTGATACTCGGGATTGATACTACTGACAGCTCACTTCTCTTCAGCTCAAATGTCAGTGGGATTTTTATAGAATGGGTCGGCTAGTGTAAGTTGATACTTTGCTGTTCCTTTTTATATGACTAATGGAAAAAATACCACAGAATGAGTCAGCTAGTATAAGTTGATACTTGCTTTCTCTGAATCTCTTCCTTTGAATAATTTGAAAAATACCGTTAAAATGTTAGGAGAATTATTGTTGAAGTGTAATTTTGAAGGCCTTAGAAATTGAGAGCTGAGAATTGATGCGTAAGACCAAAAAATCCTGTTCCAGTAAAATATGTAATGAGAGAAGTTGTTTTTTGGTACCAAGACTTGATTGAAAAATTAATACAGATCTAGAACACCACTTATCCATAAAAAAATTAAATATTTACTGAGACTTCAACGACAGCACATGGAATCTGCAATCCGCATATTATTAGGAACCATTCCAAACGTTTAGAATAAAAATAAAACGGATTGCAGTACCTCAGTACTTATTACCTACTCCCAAGTATTCCGACAATGTTTAATATCCTGGGAAAATCCAGGCCCGTATCAGTTAGGAAAAATTTGTTTATCTGTCACAGAAACATGTGCATAAGAAAAAGTTTATTAACTCGAATAATAAAAAAAGGAACAAAATAGATATAGATATATATATATATACACAAGCATAGAAAAGATATAGTCAGCAGAGAACAGATACGTCGTCACTGACAAGAAGGCTTCCACTTAGCATGATGCTGTGTTTTGGCCCACAGCGCTGATTTTCGGTGGTCACCCGAAAATGACGTACGGAAACCAAGTCAGGTGCATAAAATGTATGGCATTGAATGTATGCTGTGACTGTGATTTAGGATGCAATAAATAATTTTATTGTATTTCGTGTGTGCATTTTATGTGCTCTTATTGTCTGCGATGGGTATAAAATATTTTATGAGGTATGAAATGGTTATTGTTGTTTCATTGTTACAATTATATTCGCGTGGGTTGTAAAATCTTTCTATAATATTATTAAAGAAGAACGTCGTAGAATAGGTGACTATCCATTACATATCGACACCACTCCGTGCCTCTAAAAGCACTTTGAACCGTAGGTCCCGGCTGACATTTGCAGATCTTTGACAATCGTTAAGGCTCTTACATACTGGCGCGGTTCATCGCGCGACGCGAATTTTAACAAAACAATTTCTGAGAAAACTTCACGGCAAACAATGCGGCGGCGTCTTACATACTCGCACGACGAATCGCGCCAGTATGTAAGAGCCTTCGCGGGTAGTCCGAAGCTCGAAAGTCTGGCAACCAGTCTTACCGTATCGTATAACCCAGTTACTGGGTTGTGGATGACAGATAGTCAGTCGCTCCATGTAAAAGACTGGTATTCTGCGCTGCATCTGGTTAGACTGGAAACTGACCCCAACATAGTTAGGAAATCGCTAGACAGATGATGGACTAAAGTAGAACATCTTTTAGAAAATAACGTTGTAAATAAACTTTTAGTGGGCAAATTATAAAGAAAGGATAGAAAAATGGCGGTGAAAGATTCTCAGTGGTGCACACTTTGCTGGCAGCTCGTGGAAATGCCGGAGGTTGCTAATTGGAGCGCTGTGCCAACAATATCATCTAGTAGATGTACACAGTTGATATTTCAGCTGAAATGAAAGTTGTGTCACTTTTAAAAATTCAAAAAACAAGACTAGACAGACTGAGCTTGCTAATAACTCATTTGATCTGAAACTGCAGCTAAGTAACTATACGATTTAGGATACCATTTTGGAATAGCACATAGCGTATTCGAATACCGCATTGCATAGGGTACTCAATTTGATAACGATATTTTCCAGACAAACCTAAGTTATTTTCACGAAAATGTGAAGGATTTTTAAATTTTTAAATACTAAGTTATTTTCACGAAAATGTGAAGGAAATAACCGCAACCCTAACACGCTTTACAAAGAGAAATAACATATCCAGACCCGCTCTTCAATCATTTCTAGCCCCTCCATCCTAGACAACTTAATACCGCTGCCCCTTTTTGTGCTGGCCATCCCTAATCCGACCCTGGCGTATGCTAAACTGCGGGACAGGCCACTTTTTGCTCTCAATTCTTAAAGTGACGTTTGATAAATGGTGGACGTCTAAGCGTGCTGAGCTGTGCATCTTTTAAATTCTTTTTATGGTTCCCTTCCTCAAAAGGAAAAACGGAACCTTATAGAATCACTTTGTTGTCCATCTATTCACTGTAGTTTGGTACGAAATATATATCTGCCTAGCCTTTTCCCAACTTTTGTGGCGTCGGCTTCCAGTCTAACCGGATGCTACTGAAGATCAGTATTTTACATAGAGAGACTGCCTATCCGATCCCAGTTACTGGGTAACACGATACTCCTTGCTAAGAATGGTTGTCAAACTTGGGCTTACTACCCGTAACGATAGTCAAGGTTCTTCTAATGACAGCCGGTGCCAACAGCTTACTGTGTCACGTGATGTTTCCGGGACACGGAGGGGTCTCGGTATATAATGGATGGTCACCCATCCATGAACCGACTGCTGCAAGCTTTGCTTAACCTTCGATTGCTTGCTCAACCGACCACTGTTATTATTTGGACGAGCCCCTCAGTTTGGTACGGAATAACGGAACCCTAATTGTGTGACTCGCTCTTGGCCGGTTTTTTAGAAAGTAAGGTACTATGATTTACGGAAAAAGAGATTTATAGCGCTTTCTAGAGGGATTTGAATAATCTTTAGTTTGGGGAGTTCAGAGAAGTGAGTGATAAACGGGGAACAAGATTAATCGATGTTCTATTATTGAGAGTTTTGCTCTGAAGTTGGGATGATCTAACGTTTTTATTTAGAAGATGTGATTTGATTTTAGCACAAAAAGTAACAAACATACAAAAAATCAATTATTTTCTCTTTACTTATAATATTAGTTTAGAATAATAATTTGACTGATGGCCGATGGGGCCGAAAGGTTCTGGAGTGGCGACCGCGTACCGGAAGACGTAGTGTTGGAGGCCCTCCACAAGGTGGACTGATGACCTGGTGAAGGCCGTGGGAATGCGCTGGATGCGGGAAGCACAGAACCGGTCGAAGTGGCGGTGCTTGGGGGAGGCCAATGTCCAGCAGTGGACGTCTTTCGGCTGAAATTATGAATGATTTGACTTATGTAGATGCACAGAAATATCAATTGCGCGAAGCAGTATTTACATAAATTATCTATTTACTTTAGCGATCACTGAGAATTTGCTGCAAAATTGTGACATCCACAACGCGAATATGTCCTGCTCTAAGGGAAATTAATTGTTAAGAAAATTGAGTACCAACTTAAATTAACCGTCTATTCATATCACAATTGTCTGTCATTATTTGACAGTTGTATGAAATGGCTATAACACAGAAAATTGACGCAGGGTGTTTGAGTTTGCATATCATTTAAATACACTGCCTGTAAAACACTAAACTATGCGTTATTTTCCTAGAGCCTTAGATATTCTTACTAATATTATAAATGAGAAAGTGATTTGTTTGTTTGTTACGTTTTCACGCTAAAACGGCTGAATGGATTTGGATAAAATTTGCCACATAGGTAGACCATGACCTGGAGAAGAACATATTTAAGCTATTTTTCATCCTGGATCGCAGACGAAGTCGCGTGCAACACCTTGTTAAATATAAAGTTTCCTTCACCTCTTTTCACTCTAGAACAAGTTAAATGAATCAAGACCAACACGCGAGTTTAGCACACGTTTTTAATCTCGTTCCATCGTTTCGTTTCGAAACTAATTGGACAAACGCCTCTTAACAGAATTACGGGATTATCCGAAGATAGGGAAAGAATACTAATCCATATCGGTGGAAGAATAAATCTAAGTATAAAAGGAATGTTTGATGATAAGGCTTTGTTTAGTAGATTATCTGTTAAAAGATGCTTGCGATTTCGGATCCGCGTTTTTACGGATTTAGGGCCTTGTCTAAGGTTAAGGAGGATTTTCTCCAAACAGAACTGAACGCAATTAGCACAAAAGAGCGTTCAAGAGCATTTCAACTTGTCTAAATTTAACGACTCTGTTACTAAAGGTGAATTTTACCAATAAAACTGAACGCGATAAAAACATCTAAGCCGCGTTCAACAGCATTGCTATTCTGTAAAAATCTCATCGTGAAAACTTAGGTGAAGTGAGCTTGGAGTGAACTGTCACTGCCTTAGCATCAGTGGGTATCGATGACAATGACAGCTCACTCCACGCTCACTGCACAACTGCTCTCAGCACAACTGCTCTCAGTGTCAATATTCGAAAATGATGACACTGACAGCTCTAGAACTCGGTTTAGTTGTGTTGATCGCGATCAGTTTCATTGGTGAATTTCACCGTAATAAAAAAATAACGCCGATAAACAGCAGTGGTAGATAAAAATACTGGGTGTTAGGGTAAACACCGTTATTCTTGCAACCAGTGGTTTGGTTTAATTTATAGAACGTATAATCAATGGAAAGTTACAACTTTTTTTTTTAATTTTTTAGATCTAAATTTTACCACAAGAGACGCAAGTTCGTTGCCCTAAGCGCTAGGGCAACGAACTTGCGTCTCAACACGGGCGGAGGGTACGGGATGTGACCTGACCGGCAGCGAGCGCGATCCCTCCCTTAGTCAGTCAGCTGTTTCGCTAACAAGCACGGTGTCAGATAGATTTTTTTTTAAATCTTTTAATAAAATAACGATTTTTTTTTGTGGTGTTCGGTCATTTATTTTTATACTTAAGTCATGGTTTGAATAACAAGAGTGTTTACCCTTACATCTTGTATTAGAAGTATCATTTTCCAAGGTATGTTAGTATTGAATGAACGTCAACGACCACGTGGCAATAATTATTTTTACGCCAATCCAAACAAACAAACTCACTTTCACACATTTATCTTTATTATTTGTATATACATATTGTGGCGGTATCTACATCGCCACATGCGAACTACGCATCGAAGACCTGACGTCACACAAAAATCCTGTATCGCGCAATTAGAGTTTACCGTGCAGTGGACATATATACAAGAATCCAATATCAATCATTGGGCAGTTGCCCGCCAGACACAACACCCGTCTGGTCGGAGGATCCTCCCTTTTCAATGGTGGATGAGTGAACTTTACACCCTGTTCCTCATACACCTAAACATGTTATAAATGCGAAAGGGAGTTTGTCTGTTTGTTTGTTTGTTACGCTTTCACGCTAAAACGGCTGAACGGATTTGGATGAAATTGGCACATAGATGTTTTTTCCGAAACCGCAGGGCACAGCTATAGTAACGAATAATTAATTATGGTCAGTCAGGTTGTATGTCTACGATAGAGTAATTTGTGTAAAACTAGGTGAAAGTTTGCCGACCAGCGTCTACACGAGTCTAGACCAAACGGTTCTAGACCAGTAATTAGGTTACCATGGCGTCAGTACTAAACAGCTTATAACCTAAATTATACTACCATCGATTAGTTGATAACATAACAATATGGTACTTATGTAATGGGGAAATTTTTCGATAGATAATTTTGATTGACTGATTTCTGAAATCTGTTCGGTACAATTGCTTCTTGTGGCATACCTATTTATCAGTGTTGAATAGCTGAAGGCCAATTCTCGTATTTAGAAAACGTTCACATTCAAGTCGCAAGCTGTCAAACTTCAAAAATGTTTGTATTTTTGACAGATTGCGAAATTGATTGTATTTTTGACATATTGCGAATGTACACAATTGAATAAAAATTACGGGAATTTCCCCTCTGGTATTTTTTATGTCTGTTCATAATTTATCTATACAAATAAATTAAATTAAAGTGTTTATTTGTAATGTCAAGATATCAGGTTTTTACTTAATGCATAATATGAAAGTAGATATTATATAAGTACGGTACATAAAACATTTGTTCATTTTTAATTTTATCTTTCTCTCTGTCTGTCTTCTTGTTCCGGCTAATCTCCGAAAATGCTTAACCGATTCTGACGGAACTTTCACAGGCAGTTAACTGATGTGATAACAAGTAACTTAGGATACTGACTTTTATTTTAGAAAAAGAATTTAGGTCCACGCGGTCACAAATTCCATCCATCGTTTGTTTGCTCTTCCCTGCACCCTAATTGCGTAATAGACAATCAATCACAATCTGAATTGGTTTGAAACAAATTACTATTCCATTGCTTCATAAGTTCGAAAAAAAATCTGCTCAACAACGTAAATAACGCAATGAATGTTGTTGAACTGTCAAAATGAAACAGATTATTCTTAATCGGTTATCAAAATAAGTTACGCAATTAGATAGCTTGATACAATTTTTAATAAATTAAAAAAAGAAAGTAATAAACCTAAAACCCAACTACGACTAAAAAGGTATAAACAAGACACCACAGACAGACAAATAAAAAATCCGGAGTCACACGTGTTAGGGCATAAATTGAACAGATTACGTGTGACTCCGGATTTTTAATTTGTCTGCCTGTGGTGTCTTCTCGTTATACCTTTTTAGTCGTAGTTGGATTTTAGTTTTTACTACTTTAATTTTTTTGTGGTTATAATAATAATATTTTTGAAATGTACTCATCAAGCCCTTTCGTTTGATACCCAACATGGTACGATTAAACAATATTTTTTTTTAGTTCCTGACTTTATGTCCTCTAGAAGGCGCCATTTTTAATTGAATGTGTCACATAGCCTATAACCAGCTGACGATCAAGACGCTTCCAACGATACCTCATTTGTCAAATTGTGATGAGTGGTTTAGAAGATAGGAGTTAACAGATGAACAATGAACATACATACATACTTACCGGTCAAAATCATAACCCTCCTTTTTTCTTCGCCGTAGTCGGGTAAAAACAGTTCGATTCACATCGGTCCAAACGCAATGACATCACAATATGAAACATATTGAATCGTTTCCTTCTATTGTGGATCGTGAAACATTTCTATATTATCGTTACGATCTACCTTTCTCCTTCGTATGAACATTTTACCATTTCAATTGCTTTGTTTGGCCCAAATCATAAGAATAAGCAAGATAAAATATAAATCTAATATTGCTAGAAACGCGAGCTCAGTGCGGGTTGAGAGATGTCACATGTCTTTTGGTTCTAAGAAATGCCGGTTTCCTCACGATGATTTTCTTCACCGTTTCGAGAGCAGTGGTAATGAAATTATTAACGCAAAGTAAAACTGTCTGGGTTCGGATTCGAACCCACGACCTTCAACTCGTAAATTGTGCGGGTCGTTAACATTACGCTGCCACAGTGCTTTTGATAGATGTCACAATATCTTTGATTTTTGGATCTAGGAAATTCGGTACGATATTTCATTTGTTTTTATATACTTTATTGTACACCAAAAAAATATATGACAAAAGAAAAAAAACAAACACTACAAAATATGCAATGGGCGGCCTTATCGTTTTCCGCGATCTCTTCCAGGCAACTTAAAAGGTCATTAAAATTTTGTGGTATGCTTTTATATCTGTTTGGTGCTACAACTAGGTATCACAATACATATACACACACGCATACACACACACACACACACATACAACTCACACACATCTGGGGCACACCATCATCATCAGTCTTTTTTTTTTTTTGAGTGTGGGAATTCATGACTTGACGACTGACAAGCCGCGGAGGGCGTGTCAGACTTTTACTGACTAAAACCCACCCGTGTTCCTTCAGTTGCCTGTTGCCAAGGGCCCTGGTCACCCTTTCGGAATTTCTTGCAATCATCATTCTCGGCTATATCTGGGGTTTTGGTATTACATCGACTAAAAAAAATACCTGGAATCTCACCACAATTTCATAATACAAATCGCTCTAACTCTCAACTTGACCCACATAACTTCGACCTTTCCCTACGTTATATCATTATTGAAGGTAACGGTAATAGTCGGCAACAAATGTCCACGTGCTTGCTTCATAGATCTCCATATTTATTTTCTTTTGAACATAAACAGCTAACTAATTGCGTAACTTATTTTCGTAACCGATTAAGACTAATTTGTTTCATTTTGACAGTTCAACAACATTCATTGCAATATTTACGTTGTTAAGCAGGAGGAGGAGCTCGTGGCTAAGTAATAACAGCCACTCGGGTCGATCCATCAGGTTAAGCTACGCTTGCCGGGGTTGGTCCGTGGATGGGTGACCATTTTCACATATCGAGACTCCTCCGTGCCTCGGAAAGCACGTTAAGCCGTTGGTCCCGGCTGTCATTTGTGGATCTTTGACAGTCGTTACGAGTCGTCAGAAGCACGAAAGTCTAACAACCAGTCTAACCAAGGGGTATCGTATTACCCAGTTACTGGGTTGTGGAGGTCAGATAGGCAGTCGCTCCATGTAAAATACTGGTATTCAGCTGCATCCGGTTAGACTGGAAGCCGACCCCAACATAGTTGGGAAAAGGCTAGGCAGATTGATTTACGTTGTTGAGCAAAATTTTTTTCCAACTTATGAAGCAATGGATTAGACATTTGTTTCAAACCGATTCCAATTCTGATTAATTGATGAAAATTAAGGGCGCACCCTACCTCAGATTTTATCCCGCTCGCACCATACTACTCGCGACCTGAGTGAGAACGAGACGGAGTGGGGCGCTAGCGGCTCTAAAGCGTCGAAAAGTTTAGGTAATTGCTTTTTACGGTGAAAATAAAGGTAATTAAAAAAAAATGGCACACATAAGACCTGCTTTATAGTTAGTTCAGTTATCATGCAAAGTTTCATGATCCTAATTTGAAGTATTTTTTTAATACCAGCGCGCAGCGGTTTATAATTCTGTGCAGATACCTCTGCACAGAATTATAAACCGCTGCGCGCTTCGGATTTTTTTTCTATCGAGAAAATTTTATGTAATCGTGTTTTCGCCTCACATAAGACCTAGCATCAATCCTCAACTTTAACATATATTTATATACAAATTAATGCTGCAGTATTTTCGGCATAACAGAGGATCATGCTAAGCAATTTGTTGCGTAATACACAATCATGTGTATTACGCAATTAATTTTCGTTTCTTTCAAGTGTTGCTACTGCGTGCTATTATAGACCGTATCGACATTCACATTTGTCTTGAGTGTAGGTACATAATGTTCAAACGATGTAGTTTTATTGAGAATATTAAAGTTTCAGACAATGGAGCTGAAATTATTGAACGAACTTTACTGTAACTGTGAGTACAATGACATTATTATGTACTACAAAAGAATATGATGTTTTTCCAACAGACAATTTCTAATATTTTTGATGCATTGAACACACACACACACACACACACACTATGAAGATTTTTTGACAGCATTTATTAATAGGTTATATTTTTCTTAAATGTACTTTAATGTTATTTACATACCTTATAGTTTAGGAAATAACACTGATTAAGTAGTATAATTTATTCATTTAATATAAGAATCACAATAATATGTTATCAAAATACATCTCAATACGTATTCAGCTCATTTAATAATTTTCAAAAGTATTTTTTAAATTACTTTTAAGGTGTTTTATTTGTATAAATTAAACCACTACATAAACGCATTTTCTTTCTTTATTACTCAGACATTTTTCAAACCCTAACGAGTGCTGCCATCTACCATCTGCCAAGACGTTGTCATAATGTTCTAGAGCTCATCAGGATAGTAAACAGCCCACCCCATAATGAGGTTAACGTCGTGATAATATCATTAATGGCACGCTTATGGTCGTAAATAATACATTAACTACTAAATTGAAGTTATATTTTCTGTTATATTTATGGGAAATAACATTAATCACGGTAGATTAGGGAGGATTCTAATTAGTGGGAAGTCTTGGAAAATGAGAAACGTTTCAGACAAATTAATATTTTGATGCTAAGCGATAATCTCTGTCTATTTCAAATATAAATATACGGTGCATTGGGGCAGTAACGATAACTGTATTTATTTCGATTGATGATAATTTCTACCAAGCGCAGTAGCATTTTTGTGTTGGCAACATAATGATAAGATGCTATTTTATCGCCGGCCGTCTCTCACTGTCACTTTAGTATAAAAATGCGGCTGCGTTTGGTAGAAATTATCATCAAACGGAATGTAGGTACCCATTATCGTAATGAACCCATTATACTATAACTACTCGTAAATAACTTGTGGAACGGTATCGTCAAAAAAGGTAGATGGGCCTTTATTTTACGATACCTTTTTTAACGCTCATACAGGGGGCCAAGTCTACTAATTTACAAACGTGTCAGTGGTCTCACAATGATCAGTTTTTGACAGATATGCCATACAAAATCGTCAAAAACTCATCATTGCGAGACCACTGACACGTTTGTAAATTAGTAGACTTGGCCCCCAGATTGCTAGTCCAAGCGTCAATTCAAATACCTTTGTGACAAGAAAGTGATGATGGTTCCGTTTTTACCCGACTATGACTATGTTTTTATGAGACTTTAGTTTTTAGTAGTTACGGGTCGTCAGAAGTCTGTCAACCAGTTTTACCAAGGGGTATCGTTTTACCCAGTAACTGGGTTGTGGAGGTCAGATAGGCAGTCATTCCATGTAAAATTATTCAGCTGCATCTGGTTAGACTGGACGCCAACCCCAACATACTTGGGAAAAGGCTAGGAAGGAAGAGGATGTAAGGATGAAGGAACCTTTACTACAATTCGTTATAATTCAATATATTTTTCGGTCACCATTTTCTCTACAGGTAAACAGCGACATTATTCCTCATGAATAATTCATGTTTCATTTAGATTTATTTGTATCTTCTCTCGCTTGTCACCTTGCGAATTGTGGGATGACTTACAAGTTCCGACTGGCGCGGCTAAGCGAAATAGATTAGCTTTTTGTAAGGTTACAACCTTGTGGTGTGGCGGCATCTACATCGCCACATGCGAACTACACATCAAAGACCTGTCGTCACAAATTCTGCATCGCGCAGTTAAAGTTTACCGCGCGATCAACATGTATACAAGATTCCAACATCAATCGTTGTGCAGTTGCCCGCCAGACACAACACCCGTCTGGTCGGAGGATCCTCCCATTTCTATGGAGTATGAGTGAACTTTACACCCTGTTCTGCCTCTAAAGTGGTACGATAAGGAAATTTAATTGTTTATCAAATTCCCGCTATTACGTCAATTTGCCGTGTTATAACAATTTCAAACCACTACTGTGAAAGAATGACACCATAAATCTGTAATCTTCACAACAAAAAGTTAAAGTTTATGATAGTAAAATTACACTTGCGAGTGTGTTAAATCTTATCACCACTATCTAACGGAGATGTGAGGGCCCACAAATGTGGCGGGAGATAAGATATCAAGATTTATCCTTGAGTGTGACTAGATGACCAAAAACTCGACACAATTTTGGCAGTTAGTCTACCAACCCCAATAGACAACCAGCCCCTGTCTCCCCTAATTTCTCTGACTGTTCATGGATTTTGTGGTTAATTGTATTGTTATCGAGTAAATACTGGTATTTAGCTGCATCGGGTTAGACTGGAAGCCGACCCCAACATAGTTGGGAAAAGGGTAAGTAGATGATGATGCTAGGAAATAAAGGTGCTATCAAAGTTACTATAAAAGTGAATAATATTATATGCATCAATTATATGACCTTGAATTATATGCCTTCAGCAAAATTATTTCCAACGAAACCCAAGACATGCAAGGTAGTGACGCACACCTGATTAAGGGCCTATACTACCTTAAATTGCTTAGCACGATCCTCCGTTATATCGAAAATACTGCAGTATTAATTTATGAATATAATTATGTTAAAGTTGAGGATTAATGTTTGACGGAAACACGATTCCATAAAATTTTCTCTATAGAAAAAAAAAACAAAATTACCCCCAATTTGAACAATAAACCACTGGTTTTCAAAAAATACTTCAGATTAGATCATGAAACTTTCTATAATAACTGAAAAAACATAAAGCAGCGATATTTTTTTTTTTAATTACCATTATTTTCTAAATTTTCTGGAGTGGCGACCGCGTACCGGAAGAGGTAGCGTTGGAAGGCCACCAGGTCCACAAGGTGGACCGATGACCTGGTGAAGGCCGCGGGAATCCGCAGAATGCGAGAAGCACAGAACGGTTCGAAGTGGCTGTGCTTGTCTATGTCCAGCAGTGGACGTCTTTCGGCTGTAATGATGATGACCACATTTTCGCCGTAAAAAGCAATTGCCTAAACCATTCGCATCTTGGAGCCGCTAGCATCCCACTCCGACTCGCTCTGACTCAGTCCGCGAATAGTATGGTACGAGCGAAATAAAAAGTGAATTTGAGCTGAGGTAGTATGGGCTCTTAAGTTCGTAGTATAAATTTTCCGTGCCGTCCGTTAAAATGAAGGACAATTCTAAACTCGGAATATAAACGATGGCCCGGCTATAAAATCGATAAGACTTACCGATGCAGACATACCACACACCATAAATTCATGGGGAAACTATATTAGGTAATTTAGATGCTGGTAACTGATTGTTTTGTTATTTTCTTTATGAAGATCGATTGGGAAATTAGTTTGGGATTGAGAAAGCTGGGGAGGAGCTCGTGGCTAAGTAATAACAGCCGCACGGGTCGATCCATCAGGTAAAGCTACGCTTGCCGGGGTTGGTTGGTAGATGGGTGACCATCTTTTCATACCGAGACTCCTCCGTGCCTCGGAAAGCACGTTAAGCCGTTGGTCCCGGCTGTCATTAGTGAATCTTTGACAGTCGTTACGGGTCGTCAGAAGCCCGAAAGCCTGACAACCAGTCTTACCAAGGGGTATCGTATTACCTAGTAACGGCAGTAACTGGGTAGTGGTGGTCAGATAGGCAGTCACTCCATGTAACATACTGGTATTCAGCTGCATCCGGTTAGACTGGAAGCCGACCCCAACTAACTTGGGAAAAGGCTAGGCAGATAGACAGTCTAATCTTTAGAAGACCGGAATAATGAAGCAATTATAAGGTTGACTGTATAGTCAACCTTACCTTACCTTTGAATAAACATGATAATTTGACCTCATTTTCGATAGTTTCGCTTGTCAGCACAAAGTATTTGAACACTACTAAAACAATACAGAAAGAATTCCTCAGAATTCCTCTCACACTTCCATATGAGGAAACGGTTAAGTAAGTAAGTCGCTAGCAATCGTTCGCAATCGGGAACGTTCGTTAAATACGAGTAGGTCGATCACGTGCGAACCATAATTGGGAGTGTTTGTGCTCATCGCTAACGTAAAAATGCCAAGTTCTTGTAAATTACAGTTTTTTTTTTTTGGGTAAAGTTATAGGTAGGCTGCGTTTTTTGGGAAGGTTTATTGATGGCGTGGGGGGATGCCAGATATTACAAATGCGAATGTGAGTTTGTTTGTTTGTTACGCTTTCACGCTAAAACGGCTGAACGGATTTGGATGAAATTTGGCACAGGGGTAGACCATAACCTGGAATAGGACATAGGATACTTTTTATCCCGATATTCCTGCGGGATCGAGTCTAACGCGGGTGAAACCGCGGGGTGCAGCTAGTATAATATTATATGTGCGAAAGTGAGTTTATTTGTTTGTTACGCTTTCACGATAAAACAGCTGAACGGATTTGGATGAAAGTTGGCGCATGGGTAGACTATGAACTGGAATAAGACATAGGATACTTTTTATCCCGTTGGCACGTTATCGTGGGAGAATTTCCGACCTGCACGCGGGCGAAGCCGCGGCCACTGAGAGGTTTTTTTCTGATAGGCTCGAATAAATTGGGGTGATGTCTTTTATATTACGACCACCCCAATACTGCACAATACAATACAATATTACAACACGAGTATGAGGAGCTCGTGGCTAAGTAATACCAGCCGTACGGGTCGATCCATCTGGTTAAGCTACGCTTACCGGGGTTGGTCCGTAGATGGGTGACCATCTTTACATATCGAGACTCCTCCGTGCCTCGGAAAGCACTTTAAGCCGTTGGCCCGGCTATCATTTGAGGATCTTTGACAGTCGTTACGGGTCGTCAGAAGCCCCAAAGGCTAACAAAACCAGTTTTACAAAGGGGTATCGTATTACCCAGTTACTGGGCTGTGGAGGTCAGATAGGCAGTCGCTCCATATAAAATATTGGTATTCAGCTGCACCCGGTTAGACTGAAAGCCGACCCCAACATAGTTGGGAAAGGGCTAGGCAGATTGACAATACTTAAATGCGATAATAGTAACTATTCATTTTGGTCCAACTAGATTTATGGTAACAAAAAATGTATTAAATAAAACAATAAAAGTGTTTCTCAATTATTATTTTTGGAGCTTTTATTCTAGATTTTAATAAAAGCGCATTGTTTTATACAAATACATTTTACAGACAGACATTTAATATCTTATGGGGAATTCCCAATTACTTTCTTACTGCATGGACAAGAAATCTAAATGCCAAATTGAAATCATCACGCTCGGAAGACAATGGATTTGGTCGATTCCCCCAAGGATGAATGACCAAACTCGGTAATATTAGGTACAGTCAGGCTAAGTGAATCATGACCCACTTTGACGATAAATCGTTACATAAAACATAATCAGCCTATAATGTTCCCACTGCTGGGACACAGGCCTCTATGAGAGGGAGTGGGCCGTAATCCACCACGCGGGCCCAGTGCGGGTTGGTAGATGTCACATGTCTTCGATTTGTTGGTTCTAAGACATGCCGGTTTCCTCACGATGTTTTCCTTCACCGTTTTGAGAGCAGTGGTGATGAAATTATTTACACAAAGTAAAGCGCCTGTCGGGGTTCGAACCTACGACCTACAACTCGTAAGTCGCGGCCGTTACCACTGGGCCACCACTGCTCTCATAAAAAAAATCGTTAATCAAATCGTTTGAAACCGTCAAAATAACAAAGATGGCAGATGACAAGTTCGTTACCAAGGAAATGTATGTTTACGCGAATGTCGACCTAATTGTATTTGAATGTCTGTAAGAAAATAAGCTTATGGTGGGTCAGAATTCAATTTTTTCGACTGTACAATTTTACAATTCTATTTCGCATTATCTTTAGGTAAAATCAATAGGACTGGCGCTGACAACTTGTAATGGATTCAAAAGAATCCGGTGTCTTAAAAACAAAAGCTTTTATGTTCGACGTAGTCTTAATTCAGTTTGATGTAAAGGGTGTTCAATTTTAGCGTAGGTATTGTTTTTTTTACTAGGGACGTTTCTGTTAGGTATTGAACGGAAAATCGTGTTTTTTTAATGTTTATCTACATGAACAATGTTCAGTAATACCTAGTCCATTTGGGTAGGAAAAATATGGAAACAATCGTTCAGGGAACATAAAGCTACTTTCTAACCGACTTCAAAAGAGGAGGTTCTCAATTCGACTGTTTATTTTGTATGCTTGCTACGCAGTTACTCCGCCAATTAAGAATTGATTTTTTTTTTTTTTTTTTTTTTGTTAGGTCATGCTTCAGAAGTGACTCACTTAAAAAAAAACACACACACAAAACATTTTTCACTTCAAAGTGAAAAATGTTTTTTATATCGGAAGTCGGTGGCAAAATACGAAAATTCAAAACCCTCCAACACTTTTGTAAATAGTTTTTCCATTTCTTACTTTCTCATGATATGAAGAAAGAAACTGAGATAAATCATGGCTGTAATCATTACACTGTCAATAAATTAAGAAAAAAATATAGGTAGGTAGGTAGATAATGATTTCTTTGTTTGGTACTTACTTGTTGAAAGGCCTACATTGTCCTCCCATGCCTACCAACACTGTAATTTGAAGTATTGTAAAAGCCAATTATTTTTAAAAGAATAACCATGGAGTTTCTTGGCGGTTCTTCTCCATAGGAAACGACCAATTGGAACCGTGCACCTAGCTTCTGACGTTTTATAAGTGCCCATGTAGGTTTATGTGAAATAAAATTTTTTTTTTGACCTTGTATTAATAAAGGGTACGTTTCTTTAAAAAACAAAATACAGAAATACTATCAAATAATTTAGAGTAGGTATCAATGTAAAACTCATTACTTTATCGTTTCCATTACCTTATCAGAAACTGTACACATAATTTTCCCTACAAACTGATAAATGTTAAAATTTACTCAAAACGGGTAGACACGGCGGCACCTGATTTATTATTTAATCTGTGGGAACGAGAAAGCGCCTGCTTTCATAAAAGGAACAACTTTTTACGCGAAACAAGATATACTCCGCGTAAACGGTTTTAACTTAGTGGTTTGAAAAAAGAACAATGTTATTCTTGAGTTTGTTATAAAAAGGAACTTTTTTGTTTTTTGTATTTAAATTCAGATTTCGGTACTTTGTAGTGAAAGCCGAATTTTCCTTACGAAGCTAGTTATGACAAAATTAGTTTTATGACATTAATTTTACTGATAGTTTCACCATGCATGAAGTAGTTTTATCAATAATAATAGTAAGGCCTGTTATACACGATTTTCTTTCCGTGAAAAATTAAGGTTTATTCGTCGTGTGTAAGCACGGGCGCCAGTGTTGCCATCACTAATGGAAGCTTGTTGATGGACACATTTTCTCTACGGCGCGGTTTATACACCGTGACGTAAAGAAACCGTGCCGTGTAAAGGGTCTAAACCGCCGAGTCTATGTAGAACCATACAATTTTGTGCAAGAAATATTTGTATAACGAAGGAGGATACTTTGAAAATTGAATTATTCCCATATGGGCTAAATAGGGATTGAAAGCTTGTAAGGAAACTCGTAATTTATGCCGATGGGAATCAGGCACATGGCTTGTACACACAGAAAAAAAAAAAAACGCGGGACATACATGGAGATGATTCGGATAGGAATCCCACGACACCAGGGACCAAATTTTTTTTTGGACGTCTTTTTTCCTACCACCCTGTATAATAACTAACTGTGGTATTTCTGAATTTTATTGAATTTTAAGGTTCTGTTACAAAACGAGCGCATCTCACCTTGGTAATAACCAACATTAAGCTACATTTAAGGGGCAGGACCTCGTCAAGCTCGTTTCTGATGGCCAACTCTAGCACCGCGTGGGCCTCATTGATCAAATCAAATAGTGCCTCCCCGGCTTCCTGTTACCCACTTCCGTCCTTTTTCACGAAATCACTCCCATAGATTGCAGGAAAGCGAGAGAAAAGAATGATTACACATCAATTTAAAAAAAAAGTCTGTTGCTTTGCCCAATAAAATGCTTGTCTACTGCCGACCTATGTCCAGCAGTGGGCGTTTTTCGGCTAAATAACGATGATTACCGGCTAGAAACTAGATCTTCATTCCTACTTCAATTAATCGGTTTGTTTGTCGTTTGTTACAGAAAATTCATCCCTCTACACATAATAGAAGAGGACAGCTACGAGAAAGATGTACTTTTCTACGTCAACCTCGGTGACCCGGAGTTACTTGGGGGTAAGAATTATTTTTATTATTTAATCTTATTCTTATATTAATTTTATTCTTATATTATTTTTATTACTTAATTTTATTCTTAGATTATTTTTATTATTTAATTTTATTCTTATATTATTTTTATTAGGTATTTAATGTTATTATTTTATATTGCCTATGACTCTTTTGTTCGCGATAGCCAATGGTGATGCATTGTAGACGTTCATTGATTTACTGATAAAAGAAACTGAAAATTATTTGTGCCATTGTATATAAAAGAGATAGATTTGTACGTAGGTTACCTATCCAACATTCGATTTCCAAAAACAGCACAGTGTCACACTTAAATGACACGTAGAAATAAGACGGCATGTCGTAATTATTTGGTGCGAAAAAGAGACAGGACGAGGAAAACTAAGCTTAACTAGCCAAGTTTTGAGGTGCTACTTGCAGTTACCTACCTACCTCTTTTTATTTTTAATACCTAATATTACGTGAATTGGAAGGAATTAGTAATCACCAATCCATTGATTGGTGTTTACAAATTCCTCCATTTTTCCTTCCATTTTTTCCTGATTTTCTTGTAATTTGTTCGATAGATTTAGGTTTCTATTCAAAATCAATGGACGTAAACATGTGGCTATCATAAGGCATTTCGGACACTGTACAGACACTTTGTAAAAAAAAATAGGTAGGTAGGTAGGTACCCAATATTATTATGTGTGTATGATAGTCCCATCCAACTAATTTGTCGATACTAAAACTCTAATACCCGTTATCACTAACACTGAAAAGTACGTTGTTGAACTTTCAACGTTCAGTTGAGCGTCGAAGGTCGATAATCCAAGTGCGCGCTTTTATTTTGGTGAACATTTAGGTGTCATCTAGTATTAGTGAAAATGGGTACCATAAACTTAGTAAATGCTGATCCAACTTCGGCTGATACAAGTTGGGACAAAAATGCTTTAGCAAAAAAAAAAAGATATAATTGGTTTTATTGGGACTTTCATACAGAAAAGTGTAAAGTAATAAAAGTCTTATTATACGTAGATTTAGAGATACATTTCAAATGAATATTCTATTAGAGATTTCAATAATTTGAATTGCAAAAATTAAGCCGGCGTGATTTGGCCTGTCAATTTGGATCGCGATAAATTAAAATGAAGATCTTTAGAGATTGAACGAAAATATTGGTTTCTGATGTTCTGTTCGATTTTAATTCTTTTGAATGGTTGTAAAAACAGGATGGGTCGTACTGATTGCGATATTGAATTTCGATTACAACACTAATTGTTTGGAAAGGATTG
Source organism: Lithophane socia (assembly GCA_947522985.1). Classification (NCBI taxonomy): domain Eukaryota; kingdom Metazoa; phylum Arthropoda; class Insecta; order Lepidoptera; family Noctuidae; genus Lithophane; species Lithophane socia. The sequence goes on along the minus strand of OX383270.1, from coordinate 13,147,268 downwards.
ATTTGATGTTGTAGAAAGGTATTAAAAGTAATTGATTGTACAGGATATAATAATTAAATGATAATAATTATCCTTTATTTAATTTAAATACTTATAAATTATATTTTTAAATATAAGAATATAAAAAAATAAAAACATTTAAATAAAAATAGGGTACTCATAATAAATGATTAATATTGAATTCCATCCAATTTTACAGATCAAATCACCAAGCATTTTGTTATTAGTTAGTACTAGATTCTAGCGCATGTTTACAATATCAATAAATGCTCATAATTAGAATAGCATGACGTTTATTATACCAGTTGTTAGCATGTATATACAAACATAGTCTGGCATTTGGTTACTTAATTTTGATTTAATTAATATTTCCACTACTGGATATAGATTGAAATACATATAACTTAAATGAATGAATAGTTAGTCAAAGGTTAATATTGTATCTATAGTTTATTTATTACAGTTTGTTCATATTTCAACGTGAGTAGTTAACTGATAATTTTCTATCACTGACTTAGCGTGATTTAAAAAGCATCATATCGATGAAATTTTGTTTCGATAGCTTTACAAAAATGTATCGAGTCAAAACAGCTTTTTTACACGGCTATCGATACAGAACATATATTATTATTAATGAAAAGTAAGTAAGTTATTATTAATAAACTAAGATTGTAACAAAATTATCCAAAAAGTGTGAAATGTGACCAAACTAATTAAATACACAGCAATATTTAAACAGCAACAATTTAAAAATATCTCCTTGCAATATTGTAAAGTAGGTTTAGTACGCGCGCGACTGCTAGTCACCGCTGTCTGAGTATGTGAGTGGTGAGATGGGGAAGGGTGCCATTGAAAACATTAGCAGACTGAGTCGCTGCTACCAGTCAGGTCAACGAAAGCTGATCATGAAAACAGCGCGAAATTAAAAAAAAAACAAGACTGTTTATCCCTGTACATAGTGCGATAACACCTTTTGATACTTGAAATTTGATTTAATTTAAATGAAATTAAATTTCAATTATCAACACGAATTATCGCATTATGTTTATGGACAAACAGTCTTGTTTTTTTTTAAATTTCGCGCGTCTTTTCAAGATCAACATTTGTTGGACAGACTCTAGTTTGCCTTTGTCTACCTCCCCGGGCTCACCGCTCACATACCTCGGCCGGTGACTAGCAGTCGCGGGTGGACTATAATTTACTACTCAATACTTGCAGTCGAAGGAAATTAATTGGTAAGCAAATTGTCTATCAACTTAAATTGTCTGTATATTCAAATCAAAACTGTAATTCTTTGACACTTAAATGGTAAGCAAATTGTCTATCAACATAAATTGTCTGAATATTCAAATCACAACTGTCATTCTTTGACACTTAAATGGTAAGCAAAATGGAAAGCAAATTAATTGGTTAGCAAATTGTCTATCAACATAAATAGTCTGAATATTCAAATCACAACTGTCATTCTGTGATAGTTTGTTGTGATTTGAGTATATCTATAGACAATTTAAGTTAATAGACAATTTCAATACAGACAATTTAAGTTAATAGATAATTGGAACGGTCAAAGAATGACAGTTCTGATTTGATTATTGATTTGAACAATGAATTTTCCTGACTTATACTATTTCTGTGCATTGCCCTAGTACGCAATAACCTAGAAATTAGTGTCCATCGCTTATTCTTTCCTTTTGTTTGTGCATGACATACTTAACCTATCTCTACAGAGGTGTTTGAAACCTTCCTCCCGGACGCGTCGGCTTCAGTGTCGGTACAATTTTCTCCCGGTAAGTGATCGCAAAGCAATTTATGTAATGGACGTAACGTACGCAATGGTTTTGTGAAGCGAGGAAATGTGGGTTGGTTTTCGAGGAAAATTATGGATAAAGTGTGAGGCAGTTTTTATTTTTTTTGTAGTCTTTTTTTTAAGTCCCATTCTCTGATTTAGAAAATAGAACGTTATTTTTTTGAGGTCTTCCAAAGTGTTGCAAAGGTTATTAAGTAACTAATGACATCTATTTGCCTTTCTTATGGATCTAAGTATTAAAGCTGTGCAAGGATCTTATGGCGCGTGGCCGAAATTGGAACTAACGCCGCCATGTTGCTTTTACGGTTCCGTACCCGAAGGGTGCCAAATGGAATTCTATTGCTAAACCACCGCTGTCCGTCTGTCTGTCAACGGACTCTATGCATTAACTATTTGATAGACAGTTGAAATTTTCACACCTTGTGTACCTACATATTATGTCTCTATCCGGCATTGCCGCTATAACAACAAATAATAAAAATAAATAAGTAAAAATTAAAGAGGGCTTATTTTTTATAATTATTTTATATTTATATAATTTAATATGTCTAATTATAAATAATTTTTATATTTATTTTAAAATTATACAAGAAATGTGGTTTTTTCGGCGTTTTTTGCTAAATATTGTGCGGTAGTAGGTACGGAACCCTTCGTGTGCAAGCCCGACTCGTATTTGGCAAATCAATTGCACAAAGTAAATGTTTACCCTTGTCAATATCACTCGAGCGCCAAAAGATCCAGCAGATTCTAGCAGTAATCTGACAGTTATCGTGAAGGGTGTAGATAGGCAGTTTTGCTCGGGAACAGTTCGCCGAGGCCACCTAATGAAAGCCATTTCATCTCAAGCATTCCTTTCATTCCAAGTCAAACGTTCGTACTTACCTAATTGACGGCTGATAAAGACGAATCAATTTCTTTCTTTCTTTCAATCAAGGCGGACAAGCCTCTCGTCTGTTTTATTGAAACTTCTCTTTATTTTTCAAATCTCATTTCCACTAAATTGATTGATTGTCGCCATTTTGGAAAACTTATCACAGAAACTTACATGAGATTTGACAGTAAAACAACCCTTCACAGACTTTACTAGGCAGAAACCGGCGGGAAGACTTAATTCCGGTTTTTGAATTGAGAATTTGAAATTTAATACTTGTCAAACTGTATTTAAGCATCTCAAGGTGAAAGCCGGCAAAATTCAAAATTCTTTTGCAAAAAAAGTAAGACTTGTTTTGAATTTCGCGGGCTACATTGAAGAATTCACCTTACCTTTAAAATGCTAAAGTACAGTAAGGAAGTTCTAACTTCAAATTCTCAATTCAAAAATAACAGCGGCACGCGTAGCATGACCACCGAAGAAACGGAAACTGGTTTTGTCGACGGAAGAATAGACAAAATGACAGATAAACAATCACAAACTGTCATTTTGTCTATTCTTCCGTCGACAAAACCCGTTTCTTCGGTGGTCATGCTACGCGTGCTGGTAGAGTACCAGTCCATTAGCAGCTATGAGAATATTACAAAAGTATGTTCCAAGAAACCGTACATTTTAAATAGGTACCTACTTATTAATGAAACTTGCATCATAAACATGTCATTATAATATTAATAATGCCAACGTTACGTCCATTACCAGTCGTTTGTCATCGAGAATGTATTGACGTGTTAGGCACTTAGCTGGACGCCAATATTATTAGCTATACGTACTGCAATTGTGTTTGTGTGACCTAGTTACGTCATTATACACCTTCCAATCTACCCTCTGAAACGTAAGACAGATTGCAGGAAAAATGAGATTGCTAAATGATCCGAGATATCGGTTTGCGATTGGTACGTCCGATTTCGACAAGTTTCCAACTCGATAACTTCTTTCATAGAAAATGGATTTCTGAGTACGCGAAAAAAACATTCAAAATACGGGAAAAAAATGTTGAGATGAGACGTGTAGTGTACGTGTGATGTAGATGTCTTTATGAGAAAAGGATTAATTCCGAATGATGATTCTGGAATAAATTTCAGATGAAACTTTTATTCGGTTATTTAAAAAAAAAAAGCTGTTCTATATAATTATTTATACTACGTTTACACGTTTGTAGGAAACTGCTGATTTATTTTTTAACTAGCAGTTTCCCTCGACTTCATCTGCGATCCAGGATGAAAAGCCGACGACCTTCTCCAGGTCATGGTCTAACCCAAATTTCATCCAAATTTGTTCAGCCGTTTTAGCGTGAAAGTGTAACAAAAAAAGAATCTCACTTTTGCACTTATAATATTAGTGAGGATAGTTAAGAATTGCTGTGGGATGTTAGATTAGGAGGTGTATAAATTATAATTATGAAGGTAAGTTATAAATAGTCGTTTTTTCGAAGGAAATGAAACGGTTTTTCATTCACTTGTTTTTTTTTGTCTGCGTTTTACCGAAATCCGACGGTGAGCCATATTGCGGACGGACACAGACGAGCCCGCACGACGCACCGGGGGAAGGTGTACGTGCTGGGTATCGCAGACATCGGAAGTTCCTCGGTGTGCGATGCGTGGCGGTGAACAATAACATGTTCTCTATAACATATTTTCGTTTTAGTTTTCATCTTATATGTACCTACGGACCTGACGCATACAGAACCAAATAGGTTTCTATAAAAAGCTCTAACAATTTTTTAAAGTTCTAAAATTTTTTTGAGAGATATTTTTTTTTCATCTTTTTAAGCATACGACAAAATGAACGCCCAAAAGTCCTCAAATAATTCCGTAAAACACAATTCCACATTCCCGTGAAACAGAGTACAATTGCTCCACAACTCTATGAATCGAAATGAAATCGTTCACAGTAAATCATCGGGATACCATTCGATCAGTAATATTTTACGTACATCCTGTATATGGATGTCGCTTACAGAGTGTTAATTCAGCCGTTATGGACAATGCCTAGGTATTGGATGAAACCACTGACTAATTTAGGCTTCAGCTATTTAATTGGTCCTTTTGAATTCGAGTGTGGTTTGTCAAAAGGCTTAATCATGTGAAAGGGCGGTACCTAGCTGCAGAATGGTAAACGGTTTGTAATGTTTTGTATGAAATATGTTGATAAAGTATAATATAAATGCAGGCTGCTGATTGAAAGTGCATCAGAGGCTTGGCTCGGATACCGGTTAAACTTTTAAACCGGTATGATCCAATACACTTATCGCAAAAACCTTTACATGTCGGTTTCGTTTGCACAAACCGGTTTTTTTAAACCGGTGTTTGGAAGCTTATTGTATAAAGGTTTTTCGGAATTACCAGTTTAGAGCAATAAAAACCGGTTAATACTTCAGTTTTTATTCAGCGCGGCATCCTCACAAGTAGTCACAAGTTGCATCGCGTTTATCGATATGACATTCGTCGAATAAACCAGAAAATAAAGTTCTCTAAACGGTCGCGTTCTTTAGAAAAGTTCGGAGGAAAACCGAAATCAACCGGTATTTTTTAAACCGGTTTCGAAACTTGACCATTAGGGCTTGCTTGCAACACAAATCACGTTTTTTTTTTTTTCTAATACAAAAAATCAAAATAGTTTAAATGCCTGTATAAGAAGGCTCCGCTCTTTCAAATCATTGTCGTACGCTTATACTAACTGTGTATAATGTAACGTTCGTCTCTCAAACAGCAAAAAGCATTGCCCACAACACATTTGCAAATAAGGAAAGTCAAATAGAAACCTTAGATGGAATTGGCCAGAGTTGGCGGAAGATTTATTGATCCTACGACACCTTTCCCTTTATGTTGGTGACAAATAAGGGATTATCTCAAATGGAAAAGTTACAGAGATTGTGTGTACAAGAGACTGTATGCAAGACATACTTTCCGCACACAAACTTCAATCTTCTGGTGACTCGATCAAGGTTGGAATTTGAAAAATTCTGAACTTTACACTTCACAAACAATCTTCCATGAAATTATGTTTTTATCTTCGGTGGTATAAGCTGTGCATTGTTTATCGGTTATCTACTTTCGGAACTGCTTAATATTTACCAATCAATCTGCCTGCCTAGCCTTTTCCCAACTATGTTGGGGTCGGCTTCCAGTCTAGCCGGATGCAGCTGAATGCCAGTATTTTACATGCAGCGACAGCCTATCTGACCTCCAGAAAATTTAACATTCTTACATAATTATTATCTTTGTTATAATCAAACTCGTAACAAAAATCACGAGTTTTCTAACAAACACAATTAATTGTAATTCTGTTACTGATTCAAAAAATGAAAAAAGAAAAATTCTTTTGGTTTTCTTTTTTAAATAATTATGACAAATAAAACATTCTATTCTCAAACTCGAAATAGGTAGTCGAAATCTTAGTACGCTAATACGCCATATGTATTTGTTTACTTTTTTACAAGGTAAGGCATGATAGGCAAGTCATTTTTGGCCGAAAACAAACATGTAAAGAAAAATATATATTATGTTATTTATTATCATGTATTATCTAAAGCTTTAGGTTAGACATGAAAATATGAAAACACTACTTGAGTACTTCATAGAGAGGAGCTCGTGGCTAAGTAATAACAGCCGCTCGGGTCGATACATCAGGTTAAGCTACGCTTGCCTGGGTTGGTCCGTGGATGGGTGACCATTTTCACATATCGAGACGCCTCCGTGCCTCGGAAAGCACGTTAAGCCGGTGGTCCCGGCTGTCATTTGTGGACCTTTGACAGTCGTTACGAGTCGTCAGAAGCACGAAAGTCTGACAACCAGTCTAACCAAGGGGTATCGTATTACCCAGTTACTGGGTTGTGGAGGTCAGATAGGCAGTCGCTCCATGTAAAATACTGGTACTCAGGTGCATCCGGTTAGACTGGAAGCCGACCCCAACATAGTTGGGAAAAGGCTAGGCAGATGATGACTTGAGTACCTACTTCATAATCAACCTACGAGGAAAATACTAAGCGTGAAAAAGGTAATCGCACCACGATCCAATGCACCGAGAAATCGTATCAATCTATCAAATGGCAAGGAAATGGCTTTTTCTATCTCATTCATTTGATTCCGACCGGAAACTCGCTTCAAACCTTCAGTGTTCCATTTAACGGTATAAACAAGAAAGGGTGCTTTTTATTACTTTACTTCTGTATGCATGGAGGTCGGAAATTATCCTACGGGGCCGTACTTCTCGGATAAAAAGTATTCTTTGTCCTGACCTTAGGGTCTACTAGCAGGCGTAGCATGAGCACCGTTTTGTCGACGGAAGCGTAGACAAAAATGATGTTTCCTGTAGACAGTACGACTGCAGCAAAGTAGAAAGAGTCAACTGCACTTTTTACTAAATTCACTCTTACATAATTCGACTCAGAATTCTTTGTTTTGTCATAGGATTTATCGGTTGTCAGTGTGATTTTGACAGTAAGGATAGAAAACTTTCTTCCGAAATAGTCTACCTACAAAAAGACATAGACAAAGATCGTTAGAAATGAAAGACAAAATGACAGATTGTAGAAATATTTCTACGGTGGATGTCAAAAATGAAGAAACGAACTGTCACTTTGTATAGAAAAAGCTATGTCTATTCTTCGTAAAGATAGAAAGCGCCATGCTACGCCTGCTGGTCTACCTTTGTCGCAAATTGTATCGATATCAGAGGGCCTAGACAAGTGACAATCGCTTCCAAAGCGATTCGTATTTCTACAACGACTTTCAACAGAATTGACATAACCTTTTCGATAGCTTATGTCAGTCCTATACATTTTTGCCTTTTCCATCATCGTTATCGCTGATAGAATGTCACTTTGTCTAGGGCCTCAGAGCCCCTAGACAAAGTGACAATCTATCAGCGATAACGATGATGGAAAAGGCAAGCTTATGTCAACCCCGTTGAAAGTCGTTGTAAAAATACGAAACGCTTGTCACTTGTCTAGGCCCTCTGTTCAACCGTTAAGGCGTGAACAGATAGACAGAGTTACTTTCTCATTTTATCGGCGGCGGGTAATTGAGGCGGCATTCTCAACATTTTCCATACAAACCAAACGTGTCACCGTTTACTCGAATTATGACACTAATGACGTATAGTAACTGACGGCATTGAAGGAGATTCAAGACAGAAGTTGTGCGCTCAACGCACTTTTGGCTCCACAAATATGGCCACACTTTATGCTTTATGGCCTTTTTTTTTTATGGCAAACTTTGTCCACTTTTAAAATTCTGGTAAAAAAACACTTCCTCTCTCCTTAAACATCGTCATTAAATATAGCTCTTTCCTCCTGTTTCATGTTTATTATTGTATTGTTTATATATATATATATTTATATAGATATATTTATATAGATAAGTATATGCTTTATGTATGTATGTATTTATTGTATATGTAAATGGTACACCACTGACTACCTGCAGTATTATCTCTCCTTCGCGCTTTAATCCATCCAAAGGTTGTCTGTAAAAGATTGCTCTTAGCGATAAGACCGCCCATTGTGTCACCCTATGTTAAATTTCTACATTTGTATCTGTATTTTTTATGGTGTACATAATAAAGAGTATTCTATCTATCTATATGGCGTCTCGAGACGCTGCCTATATTTATAATATTTCCTCAATTCCATCAAGAAAAAACACGACCCAAGGTTGACACAAAAACTATAAATATTAACTATACCCGGAACTGAACCAGGCACGGATCTCCATAAAAAACAAAACTTCTGGACCCGACCATCAAAGTAGAGGTCGAATCTCAATAACTCAGAAATCAGAGGGCCCAAGACATTATGTTGATCTTGTAAGGAACCCACGTAGCTGTTATCCGTACGCGTCTCTTGAATACTTTATAACGGAACCCTAAAATGTGACGAGGATTTTTACTGGCAACTTTTTCAGGGAGTTCGTAAAACATTTTCGTAGGTATAATGTTATAAGGAACTGCGAAAAAAGTTGGAAATTGTATGTATATGGTTTTAATAATGATGAGGAGTCATGACCTCAATTTTGTGACGACTAACTCTAAAGTGAATTTATTAAAATCGACTCTGTGAAGTGATTTCATGAATGTTTCATTTTGGGAAATATAAAATAAGAGCAGTAGTCCTATTACGTAACACAAAATCACATCTCACACACTTTTGAAGAAAATTCATAATCCTTTACTTCATAAATTTTGCAAAATTCGCCTGCTCTACAACGTAAATAACGTAATAATTATTGTTGAATTGACAAAATGAAAAGCATTGCCATTGTGTGTTATGCAATTAGGCTGCTGATTTATTTGGGTAAAGTTATATCCTAAACATCTACAGTCCACATTATACTATCTTGATTCGAACTTGGAATGGTTGGAAGGCCTCCACAAGGTGGACCGATGACCTGGTGAAGGCCACGGGAATCCACTGGATGCGAGAAGCACAGAACCGGTCGAAGTGGCGGTGCTTGGGGGAGGCTTGTGTCCAGCAGTGGACGTCTTTCGGCTGAAATGATGATAATGATAATGATGATTCGAACTTTGAACTGTCGTAGTAGGTAATCCTATAATTATTGCATTCTTTATTTTAAAATTGGCAAAAAAACATCTAGTATAATAATAGGTACCTAATATTATTGCACTCGGCACTAAAATTGTTTCAATTGCAACATAACTTCAAAACTTATACGAAAACTGACAGTGCTCCGCGGTTTCACCCGCATAAGTCTCGATTCCGAGGGAATATTGGGATAAAATGTACCCCATATACTTATTAATCCAGGTTTGCCAAATTTCATCCAAATCCGTTCAGCCGTTTTTGCGTGATTGAGTTACAAACATACAAACTTTCACACACATAGTAAGATTATTTTATTAGGTAGGTACAGCTTAACTTTATATTTTAGTACAAGAAAACACGTACTAATTGCCAACACTTCGTGGAACGAATACTACTACAAAGTACAACTTTAAACACTTGTTAAATAAAACTATCACGATAAAGCCTAAGGTTACACTAAGAGTGAGGCCCCATTAGTGCGTTGCGCTGCGTTGCGTCGTCGCAGTGGTTCGATCGCTATGGTTCCGATCCATTATTATGGAGACTAATGCTTTGATCCGTTGCGACGACGCAACGCAACGTACTAATGGGGCATCGCCCTAAGAGTGAGGCCCCATTAGTGCGTTGCGCTGCGTTGCGTCGTCGCAGTGGTTCGATCGCTATGGTTCCGATCCATTATTATGGAGACTAATGCTTTGATCCGTTGCGACGACGCAACGCAACGTACTAATGGGGCATCGCCCTAAGAGTGAGGCCCCATTAGTGCGTTGCGCTGCGTTGCGTCGTCGCAGTGGTTCGATCGCTATGGTTCCGATCCATTATTATGGAGACTAATGCTTTGATCCGTTGCGACGACGCAACGCAACGCACTAATGGGGCATGGCCCTAAGAGTGAGGCCCCATTAGTGCGTTGCGCTGCGTTGCGTCGTCGCAGTGGTTCGATCGCTATGGTTCCGATCCATTATTATGGAAACTAAATGCTTTGATCCGTTGCGACGACGCAACGCAACGCACTAATGGGGCATCGCCCTAAGAGTGAGGCCCCATTAGTGCGTTGCGCTGCGTTGCGTCGTCGCAGTGGTTCGATCGCTATGGTTCCGATCCATTATTATGGAGACTAAATGCTTTGATCCGTTGCGACGACGCAACGCAACGCACTAATGGGGCATCGCCCTTAGTAAACTTTCAGAAAACAAGGCTGTTTCTGTAACTTAGGAAGATCTTTTTCATCGTAGATTTTCTCGGTGTCCTAACTATTTTATTACCTACGAACTTTGACGAACAAATTTTGCTTAGGTGCTGTAACGCTCGACTAACCCCTTTATTTATAAACGTTGCTTTAAGTTAATTAATGATTAACCTCTATATCGCCCTTGGGTCACAAAATGACCCACTTGTAGACGTCTGCTACCATATTTTTGACAGTGAAACGTGTTTTAATTTTATTTTAAGCAACGTTTAAAATGAAGGCGTTAATGTTTTTACTTTAGATGGATTCACACTTCTACAGTAACGTTGTAACTAGAGTACTCGTCTTTAGTTACTTGTACTGTGTAAACAAAAGTGTTATACGAGGGATGCGCTTAGGTAGCCCGAGAAATTCAAATTTTCTTAAATTTTTTGCAATTTGCAGGTCAGTGTCAGGTTGTATGTTGATTAAAATATGATTCACGGCCATAACAAAGATGGCTTTACAGAGTTATATTCATTAGCAATACAGATTACATGACCAGCCCACTGCCACTTCAGCTTGCTACTTAGATTGAATAAAATCAATCAATCTGCGTTGCCTTTTCCCAACTATATTGCAGTCGGCTTCAAGTCTATAGGACATAAATATATAATACCAGTATTTTACATGGAGCGTCTGCCTATCTGACCTTCACAACCCAGTAACTGGGTAATACGATACCCCTTGGTAAGACTGCTTGTCAGACTTTCGGGCTTTTTAGTTGAATAAATTAGAAGAATAAAAATTTTGCAGCAGACGAAAAACATTTGAATCCGAACTATAAATTAAATTTTATAAAAGACTAGCTGCGCCCCGCGGTTTCATCCGCGTAAGTCTCAATTCCGTGGGAATTTCGGAATAAAGTATCCTATGTCCTATTCCAGATCATGGTCTACCCCTGTGCCAAATTACATCCAAATCCGTTCAGCCATTTTAGCGTGAAAGCGTAATAAACAAATAAAACTCTCTTTCGCATTTATAATATTAGTGACTAGCTTCCACCCGCGGCATCGCCTGCGTGGTATGTCGATAAAAAGTAGCCTATGGCCTATGCCCTTCCCCGGGATGCCATCTATCTCCTTGCCAAATTTTATCGAAATCCGTTCAGTGGTTTAGGCGTGAAAAGGTAACATACAGACAGACAGACCGACAGACCGTACTTTCGAATTTATAATATTAGTACCTATGGATTATCTTTAACGAACTGCTCACACAAACATAGAAAAGAGAGAACACAAAGTAATCCGCCTTAAGTTCACATTTAAAACATTCCGCGCATTTGGGAGCAATGTGAAGAAATAAAGAAACCAGGCAAAAATTTGTTATTCAAACCATCAACTCTGAATATTTTAAACAGACATTTTGCTCCACTCACTGGAGAAAATTATTTTACTTGGGTTCGTCGGTTACTTTTGACATTTGTTCTGTATTTTTTATGTTGATTATCGTCAATATTAATGAGGAGTGAAATAAAGAAAATAAATAGATAGATTTTCTTATTTGAATCTCGGTTGGTAGGTACAGTAAACCTCTATAAGCTGTATGCATTGACAAGAATTCATTTGATTGTCTACAATTTATGGTCCATAATACTGTATCAATCTCGTACTAAGTAGTAACAGCCGCACGGGTCTGGCGATCCATCAGGTTAAGCTACGATTGCCGGGATGGGTAACCATCTTTACATTCCGAGACTCCTCCGTTCCTTGGAAAACACGATAAGCCGTTGGTCCCGGCTGTCATTTGTGGATCTTTGACAGTTGTTACGGGTCGTCAGAAGCCCGAAAGTCTGACAACCAGTCTTGCCAAGGGGTATCGCATTACTCAGTTACTGGGTTGAGGAGGCAGTCGCTCCATGTAAAATACTGGTATTAAGCTGCATCCAGTTAGACTGGAAGCCAACCCAACTTGGTTGGGAAAAGGCTAGGCATATCATGAATACTGTATCAATTTGTCGCTACAATTAAGTATCTAATGTGTAATAATATGTCTTGTGACTTCATGAATACAATATTATGGAACAAATAATAAACACCTACTAGCCTATTGTACCAACGCAGGGCAAGAGCTCTTCTCATACAGAGAAGGCACGGATGTTAATTATGTGCTGCACCGTTTGACGTCTTGACGTCATGACATCAACGCCGCGGCTGTCACTGAAAATCAGCGCTGGGGCTCTGTCTTGCATAGGGTCGCAGCATTATGCTGAGCGATGGCCGTTTTGCGTGAATGTGACGCATATTTCCCCGCAACTTGTTATTTTCGTATATCTGTCCTTTCTTAGCTTCATATTTGCCGCAAATAAACGTATTTTCTTTCTTTCTTCTTTCTAGGCAATTAAATGAATTTTTGTCGAAGCACAGATCAATTTGAGGCTGACTGCACCGACTCGTTTAGGTTTTTGATGGGTATCTAGGTATTATTTAAGATAATTTATATGTAAAAGGCCTCTTTCTGAATACTACGTACTACGATCATTAAAAAAAGGTACAAAACAGTATTCCTGTGTTGTATTTCGATATTCGGTATTTCGATATTGTTGTTGTAGTTCGAAGGGCGTAGTTTTGCCTTTGAAACTACAAGCAGCTTGAGATATATTATAGCCCTGCCAGGGTTGCGGAATAGTCCGAAAGGGATACCGGGACCCTGGCAACTGAAGGAACTCGGGTGGGTTTTAGTCAGTAAGAGTCTGACACGCCCTTCCGCTCCACCTAGAGCGGCAGAAGTCATTTGATGATTTCCCACCAAAAAAAGAAAAAGCTTGAGATATAGCAACTTTGAGTTATTGTAATAATACTGAAGTCATTTTTGTCCTTACATTTGTAAATAAATGCTTTTTATCGTAAGAATTCCTAGAATTTGCGTAAATGCTTATTGTATCCAGTAGTGGATTAATTTAAATTCTTAAACAATTTACATTTTCACAGAGTGAAAATCTAATTTAAAAAGAAAATCTAAATCAATAAAACGAAATCCTAACTTTCGAAATAGGTAAATAACTAAAGTAGATGGCCACTCCATATTATTTTAGTGAGTATCGATGTGACTAAAGCCTAGTTCACATTAATCGAGTGAACAGTAGAGTAGTACGTAGTCGAAAATACTAAATAGAAAATTTTCTTTAGTATTGATTTTTAGTACCGCATTTAGAATATATTATATCATGTAAATTGAAATAGAATAGTTTTTAAAGAGTCGAAAATCAAAAGTCATTTATTCAAATTAGGCTAAGAATCTGCAATTTTCGAACGTCAATAAAATGGTATAGCATGATCGATGAAACCAAAAATTAAAAAAAAAAACTGTTTTAGAAAACCCAATTGTGCGAGTAATAAAAACTGAACGTAAAAGTCAAGTACCTACTTGTCTTAGTCTTGAATTGAAAAGCAGTATAACATATTTTGTGCTTTTTCAAATAGTTATTTACATAAAACTCGCGTTCAACTAAACGTTTGAACGAGGCTTAAAGAATTGAGGTCGTGCCGCATCCTCTGCGCTGATTACATTATCTGTACCTGCTTGGAAACTCTAGATTCCCTAAGGGTTGCGAAGGTTGTAAATAAAATTATCTACTATTTCGCTGCAATATCGGTGGTACTGGTAACTCTGCCATAAATATTGTTAAGTGAATATAGTAAAATATTTCTGGGTTGAATACAGTAACTAGGTTAGTATGGGAAAAGCCTAATTCAGATGTAATAGCTACAAGAAGCTGTTTTAATGTTCGATGATTTTTTTTTATTTAAAATTTTGGGACTTGAATGACGTGATACGTTCAAAATTAAAAGTAACATTAAATTAAAAATTTAAAAATCATCCGACAAAAACAAAGCATCTAATAAACGATGTTTTTTTATAGCTAAAAACATTCTCGATCAATTTACCTTTCAAACAAAACCAAAAAAATGAAAATCGGTTCAGCTGTTTGGCAGCTACGATGGCGCAGACAGACACACAGATACACACGTTAAACTTATAACACCCCTCTTTTTCCGTCGGGGGCTAAAAATGGTTGACATCAAGTGCCTTGCATTTGAAAAACACAAAATAAAATGGCCGCCCTCTCAAAATGAGTTTCTTTCCTAAGCTAGAGCTACACCGAGGGGATAAACAAGGTATTAAACTTCACCATCATGAAACTTCTTTCTACATTAACCATTTATTGGCAAATTTTGGTTAAAGAAAATTTATTTCTTTAAAGAAATTTAAATTTCACAATATTTAAATACTCAAGTAAATTATAATACTTTAAAGTATATTTTTGTATGGACTAAAGCTAAAGTGATGTTATCTCTCCCCACAAAACAAGATGGCGGCTTAAATTCAACCGTGTCGGTATTTAGTATAATTTGATTGCCATAATTTAGGGTGAGCGTCCCTGTTATGTCTTCTGCTTTGGATGCCGTCTTTACTTCTCTTTTTATAATAATTGGATTTCCTCTGGCGTGTCATGTTGTAAAATAATTGGGACAAAATATCGCGTTGTGTACAGTCACGAGCAAAAATATGTATACGCTCAGCAAAATTCAATAACGATTTTCTCGTGGAATTACGATTGTAACTTTGAGATGATACCTATTTCATAATAATAGGGGTTCCAAAATACTATGTTCGTAATATCATAACGTCACAATCAATACAGTAGGAAGAAATCACTTTTAAAAGTTGCTAAGTGTATACATATTAGTGCTCGTGACTGTACCCGTGTTTCATAATTTCCTTATTTTCGAGAGACTAGAATTCTTAAATTAAATGTTTATGAATGAAAAATGGGCTCAGTCTCTCAATTTTATTCATGATCTTGTTCATTCTTTTTAATTTAGTAGTAGGTACCTCTTCAATTTCGGAGTTTCGGACCTCTCAAATAAACAAAATTATTTATTCTGAATCACATGAGAAAAAATCAATGGAGTGTCTTAAACGAGATCATACCTACTAAGGCAGACTTGGACCACAAATTACTAAATGCATTTAGTAGCGCTAAACGAATTTAAAACATCGTTTTATTTCCGTCAATGGTTTAAAGATGACAGAATGATGTTATGGACCTTACCACAAAAACTAAGACACTTGTTCAACGCGTGTCTAATGACAGATGTCATGTCCTTACAGAAATGTCATGTTTAAAAAGTGTTTAGGCTAAACAACTGATAAACACGGTTTTGTGGTAATAAGGTAAGTGTTAAATGCATTTAGTGATTTGTGTTGCCAGTGGCCCATAAACTCTGCCTTAGTTGTTTAGCTTAGTAATAAGGATTTTCTGAAATGACGTTCACTAGGCGGCAGCACTGAGACGTCAGGTCCGGGCACCTGTCAAAAGTGTCAAAAGAAAGAAAGAAAGAATAACGTTTATTTGGACACAGTTCGTGAAACACAAAATACAAATAACAAAATAAAAAATGTTTTGACAACAATAGTGTGCACCTCACGGCTGCGCCAAAAAAGGTTCATTTCAGCATTACTGTCTGACGCTGTTTGTCAAATCGCCTATGTTTTCTTTAGTCATGACTGAATAATGAACGAATGGTGACCGTCATTATACAGGGTCAAATTTTAGTCGTTTAAATCCTATTAAATTAAAATCAGGTGTTCCCTACATTTATGTTCGCATAGGTCGTCCAAATGTAGGGAACAGCTGATTTTTTTTTCGTGATTTCAGTGTTTATTCTATGGTGAAAGTTGTTCATAATTAGTACAATTATGACCCCTTAAGAGTATTTAAACGAAAATTTAACCCTGTATATTTTATATTCATTTTCAAAATGGAATGGCCTGAAATAACTAAAGCAGCCAGTTTTCTTGTCTTGAACCAATTTTCACAATGATAATAAGTAATCAATTACGCATTTGTCTTTCTGAACCTACCCTTACTACCGCGATTGGTACGCTGATACCTCCAACAAATAGTTTTACGGTTGGTCGTATCATATACTCTCGACACAGCACGATTCTTCCCTATTGTCTCCATGAGAAGAACCATGAGAGTGTTATTCTATAAAGTTCATCTTCAAACCTCACTGAAATTACACAATTTGATACCAAACTCCGAAACCAAGTTTGTAGAAAGATTTAAATTGTTCGATTTGCCCTCACCGTACTTAGGTCGAAAATGTGGCCATACTGAGAATAGCACGCATGGAACGATAGATTATGACAATACTATCAAAATGTAATTGTCAACGAAACAGAAACGTGACAATCTTTTGACGCGGTCGGGCGAATCTATCGATTTAAATCTTTGGGTTTGTAAATAAATCGTCACGGATTAGTACATCGACACCGTACGTATTACGAAATGAAGTTTATAGAATAATACTAAGTTAGTGCACTTTTAAAACACCCAAAGAACCTACTTCTAATTCTTGATATTTATTTTACATTCTTCCTTCTTCTTTCTGCTTTCTGTCACCGGAACTGTATCTATGTGTGCACAAGTAAGATTATGGTTTGTTATTTATTAGTACAATACGCGCAAATCTATATGAGCGCTCGGAAGTTGCACGCGAGTGGCCTGAAAGTATATTAATAGCTAATGATGTTTGTGATGAACAAATATTCCTATAAGTGCCTGTAGGTACTATTAAAAATATTGTAGGTATTTAAGTTATTCTTTTTAAATAATTATTTTGCTAGTATTTAAACTTTTTAGCCCACTCGCGAGCAACTTCACTGATATCATGAAGTTTTGCGCGAACTGTAATGCAACCAATGTTATAGTAGGTACTTAGATGCGACTCAATGATGATGATAAGTTATAAAAAGACAAAATATTTTCCAAATAACTTTTTAACTAATTTTTCTCCTTTTGTGTGACGTATCTACCTAATATAACTTATCACTGAATGCTACACATTAGTGCTATCTTACACCGCTTCGAAAAAAATTGTAATTATTTTACTATTACCAGAAAAGACCGCAATTTAGCATATTTTCATCCATCATTTTCCAAGGTTTCAGGGTAATTTC
Source organism: Lithophane socia (assembly GCA_947522985.1). Taxonomy (NCBI): domain Eukaryota; kingdom Metazoa; phylum Arthropoda; class Insecta; order Lepidoptera; family Noctuidae; genus Lithophane; species Lithophane socia. Next base: position 13,129,792 of record OX383270.1, on the reverse strand, counting down.
TTCATCCCTTTCAGAACATTTAAGATTTTCAATATTTATTGAATAAAGGCGAGTTTCTGGTTCACGACTCATTATTTTATTAGGTTATCAAAAAAAAAGACAGGACGAGAAAAAAATAATTATACCTTAGTATATGCCTCTAGTTTTTCAAGTAAACCCTTCATATCAGAATAAAGCAATACTGCTTAGCGGCTGAAATAGGGACCAATCCAGTATGCAAGGGTAAACACCGTTGTCACTCAAACCATGGGTAGTTGACTTATATATAAAAATAAATGACCCAGTAACAACAAATAAAAACCTTATTTTCATTAAAAGATTTTAAAAAGTAAATATCCATCACTGTCCCGATACTCATGGATACGCGTTCGAGAGAGCTGCGAAACAGCTGACGGCCGGTCATGTAAAGTCCCGCGCGCCCCGCCCGACCCCGCCAACCGCAGGTGTTGAGACGCAAGTTTGGTGCCCGTGCGTGTAGGGTGAAATATTCCTGTGGAAAAATGTAGATATTCTTTAAAATAAAAAGTTGTATTTTTCCATTGATTTTACGTTCTATAAATGAAACCAAACCACTGGTTTCAAGGATAACGGTGTTTACACTAACACCCTGTATACGAGGATGTGGTACTTTTGGACAGACAATCTCCTTTATTACGAGTTACGAGTACTTGATAAAAAAGAAGAAACTACTTAAATAAAAAACACAACGTTTATTCAGCTTAGGTGCTAATTTTGCGATCTATTCTCGTCATTCTGCAGTCCCGGGAAAACGCCAGTCCAAAATGTCACGATAACTTGTCCTTCAATTTACTTTAACATGGTACACACTAAGGCTACACATCAAGCTATACGTACATTTCCAGTTTATGCTGATCTCGCATTGTTTATGGTTTTCGTACAATGCGAGGTCAGCTTATACTGGAAATGTATAGCTTGATGTGTAGCCGTGTGTACGTATATTTCGTAATCTCATATTTTTATTTATTTATTTATTTATTGTATGTCACAGGTGAAGCATAATATCTAATTGACGATCATATTTTTTCATCGTATCATCATCATTCGTATTTATTGGTATTGATGCTAAATAGAAAGGGTTTTCGTAATACCAAGTAACACAATAGGCAGTAATACCATGTAAAATACAGCTGCATCCGGTAAGACTGGAAGCTGACCCCAACATAGTTGGGAAAAAGCTATGCAGATGATGATCGACAGGTACACTCTCCGATCCACTTTTGCCATCGAAAATTCCCGAATCGGGGTAGTTGGTCCGGTAAAATTGTGTTAGTAGATCGAGAACCGTGCAAATATACGCAGCCACTGAGCGTGAAATACCCGGCTCAGTAAAACGGATCGGATCGGGACGTGTTAATCTAACTGGCAGATTATATGTTTGGGGATTTAATAATAATATTGCTATTGCTAACTAGTTTTTGCCTGCGATGTCGTTTATCCCGGCTGTCATTTGTAATATTTGACAGTCGTTAAACGAGTAGTCAGAAGCGGGAAAGTCTGACAAACAGTCTTTATCAACGGTTATCGTATTACCCAGTAACTGGGTTGTGGAGGTCAGATAGGCGGCTGCTCCATGTAAAATACTGGTATCTAGCTGTATCCGGTTAGACAGCAGGCGTAGCATGAGCACCGGTTTGTCGACGGAAGAGTAGACAAACATGACGTTTCCTGTAGACAGTAGACAGTACGAGACGGCAACAAAATAGAAAGAGTCAACTGCACTTTTTACGAAATTCACTCTTTTAGATAATTCGACTCAGAATTCTTTGTTTTAGCATAGAATTTATCGGTTGTCAGTGTGATTTTGACAGTAAGGATAGAAAACTTTTTTCCGAAATAGTCTACATATAAAAAGACCTAGACAAAGATCGTTAGAAATGAAAGACAAAATGACAGATTGTAGAAACATTTCTACGGTGGATGTCAAAAATGAAGAAACGAACTGTCTCTTTGTATAGAAAAAGCTATGTCTATTCTTCGTAGAGATAGAAAGCGCCATGCCACGCCTGCTGGAACCAGACCCCAACAAAGGTTAGGCAGTTGATCAAATAGAAAATATGTGGATTTTTCTTTAAGTTATTAGTGCTTAAAAAATTGACATACGAAATGAAGTACCTACGTTTCTATGAAAACTTCACAAGTACTTTAATATTCCATTATTCGACTTATGTCTGATCTGAGCAAGCATGAATCTATTTTACGTGAACAATTAAAACAATTGAATTACTCAATTTGTAATCAAAATAAATTACTTTTTCATTGGATCGTCAAAGGGTTTCATTACATAAATTAAAATTTAATTGCATTTGTTTACATTGTTACTGTACTTGGTACTTAAAGTGTTACGATTTTCAGACGTGACTCCAATTATTTTCCAATCTAATTATTCTTAAGAGCATTCTGAAAGTTGGCAACGTCGAAAATAGCTGTCAAATATTTCGCTGTTTTCAATGGTTCATTATTGAAAATAAAAATGGGCGAATGAAATGTGCACTTATTATTTTTTCCAACTGAGAAGAGTGAATTTACACAATAATAATGACGTTTCTGTAACTGCCTCATTGTGTGTGATAGTGGTGTCAAAACGAACCGAAAACGCGATCATTTTTGACGCGGTAAGGCGAATCTAACGATTTAAATCTTTGTTTTTTTGTGAGAGTAAGGATTTTGACAGTCTCAACTGGGTATTTTAAATGCGGTTTTTGTGTTATCTCCATAAAGGAGGTTATGGCTCCTTCCATAATCATGCCTTTGTATTTATTATAGTTTCGGTTTTCACCTTAAAGACCCGTATTAAAACCGCAACCCTGTTCTACATACATTCGTCAAAAGAGTACATATTTACGGAACTATAATGACAGCGTTTTTCCACACGACATATAGATATAATACGACGCTGAAAAACTCGGCTGAAAATGAATGGCCTACCGTACAAGTACGCAACGTCCGCTGTTTTCGCGTTCTAGTATTTTTGTTCAGACGTACCTTATACTGGTCTAAACACACCGGGATGACAAAACGAGTTGGTATCTGGTATTCCTTCACTAGAAAGTAAAGATTTTTGACATAATTATCATCTAATAAATAATTGGAAAAAAAACACTAGATAAATCGAAATTTCGTTCGTTATGAAAAAGAAAACGATCGTTACTCAACGTCTCTTGAGATCTCCAATACCAATCTCTTATAATAATTACAATATACAAAAAAATAACAAAATCGTAAGTAGGTAGGTACCTATTCGACCTCGCAATTGCTTTACCACTTTTGACAACATAGTCATAATAAGCTTATAATGTTCCGACTTCTGGGACACAGGCCTCCTCTCTTCGAGAGGGAGTGCGCTGTATTCTACAAGAGGGCTCAGTGGGTTGGTAGATGTCTTCAAATTTTTGGTTCTAGGACATTTCCACACGATGTTTTCCTTCACCGTTTTGAGAGCAGTGATGATGAAATGATTTAACTACACAAAGTAAACTGCCTGTCTAGGTTCAAAACCACGACCTACAACTAGCAGGTCGGGGCCGTTACCACTGGGCCACACCAGCTCTCTTCCCAACAATTCCAAGTAAATTGAAATTGCCCTAGATTTGAAACCATGACATTACATAGACAAATAGACGTTGTCGTTTCATGACGTGTAAGTGACATTCAACCTTAGGGTGATCAAGCAAGGTGGTACCTACTTAAAATTAATTTTAATCTGTCAAATTAAGTCGAGTACGACAGGCACTTTTGTAAAGAGCTCGATGTATTCGGAGAAACAGACATTATCATAATTACAGTCGAAATAGGAAAATTGTCATTGCTCTTCGCTTACTTAATGAATTAATTTTTAATATTTACGTCATAGTGTACGCGTAGGAATTTAAAGTAGTTAGGTACAGTCGACCTCGTAATCACTTTATCACTTTTGACAACAATTCCCAATAAACTTTCTAAAGTAACTAAAGTTGAAAGTATCTAATTTTCTCAAACATGGTTCTGCGATAGTTTCTGTTTGTTGTCCGTTTTCAATAACTGGCTTGTGGAGGTCAGGGGGCTTACAACAGCCACTTTGGCAGAATCATAATAGGAAAATATTATTATGGATCATCGTAAAATGTCACAAACTGATAATTCATAGCACCGCAGATCATCTGTGGTCTGCTGACAGTTTTCTATGGAGATTCGTAAAACGTAGAGGAATTGCTAATGACAGCTGGAAATTCAGGGAATGAATCGCTTTTAGAGGAATTGCTAATGTGGCCGTTTTAGGCCCACAGATAGGCAGTCGCTCCATATCAGCTGCATCTGTTTAGACTGGAAGCCGACCCCAGCATAGTTGGGAAAAGGCTAGGCAGATTGATTGATTGGTACTCAATATTTATAGAATTTTAGAAAAAACTGGATCAAATAGAGTACTAACCGAAACTAACGTTAGTACTCATCTATTCACTATTCGTATCGCTTCGTACAACGCCGAGTCAGTGGAATACCAAATCAGCTATCATTCGTACAGTGATGCCTGTCATTCCGGCTAAATTCCAGTCCCGCATTTTCGGGTGAAAATACGTTTTATTTCAATGTTGTGACGTTTCGACCTTGTTGTTTATAGGATAATCAATATCCTACAATTCTATGTGGATTATTGCAAAAATTATATATTTTGGCACATCACAAAAAAAAAAATTGTGGTTCTCTTGTAATTATTTACGTCATTATTACTGGCCACCGCAGATTTTGCATTTTTTTTTCTATAGGTACATTGATACAGTTGTTCTTAACTGTTTTACATAATATATTAACAAAGGTTTTATTTATTAACTAGCGACCCGGTTGAAAAACATCAAGATTACTTAGTTATTATGAATTTTTCGACGCCATATTTTAGATATTAGTTGTTTATTTGTACAGTTAGTTTTATTTAATTTTATTTAATATTAGTTACAAAATTGTTTAGTGTTAGTTATTATGTAACTTTAATATTAACGTATTATACACGGAATAAATTCTCTAATGTCCGCGTTGTTCTTCTAGAACAACGCGGACATACAGACAAACACGCAAAGTGACTTTAATTTATAATATGTAAATAGAAGTGAATTCTTGTCCCCAAATAATATCTTCTTCAATATTCAATCAATCTCTTTAATGATATTCTTCAATCATTTTTGAGGCTGGATTTATTCCTAATCTAGTGCTATTCATTGGCTTAGGGTCTCCATCCCCCAACCGGAACATCGCGTTAGACCCAACCCGTGCACGTCTTATTTAAAATTCTACTCAGCCAAGACAATAGAGAATGAACATTGCATACATTATACAGATCACGTCCTACCCTTAAATATAAGTACGTATAAAAAGAACCACCCTGAAGCTATTATCCAGAACGAGATGACTTGGCAGATAAACGACAAAGTTACATTATTTTAGTTTAAAACTTTTATTTGACTTTGACTTTGAGATTTTTTTTTTTAACTTATATTTTGCGCAAACTTTTTGCTAATCTTTAAACAAACCTTTAAGGGTCAGTTCAAACTGCGACCTTACGGTGCTAATCATTGTGCATTGCATGATATTGCGCATACATTATTGTTAGTGTAGGAGCCGCCTTAGACAATAGAGCCGTCAGCGCATACTGTACATCAAATGATAACAGCACAGAAAATACCTAATTGCTGGGATACCACTTTTATTTAAAGGTGTGAAAAAAATTTGTTTACGATAGTGCGCAATGTAACGCACGGATTTAAAATTAAGATAGTTATAACATTTAAAGCTTGCTTTCTTTAAAAAACGTCTGAAAAAGTTGGAACTGTAACCTTCAATATCTCCATAACCAGAAGGTTCCCAGGTATGGTCCGGAACAATTAAATGATCACAATGACGGAATAGAAATGCCACTCGACCAAGTCCCATAATGTAGCCAGTTTCTAATAACCAGTGATATTTATCACTGGTTATTAGAAACTAGAACATAGAACATGGAGACAATAGCCTGCCATCCATTTGGATGGCAGGCTATTGTCTCCATGTTCTATTGCGGATATTAAAGCTACTATCAGTTTCGCAATTAGGAGGATAAACCGGATTGATATATGGAATCTGAACCATTTCATTAGCTAACTAGTGGAACCCATTCACTGTTAGTATGATCAAAATTTTGCTCTCCGAACAGACAATGCACAGTTTAAACCACTATACTTAATGGTATGTTCCTTATTATGTATACAGGGTGTTAGGGTAAACACCGTTATCCTTGCAAAAAGTGGTTTGGTTTCATTTATAGAACGGAAAATCAATGGAAAGCTAGAAGTTTTTTTTTATCTATATTTTGCCACAACATACGCAAGTTCATCTCAACTTGCGTCTCAACACGGGCGGGGGGTGCGGGACGTGACCTGACCGGCCGCGAGCGCGATCCCTCCCTCAGTCAGTCAGCTGTTTCGCTAGCGAGCACGGTGTTGTATAGAAACTTTAAAAAATCTTTTAATGGAAATAACGTTTTCTTTTTGTTGTTTTCGGTCATTTTTTTATATTTAAGCCAACTACCCATGGTTTGAGTGACAAGAGTGTTTACCCTTACATCCTGTATAATGATGAACATGTAAACAAATTGATACAGATGTGGATGCCAATTTGTAGCGCCACTTCCAAATCGAGTGCTTTGATTTGAATATTTTAAATTCGAAATACCATTTTAACGATGTGTTTCGATGATTGTTGAATTATAATTTAACAATGTTTTTCTCACCACTTTTTCATATAATGTATGTGTTTGAAAAAGGACACCACTTTACACAAACTAACGTGTTTATTAATTCCCCTTATGTAAATTTCATTCACATGCTTTTAGCGCTCGTAATGAGTGAAGTTTCTAGTTTATTAGAAAAATATATTATACAACTAGCTGGCAGACCGCGGCTACGCCCGCGTGGTATGTCGATAAAAAGTAGCCTATGTCCTTTCCCAGGCTGTAGACTATCTGTGTACCAAATTTCATTGAGATCGGTTTAGTAGTTTTAGCGTGAAAGCGCGGCAGACAGACAGACAGAGTTTCTTTCGCATTTACACATATTAGTTTATACAAATGATAATAGAAATAAATTGGCATAAGGGCAGGAGAATGATAATGAAGATGTGATCCAATCGGTGATCAGGAAACCAGAAACTCGCAAAAATTAAGACAACGTTTACAATCCTAGATAGACAGACAGTCAAACCTAGTCTGCTGGGTCGATTTGATAGGGTTATGCCAACCAGGATTTTTAACGGGTAAGTTTGAACTCACGACTCAGCTGATCCCAGATTAGATTGATGTGTTATTAAATCTCTTGTATTCTCCTCCTAAATCTCTCCATATTACATTTTTGTGTTCAAGTTCAGCGTATCCACGAATCATGTTTAAAACTGCAAAAAATTATTAATTCGCCAAATCCCTAATATTAACCTTTTTGTCGCAGATGACGACAACCCTGTTAATCCTGGCAATGAAGCCAATCACCTGGCAACACTGCCGGAGGAAGAGGCCGTTGTTGCCATGATGGGACTTCCAAGAGCTGGTGAGATCACCAGAGCACAGCTCAGGATTAAGGAGAGCAAGGAGTTTAAAGTAAGTTTTGTATGTCTGTTCAAAAAGTATTTGATGAAAATGCGGAGCCTTAGTAATGGGGTCCCGTTTTACCCTTTGGGTACGGAACCCTAAATGAGCTAAGAAATTAAAATAAAAATTAAGTATTAAAATTAAGGGTTAGGCATAGGTGCACCCCTATTACACCCACATTTCGCCAGTTATATTTAAGTCCCATGTAATAGGGGGCGAGCCTATTGCCATCAAATTGCCTTACCAACCAATATAACAATATATTTGAAGACATTGACTTCTTTTCTGTCTGTGCTCAAAAATTTAGAAGTCTTGTCTATAAAATAATCTTAGATTACAATAGTTAGTTAATAATTGTCCATTCTCTCTCCCTCTCTCTTTCACTATTGTTTGCATGCGTGTCTATATTTAAGTTCACGTTTTATATATTTCGTTTAACAGCTTATAGTACCTAGCGCACTGCTAGATATAACTTTAATATTCTGTGGAAAATGTCGTAGGTTATTAGGTCATTTATAACTCTTGTTTAGATATAACTAGGTATAAGATTTAATGTTTAACTATTAATTTTCCCTAATAAATGAAATAAAATAAAAAACCGAGCACGAATCCAAACTCCGGGCTGCTACTGAGAAATTTCTGATTGAAAGCTCAATAATTATTACGGAGCACATAATATCATCTTTATTAACGTATACTGTGTTGTTTCAGAACACGGTAGACAAACTAGTACAAAGAGCCAACGCATCAATTATAATAGGCACGTCATCATGGAAAGAACAGTTTTCGGAAGCACTGACTGCGAGCTCAGGTGAGTCATTACAATATAATAGGGTATTAGGGACCTAAAAATCAATACCCAGATGTTGATACTTTTACCTATATATACAAAACTCGTTTGTCTGCCATATTGAGAAATCATTATGATTATGGCCAGGGGGCCAAGTCTACTAATTTACAAACGTGTCAGTGGTCTCGCAATGATGAGTTTTTGACAAACTCAAAGCATTTATTTCAAATAAACCAATTACAGGCACTTTTGAATTGTCAAAGGGTCGGTCAGTCAGAAAATATGAAGCTAGTTGCCCATTCCAAAGCGTAGTAGGTTCCTATGGAGAAGAACGGGCAAGAAACTCCACGGACACTCTTTTAAATCAGAATATTGTTACAATATGTTGTTTACATCATTCATGTTGGAATCATACATGTGAGTACAATGTAGATAAACGTGCAGGTTAAAAGCGTCCGTAAATAAAAGGTAAAAAGATACAAAACAATTCAAAAATTAAAATAAATCAAAATAAGCCGTGGCAGCTAAGAGACAGATTTTATATGGCATATCTGTCAAAAACTGATCATTGTGAGACCACTGACACGTTTGTAAATTAGTAGACTTGGCCCCTTGGCCATAATCATAATGATTTCTCAATATGGCAGACAAACGAGTTTTATTTTTTTTATCACTCTCACTGTATGTATCACTAATATTTAAAACAATAACTGTATGAAAAAGTAAATTGGAACCATCTAAATACAGATGAATGTGTTACTAATTCCGTTTTGTGAGTGATTGGATATTAATTGAATTTAACGTGAACAAAGTTTGTTTACACCATGATTAGATTCTTTTGGAACAGAATAAACGTAACGCGATTCACAGATCGGCACGATCTAGCATAAACCAACCAACGTACACATTTTAGTACACGTAGGTAATACGGACTGGTGTCCGCAACTCCACGTCATCAAAGCGCGTATTTTGCGTTATGAAGATAGTAATGCTAAAGTATATACAGGATATTAGTTTTAAATGTGGTACTTGTTTTAGGCTCCGATGACCCTGATGAGCCACCTTCCTGCTTTGACTACGTGCTGCACATCGTCACGCTCTTCTGGAAGATTGTGTTCGCTTTGATACCGCCCACTGGTAAGAACAAAATCACAGCTGCTGAACTAAAATTCAAAGAAAACCCTTTTAATAATTTTAATTAAAATAATTAATGATGAGAGCAGTGGTAGCCCAGTGGTAACGGCCGTGACTTACGAGTTGTAGGTCGTAGGTTCGAACCCTGCCAGGCGCTTTACTTTGTGTAAATAATTTCATCACCACTGCTATCAAAACGGTGAAGGAAAACATCGTGATGAAACCGGCATGTCCTAGAACCAAAAATTCGAAGACATGTGACATCTACCAACCAAGTGCCCAACGATTGATATTGAAATCTTGTATATAATGTCCAATGTGCGGTAAACTGTAATTGCGCGATGCAGGATTTATGTGACGTCAGGATTTTTTTTTGTGTGACGTCAGGTCTTTGATGCGTAGTTCGCATGTGGGGATATAGATGCCGCCACAAACTCAATAAAAAAAATGGTTGAATGAGAAAGCCACGTTAAAAAAGAAAGACGCTGTTACGTTTTGATTCTATAACATAAGATAACTTCAATTTTAACTATGTATCCTTATACAAATTTTGTTCACAGACATAGGCGGTGGCTACGTTTGCTTCGTAGTTTCCATCATCTGCATTGGCCTGGTGACGGCCGTCATCGGTGATGTGGCTTCACACTTCGGATGCACTCTCGGCATCAAAGACTCTGTCACTGCTATTGTATTTGTCGCGTTGGGAACTAGTATACCTGGTGAGTTTCATTCTTTGCATTCTGAACTGTTTGACTAGTCAACGTTCAATGTCAAGACGTCGCTGGCGAAGCTCTATCATAAATATATTCCATACCAATAAAAAAAATCAATCTGCCTAGAGTGCCTAGCCTTTTCCCAACTATGTTGGGGTCGGCTACCAGTCTAACCGGATGGAGCTGAATACCAGTATTTTACATAGAGCGACTACGTATCTGACCTCCAAAACCTAGTAACTGGGTAAAACTATACCCCGTGGTAAGACTGGTTGTCAGACTTTCGGGCTTCTGACGACCCGTAACGACTGTCAAAGATCCACGAATGATAGCCGGGACCAACGGCTTAACGTGCTTTTCGAGACACGGAGGAGTCTTGGCATGTAAAGATGGTCACCCATCCACAGACCAACCCTGGCAAGCATTGCTTAACCTGATGAATCCACCCGTGCGGCTGTTATTATTTAGCCACGAGCTCCTCCATTCCATACCATATTATATAATTATATATTATATACCATAAATAATTATGAATGAACGTGAAGTTATCATAACCCAATTTATTTGGGGTCGGCGCAACATTTTTTCTTCCATACTTCTCTATAAGTCGTCATCTCGGTAATTATCCCCTTTCTAGCCATATCATCTTTTACACAGTTCATCCGTTTCTTCAGTCTTCACACTACAGTCTAGCCACTCACAACATCCTTTCCTCACCCCGCGTCGCATGCCCATAATAATAGTCCTCCAGACCGTATTTTCGGCCACGGCAGCCAATCTCAACGGAGACCATACCATGACAACGTATTACAATACAACTTTTCAGTCACCGGTGACACTTTCATACTTCCTTAAATATACCTTCTCATTACTTATTCTATCCATTCGCGTAAAGATGTGTCCAAACATTGAGCGGCAAGGGCGCGGCAGCAACACGCGGCTTTTGTAGGACATATTCCTGCTGTGATTATGACTAAACCGACGACTGTTTGCGCGGCAGTATTGCGCCGACACGCCGCACACTTCAGTTCAGAACTAAAATGAAAGCGGTTGCGTGTGTCATAGCTCTGCTTATAATTCGTCCAAACACAATGACGAATGTTTGCTAGAAGCGCCCGCGCGCGGCAGTCGTCCAATCACAGCGCGGAAGACCGCGTGCTGAACAAACCTTCCACACAATAGGCATAACGGACAGTCCTCTATGCAGAGCGTGCATGGAGGCTGAGGAAACCGTCTCGCACGTGCTCTTTGAATGCACGGGCATCACCCAGATTAGAACTGAAACCCTCGGATCACCCAGATCTTACACGGAGGTTCTGTACAAACTAGGAGACTTAGTAAACTTCTGGAGGGAGGTGGGTTGGTTGGAATAACCACCTAACGGCCGCCATGACCCACGCACAATGGTCCAACTTAGGGACTAACACTAAGTGCGGAAACCAAACCCATAACATAGAATATAGACTGCGTGCGGCATCCGCGCACGATTCCCGCTCAATTTTTAGACACTACTATGAATGAAATGAGTAAAACAAAATACATTCGTCTCCCGTGATTGTATTATTTACTGCCAAACCTCCTTCAGACTCTCGTAATGGACATGATTCCAAGGAATAATGAAAATGGATTCCAACCACAAAAAGCCATCATTAATTATATTATCTCATAAATAATATGGCTCGTTCATAATGTCGCCAGAATTATTCTTAAGAAGCCGGGAAAAGCTGCCAAAAATATTTAGTACGAAGAATAATGATCACATTATGTCGTTGTCAGTATAATATTATTTCATTAGATACGAAGAGTAAACCCTCAGATATAAAATAAATAAAATCATCATCTGCCTAGCCTTTTGCCAACTCTGTTGGGGTCAGCTTCCAGTCCAACCGGATGCAACTGAATACCAGTATTTACACAAAAATAAATTATGTTCTAAAACTAGATGAGTTCGGTTTCCGGTGTTCCTCATTATTTTCGATTAAGTCTCATAAACAATGGATAAATTGTTTAAAAATTAAAGGCCTTACCACAAAAACATAGACACTTGTTCAACGCGTGTTTAATGTCAGTTTTATGTCAAACTCCATACAGAAATGTCGTGTTTAAAAGGTGTTTAGACTAAACAACTAATAAACACGGTTTTGTGGTAATAAGGTTAGAGTCGTACGTAAAATAATAATATCTTATCGAACTAAACTTTCCACTAAGTTAAAGATTTTAGAAAATTATCTCGCTTCCTCACGGAAACTTTCAAAGCAAACAATATTAAAACACGGGGCTATCTTCAAAGAGAAGCTTATAAAAATCTCAAAGATTTTCTTTCCACGAGTTCTTTTTCTTTAAGGGGGATGCGTTAAACTAGGCCGCAAAATTCTCTTACGTTGGTTATAGGGCTTATTCTTAGCCCGCCTGGCTAGCTACCACCATCTTATCTAAGTCTGTCGCCATAGCAACATTTTTTACAGCACTGTTGTTTGGTAGTTAGAGGAAAGATAGCCAGTTCCTCTGTGGTTGCGTGGCTGATCATCACTAACCATTAGGTGAGATGCAGGCCAACAGCTCCGCCGTTGTAGATAAAAAAAAAACTATTTTTGCATTTGTCAGGTGTTGATCAAATATGAATCATCCGTCAAATTGTGTCAGATTTATTGATGATTATAATAATAATATCATCATTGAGAGCGCGAGAGATACGTAAATAAAAAAAAAAATGTGTTTCATACTCATTAGGGAAATAATTTCAAATAAAAAATTGTTTAATCTATATTTGTTGGATCGATTCACTAAACTAATAACTGAATTCATTCATTTTCGTTCCTTCAATTTGTGTACTGGAATATTATCTTTTATCTACACCCATGCTATAAATCTAAAGTTTCTGAAACAGTTAGCTAGTTAGCCAACATTAAAACATCCAGTGTCATAGTAACCATAATATCATCCAAACGGGTGTTATAATGTTGTACTGAATTTCATAATGCAACTCATTTAAAAAAAGAACATTGTCATTCACTAACAAAGCACCGTAATTTAAAAACAAAACACATTCGAATTCAAAAATTCGAATTCACGTCGTACCGCGCCATTTTTGTTCGATATTGGTATTGCAAATAAACTTTTATAGAAGATTCATATCATGGGTGCAGATAAAATCTTGTATGCAACTGTATATAATTAGGTCTTAAAACACTCATGTGATACTATTCTAATATTATACTAAACCCACATTCGTGTTTTAATACCCTTTATTATCTAACAGTTGCATAAATAACTATAACAGCATTGTCTTCTTTTAATCACCCTTATCTACATTCTTCCCATCTTTTCTTCCCATCTCTCACACATTGTATTCTTCTCAGACACCTTCGCGAGCAAAGTGGCAGCATGTCAAGACAAGTACGCAGACGCGTCAGTGGGCAACGTGACGGGGTCCAACGCCGTCAACGTGTTCCTCGGCATTGGAGTCGCGTGGACCTTGGCCGCCATCGTCCACTGGACCAGAGGCGAGAGGTTCTATATTGATCCTGGGAAGTAAGTATCCTTATTCTACACTATATTAGATGACACGTGGAAGAACCTGAATTGATTTTGGCTCACTCTGCGTCCAGTGCTCGGCGTGGCAACATGTCGTGTTCAGGTTCGCGACGGGTCAATCGTCATCTTAAGGATGCCTCATTGAAAGGTGAAACACGTGTCGATATTTTACAGGGTTTTTATGAATCTTGAGGAATAATTAAGAGGAATAGGTTACTAATTTTATGTGCGTCTATTGTATTTTGTAAATGAGTCTGACGAAGAGTGCATTTCTAATTTAAAATTGACTTGGATAATGCTTATGTTAGAGTATTCATGCAACAAATAGAGTTTTTTTTTGTCCATACCCGAACAAAGTTGTCAATATTTCATGCTGTGCGATTGATGATTATAAAATAATAAAAAGACCAAGTTCCAACACCATAGAAAAAAAAATTAAGAAGAATTTGCGGCATCGTCTTTATAATCATTTTCTTTCGCAGCCTAGCCTTCAGTGTCACAATGTACTGCTCCGAGGCCTGCGTAGCTGTCCTAGTCCTGGTCCTCCGAAGACGGAAGAGCATCGGAGGCGAGCTCGGAGGCCCCAAGAGAATCAAGATCGTGACCTCCATGTTCTTCTTCTCTCTATGGCTAATCTACCTTACCATGTCCAGTTTAGAGGCCTATGACGTCATCCCAGGCTTCTGAATGTCCAAATTCTGGTAACATAGTTGGATTAAGTGCTTGTTACAGTCGTATCAAATCACGAGCGCACGACTTTATGTTCATTACCATAAGGTTCATTCTGTAATGGTTGACGTGCGCTCGTGAAATGCAAAAACTATTGTAGAAATCTACTCCAGTTCTTGTACTGTCGGTTACGACGTTCTTGCTTGAATTGTTCTGGAATGTATATTGCAAGTGAGAATGTCGTAAGCGACAATGTGGGGTTTGTAGTAGATTGTGATAAGAATAGTCTAAATATGTACCGTTCAGCGTGTTCGGATGGGCGTGTTAGCAGCTGATGATGAGCGGTGTCCATTCAATACAACGAAACAACGAAATGAAAAAAAGTAACCTTAAAATAATCTTCATGAATTTCAAAGTGAGTAGAATATTGGTAGCTACTGTTATTAATATCGATATATATTATACAAAGTTATTTCCCGTGTCTCTGTTTTCACCATCATTACATAGAATTTATACTATTTAACTTATATTTAGCAGAAATCTTAATGTTTTGACAACATGTCGTCATTGCGTCTGCGCGATGCAGTGGCGGGTCAGTTGACTACCAACTTAAACTGTCCGTATATTCAAAACACAAGTGTCATTCATTGAAATTCGTCCTTTGTCAAGCTTAAAAGACGGCAAATTGAGGTATTGTGTCACTTTGCTTAACAAGTAATTTCCCTGACTGAACATAAATAAAATGTATTGTTCCGGAACTTCGTTTAGCGTCTCATAATCAGCTGCATCTGAACTCGCTCTATGATCTATGTGCTCAAATGTACAGTTTAGACGTCGAATGTACTCTTTCTGTCTTCTAGAACATTCTCTTTCAATCCTCTCATAATAACCTGATAATAATCGTTTAAAGTAGCCTTTGAGGCTGTGGTATGTATAGATATATGAATAGATTTAACAAAAAAACGAATTCTATGCGTTATTATAGAGGTATTGTAGTGTTTGCTGGTATATGGTGTAAAAATGCGTATGTATTGGCTTAGAATGTCACGTTGGTACTTTGTCCCACATTGTATAAATTACGATATTTTACACAATTCAATCAATTCATTTTTTTTTTGTTTTTTACACAATTCGAGTAAAATTGTTTCTTGAACAAAAATATTCAGTACGATTAAAATGTTTGCATTAGTTGAAATATACACAATCTACAACAAGTTCACAGTAAAACCTCAAAGCCAACGACTTAAGAAAATCGTATAAAAATAACGAATTCGTAAACATTCCAAATCTTAGGAAAAATCTATGGATTTTTTTATTATTAAAGCACATAACAGACCCTTCACTTTTTGTTCATTTTTGCCATTCATTCGGCATCTTTTATTCGAAGTGAAACGTTTGAACACAAAATGATTCAAATGTGAAAAATATAATTCATTAGAGAGAACCGATCGAACGCAATTGGATTTCAGCATCTTTCGATCACCTACCGAATGATTTTTTTATAAAATAAACAGATGAACGTTCATTCCTATGTAATTTTGTCCGTGTCGTGTGAACGTAGAATGAAATAAAAATGAATATTCACTTAAGTGAAGCGTATGATATAAACACCCATTCTTTGCCAATGTGTGCGCGTTAATATAATGTCTATAAAAACATCATGTTAGTAGATTTTCCATTTTAATTACCGCCAGACATATTAATTAACGCAGTAATTTGAAAGGTGACGATGATATTTTAATAATGTGAGCCAAGATTTTGTGGGTTCATTTAGACTTAGTCGCGATAAACGATATAAATTAGAAAATTTTGGCGTTGGAGATTTTAGCGATAGCAATTTGCGATAGACATAATTATTTGGCGATATAACGATTTTAATATTTAAATCTTATCGCAAATTACAATCGACGACGTGATGTTTTATTGAATAAAAGCCAATTCGAGTATGTAAATATGTTAGCAATAGATTTTATTTTTGAGTGTATTTTAGTGTGTTGCCGCTAGAGAATGTTTCGTTGGTTGTAAATAGTTGCAAACTCACATAATGACTATAGGAATTATTTTGAGTTAAATTGCAGTGTTCAAAATGTTTGGCTTTACTGTGATTAAGGCTGCGTGGTGCGGACTTTCAAGCCTGAGTTAGACTATTGCTTGCGCACTCGCAACATAACAAATTCAAATTTCTGTTTTGAAAAGAGAACTGTTTAGTTAAAGCTGTGGCCAAACTGAAGCGAACTCCGCGTGGGATTTGAAAGAAATTCGCTAGCGCTGACTGTGTCAACTAACTTGTATGAAGGTGTTCAAACTGGGCCAAATAGTCGCTTGATTTTCCAATCTTTAAAAATAAAAGACTCGTGTAATCGCGTCCCGCATCCCGCGTGGGATTTACCTCAGTGTGTCCAGCAGGCGTAGCATGACGCTTTCTATCTCTACAAAGAATAGACAGAGCTTTTTCTATACAAAGTGTCATTTCGTTTCTTTATTTTTGACATCGCACCGTAAAAAATCCTTCTTCAATCTGTCATTTTGTCTTTCGTTTATAACGATCTTTGTCTAGGTCTTTTTATATGTAGACAATTTCGGAAGAAAGTTTTCTATCCCAACTGTCAAAATCACCATCAGAAAAAAAAATCTACGACAAAACAAAGAATTCTGAGTCGAATTATGTAGAAGAGTGAATTTCTTAAAAATGCAGTTGGCTCTTTCTACTTTGCTGCTATTGTACTGTCTACACGGAACGTCATTTTTGTCTACTCTTCTGTCGACAAAACGGTGCTCATGCTACGCCTGCAGAGCCTCAATAATGTGGGTACTGTCTAAACAGACACTTGTGTTTTCAATTATCGTCGTCGAAAACTCATCAGTTTGTCCGCATCGAAACCACAGAACTAATTTCGATAATGGCTATATTTTGAACAAAACTGAATTTGATTTCAATGAAGCACGTTAGTGAGTCTTGATAAATTAATTTAGTTAAACATTCACTACAGTTGGTTGTTTATTAAGGTAAACAGGTACATGAATCGTTGAGCCAATTAATTTTATACCGGTAAATTATATTGGACAGAATTCAGTTAGTTGTGAAATGATCACTAATTGGCTACTGAATAATTATGAAATTGAAGATATATTATTTTGTACACTGATGTTTATTTAGATCAGGAACAGAGATACAGTGTATGTTGAAATTAAATTAACAGGCGAAACTTTTCCGACGTGGTGGGTATCGATGACTTAATTGAATACTTAATACCAAACACGTCGGAAAAGTTTTGCTGGCTAATTTAGTTGCACTAAGTAAAATGTTAAATAGGTATACAGCGTGAAATATCGATGACTAAATTGAATGATACCAAACACGTCGGAAGAGTTTTTTTGGCTAATTTTATATCACTTTGTAAAATGTAATAAATGTAATGTAATGTAATGTAATAATGTTTGTAATAATAGGTGAATCAGAAATCTGTGGTCATATTTATAGTTGTGGTACAGACCATCAAATTAAACAACTTTGTCGATGAGATCAACTATCGCAAAAAATAATCAGCTGTTCCATACATTCGGATCCAGTAGGTATTGAAGTTTTATAAGGGACCACACATTTAAGATCTGTAGAAAATTAGACACTTATTATTTCTGTAGCCACTCTGTACTTAAAACTTTGAACCGTTGCGTTGATAAAACCAACGACTCATTCTTACAAGAACTTTGGAAAAGAGATTTAAACAGCCATCTAAGTTCTAGCCTCATCTAAGTTAGCTCAGTAGCTTACCGACGTGACTTTATTCAAGTGTAGAAATGAAGAAAAAAAATGTATTTTGTTACATTTGGTACAAGACTTCTTCGATTGCGTTTTTATCAAGATAAGTTATAACTGTTACAGCTGTTATTTTTTATTAACATTTTTATTTGAAACTAGCCGACCCAACAGACGTTGGGCTGTCCAAATTTCAATAAAATACTTTTATTAGTTTTGAATAATTTGCTAGTCAGCAAATTATTCAAACTCACACTCGACTAAGTAAAGCGGTGAAGTGTGAACCACAGTTTTAGAAACACAAAAAAAAGGTTTTTAAATTAATGGTTATTTTTTTGTAAACTTTACTTAAAGAAGGTAAGAAGGGAGGCTTTTAAAAGTAAAAAAAAAACGTATGGCTAAGCAGCCGTTAATCATTAACTCAAACAGCGATTATAAGAATACCCATAAGACTTCTAACAAAAGCAGAAGCAGTTGATGAATTCTTATATTTTACAAAGACAGAGGTAGGTATCAATTTTTCATTTTCTTACTAAACATCAAAGTACAAGTCAGATATAAAAGAAAGCCACTCACCTTAATCACAGTAAAGATAAAATATAAAAGATATAACCGTAGTACTTTAGAGAATATTATGTAAATAATATGATAAACTCGGATTTATTTAGCATTAGTTAAAGCTTTAGAGAAATATATTACTAGAAAGTTGGCGATGCTGTAACGCTTGCTGCATTGGTAAAATAAAATAAATGCTCGGAGCGAAACTGATGATAATTCTACTGATTTAATAAATATCAAATTGAAAAACAGAATTACTTTAACAAATAAATATCGCTTTGAAAGCAAACGGAGACTTAAGGCCCAATTATATCAGAAATCACTAAATGCGTTTAGCGAAAACGTATTTGAAACATTATTGTCTGTCTATTGTTTGAAAGTGATGATGAGTGATGAATGATGTTTTAAATACGTTTAGTGGTGTGAGAAACAAGTGGGCCTTAACTTAAGCTAAAATACCTTAACGATTCAAAAATCGATTTAATTATTACCTAGTAAAATGCTACAAATGAAATAAAAAATAATATTTATGAATTACAAAAAAATAATTAGTTTTGAATTATATCAAAATTAGGAAAATGATTAAAATCGGTGCAATTCTGCATGTTATTTTAAAAGGCACCTATACGAAATTAATCGGATAGTTTTAAGTACTGCCATAATTATAAGCATTGATATTTATTTTTAGATGGCTTGTGTTAAAGGATTTATATTATTGCTATATATAGAAATTATATTTAGAGTATAATTATTATTAGTTTCTTTAAAAAAAACCCTTGAATATAATTTTTGTAGCACTTCCTTATATTCTTACACTCCTTCGCTGAGTATTATAAAATCTTATATCGATTTGATACAAAAAGACCCCGAAAAAGTGAAAAAATATTACTTACGATGATATGTATCTCTAACCATTTACTAAAGTCGAAATAAAAGATTATCACTTAATTGTAAATCAAGTAGCTAAGTACTTCAAATAAATTAGAGGTAGTATTTCTTTACGTAAATACATACCTACCTACATAATCATCACTTTACCATCAATGAAAACCCACGTAATTTTTATTAAATGTATCATTATCGATATAAGAAAATTTTATCGAGTCGACGAATCGTACGCTTTACTACTTTTCACGTCTATCTATATCTATAACTTCGTTCAATCTCTTTATAAAAATTTCTGCCTGACTTCGGACCAATATTGTTATTTTCGAATTTATTTTAAAGTAGACTTTTTCTACGCTTTCAGTAGATTTTCTAAAAAATTTCCACTGTGTCTCTTTTAGAACCTTTCGTAAATATTTATGCTTATCTATAGCTTTACATTATTTTATCCTATCTGAAAGTTTTAACCAAAAATTTTGTTTATATCATCATAATTTTAAACCCTTTTTAAAATTTTAGATTCTTTATCTACTAGGTAACCTAAAATTTTACCCAACCTATATTAAAATTTATATTTCAATCCTTCCTAAGTATCAAAATTCCCAGTTTTACTATAAAAATGAACAAACTATTGCGAAGAATAATGTCTTAAGCTCTATTTAAAATCGATACTAGTCATTCTACGTGAATATTCGATAGTAAAGTTCTATTATTGGACTGTTCATAGTACTGTGCCCATTGTAGTCGCGTGCTCGATGCGATTTAATATTCAATAGGTTGTTCTTGTAAAGACGATACATAATCGGTTTATTGCTGCACTAAGTGACTTGATTTTTCTAGGCATGCATGCTACATTAGATTGAATTCTATTGTTCTTCTTCTTCATGTCGCTGGCACGGCAGTATTTCAAATCTTGTTGGCCCAAAACTTCGCCACTTTCAAGGCGTCGTCGGTGGCAGTGCAGAGGTCACTATGACTGCATGTTCGCCTCCGGATCCAAGTGGGAAGAGAATCATCCTGCACCTATTATTCTGCCTTCTGTCCCACAATTCTACTGTTGTCGAGAGTCCAATGTGATTTGATTTACCTACCACTCTATTTTCCATTTCGATCATTTCAACGAAATGTCTTAAGAATTCTCTTCTACCCAAATACCAGCCAATTACAGTGCTTCAAGTTTTGAACGAATTTACTTATATGTTGAACTTTCAATCAAAGTTTCTTATTGCTTCGATTTTCACCACAAATTGCCGGCGAAAAACTTTCTTAGTAACGGCCACGGGTACGTATTGAAGCGAAGTTTAATAAGCACATCTCATTGACTACGTTTCGTTTGAAAATGCGGGATGAATATTCATTAAGAGATTATCCAAATGTAGATATTATAATATATATATATATATATATATAGAAAACAAAGAGACAGAATATTTCAATTACAAGCAAAAGCAAATCTAAGGAAACAATAGAACTCAAAGGTTTCTTTTTAATTTGGGAGAAACCGTCATATAATTCTTGTAAATCAGAATTTGGTTTGGCGACCAACGAGACAAAGTGCTGAGAAAATGAAATTCGACACTGAGATTTGACAGACTTCAAGGAAAGTAAGTAGATGAAAAAGACAGGATAAAAAACGGAGGAGTGGGTTATAATTATACTTAGTTTTAAATCGGGCAGGACTCGAGAAATATCCTCTAGAGGTTAACGTTTTCTTAAAAGATTATTAATAAAATTTAGGTGTCTATAATCAGAGTAGCAGAATCTAATGCGACATGTGCTTATGGAACCCAGTTTGATTTTAATGAAATTGACATGTGCGAAGCTGTATAAATGTCATTGAAAGAGATTCAATGTGACTTCGCATGTATTGTGAAATCGTTTGAAGTAAATGAATGTGGTTTTGTGTGGGTGTTCCTATTCAGGAGCGATCGGTGGTAAATTTTACGAGTTTTTTATTTATGTGTTAAGCCCCGTTTAGAGGCACGAGCGATACGATTTGCGGCGCGATTTGCGTCAAGCAAAACGCGCGCGCGTCATCTGTTTTCGTTAGTCATGACGCGACTTGCGGAGCGATACGTCGCTTCTCAAATTGCGCCGCGGTGAGTCGTAGTGTCCTATAAACAACTTCTTTGTTTTTCCACAGCCGCTTGAGGGGAGGCGCATGAGTTCTTTTCTGTTTTTATTTTAAGTTAGCCGCTACTTTCCTTGTGCTGGGCTGCTCCCAAGTCCTTTTACTCTTCTACCGCGCCATCTCGAACCAGCCCTTATGGTACTCTTTCAAGTCATTTCGTCACCTTTTTTGGGACGAAATCCTCGACGGCGCCTAAAATAAACTATTTTGTGCTGGGATTTGTGCTTTTTCTTTGATTTCTTTGGCCAACGTTGTCTAAATACCAACAGCCTCTCAAACAATTTTCTTAAGACTTTTCTTATTCTGTATCTGAACCGGTCCGTGTATGGCTGGTGGCCATTTTCAATATTAATGTATTTTTTTTACTTTACTTCTGTATTTTAAAGGACTATTTCTTTGGGTTTCACAGATTTTTTTTACGTTTCATTGGTCTCTTTTGGCACAGTACTATCAACAACAAAAAAACATATTTCTATCTAAATGTCGTTCGTGTTTAGATTCCTCAGATTCTTACATCGTATTGTAATATAAGACTTTTGTTTTGTAGTTATATCGAACTGATAGTGTATATAATATGACTACAGTTCTTTTTAGAGAAAGTGGTTTGTTTTTTTTTCGATGTTAATCAAATAAGAACGATAAAGTATTTGAAGAAGTTGGAAATAAATGTAATTTTATACTTGGAATGGAATGGAATATAATGGAAGAAAAGAGAAAAATACAACACAGTAAAAATAAAAAATCTATGAGACAAAGTTTTTGCTCGTTTATACAAAAAAAAATATACATCGATTGATAAGACCCAGTTCATTTAAAGTTAGCGCGCCTCTACATTTTAATATTCGTTTTCATTATCAACTTTATCAACTTTTAAAATTCAATTTATACATAATAGTAAGTCCATAAAAAAAGGAAACATCGTAACCTATTCATAATAGGTACAGGTTGATTCATCAGAATATAAAGCGATCCCGAAAACTCGGCATTCGAATATTTGCGGTATATTTTGTCCTTTCACTATGAATTATTCAATAAAAACCTTTGTTGTATTGCATTTTGATTGGTAGCGGAGGGCGCAAAGTTGAATTCACGTTTTATGACTCACGCAGACAGGCGTGACTTGTCGCACAACGTGTCGCATTGCAACACTGTTTTAATAGAAATTGTTCTACGGTTACATATATTGCAGAATCGCGTCACGCGGCTCACTGTTCCGTCGTGCCCGGCTGCGGGAGCCTTTATAATCTGGGTCAAATGCATTTATTTCTTCCTTTATTTTTAATGTTACACAGAGTTATGACAGCGAACGTTCATGTTTGTACACTCAAAGTAATGTATTTATTATTTATAAAAAGTTGCCATTACACATATTATATTGTCATGTTTGATAGATAAAATTGTGTATACTAATCGGTTTAAATTGAGATGATGTAATGAAAAATGATGATAATATAATTACCCGAAAAAGAGATGTATAAAATAAAAAATAGCAATGTAAAATATGCCACAGTATAATGATAAATGTTTATGTAGAGATCCATCTATTTACCCTCTGTAATTGTGTTAAAATTTAAGCCTTTTTATGAAATCATACTTTTGTTTGTGTATATATATCCGTTGCACCGAAATATTATTTGCAAATATGGTTAGATGCTTATTTTATTTTTTAAATACGATTTAGCAATCTACCGAATTTGCTATCAATAACTTTGATGCAAATATGCTTTATGAGCGTTAACGTAAGCTGATTAATAAACGCATCGTCTTATTTCAATCTGCAAGCATGTTTATGGCATTTTTTATTATTTTACTTGCGTAGTAAATCCTCATATTACTATATAACTATTTACAAAACCGTGACTAATTTCATTGGTTAAAATTTTGGTGCAAACGGACAAAATTAACGCTCAGAAATATTATATTATTATTATAGTTTAGTTTCAATAATGATGCCTAGGTCAAATCTCTTCGTAATCCTAATTAATGTATTATTTGTAATTTATGGTTCCTAAAGATAGTTACTGGCCTATTATGCTTTACTGGACCCAATGCGCGGTCGACAAAGATAATTTTAATTTTCGTCTCAAATGCAAACACTTGAATATAAATATTATTTATTAAAAATGGGTTTTTATAATAGCATTTTTCTTTAAAATCAGTTAAAAAAAATATGAATACTTGTTTTTTTTATTAATAAAATGTTATATTTTTGTTAAAAAAATATAATCACATGTATAACTTAGCCGACTGCGCATTAGAACTTCGTATATATGCGTTTATTTTCTGACATATTTATCTCTAGACTAAATTCAATCTTTCTAGCTATTAAAATAGATACTAAATGTGGATGTACCTTATTTCGTAGATGAATGAATGTCATAACTTTTAAAGCATAATACATTAATAGCGAAAAGTCAAACATCCTGTGGATAGAACTTTACGAGAGAGTTCATTCGGTTAACAATTACGAAAAGCCATGAATGATGTAGGGTATACAAACAAATAGGGTATAAAAGTAAATAACTAATGTTTCATTTTTATTTCCTTCATAAAACTGGAAAACAAACATAAGTATAACAATTTAATTAAATTACAGAAAAAAGGTAATGGAAAAATAATATACTGGAAATAAAATAATATACCAACAAAAGTACAATACCTTCTGATTCAAAATAATCTTAAACGTTCGTACTAAATTGACAGCCGCATGTAAAAATGACATAGAAAATAATTTTATGAAAAAAAAAAACAGAATAGCAGAAATAAATAACATTCACATCAAATCAAGAATGAAAATAAAGAGTTTTTCAGTTTTAGAGACATGTTATTTATAATTCAAAGATGTGTCATTTATAGAAATGTCATTTAAAAATGTGTCATTTTTTGAGGCGTTTTGACATATTCTATTAAAATATGCGTAGCGTTCTGTAGTTTCTGTCCCTTTAGGAAATAGCGTTAGCATTTCATGTACAATTTTGTATTTCTACATTCACAAAAGGCGGAAAACTGGGTCAAAATGTTTGATTTTCTTTCTTTCTTTTCTTAGAACCAATATTTTTGTCAGTGCAACATATCTAAGTCTTCCATGCTACAATATCCTGAGGATTTAAATTGAATGATATACTTTTATTACGTGGGAAAGATATATATCCAAAGGCGTACTATTCAAATGAGAAAGAAAGTGATAGATAGAGTGCTAAAAGGATATTTTGACACTTGAATGACGTTTTTGTCAACGTCATTCAAGTGAGGCGCTATTGGTAAACATTTGTGAAATTGTTTTATGAAATGTATTGAAAAAGCAAGATGGCGGCGTTAGTTCCAATTTTGGCCACGCGCCAAAAGATCCTTTTACAGCTATGAATGTTTTTAAAGTTATGACATTCAATATTAAATGTTAGTTGTACCAAAGACAGCACGCTGACAGTCGTTACAGTTAATTATGTTATTTTGATAATAATTATTGTTAAATAAAGTGTTTGTTAAGTACTATGTTTGGTGTTTTATTATATTCACCGACCTTAATCAAAATATTCATTCATCATCATCATCTGCCTAGCCTTTTCCCTACTGGGTATATTGGGATCGGCTTCCAGTCTAACCGGATGCAGCTGAATACCAGTATTTTACATGGAGCGACTGCCTATCAGATCTGAAAGTATTCATTATTTAAAATAATTGTTAGGTACTATTACTGCTTGCAATACACAAGGGTCGTTGTCTCTGAGAACGAACATTCTGATAATAGTTTTACAATAGCACCAGTGACAGAAAAGTTGGCAGAGCATCGTTTGTCTTGGTATGGACTTGTGATGAGGGATGAAATACCTACATGTGACTAGAAGAGTGATGAATATAATATGTGTATAGTGAGCGAAGCGAGCCTACTCTTGACACAAATGAGTAGAGCCCGTTTACTCACACGATGAGCAGCTGACAAGCGGATCGAGCGCATCTTCGTCATAAGTTAGCCGAGTGATGGATGGAGAGGGAGAGGAAGGCCAAAGAACAGATGGATGGATTGTGTGGAACGATATGAAAGAGAAGCGCGTGAATAGGGAATATGCATGTGATTCAAATATGGGAAAAAATATTTTTTGGTATAAACTATATTACTTAGAATTATGCCTCCATCAATATTTTTGAATAAAATTTATTTTTGAGCGAGGAATTAATTTTTTAAAAGTCCCAAAAAACTTAGGTAATTCAAATACTTGGAAAGCTAAGAGCGGATGTGGCGCAACAATCCGGAATAACAATCAAAATGTCAATGTCAAGTAAATCAACAAGTGTCAAGCCAATGTCAAACGCTCCTACAAAAAGGAGTGTTAGACGTTGACTTGACAGTTGCTTGTTTGTTTTCACGGTTTGTGATGTCATCACACCAAGCGCGCCAAATGGAGGGCGTTTAAATAGCCCGGATCGGTTGGTTGGTTGGTTTATTTAAAAAAAAAAAATTAATTACTTTAAATTGCTTTTTTGCCGTCGATTTTTTTTAACTATTATTTGACGATGTAAACTATCAAATAAAAAATACATGCATATTCCCTATTATAGCGTGACGGATGACGGGAGAATGCAAGAAGAAAACGTGTTGCGTGAAAGACATGTAATTTGTTTTCATGCATTTCCTTTCAAGCCAACCTGCATACAGTGTGTTATTACTCATTCAAATATTGACAGAACATACAGCCCAGCGCCGTTTCCATCCATTGGGTCATTGCAAACGAATGCACCACAAAAACAACGAATCGGTGAAAAACAAAACACGTTAATCGATTTTCGGCCAGCGTGTTCGTTCTGGAATAAAATTGGAATCGAACAAAAAAAAAGTGACAATCGGCCCGTTTTTGAGAGATACTGTGAGTGAGATGTGTGGGCGAAATTGAACTGTAGTTACATACATACTAAGTAATACAGGATGAATTGTAATTCAACATGTTCTTCCAAGGACGTGATAGTGTGGCTCCTCTTTGCAACCATTAGGTATACACCAAAAAATCCAAATAACTGGATAGGGAGTTAGGTAGTCATATTGGAAACGTAACGTATAAAGACTTATCATCTGCTGATTTGTTCACCGAACCATCAGAGAGCGTCCCATCCGGGCATAAGTTATGAAAGTGTGGTTAACTGTTTTCATGTTTTTATTTTGTATATTTTAATATGTGCTATCTATATATCTATAATTGTCCGTTTTTATTCATAATTTTAGTTACTGTAATTGAACTCGGATCTCCGATGTGTATGCGGCGCCTCTCCACAGACAATGGCTCACCTCCAATCTTGCCCCGCTTGTCCTGGCACCTGCACACGTGAGGACCTAATGGCTGCGTCAGCGAACGGTATTCGGGTGGCTGAGTTTTTTTTTTGAGATTGGGAAATCATCCAATGACTTCTCCCGCTCTGGGTGGAGCGGACGGGCCACCCGTGTTCCTTCAGTTGCATGTTGCCAAGGTCCCGGTATCCCTTTCGGACTAACCCGCAACCCTGACAGGGCGATCAGCACATCTAGCAAGAGCTATTATGGCGTTCAATTTCATTAGTGAATTTGTCCTAAACGACGAAAAATGGCGTCAAACGTCAAAACAATTATAAAAAGATTCAAAATCCTCTGTTACTTACAACAGAATTTCAGAAGCTGAAATATCACTCCAAACTGCATTATTCAACGTCTAATCTAATCAAAAGCTATGGCGAGAAAGCCATTAATTCCTGATCATAGTTGATAGATAACCAATATCGCTACGAGATTGCAGCATCTCCGGTAAGTTAAGATGTTTAGACAAGGATCTGAGCAATGGATCGGATTGCCTGCAAAGTGAAAACGTTGTTATTAGTAAGATGTTGGAAGTTTACCTAATGCTTTATTGAAACTAGCTGATGCCCGCGGCTTCGCCCGCGTGGATCGGTTGTATTATACTAAAGCCTTCCTCGAGAATCACTTTATCTATTGGTGAAAACAGCATGAAAATCGGTGCGGTAGTTTTTGAGTTTATCGCAAACAGACAGAAAGACAGACGCAGTGGAGGACTTTGTTTTATAATATGTAGTTATAATAATTATGTTAGTACAGAAAAACAAATTATAAATGATTTTATTTCCGTAAGTAGGTTACAAAAGGGAGCTCTTTAGAAGACTAGCATGCGTAGCATGGCCACCATAGAAACGGTTTTTGTAGACTTAGGAAAGAAAAATACTTTATTTGGGACACGCACAGGAACTTAGCGCGCTTAGCTACTCAACGGGAACGCCCTTTGTTAGTTACACTGCTTTGCAAAAAACACGGGCACCTTAACAGTCATTGGCTTTTGTATGGATAATATTAATATTTTTACTATGTCATTAGCATTAATGACTAGTAATTTGTTATAATCAATAAGATTATAGTTTTTTGGCTACACCCCTCTTCCAGCAGCGCTACAATTTTACTAGCTCTTATTGCTTTTTCTGCTATTACAATTGACACAAAGATATCACTTTTCAAGTCACAATAAGGCTGGATTATGCGACAAACATAAATTATTCTACTAAAAATAACGGATAACGTTATAACAGCAAATCTGTAAAATGTTAGTAAAAGTCACAAACGGAAAACGGGATTATTATTGTTTTTAAACAAAAGTTTCGAATTTGGAATTAACATTTTTTCATACCCACTCTTTATTAAGTGCCAGTAACATAGTTTGGCTATTAAAACCTGTTTACAGCTAAATGATTACCGATAATGTACAATAATCAAAACCGCCCGTTTTTTTTTGCAAAGGGGTGTATATGCTGTATCTTTAGGTGTCAACTACTGTATAGTGTTTTCAAGTATTCTGTCATTATTACATTAATGTAAAAAAAAATACTCACTATTTTTTTACTGTTGTAAGTTGTAGTTCGCAAATGATGCTTGGAATTATTTCGTCTCGTGCAGCGACGTAATTGATAGCACAACTTAATTTTACGCTCTGTTTTCTGCTCGTCCTCTGTGGAAACATACGGAATTGTACTCGTATTTCTTCCAACTAACTTTGTAGTAACTAACCGACGAAACGCGGCGACGTAACCCGAAGAATAGCCCAACTTAAGTTGCAATGGGCAGGGCACATTGCTCGCAGAACGGATGGCCGATTGGGTCGAAGGTTCTGGAGTGGCGATAGAGTACTGGAATGCGCAGCGTTGGCAGGCGACAATGTGGACCCGTGAATTTGTGAAGACTGCAGGAATCCGCTGGATGCGAGAAGCACAGAAGAGAGGCCCTAGTGTGAGTTTCTTTAAACTATCTCGACTTTACGCATCGACCGCGTTGAGCGCTCCGATTGGCCCTTCACTGGCCTTCACTGGTGAAAGGCCAAACGGAGCGCCCAACGCGGTCGATGCGCAAAATCGAGATGGTTAAAAGAAACTCACACTAGAGCCTCAGGTCGATGTGGTGACGTTTAGGGGAGGCCTATGCCCAACAGTGAAGGTCTTTCGGCTGATGATGAAGACCTTTAATTCTACATACGTATTCGGTTTGATTGTATCATTCATATTTAGATAATAGTTGTTATGTTAGACTAAGACCGAGATATCTTTTTCATAACAGCCACCCGGGTCGATTTATCAGGTTAAGCTGCCCTTACGGGTTTGGTCCGTGGATGGGTGACCATCTTTACGGGAACATGTCTAAGTCAAAGCACGTAGGTATTAAGTTACGTTTATGGATCTTGGCCTGAGTGTCGGACTTTGAAACTTAAATAGCACGCCAATTGAGTAATATACTTTGTAAATTAAACAGCACGCCAATTGAGTAATCTTTGTAACTTAAACAACACGCCAATTGAGTAATATACTTTGTAACTTAAACAGCACGCCAATTGAGTAATATACTTTGTAACTTAAACAACACGACAATTGAGTAATATACTTTGTAACTTAAACAACACGCCAATTGAGTAATATACATTGTAACTTAAACAGCACGCCAATTGAGTAATATACTTTGTAACTTAAACAACACGCCAATTGAGTAATATATTTTGTAACTTAAACAGCACGCCAATTGAGTAATATACTTTGTAACTTAAACAGCACGCCAATTGAGTAATATATTTTGTAACTTAAACAGCACGCCAATTGAGTAATATACTTATTAACTTAAACAGCACGCCAATTGAGTAATATACTTTGTAACTTAAACAGCACGCCAATTGAGTAATATACTTTATAACTTAAACAGCACGCCAATTGAGTAATATACTTATTAACTTAAACAGCACGCCAATTATTGAATAATATACTTAGTAACTTAAACGACACGCCAATTATTGAGTAATATACTTTGTAACTTAAACAGAACGCCAATCGAGTAATCTTTGTAACTTAAACAACACGCCAATTGAGTAATATACTTTGAAACTTAAACAACACGCCAATTGAGTAATATACTTTCAATCTCAATCCGAAGGATTTTAAGGTAAATTCCCAATCCATTGCTACATAGGTTTGATAAATTTGTCTACTGAACAACGTTAATAACGCAATTAACGTTTTGAACTGTAAAAAGGCAGGGTATTGCCAAATAAAACGCTGCTGTTCACATCGCAATCACCGCCCCTATGTACCCTTCAGAGAAGTGGAGGTAAACGGCTCAAATGCATTTTTAATTCGCTCCCCGCGCCTTGGGTAAAGTAAGTACTCCTTGAAAATAAATCTAGGCTCGTAAAAAATCTAAGAAGAATCGTCTAGAACTAAGTGCTAGCTTCAACAAAGTACAAATGAGTTTCTGCAACCATGCAAGATTAAATCTTTGTACCTATAGATTGGTTGAAGGAGGAGGAGGAGCTCGTGGCTACCTAATAACAGCCGCACGGGTCGATTTATCAGGTTATGCTACGCTTACCGGGGTTGGTCTGCGGATGGGTGACCATCTTTACATACCGAGACTCCTCCGTGCCTCGGTAAGCACGTTAAGCCGTTGGTCCCGGCTATCATTTGTGGATCTTTGACAGTCGTTACGGGTCGTGAGAAGCCCGAAAGTCTGACAACCAGTCTTGCCAAGGGGTATCGTATTACCCAGTTACTGGGTTGTGGACGTCAGATAGGCAGTCGCTCCAAGAAAAATACTGGTATTCAGCTGCATCCGGTTAGACTGGAAGCCGACCCCAACATGACAGTCGGGACCAACGGCTTAACGTGCTTTCCGAAGCACCTCCTCCGTGCTCCTCCGTGCTCGATATGTAAAGATGGTCACCCATCCACGGATCAGCCCCGGCAAGCGTAGCGTAACCTGATGGATCGACCCGTGCGGCTGTTATTACTTAGCCACGAGCAAAATAAAACTGATAAACTCATGGGTCAAGCGCCAACGGGTTAGATTATGCGATGGTTGTCAATGAATTTAAGATTTTTATTAAATATTCGTATGATAGGATTTTCTCTATTTTTTATAAACTCACCCTACATATCCACGAGCCCCTCTTGGTCTACCAAAGATCCCGCTTTATCTTTCTTGAAAATAATAACACAGTATGTGACATTACCACCATTCCGTAAGATACAATTCCATGTTCGTATCGTAGTTTTATTTGCGGCATGTTCAGTTAGCCGGCGGTGGAATGCAACTTGCGGTCTGACTTGTGGAGGCGGTCTGACTTGTAGAGGCGGTCTAAATATTTAGCAGAAGCAATTTAATACTACGACTTAAAACAGATAAAAAGAAATAAAATTCATGATTTAATTCAATGTAACACAGGCACATGTTTCACCATCTGCCTAGCCTTTCCCCAACTATATTGAGATCGTGTTCTAGTCTAACCGGATGCAGCTGAACACCAGTATACCAGTATGAATACATGGAGCGACTACCTATCTGACCTCCACAACTTAGTTAATACGGTACCCCTTGGTAAGACTGCTGTTCAAACTTCTGGGCTTCTGACGACCCGTAACGACTGTCAAAAATCCACAAATGACAGCTGGGACCACAGGCCGGGACCAACCGAGGCAAGTGTTGCTTAACCTTGAAGATCGACCCCTGCAGCTGTTGTTACCCCCTCATAATCAGTATCAGTAATGCCTTAAATCCATACTAATATTATAAATTCGAAAGTAACTCTATCTATATGTCTGTCTATAAGTTACTTTTCACGCCTAAACCACTGAACGGATTTCGACAAAATTTGGCAAGGAGATAGACGGCACCCTGGGGAAGGTCATAGGCTACTTTTTATCAACATAATGCACGGGTGAAGCCGCGGGAAAAAGCTAGTATTACATAAATGCTAGCTCTTCAAATCGCTTTATCCTACATATCATACCACACTCTCCACAATTTCACTGTAGAAGTCACGACTCAAGTGTGTACAAGCCACATTTCAGGTCGCGAGTTGCTACTGATTTGTTACCCAGTGATACTCAACTTAGTGAGAGTTGAGCCTGCTGCGAATGTTTGAGTATGTTGAGTCTGTTTGAGTATATATTGTTCTACTAAGAGGGGATAATTATATTCCGGAGTTCAAGTTTGTGTTCCATCTTAACTCTTATGTAATTTGATTTGAATGTGTAAGCGCAGTATTCTGTGATGTGTATTAATTAATCAAATAGAGCAGTCTATGTACAGTCACGGACTTTAATTGATGAGCCACCTGGCACTGTTCGTATTTTAGCCGTGTAATGCAAATCGGGTTTATTCGGTTCCCGACACGCAAAGTCATATGTCTTCGTATTAGAAGAAGAAAATTATATTTCACATCTTTACCGGTTGGCTAACCTGAAAGCCAGAACTACAAACTTGACAGCAGAGTGACTGCCCAAAGTCAACCAATTGCAGGTCTAGCAACAGTAACTACTGTTGCGATGGAAACGTTAGCGTACGGAGAAATAAAAATAGTGATTTCGATAAGTTCGAAAGTATAACGTCTCTGACATCAATATTTCAACTGTCACCAGAATTATCGAGTTAATGAGCTATGATTCAACGGAGTTCGGTATCAAATAGATTTGATAAACTTTGTTTGCATTAATTTGGTGCAACTAAAAGTATTTTTTAGAAAATTAGTTCTATTTTTTATAACTAGATGGCGTTGTTACATTACGTCACATTTCTGTAAGTCGGTGTTAAAAATCTCCGTCAATTAGTATGGGATTAACGAATTTATGTTTTTTTTTTTGAGAAGCTTTGAGACTGAGTCTTCAGACCAATAAATAGTAGCCAAGTATCTGGTGTTCTTAATTTATCCGAATTTTGTTCATGGTCC
This sequence comes from Lithophane socia, assembly GCA_947522985.1. Lineage (NCBI taxonomy): Eukaryota > Metazoa > Arthropoda > Insecta > Lepidoptera > Noctuidae > Lithophane > Lithophane socia. The sequence continues at coordinate 13,096,790 of OX383270.1, read as the reverse complement.
TTCGAGCCGGATAAGTGAGATCCAGATAGTGTTTGTGATTCTTGGCGTGGAAACCAGGGTGGATCGCCCTGAAGCGCCGCACACCCAAGCTGGTGTGCACAGTGAAGTGACCAGTGCTGCTGCAGCGCAGCTGGCGAGGACCAGCACCAGACGGAGGCGCAGGGTGCAGGGCGGAGTTTGACACCAGCGGAGTCTGGGCGGAGCAGGGCGGTCTGGATATCGTCATCACCAGCTGAGTGAGGCGCAGGGCGGATGTAGTTGAGGTCACCAGCGCGACAGTTGACGCTTGGGGCTCAACATCTTGGTGACGCAGTGGAGTGAATACAGTGCTAGTGAAGTGCGGTTTGTTGAAGAAAAGATCGTGACTACATTTATTGTTACATATTTGCAAGTCGGGTTTTCTGAAGATAGAAAAATTCGTCTGAAAAAGTTTAATTGGATTTTAGTAGATTTTATTTGGACTTTATTAGACTTTATTCATAAGTTATGATAAAGTGTACTTGTGATATTTTGTGTACCAATCTGCGCATTGTTGTGCAATAACGCAATATTTGAACCAATTGTAAAAAATTGAATTTGTCTTTGGTATAAAAATTGTTTCTAACTGAGTTTAAATAATTTATCGTTGCATATTTGTTGTTGGTGGTATCTTATGGTAGTTTTAGTAGAAATTTTATTTTGTCAAATTAATAAAATCATATTGGTATCTTCTCACGGCCTATATAACATTAATAAATATGGAGGCTATGTTTAAATTACAAAATAATAACAAGCTTCTTATTGAAAAGGCTCAAATAAACTTTAAAAAATCTCCTAAGGACAGATTGACTAAAACGTACGTAGAGACTAGATTAGAAGCACTTGAAGCTCTATGGAATGGTTTCTCGTCAACTCATAAAAATATAATACAGAATGCTACAGACGCTCAGCGAGAATCTCATAAGTATTTTGTGAATGATGATTATGATACCGCTGAAGAAACTTACATTTTCCACAAAACGCAATTAAAAGAAGTTTTAAACACTTATAGCGATTGTAATTCAGATCGAAGCCCAAAAACAAATGTCGACTACGCAATATCAAATAATGTTAGATTACCAAAGATAAACATTCCAAAGTTTTCGGGCAACTATGCAGAGTGGACAACATTTAAAGATTTATTTACATCTTTAATACATAATAACGGTAGTTTAGAAGACGTGCAAAAATTGCATTATTTAAAGGGCCTATTATCGGGAGAAGCAGATCAACTTGTCAGACATATTGCGGTTACGTCAGACAATTACAAAGAATGTTGGTCATTGCTACAGAGTAGATATAACAATAAAAGATTTCTATCAAATTGTTTATTAAAGCGCTTATTAAGTCAGACTAATGTAACAGAATGCTCAAATAGTATTAAGGGCTTATTGGATACCACAATGGAATGTCTAAATGGTCTAAAAAATCTCGGGATCGACGTTAGCACGTGGGACATCATAATCATTTTCTTAATTAGTTCCAAACTTGATTCTGAATCACGAAAGCAATGGGAGACTAAAATTAGCTCCAAGGATGAATTACCTGTGCTTTCGGAGTTTAGAGATTTTTTGGAAGCCAGATTTCGTGCGCTCGAATTTCTTGACACTCAGTCGAGTAAACCCAAACCAAAGGTTCACCATATAGTTAGTACCGACAATAAGGCCGTTGCAACAACTTGTCCATTCTGTAAAGAAACCCACAAAATTTCTAATTGTAAGAAATTTGCTCAAGAGAGTTACGAATCTCGTCATAACTTTGCACAAACCAAGCGCTTATGTTATAATTGTTTAAATGCAAATCACTCCATTAAGTTTTGTCGAAATAATGCGTCATGTCATATATGTAAGCGAAGGCATCACTCACTACTACACCCAAACTCGGTCTCAAATTCCACAGTAGTTAATGAAAGCTCTAATACAACAGCTGAAGTTAAATCAGCGGTGTCTAGTGTTCAGGCATCGTTATCAGTGAGCGAACCATCAAATTCAAATATAGTGTCACATTTTTCTAAGGGGTCAGTACCTAGTCAAGTTTTGTTGGCTACTGCTCTTGTCGAAGCACAGACAAGAAGTGGCTCTACACAACTGCTGAGAGTGCTTTTGGATCAGGGATCTCAGGCATCATTCATAGCAGAATCAGCAGTGCAGCTACTCGGACTAAAGAAGAAGCCGACCAAGTCGGTCATATCTGGAATAGGCGGTGAGAGAAGTGCGTTTGCTTCCAAGTTTACAGTCACTATGACTATTCACTCACGCTTAGATCCAAATTTTAGTGTCCAAGTTCATGCTTTTGTATTAGGTACCATTACGTCGCTTTTACCCTCAAAAAATTAGACCAATCCTATTGGCCCGAGCTAAAGGGGATACCTTTAGCTGACCCAGAGTTCCATACGCCAAGAAAGATAGACCTCTTACTTGGTGCGGAAATATATGGTCAAGTTCTTAGAGATGGTTTAATTCAAGGTCCACCAAACTTACCGGTAGCTCAGAAAACTGCCCTAGGTTGGATCCTTTCTGGACAGATATCGTCAAACCGTGACTCCATACATTGTCATCACGTCATTCATAGCAGCTCAGATCAGGCTGATGACAACGCACTGTTGCGACAGTTCTGGGAAGTAGAGTCTACTATCCCTGATAAGAAAATCCTTTCTGATGAAGAGCAACGGTGTGAGGATATTTACGCAAAAACTACATGCCGTAATGAGGAAGGTCGCTATGTGGTTAATCTTCCTTTTCGCGATCAAGATCCACAGTGTAAATATGGGAGTTCGAAAGACCTCGCAATCAAAAGATTTCATCTTCTTGAAAATAAATTCAAGAAGAATCCGACAATTAAAGCTCGATATTCAGATGTGTTCCAAGAATACATCGACCTTGGTCATATGGAGCCTGTACACGGTGATGAGAGTAACAAGAGTACAGCATGCTATCTGCCGCATCACGCCGTGATACGTGAAGACAAATCTACAACCAAGGTTCGAATAGTGTTCGACGCCTCAATGAAAGGATTAAATGGAGTGTCTCTGAACGACGATCTTATGGTTGGTCCAATGTTGCAACCTCCGTTACGTCACATCATTATGAGATGGAGAATGCATCCCATAAGTCTCTGTGCTGACATCATAAAAAAGTACAGACAGGTGAAGGTTTCTCCTGAACATGCAGACTTTCAACGAGTAGTGTGGCGCGATGATCCAGCATCTGAAATAAAAGAATATAAATTAGTAAGAGTTACGTTTGGTACAGCAGCGGCTCCTTACCTCGCAGTGAAATCCTTGCAGCAGGTGGCAGTTGATGAAGGCGGAAGTCATCCTGAAATATCTGAAATCATAAAAAATGAGTTTTATGTGGATGATTTAATGACAGGTTGTCAGACAGTTGACCAAGGTTTACACATACATAGAAAATTAACAGAGTTACTTACCAAAGGTCAGTTTCAACTGCAGAAATGGGTTAGCAGCTGCAATGAATTAAACAAGAAAATTCAAGAATATACGGTAACAAAAGCAAGACAGAATGAGGAAGAGGAGCAGGGAAAGGATATCAAGTTGGACGCAGTTATAAAAATTCTAGGAATTTCTTGGAATCGTGAAAGTGATGAATTTAAATATTCAGTGCAACTTGATCCACAGCAGACCCCAATCACTAAGAGAAAGGTAATATCTGATATCGCACGCCTGTTCGATCCGCTTGGCTGGGTGGCACCTTGCATTGTTACCTCCAAGATCTTCATTCAGAAGCTGTGGCTTGCTGGCCTAGAATGGGATGAAGAATTAACTCCAGAACTTCTATCGGAATGGGAAACTTACCGTCAAAGCCTTGTACAGACGAACAAGTTCAGCATCCCCAGATGGGTTAACACAAAATCTGACGATCTATTGGTAGAATTACATGGATTTTGCGACGCGTCGATTGCTGCTTATGCCGCCGTGATATATATTAGAGTCATCGATGCTCACAAAACTATTCATGTTAGTTTAATCACCTCTCGTACTAAGGTTGCACCAGTCAAGCAGCAGTCAATTCCGCGTCTGGAGCTGATGGGGGCCGTGTTGCTTTCTGAACTCATTTCCGAAGTCGCTGAAGTAATGAGAATCGCACCCCATCAAATACACGCCTGGACTGACTCGTCAGTAGTTCTGGCATGGATCAGCAAACATCCCAGTCACTGGACTACTTTCGTTGGAAACAGAGTATCTACTATTCTATCTCTCGTCGACAACTCACATTGGGCTCATGTCCAATCTACGCATAACCCTGCAGATTTAGCATCCAGAGGTGTATCACCACAAGAACTTGTATCCAGCTCACTATGGAATCAAGGACCCTCATGGCTTCTTGATGAAACGATAGAGTACACAAGACCAAAGTCAATTATGACCAACACGGAGCAAAGATCAGTCAAGGTTCACGTTGTAACTGAACCTCTTCAGGAGGATATTCTCTGGACAAAGTTTTCATCGTTACAAAGGTTAGTTCGGGTTGTAGCGTACTGCAGAAGAGTTTTGAGTTGGAAGAGACAATCACAAGAAAAAAAGAGATTCGAAAGGTATCTTACCAAGGAAGAAATACAAGAAGCAACAAAAACGTGTATAAAACTTGTTCAGAATCAAGAGTTTCCCGAAGAAATGAAAGATATCAGAAAAACAGGAAGCGTGAAAGCGAAAAGCAAGCTTAAAAGTCTCTGTCCAGTCATCGATGATGAAGGCATTCTCCGCGTCAGTGGACGCATTCATAATGCTAATGTAGATGAGACTGTCAAACACCCCATCATCCTCCCACATGACAGTCAATTCACCAACCTAGTGATTGATGAAGCCCATAAGAGGACATTACATGGGGGACCAACACTAATGCTGAGCCATCTGCGTACTCGGTATTGGATCCTTTCTGCCAAACCAAAGGTCAAAGCCCATGTACACAAATGTGTAAAGTGCAGGCGGTACTCTGCACCTATTCAAACCCCACTGATGGGTCAGTTGCCGTCTAGTCGAGTCATTCCGGCAAGACCATTCTTAAAGAGTGGAGTGGACTTTGCTGGACCCATCAGCATCCGAACGTCAAAGGGCCGAGGTCACCAATCATACAAAGGGTACATTTGCGTCTTTGTATGCATGGTGACCAAGGCTATTCATTTAGAAGCAGTCAGTGATTTGACGTCGCAGGGTTTCATCGCTGGCTTTAGAAGGTTTGTGGCTCGGCGAGGTTTTGTCAGTGACATTTGGAGCGACAATGGAACGAATTTTGTTGGCGCTTCCAAGGAGCTTCGGCATTTAGTCGCTGCGGAAAAATCTTCCGTGGCTGTAGAGATTAGAGAGTGGTTAAGTAACAACAGCACTTCTTGGCATTTCATTCCGCCTCATTCCCCTAATTTCGGTGGCTTGTGGGAGGCTGGGGTGAAATCAACCAAATTCCACCTAAAACGCGTGATCGGTAATTCCACACTCACGTTCGAAGAAATATCAACACTTTTGTCCCAGGTAGAAGCGTGTCTTAATTCCAGGCCGTTAACAATGTTGCCTGACACTTCCATAGATCCCACTCCTTTAACACCAGGTCATTTCTTGATAGGTGAACCTCTGATAGCAGTGCCTGAACGTAATTATGAGAATTCTAACCTCAGCAACCTGAGACGTTGGCAGGTGACACAACGCATGTTGCAAGATTTTTGGAAACGATGGTCAGATGAGTACTTGGTTCATTTATTACAACGTTATAAATGGACAAAAAATATTCCAGAACCATGTATCGGAGATGTCGTATTAGTCAAGGAGGATAATTTACCTCCTGCCCGTTGGCTTTTGGGTAAGGTCATAGAAAAACACCCTGGTTTGGATAAAGTTACTCGAGTAGTGACTCTCAAGTGTAATGGATCGTCGATTAAACGACCTACGTCAAAATTGTGCATTCTGCCGATTGCAAAGTAAAGTAAACCTTATACATGTTAAGTTTTGTTAAAGCAATTTTTTTTGTAAGTTGTCATAAAGTTAGATAAGTTTATACAGTCCATAACGCATTGTCTGTAAGTTAGATAATTTTATACAGTCCACAGATATTGTAAGTTTTTTGGTCATTACTTGTCGTTGCACACTTGATTTATTCTAGTTTGAGCCCCTGACCTCATGGTGGGCGGTTTTTTGTAATGAAGGACATATCATAATGTCCTTGGTGGGCGGTATGTTCGCATTAATTTGGTGCAACTAAAAGTATTTTTTAGAAAATTAGTTCTATTTTTTATAACTAGATGGCGTTGTTACATTACGTCACATTTCTGTAAGTCGGTGTTAAAAATCTCCGTCAATTAGTATGGGATTAACGAATTTATGTTTTTTTTTTTGAGAAGCTTTGAGACTGAGTCTTCAGACCAATAAATAGTAGCCAAGTATCTGGTGTTCTTAATTTATCCGAATTTTGTTCAAACTTAATGCAACATTGTATTTATTTTTAATTTTTTATCATTGAGAACTTATTAGTCAACCTCTATGGATAAGACTATTTCCGATTAAAAGTAATTTATTTGTCATCTTGTTTACGAGCGTGCAATTTGAGTTCGTGTTTAACCGTGTAATCTCGTGAATGAATGAAACTGCAAAATTGAAAAGTTTGAAGGTGGCTCGTAAATTAAAGTCCGTGACTGTACCGTCAGGCTCAGTGAATCATGACCCACTTTGACGATAAATCGTTTGAAACCGTCAAAATAACAAAGATTTCCCTCCTTTACAGTGCATGCCGCACTTAGGACGTTTAAATATGTATTAAGCAATCTATGTCAAGAGATCTATGCAATTTTAACCTTTGTCATCACTGCAATAGATAATATTTTAGATAAAGCATAAAGGCTTTTACATACTGGCGCGATTCGCCGCGCGACGCGAATTTTAACAAAACAATTTCTGAGAAAGCTTCACGGCGAACAATGCGGCGGCGTCGCGTCGCGCGACGAATCGCCCCAGTATGTAAGAGCCTTAATAATCATATTTTGAATCCAAACTCTTTGGACTTAACTATAACTCAGAACAAATGTGTTTTTCTTTTTCAAAACCATGTTCGATTATAAAATGACAAAGAGTCAAAAAGTCACTCCGAAATTGGTGTCAAATAATATTTTTTTAAAAGCTCTTAATCGACCTAATTTAGTCGACCTAATTTTATTTGAATTTCTGTAAGAAAATAAGCATATAGTGGGTCAGAATTAATTTTTTTCGACTGTACCTACCTACTACAACCGCTGTTGGTAAACGTTTGTGCAATTGTTTTGTGAAATGTATTGGAAAAACAAGATGGCGGAGTTAGTTCCGAATTTGGCCTCGTGCCTTGTCTAGGGTGTCCCTGGAAGTACGAATCAAATCAAATAGGGGCGTGGGTAAGGTCATTTCCAAACTTTTTAACTCAGAGAATTTTTTGTCACTGACCGCACCTGAGGCCCTAGACAAAGTGACATTTTATCAGCGATAACGATGATGGAAAAGGCAAAAATGTATAGGACTGACATAAGCTATCGAAAAGCATATGTAAATCCTGTTGAAAGTCGATAGAAATCCGAAATACGAAACGCTTTCGAAGCGATTGTCACTTGTCTAGGCCCTCAGGAGTCAATAGAATGAAATCGCAAATAATCAATTCATCCAATCAATGGTCATTTTATTTTTCTATGACCTTATTGTCGTTGTCTATAAACTTGTCAACAATCGTCCAAAGCTAAGCAATAATTCATACATTATCGATTTGTTGACTTCGCCGCCGCCTTCTAACTTATTTGGTAGCCTTGTTCTTTTACCGGTGAATCAATATTATGCAGTTATAATGTCTTGATGTTAGAGAAGTGTTATTGGGTTTATGTACTTAGGTAAACAATCTAAATCAAAATAGGTATTTTATTTCACATAAGCCTACATGGGCACTTATGAAACGTCAGAAGCTAGGTGCACGGTTCCAATTGGTCGTTTCCTATGGAGAAAAGCCGGCAAGGTTACTCTTTTAAAAGATAATTGGCTTTTATAATATTTTCGAATTATAGTGATAATAGTTATGGGAGGATGGTGTAGCGTTAAGGTAATAGATTCGCTCCCTCAATCAATCAGCCTAGCCTTTTCCCAACTATGTTGGGGTCGGCTTCCAGTCTAACCAGATGCAGCTGAATACCAGTATTTTACATGGAGCGACTGCCTATCTGAACTCCACAGCCCAGTAACTGGGTAATACGATACCCCTTGGTAAGAATGGTTGTCAGACTTTTGGGCTTCTGACGACCCGTGCGGCTGTTATTACTTTGCCACAATCTCCGCCTATTAGGTCCCCCACCTATGAAATCAGCGAGCGTTTTGTAAGTTGCATTTTTCATACTAACATTTTCATAATTTATATAAAACTTTTATTTATGCACTAATATTTAAGAACTACAACATTGTCTATTTCCGATGAAAATTGAACAAATCAAATCGGTAATCCTATCAATACAGCGACATTTTGCGGGATTTTTTCTACGTTGTGTTCACGAGTGACAATATCATGTGGGACAATGTCGCAGTGTATCGGAGTTAGTAGGTAAGCCCACTAGTGCGGGGCGAGCCCGGGATTATAAAACGGGATTTATGTGAAACCCGGGTAAAATATGAGGTATATTTTTTCGTTTGTGTAACAAAACACACGCTTTTTGAGAATGGTAAGGTATTTCGAGGAATAGTTTTTTGGGATGCATTTTGTCTAACCCAAAATGCATCCCAAAAAACAAGTATATATGAATAATATAATATCAAGTAGGTATGAATGTGACTTTTTCAATTCATATGTACTTTCTGAGTTTATTTTGGACACCACTGACATCAACGGTGAAGGAATACATGGTTTTGAAACCTGAAACCTATTTCTTTTTGCCTTTCTTCTTCATCGCAATCTGTCCTAGAGCAATAAGCCACTGTGTTGACCAACTTTAAGTCTATTCAGTTAATTACATAATAACACACTTTCAATGATAATCCGAGCTTTATATATTCGAATAAAACTCTTACGCCGTCTGTCGATAAAAGGTAGCCTATAAGAGAAAGGACATACCTTTCTCAGGCTCTAGACTATCTGTGTACCAAATTTCATTTAAATCGGTTCAGTAGTTTTGGCGTGAAAGCGCGACAGACAGACAGACAAACCGACAGACAGACAGACAGAGTTACTTTCACATTTATAATTATTATTATAGTAAGGATGAAGTTGCCGTATTTTAGCTTCTTGATATAAAGGGTGTAAAAAGACCCATCACATTGCCGTTCAACTACGCATTCTGTACATAAAACTATAACTGTAATACAGCACAAAAATAATTTATTGCTGGGAAACGACTTTTATCTTTGGTGTGAAAAATCGCTATTTACAGTACCTAGTGCCCAACGTAACGCACGCAAAACATTGTGTTTATGGGTGCAAGCAACGGTTCTGGGCTTGTGGGGTTATTTAAAATTAAGTTGATGTTTGAGAAGCCACAGTTTTAGAACTTTATAATATAAACTAGCCGACCCGACAGACGTTGTCCTGTCTTAATTTTCTAATTTTCCGCGCAATTTTCTTATTTTTTTCTTTCATAAGAAGATTCTCCTAACAATAATAAATACAACAGAAAAAGAATTAGCGAAATCGGTCTAGCCGTTCACGCGTGATGGCGTGACCAAGGGAAATAGGTATTCATTTTGATATATACAGGGTGTAAAAAGACCCATCACATAGCCGTCAGCTACGCATTCTGTACATCAAATTAAGTAACATAGCATAAAAATAATTACTGGGAAACAACTTTTATTTTTGGTGTGAAAAATCGCTGTTTACGGTAGTGCGCAACGTAACGCACGTAAAGTATTGTGTTTATGGGTGCATGCAACAGTTCAGGGTTTGTGGGGGTATTTAAAATTAATTTAGAACATTTAAAACTTGCTTTCTGTATACAATCTCTGAAAAAGTTGGAACTTTGACCTTCAATATCTCCGTAACCAGAAGGTTCCCAGGTATGGTCCAGAAGAAAAAAATGATCACAATGATGGGAATAACAAGTGGCTTTCGGCTTCGTTAAGTGTCTTTTTACACCCGATATAGATACTCTATAATTTATTAATTTATTATTTTAATTTAAAATCTGTTCTAATTTGGTATAATGGTAATTTGGTATTATTATATTATGTTGTTGTAGTTTATATAATATTGTAATGATTCAAAAATATAATTGAATAGTTGTTCACCCCTTAATAAGAATGTTGTGCATGCCTATAAGTGATGTATTTACACAGTATTGAAGACTAGTGATTACTACCTATTGTTACTATCCTTGTAAATATGTCGTTGGTGTGCCTTGCTCAATAAATAAATAAAAAAGTAAATACTCAAAAGCTTCAAATAAAAGTCTCAAATAGGCACTGAGATGGGACATGAAACAGCTTAAAAGTGGAAGATCCCGGGAGTCCGGGACTCGCTAACCACGGCAAGGGCAATGTTACACTTTAGAGGTCCGCACCAGGGCCCATAAATTGGAATTTAGTGCGGGACCAATTCCGTGGCACCGTTTTATTTGGACTCTTTTTCATCCCGTTTAAGTATAATACTGGATTTTCCTACGTATTCTTAGATTGTTGTTGTTTTTTTTCTATTATGGTTAAGTGCTGGTATAAACGTAATATTTGGATAAACTGGAATAGCAGATATAATTTTCTTTTAATTATAAAAACTCAAAACTCAAAGCATTTATTTTAATGTAAACATTTACAGGCATTTTTGAATTGTCAAGGAGTCGGTCAGTCAGAAATTTGAAGCTAGTTGCCCATTCCAGAGCGTAGTAGATTCTTATGCTATGGAGAAGAACGGGTAAGAAACTCCACGGACAAAAAGAAAAATAAGTAGAAAGAGGAGTAATAAGTAGAGTAGGAGGAGCTCGTGGCTAAGTAATAACAGCCGCATGGGTCGATCCATCAGGTTAAGCTACGCCTGCCGGGGCTGGTCCGTGGATGGGTGACCATCTTTACGTATCGAGACTCCTCTGAGCCTCGGAAAGCACGTTAAGCTGTTGGTCCCGGCTGTCATTTGTGGATCTTTGACAGTCGTTACGGGTCGTCAGAAGCCTGAAAGTCTGACAACCAGTCTTGCCAAGTTATCGTATGACCAAGTTACTGGGTTGTGGACGTCAGATAGGCAGTCGCTCCATGTAAAATACTGGTATTCAGCTGCATCCGGATAGACTGGAATCCGACCCCAAATTGGTTGGGAAAAGGCTAGGCAGATGATGAAGTAGAAAATAGAAAGAAAAATGGTCCTTGAATGCCAGAGAATTTTAAAAAATTCAATTCGAAAACATCTCTTTTTCAAATTCTGAGCTCTCTTCTATATAAATTGCCATCATGGACACGCTCGGAAGAGACCTCAAGCCTCAAACTCAAAGCATTTATTTCAATTAAACCATTTACAGGCACTTTTGAATTGTCAAGGAGTCGGTCAGTCAGAAAGATGAAGCTGGTTGTCCTTTCCAAGATTCCTATCGAGAAGAACGGGCATAAAACTCCATAGACAAAAATATAGTTACAAAATGTTGGCTACATTACTCATGTTAAATTATACACTAGTATTATAATATGTGAGATCGAGCGATATCGAAACATAAGTTAAAAAGAGGCCAGAGACAACAAAAAAGTCATTAAAAACCCTCTATTTCTAAACGAACATTTGCTTAAACAAAAGGCAGAAATATTGTTTGTCCATCCATTTTTTCTAGAAGTAGAATGGAGGAGACGTTGCCAAATAAAATGACGAAAAATTTCAAAAGGAATTTTAGGTCGGCTCGCAATGTTTTTACTACAGGTTCTCGATTGGAAACTCGTATTCAAATAGTATCAATTCCGCATAGCCAATCCTAAGCCTTTGGGTTTCGTTTGCGAACAAAAATCTGGGATTAAAGTTCGCGTAGGTTTGTGACGTTTATTTAAAAGAACATTCACAAAGCATTTATGATTAGCATCCTATGTTGATAATCGTACCTTCAAAATGTGTAGCAACCTGCTTTATCTACAGGGTGTTAGGGTAAACACCGTTATCCTTGCAACCAGTGGTTTGGTTTCATTTATAGAACGTAAAATCAATGGAAAATTACAACTTTTTTTTTAATTTTTTTAGAACTCAATTTTACCACAAGCGACGCAAGTTCGTTGCCCTATGCGCTAGGGCAACGGACTTGCGTCTCAGCACGGGCGGGGGGTACGGGATGTGACCTGACCGGCAGCGAGCGCGATCCCTCCCTTAGTCAGTCAGCTGTTTCGCTAGCAAGCACGGTGTCAGATAGAAACTTTTAAAAATATTTTAATGAAAATAACGTTTTTTTTTGTTGTGTTGGTCATTTATTTTTATATTTAAGTCAACTACCCATGGTTTGAATGACAAGAGTGTTTACCCTTACAACCTGTATATTGTGACTTTATGAGTTTGTTTGTTTATTATACACAAGCTTTCACGCTAAAACGGCTGAACTGATTTGGATGAAATTTGGCACATAAGTAGGCCATGACCTGGGTTATAACATAGGATACTTTTTATGCCGATATTCCTACGAAATCAACACTTTTCCGGGTGGAACCGCGGGGCGCAGCTAGTCATCATTTGCCTAGCCATTTCCCAACTATATTGGGGTCGGCTTCCAGTCTAACCGGATGCAGCTGAATACCAGTATTTTACATGAAGCGACTGCCTATCTGCCCTCCACAACCCAGATCCGGGTAATACGATACCCCTTGGCAAGACTGGTTGTCAGACTTTCGGGCTTCTGACGACCCGTAACGACTGTCAAAGATCCACAAATGACAGCCGGGACCAACGGCTTAACGTGTTTTCCGAGGCACGGAGGAATCTCGGTATGTAAAGATGGCCACCCACGGACCAACCCCGGCAAGCGTAGTTTAACCTGATGGATCGACCCGTGCGGCTGTTATTACTTACTATAGTAACTAATAAGTACAGTAGTAAGGGTAAATAACTTAGAGCATTACGCTATCTCTCCGCATCGTTGGGTTCGGCGGCACAATTTTACTGTTTAAATTTATTTTGCCGTCAATTTCCTTATCTTCTTGCTTAAGTTAATAATCTAGTAATCTTTCCGAGTTTTCCCAATAATGATTTGTTGTTTGTTTTTCCTGGTAATTCTGAGAGAAAAGGACTTATTTTTGATAAATGTGTATTTTAAGATTGTATTGTTTTGAGAATTATTAAGCTCATCGTTTGAGTGATGTATCAAACTTCTAAGCGCACCGAATGATCGAAAAACATTTAATTTAAGTAAAACTAATGAGATGAAAATAATTGTATTTTTTTTTTATTAATTTGTTTCCAGATTTTGGTTTTATGTTCTTTAGAAGAACAGACAGGAAAATAAATTGTTAAAAATATTGACACATTACAACATTAAAAAAATGACAGTCGCTACTTGGTAGTCAACTTGCTTTTTACTGATTTAGCTACTTATCTAATACACTACTAAACAGTTACAATTAAAAAAACCTAGAAAGGAATACGACACAACTTTGCTATCAGTGTGTTTTTAATAACAACAAACTGCTATTGCGAATCAACCTGTCTTCCAAGTGATATTAGGGGCAAGGGCTTATCTTCAGAAAACGACACAAAATATAATGATATAACATAAAATCACGTCATTTTCCCCGAAGGGTTTTGCACAGGTGTACCTACAATACACCCATATTTCCCCACTTGTGTTTAAGTACCAGGGGCCGAGCCTATTGCAATCAACCAGATACAAATCCAAACTCTGGACCGAGAAATTCCTGATAAAAAAAACCAATGTACTGCCCGACCTGGGAATTGAACCCAGGACCTCATGTTAAGCAGTAGCGCTTGCGATCGACCAACGAGACAGTTTGCTATGATATTATAATATAACTAGAGTTTCACAGGTTCCCAACATCTTTTCGATTCAGAAACCGGATAGTAATACCCTGATCCTTTAAAATCAAGCGCCAAAAATTAAAATAACTTAATGAACGACCTTCTTTGCCCTTAACTTTTATAACGAAATTAATAAAGACGGCAAAAAATTGAGGTCCGTGACCTTCAACGTCCACACTTCCACAGCTATGATTAATGACCTCTGGTGTTGTTTCACGAAACTTCCGATAGATGGCGTTGGCGGGTCAGACAGACGATGATGTATTGATGTACTCTTGGTGACGCGCTTGTTCAAGTACACAATTTTATGGTTTATGAAGAAGTTCTTTTATTTTGTGAAGTATTTTTCAGAGCGACGAATGATTATCCATATTATTAATATTATAAATTCGAAAGTAACAGTCTATCTATCTGTATGTTACCTTTTAACGCCTAAACCATTGAACGGATTTCAACAAAATTTGGCAAGGAGACAGGTGGCATCCTGGCGAAGGACATGGGCTACTTTTAATCGACATACCATTCTATAAATACAGATCTGATAAAGTCGTGAATCCTAATTATTTTAATCAAGATACAACCTGCCCCTGACTAGGGATGTGCTTCTGTAAGACCTCATTCGAACCTCGAACCTTCGAACCTTTAAACTTCGAATCTGAATCCGCTGTGAGTTTTTTGATTGGCATTCTAAAAACTCGGTTGATACACTAGCGCTACCCTTGCGAGCGTGTCAGCGAGTTGAACTATATTGACCGTGAGATTTTGACAGATAAAGTATGAGATGACGTAAGAAGTGGCATTCAGTGAGGTATTTCCCCCGTCACTGCGACGGTCAGTTCGCACTCGAACCCGATTCAAAATTCGAAGTGAGAGTGAATAGCGATGTGAGCGATGTTTGAATTTGGCAGAATCGACGTACCTACTGCAAATTGCAAAAACCGTAAGAATTTTGTAATTTCGCCCGCAACATCTGCGGAACCCCCATAATAACTAAAACTTCTTTTAAGCATAACCTTAAATTAACCGACCTCCAATTAAGGCCATAAAACGTAATTTTCTGTTCGCAAAAATTTCATCCCAAAACGATAGAATAACCGAAATCGTGCTCATAATGAAGTGCTTACTCCGAAAAACTTCATTTGCATTTTGTATAAAATGGACCATCCCGGTTTGTGTGATTATCCCATTAGCGGGGGGTGGCATGGGGGTGGGACTCCCCCTTCATTCATTCGACAGTGATGACGCGGTTTCATTTAATCAATAATTATAATTTTGACGAGACGAGACCTCTTCTCGTATAGAGAAAGCATTAGTATCACAACGCTTGCTTAAGGCGGATACATACATTATACATACAGGGTGACAGCCCTTCGCAGACTGATGGGATGAATTCAGCATATCATACTTAGACGATCGGTACATGAAATTATTTCAGGAACGTTATGGGAATCCAATAAACCTGATTTGTATTATTACCTCACGCGCAATGTATCGTGTCGGGGGGGGGGCGCGTTCGAGTATTTTAACATCCATTGCTGGTTTTTTGATTTTAGCTGTTTTATTTGATCATATTCCGGTTGAATATGATCCAAAATAAGGTGCTGAATGCCCCCTGTTAAATTGCGAAGGGCTGTCCCTTACACCCTGTATTTGTACATGTGGATATTAGTACATACATTGGTAATAAATTATATATCATCCTTCTTAAATATTCAACGGAGAATAACATCTTCTGACTTCATTTAAATTTTGTACTAATACTTTAGCATTGCTCTCTTGACGGCTACGGTTTTATGAGCTACGGCGTAGCGCTACGAGAGTGCTACAGCGGCTACGAAGCTACGGATGTGTTAAAGTTTATTAAATTTCGTGAAAGCTCGAAGGTTCACTGAATATTTTGTATATTCACAGTAGATGTTCCCTTTTAGGTTTTCGAAACAAAGAAAAAAAAAATTGTGAAAATATTCTACAAATATTTTATTGGTATTTTATTGATACAATTTTTTAATTAAATGCTGTTTACAATCCTTTGCTAACTCATTTTAGCAACTGTTTTTATTTCTGTCACAGCAGCTAACTTTTATTTTTCTTTAATTTGAATATTAATGAAACTGACACTAATTGTAAGAATATTTTTTTATCTAAAAGAGTGTCCATGGAGTTGCTTGCCCGTTCGAACCTAATACGTTTTAGAATGGACTACTAGCTTCATCTATCTGACTGACCCCTTGACAATTCAAAAGTGCCTATTTCATTGTTTTCATCACTACATTATTATAAAACAAAGCCCTCCGCCACGTCTGTCTGTCTGTCGCGAACAGACCCTTCCTCGAGAACCACTCTATCCATTGGTTGGTATTCACCAATGGATAGAGTCTCGAAGTTTTAGTATATCATTTGTCAAGCGGGCGAAGCCGCGGGCATTAGTTAGTCTTTTATATAATGTAAACTGTTTGTAAATTAGCTCAAACAATTTTTGATTAAGACTAAGATTAGAACTCGAATGTTCTTAAAAAGTACGGAGCCGAATTGGCTCTTCTTAGAGCCAAATTTTCTACCTTTTTACCCGACTACGGCGAAGAAGAAAGGAGGGTTATGATTTTGACCGGTATGTATGTATGTATGTATGTATGTATGAAAGAAAGAAAGAAAGAAAAATAGGTTTATTTGTCACAGAAACACGTGCATACTAAAAGATCAAGAATTTTAAACCAAAATAGATTAAACATTAAAAACAAAATAGATTAAACATTAAAGACAATTAAAAATAAAAAATAAAAAAAAAAACATATGAGATCAGGAGTATACAGTATGTATGTATGTATGTATGTATGTATGTTCATCTGTTCCCTCCTATCTTCCAAACCACTTATCACAATTTGACAAATGAGGTATCGTTAGAAGCGTCGTGATTGTCCGCTGTCCGGAGTCACACGTAATCTGTTCGATTTATGCCCTAACACGTGTGACTCCGGATTTTTAATTTGTCTGTCTGTGGTGGCGTGGTGTCTTGTTTATACCTTTTAAGTCGTAGTTGGGTTTTAATTTTTATTACTTGTTTTTTTTTTTTTTGATTTGTAATTTGACCAAGAGGTCAAATTACAAATTCAGAAAACGTAGCGTAAAAGCAAGAACTAACCTCCCGTATAAGCGTCACCTGCAGAATTCAAAAGTTCTTTGTCTCAAAGCGGCGATCTCTCAATGGCCTCCACTAAATTATGGGCTTCACGCAAAGAACAAAAGAGACTTTCTATTCAATTAAATTATCCGATAAATGCGAAAAGTTTGCCATCGAACGACATTATACCGACGCCGACTGACAATGGGGGAGTTTCGTTCGGTTATACGTACCGTTTGTTATGGGAATAATTTCGGGATTAGATTTGGTATTCTTTATGTAACTTGGGATATAATGGACGGTGAGGCTGTTAAGAATATAGGGACAAATTAAATATGATAGCGAAACTCCAGAGAATGATGATGGTTATACAGTTTGTTATCTAACGAAGGGCGCTCCCGTTAAAAACGCCCATAACCTGTTATAATTATTTAATAAACTAGCTGCCGCCAGCGGCTTCGCCCGCGCGTAATCTTTATAAATTATAGCCTATGTTACTCAAGGTGAATGTAGCTTTCTAATGGTGGAAGAATTTTTGAAATCGGCGCAGTAGTTTATGAGTTTATTCATTATAAACATACACACAAAAATACAAATCTTTTCTCTTTATACTATTAGTATAGATAAAGCAAGTGAAAATAATTTGCAACGTTCTATATTTGAGAGATTACCACAGACTACAGAGTTTACAATACCGTTACTAGTGAAGTACATTTAGTAATATTCTATGGTAGTGATGTAGAAGAAAGGTCTTTAATTTATACCTACAACAATCTGCAATAGCAATCTATACATGCTATAAATATATTACCGTTATTTTTTTTAATAGTTTCGGCATATTTTTCAGCATTTTTTTTTGTGTTTTTTTTTTTTTTTGCATGTATTTGGACGCTATACTATTGCGGGTTGACGGGAACGCCCTTTGTTAGTTAACATACTGTATTATGATGACGTTAAACAGGGCAAAAGCTTTTAAGCAACGCGTTTCTCTTGACGTGGCAGAAATCTAAGGTTATACGTAATACGTAAAAATAATACAAAAAGTATTAAATAAAGTCTTCCAAAAATACATAGTTTTGAAGATAACATAACACTCTCGATTCTCGATGTATTGATAAGTACGAGTAAATCAGTTTCATTAAAAACCAAAAATTCATATTTAAAGCAGAGAAATTGCGACGTCGTCATTTTTATTGGACAAAAATAGTTAATAAGTATTAAATATTTCTTTCTAACTTTGACGAATTATTTTGTATGAAAAATGAAAACAAAATAACGGAAAAAACATACTTTGAAAAATAACTCATACGCCGGTTGATTATTTTACATAGTCGTCTATGAGTACCCAGCGTTATAGGATATCAAAAAGAACACCTTGTTTAATAAAAATCAAAATTAAACTACATTCAACTCTCATCTCAAATTAGATCACCATTATAATCAGTAGCTTTCCTATCAGATATAGATGTCAGTAAGATGCTGTTTTATCTTTTATATCCATCTTTCGACACATTCGCGATAAGTAACTTTAGTCATTCCAAAAATGTCTCAAAGATCGGACATGTTGTGTTTAATTCTATTAGTGTATGTGTGTGGTCTGGTCCAAGGTCTGTCCAGGATAGATCCCCTCGTCTCTACGAAGGGAGGACTGATCCGGGGTCTCAGGTCGGACCAAGGCTACGCGAAGTTCTTGGGTGTGCCATACGCGGTGGTGGATAAGAACAATCCTTTTGGGGTAAGATAAATTAATGATGTACCTACTTTTATTTTAGATACAAATTTGAATTAAGGTTTATAACTGAGTAAATAAATAAATATATCAAATTATTTAAAAAAATGTTAAAGGTTCTGTCAGCAAGTTTTTTAATAGGTATTTAAATAAATATTTTTTCGTAAAAAAGAAAAATGAGTATAAAAGGAAGTGTGAAAGTGGCATCCGCCGATGTGTGAAATGTGTTGAAATTGGTTGTCACGTTATAGACATGGGATGATGAATATTTTGAAAATGGACTTAAAAAAACAAAAACCAAAGTCACACGATGTTATTAATTACAATTTAATTCACAGCCGGCAGTCCCACATCCAGGCTTTGACGACATCTTCGAAGCATACGAGTCAAACGCGTGCCCTCAAGTAGAGAACGATGTTGTCTTCGGCACCATCGACTGCCTCACCGTGGACGTCTACGTGCCAAGTACCGCCGACTCACGCAACCGCTTGCCAGTGATGGTATGGATACATGGAGGCGCTTTCGTTACTGGCAGCGCTGGTGCCTTAGGCACTCCAAATAAATTAGTGAGCAATGACGTCATTGTAGTAGCAATCAATTACAGACTTGGTATTTACGGTTTCATGTGCCTGGGTATTCCAGAAGTACCAGGAAACCAAGGACTCAAAGATCAAGTGTTAGCTCTGAGGTGGATCAATGAGAATATCGAGGCTTTTGGAGGAGATGCGAGACAAATTACTGTGTTCGGTGAAAGTGCTGGTGGTATGTCTGTGAACCTCCACCTGTTGTCTTCGTATGAAAGCTTATTCCAGAAAGCAATCATTCAGAGTGGTTCTGCTTTAAGTCCATGGTTTTTATTTGACGCTGATAAAGCAATACCCTTGAAACTGGCAGAAGCATTAGATTTCTATACTGAAGATACACTTGAAGCCCTTGATTATCTTGCATCTATTGATGCACATACATTAGCTCAGCTAGCTTTTGATTTGAAAATAACATATTTTGGTGGCACCGAGCTACCTATCATATTTCCCTGTATTGAAAAAGATATAGACGGCGTTGAAAATTTTATTACGGAAAATCCTAGCAATATAGTTTCAACTAAAGTAAGGAATACGCCAATCATTATTGGGCACACAGATAATGAACTGCCCTTTATGTATGGAAATGCAGAACCAGATTTCTTTTCAAACTATAATTTCGATTTAGTAAGCCTTGCATTTGATTTAGGTGACTATTTAGAAGATGCTTTAGATGACGTCAGACATTTTTATATTGGAGATGAGGATACAAGTGAAACCGTAAAAGATGAAATTACAAATTTTGCATCAGATTTAATATTCAATCACCCAACACAAAGAATGGCTGAAAGATTTTTAGATATCGGTGCTAGAACTGTTTACCGATATATTTTCTCATATAGCGGTGGCAGGAATTTACTGAAGGTATTATTTAACTTGAATTCAACGGGAGCTATTCATGCTGACGAACTTGGATACTTATTTGAGAATGATGTATTCAGTGGAGATGCTATCACTCCCGAAGATCAGCTCATGATTGACAGGCTAACGACTCTTTGGACTAACTTCGCTAAGTACGGGTGAGTAGCATCTTTAAATAATCATAGCAAAATCAAAACGTACATAAATAAACAGAATGTATATAACTTTTAGTGAAGAGACACACAGAGTTCCCTTCAAGCTACTAGAAAATGACACTCCTGAAGGAAAAAAGTAAAAAGACTATATAATGTCTGAAAACTTAGAATCTGATTCAACTGATGAGATATACTATGACTCAGCAAGATTGATCTATGTAAATAACAATATGAGTCTTCTAGTTCCAGATTAGTGTTATCTTGAAAGTGATAAATAGAGTATTAGATTTCCATTGTATGTATCATCACCAACCACTTTTGGATGGCCGATATTATTGTGAATTGCAAAATACATAAAATACTATTATTATCATTCAATGATTCGTATCCAAAGAAAATATATTATATTCTTTATAAATATTTTTGTGCCTAGCACACGAACGCGCGGAGTAAATGTTACGTAAATTGTAACGGTTTTTTTTAAATTGGAAATAATCTTTTTGGACTGTAATATTTACATAATTATGTTGTATAATTAAATAATAACTTTGGATGATACAATGATACGGTGATAGTTCGTTAGTTATTATAGTTAAGTTATTATAGTTGTATTTTCGATAGTAATTCTTCGTTACGTTTACTGCGAACGTTCGTCCTAAGCACTGAGGCACAGTATTTTATATTGTGCCTTTGTATAGATAGATATTATGCAGGTATTTCACATTATTAAAACAAACCTTTATTTTCTTCTCAGAGACCCGACACCCGAAACATCGGAGCTGCTTCCTGTCAAATGGGAGCTTATCACGAGGACCACTCAGCCTTACCTAAATCTAGACTCCGAGCTGACCCTTGAAAGTAGACCCTTTCAGGACAGAATGGCTTTCTGGGATGTTTTCTACAGACTCTATAGAGATCATCAGAAGTGAGACGAAGGTTCGAGCACGTAAGACGAAAAAAAAATGAATAAGAAATGAGTGTAACAAAGTAGTAATAGATATTTAAATTAAATTAGAAATAAATACTATATATCTTGGGTAGTGCGGTTTAACACATTTTCAATGACATGGTATTGAATATTTATATATTTTTTGATACATAATAAAAAAATATGTTAAAATGTTTGAGAAAATTTAAAAAATGTATACTCTCGGTTTTTGTTTAGTATTGTAAAACGCATTCTCTTTACTATTAGTTGGAAGATTTACATTGTGTATCATCAATAAAATACAAATTAATTATCCTTATCACCGTGTTTTTATTACGTTTAACCAATATAAAGGCTGGCACTCCAATGACGGGACGGCGCGGCATAGCATAGCAAATAATTTTCGTAAGCGAAAATCATTTTGAATCTTATTTCATACCTTAGCACGTTAACATTTTGTCGACATTGTCACAAGGTGTCTAGAGCATACCGCTAGAAGCTAGGGAGCTTCTGGGGCCATATATAAAGTGGTTTTTTTTAACCTACTCATGTCAATAAACGAATTTTCTTTCTGCTACTGCCTTATGAAGGCCATCAGCCCGGTGCAGGGGTGGAGTCGCCCATAAATTTTCTATTCGTACTGGGTATCGTGGGGTGCAATCAACTCGGGGTGCGATGGGAATTTGCGCTGGTGTCGTACATGGTGAAACTGCTCCTACGTATTGAATACAACCCGAGAGTGCTCCAGCCTGCCTGGGTATTCCAGAAGTACCAGGAAACTAAGGACTCAAAGATCAAGTGTTAGCTCTGAGGTGGATCAATGAGAATATTGAGGCTTTTGGAGGAGATGCGAAACAAATTACTGCGTTCGGTGAAAGTGCTGGTGGCAAGTCTGTGAACCTCCACCTGTTGTCTTCGTATGAAAGCTTATTCCAGAAAGCAATCATCCAGAGCGGTCCTGCTTCAAGTCTGTGGTTGACAATTGAGTCTGACAACGCGGTGCCCCTGAAACTAGCAGAAGCATTAGATTTTAATACTGATGATATACTCGAAACGATTGATTATCTTGCATCTATAGATGCACACACATTGGTACAACTAGCACATATTTGGAAATAACTAGGTCTGTTGGTTAGTGAGTACCTCACTAACCACTTTATTTTTTTTTTTCTGATATTATTGTGAATTGCAAAATACATAAAATACTATTATTATCATTCAATGAGTCGTATCCAAAGAAAATATAATTATATTCTTTATAATTATTTTTGTGCCTAGCACAGGAACGCGCGGAGTAAATGTTACGTAAATTGTAACGGTTTTTTTTTTAAATTGGAAATAATGTTTTTGGACTGTAATATTTACTTAATTATGTTGTATAATTTAATATTATCTTTGGGTGATACAATGATACGGTGATAGTTACCCAACAAACATTTACGACGTTGAGTAGACGTTTTGGTGGCAACTTAATGTTATTTAGTATAATCGTATAAATGTCATAAGGACGTTTACTCTACGGCATTAGGGCCCATTTTATTCAACTTAAGTTGCTAAGAGTTTCGTGTAATAGTCATATAAATACCTACTTAGTCGCATACTAGTCATATACACGTCGGCGATTTGACTAAATATCATGTAATGATAGCTGTCGCGGCGTGTATTCGACTTCGGGTCGAGTTATGGTACACAATATGACTTTTATATAATGTAATCGTTGTGTTATTGTCATTTAAAGATGATGCTCATATTGAACGAAATTATATTGTAACAGATTATATCACGTTCATTTAATATGGCGGTGTTTTTGACAGCTGAGTTAATATTGCATTTTTTCTTTGTTATTTGAGGTGATAAAACCATTTCATCAGTTGTAAACCATTGTGCAATCAAGTTTACTGATTAATGTGAGGTAGGTTTGGAACAAATTTTTTATGCGCTTTTAAAACTCTAACGTTTTCACATATTTTATTAATAATTTTATTAAGTGACTGCGTTATATGACAACTACATAACTTCCCGACCTATAAACTGCGTGTTCATTGTAAATGTTTACGCCATTACAGTTGATTTAGGGATCAGTAATAAAATTAAAAACGCTTAGCTAACTTAGTTCAAAGAATTTATATTAAAAAAATAGAATATTTGTTTGCGTGACTTATAACTTAGTTAACTCCTCTCAGGTTCCTTGCTGGAACGCGTAATTCTTTTAGGGCCCGCTGCTCGCCCGACATCGCGCCCCGGAGGCCCGCCGCGTGTCAGCGGCTCCGGGTAAACCTCAATATCTTGAGTTATACTTATCGCAGCTCGATAACGTAAAGTAATTTGGATTCTTGAATAAACAGACCACATACTTATCTATATACGGTGAACGGATGAATACAATAGGATTTACAATATTATCGTAAAGTGCGTGGTAGTTTATTTGTTCTTATGTTTTGACGATTTCTGTTAAAAATACTGTTTCTATTGTTATAAAATTTTACAGGCAGTATTATGAATAGATAACGAATCTAAAAAAATAACAGTTTGAGATAATAACAGAAAATAAAAAACAAAATTATTACGTAACTAGAGGTCATCTTGACCTTGATTTCAAGGACTGTGTTTTGACGACAAAATGTTGTTATTGGATAAAAACCGTTTAAAATGGATAAAAGCCGTTTAAAATGACCTGACTTGACCTGACTTGACCTGACTTGACCTGACTTGACCCGACTTGACCTGACTTGACCTGACTGCTGGGGAGTCCGTTGTTACTGAGAAGACCGGCAGTTGCGAGGGCCGGACTCAATTCTCGCTAGTCCACGCAAATTGATTAATTCATGTTTGGTAGAGCGGCCTTGTTTCTAGAGTTGTAAGATTTGACTCGACCTGACTTGACCTGAATTGACCTGACTTGACCTGACTTGACCTGACTTGACCTGACTTGACCTGACTTGACCTGACTTGACCTGACTTGACCGCCTTTTTTTATTACCTCCTTCATATAGATTTATTTGGCTTTAATGCAACTTGTGGAATATTAAAATCAATAGCCCACTTTTTTAATAGTCTCTGAAGTCATCATTGTTTGTTGAAGTGTCTTCTTTATCAACATTATCTTCATTTTCGGATGACTTCAACTTCGAAAAATCAACAAGAGTCACACTTGTAGTATTTTGGTTAAATTGATTAGTTAAATTTGCATTTAAATGTGATACGGAACCTTTCTTATTTTCCTCCCTCTCAGCTTGAGCTCTATTACTTTGTATTAAAGTACGCGAAAATTGTATACAAGGTTATTATAAACCTTTAATATGAGTATTAATTAAGTAGCGGTCGTATTATCATGTTTGTGATACTTTAGGATGTATACAGATCGCACTCGTAATACTTATTCGACTTATATATAATGGTAACAAATACTACGTGTAAACAATTATTATCCGTTTAGCAGATGTTTAAAAGTTAATTATATGACAAAATGTACAGTTTTATGACGTTTATACTACGAAAACGTTTAGAGGACGAAAAGTTGTATAAGTAAGTTTTATAAATGTCGAAATAACGTCATATGACATTATTATACGACAAAAAATGTTTATGACTATTCGGACATATAATACACCAGTACATGACGAAGAGTTAAAATAATGACTATAAAATAACTTTAAAAAGACTTAAGGTCATATAAAAGTTTGATTATATGACAAAAATGTTTGTTGGGTATTATAGTTAAGTTATTATAGTTGTATTTTCGATAGTAATTCTTCGTTACGTTTACTGCGAACGTTCTTCCTAAGCACTGAGGCACAGTATTTTATATTGTGCCTTTGTATAGATAGATATTATGCGGGTATTTCACATTATTAAAACAAAAACTTATTTTCTTCTCAGAGACCCGACACCCGAAACATCGGAGCTGCTTCCTGTCAAATGGGAGCTTATCACGAGGACCACTCAGCCTTACCTAAATCTAGACTCCGAGCTGACCCTTGAAGGTAGACCCTTCCAGGACAGAATGGCTTTCTGGGATGTTTTCTACAGACTCTATAGAGATCATCAGAAGTGAGACGAAGGTTCGAGCACGTAAGACGAAAAAAAAATGAATAAGAAATGAGTGTAACAAAGTAGTAATAGATATTTAAATTAAATTAGAAATAAATACTATATATCTTGGGTAGTGCGGTTTAACACATTTTCAATGACATGGTATTGCATATTTATATATTTTTTGATACATAATAAAAAAATATGTTAAAATGTTTGAGAAAATTAAAAAAATGTATACTCTCGGTTTTTGCTTAGTATTGTAAAAACGTATTCTCTTTAAGATTTACATTATGTATCATCAATTAAATACAAATTAATTATCCTTATCACCGTGTTTTTATTAGGTTTAACCAATATAAAGGCTGCCGCTCCAATGACGGGACGGCGCGGCATGGCATAGCAAATAATTTTCGTAAGCGAAAATCATTTTGAATCTTATTTCATACCCTTAACACGTTAACATTTTGTCGACATTGTCACAAGGTGTCTAGAGCATACCGCTAGAAGCTAGGGAGCTTCTGGGGCCATATATAAAGTGGTTTTGTAACCTACTCATATCAATAAACGAATTTGCTTTCTGCTACTGCCATATGAAGGCCATCAGCCGGGGGCTGGGGTGGAGTCGCCCATAAATCTCTCTATTCGTACTGGGTATGGTGGGGTACAATCATCTCGGGGTGCGAGGGGAATTTGCGCTGGTGTCATAAATTGTGAAACTGCTCCGAGGCATTGAATGCAACCCGAGAGTGCTGCAGCGGTTGCACTTGTACGTACCCGACCCTTATGTGTGGAGGTGACGGTCCCCGCCACTGCAGGTCGTACTATCAGCCAGGACCAACTTGCTGGCCAAAACCCCTCTTAATCTAGAATTTCGCACCATCAATTATATTCAGGTCGAAATTGATAGTTACATGTCCCTGGGGTGAATTCGCAAAAGAACTATTATTTATACTATGTTATAAAGAATAATCTCCATATTTGGTGCTTTAATTTTAATTTGGTGTGTGTTCCCTGGTTATCGCATAAGGCTACGACCTGTAATGGTAGTTTTAAGGTACCCATTTAAAGAAATAAAAATGAAATAAAATTGTGCTCACATTTCAAGGATCATCCCAAATTATATCATCAATTATCAGTATAACATCAGCTAAGATACCCATATCACTATGCTGCTGTTTTATCATTTATCTTAGCCACAGATCTTGGCTCATCTTTTCACATTCAAGATAATTTTGAGTAATTGCAAACATAGTGTCACAAGGGTTAGACATGTGGTCTGTGATTCTATTAGTATCTGTGTGTGGTCTGGTCCAAGGTCTGTCGAGGATAGACCCCCTCGTCTCTACGAAGGCAGGACTGATCCGGGGTCTTAGGTCCGACCAAGGCTACGCGAAGTTCTTGGGTGTGCCATATGCGGTGGTGGATAAGAACAATCCATTCGGGGTAAGATTTTCTTATTATTATTTTTCAAATATATTATGATAATGGTTTTGACAGCCAGTTCTGCCATGAAGAAAAATTATTAACTTTAGACGAGTACAACTATCTAGTATTTCAATAAACTATCATTAAAATATAATTTAGAAGTTTTGATCCAGTTCTTTTGATGGTATAGAATCGTTTGAATCTAGGTAGTTGTACGTAAAAAAAAGTCATTTAATTAATAAATGGCAACTTTATTTACAGCCGTCAGACCCACATCCTGGTTTTGGCGATATCTTTGAAGCATACGAGTCGATCGTGTGCCCTCAAGTAGACAACAATGTGGCAATTGGAACTATTGACTGCCTCACTATGGACATCTACGTGCCAAGTATCGCCGACTCTCAACACCGCTTGCCAGTGATGGTATGGATACACGGAGGTGGTTTCGTCAGCGGCAGTGCTGATTACTACTCCAGCCCTAATTTTTTGCTGAGAAATGACGTCATTGTGGTAGTAATCAATTACAGACTTGGTGTTATGGCTTCATGTGCCTGGCTATTCCAGAAGTACCAGGAAACCAAGGACTCAAAGATCAAGTGTTAGCTCTGAGGTGGATCAATGAGAATATTGAAGCTTTTGGAGGAGATGCGAAACAAATTACTGCGTTCGGTGAAAGTGCTGGTGGCAAGTCTGTGAACCTCCACCTGTTGTCTTCGTATGAAAGCTTTTTCCAGAAAGCAATTATTCAGAGCGGTCCTGCTTCAAGTCTGTGGTTGACAATAGAGTCTGACAACGCGGTGCCCCTGAAACTAGCAGAAGCATTAGATTTTAATACTGATGATATAGTCGAGACGATTGATTATCTTGCATCTATAGATGCACACACATTGGTACAACTAGCACATGATTTGGAAATAACTAGGTCTGTTGGCACTAAAAAACCTCTGACAGTACCCTGTATTGAAAAGAATATTGATGGCGTTGAACATTTCATAACAGAACATCCTAGGAATATTCTATCTAGTAAAGTTAAGACTACGCCAATAATTATTGGGAACACAAATAATGAACTGCCCTTCGAGTACGGAAACCAAGATGCAGATTTCTTCTTAAACTATAATTTCGCCATAGTAAGCAAAGAATTTGATTTAGGTGACAATTTAGAAGATGCTTTAGATGACGTCAGACATTTTTATCTTGGAGATGAGGATACAAGTGAAAGCGTAAAAGATGAAATTATAGACTTTGCATCAGATTTTGTATGCAACCACCCAACGCAAAGAATGGCTGAAAGATTTTTAGATATCGGTGCTAGAACTGTTTATCGATATATTTTCTCATATAGCGGTGGCAGAAATTTAATGAAGGTATTATTTAACTTGAATTCTACGGGAGCTATTCATGCTGACGAACTTGGATACTTATTTGACTATGATGTATTCAGTGGAGATGCTATCACTCCCGAAGATCAGCTCATGATTGACAGGCTAACGACTCTTTGGACTAACTTCGCTAAGTACGGGTGAGTATAGCATCTTTACATAATCATAGCAAAATCATAACGTTCTTAAATAAACTGTATGTCGTTGGCAATGTCTCAAAAAGTCGTAGTAATATATGTATACATATACCTCTTAGTAAAGAAACACACAAAGTGCACTTTTGGCTACTAGAACATGAGACACCTGAAGGACAAAACAAAAAGACTATTTCTGTCCAAAGTTTTGATAATATTTTTATGTGAGCACATGGGAAAAGCTTGAATTTACAAATCCATTACAAATATTTTTTTCAATTTTTTGACTATCTGATACAACTGATGAGATATTATACTATGATTTCACTTTTTATAAAAGTGAAATTACTCTTCTAGTTCCAGATTAGGCCATGGTGTAAACTTGAATTTAAAACTCATTGCTACTTGCATTCATGATAAACAGAATAATAATAATATTGATTGCTATTGTACGCCTCACTAACCACTTTTGGATAGCCGTTATAATATTGTGAATTGAAAAGTATATAAAATACAATTATTTTGATACAATGATTCGAACAAGAAAATAATTATATTTTTTGTCATTATTATTGGGCCTAACACTAACGCGCGGAGTAAATGTTACATAAATTGGAACGGTTTTTTTTTAACTGTTCGCTGTTCACTTTCGGACTGTAATATTTATGTATAAGTTTTATGACTTTATTAATATCTTTGGGTGATTAAAATTGTGCTTGATCAGATGCTAGTTGTAATTAGTTCGTTACTTATTTTTAAAATTCTTCGAATTTACGTTACGTTTACTTCGAACGCTCGTCCTAGACACAGTCTTTTAATTTGTGCCCGCTGGCCTTTGTATACATATAGTTTCACATTATTAAAACAAAACTTTATTTTCTTCTCAGGGACCCGACACCCGAAACATCGGAGCTGCTTCCTGTCAAATGGGAGCTTATCACGAGGACCACTCAGCCTTACCTAAATCTAGACTCCGAGCTGACCCTTGAAAGTAGACCCTTTCAGGACAGAATGGCTTTCTGGGATGTTTTCTACAGACTCTATAGAGACCAGCAGAAGTGAGACGAATGTTCGAGAACGTTAAACGAAAAAAAATAGAATAAGAAATGAATGTAACAAAGTAAAGTAAATTAGAAATTCAAATCATTAATCTTGGGAATTGCAGTTTTACATTTTTTCAATAACATGGTGTTGAATAAAATGATATTATTTTTAAAATACCATATTTTAAAATGTTTGAGAAAATTGTAAAGGTACACTCGGTTTTTAAAGGTTATGCAACTAATGTTGCTATTCATTTGTTTAATGTAGTAAAATCACATTCTCTTTACTATTAGTTGAAAGATTTATCTATCATCAATAAAAATACAAAATTATCTTTATGACCGTGTATTTATCACGTTTAACCAATATAAAGCCTGGCAGTCACCAGAAGGCACAGCGCGGCATGGGCATAGCAAATAAGTATGTGAAAATAATTTTAAATCATATTTTCAGACCCTTAGCACTCACATTTTGTAGTCACAAGATATCTTGAGCATACCGCGGGAAGCCAGAGAGCTTCTGGGGCCATATAAAGTGTTTTTAAAAGCTAGCCATGTCTACAAACGAATTTGCTTTCTTCCACTGCCTTATGAAGGTCATTACACCGGTGCAGCGGTAAAGTTGAGGTAAAATTGAAACCCCAACTTATATCATCAGTTATCAGTATAATATATCAGCTAAGATATCGATATCATTATGATGCGCTTTTATCATTTATCTTAGCCACAGATCTTGGCTCATCTTTCAACATTCAAGATAATTTTAGTCATTGCAAACATAATGTCACAAGGATTAGACATGTGGTCTGTGATTCTATTAGTATCTGTGTGTGGTCTAGTCCAAGGTCTGTCGAGGATAGACCCCCTCGTCTCTACGAAGGCAGGACTAATCCGAGGTCTTAGGTCTGACCAAGGCTATGCGAAGTTCTTGGGTGTGCCATATGCGGTGGTGGATAAGAACAATCCTTTCGGGGTAAGATTTTCTTATTATTATTTTTCAAATATATTATGATAATGGTTTTGACAGCCAGTTCTGCCATGAAGAAAAATTATTAACTTTAGACGAGTACAACTATCTAGTATTTCAATAAACTATCATTAAAATATAATTTAGAAGTTTTGATCCAGTTGTTTTGATGGTATAGAATCGTTTGAATCTAGGTAGTTGTACGTGACACAAAGTCATAATAATATAATGACAACTTAATTTACAGCCGTCAGACCCGCATCCTGGTTTTGGCGATATCTTTGAAGCATACGAATCGAACGTGTGCCCCCAAGTAGAAAACAATGTGTCAATCGGAACTATTGACTGCCTCACTATGGACATCTACGTGCCAAGTATCGCCGACTCTCAACACCGCTTGCCAGTGATGGTATGGATACACGGAGGTGGTTTCGTCGGCGGCAGCGCGAATACCTTCACCAGCCCAAATTTTTTGCTGAGAAATGACGTCATTGTAGTAGCAATCAATTACAGACTTGGTATTTACGGCTTCATGTGCCTGGGTATTCCAGAAGTACCAGGAAACCAAGGACTCAAAGATCAAGTGTTAGCTCTGAGGTGGATCAATGAGAATATTGAAGCTTTTGGAGGAGATGCGAGACAAATTACTGTGTTCGGTGAAAGTGCTGGTGGAATGTCTGTGAACCTCCACCTGTTGTCTTCGTATGAAAGTTTATTCCAGAAAGCAATCATTCAGAGCGGTCCTGCTTTAAGTCCGTGGTTGATGGTAGACTCTGACAACGCAGTTCCCTTGAAACTGGCAGAAGCATTAGATTTTAATACTGATGATATAGTCGAAACGATTGATTATCTTGCATCTATAGATGCACACATATTAGTAAAACTAACACATGATTTGGAAATAACTAGGTCTGTTGGCACCAAAAACCCTCTGACATTACCCTGTATTGAAAAAAATATTGATGGCGTTGAACATTTCTTAACAGAGCATCCTATGAATATTGTATCTGGTAAAGTTAAGACTACTCCAATAATTATTGGGAACACAAATAATGAACTGCCCTTTGAGTACGGACACCAAGATGCAGATTTCTTCATAAACTATAATTTTGACACAGTAAGTAAAGTATTCGATTTAGGTGACAATTTAGAAGATGCTTTAGATCACGTCAAACACTTTTATATTGGAGATGAGGATACAAGTGAAACCGTAAAAGATGAAATTACAGACTTTGCATCAGATTTTATATTCAATCACCCAACACAAAGAATGGCTGAAAGATTTTTAGATATCGGTGCTAGAACTGTTTACCGATATATTTTCTCATATAGCGGTGGCAGGAATTTCCTAAAGGTCCCGTATAACTTGAATTCTACGGGAGCTATCCATGCTGACGAACTTGGATATTTATTCGATTATGACCTATTTAATGGAGATATTATTACTCCTGAAGACCAACTCATGATTGACGGAATAACAACTCTTTGGACTAATTTCGCAACTTACGGGTGAGTAGTTTACTTTTTAGGTAGATACGTATTTATAGATACTAGAATTCCTTAGTTATATGGTTATATGTCGATCTTCATCAATATGTGATTAATTTGTGGAAAAGGATTAACGATTTTCTATAGTTTTTACAAAACCTCTCAGTAAATTGTAAACTGTGGTGTTTCAAGATTATGGATTTAGTGCTAGTCATCAACTACCAAGAATTGAAATCAATCTTGAAACAATATTATTCCACCGTTACGTATTTTAATATCCTACTCGCAGAAAGCAATATGATGCTATCTTCGATCTAAGAGTTATTGCTACTGCTCGTTGATATCGTGCTGCCTGATTGTTATCAGAAGATAAGACTATCACTAAATATTATAAAACGAATTCCCTCTGCTGCGTCTGTCTATCTGAACGCAATAAACTCAAAAACTACCGAACAAATTTTCATTTGGTTTCTTCCACCGGATGGCGTGATTCATGACGAAGGTTATATAGGCTATTTAACATCACGACGGCTATGACCTTTAGGACCCTGGTAAAAAGACAATAAGTCAGCGCGCGCGGGCGATGCAATGCGTTGTGTCTGGGGCCGTGGGAGTTCTATAACAAGTGCGAGTCGGACTCGTGCACGAAGGGTTCCGTACTATTATATGTATATAAAAACGGCAAAAAAATCACATTTGTTGTATGGGAGCAAAGAAAATTTCAACTGTCTAGCTATCACGGTTCATGAGATACATCCTGGTGACAGACGGACAGACAGACAGACAGCGGAGCCTTAGTAATAGAGTCCCGTTTTACCCTTTGGGATACGGAACCCTAAAAATGTGGCTGTTATTTTAGTTTATTGAGTATCTTACGACTACAACGCGAACGAATTCACGGGCAGAAACTTGTCCAAAAGCTAGTGAAATAAGTATCACAATCAGTCATAGTTCAAGCAATGAGTCCGACTAGTAAGGTACCTGGGTCGAATATGGCCAGACGATAAATATGGCCACATACTATTATAACTAAAACGGTAAACTTTAAACAACCGAACACGACGGTACACGATCGCGTCCGAGTCGACAACCGAACGGCGCACCCGCCACCCCTCCCGCACGGACCTCAGTCGCTCAAATTTCGTCGAAGTGGGAGACCGCGCTGCCGTTATTAAAAATTCCAAGTAAGTTCTGTCTTATAATTTTGTTAGTTTTCGATTTAATTGTTTTCTATTTACGTTGATATGCTGTGTGACAATTGTATTTTGGTATGGGTTTGTGTATTCCTCAAAATATCAATGTGTTCATGATTCGTGTGAATAAATATAACAAAATGGCGTGACTGAAAATATGGCCAACAATTGGCCATATTTTCCGTATGAGTTACCGACACCTAGTAATGTATTACGTTTTTGTTTAAAGCAATGGCGCGATACAAAAGTAAGGGGCTTCGAGGCAACTGGACCGAGGAGAACTTGAAGTCTGCGTTGTCTGCTGTCAAACATTTATTTCTTAGTTTAGGGTTGATTAAGATAAAGCGTATCGTACATAAATGTACCTGAATGTTACTTTTTCCAAAGAATTGTTGTGTTGAAAGTTTTTTTATTTGTTTTATTTTAATTCGTTCTCATTTAATTTTAAAACCATTCCAGCCTTTCCTTAATAAATATTTTTATAAAACCAGACCTCTTCTTTTAACTTCGCGTCTCCAATATTTTTAGAGTAATGATTCATACGATAAATATGGCCACATCCATGGGCATATTAACCTACCCTGTCGGAAATATGGCCATTTTCTTGATTTAAAAAAAAAGTAAAGAATATCTGTGGATATTAGTAATTTTTACTTTTTTTTGCTACAATATGATAGCTTAATATGTACTCTTTCTAAATAAACACCGTGACTTGCCTTCATATCTTAAAAACTACAAAAAAATTGACACGAAACCTTAGCGTGGCCATATTTGACCCAGGTACAGGTACCTGGGTCGAATATGGCCAGACGATAAATATGGCCACATACTATTATAACTAAAACGGTAAACTTTAAACAACCGAACACGACGGTACACGATCGCGTCCGAGTCGACAACCGAACGGCGCACCCGCCACCCCTCCCGCACGGACCTCAGTCGCTCAAATTTCGTCGAAGTGGGAGACCGCGCTGCCGTTATTAAAAATTCCAAGTAAGTTCTGTCTTATAATTTTGTTAGTTTTCGATTTAATTGTTTTCTATTTACGTTGATATGCTGTGTGACAATTGTATTTTGGTATGGGTTTGTGTATTCCTCAAAATATCAATGTGTTCATGATTCGTGTGAATAAATATAACAAAATGGCGTGACTGAAAATATGGCCAACAATTGGCCATATTTTCCGTATGAGTTACCGACACCTAGTAATGTATTACGTTTTTGTTTAAAGCAATGGCGCGATACAAAAGTAAGGGGCTTCGAGGCAACTGGACCGAGGAGAACTTGAAGTCTGCGTTGTCTGCTGTCAAACATTTATTTCTTAGTTTAGGGTTGATTAAGATAAAGCGTATCGTACATAAATGTACCTGAATGTTACTTTTTCCAAAGAATTGTTGTGTTGAAAGTTTTTTTATTTGTTTTATTTTAATTCGTTCTCATTTAATTTTAAAACCATTCCAGCCTTTCCTTAATAAATATTTTTATAAAACCAGACCTCTTCTTTTAACTTCGCGTCTCCAATATTTTTAGAGTAATGATTCATACGATAAATATGGCCACATCCATGGGCATATTAACCTACCCTGTCGGAAATATGGCCATTTTCTTGATTTAAAAAAAAAGTAAAGAATATCTGTGGATATTAGTAATTTTTACTTTTTTTTGCTACAATATGATAGCTTAATATGTACTCTTTCTAAATAAACACCGTGACTTGCCTTCATATCTTAAAAACTACAAAAAAATTGACACGAAACCTTAGCGTGGCCATATTTGACCCAGGTACCTTATATAGTTATCTGTGGTTTAGACATGAAAAAACAGTGTTTTATGACTAGGTATAAAAGTAATGATAAGCTTATTTTTTGTGATTCTGTTTGAACAACAACATCAGGATATTGTACGCACCGAGACACGGGGGGGTATCACGCCGCTAACTACCAAACTCCGGGCAGTTATTAAGAAAATACTTATTGCCCTGTAATCATTGCGAAAGCAATTGAGAGACTTATATGGAAATTAGTTAAATAGTAAAAACTAGCAGACGTAGCAGAGGTCGATACATTTCTTAAAGGCGAATTAATACGTTAGTAATGGCTTTCATTAGATCTTCAAAGTGCAGTCACATGTATGGACACTAGCGACATCCCAGCTTTCTATTAGGCCACCGGGTTCACGTTAAACTACTTTTTTTTTACCACTTTTTTTTTGTTGTTTTTTATTAAGTTTGTGTATCATATGATGCAAGATGCAATATATTTTATTTTAGAGACCCGACACCCGGAATATCGGATCTGCTTCCTGTCAAATGGGTGCCTATCACGAGGACCTCTCAGCCTTACCTAAATTTAGACTCCGAGCTGACCCTTGAAGGTAGACCCTTCCAGGACAGAATGGCTTTCTGGGATGTTTTCTACATACTTTATAGAGACCAGCAAAAATGGTACGAAGGTGGAAAATAAAGTAGAGTGTAATTACTAACACAATAATTATTATTAATATATTAACCAAAATACGAAGTAAAGACATAATTTATAATACAGAAGAAATTGTTTTCATTAGTAAACGTAATATTGAAAATTGAAATTGAAAATTGAAAATTGTTTATTATTCTAGCAAGTAAACCTTAACAACTAGTGATTGGAGCCTCCTTTTAAGCAAATATGCCTGTGTTAGGAGACTCCGCTCTTCCATAACTTGAAAAAACACAAAATATTGACCAGTTAGTCTTCTTATGTTCGTGTGGTGCCAGAGTTTTAAAATCGCCCATGGGCCACAACTTATTTTGATTACGCAATAAAAATTCTGTTAAAAATATTAAATCAGTAGTTGATGTTTTATTTTTTTTGCATCCTACGTTATGTCCCTAAAGAGAGAAAGACCTTCCCTTTATCCTTCCAAGCCCCTCCCTCCCTTCTTTTCAAGCCTCCCTTGTTCCTTCCTACATGGAAATCGCTAAGGAGTCCTTAGCGATTTCCAGCCGTGTCCGTCCTACAAACCTATGCAGATCGTCAAACATAAAATTGATTATTAAAACAATTGTTATGAGTTTGTTAACACATTACAATATTTCAGTTCTTCTATGAATTTTAACAAAATAAAATATTTTTCTTTCTTATTTATTTCTTTCTTTATTTCTTTTATTTTCTTTCTTTGTTTTATCCACCATTTTAAAACGACTTCCCTCAGTCCCATGCTATATCTCGCAGTCTTCAACAATTCAACGATGTGGAAATCTCAATCCACTCAGGGGATATAAATCGTCCGTCCCGTATCCCTGGTGGATGGTCAGACAGATAACCAACCCCTTCCTATCGATCTATTGTGTTTCTAGTGTTATCTACAAGATGGTTGCAATAAATGGACACTTAAACTGATATAAGACACTTCACTTTCTGTTCATTTTTATGTTTCATTCGAAGTGAACACAAAATGAATCAAAAGTGAAAAAAGAATTCATTAGTGAACCAATCCAATGATGTTCGATTTCGGTATCAGCATCTTTGACTCGCGCTCCGAATGATCGAAAAATAAAATGAAAAGTTACGACATCATTATCATCTGCCTAGCCTTTTCCCAACTATGTTGGGGTCGGCTTCCAGTCTAACCGGATGCAACTGAATACCAGTATTTTACATGGAGCGACTGCCTACCTAACCTCCACAACCCAGTAACTTTCCGAGACACGGAGGAGTCTCGGTATGTAAAGATGGCCACCCATCCACGGATCAACCCCGGGAAGCGTAGCTTAACCTGATGGATCGACCCGTGCGTTTGTTATTATTTAGCCACGAGCGAGCAAAGTTACGACATATGTGAGGATATTTTTATTCACGTCTTTTATTCATAACATCTGAAATATGCACTGACATGCAAAAGATCATAAGTACGCTAACAGTAAGTGCTGCTTGCGTGTGTGTTCACCTTAATCTTAGCGCCGCCACTCGACGCTCGGACGCGACATGGTAAGATGTGGATACAAAAACAATTTCAAGATTTATAAATGGTTAAGCTAATATGGACTGAAATAGTACGCAATGGAGGCGCTTGCCGTTTTGTGAAAAAAATTACTATAAAAATAACATCGGAGTGGGTCAATTTTTTTTGAAGCGAAAACTTCTTTAGTCTCTTTGAATACTTTTTGGGTGAAAAAAATCATGGAATTCGCGTTATCGTCACCGTCACGCTTGCAGAAATGTTTTTAGCGCCATCTACCGTCTGCCGTTTGAATTACGTTGAGGTTACGCATTGTTGCTTAGTTTTCACTTCTAACGGCTGTCCCCTAAGACTTGCTTTCGGTTTGCTGTTTGCCGCTGTCATATCGTTCTAAATTAAGCCTAAAACTCCATGTGCCTTCTTAAAGTTCGCGTACTGTACATTTATTATACTTACATTCCACATAAAGGCAGTAACATACCGCGGCGCGTCTGGATGCTCCCGGCACCGGAAATGATGCCACTGGCGCGGGCGGCCCTAGCCATCTGCGATCAACGTTTTCCACTAGTGTCAGGGCCGTACTTGGAGACAAACTTTAAGATGTAGTTTTATACTACCCTCTTATTAAAGAACCCGCGTAACTGCGTAAGACACTAAACTTAATACCTCGAAAAATGTACGGAGGGGTTTCTGTTTACCTATGTCATCACTGACATTAAGGTGAATGAAGATAACGCATGATAATTATGCGCAGGCGTGGTGATCAATGCTCGTGGCTTCACTTTTTGCCTTTGAGGCCATTGCCATACAGTGGAACAATATAAACAAGTTACATAAATTCAGTAAAAAATCGGGTCACTTAAAAAACAAGGATACGTAATAATTAAGTTACTAAATGTTATCGAAATCTGTGTCTGCTCAAACACTGGAGCCTAATTAATATCTTCCGCGTCGATCGTTAGTCTCAACTGTGATTGGTCGCCGTGGCCGAAATTCGGTTCGAAAGACTATTATTATTACCTACACCAAGACATCAGTAGGTAGGTGATAAAAAAATACACCATTTATCACTTCGCTCCTTTAATTTGTCATCTTGTTATAATCATAATTATTAATATAACAAAATATAATTGGGGTATTTTAAATGGGAAAATTTCGTGTTACCCCTTATCCCGAATCCGTGCCTGTTACTTACCTATTTATCGATTCCCGGCCAGCAATCTGATATATTATGCGCTTACATTCTCCGGCGGAATTATCCCCATTCAACCTCTATTGTATCGATTTAATCGATTTTGAAGCAACCGAATTCTCACTTTAGCGAAATTTATTGAAGTTTTTAGCCAACTTGGTTAATATCGGAATGTGTACCTATGTGTGGCTAGTTGTACCTATATGTCACTGCAGGGATCCAGCAGAATATCAGCGCCAGGTATATTTGCCTGACACATGTCATGCTGAATTGGACTCCAATTTGGTGCAACGTTGAGACGCACACCGCACTTAGTATGTTTTAGTTTTATTTTAAAGTGTGTCATAGACAATATTGTCTCACAGTGTCTTGTTTTCTTTCAGTTTTTTTTTTTTTGTATTTTGGCACCTTGTAGCTATTTATTTATGTAATTGGTAATTATTTAACCGTGCTTTTGTATGTTGTGCAATTTATTTTGTGTGCACCAAATAAACGTTTGATCTATCTATCTACATAAATGAGCGTAACCCAGCTCATTCTAGGTGCGCAAAAATGAGTCACGACAATTAATTTGAATTTTATTCCACTCATCTTGCGCAAATCACGACGGACATGGGCATGATAATTATATAGGCAGTGAGCAACGTAATTTCAGTGACTCACTTTAAGCGGCGTAAATTACTCTGTGTTAACTGATTACCTTGTTCTTATGGCTTTTTTTAACCCATTTTAACCCATAATTTATGGGCGTAATGGACAATTTAGTATCTACAAAACAGTTTTTTCTGGATTTGGATGTTGAACAGAGAGAACAGAATATAAAAACCTTGATTTTCTTTAGGTAGGAATTTATGAACAACATAAACATATCTAATACTAGCTGCACCCTGCGGTTTCACCCGCGTAAGTCTCGATCCCGTGGGAATATCGGGATAAAAAGTATTCTATGTCCTATTCCAAATCATAGTTTACCCATGTGCCAAATTTCATCTAAATCCGTTCCGCCGTTTTCGCGTGAAAGCGCAACAAACAAACAAACTCACTTTCGCATTTATTAGTTAGGAGTTAGGATTACGACATAGTCAAAGAAACTGGTGCTCGTTAGCCGTAAATTGTACTTTTTGCTTTCAGTTGAAATAAAAATAGGGAAGTTTGTTACTTCAGTTTGTA
Organism: Lithophane socia; assembly: GCA_947522985.1. Taxonomy (NCBI): domain Eukaryota; kingdom Metazoa; phylum Arthropoda; class Insecta; order Lepidoptera; family Noctuidae; genus Lithophane; species Lithophane socia. The sequence continues at coordinate 13,057,513 of OX383270.1, read as the reverse complement.
AGTCAGTAACACTTGGCTGGAAACTGTGGAAACTTTCAGGTTCTACTGTTTGCAGCAGAGTTAAGTTCCTTCACTGTTTTCAGATTAACTGTTTGATTTATAGTTTGTTCGGTTTTTAAAATAAAATATAATAATATTCATCATTCTTCCTTATTTATTTGGGGTAGGTACGCCGACCCCAAATGCCTTTTTCTTCCATACTTCTTTATTAGCCATCATCTCAATACTCACCCTTTTTCAAGCCACATCATCTTTCACATAGTCCATCCATCGAATAGAATGGAGTCAAATTACATTAGCTGGTCGCTCAGCGAGGTATGGAACGAGCTATGCTTGGAGTATCTCTGAGGGATAGAATCCGGAATGAGGTAATCCGGCAGAGAACCAAAGTTGTTCATAGCTCACAGAATAAGTAAGCTGAAGTGGCCATGGGCCGGCCATATTAGCCGAAGAATCGATGACCGTTGGGGTAGACGTGTTCTTGAGTAGGGACCGTGAATCGGCAAACGTAAGGTAGGACGCGCTCAGGCTAGGTGGAGCAATGATATTCGCAGGGTGGCTGGTAGCAGCTGCATGAGAGTTGCCGAGTCGAGCTGAATGGCGTGCAATTGGAGAGGCCTATGTCCAGCAGTGGACTGGTTTAAGCTGATGATGATGATGATGGTATTAGGACTCGACAGATTTTTCCATTATAATTTAATAATTATAATAGTCAAACAATAATTGTTGGAAAAAGTGAATAAAACGAAAGTTGAAACCATATGAAACAGACAAATATGTTACTGATTCTCTTCAGTGAGTGATTGCGTAAGAATTTAACATGAACAGAGTTTGTTTACACTTTTATCAAATAATTTTGGAACAGACTATAATGTCCTCTTGAAGAGCAAAAAAACTTTTAGATTTTGACAAATGAGGCGTCGATTTGTCTTGGCAACGTGTGTCTTTGAATATATTGTTACCGAACTAATATGAGAGAAACCGACAATGTGAACCTTATAATGTACAGTGATTATTACCTACTCGTTGTAGTTACCTTGTGAATAAATAAATACCTAAATAATAGCTAGGAGGCGAGTGGAAAAAATCCAAAAATACTTTTACCCGACCTGGGAAGGAATAAAATTAAACCAAAGATCACTTGATTTTAACTACACACGTAGGTTGTTAAATAATAAAAAGCGAAACTCTAGGAGCTCTCCACAATATTCCATGTTGTTGAGCTCTGCAGTAGTCTGAAGAGCCACTACAGCTCATAAATTTACGCTGAAAACTAAAGCAATTGTGTTGTGTACAGAACATCCTATTTTTGGAGATGAAATTATTCCATTCGTATTTAGACTTTTCAATTCATAACTCATGTATTTTCTGAGTATATCTCGGAATTTACTAAAATTGGTGAAGGAAAAACATCGTAAGTAATCCCGGGGGCCTACCACCTACTTACAGTAGAATAATTTTAATACTACTTCAGTGTAGGAAAGAGATGAAGCTCTACAGGACATATAGCTCCATCTCTTTCCCCCACGAAGTTAGATTAAAATAATACTGCTGTAAGCGATGGTGGTAGGTTTATAGTTAATATAAGTCTGAAATCGCCAACCCATCTTGGGCAAGGCAATCCTATCAATGCTCGGGCCTTCTCTGTATGAGAAGACGCCTTTGCCCAGCAGTGGCGTAGGCTGGTATTGTTACTTTAGAGAAGGTAACTACATCACCAATCAATGGTAACACTGCATTACGACGTCATAGGAGCGCTGTCAATGTCAAATTGTTACCACTGTTCTATTCTGTATCGACATAATTATAATTATTTAAAATAGACAGACTGACAAAACCCAACGATATATTGTTCTACGCACTTTTACGTTTTGAACAAAAATAAACTAACCATTAAATCGAGACCGCATAGAAATGGGTAGGGTTACCATCATTTTCCATGACTGATGTTTTTTTCATCAGTATCTAAATAATATTCTGGAAAAAATATTTAAATAAAAAGCGAGCATATCCCTAAGGTTATAGATTCGCGTAGTGCTGGGCTATAGAATATAGATGGCGCTAATACCAGTTTTAAGTTTACACTTTTGACGGTTGTCCCCATGACTGGCTTTTTCCACCAATAGAGTTTTAACTGTCAGTTTCATTTAATAAGTATAGAAACTAATTTATCAGTAAAACAAGTAACCCAACGGAACACTAGCCAAGCTACTTTTCTGATTATAACGAAGATGAGAACTAACTAATTTTAATAATATTTATAACCAATTTGCAATGCCTTTACAGGCAACTAAGTTCTAAGAACCTACCTATTGTTACCACCTCCAAATTCTGTACACTTAGTTCGCAATAAAGAATTTGAATTTGAATTTGAATTTAAGTTTGGCAAAAAAAAGTAAGGAGCACAAGTTATACAACAAAATACTCTCATTCACAAAAAGTTACAGTCATTCAACGCAATACAACAATTTTAAAATCTGAATGCATTGGATGGGTGTATCATAACTGCTACCGTGACAACGATGACGAACTTTATTTATTTTATAATTTATTATCTTTTTCTCATGAGGAGCTCGTGGGTACGTAACAGCCGTACGGGCCGATCCATCAGGTTAAGCTACGCTTGCCGGGGTTGGTCCGTGTATGGGGGACCATCTTTAACATACCGAGACTCCTCCGTGCCTCGGAAAGCACGTTAAGCCGTTGGTCCCGGCTGTCATTTGTGGATCTTTGACAGTCGTTACGGATCGTCAGAAGCCCGAAAGTCTGACAACCAGTCTTACCAAGGAGTATCGTATTACCCAGTTACTGGATTGTGGAGGTCAGATAGGCAGTCGCTCCATGTAAAATACTGGTATTCAGCAGCATCCGGTTAGACTGGAAGCCGACCCCAACATAGTTGAGAAAAGGCTGGGCAGATGATGAGCTTTTTTCTCATGACTCTATGCCTTTTTTGAGAGTAAACATCTTTCAGCCCAATTAAGTGCCACAAGATTTTCTAGCTTGTAGCGCTTTTATCATAGTCACCCTACAACCTTTGAATAAAAAAACTGACTGAAAGCAGATACCGTAACAGCTTTCAGGTCAGTGAAAGCGGATAAAAAAAAGTCGTTTTGACTCGACCACGACGAATGCATTATGTTAGCAGGTCACGCGGGTGGCGGGTCGGTGCGGGTCACTGCGGGTCACGAGTGGATGTCGTTTTATTAAGGTGGTCTAAGGTGATTCCTTCAATATAGCCCGTGAAATTCAAAATATGACGATTTGTAGTAAATAATTATAATAACGTATTTTTTTTTTCTTGACTCCAATAAAATACAATAGACGCAGATATAATTTAGTAACCTATTCCGCTTGACCGCTTTTCACACCGAGCGCTGGACGCAAAGACTTGCGTCCAGCGCTCGGTGTGGTAACACGTCGCGTTCTGGTTTGCAATTGGTCAATCGTCATCCTGAAGATGTCTCGTTGAGAGGTGAAACACGTGTCGATTTCTTATAGGGTTTTTATGACTCTTGAAGAATAGTCAAGCGGAATAGGTTACTAAATATATCTGCGTCTATTGTATTTTATAATGGATTTCCGCAAAGTCACGCCTGAATCAATTAAATATCTTGACTCCAATATCGAAACTGTATGATATCTTTAAATCAAACGCAAAGTCTCTCTGTCTGACAGTCAGCACTGACAGTAGGCCGCGCGTAGCCAACAAAAACAGTTGAAGCTGGCCTTTATCCATACTAATATTATAAATCCGAAGCCGCGGGCGGAAGCTAGTCTCATAACATGTAAACTCCGTACCTACTACGCTAAGCCAGCTCAAGATCACTGATACCACGAACGTGCTTTCTACTGTACCTACGCTTAACTAAAACAACAAATTGAAAAAAAAACTGTTGATGTAACGTCGAGTAACAGTTTTTTACAACCCGTAGATTTGTTCTCTGACTAGTTACAGGCAACCGCACGTTCGTTGTTACAATTTGACAATAAAGGTAATTATGATTCCGAACAACGCTGCACGCGGCAGTGCTGCCGCGTCACTACTACCAATAGCTACCCATAGAATTTGTTATGGGCATGCGGTTAATTCACAGTGGGCCTCCCGCTGCAAATATGCAGTAAGTCCACCGCACGTATTATGCATCGCAAAGAGAACCCACCACGCAGTAAATCATTTTGTTTTAAGATATAATTATATCTTAAGATAAGTAGACATGCTAGCCGGGCTAGTCGTCTAGGGATGCATCCAAAAATATTTGGGTACGAAAAACGTGCATTTTTTTGACCGCCATCGCCAGTGCGCGGACCCGTCGTTGCATTTGTTATTATTATACTGTAGATACACGTACAAGCAGTGGAACTATTTATGTTAAGGGTGCTACAATATCGTATTGTAAGGATATTTGTATGTTTAGAGTGAATAAATAAATAAATAAAATAAATAAATACTGGTATATAAATACCCATATGTGGGTTGAACCGAGGCCATAAACCACTGGGTCAAGAAGCATAAAATTTTGCACAAGAGTTCGTTATACAACGAAGGTAAGCAAGGTTTTTTTTTTATTCATCACCTGAACTGGTGAACTTGGTTGTGGATGACAGGTTTAGTATAAGTTCGTCATATTTTTTCCCATGGGATATCCTATCAAAGAATAAAACTTAATTAAAGTTTCACTTTAAGTGGCATTGCAAGTGGATATCCATACCATTGATTCAACGGCAGATAAGAATTTTGCGAAGTTCTCGGAGAAATCTTAGCGGAGTATGGAATATTTTTGCTCAAGATGACTAACGTCCCGTCAATATCTCGACAAAACAATATAAGGGATTTAAAGCTGTTAAAATAATATAAAGTTCTACAAAAAGTGGTAAATCTACAGAATAAAGTCAAGTCGTGAGGTACAATGGGGGTCCGTAGGAAAAATAGCACCCTTGGAAAATAAGCCCGGAGGTGGAAAATCCCGGAAAAATTATATGCGTGTGTATTTTTATAAGCAATTTTTGAAACACGAAGAAAAAAGGAGGGTTATGATTTTGACCGGTATGTATGTATGTATGTATGTATGTATTTAGGCTATGTGAAGTCACATTAAATTAAAAATGGCGCCCTCTAGAGGACATAAAGTCAGGAACTTAAAAAAAAAAATGGTTTAATCGTACCATGTTGGGTATCAAATGAAAGGGCTTAATGAGCACATTTCAAAAATATATATAATATAACCCCAAAAGAATTTAAAAAAAAATCAAGTTATAAAAACTAAAACCCAACTACGACTTAAAAGGTATAAACAAGACACCACAGACAGACAAATTAAAAATCCGGAGTCACACGTAATCTGTTCGATTTATGCCCTAACACGTGTGACTCCGGATTTCTAATTTGTCTGTCTGTGGTGTCTTGTTTATACCTTTTAAGTCGTAGTTGGGTTTTAGTTAATATTACTTGATTTATTTTATAAGCAATTTTTGAAACATGCTGTATGTTTTGATACTTTGTTTTGGGTACTTTTGACTAAAATGTAGTATATATCAAAGTGTAAATATATATTATATAATATAGTCGTCACTTAAAGCAATCATTTTATCATCTAGTAATGTTATCAGATTGATTATTATCTAAAAAATTCACATACGCGTATGTGTCACGTCCATAGCTGTTCGAAGCGCGTAGTGTGCACGGGTTTGTGTCCAATTCCATACGCTGTACGTTCGTAGGTATGGTGGATACCTTACTATTTTATTCTTTTACTAGCTGCGCCGCACGGTTTCACCCGCGTAAGTCTCGATCCCGTGGGAATATCGGGATAAAAAGTATCCTATGTCCTATTCAAAGTCTTCTTCTTCTTCTTCTGCCTAGCCTTTTCCCAACTATGTTGGGGTCGGCTTCCAGTCTAACCTATTCAAAGTCATGTGCCAAATATCCAAATCCGTTCAGCCGTTTTAGCGTGAAAGCGTAACAAACAAACAAACTCACTTTCGCATTTATTAAAGTCGATTTTCGTGTCTTTCTGTTTGAGCGGGTTGTTCTTCTTAACAACCGATTTAGATGCGGTTTTACATTCATTTAGATAAATTATTCATATTTATGTGTAATAAAATATAATAAACTAACATTATCATAATTAAGAAATCTCGATAAGTTGGTCTCGATAACTTAATAAGGTTATGTAAAAGAACCTTTGCGAGTAACATACGCTGGGCAGTCATCTCCACTACTAACTTTGGTAAAATTACAGGCTCTATCTATCTGCCTAGCCTTTTCCTAACTATGTTGGGGTCGGCTTCCAGTCTAACCGGATGCAGATTTACATGGAGCGACTGCCTATCTGACCTTCACAACTGGGTAATATAACCCCCGGTAAGACTGGTTGTAAGACTTTCGGGCTTCTGACGACCCGTAACGACTGTCAAAGATCCATGATGTCAGCCGAGACTAACGGCTTAACGTGCTTTCCGAGGCACAGAGTAGTCAGTTTGGTAAAATTACAGGCACAAGGTTTTAAAAAGCAGCTAAATCAACGAAAGCTGGGATTGAATCGATATTCAATCACTCAATAGGTAGGCCCTCTATCCTCTGCTGCTCCCAATTTGAAAAGCAAACTGAAGGATACTCTTTTACAAAACAAACAACGTCCGTATCTATCTTTATTTATAACTACAGAAGGCCGTGTTCAGGCTTTCAGGTGAAGTTTCAGCAAACAGTTTGTTTGCAATTTCGTTTCCATTAGTGGGAAGCGCTTTGTGCTTTTTTAGATCCAAACTTGATGCCTTTTTATAAAATATTGTACGTTTATTTAATGTAAACTACACACCATCATTCTTTGCAATAATGATAGTAATAATTTTAAATGTGTATATTTTGTTTAAAGAAATATTTACCCGACTACGGCGAAGAAAAAAGGAGGGTTATGATTTTGACCGGTATGTATGTATGTTCATCTGTTCCCTCCTATCTTCCAAACCACTTATCACAATTTGACAAATGAGGTATCGTTAGAAGCGTCGTGATTGTCCGCTGGTGACTATGTGAAGTCACATTAAATTAAAAATGGCGCCCTCTAGAGGAAATAAAAAATCCGGAGTCACACACACGTAATCTGTTCGATTTATGCCCTAACACGTGTGACTCCGGATTTTTAATTTGTCTGTCTGTGGTGTCTTGTTTATACCTTTTAGGTCGTATTACTTGATTTAAAAAAAAAATGTGTTTTATTGTGTTTTTGTCATTCCACTGATGCTAGGGATTGACACTACGTATTGACAATAGTTATTTATGCAACTGTTACATATTATGGGGTATTATACACGAATGTGGGTTTATCACATGAGTGTTTTAATACCTAATTATTTACACTGCCCCGTTGGTCTCGTGGTCGCGAGCGCGACTGCAGAGCGTGGGGTCCTGGGTTCGATTCCCGGGTCAGGCAAAGTGTTATTGGATTTTTCCATTAGGAATTTCGTAGTAACAGCCCGGAGTTGGGAAGTTGGCGGTGTGATACCCCCGTGCCTTGGAAAGCACGTTAAGCCGTTGGTCCTACGCCTGATCTCTCTCCGGTCGTGTCGGATTGCCGTCTCATCGGACTATGAGAGTGAGGGAAGAGAGAGTGCACTTGTGTCTGCGCAAACACTTGTGCATCATAATATCTCCCGCGCCGAAGGCTAGTCTCCGTTGAGATTGGCCGCCGTGGCCGAAAATACGGTCTGGAGGACTATATTTACAGTTGCATACAAGATTTTATCTATTAGATTTATAGCATGGGTGTAGATAAAGATTTTTGCAGAACTCCCAATAATTACGAGTATTTATATTTTGGCAAAATTCCTGTCAACTAGTACTATTATGAATGTCATATGGAGATAAAATACACATTTATTATAGTTATATAGGATTTTTTATTCCCTCGTACCATCCAAACGACTAAATGTATTTTCACAAAAGACATTTAAATATTATTCCAACAATAGAAGGTACAAAACGAACAAAATCGTAATCTACTTGCTATAATAATGACCCCTATTATTACATTCATCAGTCAGCTCAAATAGAGAAAATTTCTTAATAATTTATGACTGACCTTTTTTAGTAAAATGAATAGTTTTACGAGTAACATACAAGTGCCGTAAGAATATTGCATACGCCTGATTGGTATGAAAAGTGTTACATGCTGCCTCTAACAGCGGCCGCGAGGCGTCTCCAAGCTCTGTGGAGCACCTCAATCTGCCTAGCCTTTTCCCAACTATATTGGGGTCGGCTTCCAGTCTAACCGGATGCAGATGAATACCAGTATTTTACATAGAGCGTATATCTATCTGACCTCCACAACCCAGTAACTGTGTAATACGATACCCCTGGGTAAGACTGGTTGTCAGACTTTCGGGCTTCTGACGACCCGTAACGACTGTCAAAGATCAACGAATGGCAGCCGGGACCAACGGCTTAACGTGCTTTCCGAGGCACGGAGTGTCGATATGTAAAGATGGTCACTCATCCACGGACCAACCCCGGCAAGAGTACCTTAACCTGACGGATCGACCAGTTCGGCTGTTATTACTTAGCCTCGAGCTCCTGTGAACATCTACTAGAATAAAAATATTTTATCCTATCCTAATTTATTTATTTACTAACATTTTGAATTGAGTTTAATACAAATAATAATGCGCATTCCTCTTTCTGGATATACGATTTTTACTTATACCATTTTTGGTACTTTCCATATAGTTTGTAGAACAAGTCCCAGAATGCCATCCTGCTATGGTCAGGTCTGCTCCTGGGTGTGAAATCCGAGCCCATATCTAAGTATGACTGAGTGGTTTTCGTTATTGGGGTCCATGTGAATGGCAGGAGTTCTGATGGCGCCGGAATCGGGTTTCTGATGAGAATTGAAACACAATTTATGACTCGTAGGTAAACAGGTCTACGTGGCTTAGGCATCAAGTCAATTAAAATCAAAGTCATCTAATTTACATTAAGAAAATGAAATCTAACCCTAACATAACATCACGCCTGTAATCAAATTAACGTATAGTAACATTCACATTTCAACAGTTATGTTTAAGGGCCATGTAATAGGGCGTGAGCCTATTGCCATCAACCGGGTACAAGCCCAGACTTCGGGCTGCTACTGAGAAATTCCAGATGAAAAACCCAATAACAGTTTGCCCGACAGGGGAATCGAACCCAGGACTTCATGCTCAGTAATTAAATAGCGCTTGCAACCACTAGACCAACGAGGAAGTTGAAAAATTGAACTCTACTTAATAAAAATCTAGGTAGCTGGTAGCCCAGTGGAGCTATGGTGGCCCAGTGTTAACGGCCGTGACTTACGAGTTGTAGGTTCGAACTCATTATTTCATCACCACTGCTCTCAAAACGGTGAAGGAAAACATCGTTAAGTAATCGCCATGTCATATTACCAAAAATTCGAAGATATGTGACATCTACGAACTCGCACTGGGCTCGCGTGGTGGATTACGGCCCACTCCCTCTCACAGAGAGGAGGCCTGTGTCCCAGCAGTGGGAAGGTAATAAAAATCTTAAATTCATCTGACAGACAATGAGCACCCCAAACAGCTGGGTCTAGAAGCTTGCAATTTTGCACAAAAGGGTCTTATAGAGCAAAAGTGAGTAGTACTAAGAAAGGCAGTTCGAAAATTTTCCCAGGGGTAAAATAGGGGATGAAATTTCGTCATTTTTGCCGATGGGAAATCCGTTGGGCTCATGACTTGAAGTAGATTAAAGTCTTACTCACCCATACTTAGCAAAGTTTGTCCAAAGCGTAGTTAACCGACTCTTTACCAGTGATTCATCAATCAACTGTTTCTCTTCCTCTGTTAGAACTGGCCACAAAATTGAATCAAATAAATAGGACAACTCATCTCCATGACTTGCTCCAAGGTATGAGAAAACGAAGCGGTAAACGTTTTCTGCACCACTTTCTAATAGTTTTTCGGCCATTCTTTGTGACGGGTGACCAAATATTATATCAGTTCCAAATTCTACAAGATTCTCTGAGACATTCTTACTGATTTTTTCATCACCAACATAAAAGTGTTTTACTGCATTCAAAGCGTCTTCAAGATCGTTATCCATATCGAATCCCAATTCAAATAGAATTTTCATATCGTATGTTTCGAAAAACTTCTCATCTTGATAAGCATATTGAAAATCAAATTCTCTTACGTTATGACCAATGATTATTGGAGTTCTACTAGCTTTAGTAGATTTAACATTCATAGGATGCTCTGTCATAAAATTTTCAACTCCTTCAAATGTTTTCTCAACACACGGTTTGGTAAGAGGTTGATCAGTTCCTGCAGCACTAGCAATTTTCAAGTCAGAAGCTATTTGCACTAATAAATGTGCATCAACAGTTGAAAGAAAATTCAGAGCTTCATTTATATCTAGAGTTTTAAAGCCCAATTCTTCAGCGAGCGTTAAAGGTATTGTGTTATTCGATTCCACCATCATCCAGTAACTTAAAGCTGGTCCACTTTCTATAATTGCTTGGTTGAATAACTTTTCATTTAAAGAAAATAAATGTAAATTCACGGACATGCCACCAGCGCTTTCACCAAAAATTGTAATTTTGTTGACATCTCCTCCAAAAGCTTCAATGTTGTCTTGAATCCATCTTAAAGCTAATGTTTGGTCTTTAAGACCTTGGTTTCCAGGTACTTCCGGTGTATCTAAACACATGAAACCGTAAACACCAAGTCTGTAGTTAATGGCTACTACAATGACGTCATTTTTTAGTAGAGTGGTAGGTTCGGTTGCTTCTGCTTGGGAACTGCCCTCAACCCATGCCCCGCCGTGTATCCATACCATCACTGGCAAGCGGTGTCGAGAGTCGGCGATACTTGGCACGTAGATGTCCATGGTGAGGCAGTCAATGGTACCAATAGCGACACCTCCGCTTACTTGAGGGCACGCGTTTGATTCGTATGCTTCAAAGATGTCGTCAAAGCCATGATGTGGTACTGATGGCTATAAATTAAAATTTAATGATTCGATTTACATCTGCGCAAATTATACAGAATAAAGTTCACACGCGTTCAGCCACGTATTTTAAGGGACTTAAAAAACCTGGCCTCACAGTACTTTAACAGAACATCAATAGAAATAAAAAAAACAAAAGCTTACCCCAAATGGATTATTCTCATCCACCACCGCATATGGCACACCTAAGAATTTGGCGTACCCATCTCCAAACTGCTGTCCTCTAATCAGGCCTCCTTTGGTAGACACTAGAGGGTCTATTCTGGATAGCCCTTGCACTAAAACACAAACTGAGAGAAACACTACCACCGACCACATGTTCAAGCCTTGTGCTAGGGATAATAAGATCAAACCTGTATTTATACTGAGTACCTAATCTGAAAGGTTTGGTATTCCCTAACACGCGGTATCGCGGGAGTTAAGATAAAAGATAAAACAGCATCTTAAAGATCAATAACACTTCAATACGGTATGTGATATACAACTGATAAATTATCAACTTTATTGAAGTTCCTTTTGAGTTTGAGTTGTTGAACAATGCGTTCAGTATGCTGGTGGGACTGGTGCCACTATGTAGCTCTTCGGAGAATACAAGAACCAAAAGAAACAAAAATATTTAAGGCAAGTCATTATTTATGAAAATGTAACATATCAATAGAACGGCAATACTTATGAAGACATTTCTTTCCAGTTTTGAACCGTTATTACACGGAAGAGTTTGTTCAATCGGATACCATTTTTGGTACTTTCCATAAAGTTTGTAGAACAAGTCCCAGAATGCCATCCTGGCATGGTCAGGTCTGCTGCTGGGTGTGAAGTTCAAATTCATATCTAAGTATGACTGAGTGGTTTTCGTTATTGGAGTCCATGTGAATGGTAGGAGTTCTGATGGCGCTGGAGTCGGGTTTCTGTTGAGAAAAATAAAACAAAATTAATGACTCATAGATAGACAGGTCTACGTGGTAAGCTACGTAGACATCAAGTCAATGAAAATCAAAGTCATCTATTGTGTCGGACCACGCACAATGACGTGTTCCGTAATTGGGATGAATTTATCACAAGAACAAACTTTAACACTACAGTTGAACAACATTTTCTCCCAAACGGAATGCATTGGAGAACATGTTTTTGCAACTGCAAATGTAAGTTGGTCAATATATTACTCGTTAAGTTGTAGAGCCTTCTTAGCTGTGATAGTTTTCCTTTTAATTTCAGTATATACCGCCTACGTACTGCCGCGAATATTTTCACATATCCAAAACCAATCATTTCCTGGCTGATGGGACACTTGACTCTAACAAAAATCATGATTTTATTTTACCACTTTGTCGGCGTGATTATTAGAATGTATTATTGTATACCCATTGCAAAATACAGCTTTCTAGTACTAAGAGACTCTGAGCTAAGCGGCGGACGGATAGAGAGATAGACGGACATGGCCGAACTATAAGGGTTCCTTGTTGACGACGGAACCCTAAAAAATAAAAATACAGATCTGACAGAAAACGCGCAACCTAAATTACTGGGTCTAGAAGCATGAAGCACAAGATTTTCTTATCGAAAGTGAGTACTAAGAAAGGTAATTTGAAAATTCGTCGCCTAAAGGGGACAAAGGAGATACAATTTTCTAATTTTTGCCGACGGGAAATCCCATCGGGTTTATGACTTGTTGTAGCTTTAAATTCTTACTCACCCATACTTAGCAAAGTTTGTCCAAAGCGTGGTTATCTGACTTTTTACTAGTGCATTATTAATCTGAAGTTGCTCATCCAAATTTTCCCATGAGTTTGAATCAAATATATAGGACAACTCCTGTCCATGACTTGCTCCAAGGTATGAGAAAACGTAACGGTAAACGTTTTCAGCACCACTATCTAACAGTTTTTGGGCCATTCTCTGTGATGGGTGACCAAATATTATATCAGTTCCAAATTCTACAAGATTCTCAGAGACATTCGTACTGAATTTTTCATCACCAACATAAAAGTGTCTTGCTGTATTCAAGGCTTCTTCAAAATCGTTATCTATATGGAATCCCAATTCAAACAGAATTTTCATATCGTATGTTTCGAAAAACTGCTCATTTTGATTAGCGTACTGAAAAGCAAATTCTCTTACGTTGTGACCAATGATTATTGGAATCCCACTAGCTTTAGTAGAATTAACATTCATAGGATGTTCCGTTATAAAATTTTCAACTCCTTCAAATGTTTTCTCAACGCACGGTTTGGTAAGAGGTTGATCATTGCCTGAAGCACTAGTAATTTTCAAGGCAGAAGCTGTCTGAACTAATAAATGTGGATCAACAGTAGAAAGAAAATTTAGAGCTTCATTTATATCTGTAGTTATAAAGCCCAATTCTTCAGCGAGCGTTAAAGGTATTGTGTTATTAGATTTCACCATCATCCAGTAACTTAAAGCTGGTCCACCTTGTATAATTATTTGGTTGAATAACTTTTCATTTAACGAAAATAAATGAAGATTCGTGGACATGCCTCCAGCACTTTGACCAAAAATAGTAATTTTGTTCACATCTCCTCCGAAAGCTTCAATGTTTTCTTGAATCCACCTTAGAGCTATTGTTTGGTCTTTAAGCCCTTGGTTTCCTGGTACTTCCGGTGTATCTAAACACATGAATCCATAAACACCAGTTCTGTAGTTAATGGCTACAATAATGACGTCATTTTTAAGCAGAGAAACAGGTTCGTTAGCTGGCCTTTGGGAACTGCCCCCAACCCATGCCCCGCCGTATATCCATACCATCACTGGCAAGCGCTGTTGAGAGTTGGCGATACTTGGCATGTAGATGTCCATGGTGAGGCAGTCGATGGTACCTGTGGCGACACCTCCGCTTACTTGAGCGCACGTGGTTGATTCGTATGCTTCAAAGATGTCGTCAAAGCCATTATGTGGTACTGATGGCTGTAAAATACAATTTTAATAATAATTGCGTTGGTATGAAATACTTTTTATATTAAATATACTGAGTCAAAGTAGTATTGAGTAGGTAATAATCCTAGTAGGGGACTCGATTGGCGTAAATTCAAGATTTACTTCTGCATACAATATACAGAATTAAAATCTGTAAAGCCAAGTCTTCAAAGACCAACAATAGATATACAAAACAAAGCTCACCCCAAATGGATTATTCTTATCCACCACCGCATAAGGCACACCTAAGAATTTGGCGTACCCATCTCCAAACCACTGTCCCCTAATCTGGCCTCCATTGGTAGACACAAGAGGGTCTGTTCTGGATGATAGCCCTCGCACTAAACCACAAACTGAGAGTAACACTGCCGCTGACCACATCTCCAAGCCCTTTGACATTACTAGACAGAGTAAGATCAAACGGATATTTATACAGTGTTATTTCGAACAGTTTGGTATTAATAACCCGCGATATCGCGGGATTTAGGATAAAAGATAAAAACAGCAATTTAAGATCAATATCACTGCGATACGGCTGTGGTAATTAGTTGAAACAACTGATATCAATTGCGATTGTAACGTGCTTAAATTTAATAAAAAAATATTTATAATTATGCAGTTTCATCACGACGGTAATGTTTTCCCATTGTTATTGGTTTTCGTTTATTTATATTATGTATTTATTTGTGCTTATATACAGTATGTTAATTAACAAAGGGCGTTCCCGTTAACCTGCAATAGTATAGCGTCTATACATGCTAAAAAAAATATTACCATTAAAAAAAATATGTGTTTTTTTTTGTTTTTGTGTAGTAAAATATTCACAAAAAATATTAAATTGTTACGGAAAATAAAAACTCTCTGTACACGCCCACTTGTCACACTTGTTTTTCTACGTTGAAATACAAGTGTGCGTGTACAGAGTGTTTCTTTTACGTTTAAATTTTATCGTTTTGTGAACATTTCACGAAAATATGTTAATATTTTTTTAGCATGTATAGTCGCTATACTATTGCAGGTTAACGGGAACGCCCTTTGTTAGTTAACATACTGTATATTACAATACGGTGTATTTATATATTATATTTATAGATTTTAATAGGTATTATGTATATCTTTATATTTAAATAAATATTTATTCCTCAATTCTCGTTAGTGCACCAGTAAAACAAAGAACCTTTATATTTTCGGCATGCCCACCTACTTTCAGGTTTGTCTGACAATCAATAGGTGTTTAGTGAAATTAAATGTTTTATCAGTGAATTGATGTCCCTTTCACATAGGTAATTAGGAGCTACTTATTGTAAAACCTTTCAAGCAGTCGAAGTAGCCGTTCTATTCTGTAAAAAAATCACCGTGAAACCTTAGGTGAAGTGAACTTGAAGTGAGCTGTCATTCCACCTGATGATTGTCACTATCGACAGCTTACTTCACATACAGGTAGCGTTCTGTATAGTTTGTGCCTACTCCCTTGGAAAAAAATACGCATACCTTCGTGAAGAATTCCGCGGGATAGGTGGATTGGTATTCGTATGAAAAGCTTACTTTACTTAGCAAAGTAAAGTGAAAGCGCTCTATGAATCCTGCCCTAAGTAAACTAAGACAGCCACAGTTTTGGGTGATCCTTTTAAAGTTTAAACTACCCTACGTTCAAGTAACAACCCAATAAATCGAGGATCTGTTCAAATATTGCAGCATTAGAGGTCACAGGAACTCTGAGGGACCCAAAACTTTAGATTGGTTATCAAACCTCGTTGGCATGTGTAGTTAATCCTCTTATGAATTAAAGTTTGATCAATTATTATTTTACTGCGAGGTTTTAGGATTAAGGTGCCTTTGGATTTGTGTGGGTAAAAAAAACATTGTGGACTAATAAGTACCAACCCAAAAACTTGGGACCAACCGATAGATTCTGTAAAAATCACACTGTAAAACTTAAGTGAAGTGAGCTTGAAGTGAACTGTTAATAGTGTCAATCTCAGCTCACTTCACCTAAGTTTTCACGGTGAGATATTTTTAAAGAATATACCGGCAAGGTCTGATATACTGTAGAGGCTTTATCCGTCTGTACCTATGTTTGCCAACGGGCCTCCACGAATAAAAGTTGTTGCCAAACTGTGGGGATAAACACTTTTTCATATTAAGAAGAAGAACTCCAGCCTGTTACCACCACTCTACTCTGACTCTGCTTCCAGCGCTCGGTGTGGCAACATGTCGAGTTCTGGTTTGCAACTGGCCAATCGTCATCCCAAGGATACCTCGCTGAGAGGTGAAACACGTCGATGTCTTACAGGGTTTTTTATGACTCTTGAAGAATAATTAAGCGGAATAGGTTACTAAATACATCGACGTCTATTGTATTTTATATTTGATTTCCACAAAGTCACGCCTGAGTCAATTTAACTATGAGAAATAACAAATCAACGCTTTGAAAATTTTCCCAACTTTACTTTACAAATAGCTTACAGGTTTAAGTATTTAATATTACAATTAGATACATTTTGAATTGAGTTTGAGTTCAATACAAATAAAGGGCATTCCTCTTTCTGGATACACCATTTTTACAAATACCATTTTTGGTACTTTCCATAAAGTTTGTAGAACAAGTCCCAGAATGCCATCCTGGCATGGTCAGGTCTGCTCCTGGGTGTGAAATCCAAATCCATATCTAGGTACGACTGAGTGGTTTTCGTTATTGGGGTCCAAGTGAATGGCAGGAGTTCTGATGGCGCCGGAGTCGGGTTTCTGATGAGAGAAATAAAACAAAATTAATGACTCGTCGGTAAACAGGTCACAGGTGGTTTCGAAAAAGGGTCAAAGAAGATCAAAGCCTTATTCATCATCCTTCTCTTGCTCATCCCAATTTATTTGGGGACAGCGCAACATGTCGTTTTCTTCCATACTTCTTTCTCTATTAGTCGTCATCTCTGTAGTCACCCCCTTTCTAGCCATAGCATCTTTTTATAAGAAGTGATAGCCTAGTGGTGTGACCGTCGGACTGCCAAGTCATAGGTCTCGAGTTCGAACACAAGTCACGCACCTCTGACTTTTCGGATTCATGTGCGTGTTTTATAATTATCACTTGTTTTAAAAACGATGAAGGAAAATATCGTGAGGAAACAGGCAAGCAGGAGAGATATTTCTCGACGGCATGTGAAGCCAAGTCAGAGGCCCTTGGGTGGCTTTAAAACTCTGACACCTGCTAACCACACGAAAAAAAGAAGATCTTTCACACAGTTCATCCATCCTGTCTTTGGTCCATGCCTACTCTTATAGTAATCCACATTCATACTCACAATTTAAAACAAAGCCAACAAGAACAATAAATGAAAACGTTTCTATTTCTTTCTTACTCACCCGTACTTAGCAAAGTTTGTCCAAAGCGTGGTTAACCGACTTTTTACTAGTGCATTATCAATCTGGAGTTGCTCATCCAAATTGTCCCACAAGTTTGAATCAAATATATAGGACAACTCATCTCCATGACTTGCTCCAAGGTATGAGAAAACGAAGCGATAAACGTTTTCCGAACCACTTTCTAACAGTTTTTCGGCCATTCTCTGTGTCGGGTGACCAAATATTATATCAGTTCCAAATTCGACAAGATTCTCTGAGACATTCATACTGATTATCTCATCGCCAAAGTAAAAGTGTCTTACTGCATTCAAAGCGTCGTCAAAATCATTATCCATATTGAATCCCATTTCAAATAGCATTTTTATATCGTATGTTTCATAATACTTCTCATCTTGGTAAGAATACTGTAATCCAAATTCTCTTACGTTATGACCAATGATTATTGGAGTCTTACTTGCTTTAGTAGATTTAACATTCATAGGATGCTCCGTTATAAAATGTTCAACTCCTTCAAATGCTTTCTCAACGCACGGTTTGGTAAGAGGTTGATCGCCTGAACCGCCAGTAATTTTCAAGTCCGTAGCTATCTGAACTAACAAATGTGCATCAACTGTAGAAAGAAAATTTAGAGCTTCATTTATATCTAAAGTTTTAAAGCCCAATTCTTCAGCGAGCGTTAAAGGTATTGTGTTATTCGATTCCACCATCATCCAGTAACTTAAAGCTGGTCCACTTTCTATAATTGCTTGGTTGAATAACTTTTCATTTAAAGAAAATAAATGTAGATTCACGGACATGCCACCAGCGCTTTCACCAAAAATTGTAATTTTGTTGACATCGCCTCCGAAAGATTCAATGTTGTCTTGAATCCATCTTAAAGCTAATGTTTGGTCTTTAAGCCCCTGGTTTCCTGGTACTTCCGGTGTATCTAAACACATGAAACCGTAAATACCAAGTCTGTAGTTAATGGCTACTACAATGACGTCATTTTTTAGTAGAGTGATAGGTTCGGTTGCTTCTCCTTCGGCACTGCCTCCAATGAATGCTCCGCCGTGTATCCATACCATCACTGGCAAGCGGTGTCGAGAGTCGGCGATACTTGGCACGTAGATGTCCATGGTGAGGCAGTCAATGGTACCTGTGGCGACACCTCTGTGTACTTGAGGGCACGCGTTTGATTCGTATGCTTCAAAGATGTTGTCAAACCCGTGATGTGGTACTGATGGCTGTAAAGTAATATTAAATGATAATTATACGATTTTCTATTAAAATTGTATTGATTTTAATAGAAAATCGTATAATTATCATTTGATTCAAAATAGTATTTGGTAGTTACGTGATTGTATTTAGTTTATTTTTAGATTTACTCGTACGTCTGCGTACATTACTTATACAGAACATAGCTCTGTGTGGCCATATTTCAGAGAGGCCAAACTTTGGAAGAGTTTTATTATGTTCCTACCAACAATAGAGATTTAAAAAAAAAACACCGCTCACCCCAAATGGATTATTCTCATCCACCACCGCATAGGGCACACCTAAGAATTTGGCGTACCCATCTCCAAACTGCTGTCCTCTTATCAGGCCTCCTTTGGTAGACACAAGAGGGTCTATTCTGGATAGCCCTTTCACTAAACCACAAATAGAAAGCCACACTACCACTGACCACATGTTCAAGCCTTGTAACATTACTAGACAGAGTAAGATCAAACGGGTATTTATACAGAGTAATCTTGAATGGTTTGGTATTCCCTAACACGCGCTATCGAGGGAGTTAAGATAAAAGATAAAACAGCATCTTTGAGATCAATCTAACTTCGATACGGTTTGTGGTAATCGGTTAAACAACTGATATCAATGTTCAATATTACTTAGATAAGTCCCATCAAATTGTAGTGAAACAAACTGCATTTAAGGTGTACGCAATGGTCAAACAACATGAGTATGCAGTAGATAAAGAAAGAAGTAAAATACATTGATTTAGCACAGACTATATGGCACACAACGCAACGTATGAACAAGTAAAAAAGGAAGAAATATAAAGAGTGTACATAAAGTAAGAAATTAACAGGAACGTGTGCCTCGCGCCAAATAGCAAAATAGGCCCATAATGTACATAATATACAACCAATATTTTGCAATAGAGTGTCCATACAGTTTCTTGCCCGTTCTTCTCCACAAGAACCTATTACGCTTTGAAATAGGCAACTACCCTATACTGACCGACTACTTGACATTAGTAAAAATCAAAACATCTTTGTTTAATGCTGATTTATGTATTTACACTCATAAATCTCGTATTTTCTACAAAAAACTTAAATTAAGCCTTTTACTTCAATTCGAATCCTTAGAATGATAAAGTAGCTATCTGTTAATAATTTGATTGAGAGCTCTTTGCAATAGATGGCGGTTTACTAAAGTGATGACAGGTCACTTTAAACTTGAAACGTTTAGTCGTTTCATTAAGGAAAATCAAACAACATTTTTTTTTAACCTAGTACTTTTCCTAGAAATACAAGAATTGAACACCCAGGAAGAAAAAAACGTAAAAAAAGGAACAAAAAATCTAGGAGTGTTGCCTTTTACCTAGACAAGACTCCTAGATGGCGTTTTAAAACTACGGTCTCTGGCAATTAGTGAGTCGATGATGCTGCCATCTGTTAAAAAAATGGGGAAGAAAAATAGCCAGCTCAATTGCCAGACTTAGGGTGGTGTCATTTCTTTGTATAGAATTGGGTATCTGTACGTAGTATTATAATATCTGTGATAATATATAGTCCTCCAGACCGTATTTCGGCCACGGCGGCCAATCTCAACGGAGATTAGCCTTCGGCGCGGGAGATATTATAGTGGAGGCGTGTGTGCGCAGATACAAGTGCACGCTCTCTTCCCTCACTCTCATAGTCCGATGGGACGGCAATCCGACACGACCGGAGAGAGATCAGGCGCAGGACCAATGGCTTAACGTGCTTTGTGTGCCTTGACAGTTACAAAGTGCTTATAATTGGTTCAATTGAAATAAATGCTTTGCGTTTGAGTTCAGGATGCTGGTGGCTGTAGCGATTTTGTAGCTCTTCGGAGGATACAACAATCAAAACAAACAAAAATATTTAAGACAAGTCATTATTCAAGAACATGTAACATATCAATAGAATGGCAATACTTATGAAGACATTTCTTTCCAGTTTTGGACCGCTATTACACGAAAAAGTTTGTTCAATGGGATACCATTTTTGGTACTTTCCATAAAGTTTGTAGAACAAATCCCAGAATGCCATTCTTTCATGGTCCGGCCTGCTGCTGGGTGTGAAGTCCAAGGCCATATCTAGGTATGGCTGAGTGGTGTTTGTTATTGGGACCCATGTGAATGGTAAAAGTTCTGATGGTTCCGGAGTTGGGTTTCTGATGACATACAATACAATTGTTAATGACACTATAAACAAACGACATATTGAATAACGGCTTTCATGTACACGGCATATTATAACCACTAGTATACATTCCTAAGACAAATAAATTGTTATACTCTATGGTCAGCATTATGTTGTGTGTGCAAAAATTATTATAATACCAGCCTATTAATCTCCCTCTACTATCAGAGCAAATACCTCTTCTCTAGACAAGCCACGAGTATTTGATTGATCACCGCATTTCCTCAAGATGGGTTGGCGATTCCAGACTGATAAGTCCAGGTTTCCTCACGATATTTTCCTTCACCGATGTCAATAATGTTGTTGTAACAGCATTGTTTTTTATTCTTTATTTTGTTATTTGTATTTTGTGTTTCATGAACTGTGTCCAAATAAACGTTATTCTTTCTTTCTTTCTAATGTTAACTGCAAAAATTAAAATGTATCGTACTCACCCATATTTAACGAAGTTTGTCCAAAGCGTTGTTAACCGACTTTTTACTAGTGCTTTATCAATCAGGAGTTGCTCATCCTCTGTTATATTTGCAAACGAGCTCGACGTCATCGCGTCAAATAAATAAGCAAGCTCATCCCCATGACTGGCTCCAAGGTATGAGAAAACGTAGCGATAAACGTTTTCCGCACCACTATCTATCAGCTTTTCGGCCATCCTCTTCGTCGAGTGGCCAAATATTAAATCAGTTCCGAATTCTACAAGCTGCTCTGAGACATTCTTACTGATTTTTTCACCACCAAAGTAAAAATGTCTTACTGCATTCAAAGCCTCTTCTAAATCATTATCAATATCGAATCCCATTTCAAACAGCATTTTCATATCGTATGTTTCGAAAAACTCCTCATCTTGATAAGCATACTGAAAAGCAAATTCTCTTATGTTGTGGCCAATGATTATTGGAGTCCCATTAGCTTTAGTAGATTTAACATTCATAGGATGGTCCGTTATAAAATTGTCAACTCCTTCAAATGTTTTTTCAATACACGGTTTGGTAAGAGGTTGATCATTGCCTGAACCACTAGTAATTTTCAAGTCAGTTGCTGTCTTAACCAATAAATGTGCATCAACCGCAGAAAGAAAATTTAGAGCGTCATTTATATCTGAAGTTATAAAGCCCAATTCTTTAGCGAGGGTTATAGGTATTGTGTTATTAGATTCCACCATCATCCAGTAACTTAAAGCTGGTCCACTTTCTATAATTGCTTGGTTGAATAACTTTTCATTTAAAGAAAATAAATGTAGATTCACGGACATGGCACCAGCGCTTTCACCAAAAATTGTAATTTTGTTGACATCTCCTCCGAAAGCTTCAATGTTTTCTTGAATCCACCTTAGAGCTAATGTTTGGTCTTTAAGCCCCTGGTTACCTGGTACTTCCGGTGTATCTAAACACATGAAACCGTAAATACCAAGTCTGTAGTTAATGGCTACTACAATGACGTCATTTTTTAGTAAGGAGATTGGGTCGCTGGCTGAGTCTTGAGCATTGCCCCCAATGAATGCCCCGCCATGTATCCATACCATCACGGGAATAGTATTGGCGGTAGATCTGTCCGGCACATAAATGTTCAGGGTGAGGCATTGGATGATGCCCGTGGGTTCACCGCTGAAGCTTTGTTGGGGACAGCTGACGTTGTCATTGTCCGCTTCAAAAGGTTCTTCAAAGTGTGGGTACTTGACAGCCGGCTGCAAATAACAATGAAACATTAATGACAGCGCAGAGATTCAAGCTCATCTAAGACGAAAACACCTTTATCCCCGAGGAGAATACGAGACTTTCCGTGAAATAGTAAAAAGCAATTCGACTTTCGAATTACTTTTTTTTTACATGATTTGATTTGAAAAACTTATCATATTTTTTTATGGTCGTGTATTTTAATACAGTGAGTTTATTGTTCATAAACAGAGTCCTTGTTTGAAAGTAGTGAGAATTAAATAAACGTACTATTCTTATTGTTCATAATTATGTTGCACTAACTTATTTTCTCATAGAGGGTGATAAAAAGTAGTGTTCACCTCGGGAGCAACACTATTTTAAGCTCGAGTACTACGAGCTCGAATAGGCGTACATTGAACCGCTGCGCTCAGGACTCTATAAATGTACTTTAGAATCCTTCGCTCCGCTCTGGATTCAAAGAAACACTATTGCCTTTAACATACTTGTTTGCTCACTAGGCAAACACTCTACTATTTGTTGAGGTCCCATAATAAAATGTTACATTGACCGGTTTTATTGAAATTCAGTAGGTACACACGGCTACACATCAAGCTATACATTTCCAGTATAAGCTGACTTCGCAGTTTACGGCAATCCTAAACAATGCGAGATCAGCATAAACTGGAAATGCATAGCTTGATGTGTAGCCGTGTGTACGTACAACCTAATGTCTGGCTAGACCCACAGCTAAACCCCAGGGTAATAAAGACTGGTACTTTAAGTTAGGTTTGCATTTTAGTTTGCAGGACATGAAAAAGGTGTACATATCGTTATATATTCACAAAATTCATAAAATCGCGATAAAAAAAATAGCTGTTCCCTACATTTATGTTCGCATAGCTCGTCAAAATGTAGGGAACAGCTGATTTTCTTTCGCGATTTCAGGTTCGTTCCCATAGTGAAAGTTATTCATAATGACGAGCACAATGGCCTCATACGAGATTTCGTGTATGAATAGATACACACCTTTATATGGGTAATATAACTTTAAAATTTCGAGTAGGTGGTGGGCTATTTATCAACTGAGAGATCTTTTATTTCATATAGGACAAATCATAAATACAATCGAACAATAAGTAAGTATATTAAATGACTGATAATACCTACTTTATCAACTGTTTTTATTCGCTAGATTATCGGTTATCAAACGGGATATATTGTACGAGCAATTGATCATGTTTTGGATCTTTATCTTCATCATAATCAGTACGTCACAGTAAGTGTGTTTGTCCACCGCAGCCTTTACCGGGACGTCACCGAAAGCGAGACGGTGGCGCCGAAGAAGTGATACATATATTTACTATGGTCACGTGTCCGCCGCATGTCAGTTACCCGAGCGCTCCGTCATCCGACCGCTAGAACTCGGCCTGATATTGTTACGGGCCTTACTTACATCGGCAAGTAAGGCCCGTAACAATATCAGGCCGGCAATACAAAAAACGTTTGATCTTATCCATACAGTGCCGTCGCACCGGGTGGCGCTGTTTGCCCGCGTGGCTTTTGTTTTGTCTATCATAACATATCTACTGAACCGCCGAGTGCGGCCGCGGTGGGTCGCCGTCACGTTTGGTTCGAATAATCTCGTTTCTCGGTGACGGCTGCGGTGGACTAACATGGAATGCAATCTCAACCTCGAACGAGATTTCGAGTCAGAGCGCGCGCGACTTACCACACGCTGCTTCTTGAGAAGCCATTTTCAATATTATAAAAAATGGATTTTTATAGTGTTCGGGATGTATTTAATATCACAATTATTCAACATTAATTAAACGTAAATCGTCAACACTGTGAAGGAACGGGTAATTTTTTCCCTGATGGGCAACAGACCAGCAATATTCATGTGTTGTGTGAGCATGTAATAATTACAAAATGCTTACCCCAAAAGGATTGCTACTATTTATCAATCCATAAGGCACTCCCAAGTATTTTGTATACCCTGTCTCATTCCAAGATCCTACGATAATACCAGCCGGCGGGATTACAGAAGTGTCTAAAAGAGTACGAACATGGCAGGAACAACATATCGAAACCAATAACACCAGCGTCCACTCAGATTGGGACATTTTCACAAGAACTAGTCAGAACGGACTGATCATAAATGTAACTTCCCGTTAGTAGGTAACTAAATAATATACTATTTTGAAGCAGAAACCCACTTGAAACTGTACGCGGTTCCTTCACGGTTACACTTGTCCTTGTTACCAACTTCAAGTGGGTTTTCTCAAGTACTTACTAAACTAGTGATATTGAGAACTAGCTAAGTGCCCGCGATTATGTTCGCGTGAAACTGAAGAACCTCATTATCTTATACGGTAGCCCTCAATGTTTGAGTTTTAAATTTTTTTCAAAAACCCTAATGGTGTGTAAAAGTTTGCAGATGCAAAATCTTATTATAACTTAGAATTGGTAGCTAGTATTTTAACAAAAAAGGAATTCTTAAGGTGGAAGCGCCAGGGTTATCAAAATCCTGCCAGGGTTGCGGCAAGGTAAAGTCCGAAAGGGATACCGGGACCATTGGCAACAGGCAACTGAAGAAACACGGGCGGGTGGGTTTTAGTCAGTAAAAGTCTGACACGCCCTCCAGCTACGCCCAGAGCGGGAGAAGTCATATGGTGACTTCCCAACCTCAAAAAAAAAAGGGTATTCAAAATGGTCGAAAAATTTAATGAAAGGAGCACATCGTAAATTCATAAGACTTTTTGGTCTCGTGTGAACGTAGAGTGAAACAAAAGCGAACATTCAGTCGAGTGAAGCGCCTATTAGGGCGAAGTGCGAACAGTCACTATTCTATCGCTCCGCTCTGCTTACCACCCCGCTATAATACAAGCCTAGCTTTACAAACAACGTTAATGGTCGCAATGTACCCCGTACAAGACGAGAAGATAAGCGGTCACGTAATTAACACAATAACAAACTTATAATTAACACTATTGCTAATTAACTGAACCCAATCAGTGTTGTTTTGTTTGAGCCTCGGAGAGGATATGTGAACGTATTTTAATATTACCTTAGCAAAAGTCGTGATTTTGGGAAAATAAAATAGTACTTTTTTTAAACCAGAAAGACCTGAGAGTTTAGTGTTGTGACCAAAGAGATTCGATTTTACGAAGAATTTTGACAAAAGAAGAATATGACTGGCTGGTAATTTTATTGAAAAAGGGAAGATTGAAGACAAGAATAGAGAATACGACCTTTTCGGTGAAAAACTCCTTTAAGAAAAGAAGAAAACTAGAAGAAATGGATCCTGAAAGACAGCCTCTACTGGGACATGGTTCAGCTGCAAGATGTAGACGATTCGGGTAGGTCATTATGCATTTTTACTTTATTATTGCGCTCTATTATTTTGGTTCAGAGAGCAGTGGTGACCCAGTGAAAACGGCGGCCGGGAGTTACCGAGTTGTGTACGATGTCGAAGGTTCGAACCCAAGCAGACACTTTAGGTACTTCTGCCAGGGTTGCGGGAAAGTCCGAAAGGAATACCGGGACCCTTGGAAACAAGCAACTGAAGGAACACTTCTGGGTTTTAGTCAGTAAAAGTATGACATGCCCTCTCGGTCCGCCCAGAGCGGGAGAAGACATCTACTGATTTCCCACCCACAAAAAAAAGGCAGACACTTTACTTGGTGTAAATTATTTCATCACCACTGCTCCCAACGGTGAAGGAAAACTTAGTGAGGAAAACCAGCATGTCCAAGAACCATAAAAAGCGATGGCATGTGACATTCACCAACCATGTGACCGCTTTGTGAATTATGGCCCACTCTCTCTCTCTCAGAGAGGAGGTCTGTGGCTAGCCACAGCAATGGGAACATAATATATATGTTTGTGGGCGGCACCGCTTCAAAATTGATGAGCTTAAGTACTGGTACCCATAACAGATCGTGTAAAAACAAGCCGTCCGATCTTGCTGTGCAGTTTCTGAGATACAAACCTTCAAAGCCGCCAAAAACCCTTTTTGTTGGGCACCAATTTTGGAGCGGTTGCCTAATATATTATTTTTTTTTCGCGAGTGCGAAAACGCGCGATTTTTTTAAAGTGCATGCAGCGTCACGTCGCTTAACCTCGCGGTCTGAGCCTTACCCTTAGAATAATTGGCGCTACTCTGTGGCGCGAAGTTCGTGCTAATTCGGAATCACTAAGATTACCGAAGCGTATAACTTTTTTGGTTTAACTTTACTCACGTACTCCCTTTTTCAGACCACTCACCACAGAAGAGGTACAGACCGCCCGTCAAGAAATAACATGGCGCCGTACACGTTTCTTCCTTGTCCTCATGTTCTGGGCATTGATAGCCATGTTTCTCTCCATCGTCACCTGTATCCTGGTCACAGCTCCTCGATGTAACACGTATGATACTGGGGTGAATCTGCCAAGTGTCCCGCCGGTGCATATGACCTTTGCGCCATTGATTTATAAGATGAATGAGGATCGAGCGTATACTTTGTAAAGGATTGTTTTACCGATGTCGCGTCGCGCCTGTCTGCCTGAGCCTTAATGGGGAAGAGGCATAGGTTAGGTTGTTAGGGTAAACACCGTTATCCTTGAAACCAGTGGTTTGGTGTCATTTATAGAACGCAAAATCAATGGAAAATTACGACTCTTTTTTCAATACTTTTTACCATTAGAGTATTTCACCCTTTCACCTATGCGCTAGAGCAACTTGCGTCTCAACACGGGTAGGGGCGTGTGACGTGGTCTGACCGGCCGTGAGCGCGATCCCCCTCTCATTCAGTCAGCTGTTTCGCTAGCGAGCACGGTGTCGCATAGAAACTTTTACAATTTTTTAACGTTTTTTTTTGTTGTTACTCGGTCATTTATTTTTATATTTAAGTCAACTACCCATGCTTTGAATGACAAGTGTTTACCCTCACACCCTGTATTTAGTAGGCTACAATCTTTATAACTAAAATTAATATCAAGATATTGTATTTCAATGATGTAAACCATTCGTATGTCATTGGAATGTAACTCATATCAAATTGTTGTAAAGCATTTCAAACATTTTCAATCAATTAAATTATTATCACGTCAAGATCACACATTAGCATTATATCGCATTGACGTGCAGGTATGCCTATAATCTTTTATTAGTAATAAATACCTCTATCAATCATTAAAATGAAGGTCAAGTAAAAAGTAAACAGTGTTACGATACTGTGTCGAATAATTTGAATATATTAAGATAATTAATAAATTTGATTAATTATCTTAATAAATTATATATGACGTATCAGACTGTTAAGGGGGATGACGCTAAGGTAACCCGCGAATTTCTAATTTACCGCAATTTACACCATGCGTGCTTGTGATTCGCCTCTTTTCGAATTGTTTGGCGAGATATTCGTGTGGCTTTAGGCCTGAATTCCTCTAACGCTGATGTCCGTCGCGTACCTGAGCAACGTAGTGCGCCGCGGACGTCAGCGTCGCAGTATGGTGCTATAACTCAATGTAAGTACATAGATACGCACGCGTGACCGACATCAGCGTAAGAGGAATTCAGTCCTTAGGCTACACGAGTGACCGTTTACACATTGACGTCTATTCATTTCTACTTCAGCTTGACAAAATGGACGACGCGACGTCATCATTCTAGCGGATTTGGCATTGCATTTGCAAAGTCAATATAAGTAATTAGTTAGAACTTGTTTGTTTAGCATTGTATACTTTCTGCGTAGTCTTTGTGATGAACATGCTTTGGATTCCAAAATGACTGGATGACTTTGGTAAAGCTCGTAAAACATAATAACTATGTTATTTATAGTTGGTCCAGTTCATTTTTTTATGTTGTTTGATAGGCCGATTGCTACGAAATGAACTAAAAGCGAATGTGTAAACAATAGTTCGACTCGCCACACTTTTCACTTTCGACTCGTATCTAAAAAACCGCTCCCGACACGAGCGTCTACGTGAAACACGAGGCGAATGATGAACCACCGTTTACATATTCGTGCTTGTGTCTCGACTCGCCACTCGCCTCGTCACTTGCGCGGATGTGTAAATGCGGCTTAGTGTTTTCTGCAATTTGCAGGTCAGTTTGTATGTTGATCATAATTATTAATTATAATTCGTGACCGTAACATGTATGTATCTTCAGAATTATAATCAGAAATAGAATTCTCGTATGTTATTTCTCTCTTAATTATTTCACAAACATAAAAGGATCTATTTTTTGTGTCTTTGCATACTTTTTTAGATGTATCAAACTGTTATTATTTTATTTTTATGATTTTGTATTGTTTAGTTATGTAGTTTAAATTGTATGAGACTGAATATTTAAGTGAAAAAAAATAAAAACTTTTGAAATACAATTTCTTTTATTTTCCTTATTACAAACTATGTTTGTATAAATGTACTGGCCATTTACAAGTAACTTTCCGTATAAAGGTGAATGCGCACTTATCCGAGCCGAACGCTTCGAACGAAATGAATTTTAGAATTCTTTATATGAAATTCTATGTAAACTTGCAGGCGTCGAATCGTCCGAATCTCGAAAACCGTTCCCAGCGTTCTCGTTGACTTCGATTCTTTCGTTTCGACGCTCGGATAAGTGTGCGTTCAACTTAAGCCGACGCCATACATAGCATCAAACCTTTTAAAAATATTTTTTAAGACTTTGAAAAATGATGACACATTTGAAACTATGCCTACCGCCGGCTAATTAAGTAGCACATTCACGATCGACGTAAAACCAATAATTCATTGGAATGTAACTCTTATCTCGGTAAAGTAAAGTATCAATTAGAATTATTACCGAGTGTTCTTATTATTAAACTCACGGCAAACATTCTAATTTATACTTTACAACAATTTGATAAGAGTTACATTGCAATGACTTACGAATGGATTTACGTCCTTCAAATTTGATCGGGAATGTCTCACCTTATAAAAGTATTTTTATAAACTACTGGCATCCCACTCTTGCTTTAATATGAATGTACAATTTGGGAAATTAATTGTTAAAGAAATGGACACCTAAACGATATAATGGTAATCAATTTACAAATTACGCGAAGCGTATTCACGTAATTTATAAATCGCTGAATCTACGATTCACAGAATTGTATCTGCATGAAATCGAATAGAATTCAATTTGCGAAATATAGGGTGGTGATTTACCCGTCATACTAAACAACTTTCGCTACGAGTCGTAAAAAAAACTTTTCATAGATGCATCGAAATCTGTCTACGATTAATAGAGA
Source organism: Lithophane socia (assembly GCA_947522985.1). Taxonomy (NCBI): domain Eukaryota; kingdom Metazoa; phylum Arthropoda; class Insecta; order Lepidoptera; family Noctuidae; genus Lithophane; species Lithophane socia. The sequence goes on along the minus strand of OX383270.1, from coordinate 13,027,881 downwards.
TCGTTTTTTTTTTTTTCACGAATCTATATGAGTGTCTTAGCGAAAGTTGTTTAGTATGGTATGGACAGTAGAATCGTCCCCTTGACGGATGTAGGTGACTTAAATTGCCATCCTGTGTAGTGACATTGGTTTTCACGCGATTTTTTCTAATCTAACGAATAAAGTGCTTACATGATTGCTTACAAAAATAGTTACTTATTCATTATTAAGATCTCCTTTGATGTAATACTGGATGAGTGATAGGTATGTTCAAAAAAATAAAAGTATCCAGAAGAAATTCCTTCATGCAGTAAGGTAGAACGCGAAATTCAAGTTTTCTTTCATTTTTTGCGATTTGCAGGTCAGTGTCAGGTTGTATGTTGATTGAAATATGATTTGCGACCATAACAAATATGGTTTTACAGAATTATAATCATTAGAATCAGCAATACAACTCCTAATGTTACAATTGGCCTCAAATTTCATTATTTCACGAAACTGTCATTCAATAGAGTAATATGAACTTAGTAGTATTGATGCATTTTATGATTATAACGCCGGGAATCATACAAATTGCAAAAAACGTAAGAAAATTTGAATTTCGCTGGCTTCCCTGACACTTTCGCCTTAACGTCACGTAAGTTCTAACACCGCCTTATGGCCAAAATGAATACAGAATTACAGACGATACGATGTCGTAACGTAATACGTTGCGATAGACGTTGTTGCACTTGGCCGTTTTTTGAGTATCAATAAAAAAATAGTTATCTAATGCGGGCCATAGATGTTCAAGTAATTTATCAAAAACAGGCTGGTTGAAACAATTTGATCAAATAAAAATATGAAAATTCATATTTCTTCATGCCATTCGATCAAATTCTCATTTTGATCAAATTTTCCCACACACATTCATGCCAATTTGATAAAACTGTTTGAACCAGCCTATTTGATCAAATTACTTGAACGGCTATATGGCCCGCATGAAACTATTTTTTATCGATACTCAAAAAACGGCCAAGTGCAACAACGTATTACGTTACGTCGGACCACGCACAGTAATTTTTAAGTTATGCGATGTTTAGAACTTATGCGTCACTAAGTAATTTTGTATAACTTACAGATTTTTTCCTTAGTGATGCAAGAAAACAAAACTTCCAGTTTCGCAGTTTAGGTAGAAATATAACTCGAAATGTTTTAATACAAATAAATTAAATTACAACACAACATATTTATGTATACTTACATAATTATTTAAATAATATTAAATGCTTACGTTATGGTATCATTTAACACTTTAGTTTTAAACTTTTATTACTTAATTCACACAGATAAATCAGTGGTAAACACTCGATGACCGAATTACCACCATTTAACATATAATTAAGGCGCTGACATGAGGCAAATTTTAAAAGTGGGCTTGTCATTAATAAAAAAATTGACGAATCTTTATAGTTTGTGGTAGCGGAAAAAATATATGTTAATCTGGATCATATTTCTCAATTTCAATTCTTTTCTGCATTCCACAATGTATTTGCTTAGGTTGTAAACATTTGCGTATGAACAATCGTGGAGTATATGTATAGGTAAGTAGGTAGGTCTCAGAACTTGGTTGTTAAAAAAAAAAACAGGTTTTGAACAAAAAAAAAACTCTATACAAATTAACGGTAAACTAACCTCTTACCGTGAGTTCCAATCCAAAATATCTGTATTAAATATCAAAGTATTTTGGAATTTTATAACAAGAACGTCGTAATTGACTGCAAAACTTGGTTGTTTTTTATTTTCGATTACTCAACAAATATTTGAGTAAATAAAAAATTACTTCATAATTTTGCAATAAATTAAAAGCGTTGTGTGATCGCGCTTCTCTTTCTTTTCTATGCAGTCCGACAGTGACCGCGGTTTAGCTGGTGTCAGCGTCTTAATATAAGTCTGAAATTGCCAATCTGCATTGAACAAGCGTTGTGTTCAATGCACATGCCTTCTCAATTCTTTATTGCATTCCATAATGTTGTTAAAACAGTTGGTAGGCTTAAAATTAATGGTACAATTATGGACCCTGTCGGGCACAGCATAGTACGAGAGAGGAGGAAGAGCGCTTTGTTTGTTTCTGAATAGGCATTTTCCCTTCAGGGGCTAAAAATTGGCTGGTATTGTATAATATAATTATGTCTCGCCAAAGCCATTAAAAATAAAACATAAACATTTGGCATTCGTCCCATCCTTTCCTAACCACTAACCGCCTTACTAATAAACGTTGTATAGCGCCTGTATAGTTACACAACGTTTTGTCTTCTTCTTTCAAAAGTAATTTGACTTTTGAAAAAAGAAGACAAAGCGTTGTGTTACTATACAAGCGCTATACAACGTTTATTAGTAAGGCGGTAACTTTATTAAGAAAAAACAGTGTTTATCAGTTTTTTAGCTTAAATACCTTTTAAACATGACATTTCTGTATGGCGTTTGACGTAAAACTGACATTTAACACGCGTTGAACAAATGTCTAAGTTTTTGTGGTAAAGCCTTGTGGGTTTTATTTATAAACGTTGCTTAAAGTTAAGTGACGTTCAAGCGACAAAAATCTATCTGTAAACAGTCGCTAATCATTACTTAACCTTTTTTTTATGATCGACGGCATGTAAAGCCAAGTGAGAGGCCCTTGGGTGATTTTAAAACTCTGACACCAGAGGGGCAATACCCGTTATTTTTTAAAACGTTCGCGATCGCTTCCCATTCGCAATCTGTCAAAAATACAATCAATTTACCAATATTTTTGACAAGTTTGACAGATTGCGACTTGAATATGAACGTTTTGAAGTACGAGAATTGGCCTTCATGTTAGTCGCTAACCATACGGAAACAAGAAGAGACTTCACTTTATTTAAGCAACGTTTATAAATAAACCCCTAAGGGCCGATTTAACCAAAGCCACAGCGTCTGACAGTTTTTGTATAGAAAATCTGTCAAAAATTTAAATATTTATTCGCTGGATTAGACTTATACTAGGGATAAAGGTTTGGTAGAATTCGCCATAAGCCTAGTAACCTGAATACCGTTGGTCACGTAATTAATCGACATAATGAATCAGGTATAGAGTAAAGGGCATAGAGTTGAGTTTCCTCTGTCGCCCTGCATTGGTGGTTCTGTTTCGCTAAAATTGTAAGCTCTTGGAGGACATCCTCGAGTATGCTGCGACGTTTTGGATATCTGGAAATAAAGTGATAAAGAAAATATTTAATTTATTAATTCACTAGCGACCTACTCCTGTTTCGCACGGTTCTAACGACTTGACAAAGCATCAAGATTTCATAGTTATATGTAACTTAAATATTAACGTATTTATACACATAAACCTTCCGTAATAAATCGTCTAAACGTCATCAACATCTGTTGCGTGGTTTAGAAGAACAACCCGGTCATACATACAAACACGAAAAACGACTTTTATGTATAGATTTGCTGACAGACAACCCATAGCCTAAACCGCTGGGCCACAAAGTAGGAAATGAGATCTGTTTTTATGTAGACGTCTTCACAAATGCTTCTTCACGCGAACACTTGCATGGGTGTTGTGTTAAGGAAGCATGCGTAACTCATATTTACAATTTGTCGGTTCAAAAACTTCTTTAGCATAACCCGCACAAGTGATGGCATGAAGAAGCATATAATGTAAACACGCGTCGTTATCAATGTATTCATTGAACTTAAACCCTGCAACTTTGCAATTAGATGCATTCATATTTATTTATACATCGTTATCTTATCCTCATGTTTCTTGAACTCTGGCTCTGTATCAGTCTGCCTAGCCTTTTCCCAACTATGTTGGGGTCGGCTTCCAGTCTAACCGGATGCAGCTGAATAGCAGTATTTTACATGGAGCGACTGCCTATCGGACCTCCACAACCCAGGTAATACGATACCCCTTGGTAAGACTGGATGTCAGACTTTCGGGCTTCTGACGACCCGTAACGACTGTCAAAGATCGACAAATGACGGCCGGGACCAACGGCTCGTGCTTTCCGAGGCTCGGAGGAGTCTCGATATGTAAAGAGGGTCACCCATCTACGGACCAACCCCGGCAATGGTAACTTAACCAGATGGATCGACCCGTGTGGCTGTTATTACTTCGCCACGAGCTCTGGCTCTAAGTACATTATGTAGTTTGTATAATTTGCAAATGTATTTATAAAGGGCACTTAAGATAACAGCTTATAATGAAATGGGATATTCCACTTTCAAATGACACTGAACACAATACATTTAAAAGAAAATATTTTTTTTATTACTATTGAAGTCCTGTGACAGAATAATACAGAAGGCGCATTCCTCATTTTAGGTATGAAGCTACAAGGACGCGGCGGGCTCGTCTTGTCGGGCCAATTCACTGAACGTAACGTAGTCAGAAGAAAATAGAGTTACGCGATAGAAAGAGAGGCAACTTCTAGGTGACTGCGACCTGAATTGCACTTTATTGTGTCGTTGGAAGAGTCGCTTTTTGTTTAAATAATTTTGCAGAGTGAACCATCTGTACAATAACCTGTGGTCCTGCACGCACTGTAGCAGTTATGCGTACTACACACTTGTTCGGATCGACCTGAGTTGGTACGATTCGAAACTGCTGCCACCTGTGCCGAATAAAGCTGGCACCTTCCAGGAACACCCCGATGTCTAGATTTTTGCCCAGTTACTACAGATTTGTGCGCGGCTGATGGGAATAGAGTCGACATAACTGGCGAAATGTGGGTGTAACTTAAATTTACCTAAGCTTTCGGGGAACACAAGCGCGATGTAATGTTATGTATATATGACGATCGAAGTAGTTGTTCCGGGTCTGGGTGTTAGGGTACGTGAGTTTCTATGTTTGTAAACGCATCCACGATACAGGAAGAAATTCTTAGTGTGGGGCAACGTTTTTAAAAAAAAGAAAAGAAAAAGAAAGGTATTATGTAAATACTCACGCTTCGCAAACCGGTGTAAACGCGTGCGCTAGTTCATCGACATCAAGCGGCGCGCCTATGGACGCCGCTAACATACGCACGCAGGACGCTTCGCAGGACAGCGCGAGGACGTTAACCCGGACCCGACTCAGTACGGGCTGGAGGCCTAAGGATACTAGGATCGATGTTATTTGTATGTTTATCTGTGAAAAAAAAAGAAAAAAAATGTATTATGTTTGAAGAATGCCTCCGCCTTAAAACAAACTAAAAATTATTTTGGCCCTTACCACAAAAACATAGACACTCGTGCAACGCGTGTCTAATGTCAGTTTTATGTAAAACTCCATACAGAAATGTCATGTTTAAATTAATGGTGTTTAGGCTAAACAACTGATAAACACGGTTTTGTGGTAATATGGATAATGTCTGTTCTAGATGTCGAAGTGAATACTTGATAAAAAACAGATAAATAATTATTATACAACGGCAATCTGATGGTTCTTTTTACACCCGTAAAAAGAACCATCAGATTGCCGTTGTCTCTGCATTCTGTGTCATTCAAACTAAGTAACATGTAGTAATCATAACCTTCCTTTTTGCTTCGCGCTAGTCGGGTAAAAATAAGTATTAGCGAACGCAAAACATTGTGTATATGAGTATGCACGGTACAGGAATTGTGGGTGTATTTTTATTAACTGCAAAAAGGAGGTTCTTTATTACATTTTTTATAAAGGAGCTCGAGAAATCCAGTTTTTTCAGTTTCAAAATCGCGTTCGTGTTATTTGGTTTATATTTTCACTGACCTGGTTCTCACAATGCCTCTTGGAGTTTTTACTCATTCTTTCACTGGCTGTGATGAAGGTGACAGATGTCGTTTGGCTGCAGTTTGACTTCTCAGCTTCAGACCAGCTCAGTGCACGATTTGTACCTGCTGGATATTTATTATATATTGAAGTATGTTTGTTTAAATAAGTCAGTCACCACGCACATCTACACTACTTTTAACCCCTTATACTATTCTCCCCTTTTCTTCCCCCTAAAATTAATTTTAAAAGTCTAGTTTATTTCCACAAAAGTGCACATTACTAATTTGTAACTTTTGTAACATAATAAACGGATGGATGAATCGAACTCTTATCATTTATTTGTACGACTATTTGCACTTTTAAATTAACTGTCACCCTGTATCCTTTTTGGGTCTAAGATATTTCAGTTGTTTTCAGAGATTAATAATAATAATTTACACAAAGTAAGTAGTAGTGACGACCGCTTCCATCGGGCCACAAATGCTCAGCTGATTATACAGAAAAACAAATCTGTTTCTATTTTCTACTTACCCTCAGGGCTTTTAACAGTATCCGGGTTAAGTTTCTGTTTGATAAAGTCCAAAACATCGATGTAAGGCACTTTGTGTTCCCTCAACCTGAAAGGACAGAATTCGTGTGATTAAAATAAGACCATGTATGAAAAAAAGCTGGTGTTCAATAGTGGTAGTTTTTCTGGAAGCTGTATGCCAGATTGCAGAGGGGTGCTTTCAAATCGGAATTCCTTTGCTGTTTGTACCTGACTCCATCCCAGCACGCCACCCGCACAGTAGCATCTTCCTGCAGCAGCACGACCCCGGCGCGCGTCAGCTCGTGCGCGTCACTGCTGCAGGTGGGCCAGGCGGCGGCCGCGAGCCCGGCGCCCCACAGGTCGCGCGCCAGCTGCGCGCGCCGCGCCGCCGCCTGCCCGTCGCGCCCACTGCCCGCCGTGCCCCACACGCACACGCAGATGAGACCAGGCTGGGGGTAGTAATGGAGTACCGACATTAAACCAGAAAAATACATAAACAGTCATAAAAACCCTGTAAGAAATCGACCTCTCAACGAGGCATCCTCAGGATGACGATCGACCAGTCGCGAACCTAAATTGATTTTGGCTCACTCTGCGTCCAGGTCTCATATAGGCACGAAATTTTCAGTTATACTAGATAGCCCCGTCGTGTTTGGTTTTATTGGATATGTTTTTATAAGTGCTTTAACACTGGAATGGTGTTCAGGGTGTGATGGAGCCGGAAGATGGCCAAAAGAACTTCTGAAAAACACGAGATAGCACCATCGAGTTAGACTCGTTGACTTTTTCTTGACAAGTCTATATATAGCCCAATGTCGGAAGGTGATCATAGGAACTCCTCGACCAAACATGATAGTATCATTGTGTTTAGACTAATTGGACACAACGAAAGCCAACGACGTTTTGTATTGACAAATGATTTTTTTACAATAGGTGCTGTCCTCCAGGGTCTGATGATGGAGCTGGAAGGCGGCCACCAAAACTCTTCAACTAAAAAAGATAGCCCTGTTTTGTTGACGTCTTTGGTTTTGTCTTGCGAAGTACTATAGCCCAAGGTGTATTCCAGGGCCTCATGATGGAACCGGAAGGTCACCATAGGAACTCCTCAAGTAGAGAAGATAACCCCGTTGTATTTCGGCTATTTAGATATCTTTTGACAAGTAGGTACGTTAGCCCAAGGTGTAGTCCAGGGCGTGATGATGGAGCCGGGAGCATATCATAGGGACTCTCACAGAAACAAGATAGCCCCGTTATCTTTCGGCTATATTGATTTGTCTTGACAAGTACTAAGTCCTGGTTGAAATCTAGAGTGATGGTTGAGCCAGAAATTGGCTACAGGAAAAAACTTTTTTAAAACAAGGTTATATTTAAAGAAAATGTAGTGAAATAAGCTGCGGGTTAGGTTTACGCAAAGGTCAAACAAAGTTGGTTGTTTTTTTTTTTGTAAAAAGTTTTTTTTTTCACTTTTTAGTTGTACGCCACACAAATTCGAATACCACTACCTGCTATGTAAATAACAGTGAGGCGAACTTAAAACATCGTCCATATACGCTAAGTGGGAAAAATACGTAATATTGAAACTAACTCAATAACTATGCAAAGCAAGGTTAATAAAATGCAATGTAACAAAAAAAGAATCACCAAAATCAATTCATAATTGGCGGAGTAATCGCGTAACAAACACAAAAAAAGAACATACAGACGAAATGAGAACCCTCTTTTTTGAAGTCGGCTAAAATTAAGTTCATACGTTATTTACAACATTTTTATGACTTTCAATAGTACAAGTCATATCTGATAACGTCACATAATTTGTATTAGCTTGATATGCATTGAAACTAGCTGCTGCCTGCGGCTTCGCCCGCGTAGGCCCTTATTATTTTTTCTAAAATAAAAGTCTATGTTACTCCTAATAATATCAACTATCTGTCAGTGAAAGTCTCGTCAAAATCAGTCCAGCCGTTGCGGAGATTAGCCGGAACAAACAGACAGGAAGATTTTATTTTTTACCGTAGGTATACTTCCATGCATTTAGTAAAAAGGGATGTATTTAATAGCACTATAAATTTGATGAAAATACATATAAAATTCTATAACAGCACTTTAAAATAAAAATACATCTTTAATATAATATTTAATATTATCACTATAATAATAATGGTTTGCACTATAACTGTGTCGAAAACCAACTCTGAAACCATTTACTTTCTACCTTCATTCTACCAACATAAAATAAAATTTTGAATTTATCTCCAAGGTAGCTGCAAAAAAAAAAAAAAAAAAAATTTTATGTTTATACAACCGGCAGCGGCCGGCGAGCGCTACTTCCAAGTTGCTCGCAGATTTTTTTTTTCCACCATTCTCCGGGTTTTCGCAAAAAGTCCAATTATATCAATTATCTCCAAGGTAGCTGAATACTCCTGCCAGGGTTGCGGGTTAGTCCGAAAGGGATACCGGGACCTTGGCAACAGGCAACTGAAGGAACACGGGTGGGTTTTAGTCAGTAAAAGTCTGACACGCCCTTCCGCTCCACCCAGAGCGGGAGAAGTCATTGGATGATTTCCCACCCTCAAAAAAAAAAAAAAAAAAGGTAAGTAGCTGAATACTAATGTGTGATTTTTGAATTTCTTGGTATGGTTTGCTAAATAATATAAAAAATACATTACTAAATGGGTTTTTAAAAAACATTGGATTTTTCAACATTATTTTTGCTATAAGTAATTTGTATAGAAGTTGAAAAAAGTGTTTCAGTCACATGCAAGTAGACATTTATACTGATGTTGATGATATTTGTTTATGTTCAAAAGTTGTGCATATTCATTAGTACTATAGCCCAACTCTCGTGCACTAAAATTCTTCTAAGGGGATACATACCTCTACATTTGGCAGTGGTGTAGCAGGAATCTCACTCTCCAACTTTTTCAAAATGGCGGCCATTCTCTCAAGTGACATGGAGAATCCGACAGAACTCGACTTCAACTCGGTACAGTCGTGGTCTTTCTCCGTTCTCGCTACCTTCCAGAATTCAGATACCAAAGCATCGTATCTGTGGATAATTATCTTGTTGATTTAGGTTTTTGTTTATTATGAGTGAGATGAAGTACGGTTCTAAATTTACTTATGTCATAAATTGTGATATCAAAAAAACTTTTTCCAAAAAAAACAACCGACTTCAAAAAAAAACACTAAAAAAGTGAAAAATAACTTTAATTTCGGAAGTCGGTGTCTTTGCTTTTTAATTTTCGTTTTTTGCCACCGACTTCCGAAATTAAAGTTATTTTTCACTTTTTTAGTGTTTTTTTTTGAAGTCGGTTGTTTTTTTTGGAAAAAGTTTTTATTTTTCACTTTTTAGTGGTGGTACCTACCCCATACAAGTTACTACCTGCTATGTAAATAACAGTGAAGGAGTCTAATAATGATATCATCTACATAGACTGTGGGAAAAATACGTAATATTAAAGCTAGCGCAAGAACTACGCAAGCAAACCTAATAAAATTTATATGGGACCATCTCGGGAGTATACCCTTTCGAACTAAAAAATAATTTTTAAAATCGGTTCACAAACGGCGGAGTAATCGGTGAACATACATAAAAAAAAAAAAAAAAAAAAAAAAAAAACAATCATCCGAACGTAGTACCTCCTCCTTTTTTGAAGTCGGTAATGATGCGATGTTGAATCTATGCGTTCACTTAAATAATCAAAACTGTCATTTAAAACTTGTAAAACCCCATTTTTTTTAATATGAGAAAAATAAAACCAGATCTTTATTATTTTATTAGCTAGATGGACCGACAACCTTAAAAATTTCGCTGGGACAGACTGGATGCGGAAGGCGGAGAACGGGGTGTTGTAACGCAGCCTGGGAGAGGCCTATGTCCAGCAGTGGACTGCGATAAGCGATAGTAGATTGATTGATTGATATTTTTTTTCTTTTGACTAAAATTATTTCCCAGGAAGAAGTGGTTTTTTTTTTTAATACATTCGTCAATGGCGAAGTAAAACTGTCAAATTAGTTTCGCACAGGGGCGCTAAGTGTTTGTTACATTCATTCAGATGCCAATGAAGTTTCTTGTTGAAAACTTTGCTGCGATATATTTTGATTTTTTGCCGATTGGTCGCTTTTCATTCGAGGTGCCGAATCGATTGTTTCTCAGATTCAAGAGAGTTTTTAGAGAGATGTATGTTTGTTAATTGTCACAGCGCTCTCTCGCGGCAAAGGGCAAAGCTTCCAGTAAACAACCACATTCTTGAACAATCTAAAAGCTATTTTTAAAAACAAAAATTCTCTGATTAATGTTATCTTTTTGTATGCACGTGTTTCTGTGACAAATAAACCTATTTTTCTTTCTTTCTTTAGTTTTGACCAAAATCGAGATCATGGTTCTTTCATACACTTTGTTCTATTGCACATTTTTTTCACACCGAAATCCTATCCCATTTTCCCAGAAATTGTGGCATGTAATTTTGTTTACATTCGAAACCTCAAAACTTCAGATTCAGTTGAGAACCAGCATCAGGCACAAGTTGTCTGGCATTTATGAACACATAGCTGATTTTTTTTCTACAACGGAATATACTTTGTTTTGTTTATTTTGCAGATAATTATGTGTGTGTTATAATTTTAGAGGTATGAGGAAGAGGGTGTAAAGATCACTCATCCTCTATTGAAAAGGGAGGATCTTTCCGACCTGTGTCTGGTGGGCAACTGCGACTGCAACGATTGATGTTAGAATTTTGTGCATAAATGTTGATCGCGCGGTAAACTCTAATTGCGCGATGCAGGATTTTTTGTGACGTCATGATGTTTGTGTGACGACTGGTCTTTGATGCGTAGTTCGCATGTGGCGATGTAGATGACAAAGTAAATATATATTTTTTTCTTTCTTTCAGTTCTTACCTTCCACCAGCCGCTATTAGGTCACCTGCCCGGTGTTTGGCAGTGGGCTTGTGGTCCGTGCTCCTTACTACAGACATTTGCCAGAATATGCCGCAGTGTTGCGTCGCATTGTATGCAAGGAAAGGGGCTACCGACATTGTGCACTGAAACAATACATAAGTAACATAAATATTATTACGCCCGTTTTCCCCGAAGGGTTAGCCAGAGGTGTACTTTTAGTACACAAACATTTTGCCAGTTATGTGTAAGTTCCGTGTAATAAGGGGCGTGCCTATTGCCATCAATCGACATCCAGACTCCGGGTTGCTACAATATCAGATAGATAGATAGAATACTCTGTATTATGTACTATTGCGGTCTAAAAATGTGTTCGAATTCGATTCTTTACCACACTGTGTGCAGTAACTTCTAAAATGCTATATCTTAATTTTAAAGTTGACACATTACCATGATATTTAATAAAGAAACTAGGTTTGAATTTTGAATCATCGACCTTGTGACATAGATGTGTGCATGCAATTATAAGCCTTAAGGTGTTAAACATTCTCAGACCGCAACCGTACACCATGTTTTTTTATTATTATTGTGTACTAGCTTCCGCCCACGGCTTCGCCCGCGTGGTATGTCGATAAAAAGTAGCCTATGTCCTTTCTCAGGCTCTACTATCTGTGTACCAAATTTCATTTAAATCAGTTCAGTAGTTTTGGCGTGAAAGCGCGACAGACAGACGGACAGAGTTACTTTCGCATTCATAATTTTATTAAGGATCAGCGGAATAAGAAGAAAGTTTAGCCTTTTCCTAAGTACGTGTCGTGTTGGATTTCAGTCTAAATCAATCCGACTGATCTCTTTAGTATAAACAAGTCCCATAATTGTAGTGTCACTAACCTCACAGCCCAGCGCCTTAGCGTTCCTATACACGGCCTCCAGGTCATGCACCGCGTGCGACACGAGCTTGCTCCACTTGGCGTGCTTCACGAAGGGCGTGACGAGCTCACGCACCTCGTGCACGGTCACGTCCGCTTCCATGAGCCGCAGGAGGTTTGATACGTCGCGGTTCGTCACGCAGAGGGAAGTCAGGTGAGTCTGGAGTTGGAGAGATGTTATGCGGCCTGAGGAAGAAATAAAAAGTAATTAAAACCCCGAATAATTAACATTATAATTTCCTAAAAATAACGTAACGGACATTCTAATATAAAGGTTCTGGAGTGGCGACCGCGTACCAGAAGACGTAGCGTTGGAAGGCCCCCCACAAGATGGACCGATGACAAGATGGACCGATGACCTGGTGAAGGCCACGGGAATCCGCTGGATGCGAGAAGCACAGAACCGGTTGAAGTGGCGGTGCTTGGGGGAGGCCTATGTCCAGCAGTGGACGTCTTTCGGCTGAAATGATGGTAATGATTCTAATATAGTAAATGTGCCTCTTTATACGACCCTCAAATAATTTCCATTTTGTTGTCCTAAAAAATACCTAGGTTTTTTTTGGATGGGAAATTATCAAATAACTTCTCCCGCTTTGGGCGGAGCAGGAGGGCCTGTCAGACTCTTACTGACTAAAAACCCACCCGTGTTTCTTCAGTTGCCAGAGGCCACGAAATCCCTTTCGGACTTTCCCGCGACCCCGGCAGGCATCGGCCCTAACGGACCCCCTCAGTAGTGCTGACATGTACCGTGCGAGCTACCCGTTGCTCGCCGGCCGCCAGCCCGCGCCTACGATGGCCCAGGGCGTCTCCTGCGGCAGATAGATGAATGGATGGATAACTTACCAAAGCTAACATCAACCAGTACAGGGTACATATCGGCATGTTTGTCCAGCGGCACTCCACAAGACAACAGTAACGTCCGCAGCAACTCTGTGTGGTTCAACTGTAGCGACACTTTCAGGCCACTTTCAGTTGCCGCTCGACTAGCTACTATTAACAACTCTGCATCTGGCCATAGAGAATCTGGAAATAAAATTATAATAATAATTAATCCTATTGACCGAATAATTTATATTTTTTAAATGTGCATCAAACCACGAACATTCCGTCGTTCTCAGCTCGTGGTTTGAACGCACCTAATTATAATGTTTAAATAAATATAAATAATTAGTAAAATTTATATTTTTAATAAATAAAACATATAATAAAAATATACTTACTTATATATATTTTTTTAATATCATTAAATTTCTAATATTTAAAAATATAATTTATATGTATCGAAACATATAAATTATATTTTTAAATATTAGAAAAAATATAATAAAAACATTTAAAAATATTATTTTTATTATTAACAAAAATAATGTCTTACCGTTCCTAGGAGTAACAATATCGAAGGCGCACTCGACAATTTCCCTCGGATGAAACCCTTGCACATGCTTCTCTCTAAACACACGGTCTACTACGTATCGACGCATGTACTTTGTCCCGGAATATGCCGTGTGCCTGCGAACATAAGACGTATAGATTGTAGGATATACAAAGGTGGAGACGACAATACAACAATAAATGAAAACACTGGCAATACTAATGCATAAGAGTATTTAGGAACTAACAAATAAATCCTAACATCGAAATTAAAAAAGTCATTTTTTCAAACAAACTAAATAGTAGTGATGGGCCGACTATGGGGTTTGCCGATCTTTGACTAGCTATCGTTACTAAACTACTGGAAATATTTGATTAATTTTTTGTATGTAGACCGAGATCGTCATTAGATATACGGAGTTTCAGTTTTTGTTGTATTGTCGTCTCCACCTTGTATACTATCCTAACTAATATTAGTAAGTTTGTTTGTTACGCTTTCACGCTAAAACGGCTGATCGGATTTAGATGAAATTTGGCACGGGGGTAGACCATGACCTGCAAAAGTAAGTCTCGATCACCAGTCTTACTAAGGGTTACTGTTACTGGGTTGTGGAGGTCAGATAGGCAGTCGCTCCATTTAAAATACTGGTATTAAGCTGCATCCGGTTAGACTGGAAGCCGACCCCAATATAGGAAAAGGCTAGGCAGATTGATAGATAAATGAATCCTTCATACCTTGCAAACGGCAGTCTCAAATCATGTGGTAGATGGACAACAGACCCTGAAGTCGTCATGACCTTCACAGCATTGGGGTACTGGTCCCAGGCTGCGGCGCGAGGTATCAGCAGGGGAGGGGAGAACTCTGATGCTCCGTGACTGCGGAACACCTGAGTACAAGGAGGTTTATATGTACTTATAATATATTAATATTAAACTTACATCCTAACTAGTAATATTATAAATGCGAAAGTGAGTTTGCTTCTTTGTTGCGTTTTCACGCTAAAACGGCTGAACGGATTTGGATGAAATTTGGCACATGGGTAGACCATGACCTGGAGAAGGACATTGACTACTTTTCATCCTGGACCGCAGAAAAAGTCGCGGACAGCAGCTTCTTAGTAATGATTTATCTCGATGTTTTATCAAGTTGAAGAAAGGGCGGGTTGATAATAAAAAAAATAAAAATACCTTCAGTATTATTTAAATTTTTGCAGTCTACCTATACTGCATTGTTGAAACATCATAAAAAAATAACCTTGCCAATATTTTTTTGATCTCTATACCATATCGAAATGTTTGTAGTTTATCAGATTCTAATACAAGTAATGTTAACCCGCCCGTCGTGTTTATCGCGATATATTTACGGCACCCTTAAGGACCTCATAAAAATAGAGGCGGCAATGGAAGTATTAATTGTAATTCATAAATCATCACAGTATTTTATTTTACTCCTATATTTATTCTGCGTAAAGTAGTTATCAAGAAATCGACAAATAAAATAGTAAAAGTGCAAAAAGACACGACGAGGATGGGATTCGAACCCACGCGTGCAGAGCACATTGGATTAGCAGTCCAACGCCTTAACCACTCGGCCACCTCGTCTTGTGACTCTCGTCGTCTAATTAAGTACTCCTTGAAAAGCATGGGTAAGATTTTCAATTCCGCACATTTTGGTGTGTAAAGCTTTACATTGGTCAAGTGTTTAGCGCAGTTGATAAGAACAGTGGTGTAAGCTGATCGGAAAGTAGCGGGTCAAGTTGGCTTGCAAGCTGCCTTACAAGTGGATCCAAATAGAATCGCATTCTATTTTTCATAGGTAGTCGCTCCATGTAAAATACAACCTGTGCGCATTAACATGGCACCTGACTCGGAACTGAATACTCCCCCCGCTACCCGCGACACGCCCCGCCGTCGCCGTGCGGGGAAGCGGAGGGAGGTACAAACGTCACTGAGTCAGGTGCCATGTTAATGTGCATCCGGTTAGACTGGAAGCCAACCCCAACATAATTGTGAAAAAAAAAACAATCATCCGAACGTAGTACCTCCTCCTTTTTTGAAGTCGGTAAAAAGGCCGGGCAGATTGGATATAACTGTATTTGATTTCAGATACATTTTCATCGGATACTATTGGAATACACGTTACCTTTATGACAGCATCTTTAATCTTCAGCAGCACATCGTGAGCCTTACTCTTCATGTCATTATGGTAGGTATAGTCTTCCACTGGCGTCGGTCGCTGGTCGAGGCACGCGGCCACTAATCTCTGGTACCCTCTGGCTGCCCTATCACTTAGGGCGTGTGATAGGAGGCCCGATAGGGCGCCTTCGGGGACCGCTCGGGGCACGTGCTCGCTTGCGAGTAGTTCTGCGCAAGTGGGGCGGAGACTCGGCTCGTGGTTTAAGAGCCATCTGTAATAAACGTTAGGTAACGGTTTATATACAAGGTCATTTAGTTGATTTATGTTTACATTTACTACTTATTTCTGCTTGAGTACATATAGTTCTCGTTTTTTTTATTATTCTTTTTTTGGTTGGTATATTGGCGTGTGCTAGCTGACATATTGCTAATAATTAGATTTATGTTTTATGTTGCGTAATGTAAATGATTTTGCAAACTTATGTATAGAATCAAAATTTTCTAACTGAACAGACAGCTGTGCTGCTGGGGAGTTTGTTGCGCCACTTCTTCTTCCCAGCTAAAGCACTAGGAAGTGGTGAAGGGTGGGCGTTTTGTGGGACTGTCTTATGTAATTTTGACGTTCGAAAAGTGCTGATTTTCAGCCTAGTTTGAATAAATGACTTTTGATTTTATCAAATTAGCCAGCAAATAAATACTCCCAGAATAAGTGAATTCCACTGACATAAAATATCAGTTAAAAATTCAGTTTTATTTTGTGTAAACTTCACAGACGTGTTGGGTATCGGTAAATCCTAATCCTAACTATCCATACTAATATTATAAATTCGAAAGTAACTCTGTCTGTCTGTATGTATGTTACCATTTCACACCTAAACCACTGATCATATTTCGATAAAATTTTGCAAGGAGATAGATGGCAACCCGGGGAAGGACATAGGCTACTTTTTATCGACATACCACGCGGGCGAAGCCACGGGCGGAAGCTAGTAATATTATAAATGCAAAAGTGAGTTTGTTTGTTTGTTACGCTTTCACGCTAAAACGGCTGAACGGATTTTGATGAAATTTGGCACAGAATAGGACATAGGATACTTTTTACCCCGATATTCCCACGGGATCGAACTAATGCGGGTGAAACCGCGGGGCGCAGCTAGTATCTAAATATGTACAATGTTTTTTTTTATTCTTCCCCTAAAGTGGTAAAATTGGGGATGAGAGTTTGTTTATTTATTTATTTATTTATTTATATATACTTTATTGTACACCACAAAAATATATAACGAAAGGAAAAAACAAACACTACAAAATATACAATGGGTAAATGTTTAAATGGATGTTCGTCATTTTTGCCGATGGGAAATCCCATTGGGCACACGGTTTGATAATTATAAAGAGGCAATCGCATGCGGCTGCCGCGCGCGGCCTGCCGCGCTGTGAATAGACGAATGCCGCGCGTGATCGCTTTCTGGATACCTGCCGCGCACAAACATTTTTACCGAATTAGTGCGCGGCAGAAAAGTGTTCTGCGAACGCCGCGTGTTGCTGCAGCGCTCTTGCCTCCCTCCATGTTTGGACACCCCTTAAGATTCATGCTAGCACAGACCATTGGAGATGTTAATTAAGAATTTACATACCTTATGACATGAATCTGTCTACTATTATCCTCCTTCTCAAAACTTTTAGGCATAATGGTATCTTTGCTCCTCAAATTAGTGAGGACCAGCATTCTTTCCATCCCCGTATCCAGTGCGGGATGAAACATCTCAAAGAGGATGATGCCTAAGGAATAGATGTCCACTTTCTGGTTGTATATGACCTTGGATCCTGATTGTAAGAGCTCCGGGGCTACGTAGAGGGCTGTGCCGATCTGGAAAAGGTTAGGGACGAAATTGGTCATTGTATAAGATATAGCGCGTTTTTGGCGCGTGGCTAAAATCGGAACTAACGCCGCCATCTTGGTTTTCAATACATTTCACAAAACAATTGCACAAGATGTTTACAGTTTGATTCAAACTTAATGGCGGCTCGGAAGTTAGCTTTTCGCTGCGCAGTACCTCACCCCTCACACCCGCCGACACACGAATTTTTTACTGCGCAGCGACTCGCCTCATGTTCCGAGCCGCCATTAAATTTGAATCGAACTCTACCAACAGCGCCCTCTGTCATCGTCATTCGAGCGCCAAAAGATCCCGGTAGCAGTGAAGAAAGAAAGTATGAAAAGAAATTTATTTGACCCAGGTTAAGGCACATAAAAAGGGAGGGTGGGTGTCGTGGCTAAGTAATAACAGCCGCACAGGTCAATCGATCAGCGGCAATCTGTCAAAAAAAACATCATTTTTGACAAGTGTGACAGATTGCGACTTGAATGTGAATGTTTTTTAAGTAACTGCCCCTAAGGTTAAGCTACGCTTTCCGTGGTTGGTCCATGGATGAGTGACTATCTTTATATATCGAGATCCCTCCGTGCCTCGGAAAGCACGATAAGCCGTTGGTCCCGGCTGTCATTTGTGGATCGTTGACAGTCGTTACGAGTCGTCAGAAGCCCGAAAGGACAACCAGTCTTACAAACTTACCGTGGTATAATCGTATTACCCAGTACCTAACTGCGTTGTGGAGGTCAGAAAGGCAGTCACTCCATGTAAAATACTGGTATTCAGCTGCATCAGAGGGCCTAGACAAGTGACAATCACTTCCAAAGCGTTTCGTATTTCTACAACGACTGTCAACAGGATTGACATAAGCTTTTCGATAGGTGTCAGTTGTATACATTTTTGCCTTTTCCATCATCGTTATTTTATTTTATTTTATTTTATTTAATAAGTACAGTTGACAGACTACAGACTAAGACAATCAACACAGTTAGTACAAAAATACAGTACATAAATCTGTTATCGCTGTATCTCACTTTGACTAGGCCCTCTAGTAAGACTGGAAGCCGACCCCAACATAGTTGGGAAAACGCTAGGTAGTTGATGATGAAGGCACACAAGAAAAAGAAAAAACTTAGTTATAACAGTACTGTGTGCCTCTCTGCACTTGTAAAAAATTTGTACATACCTGGCCAGTAAGTGAGCCATGCATTTCTTCCTGTTTCGCCTTTTCTGAAACATAATTGTACCAAACATTTACTACACTTATCGTTCTTTAGTATAAAAAGTAAACACATAATAGAATAGAATATTCTTTATTATGTACAGACGCCAGCACATCAAGCTACTACAATCTGTCAAATTTCTTTAATAGATTTTCAACTTTATCGCTAAAGCATTAAGGTTCAAGGTTGATTGGGAAAATCTGACAGTTTCGGGTAGCTTGACCTGCTGGCGTCTGTACATCATAAAAAATACAGATATAAATGTAGAAATTTTACATAGGGTGGCGGTCTTATCGCTAAAAGCGATCTTTTACAGACAACCTTTGGATGGATTAAAGTAAGAAGGAGAGACAATACTGCAGGTAGTCAGTGGTGTACCATTTACATAATATACAATAAATACATACATACCTAAAGCATATACTTATTTATATAAATATGTACATTAAATTGATATCACTTGTCAAATGTAAAGGCAAACTAAGGGATCTCGCGTACTAGATGGGCAGGACTCTCTGGCCAGTCGTGGCCGTCTAGTGGTATTTTATGGCGTGCGGCTAGTTGGCCGTTGCGACCAAGTGCGCGATTCGTATTCATTTATATAGTTTACCTGGTCGTGGTCGTGGCCGTCTAGTGCGCGAGATCCCATAAAAGAGTTCTAAATATCATTATCTCTTATTTTGTCTATAAATAGCTATTTTTGTAAATGTTTTTTTATATCTCGACTGTATATTTACTATTATAGGTAGTTTACTTAGCTTATGGCTGATTTCATCAAAGTCAGATATCTTTTATCCGTGGAATAAAATTGACGTCTGACAGTTTTTGTATGGAAAAAACTGTCAAAAATTCAAAATTTATACGCAGAATTAGACTTATACTCAGTGTAAAAGTTTGGTGAAATTGGCCCTTAATAAACGACTGCCAACACACTATTTAGCAGTTTGGTAGACTTTATGTAAGTATGTTATTGTTTAGATAGATTTTGAATAAACAAAACAAAAAATACATTATTTAATATTGGGATATCGTACCATCCACAGGCAAAGCAGTGAACGCTTTAGTGGCAAGTCCGAAATCTCCGATCTTGACATGGTCATTAGAATCCAAGAAAATGTTGACTGGCTTCAAATCTCTGTGGATCATTCCTCTTTGGTGGACGTGGGCCAGGCCTTCGACTATCTCCCTGGAATTTTTAAAGGAGTATTTTTAAACATTATTTATTTCTGCCTTCGATTCAGAACACACTATACACAAGGGCAGAAATTAGAAATATAAATAAAGACAACATCTTTATGAATTAATTCAAATTATTTCTAATAAACAAAAGCTTTTATAATGTGAACGAATACTTGAATTAAAAACTATAATTACAATAAATTAATTCTTAAATATATGAATGTGTATATTTTTCAAGAAGGCTATTTAATTAAACATGGTTACTAAATAGCCCGAAAGTCTGACAACCAGTCTTGCCAAGGGGTATCGTATTACCCAGTTACTGGGTTGTGGAGGTCAGATAGGCAGTTGCTCCATGTAAAATACTGGTATTCAGCTGCATCCGGTTAGACTGGAAGCCGACCCCAACATAGTTGGGAAAAAGCTAGGCAGATGAATGATGACTACTAAATACACAATGAGTAAACCAAGTCAAACGATGGATAGATTTTTGGAAATTCATTCCTTAAATAGTACTAGAAAGTTTGTATGGAAATTCTTCATTATTTGTCGGACACACGGCTTGTTAAAAAAAAACTAAAAAAATGTTACCTGAACAGTCTCCAAGCTCTAAAATGTTCCTGGGACAGTCCACTATCGATGGCCTGCCTCAGGGTATGCTTCTCACAGAACTCCATCTGTATGTACAGGACCTGTTGCATCCGTTCTGATGGCTGGCGAGGTGCGTCCACTACGTCCTCCGAAGGTAAGGTCTGCGATGCATTGGAGCCTACTTCGAATTCTATGCCGGAGCTAGATTCATCTTCTGGTCTGGGGATTTAGATGAAAAGTATTAATAAAAGAAAAAACAAAGAAATATTTGTTATTCTGGACAAATAAGACGCACAACATCGAGATATAAGTACTAACGTACTAGAGAAGCTACGTCAAATAACTGAATTGTCCTATTCTTCGTATTGAATCTTTAGTTCGCTGCACCGCTAAAATAATAACAATTCGTCTAAACCTTACCTAATTTACCACAGTGCTAGATTTGCTGCGGAAGTGTATTTATTCTCGGCAAAAAGGTCTTAAGCACCATGTAAATCACGGCACTTACGCGTTTTCTTCGACAAAGTGCGGCGCGATCGCCGCAGTTGAACGAGACAAAGTAGGAATTTACGGTGTCTTCTCTAGTACGTTAGTACTTATATCTCGATGACACACAATAATAAAATAATCACTACTAAATACAGAGTACCTAAAGGCCTAGTGTTCGGCAAATAAATAAATCTAATTAAAAGTTTTACAACATGAAAACATATTCTAGTCGGTAAGATATACCGAATATACTAAAAAAAACTATTTAATGGTAAAAAAATCCATTCAACTGTCCATTTGCCTTTAGAAGTCGATAATAATAAAAAATCTATCGTGTCTCGTTAGTGACAATTAAACTGCTAACCTCATAATAGTAAACCATGGATCCGGTTCATCATCATCGTCATCATCTTCGGTGTCAGAAGAAGTGTTAGTCTTCTGTACAGGAACTTCTGACATCGACCATTCCACCTTCACATCCTGGCCTAATTTAGCCACGATGCCTACGGAGAAAATACAGAGTATGGAAAAAAAACAGATTCATAGAAGTATAAATAGAAGACTCTATATTATTGAAAGTATACATCAGCATTGTACACTACCTACTGTTCATCAACAAAGATGTACAGTCACGAGCACAAATAT
Organism: Lithophane socia; assembly: GCA_947522985.1. Lineage (NCBI taxonomy): Eukaryota > Metazoa > Arthropoda > Insecta > Lepidoptera > Noctuidae > Lithophane > Lithophane socia. The sequence goes on along the minus strand of OX383270.1, from coordinate 13,006,297 downwards.
GTATACACTCAGCAAAATTCAATAACGATTTTCTCGTGGAATTACGATTGTAACTTTGAGATCATACCTATTTCATAATAATAGGGGTTCCAAAATACTAAGTTCGTTATATCATAAAATTACAATCAATACAGTAGGAGGAAATCACTTGTAAAAGTTGCTAAGTGTATACATATTAGTGCTCGTGACTGTACACCAGAGGCTCCCAAACATTTTTTTTCTCGTAGGTAACATTGAAAATTTTTCTAGTTTCGGTGGACCATGCTCCTACATTTCTACCATATTCCCAAAACTCGTCGGATTTTTTTTTTTCAACGAGGTTTCTAATTCCTAAAAAAAGATTAAAGAATAATTGCAATATTATTTTTCGGGCTATCTGTTAGGATTGCATGAGAATCGTAGCTTTATTATCTGCCTACATTGATAGGTAAAGGCAAGCCAATATTTTTGTTCTTTACTATCGAAACCAGATAAATTTTGGTGGACCCCCACTTACAACTTGTGAACCCCTATTTTTTTTTCAGGACAACGTAGACCACAGTCGATTCTCCCGTGGACCCCTGGGGGTCCACCTGGACCACTTTGGGAATCACTGATACACACAAGTGTATGTGCCATTTATGACTTGTAAAAACAGAAATTGATATTTCTATAATTTATTTTATCACTCCTTTGTTTAAAATAAAATAAATTACAATCTCACTAAATTCTACCTGTCTCCTGTAAGTGGCTAAGACCTGAATAAAACAAAGGCTTTTACAATAAAATAAAAAAATCTGCTGTTGCCAACATTTCGTCAAATTATAAGAACATGTATGCAGCAGCGAGAAGTAGTTTTTTTTTCACAATTTTGGGGTTGAGCATCGTATTTGTATGAAAAGCGTTGACGACTTTTCATACAAACAAAAAACTTATATTTTTATTTTTATGATTCAAATAGTTATTTTTATTTTTATTTTTTATTGAGAGGAACAGCAAACAGTTACATTATAAGGACTTACAACTAGTTTCACAAAATATCAATTTGGCTAAGTAACCCACAACGCTGTCCACAAGTACATAGAAGCATAGAACCAGAAGAACATAGAAGTTCAAGAAAAAAAAAAAAAAATGTTATATGTCTATTTAATGAATAAAAGATAATGTACCTTGCAGACTGTCTCCACGCCTCTTCGCATTCGGCAACTCGACTTCCATACTACTCTCATCTTCGTCTATTTCAACACTGGACTCGATCCAAGCGTTATAATACCTAACCACGTTCTCATGGTTAAGTCTAGACAACAGTTTAACTTCGCGGGTTATCTTCTTGTTTAACTGGACGCTTTCCGGGTTAAGTTTGATGCGCTTGATCGCGTAGAAGCCGCCGTCTAGTTTGTTTTTTACCTGGAACGTTCTGTTTATATTGTAAAACTGGTAGCAGTGGATTTAGTAATTTTATGCTATAAATTTATTATTAGTTCATTAGGTACAGATATCCCAAGAAAAGTATGCGGTTCGGAAATACGAACGTGTGATGACGAGATTTAATATAGAGCTGTTACAACCGTGGAAGTACTTGCCTAGAGTAAGGACTTGTAATTTTCTTTGTAAAGAGTTCTCATTTGACCCATTTACCACCAAATCCCATTCTGCACGCACTCGAATGAACGCTGACTTTTTTTAAACTGCATAGTGCTTATTGTTCCTTATATATATATACATATGTGTATATTATGTTATATGCTTTTCTATCGTGCTTGTTAGTAATCCTAATTTTTCTACTACTTTTTCAGTTTTTACCCGTGAGAAATTGCCTTTAGATTTCTTATATTATTGTTATCTATCTGTTATAGCTGTTGGTTCTCCTATAAATAAATAAAATGAAAGATTAACAACTCTATAAAATTCCAAAACACTTTTTTATATTTTTGAGTGACAAATGACGACCTTCAACCGGAGTAGGTAGCCCAACGGAGAGGAAATTTCAGACAAACATGCAATGATAAGTGCACTACTACCTATTACAAACCGCGGCAGTACAAAAGAAACTTTGCCTCTGTGGGGGCTACTTTAACGCGTGACGTTCCTGCTAATTCGGAAACATGAAGATTAACGAAGCGCACACTTTTTCTGGTTAAACTGTACATGACTATTATTTATTTAGTTCTAAAGTTAAAATAATACTGCGTAAAGTTTGCAAATCTAAATATGTACCTTCAATACATCGCCAAAGGCTCCCTTACCGAGCCAGGTGAGCACTTCAAACTCGGCGTTCAGACGAGAATGACCGTTAGTGACAGGACTATGGTGTTGAATTTTCTGCACCGCTTCATCGTCCTGTATTAAAAGTTGTTTTATAGATATCTAAATTAATATAAAGTAGTAATTTTATTTATTTATATGTTTGTAAAAGGTAAAAAAAACTACACTATTGCCAAGTGTATTTTTTTTTCATTTATCGAATTACTAGCTGCTCCCCGCGGTTTCGCCCGCGTATGTCTCAATCCCGTGGGAATTTCGGGATGAAAAGTATCCTATGTCCTATTCCAGGTCATGGTCTACCCCTGTGCCAAATTTCATCTAAATCCGTTCAGCCGTTTTTGCGTGAAAGCGTAACAAACAAACAAACTCACTTTCGCATTTATAATATTACTAGTATAACTAGTATAAAAGTTAGGAGTTAGGATAATCATTAGAATCATTAATCTCTGTTAGATTTGCTCCCTAAGAACTTTTCCATAAGAGATTTGTTCATATTGAACAAATCTATCTAATGCCGAGATGGACGGGCACGCACGGCAGACGCCCACAGACCGCCACGCACCGCGCACCGACGAACTTCCGATGTCTGCGATACCCCGCGCGTACACCTTCCCACGGTGCGTCGTGCGGGCTCGTCTGTGTCCGTGCGCAATATGGCGCACCTTCGGATCACGGCATTAGAGAGATGTGTTAATGATTCTAATGATTATAGTTCTATAAATACCTACGTATCTGTTATAGTCGCGAATCATATTTTGATCAAGATACAACTTGACACACTGACTGCAAATTGTAAAAAACCTAAGAAAATTTGAATTTTGCGGGTAACAACTGCAGTTCCTTAAGTAAAATACAAACCCGTTTATAGATCTCATCCTAAAAGCCGCTTTTTTGTTATCTTACCACAACTTTTAACAAAGAATACACAAAAATATATATACCTCAGAGCAACTGCCTTCATCGTCCTTCTCCTTACTACTGGGCAGTTTGGCAGGCGCGTCGATCAGAAACACGTGATTCATCAGCTGTTCCGCCGACCATTGAGATTGCTCGTCTTCCGTTAAACACCTGTTTTTTTTTAATAACAGTTTCAAATAACAATTTATATTATTGCTCTAGTGCGGTAATGTGCGCCACAGATATGCATGAAGTCTCGACTAATATATTTATTAGTCGAGACTTCATGCCTTTTTTGCTACTGTGTAAATAAATAAAATATAATTAATTAATATCATAATTAATTAAACTAGGTATATATTTTTCACTACATATTAACCTTAATTTGCGTATTTAAAACAACGCCTCGAGTGTAATGACCAACGTAGCACACTTGTATCATAATGTACTAATTAATACGGTCAAAAAAAAACAATTACAATAAATTAAAGACACAGTTTATTTTATACACAAGTACAAGTAATGCTCATATTATTATGCGACGCTTACATTACTTAGCTAAGTGAAGTCAACGTGCGGTTGTCAATCTTGCTCTAACATTTCATACATACCTTGCAAAGAAATCCTTAGCGGAACTTGGTAGATCAGGAGGTATTTCTAAATAAGTTCGTTCTTGTGACACGATTGAGAGTAGCATCTGCCCTGTAGCATAAATGTCTTGTGCTGCAGTTTGCCTAAAAAAGTATTTAAAAAATATAAACAATCGGCCAAGTGCGAGTCGCACTCGAACACGAAGGGTTCCGTACCACCGTACAATTATTTAACACTACGTTTTTTTCTTTAGTAAAAAACACGTTTCATGTAAGGGGTATTAATTTTTTACTTTATTTTATTATTATTAATAAATAGGCAAAGAAATAGATGGGTAGATGACATCATAGAAAAAGCAGGAAAAAACTGGAAAAATATTGCTACAGATAAGGAAAAGTGGAAAATGATGGAGGAGGCTTATACCCTTGGAGACCATTAATGTGGAGACAAAGCTATAATAAATAATAAGAAGAACATGATCATACCTTCATCTTACCTGTCACAATACGCGTCACCATCAATCATCTCTGCCAGCCTCATATCGAGACCAATCCCCACCAGCTTGACCCCACCAAAGTCGTCCAGAAACACATTTTGACCCCGCACATCTTTATGCACGATCCCAACGCTATGCAGTTCTTTTAACGCTCCTAACACACCCAGACCCACATGCCTTAGTAACTTTAACCCTTCATAGCGATCACTTAACACACTCAGTCTACTTTTAACACTTTTCAAAGCACTGCCTAGAACAAAATTCCTGAATAAATAAATGTACTGTTTTGTTGTCCGTTTGTTTGCGTCTTTTATTGTTTCCATGGCTATGTAGGGGGTTAAAGTGGGGTGGTTTAGTCGCGACATGGCTTTGAGGTCTTGTTGCATAGAGGTCAGTTGGCGGGTCCTCGTTTGAAAGTCGTTGGCTGGTGGTGTGATCCATTTTTTTGCGATTAATCGCTCGCCTTCGTCGTCGATTGCTAGGTAGGTTGTGGCGCCGTTTGAGGAGTGGCCTGGCGAGGAAACTTCACTATTATATTATGCCAAAGTTATAAACAGATTATAATGCAAACGTGCTTTAAATTTAACTATCTAATCTAACTAATATTATAAACGCGAAAGTTTGTAAGTATGGATGGATGGATGTTTGTTATTCTTTCACGTAAAAAATAATGAATGGATTTGGATGAAATTTGGCAAACAGATAGTTTATAACTTAACACATAGGATACTTTTTATTCCGATATTCCCACGGGATCGAGACTTATGCGGGTGAAACCGCGAAGCGCAGCTAGTTTAAAATAAAAGAATTTGCCCCTATTACGTGTCCATGCCTTTGTGACCATCCTTACATACCAAGACTCCTCCGTACTTCGGAAAGCACGTTAAGCAGTTAGTCCCGGCTGTCATTCGTAGATCTTAGACAGTCGTTACGGGTCGTCAGAAGCCCGAAAGTCTGACAACCAGTCTTACCAAGTGGAATCGTATTACCCAATTACTGGGTTATGGAGGTCAGATAGGCAGTCGCTCCATGTAAAATACTGGTATTCAGCTGCATCCGGTTAGACTGGAAGGCGACCCCAACATAGTTAGGAAAAGGCAGATTGATTGTTCGCATTATAATATTTCAATCTGTCAAAAATACCTTGAATTTACACATTCAATTCGGCAGTATTTGTTGATCAAAGCCGAACCAAAGCAAATACTACACAGTAAATTCGGCTCGTGCCGATCGGCGAACTTCGTTCGGCTAATCATATTCCGGTCGGTTCGGCACAAATCGAGGTAAGCCGAGCGGCTATGCCGACCCAAACAAGTGTGCAGCACAACAAATAGTAATCAAAAAGTAAATAAATAAAAAATAAATAAGTAAGTAAATAGTAATTTATGTCTGTAATTTTTATGGTGTAAGTACATAATAAAGAGTAATCTATATATCTATACAGGATGTAACGGTAAACACTCTTGTCATTCAAACCATGGGTAGTTGACTTAAATATAAAAATAAATGACCGAACACAACAAAAAAAAAACGTTATTTTCATTAAAAGATTTTAAAAAGTTTCTATCTGACACCGTGCTTGCTAGCGAAACAGCTGACTGACTAAGGGATCGCGCTCGCTGCCGGTCAGGTCACATCCCGTACCTCCCGCCCGTATTGAGACGCAAGTTCGTTGCCCTAGCGCATAGGGCAACGAACTTGCGTCTCTAGTGGTAAAATTTAGATCTAAAAAAATTAAAAAAAAAGTTGTAATTTTCCAATGATTTTATGTTCTATAAATGAAACTAAACCACTGGTTTCAAGGATAACGGTGTTTACCCTAACACCTTGTATAAAATGACTTACCTAAACAGTTTCCGATATAAGCCTTTTTGTTATTCCTCTGAGTAATCCTTATTACTTGAACACCTTTACTCTTACAAGTGCACGGTATATCCACAGTTTTAGTTCGAACTATCTTCTTTACGGGTGACATTTTGTCATCGGCATAACTGAAAGCAATTAGTTAAGTATTCTAAAATAAAATTGCATTTACTTCTAAAAAGCAGACGGCTTGAAAAAATTTTTTGGTAATTTATTGACTCTATTTTTGATAGCGGCTAGCATAGCTATTCACAACAACCGTATCGATACCGAACATCAATTTAATGTTGTCTAAGGAGTCCTCTAAAGGCTGTTATCAAATCTTAACCAGAAAATGTTGTCAGTTTAAATCAAATAGACGACCGCCATTCTTCCGACAGCTTTTTTTTGTCAGAGGCAAGGCAAATCAGTAATTGAAAATGTGTAATTTTCGATACGACAGCTTGTGGAATGGTTGTGAAGTGCTCTTGGTTGCCTTATTTTTAACCGACTTCTTCAAAAAGGAGGAGGTTCTCAATTCCTCTTTTTTTTTTTTGTATGTATATTACGCTATTACTCCGCCAATTATGAATCGATTTTGATGATTCTTTTTTTGTTTGGTAGGTCATGCTTCAGATGCCATATAAATTGTATTAATTTTACTTGCGTAGTTTTTGAGTTAGCTTCAATAATTACGTATTTTACCCACTTTGCGTATGTAGACGATATAATTATTTCACTCCGTCACTGTTACTTACGTAGCAGACGTTATCTGCTACGTACGTATACGAATTTGTGTGGGGTTGATAACACAACTAACCCTGAATCTATTGTATTCTAGAGCGAAGTTATTTGAAAATATGAACATTAAAGTGTTTAAAGTCCCGACTTACTACACAAGTTCAGGTGCATCCCCATGACCATCCAGACTGTCGTTTTCTTGACTGAAGCTAGATCTATGAACACGTTGTCTGCCCGACTTGAGAATTTCCTGCCGCCTCTGAATTTCATCCTTCATTTTCTGTCGCTGAAATAATAATAATTATGGAGATTTTATTTATTCACTTTAAGAATCTTCTTCTTTTTCGTGTGGTTATAGTGAATAACCTGATGTCAGAGATTTTATGGGCCTCTGACTCGGCTTCACATGCCATCGAGAAATAATGTCTTTAGGTCACCAATTACACTGACATTTCATATCTTCATCTCACATCTTTGGTGGAAACTCACCCTCAAGGGTGCCATTGGATACGCTACGCTAATGTCGCCTACGCCTAGATAAATGATTGTTTCAACAAGTGAAATTAAATTTAAAATTTAAAAAACCCCCGACAAAAAACAAAGCTTCTAATCAACGATTTTTTTATAGCTAAGAACACTCTCGATCAAGTCACTTTTCAAAAAAAAACAAAATCGGTTCAGCCGTTTGGCAGCTACGATGGCGCAGACAGACACAAGTTAAACTTATAACACCCCTCTTTTTCCGTCGGGGGTTAAAAAAGACGTCGCGTTGACTTGGTGTTAGCAGAGCGTATACCAACGTGCCTTTGAATAATACTCATTATAATAATTACCTCTTCATTTTCCTTAACTTTCAGGTCATGTAGTTTTAACTGCTCCTGTTCATTTTTCTGTTTCAACATTTCATCGTAAAAAGACAGTGTTGGTATATTGTAGTCGTGCAGAAATTGCTGAAATATAATAATAGAAATAAATATTTGTATTTTTACTAAGGGCCGATTTAACCAACATATCTTTTATTCGGAGAATAAAATTGACGTCTGACAGTTTTTATATAGAAAATCTGTCAAAAATTTAATATTTTTTAGGAAAAAAACAAGGCATCAAAGTTTCGTCGAATTCGCCCTTAGTAAATTTCAGTATTAAAGAAAACATGGTTTTCCACAATACTTCCATTTTATAGACTAAGAGATCACCCTGCTCAATATGTTATGTTCGCATAACAACAGCTGATTTCAGCTGATTTTTTTCGCAATTTCGGGGTTTGTCCTATGCTAAAAGTCCATAATGTTGAGTACACTGGCTCTCTAAGAGGTTTTCAGCTTGTATTTCAATTACACCTTGTAGACATAACAGGTAAAATGTGGGTGTGGAACTTTTTTTTATTTGCTAAAGTCCTTATAATAATAATATAATAAATTCTTTATTTTCAGACCAGAGATCTATCTATATCCAGAGGTCTAGGGAAAACGGAGGGTCATGTCGGACTCCTTACTGACTAAAACCCCATGGTTCCATCCACTACCATCATGAGTCGGGGCCGGCCCGGCCGCTACATTCGCCGCACCCTGGACTGGTATCAACTCGCCATGCCTTGCGGGCCCACATCACCAAGTGCGGCCCACGACCGCACGTCCTCCTGATTCCTCCGCACTGGTCGCGTTGCGAATTGGCCCCAAGGGTGACGTTTCTTCATCCCTTCGGCGGATACATGCTTGATTTTTTATTCGTAAGCTTAAATTACCTGAGCATGTTGTGCCAATTGGAATATACAGACTTCACCTCGTAGTTTTTTTGCCAATTCTTCCAACTCCGACAGTAATTTCATGCCATTTTCAGTAGATAAGCCTCGCATTTTGTGTATCGCCAAACTTAATGGCCTAGAAATATAAGAAATGGTATTTATTAATTAAAACAAAATAAGTGGACAATCTTCTTATAAGTACTAAAATTATTAACTTACAAACAATAAATCTACATATAAATCAATTGCCATTTAGTCTTGCAAAAACTCGAGAGTGTGAAGACACTTTGGTAAGTTATAGAGTGCGCGCCAGAGGTTGCAAAAAAAGCAGGAATTAGCTAGTAAAAAAAACAATTAAATTTTGGATATGAAAAGAAAGTACCTAATATTACCAAATTTTTTTTGTTTAAAAGGGATGAATTTTACGAAGTTTTTTTTTGTTACTGACTAGTAGTTTTAAGAATCTAATAGCAAATTAATGCTTCTAATTTATCTAAAACATACAAAAATGAAATTATAATTTTTTTGTTCACAACTGAACAAATTTCAAGACAAAAACAATAAAATTTGGAAAAAAAAAATAACTTATCACATGTAATTTTGGTAATACACTTAATTCAAAACCATTGGAGGAAAAAATAATACATACTTATCAGGATAATTTGCACAGCATTTGAAATGTAAAGTAACTGAACAGTGTACGCCTTTGATATCTGAATTGTGCAATGGATTCAACGTGAGCATTAGATTTATAGGTCTCCATATTTTCCAAGCGACAGCCTCACGGTTATCCACTACAGCATCACCGTAAATAGCCTGTCAAAGAAATTTGTTTTGTTCATTTTGTTTGGTACTTGTGTAGTTACTTACAATTAATGACTTCTCTTTTCACCCTGGCACCAACATGCCACTTTTGAATTCAGAATTTTATTCCACTAAGCTCAAATATTAACAATGAATGCAATTATAACACTGTATTTGATGTTGTAACTGTTTTATTTGTGAAAAAAGCATTTGAAAAGTTTTCAAAAACTTTTTTTAAGAACTGTATTTGGAGTAAAGTTAATTTCTTATGACTTAACATAACAACTATCTAATATTTATTATTGTGAAAAACTCACTTTGCAAAAACTGGCTAGATGGTTTAAACCATGTCAAAAGAAAAATCTTATATGCAATATGACTGAAAGTGTTTTTTTTTTAATGTATGTATGAAAACATCGGGGAAATTTAAGAGGGTTATGTGGGCTATCAATTTGAGGAACCCAGGAATTTAGCATCTATTAAAGAAAACAGTAGGTGAACATAAGTGAACAAATATGATGAAATAATCAAATTGGTTTACATAATTGAAAACTAGTGATACTATTATATAATTTACCCACTTTACCATTGGATCCACTTGAATAAGTTTTATTTAAGCATTATAGATCATTCCGCCGATAGCAGTGCAATATTTTTTTTTTATTAAGTCTAAATAAATGGTCAGTGGGATGTATCGTGAATTATATATCCAAATAAATTATTCTCGTTTTATTAAAGACATTAACAGAATAAATTATATCGTCATCAGACATAATTTCTCCCAAATAATGTAAGTATTATGTTTCATTATCAAACTGCGATAGGTTGAGAACATGAAAAACGCATTAGTAAAAAACATATTACAAGGCCTTCCCATGTGCTGGCCTAATTATAATTTAGAATGCCCGCCACGACGAAAAAAAATAAAAATCTCTGGAAACTTATTAAATGGAATAAAGCGATAAACAGCAAAGAGCAGCGGGGAAAATATAGATGACTTATGAAAACTAGTACCAATTTTCATCATCCAAAAATGTTTTTATTTACAAATAAAACACAATAATACTAACCTGTAATGCAGCTAATTCGTTGTCCTGGCGTTCTTCGTTCGTTTCATCACACATTTTGCAGTCATAAAATGGACATGGTAACTGAAAATGTTAGTGCTATACACATAACACGATAACACTAAAGCGTGCGAAATATTTTTGCTGTTTGAGCAAATAAATCTCGATATTTTGAGAAATAAACCGCTAGCAAAACAAAATTAATTTGTGACGTTGATTGACATTCGACTGATTTGACGGCTGTCAAGTGTCAAATGATTTTGATTGACAGCTATATGATCGTTCGGAAATAAACGAAATAGATTAACTGTTTGCGACCTATTTAGTTTTCGCTTAGATTTAAATGTTCACCAACAGCCCCCCATTTCAATGTCATTCGAACGCCAAAAGTTCAATAATATTAGTGTAGATTAGAATGCGAATGCTTTCTTAAAAATACGGGAATTGATAATTACTGTTGAGGGTTCCAGTGTTTTTGACAGCGCTGGCTGTCACTATCCAAAATGCGACCTGCGTCTTTTACGAGTAATTAAATAATACATAAATTAATTACGCGTAGGGTGACCTACGCGCATCTGAAGATTTTAAGAATACAAGAGTTCATAATTTATTTCAGGTACAAACCTTGAAGTAAATAAATATAAATGCAAGTTCAAAACTGAAAGCTCGCTCGTGAGATGACAGCACTGTTGAGTGTTCCCCAATAATTATGGTTCTAATATAGTTTTTGTTGTTGTTTAGTTTAAATCATTTGTGTGATTTGAAGTGTGGCCCGTTATAAGATAAGTTGAGTAAAAGAAAAGTATTTCTAGTATCTACGAGTACCATCAGTAAAAAAAGCAGATTAGTGAAAACTTGCTGGCTATCCCAATTTTTCTTTGCACGGCTTCCTCCCATACTTTTATTTTCTAAGAAAGTGGCTGGGACAGACTGGATGTGGAAGACGGTGGACAGGGTGTTGTGGCGCAACTTTAGGAGAGGCCTATGTCCAGCTGTGGACTGTGTTATGTGAGTTGATTTGGGATATTAATTGGCTGATACGAGTCGTCAGAAGCACGAAAGTCTGACAACCAGTCAAACCAAAGGGTATCGTATTACCCAGTTACTGGGTTGTGGAGGTCAGATAGGCAGTCGCTCCATGTAAAATACTGGTATTCAGCTGCATCCGGTTAGACTGGAAGCCGACCCCAACATAGTTGGGAAAAGGCTAGGCAGAAGAAGAAGAATTGGCTGATTTGTTGGATATCAGTTGATTTGCGATATCAATTGGCACAAGAAGAAAGACAAGCACATAGGGTTGGCCACTTATTAATTGTGCATTTAGGTTGGTAAGTAAAGTTTTTATCTAGCATGTAGAAATAAAACAATAAGTAAGTAGATAGACACATCAGAAGAATTTATATTCATGTATTGATCGATACTAATATTACATTGGCTTGTTTTATAATTATTCATTTAACAATGACTGTAGCATATAATGGGAAATGGAACCTTGTTTTTAATAACATCCAATATTATCGGTCCTATAACAGTCGACCAAGTTCTGATACCGTCAGAATTATGACCGGGTAAAAACTGTAACAGAAAGAAAAAATCATTAGTACCTACCTAAGTACATGCATGCTGCAAGTCAGTGACCTCGTAGTACTACGAAACGCTCAAGCTCAAGGTCAAGGTCAAGGTCAAGGTCAAAGTAGGCGCCACCGACATGCGGTCGACGATACTATGCTACGGCCTTAAGGTTGATGCGCTAGGGTAGCCCGCGAAATTCAAATTTTCTTACGTTTTTTGCAATTTGCAGGTCAGTATCAGGTTGTATGTTGATCTAAATATTATTAGCGCTCGTAACAAATATGGATTTACAGAATTATAAACATTAGAATCAGCAATACAACTCCCTAAGTTCATGAAAGTGCCAAATGTCATGATTTCATGAAATAGTCATTCAATACACTTACATGAGCATAGAGAGTTGTATTGCTGATTTTAATGGATTAGCAATATCCTTCAAAATAAATGATGAATAAATTAGGATACGGTAAGGAGAACACGAATGATGGAGCACTTACTCCTCTAGAAAGGACTTCAGTTAAGTTGTTGGCTGGTCTGTACACCATTCGAATGATACCTGCACCTATTGAAGTAGCCGACACACTAACCGTTACTTCTTTGGTTGTCAAATTTTTTTGGATCTGAAAATGATAAAATGTTACCAATAAATTCAATCAATCTGCTTAGCCTTTTCCCAACTATGTTGGGGTCGGCTTCCAGTCTAACCGGATGCAGCTGAATACCAGTATTTTACATGGAGCGACTGCCTATCTGACCTCCACAACCCACTAACTGGGTAATACGATACCCCATGTTACCAATAAATTATTTAATAAAAAATAACAAAAAAATAAAAACTAGCCACGAAGGGTTCGTCCGTACCATTATTTATAAAAACGGCACACAAAAATCATGTCTGGGAGCACCCTTAAATAACTATTTATTTTATTTTGTTTTTTATACGCAGTATTTGTTGTTATAGCGGCAACAGAAATACATAATCTTTGAAAATTTCAACTGTCTAAGTATCACGGATCATGAGATACAACCCGGTGACAGACAGACAGACAGACAGCGGAATCTAAGTAAGTCCCGTTTTACCCTTTGGGTACTTAACCTACTTAACCCTAAAAAGAGAGGTTCCACTGATCAACTTACACTAATCGTCCAAGTGATGAAAGGATGTGTGAAATCCCCGGTGAATTTATGCACAATACCATTGACCTGAAAGAAGGTCACATCATAGCCAAGCTTCACATCCCTCAGGTGCAGTGCTCCAGTCACGGTAGCCCTGGGAATTTGGACTCCATTTACTGATGGCGTTGCAACTGACTGTGTCATACCCGTCACGTCAATCTTCTGCATGGAGACCAAAAAGCCGTTGGTGTAATTTGCTGTACCGTTTACATGCCATCTGTACATCTGTAAGCTAAAATGTTCAAAATTAATAGTAGTACAAACTAGAGCTTCACGGGGTATTTTTATTTTACGACGAATATTATCCCGGTACTAGCTTCCGCCTGCAGCTTCGCCCGCGTGGCGTGTCGATATAAAGTAGCCTATGTCCTTCTCCGGGATGTCATCTATCTCCATGCCAAATGTTATCGAAATCTGTTCAGTGGTTTAGGCGTGAAAAGGTAACATAAAGACAGACAGACAGAGTTACTTTCGAATTTATAATATTAGTATGGAATTATGGCTCCTCCGTGCCTTGGAAAGCACGTTAAGCCGTTGGTCCCGGCTGTCATTTGTGGATACGACAGTCGTTACGAGTCGTCAGAAGCACGAAAGTCTGACAACCAGTCTAACCAAGGGGTATCGTATTACCCAGTTACTGGGTTGTGGAGGTCAGATAGGCAGTCGCTCCATGTAAAATACTGGTACTCAGCTGCATCCGGTTAGACTGGAAGCCGACCCCAACATAGTTGGGAAAAGGCTAGGCAGATGATGAGTATGGAATTATGGATGCAAGTGAACCCAAGAACAACACGCCATGTTGACCTTGGGTATATATTATTACTAGCTATTATCCTTACATAATTATAAAACAAAGTCCTCCGCCGCGTCTGTCTGTCCGTTCGCGATAAACTTAAAAACGATAGAGTGGTCATCGAGGAAGGTTTTAGTATATAATTCTTCAAGACATACATGCGGGCGAAGCCGCGGCCATCAGCTAAAAAACAATATAGTAATATCGATAAAAAAAGAAATAGACGAAGTTGTTTTTTTTATCCACAACATGGAAGCTCTCGACCTAGTTCACATGATGGTAAGTGAAGATCAGGCCGAAGGTGAAAGCGAGCTTCATACTCAACCACAGAGGAACTGGCTATCTTAACTCTAACTGCCGCAACATAACAATGCTGTTAAAATTATTGTAGATATGATGGTGGTAGCTAACAAGGTGGATTTAGAACAAGCCCGACCACTAACCAAATTAGAAAATTTTGCCCCAAGTGGGAATCGAACCCGACCTCTGGGTGATCTAACCACTAGACCACAGAGGCGGTTAAAGGTCAAGGTCTAAGTCAAATAATTTATTTAAATTTCAGGCAAAAGGCACTTTTGAAAGATCAACAAAGAAATAGAACTGATTCTAGTTGCCCCTTCCAAAAGGTAGTTTTCGTATGGAGCTGAATGGGCACTCTTTTAAACAATATTTTGAAAACATCAAATATACAACCTTATTTTTTGTTTATGCTAAACCCAAAAAAGGGGTCATTGTAATCATCATTTTGAACAACTTTTTCTATGGGACCAAGCCTGAAATAGTAAAAAAAAATCAGCTGTTCCCTACATTTGTGTTCACTTAAATCGACAAAATGTTATGGAACAGCTGATTTTTTTTCGCGTTTTCAAAGTTGGCCCCATAGAAAAAGTTGTTCAAAATGATGAGTACAATGAACCCTTTTCGGATTTAGCATAAACAAAAAATAAGTTTGTATAATGTGAAGTGTAAAATGTGTGTAAAAGGAGTGATAGACGTGCGAGCAAGTCCGCGTACTTATGGCTCGGCAAGCTTACTCGCCCATGTGTCATGCTAAGTACGCGGACTTAAAAACCGCCGAGTAACTTCATCGGCGATCCAACAGGTTTGAAATTTTGCTCGTAGTCCGCCTTGGCTCGTCGTCTGTCACCGCCGGCCGCGAGGCGCGAGCAGCGTTGTCAATTAATTTCTGAGCAAGCTTCCCGTGTGTCACCGACGGCGAGCCGAGTAAGGTCGCGAACTTAAAGACCGCGTACTTTAAGGGGGATGCGCTAGAGTGGCCCGAGAAATTCAAATTTTCTTACGTTTTTGCAATTTGCAGGTCAGTATCAGGTTTTATGTTAATCAAAATATTGTGAGCTCTCGTATCAAATATGGATTTACAGAATTATAAACCTTAAAATCTGCAATAAAACTCTCTAAGCTCATGTAATTGCATTGAATGACTATTTCATGAAATCATTGACATTTGGCACTTTCATGAACTTAGAGAGTTGTATTGCTGATTCTAATGTTTATAATTCTATAAATCCATATTTGTTAAGAGCGCTAATAATATTTAGATTAACATACAACCTGATATCAGTATCAGGTCAGCCTGCAAATTGCAAAAAACGTAAGAAAATTTGAATTTCGCGGGCTACTCTAGCGCATCAACCTTAAGTACACATGTTTATCACCCATGTATGATCTTACTCAATATTCTGAGTGATATTCAACAGCGTCAGGCTGCTGAATCCTCTTCTTTCTAATTCGTAGATTGTTTCCTGTATCACTTGCGTGAAGAATTGCGTGTGGTCTTTGACCCGTGCCCGCGTCGCTGCAAACAAGTAACGTAGTTTAAGTCCGTTGAAAGATTATAATCCATAACTATTGAATGAACAATATTAGTCTATAGGTCTATGGTGTACCTTTTCATACACATTTCACTGTGGAACCAACCCCGAAATCGTGAAAAAAAATCGACCAAGTGCGAGTCGGATTCGCGCATAAAGGGTTACGTATACCTATATCTATAAAACCGGCAAAAAAATCATTTCTGTTGTATGGGAGACCCCCTTAAATATTTATTCTATTCTGTTATTTAGTATTTGTTGTTATAGCGGCAACAGAAATACATCATCTGTGAAAATTTCAACTGTCTAATTATCACGGTTCATGAGATAAAGGCTGGTGACAGACGGATAGACAGACAGACGGACGGACAGCAGAGTCTTTGTAATAGGGTCCCATTTTACCCTTTGGGTACGGAACCCTAAAAGAACATTTGGGTACGACGGGTAGGCCGTATAAACTCAAACTGCCAGACCATGATTAAAAGAAACTGCCAAAAAAAAAAACAATGACCCACATATTCTTCATAATCACAGTAATTATAGTACAGATCTTTCAGCTTCATCAAAACCAATTAAAATGTTTTAATTTATTTATTTTATTTAAAAGAAAATTAGGTAGATTCGATAATCTCTGCCTCGTTGATCTGAGGCCCTAGACAAAGTGACATTCTATCAGCGATAACGATGATAGAAAAGGCAAAAATGTATAGGACTGAATCAAGCTATCGAAAAGCTTATGTCAATCCTGTTGAAAGTCGTTGGAGAAATACGAAACGCTTTGGAAACGATTGTCACTTGTCTAGGCCCTCTGAGGGCCTAGACAAGCGCTACAGTCAATTTGTGTGGTTCTTTCCTCAAAAGACCATTTCAGACGCCAATCTACATGATCTTCACATGATCTGACCAAGATTATGTCTAGACTTTAAAAGAGACTGTGACCACTGAGTTTGGTCTAGTGGAGTCGTGGCTTACTTCACAGAGTAGTTAGATAGGAAACGCCGACTTCATCTAGTTTTTAAAATATTATTGACGTGTAAAACTGTTTTACAGACCTATTTAAAGAAAATGAAATCAAATTTGGTCGCGTTACACGTAGCAGGCCTTCAGCTGAATACCAGTATTTTAGTGGAGCAACTGCCTATCTGACCTCCACAACCCAGTTACTGGGTAACACGA
Source organism: Lithophane socia (assembly GCA_947522985.1). NCBI lineage: Eukaryota > Metazoa > Arthropoda > Insecta > Lepidoptera > Noctuidae > Lithophane > Lithophane socia. The sequence continues at coordinate 12,989,322 of OX383270.1, read as the reverse complement.
TACCCCTTGGTAAGACTTTTTGGCAGACTTTCTGGCTTCTGACTACCCGTAACACCTGTCAAAGATCTACAATGCTTAAGCGCTTTCCTAGGCACGGAGGGTTTTTGTGTTTTGTATTACATTCTCGATATGTAATAAATGGTCACCCATCCACGGACCAACCCCGGCAACCGTAGCTTAACCTGATGGATCGACCCGTGTGGCTGTTATTATTTAGACACGAGCTCCTCAAAAAAAAAATTGTTATAGAGATAATAAAATTAAAAATAAACTTACCGGGAAAAATATAGAGATAAATAGCTAAATAGAAACATAGAGGTAAAATAAAATATAGTAATACCTAAGTAGCTAAATAGAAAAATAGAGGTAACTATAAAAATGTAATATGCCGCTGCGTAATTTAGTGGCTCGTGTAAGAGCACCGAAATAAATGATTAAGCAAACAAATAAAATTATAATTATGTGAGTATAATTATATTCAATGTTTAAAAAAAATTATCATCTTTAATTAATATTTTTTTTTAATTATACATCAAGAACTGCCGGTCGGCAATCAGCAGGATTACAATTATTTATTTCATGCATGTTTATATCGTTAGTCCTATGCCTTGCTGCTAACGACCTTTGTTTAAATTTATTTACATAAAATTCATACCAAAGTTCTCGGTTACTCTTTACAACGATAAAAAAAACGGATAATACAAATGCATTCAAGTTCAATAAAACAATATCTAAAATAAACATTATTGTGGTTGAAAAAACTATATCAAATAAACTATAAACAAATTCAGACAACATAATGACGTCACTCAATACAAATATCAAAGTGGCGATGTACAAGCGACGCCAGATGTTAGTAGCTGTATTTGCGCTCGTGTTGAAACTACGACAAACTGAATGCACAATTATGATATATAAACAACAGTTAGGTATCAACGCTAAAATTGAATTGCCCTTTAGTAAGATTGAAATTAAATTAACATTACTCAAATATATTCTATGATGTGCTAAATAATAATGTATAGAGACCATAATGGTTGATGTTACAAAAGGTACTACCCAGGCAAACAGGGAGCTTTTTAAATATCTTCTTCGGATATGCCCATCGAAAACTTTTACAAACTCGACATAAAACAAATGACAAATAACTAACAACCAGTGGTTCTTTACAGATGTTAAGTAAACAAATAGCCACACAGAAAACCATTCAAACCATTTATTTATTAGCGTATTACAAGGTAGCAAGGAGATGTTTAGGAGAAAGTTTGATATAATTGCACTGAGAAACACATAGTTCCTATAATTACGGAATTTCTTTATCATGCACCATGATGTTACTCCGTACAATGTCGTTACTAGTTCCAGCACCAACAGACAAGTTCGTACAATGTCGTCGATTTTATATAATAATTCCCAATTGATATCTTTACTATGTGCGTCGTCTATGCTGGTACCATTGTCAGACATAGCGAATTTCACTTCCACAGATTTGTTGACTCACTTTTTATTTTCAAAATATAAAATTAATTGTGAGAAACTTCGTGTAAAACACTTTCAGGAAGACTTTCAAGTAATATAAACTGACAAGTGTTGCTTCTGAAACAGTCAGTGGAACAGGAATATTAGAATAACACTACAAAACGAACGCACCAAGGTGTCGACTATTGTGACAAACAGGAATATTGAAAACATATTTATGATGCTTAATGAAGTACCAATTAATTATAAACTAGTACTTTAGCTTCTGCCCGCGTCTTCATTCGCATAGAAGTCATAAAATTGCACTTTGCACCACCCATTATTTCACCATGGAATAACGTTAAAATTCACGTCGGTAAAGTCAGGGAAATTAATTGTTAAACATGTCACCCTTTTTTTTTTTTTTTGAGGTTGGGAAATCATCCAATGACTTCTCCCGCTCGATGGAGCGGAAGGGCGTGTCAGACTTTTACTGACTAAAACCTACCCGTGTTTCTTCAGTTGCCTGTTGCCAAGGTCCCGGTATCCCTTTCGGACTAAGCCGACGTCAATTTGCTTACTAATTAATTTCCCTTACCTACTGACAGATTGTAACTCCGTTTTTCTCATGACTATGAAGGCCAATTCTCGTACTTAAAAACGTTCATATTCAAATCGCAATCTGTCAAACTTGTCGAACATGTTGGCAAATTGATTTTATTGTTGTCAAAAATAACGTACGAACGTTCTTAAAAATTACGGGCTTATGTGAACTAGGAAGGCTATGAAAATACTTTTAATGTAGGTACCTAATTCTATTTTATTTTTGAGAAAGTTTTACAATAAGTGGTTATATGGCATCACAGTACATAGGTGGCATTAATTATAATTACAGAACACAATGATTATTCAAACAAATACAATATTATTGTAGGTTAGGAACCTTATTTGCGGTGGTAGACTGAAATCGATATTATACTTTATATTATGCAATTTAAATAACTATAAAATAATTTGAAGATAATATTTTGGTGATTTACCTAATATTAATATTATAATATAATAATAATAATATTGAATGTACAGTCACGGACTTGATGAGCCACCTTCAAACTTTTCAATTTTGCAGTTTCATACATTCACGAGATTACACGATTAAACACGAAGTCAAATCGCACGCTCGTAAACAAGATGACAAATAAATTACTTTTAATCAGAAATATTCTTATCCATAGAGGTTGACTAATAAGTTCTCAATGATAAAAAAATAAAAATAAACACAATGTTGCATTAAGATTGTCAAATCTATTTGATACCGACCTCCTTTGAATCATAGCTCATTAACTCGTTATTTCCGAAAACTTAACTGAAGACAGTGACAGTTGAAATATCAATGTCAGAGACGTTACTTTCGAACTTGTCCAAATGACTATTATTATATCTCCGTACGCTAACGTTACTATCGCAACAGTAAACAGTAGTAAACAGTGTTGCTAGACCTGCAATTGGTTGACTTTGGGCAGTCACTCTGCTGTCAAGTTTGTAGTTCTGGCTCTCAGGTTAGCCAACCGGTAAAGATATGAAATATCATTTTCTTCTTCTAATACGAAGACATATGACTTTGCGTGTCGGGAACCGAATACACCCGATTTGCATTACACGGCAAAAATACGAACAGTGCCAGGTGGCTCATAAATTAAAGTCCGTGACTGTACAATAACATTAAAAACAAGTTAAGTAATTTTATTCTACGACATTAATTTTAACAAATCTATACATATATTAAAATCGTAAACGGCCCGTGTCTGTACATTAAAGATTTTTGCAAAAAAAGTACAGGAAGCCGCGAGAAATAAGTAATAGAAAGTAAAAAAACATTTTTTGACATTTTTGTCTGTTTGTTTGTTCGTTTGTGAGCGGATCACGTAAAAGCCACTCATTGGATTCCAAATTGAATTACCGAACAATAAAAAGCTTTATTGTGAGTAACATTTAGTCTTTATTTCATCAAAATCGACCTGCCGAATCAAAAGATATATGGATTTAACACTTATATTATTGTTTTATCCTTTTTTTTTAATCCACCGGAAAAGTCGGAATTACACCCGGGCGACGCCGGGCACGAACAGCTAGTCTTAAATAAATACAATAAACTTTCTAACACTAAAATATATTACATTATAAACTAAAATATATTAGATATTTATTTAATACTTAGGTATAGCACAAAATGTACAGAATTAATACCATAGGCATTTTCTACCAGTCAACTTGTATAATGTACAAGTATATTAGTTTGTGAATAGTTTGAGTTAAGTAAGGATACAATTTTGTTATTTTTATTAATAAATTAGGTATGATTTGCTAGCTACGTACTTATTATTTTAATTCTGAAGAAAGACATCAATTTAAAAAAGATGGTACAAGTTGCAACCAACTTTAATTAATTATTTTTAACAATTATACATCAAGAACTACCGGTCGGCAATCAGCAGGATTACAATTATTTATTTCATGCATGTTGATATCGTGACCTTTGTTTAAATTTATTTAGATACATTTCATACCATAGTTGTCGGTTACTCTTTACAACTATAAAAAAAACGGATAATACAAATGCATTAAAGTTCAAAATAACAGTATCTAAAATAAGCATAGTTGTGGACAAATAAAAAAAACCAAAATAACTAGAAACAATTTCAGTCAACAAAATGACGTCACTCAATATAAATATCAAAGTTGCGATGTACAAGCGAAGCCAGATGTTAGTAGCTGTATTTGTGCTCGTGTTGAAACTACGACAAACTGAATATACAATTATGATGTATAAACAACAGTTGGGTATCAACGCTAAAACTGAACTTCCGTGGGTGAGGATTGGAAATAAACGAACGCCAAGTACTGATTCATCGAATGCCATTTCTATAGGTATATATATATATATATATAGGTCAAAATGTTTGAAGTTACAAAAGGCACTCCCCAGGCAAACAGAGTGCTTTTTAAATATATTTTTTTAATATGCCCATCGAAAACTTTCACAAAATCTACATAAAACATATGACATACTACCAACATCCAGTGGTTCTTTGCAGCTCTTAAGTATAAACTAATATACATATCAAACAAGCCACTAGTCCAAGTTATGACGTGCCTCAAGACTTGGTCTTGTAAAATTTCGAGTAAGTTTGCTATAATTGCACTTAGAAACACATAGTTTCTATAATTACGGAACTTCTTTAAGACGATCCAAGATGTTACTCCGTACACCGACGTTACAAGTGTCACCGCCAACTTACTGACATGTACAATTTCTCTGAATGTATATTCTAAATCCAAATTCAAATAATAACTGTCATTGTCATATTCGCTAGTATCGTTATCAGACATAACGAAATTTACTTCAGCAGGATTCACTTTTTATTTTCAAAATATAATTATTTTTGAACAACTTGGCGTAAAGCACTTTCAGGAAGACTTTCCGTTAATACAAACTGACAAGAGTTTCTCCTGAAACAGTCAGTGGAGCAATAGATGTATTATAATGTTATTAAAAGCTACAAAACTAATATTCCAAGGTTCCAATGTTGACTTATTAGTAGGTATTATTGAGACTAACAGGAAAATTTAATTTGGTTTTAACCCAATTATAAACTACTAGTACTCTGCCCGTGACTTCGACCGCGTGGAAGTTGTAAATTAGGACATAAGGGCCGTGTATTCATTTATTTTCATCACTGAACGAATTTTATCTCTATTACTAGCTGCGCCCCGTGGTTTCACCCGCGTAAGTCTCGATCCCGTAGAAATATCGGGATAAAAAGTATCCTATATCCTATTCCAGGTCATGGTCTACCCCTGTACCAAATTTCATCCAAATCCGTTCAGCCGTTCACGCGTGATGGCGTGACCAAGGGAAAAATAGGGATTCATTTTTATAAATATAGATGTTTTTTTTTATGCTCATGGTGCCAATGCGATTTATTTTTATAGGAGTTTTTACTTTATAAAAAGAACATCGAAAAAAAAACTATACAGGCAGGCTGGGGACATAAACGCACAACTTGTTACCATGGATTCAGTACTACAATGTGTTGATGTAAAGTCAGGATTGTTAATAAATTGTTCAGCAAAATGCGATTCACCTACACACGGCCACACATCAAGCTATACATTTCCAGTATAAGTTCGCATTGTACGGATCATTATACAATGCGAGATCAGCATAAACTAGAAATTGATGCTGAAAGCTTGATGTGTAGGTATACCTACTTCCAGAGATTATATCTTACAAACAAATAAACAAACAATTTTACTTATAATAATATATTAGTTTCGTTAGAAGTACTATTAAATGTTTTATTAAAGGTAAATTCATTTTATTTTCCTGTTTATCCTAAAGGTACCTACAATTCCGCAGGCCAACTGCAGGCGACGTGTCGCGTGTCGCTAGCTAAGGAAAGACGTCCACTGCTGGACATAGGCCTCCTCAAGCACTGCCACTTTGACCGGCTCCGTGCTTCCGGCATCCAGCGTATTCAACGCTACGTCTCCCGGCACGCGGTCGCCACTCTAGAACGTTTCGGCCCCATCGGCCATCCGTTCTGCGAGCAATGTACCCTGCCCACTGCCACTTAACTTTGGCAATACTTCGGGCTATGTCGGTTACCTTGGTTCTCCTACGGATTTCTTCATTTCTGATTCGATCAAGCAGGGAAACTCCGAGCATAGCCCTCTCCATTGCCCTTATAATGTGGGTACCTAAATCTATTCTATTTCTTATATAGTTTTACAATAAGTTGATAGACAGCTACTGTAGGTGGCGTTAATTACTGAACACAAATGAAATACAATTATACTTATGTTTATGAATTGTATACGGTGGTAGACATAATTTATACAATTATACAAATAAGTACCTATCTATAAAACACCGGGTAGATAATATTTTAGTGATTTAGTATTAAAGACTAGCACATACTGGGGCGATTCGTCGCGCGACGCGACACCGACGCATTGTTCGCCGTGAAGTTTTCTGAGAAATTGTTTTGTTAAAATTCGCGTCGCGCGGCGAATCACGCCAGTATGTAAGAGCCTTTAAATGTTGTTACATTTTTTATTCTATGTTTATTAAATCATTGATACAATAAACAATCTAACACTAAAATTTTACATGAATCCGAAAAGTCAGAGGTGTGTGCCTTGGGTTCTTATTTGAGACTTATGACTTAGCAGTCCGACGACGGTCACACCACTAAGCTATTACTGCTTGTGCATTGTTATTTTATTAATGAATTAGGTATAAATTGTTATTTACGTTCATATTATTTTGAAAAACACATCAATTTAAAATTGGGAAAAAAAAACAGAATTTGAACCAAGTATAATAATTACTTAAAAAGTTAATTGGTTACTTGAGTTGTTTATCAACCATCTTTAATTAATTATTTTTAACAATTAAATTATACATCAAGAACCGGTGGGCAATCAGCAGGAATACAATTATTTATTTCATGCATGTTTATATCGTTAATATGTAATACGATATACGATACATGTAATACGATACCCTTTGGTAAGACTGGTTGTCAGACTTTTGGGCTTCTGACGACCCGTAACGACTGTCAAAGATCCACCAATGACAGCCGGAACCAACGGCTTAACGTGCTTTCCGACGCACGGAGGAGTCTCGGTATGTCTAAATGGTCACCCATCCACTGACCAAATGGTATATTATTTACGTACATATTATTTTTATTTTGAAAAATACATCAATTTAAAATAGAGGAAATAAATACAGAATTTGAACAATAAAATTATACATCAAGAACTGCCGGTGGGCAATCAACAGGATTACAATTATTTATTTCATGCATGTTGATACCGTTAGTCCTATGCCTTGTTGATTAAACTTATTTACATAAAATTCATACCAAAGTTCTCGGTTACTCTTTACAACGATAAAAAAAACGTTTAATACAAATGGATTAAAGTTCACCAAAACAGTACGAAAAATAAACATTATTGTGGTCGACTGATCTTTAGGAAAGAAACGTAAAACATATTCTGACAACATAATGAGGTCGCTCAATAGAAATATCAAAGTGGCGATGTACAAGCGACGCCAGATGTTACTAGCTGTATTTGCGCTCGTGTTGAAACTACGACAAACTGAATATACAATTATGATGTATAAACAACAATTGGGTATCAACGCGAAAATTGAATTATTGAATACCACAGTAATATTATTATTATCCCATAAATAATAAAACAAATAGATCAAAATGGTTGTTGTTACAAAAGGCATTCCCCAGGCAAACAGGATACTTTTTAAATATCTTCTTTGAATATGCCCATCGAAAACTTTTACGAAATCTACATAAAACAAATGACACATTACTAAAAGCCAGTGGTCCTTTACACATATTATGTAAGCAAATAGACACGTAAAAAACATCCCACGGATATAATTGAAAGTCATGCTATTGTAAATTTGTATGAAGATGTATATTAGAAAGTTTGTCAAAATTGCATTTAGAAACACAAAGTTTCTATAATTACGGAACTTCCTGATGATGGTCCATGATGTTACTCCGTACACCGACGTTACTAGAGACAGTACGATCATAATGGTTTGTAAAATCACTTCGAATTTTGTTTCCCAATTGTTATCATATTCTCTGTCTTTAATGCCACGTGCGATAGTATCGTTGTCAGACATAGCGAATGTCACTTCAGCACATTTGTTTGATTCACTTTTTATTTTCAAAATACTAAATTATTTAAGAAACTTGGCGTAAAGCACTTTCAGGAAGACTTTGAGGAAATATAAACTGACAAGTGTTGCTTCTGAAACAGTCAGTGGCACAAAAGTATTATAATACATTTAAATGCACAAAACCTATTAATAAGTATCTATTCAAACAAACAGGAAAATTCAATTTGGTTTTACCTAATTATAAACTACTAGCTTTATGCCCGTGACTTTGTCCGCGTGGAAGTTCTTATTTTTTATTATCTCTTTAATCAAACAATGCAATAAAATTGTATAACAATTTCCATGAAGTTTTCTGTATAGAAATTGTTCAACTACAATCGCGTCACGCTATCTATCGCGGTAGGAGCCTTAAATTGGCCGCATAGCTGTCATTCATTGAGAGTTGTATACGGCCATAACACTGTACATTGACGTAGCGTCTGTCAATTTGCTTAACAATAAAGTAATGTTACGGACTGGATATTAAACAATTTGGTCTAAATCTACAGCAGTTTTTCCTTAGACTAACGCAACCTGCCCCGACGTGGAGCGTCTTCAATTTGACCACGGTCAATCTTGGTTTACCGCCTAAAGTTCAACTGACGATGACGTATACACGCTTTGGTTCTTGTACACCACTGTTGCTGTCCTTTAGACTGAGCCAGTTTTCTTCGGTTTATCAGCTTTCCGTTGCTGTACAGAAAATAAGGTAATGTCGAAGATTTTATATAAAAGTTCGTCATATTAAGATGTAATTTTAGGAAATTGACAGTTATTATAATTTAGGTATTCTTTTTTGCAAAAACGGTAAATATCTCTCTGGCATGCTGGTTCCATCACGATGTTTTCCTTCACTGTTATTAAAGCAAGTGATAATTATACAATACGCACCAGAATCCGAAAAGTCAGAGGTGTGTACCTTGGGTTTGAACTTGAGACTTATGACTTAGCAGTCCGACGACGGTCACACCACTAGGCTATCACTGCTTGTGCATTGTTATTTTTATTAATTAATTAGCTATAAATTTTTATTTACGTACATATTAATTTTATTTGGAAAAATACTTCAATTGGGATATTTGACACGGTGACACCTCTTTTATAAAGAAATAATATACCTACTTTATTTTTATTGTAGATTGTTACAAAGCTCTTTTACAATATTGCTTACAATAGCGGTTTTGATGCTGAGAGGAAAAAAATACGGAATTGTTCATCAACCATCTTTAATTAGTTATTTTTAACAATAAAATTATACATCAAGAACTGCCGGTGGGCAATCAGCAGGATAACAATTATTTATTTCGTGCATGTTGATATCATTAGTCCTATGCCTTGTTGGTAACGACCTTTGTTTTTTATTTAAATAAAATTCATTCCATATTTCTCGGTTACTCTTTACAGCGATTAAAAAAACAGATAATACAAATCCATTTAAGTTCAATAAAATATTATTTAAAATAACCCCTAATAGGGTCGCATTAACTTCATAAAATAAACTTAAAACAAATTCAGATATCAAAATGACATCGCTCAAAACAAATATCAAAGTGGCGATGTACAAGCGGCGCCTGATTTTAGTAGCTGTATTTTCGCTCGTATTGAAACTTCGACAAACTGAATGTACAATTATGATGAATAAACAAAAGTTGACTATCAACGCCAAAATTGAATTGCCACTTAATATGATTGGAATTATATTAACGGAACTACTGATTGTATCATCAATATTTTTAGGTAAATTAGAAAATATAAAGAATAAAATTGTGGTTGTTGCAAAAGACACTCCCCAGGCAAACAGGGTGCTTTTTAAATATTTTTTATGAATATGCCCATCGAAAACTTTTACAAAATCTACATAAAACATATGACATACTACTAACAGCCAGTGGGTCTTTAAAGATGTTATATAAATATATAGACACAAAAGAAACTTTCCAACGTTTTCATGGAAAAACGTCCTAAAAAAAATTTGTATTATTATGATGGTGTATACGAGAAAGTTTGATAAAATTGCATTTAGACACACAAAGTTTCTATAATTACGAAACTTCCTGATGATGCTCCATGACGTTACTCCGTACACCAACGTTGCTAGTGTCAGCAGGAACATAATGACGAATACGATCTCTTCAAATTTAGCTTTTAATTCCCTATTGTTATCATATTCCCTGTCTTCTAAGCCACGTACGATTGTATCGTCGTCAGACACTACTAGTTCCAGCACTAACAGACAGGTTTCTATAATGTGGTCCATTTTATGCATAAATTCCCAATTGGTATCATTAATGTGTGCGTCGTCTATGCTGGTACCGTTGAAAGACATAGCTAATTTCACTTCAGCAGATTGGATTGATTCACTTTTTATTTTCAAAATGTAAAATTATTTGTGAATAACTTCGCGTAAAGCCCTTTCGGTTAATACGAGTACAAATTGACTAGAGTTTCTCCTGAAACAGTCAGTGGAACAATAAATGTATTATAATGAGTATCTATTGAGACAAACAGGAAAATTAAATTTGGTTTTACTTAATTATAAACTACTAGCTTTCTGTCCGTGACTTTGTCCGCGTGGAAGTTCGGAAATAAGACATACGTCTGTGTATTAATTTGTTTTTCGTATTTTTTATTATGTCCTTAACAGAACGACGCGATTGTAGAACAATTTCCATGAAGTTTTCTGCCTACAGAAATTGTTCTATTACAATCGCGTCGCGCTATCTATCGCAGCAGGAGCCTTAAATTGGCCGCATAACTGTCATTCTTTGACAATTGTATAGAATGGCCATAATGGCCACTGTACATTGACGTAGCGTTCGTCAATTTGCATAATAATTCATGTTACGGAATGGATATCAAAAATAGGTCAGTGCCGATAACGCAGATAATGAGTTAATTTATCTTCGACCTGATTACAAATACTTACAGTGATTCTGACTCGATAATTTTCTTTATGTGAAATGGGTAATTGTAGTAACACACTAACAGTAGCGATGGCTTTCATTTTGACAGTTCAACAACATTAATTGCGGTATGTACGTTGTTGTGCAGAAAATTTTTTGAACATACCTCACGTGTATTTTTACGCGTGTATTTTTTCTTGCAAAAATTCACGCGTTGAGCAAAAATTACGTTTTTTGGGAGCGTTTATTTTTCGCATTATCGATTTTTTGTAGGTTAAGCATTAACCTTCAAAATCATTCCGATTGTGATTGATGTGTTACGCAAATTATGGTTTCGATCATTACTTCTAGAGATTACCTCCTTCAAACATATACACAAACAATAGTACAGGACAGTAATAGTACTATGAAATTAGTTTCGTAAAACACATTATAATGTTTTCCATTTATTAATTTATTTTCCTGTTTATATTCTAAAATTCCTCGACTCAGGTATACATATTACCTGGCACAGTATAAATAACACAGTATAAATAACTAACAGTAGAAATTTCTTCATAGAAATCGGCCGAAACGACGCACTTTGAAATCTCAGTGTACTATATCTACTATACCGGTACGTAACAGTATCGAGTGCGCGGCAGTCAACGGATGCGGAAGGTTTATCTACCGAGGGGCCGCAGGTAATTTGTAGTAACAGTATTTTAAGGTCACTGTTGAGATATAATACTGTTACTTTATTATACTGTGCACATAAGCTATCAAGTCGTTAGATCATATACCACGTAGTCACAAGCGGAAAGTCGCCGGTATTAAATGCATTACTAATTAAATAAATAATCAACCTTAAAACTATATATTATAAGGTGCAGTATTGATAAAGAGTTATCTCGGTTTTGTTAACTAGTTTTATCTCGGTTTTGTTACTACACTTCATACCATCGTTCACTTGTCAAAAAGTCATTATTCAAACTAGGCTGAGCATCAGCACTTTTCGAACGTCAAAATTACATAGGACAGTCCCCCAAAACCCCGCCATTCACCACTTCCTAGTGCTTTAGCGGGGAAGAAGAAGTGGCGCAACAAACTCCCCAGCAGAACTAACTTCCAAATGCATGAACTCTCAAATGTACGTACATTTTCACCGCGCTCTGACAACAGATAAACGGTAAAAGTAGGCTTGACTTCAATAAAACTATTGCCAAATCTGTAATATAGTTTTTGGTAGCGAAAAAAATATATGTTAACCTTGAACATATTTCACAGAACTAGGTTGTGGGTAGACCATGGCCCGGAGAAGCACATAGGCTACTTTTCATCCTGGATCGCAAATGAAGTCGCGGACAACAGCTAGTCCTAAGTAGTCCATACTTAATATTATAAATTCGAAAGTAGCTCTGTCTGTCTGTATGTAACCTTTTCACGCCTAAACCACTAAACGGATTTCGATAAAATTTTTCATGGAGATAGATGGCATCCTGGGGAAGGACATAGGGTACTTTTTATCGACATACCACGCGGGCGAAGCCGCGGGCGGGATCTAGTAATATTATAAATGCGAAAGTGAGTCTATTTGTTACAGTTTCACGCTAAAACGGCTGAACGGATTTGAATGAAATTTGGCACATAGGTAGACCATGATCTGCGATAGGTCATAGTATACTTTTTAGCCCAATATTCCCACGGGATCGAAACTTATGCGGGTAAAACCGCGGGGTGCGGCTAAATAAAGCCTATTATTGTCCCATTGAAAGGAAGAAAGAAAGAAACGGGTTGGCGATTTCAGACTTATAATATCAATTTTAAGTCCAGGTTTGCTCACGACGTTTTTATCACCGATGTTCGTGATGTGCAAGACTTGCTTAGAAAGAGCTAAATATATTATTATCAATAACTTACTATACCTACCTACTACCTACTGGTAGGTACTTGGAAAAAATATTACCCAATGTCAATTTGCTTACTCATTTATTTCCCTGACCGTTACTATTTACTTACTGACAGATTGTAACTCCATTGATCTCATGAATGGAGGAATAGGAATCTAATGAATTTAATCAATTAAAAATACTTTTAATGTGGGTACCTAAATCTATTTTATTTCTGAGATAGTTTTACAATAAGTTGTTATAGACAGCTACAGTAGGTGGCGTTAATTATTACTGAACACACATGATTAATCAAATAAATACAATTATATTATGTTTATGAATTTATTTTCTACGGTGGTAGACTGTAAACAATATACTTAATTTTATACAAATAACTACCTATCTATAAAACACCGGGTAGATAGCATTTTAGTGATTTAGTATTAAATGTACATTTTATACTCTATGTTTACTTTAATAAATCTTTGATACAATAAACAATCTAACACTAAAATATAATTTGCTAATTTAAGCTATTATTATAGATATTATAAGTCTTTAAGTTAAATAAATATAGTATATAAAAAAACACTAAAATATACAAGTATATTAGTTTGTGAATAGTTTAAGTTAGGATTATAATAATGTTTATTTAGTTTTTTCGTGTTTGTGTAGTGACCATCCTGGTATCAGAGATTTAAAGCCGCCCAAGGGCCTCTGACACTTGGCTTCACATGCAGTCGAGTAAATATATCTCTGGCATGCAGGTTCACGATGTTTTCCTTCACCGTATTTAAAGCAAGTGTTAAATTTATTATACAATACGCACCAGAATCCGAAAAGTCAGAAGTGTGTGCCAGGGGTTCGAACTTGAGACCTATGACATGGGAGTCCGACGACGGTCACACCACTTGGCTACCACTGCTTATGCATTGTTATTTTATAATTTTATTAGGTATAAATTGTTATTTACGTTCCTATTATTTTAATTTTGAAAAATTAAATTAATTAATTAATCAAAATTAATTAATCAATTTAATAATAATTATTATAATTATTTTTAATAATAATTTAAAATCGGGAAAAAAAATACAGAATTTGAACTAAGTATTAATAATTACTTAAAAAGTTTGGTTACTCGAGTTGTTCATCAACCATCTTTAATTCATTATTTTTAACAATTAAATTATACATCAAGAACCGGTCGGCAATCAGCAGGATAACAATTATTTATTTCATGCATGTTTATATCGTTAGTCCTATGCCTTGCTGCTAACGACCTTTGTTTAAATTTATTTACATAAAATGTATACCAAAGTTCTCGGTTACTCTTTACCAGGATAAAAAACACGGATACTACAAATGTATTAATGCTCCCTAAACCCATACCTAAATAAACCAGTATTTCGGTCAAATTAGTTAAAAAAATATCAAATAAAGCAACAATAAATTCAGACAACATAATGACGTCGCTCAATACAAATATCAAAGTGGCGATGTACAAGCGACGCCAGATGTTACTAGCTGTATTTGCGCTCGTGTTGGCACTACGACAAACTGAATGTACAATTATGATGAATAAAATACAATTGGGTACCAACGCTAAAATTGAACTGACCTCAGTAAGGATTTGATTAATATTTAAATAATCGAATACCATTTTAAAAGATAAATAAAAATATATGATGAAAATGGTTGTAATTACAAAAGGCACTCCCCACGCAAACAGAGCACTTTTTAAATATCTTCTTTGGATATGCCCATCGAAAACTTTTACAAAATCTACATAACACATATGACATAAAACTAACAACCAGTGGTTCTTAACAGATGTTAAGTATATATCTATAAAATAAAAAATATCAAATATAATGCAGTCACACGGTATCGTGATTATTGCTACTATATTACACAGAAACTTTGTAATAATTGCACTTAAAAACACATAGTTTCTATAATTACGGAACTTCTTTATCAAGCTCCATGATGTTACTCCGTACACCGACGTAACTAGTGTCAGCAACAACTCACTGGCAAGTACAATATCGTATATTTTAAAATATGTTGATTCCCTATCATCAATGTATTCATCATATACGCTAGTATCGTTGTCAGACATAGCGAATGTCACTTCCACAGATTTGTTTGATTCACTTTTTATTTTCAAAATATATAATTGTTTTTGTATAACTTGGCGTAAAGCACATTCAGGAAACTTCAGACTTTCAGATTATACAATCTGACCAGAGTTGCTCCTGAAACAGTCAGTGGAACAATAGATGTGTGATTTAATGTTATTAACAAAACCTAATAATAAGTATCGACAAACGGGATAATTAAATTTGGTTTTACCTAATTATAAACTACTAGCTTTTTGCCCGTGACTTTGTCCGCGTGAAAGTTAAAAAATAAGACTTATAACAAAAATAAAATAATACACGGACGGGTATTCGTGTATTAATTTATTTTCGTTATTTTTTAATATCTCCTTAACCAAACCCTTGTATGTTGATCGTAATATTATTAGCGCTCGTAACAAATATGGATTTACAGAATTATAAACATCAGAATCAGCAATACAACTCCCTGAGTTCATGAAAGTGCCAAATGTCATGATTTCATGAAATAGTCATTCAATACACTTACATGAGCTGAATTCTGTAAATCCATATTTGTTACGAGTGCTAATAATATTAAGATCAACATACAACCTGATACTGACCTGCAAATTGCAAAAAACGTTAGAAAATTTGAATTTCGCGGGCTACCCTAGCGCATCAACCTTAAATTGGCCGCATAACTGTCATTCACTGACAGTTGTATAGAATGGCCATAACACTGTACACTGACGTAGGGTCCATCAATTTGCGTATTATTTAATGTAACAATTTGGTCAGTGCCGATAACGCAGATAATCAGTTAATTTTTCTTCGACAAATACTTACAGTGATTCTGATTATACACTCGATAATTTTCTTTATGTGAAATGGGTAATTGTAGTAACACACTAACAGTAGCGATGGCTTTCATTTTGGCAGTTCAACAACAAAAATTACGTTATGTACGTTGTTGTACAGACAATTTTTCGAACATACCTCTAGGAGGTAAAGCAATATCCTTCAAAATCATTCAGATTGTGATTGATGTGTGTTACGCAAATTATGGTGTCGATCATTACTTCTAGAGATTACCTCCTACAAACATATACACAAACAATAGTACAGGACAGTAATAGTACTATGACATTAGTTTCGTAAAACACATTATAATGTTTTCCATTTATTAATTTATTTTCCTGTTTATATTCTAAAATTCCTCGACTCAGATAGGTTTACATATTACCTGGCACAGTTTAAATAACTAACAGTAGAAATGTCTTCATAGAAATCGGCCGAAACGACGCACTTTGAAATCTACTATATCGGTACGTAACAGTATCGAGTGCGCGGCAGTCAACGGATGCGGAAGGTTTATCTACCGAGGGGCCGCAGGTAATTTGTAGTAACAGTATTTTAAGGTCACTATTGAGATATAATACTGTTACTTTATTATACTGTGCACATATGCTATCACGTCGTTAGGTCATATACCACGTAGTCACAAGCGGAAAGTCGCCGGTATTAAATGCATTACCAATTGAATAAATAATCAACCTTAAAACTATACATTATAAGGTACAGAATTGATAAAGAGCAAACTAGTTTTATCTCGTTTTTGTGTACTTACTACACATCATATCATCAAAAAATGGTAAGGTACCTAATAATCAATACAAAACAATACGAATGCGTAATTTCTAAGTATCATTGTTATTGGGTTTCTCCATCCATCAGGAATTTCCCAGAGTCTGGATTTGTGCCCGATTGATGGCAATAAGCTTGCCCCCTTTGTGGGTGTTACTCAAGGTACCTCTGAGGAGATTACAGGCGTGATAGTATGTGCTCTTTTGCCCACGTCTACATCCGCGTGAGGATCATTGCTCGAATATCCGATCGTCGGTAAACGACACGGGGTGAAGATTGGAATCAGAAGAAAATAGTAATAGTGTTTTCATGGAAACCGACATCATTTCCATCACGGGATAAAAGCATCCTACGTCCTAATTCACGCTCTACCATGTGCCAAAAATCCATATCCGTTCACTTGTGATAGACTACTAATAATCAAAACAAAAGTTATTATTCAAACTAGGCTCTCAGCCTAGTTTGAATAATAACTTTTCAGCAGTTTTCGAACGTCAAAATTACAAAGGACAGTCCCCCAAAACGCCGCCCTTCACCACTTTTTTAGCCGCTTCTGTGCTTTAGCTGGGAAGTAGAAGTGGCGCAACAAAATTCCCAGCAGAACTAACTTTTAAATTCACGAACTCCCAAGTGTAGGTACATTTTCACCGACGGTAAAAGTAGGCTTGAAAAAAAAACATTGCCAAATCTGTATTATAGTTTGTGGTGGCGAAAAAATATATGTTAACCTTGAACATATACCAGAGAAGGACATAATTATGCTACTTGGCATCCTGGATCGCAAATGAAGTAACCATAATAACTTACTGTAATAAATACTTGGCAAAACTATTAAGAACTGAACCCAATGTCAATTTGCTTGCTCATTTATTTCCCTGACCGTTACTATTTATTTACTTACAGATTGTAACTCCATTCATCTCATGAATATCTGATGTGAACTAGGAATACTATGAATTTAATCATTTAAAAATACTTTTAATGTAGGTACCTTATCTATTTTATTTCTGAGATAGTTTTACATAAAATAAATGATTAAACAAATTAATAAAATTTATAATTAAGTAATCTATTTTTACAAGACTTAATTACCTACAATATACAATCTAACACGTAAATATGTTATACCGTAAGTTATCTAATGAAGGGCGTTCACCTCCATTGATAGCGTCTATACATGCTAAAACAAATATGATCATTAAAAAAAAAGTTTTTTTAAATTTTATAGTAATATTCACAAAAAATATTAAATTGATACGGGAAAAAAACACTGTACAGGCACACTTGTCTTTCTACATTGAAATATAAGTGTGCGAGTACAGAGTGTTTCTTTTACGTATCAATTTAATAGTTTTGTGAATAATTCATGCGTATATTTAAAAGAATGTATTATTTTTTGATTTGTAATATTTTTTATAGTAAATATGGACGCTATACTATAGTGGGTTAACGAGAACACTTTGTTAGTTAGCATACTGTATTATGTAGGTACAAGTATAATAGTTTAATAATTTTGTTATTTTTATTAATTAATTAGGTACAATTAGCTATTTACTTACATCATTATTTTATTCTGAATAAAGTCATCAATTCAAATTAAGATGCAAAGGAAAAAAATACAGAATTTGAATCATAATAATTACTTTAAAAGTTATTTTTTTACTTTAATTAATTATTTTTGACAATAATTATACATCAAGAGCTGCCGGTCGGCAATCAGCAGGATTACAATTATTTATTTCATGCATGTTGATATCGTTAGTCTTAATATGCCTTGCTGCCAACGACCTTTGTTTTTTATTTAAATAAAATTCATACCATAGTTCTCGGGTACTCTTTAAAACGATAAAAAAAACATTTATTACAAATGAATTAAAGTTCAATATAACAGTATCTAAAAAAAACATTCCAGAGGTCGAACTATTAATATCAAATACACTAAAAAAAAATCTATCAGCATAATGACGTCGCTCAATGTAAATATCAAAGTGGCGATGTACAAGCGACGGCAGATGATAGTAGCTGTATTTGGTCTCTTGTTGAAACTACGACAAACTGAATGTACAATTATGATGTATAAAACACAGTTGGGTATCAACGCTAAAATTGAATTGCTTTTGATGACGATTAAATATATAAAATTATTATAATATACAGCTATATAATCACCTATGAGGGTTGAAATGGTCGTAGTTATAAAAGACACTCCCCACGCAAACAGGGTACTTTTTAAATATCTTCTTTGAATATGCCCATCGTAAACTTTAACAAAATCTACATAAAACATGTGACATATAACTAACAACCAGTTGTTCTTTACAGAAAATAAGTAATTGAATAGCAACCCATAGAACATTAGAACCCATATATTTTGAGTGTTTATCGTAATAAAAACTATGATGCTGATGTTTTGGATAAAGATTGCTAGAATAGAATTTAGAAACACATAGTTTCTATAATTACGGAATTTCCTTAACATGTACCATGATGTTACTCCGTACACCAACGTTGCTAGTGTCAACACAAACTGGCTGATTTGTAGAATATAGAAGATTTTTTCTTTTAATTCCGGACTGAAATCATCACTGTCTGCGTCGTATACAGTAGTTGCGTTGTCAGACATAGCGAAACTCACTTCCACAAATTCACTCGTAGTATTCATTTTTTATTTTCAAAATATAAAATTATTTGTGAACAAATAATTGGCGTTATGCACTTTCAGGGAGACTTTCAGGTAATACAAACTGACTGGTGTTACTTTTGAAACCGTTTGTGTAACAAAAATGTAATAATTAAAAGCTACAAACGAATATACCAAGGTGTCAAACATAATAATAGGTATTATATTGAATCGAACAGGAAAAAAATAATTCCTTTGGTTTTTACCTAATTATAAACTACTAGTTTTCAGCCCGTGACTTCGACCGCTAGGAACTTGGAAAATAGGATTTAATTTAATATATAATTGGCGTTATGCACTTTCAGGGAGACGTTCAGGTAAACTGACTAGTGTTATTTTTTTTAAACAGACAGTGGAACAATATGTTCTTAAAAACTATAAAACCATTACACTAAGGTACATAATAGTACGTATATACTTAATCAAACAGGAAAAAAATAATTTGGTTTCTACCCAATTATAAACTACTAGCTTTCTGCCTGTGACTTTGTCCGCGTGGAAGTTGGAAAATAGGACTGAGTATCTATTAATTTATTTTTCTTACTTTTAGTAACCGAACGACCAAATACGTGAAATTTTATCTCTATAAACGATAAGCTATTTATGTTTCTATGAATTTTTACTTTATACCCATACAAATGCGCCTAAAATATATAAAAACCGTAATTGTATCTATAAAATACAAAATTCAAATAATTATATTAATCCTTACTTTAATGTTATAAATGCAAAAGTAACTCTGTCTGTCTGTCGCGCTTTCACGCAAAAACTACTGAACCGATTTAAATAAAATTTGGTACACAGATAGTCTAGAGCCTGAGAAAGGATATAGGCTACTTTTTATCGACATACCACGCGGGCGAAGCCGCGGTCGGAAGCTAGTAATGTTATATATTAACACTACTACATGATGTTGATGTAAAGTCAGGAAATATTAAGCACTTTTACTATCAACTTAAACGCTCCCGCAGACAGGCGCGACGTGATGGTGATGGTGGCGCGATTCTAGTAGAACAATTTCCATAAAGTTTTCGGCGTAGAAATTGTTCTACTACAGTCGCGTCATGACTGTCGGCAGAAGCTTTGTATTGGCCGCATAACTGTCATTCTTTGACAGTTGTTGTATAGAATGGCTTTATCACAAAACATTGTTGTATAGCCTAACACACTAACAGTAGCAATAGCTTTCATTTTGCCAGTTCAACAATCATTTCGTTATTTACGTTGTTGAGCAGACAATTTTTCGAACAAATGAAGCAATGGTTTAGCTATATTTAGATGGTTGATTGATTGATTGTCTTACGCAATTATTTATTAAACTTTATGCACAAGTAAAAACTACTGTACAAAGGCGGACTTAATGCCTTTGCAATTAGCGTTCCGATCAGTACTTCATACAATTCATAACATTATGAACAAACTATGTTACCATACTACATTATTATGGTTACATATACAGGGTGTTAGGGTAAACACCGTTATCCTTGCAACCAGTGGTTTGGTTTCATTTATAGAACGTAAAATCAATGTAAAATTACAACCTTTTTTTTTCTTTATTTTAAGTCTACATTTTACCACAAGAGACGCAAGTTCGTTGTCCTATGCGCTAGGGCAACGAACTTGCGTCTCAACACGGGCGGGGGGTACGGGATGTGACCTGACCGGCCGCGAGCGCGACCCCTCCCTCAGTCAGTCAGCTGTTTCGCTAGAGAGCACGGTGTCGAATAGAAACTTTTTAAAATCTTTTAATGAAATAGACGTTTTTTTTTTGTTGTGTTCGGTCATTTATTTTTATATTTAAGTCAACTACCCATGGTTTGAATGACAAGACTGTTTACCCTTACAGCCTGTATATTAACAGTTAAATTACTTAGGTACATGTTTTCTATTTTTACTCATTATTTTCCTGTTTTGTCTAAAATTCCTCGACACCAGTAAGACACATTTATCTCAACACGTCGTTAGGTCATTATACAACGCAGTCACAAGCAGAAAGTCATGAAGGCATTACCTGCTAAATAAATAATCAACCTTAAAACAATTAATTATAAGGTGCAGTATTGATATAGATCAAACTATTTTTATCTCGCATGACATAATTTTTACACTTTTTATCACAAAACATGGGTACCTAATAATCAAATTAAACAATACGAATGCGTTATTTCTAAGTTATAATGTAGCTGGGTTTTTGGAGGAGCTCGTGGCTAAGGAATAATTATAAAACAAAGTCCTCGCGTCTATCTGTCGTCCTGTTCTTCATAAACTCAAAAACTACTAAACCGATTTTCATGCTGTTTTCATCAATGGATAGAGTAGTTCTCGAGGAAGGTGTTAATAAATAATATCCGTCATTCACGCGGGCAAAGCCGGGGGCATCAGCTAGTATAATTATAATAACTTACTATACCTACTACTGTACTTGGCAAAATTATTAAGAACTGAACCCAATATCAATTGGCTTATTTATTTATTTCCCTGACCGTTACTATTTACTTCAGACATTTATTGACAGATTGTAACTCCATTCATCTCATGAATATCTGATGTGAACTAAGAATACTATGAATTTAATTAATTAAAAATACTTTTAATGTGGGTACCTAAATCTATTTTATTTCTGAGATAGTTTTACAATTAGTTGTTTTAGACATTCACAGTAGGTGGCGTATTATTTTTATTCAGAATAAATTCATCAATTCAAAATAAATGATGCTAAAAAAAAAACAGAATTTGAATCATAATAATTATTTAAAAGTTAATTGTTTGCTTGAGTTGTTCATCAACCATCTTTAATTAATTATTTTTAACAATAAAATTATACATCAACAACTGCCGGTCGACAATCAGCAGGATTACAATTGTTTATTTCATGCATGTTTATATTGTTAGTCCTATGCCATAATGTTATCAACCTTTGTTTAAACTTATTTACATAAAATGTATACCAATGCTCTCTGTTACTCTTTAAAACGATAAAAAATACGGATAATAGAAATGCATTAACGTTCAAAATAACAATATCTAAACTAACCATAGGTGTGGAAAAATAAAACATATTAAAATAAATAGAAACAATTCTAGACAAAAAAATGACGTCACTTAATATAAATATTAAAGTTGCGATGTACAAGCGACGCCAAACGGTACTAGTTGTATTTGCGCTCGTGTTGACACTACGAAAAATTGAATATACTGTTATAATGTATAAACAACAGTTGGGTATCAACGCTAAAATTGAACTACCGTCAAAGAGGAATTGAAATATAATAACGCCAAATATTGATTCATCGTATGCCATTTCAATAGGTACATATATATATATATACAGGCCAAAATGTTTGAAATTACAAAAGGCACTCCCCAGGCAAACAATGTGCTTTTTAAATATCTTCTTGTAATATGCCCGTCGAAAACTTTCACAAAATCTACATAAAACATATGACATAATACTAACAGCCAGTGGTTCTTTGCAGCTCTTAAGTATAAACAACTATATCAAATGATTCACTGTTATTCATGACGACTTTCAAGACTTGGTCTTGTATAATTTCGAGTAAGTTTGCTATAATTGAACTTAGAAACACATAGTTTCTATAATTACGGAACTTCTTTAAGACGATCCAAGATATTACTCCGTACACCGACGTTACAAGTGTCACCACAAACTTAATGGTACCTACAGTTTTTCTGATATTTTCTTCTAAATCCAAGTCATATTCGCTAGTATCGTTGTCAAACATCGCGAAATCCACTTCCACAAATTCACTCGTAGTATTCATTTTTTATTTTCAAAATATAAAATTATTTGTGAACAAATAATTGGCGTTATGCACTTTCAGGGAGACTTTCAGGTAATACAAACTGACTAGTGTTACTTTTGAAACCGTTTTTGTAACAAAAATGTAATAATTAAAAGCTACAAACGAATATACCAAGGTGTCGAACATAATAATAGGTATTATATTGAATCGAACAGGAAAAAATAAATTCCTTTGGTTTTTACCTAATTATAAACTATTAGTTTTCAGCCCGTGACTTCGACCGCTAGGAACTTGGAGAATAGGATTTAAGGACGTGAATTAATTAATGTTTGTTATTTTGTAAGAGGAGTTCGTGGCTAAGTAATAACAGCTGCACGTTTCGATCCATCAGGTTAAGCTACGCTTGCCGGGGTTGGTCCGTGGATGGGTGACCATCTTTACATACCGAGACTCCTCCGTGCCTCGGAAAGCACGTTAAGCCGTTGGTCCCAGCTGTCATTTGTGGAACCTTGACAGTCGTTACGGGTAGTCAGAAGCTCGAAAGTCTGACAACCAGTCTTACCAAGGGGTATCGTATTACCCAGATACTGGGTTGTGGAGGTCAGAAAGGCAGTCGCTCCATATAAAATATTGGTATTCAGCTGCATCTGGTTAGACTAGACTAGGACTAGGCAGATGATGTTTTTTTGTATTGTCTTCGTTCCTCGAACGATCAAGTTAATTTTATCTCTATTAAAACGCTATGCCATTTATTTTTATGTACTTAACTTGAATCATCTATATAAATCGAACAGATTATTTATTTATTTATTAAAACTTTATGCACAAGTAAAAAGAAAATACTGTACAAAGGCGGACTTAATGCCTGAGGCATTTTCTACCAGTCAACCTTAGGGTGATGCAGAGAAAAACATGGCAGGTGCAACGTAAGGGCTAGATAACTTGAAAAAGGATAAATAATAATACATAATATACTTACATACATATACATACATATAAACAGAATAAACTTTGTCAGGAGAAATAACGGTAGGTGGTGGTGGGTGATTACGTGTGACTCCGGATTTTTTATTGAGAGTTCCGCAATTAGCTTGCCGATCAGTACTTCCAGAGATTACATCCTACAAACATATGAGCAAACAATTTTACCTTACTTATTATTATAGTTACGTTACACATTATAATATGTTTTCTATTTTTACTTATTTTTCCTGTTTTTCCTAAAACTCTGCGAAACCGATAAGACACACTCCTATATACATTGCCTACACATAGCTCATTACATCGTTAGGTCAATATACAACGTAGTCACAAGCGGAAAGTCTTGAAGGCATTACCTACTAAATAAATAATCAACCTTAAAAATATAATAATAAGGTGCACTACCTATTGATAAAGATGAACCGCGGAAAGTCTTGAAGGCATTACCTACCTACTAAATAAATAATCAACCTTAAAAAATATAATAATAAGGTGCAGTATTGTTAAAGATGAAACTGCTTTTATCTCACTAACATATTAAAACTTTATACCTACCACAAATAATGAGTTCCAATTATTAAAAATAAAATAATACGAATGCTTTATTTTTAAGTCATATTGTTGATAGGTTTTCCATCTAGAATTCCCTGGTATTTGGATTTGTGCTCGGTTGATGGCAATAGGCTCACCCTTCTTAATATTATAACGGTTGTAAAAAGATGCTTAACGAAGCCGAAAGTCACTTGATAGTCCATACTGGGAACTTTCTGGTTACGGAGATATTTAAAATAAAAAAATAAAATAAAGTTTATTTAGGAACAATATCACTAGACTAAGTACAACAAATAATCGATGTTGGCTGCAAAAGTATGAACAGTAGCGCAACCAACAACGCCCTTCAACAGTTACAGAATGGAATGATGTTCCATGAAAAAGTTTCTGAATAGGTTAGTTTAGTTAATTTAGAATTAGTTAATTTTATAAATTTAGATTTAGTTAATTAATAACAACACAACATAACAACAAAGAATTATAAAATATAAAATAAAATAAGAATAAAAATAATGATATTGAAGGTCAAAGTTCCAATTTTTGAAGACGTTTTTTAAAGAAACCAAGTTTTAAATGCCCTACGTACCCTGAACCGTTGCATCACCCATAAACACAGTGTTTTGTGTGCGTATGTTGCGCACTACCATAAACAATTAAACAGCGATTTTTCACATCAACAATAAAAGTCATTTCCCTATTTTAAAAATGTCTGTTATTTTTCCTCTTCAACAATATCAGTGACCCTAGTGAAAAGGGGTATAAGTCCGATTTTGTGGAAAATGAGTTAAAAAAATGATCAGAAAAGAATGCTCCATCGTTTGGTGTAAACGGATCTAAGCTACTCTATAACGAAAACAATGAATACTTTATATTATAAAGTCTAGCGTTTGAAAATTAACTATTGTAATGTTAAGTAGATTAGATTAAATTCGGGGTGAGAGCCTGGTGATCCGTCACACAGGGTATTCTAGTTTGGATGCCAGTCTCTCACAAAGGATAATATTTTATGCATTTTGGTCAAAACGCTATAGTTTTTGTCTAATGTTTATAATTATATGAAACTTTGTGAAGAGAAAAAATAAAATGAATAAATTAGCTATGATTAATCACTACCACACACTACTTTGGCGATTTCAGACTTATGTTCATTTATAAGTTCAGATTTCCTTACTAAGTTTCCTTCCCGGTGTCGAAGAAAAACTATTCGGAACAAAAATAGATAATAAATAATTAATTAAAATGACTTACTCCATCGTAGCTGTCCTAATGCGACCACCACACATAAAAATAAAACTATCAAAACATTTTTCATCATTGGGAACTACAAACAGAAGAAATTAAACAAAAAATTAGGCACTTGGCAAAACAAAATGATTAAGAACTGAACATTGAGTAGTGTTGAAGCTTGAAATCTATAATGTAGATGATATCAACTATCAAACAGGTAATTGATCATTATTGAAATTATCTTAGATATTAGATTAAGTGATCATTTTTGAAATTATCTTAGATATTAGATTAATTACTTCAATTAACTTTCTTTGTATGGAAGTTATCTTTTTGACATTGTAATTTCAAGCAGATTAAATTGGTATGATTTCGTAATTTATCTCTGTTTTGATAATAAATAAATATGCACGGTGTAAAGATTGACGCGCGAATTGTTGCCATGAATTCAGCACATGATTCTAGACCCACTAAATCTGAAATTTTACGTTGGTTAGTATTTTAAAAAAAATCTACTGTTTCAAACAGCAATTTCGTGAAAGTATGACGATAAAATTTATCGTAATACCTACGTTCACGAAATTGTCTTATTTTCAGTAATATTATTGAGAGATATAATAACATAAAGCCTACGGGCGATTTTTACCAATGTAGCTGAACGCGATCAACGGCCACTTTGGCAGAATCATAATAGGAAAATATTATGGCTCATCGTAAAATTTCAAAAACTGACAATTCATAATAATATGATCTGGGTGCAATGCTTATTACGAAATAACATCTGTTTGACAGTTTTCTATGGAAAATAAAAATAAATTGAAAAAGTCCAAGGGAAAGGTACACTAGAGCCTCAAACCATATTAAACTTCGTCTATAGGCGTGACTTTGCGGAAGTCCATTATAAAATACAATAGACGCAGATATATTTAGTAACCTATTCCGCTTGACCATTCTTCAAGAGTCATAAAAACCCTGTAAGAAATCGACACGTGTTTCACCTCTCAACGAGGCATCCTCAGGATGACGATTGAAAACACGTGTCGATTGTCCTGTCTGTACTTTGTCTAATTGTAGTGAAATCTTTATTCAAATAACCGTGAAGCCGGTCTAGGTATTCTAAAAATCTCACCGTAAGAGGTGAAGTGAGCTTGAAGTGAGCTTGAAGTGAGCTAACCTAACTTTTCATGGTGCCATTCATATTTTGAGAGTTTATTCGTAAAATAATTCATTTAAATCAATTTATTCAAGTGATATCATAATGATGAAGTTTCATGTGATTAAATTCAGGCGGATTCCATAAAAAAATAAAGCGGTAAAAAAATTGCTAATATACTTTTTATTTCTTTGCCTCAAAACATGAATTCATTCTGTCGTCTAATTCCGAGGTTAAAACTATCAGGTTCTATTATACAGGGCAGTTGTAGCAAATATCCGGGAATGGTATTTCTCGAGTCACCAAGTCCAACGTTATAGGTTCAAATACTTCGGGGCCCCAGGCGAGAATACCATCTCTTGTGACATCAGCCGCGTCAAACTGAAAATAAGATCTTAGTTAGTAATAGCATAATCAGCCTATATTGTTCCCACTGCTGGGACACAGGCCTCCTCTCACTGTCATAAGCAAAAACACGATGACTTTTCAGTACGTAGATGAAGTTGGTGGCACCGCCTGTTACGCAACATTCGGTTTTTAATTATTTTTTTGCGTTTCTTCCTTGTTATCTGGAGTCATAAAACGGCTACTTTGGCATAATCATAATAGGCAAATATTATGAATCATCGTAAAATCACAAACTGACAATCCATACTAATATTATAAATTCGAAAGTAACTATGTCTGTCTTTCTGTCTGTCTGTCTGTCTGTCTGTATGTTACCTTTTCACGCCTAAACCCCTGAATGGATTTCGATAGAATTTGGCAAGGAGATAGATGGCATCCCAGGGAAGGACATAGGCTACTTTTTATCGACGTACCACGCGGGCGAAGCTGCGGGCGGAAGCTAGTTCATCTGCGTGTAATTCTTTTTACAGAATAATTCCAGATGAATTATTCTGTAAAACGACAGTTTTCTATGGAGATTCGTAAAATGATTCATAAAATTATGAATTAGTTTTGTGTCAAATTAGAGGAATTGCTATAATGACAGCTGGAAGTTCAGTAAATGAATTGCTTTTAAAGGAATTGCTAATGTGGCCGTTTTAAGCCCCTCAGGTCGTAGTTTCAGTTAGGTATTTCAGATATTTAATGCGATCACAATGATATAATAATTCATGCGAATAAATGAATTTGATTTGATTTGATACATTTTTTGTTTCTATGTACTTACTGTTTGAACGAATATGTCAGATGTGGTATCTTGGGGTCTAAATTCTGGAGCGCGGGATGTGACCAGCGGTACAGAACCTACAACTGTCACTGATGTGACATCGGTGTTAACGTCTTTTATGATCTGAAAATAATAGGTAAATGTGTCATTATTATTCATAAAATACAATAGACGCTGATATATTTAGTAACCTATTCCGCTTGACTATTCTTCAAGAGTCATAAAAACCCTGTAAGAAATCGACACGTGTTTCACCTCTCAACGAGGCATCTTCAGGATGACGATTGACCAATTGCAAACCAGAACGCGACGTGTTACCACACCGAGCGCTGGACGCAAAGACTCTGCGTCCAGCGCTCGGTGTGGTAAAAAAGTCACGCCTGAATCAATTAACTATTATTATTCATTGCAAAAATGCCATTCCATCTTTTCGTTGGATGTCGTAAGAGGGTAAAAAATACGCAAGGTTTCTGACAGTATAATGCTTCTTAGAATGGAATAATTTTATCCGCCGACTGAAGACTCATTGCAAGTGTATGTGCTAGTATTATCCATACTAAAATATACATAATGGCTGAACAGATTGCAACGAAATTTGGCACACAGGTACATCATGACCTGGGTCCTAACCCAGGTCATGGTGTACCTGTCCTCACATAGAATACTTTTGTCCCGGTAGAACGTTCCCGTGGAGTAATTTCAAACCTTCACGTGAGCAAAGCTGCGGGAAAAATCTAGTAGTATTATATTGTTTTAAGTCTTTACACGAATTCAGACCCATCTCAAATAGGTGCAAATACTCCAAACTGGCAGTTTCATTAAAAAAAATGGATACCTACAAACAATAAATGGATAGGTTTTTATTTTATTTTTGACAATTTTAATTATTTTGCACGATGAAATTTTATTAATCACATTTTTATTTTGGGTTTTTTTCTGTTTGGAATTTATAATAGTTTGATTTTTTGTAATTTAATGTATGATTTGTATATGTCTATGGACTAGGATGATGTCTAAAATAAAGAAATAAAAACAAAACTCACGGAAAAGGCAAACGAGATCAACGGGTGCACGAACATCGCAGTATATCGATAGACCTCGTCATCGCCTTGCATGTGTCCGACTACGTCATATCCCACGGCTACGTCATGCAACCTCATGGTTGCTCGCACAGTCACCGTGTGGGTACTCGCAGCATTAGCGTTGAAGTTCCACACTTGCTGTACCGTAGATTCTATTATGTCCACATGTTGCATGGATGATAAGAAACCGTTGGAGTACGACAAAGTTCCCCTGAAGGGCTGGACTAGGATAGATTCGCTGTAAAGTCAAAGTCAAATAATTTATTTCAAGTAGGCACATTAAAAGCACTTTTGAACGTCAAATACATAGAAATAGAACTGATTCTAGTTGCCCCTTCCAAAAGGTAGTTTTCGTATGGAGAAGAATGGGCAAGAAACTCCACCGTTACTCTTTAAAAAAAATGTTTTACAATATTTGGTATACATCAATTACCTATATAATTACATGTGAAGACGATGCACCGGGAATACAATTACAAGAGGTAAAAAGAATTAAAAGAATTAAAAATTAAAAATGGAGCAATGACAAATAAATAAATTAAGTATGTGATAGATACATGGTGCTCACATATTTACAAACATTAAAGTATACGATATCACAATATTCCTACAAACTTGCAAGTAATACTAATAGGACAGTGTGTGAGTTTAATTATCATAAAATGTAAAAAAAATCGATGATATACAAATAATAAATTTTACAACTAGATTAGCAACCAGTTTGATGTTGTCCAGCCTCGAATTTGTCCTATGGAGCAAGACCAGCATGTTTCCAAGCGTTCTTATCTTGGATATAATCCTCTAATTTGTAATATGCTTGTTTACAAAGTGTACTTTTTTTAATATGAGTTTTAAATTTTCTTTCATTTAATTGCAATATATCACTAGGTATTTTGTTATAGCATTTAACGCAGTACCCCATAAAAGATGTTTGTACTTTAGCTAGTCTGAAAAATGGTTGATCTATTTTATCATTATTTCTAGTGTTAAAATAATGTCTATCACTTATTTTATTAAAAAGATTTTGGATTTTTTCTTACATACATAATATTCTCATAAATGAATTGGCAAGGTACCGTCATAATATTAATCTTTTTAAATAGTTCCCTGAGAGATTCGCGGCGACATAGGTTATAAATAGCTCTGACAGTTCTCTTTTGCAAAACAAAGATGCATTCAATGTCAGCAGCCCGACCCCACAGTAAAATGCCATACCACATAATGCTGTGGAAGTAACTGAAATAGACCAAACGAGCGGTTTCTACATCTGTTAACTGTCTTATCTTTCTAACAGCATAAGCGGCCGAGCTTAGCCGCCCCGCAAGAGATGTTATATGGGGTCCCCATTGTAATTTCTCGTCTAGCGTGATTCCCAGGAAAACTATTTGATTAATAAATTCCAGTTTTTCTCCATTCAATATGATGTCACATTCGCTACTTCTAACAAAACTACTTGTAACAAAAGTACTGAAGATGATAGCGTCACAGCAGAATTACTTCCTTACTAATAAACATATTATATCAGGTGAATAGTTACACACCGATTTCTCTCCTTCAGTCGTTAGTAATTGGACTTTTGAAAGAAGAAGCCAAAGCATTGTATAACTATACAGACGCTATACAACGTCTATTAGTAAGGAGGTTAGAAAAAAAATAGTATTTATTTACAAGACGAGTCCAAAAAGTTGACAAAGGAATGTAACCCTTAAACAAAGGACTATGAAACGTCAAATTGCATGTGGTGCTATTGACTTACAACGTACTGTGGTTTGTGATTAGGTACTGGTAATTACAGGTATATTTTATAAGATAGACAATTACAGCTACAGGTGTAGCATGGCGCTTTCTATCTCTACGAAGAATAGACATAGCTTTTTCTATACAAAGTGACAGTTCGTTTCTTCATTTTTGTCATCGCACCGTAGAAATCCTTCTACAATTTGTCTTTCATTTCTAACTATCTTTGTCTAGGACTTTTTGTAGGTAGACTATTTCGGAAGAAAGTTTTCTATCCTTACTGTCAAAATCACACTGACAACCGATAAATCCTATGACAAAACAAAGAATTCTGAGTCGAATTATGTAAAAGAGTGAATTTCGTAAAAAGTGCAGTTGACTCTTTCTACTTTGCTGCCGTCGTAC
This sequence comes from Lithophane socia, assembly GCA_947522985.1. NCBI lineage: Eukaryota > Metazoa > Arthropoda > Insecta > Lepidoptera > Noctuidae > Lithophane > Lithophane socia. The sequence goes on along the minus strand of OX383270.1, from coordinate 12,957,832 downwards.
TGTCTACAGGAAACGTCATTTTTGTCTACTCTTCCGTCGACAAAACGGTGCTCATGCTACGCCTGCTGGTCTTTCCCACATCATCATATTATCAGTTGATAGGTACCTCGTCATTTCAGAATCTTAGCGTTTTTCTTGCCGGGTGTTAGAGGGTGGACCACTTGCCAATTGGCAAAAAAAAAAAACTGTGAGGATTACTTACTTTAATTGAAATACATAATCAGGCAGTTTCAAGTTAGACCAGCCATTATTTTCCACAACATTCATTGTCCTCGTTACAAAATTTATCGCGTAACTAGTATGGTCGACCAGACGCACATTGTTAACTGAAAACAAAAATATCTATCGTTATCTAATGATTAAAACTAACAAACTATACAAATAAACAATTAGCTAAAATATGGCGTCGAAAAATTCCTCCACATCGGTAATATACCAAAGAGACTGGCGACATTGCCACATTGTATGGTAATGCTTATCCTCTGACCAAGGTAAAGCCAGCCTTTGGGTCACGGGAAGTGTAAAATAGTCGTTTGGAGATTTCGTTATTTAATTATAATCATTGAACTGTTAGCCTGCTAGGTATCCAACAATCAGTCGCAGAGAACGCATCAGAACTGAAGAGATCCGCAGAAGAACCGAGTTATCTGACAGCCAAAGAATTGTCAAAGTAGGCGTCGAGCAGAACAGAGGTATTCACTTAGAGCCCTGATATAAACAACACTTGACCGAACCGCACTTATATTTTTTTTGTATCGATACTGTTAATGGGTTAGTGGCCGTTCGGTCAAGTGCAATTGAAATTGGTGCTCTGAGTGGAATTTATCTCGCAACACAGATTGCCGGTGCCGATAGGTTCTGGCTTCGCGGGAGTCTACTGGATGCGAGAAGCGAAGATCCGGATGTTATAGCTTCCTTCGGGTGAGACCTCTGTCCTGGAGTGAACGTCAACTTTTGATGGAAATGATGATGTATAATATTCCACCGAACCGCACTTATAATTTTTTTGTTTCGATACTGTTAATGGGTTAGTGGCCGTTCGATGCCATTGAAATTGGTACTCTGAGTGGAATTTATCTCGCAACACAGATTGCCGGTGCCGATAGGTTCTGGCTTCGCGGGAGTCTACTGGATGCGAGAAGCGAAGATCCGGATGTTATAGCTACCTTCGGGTGAGACCTCTGTCCTGGAGTGAACGTCAACTTTTGATGGAAATGATGATTTATAAAAAACTAAGGTGGCGTACCACCTTCGTAAAGCCATACCATTACCGCCAGCCGTACCATTCTACAGTACACAGTAGGACAGTATACAGTAGTGATGTAGTATTGAAAGAGTTGCAAGACGATAGCAAGGGCTTCTAGTTTTGTTGTTCTTGACGTGTGTTTGACAGTGTCGTCTCTATCACTCATTGTGCGACAGTCCAGCATTGCTATTTTGTAACCATCTCACCGTGAAAACTTAGGTGAAGTGAGCTGTCATTGTCATCGATGCCTACTGATGTTCACTTCAAGCTCACTTCACCTAAGTTTTCACAGTGTAATTTTTACAGAATAGCACAACTGTTGTAAAGATTTATACCTAACTAGCTTCTTCCCGCGACTTTGTTTGTGTGAGATTTCTTGATCCCCCGTCATACCGCGTCGCATCGCATCGCCGGCCCGCGCTTTTACATCGTTTACGCTGAGCGTTCTCTCTGTTTTTTTCTAGCTCGGTTCCTAAGGGTCGTAGCGCGATGTTAAATAGTCTATAATGTTCCTCGAGAATTGAGCTATCAAATGCAAAATTAGTATTTTTTTAAACAGACGTAGTTCCAGAAATTACCAAATTTTCAAACAAACAAATTTTACCTGGTTATAATAATAATAAATATTATTACCTAAATTATATTATATAATCTATAAATATTATAAATTCACTTTTCGTGTTTGTCTTTATGTCCGCGTTGTTATTCTAAACCACGCAACAGATTTCGATGAGGTGTTCACTATCGTTAGAGTATTTATTCCGGAAGGTATATGTGTATAATACGTTACATATATGTAAAAATTATCGATGTTTTGTCAAGTCATAAAACCCGTGCGGAGGAGGAGCAAGTCGCTAGTATTAAATAAATTAAGATTTACCCCCCGATTGCGATGGTGTTATAATTATTCCCATTATGTCTATGATGAGACTTTCGTTTCAATAACCCTCCTTTTAGAAATCGGTTAAAAATGAAAAAAAAATACTCACTAGTACTACACACTGCGTAACCACTAAACAAAAAAACGAATAACCTGTGTATTTTCATTGTTTTTACAAAATAAACTGAAAAAAGCAATTAAATCATGAACATCGAATATATTACGTTAACTTCTTAATTACAAATGATTACTTATCGTTTTATAATAAGTTCTTGATAAACACACAAGTTGATTAATGTATTTTAGATAAACATCTTGATGACTTTTGATTATAAAGGTACCTACAATCATGTATGGATGCATATATATAGTCGTAACTGCTAGACGATGTTTGGTACTGATAATGTGATAAGCAGATCGTTTTGTTTTGTCCGTGGGTTGTCACGTGGGGATGGTCGGTGGTTCATAGAGAATCTAGAATGTGCTGCTAAATGCTCTCGTGGTGGTTTCCCGGTAAGAAATAGACATTTACGCCCGTTTTCAATAGTACTTGGCCACATCTAAATGAATACCTAAATAAAAGCGCGCTGGATTTTCAACCTCCGGCACTGAGTCGAAGGCTGAAAATCCGGCAATTCGATAGTTTCGGCAATTCGTTAGATTCAATAGTTAAAACGGAAATTTTGATAAAGCTATAGATAAGGTAAGAACAATAAAAACGACAAACGTAAAAACAATTCTAAATTCAAAATTGTCTATCTACTTCCAACAAATAAAGCCAACGTTACACTCAATCCATTTAGATTACGCTGTCAAATTCGAGTCCCTCCTTCAGGTTGACATGTGTCCGGTGACCTGTCAAAATGTGTCGATTCGCTTGGACCTCTGTCAAGTCTCGTAGCGTGTCAAGTTTGAGGACTTGGCTCAAAGCAGAAGCTGTTTATGAAGAGGTTTTTTTTTTTAATTTATACTACAATCAATTTTTTTAAATGAAAACTTACTTGGGTGTGCCTAGCAATTTTTGGTAGGGGAATTTTGTGAGTTCGCGCCACCGACATGCTAATGTTAATAATATATTTACTGTTATTTCATAGTTTTAAGTTTTCACTTTTGTCGGCAGTTCCCATGACTACTTACCTATTTTTTTGTTTGTTTTTTTCTCGCCAAAGTTTACAGTTCGATGGCAAGATTAGCTGATTAGCAGATTTAGTATACAAACAAAGATTTCAAGTTTTCAAGATTTCAAGAATCAAGAGATTAGTAGATTAGCAGATTTAGTATACAAACAAAATTAACCTACTTTGCAATATCTTACGACATGCTTCTATTAGAGCAACCAATATCTTCACACTGTGCTGTCGCTACTTCGGCGTCGTCACCTCGTACTCGTTGACGTCACGTTCTCGGCGTGGTGGACAAACGTGTTATTAAAAAAAATGTTAGTTCTAATGTTGAAAGTTAAAGCAAGCCAGCAAGCAAATTGTCGCATATTTTCCCAAAGATAGTTTTTTTTTCTTATGTCCTTTGTTTAGTTTTACATAACATCACGCCTGAAGTCCCCGAAGGGTTAGCAGAGGTGTACCTATTCCTAGTATACCCACATTTCGTCAGCCACATGTTTAAGTCCCATGTAATAGGGGGCGACTGCCCCGTTGGTCTCGTGGTCGCAAGCGCGACTGCAGAGCGTGGGGTCCTGGGTTCGATTCCTGGGTCGGGCAAAGTGTTATTGGATTTTTCCATTAGGAATTTCGTAGTAACAGTCCGGAGTTTGGAAGTTGGCGGTGTGATACCCCCGTGCCTCGGAAAGCACGTTAAGCCGTTGGTCCTACGCCTGATCTCTCTCCGGTCGTGTCGGATTGCCGTCCCATCGGACTATGAGAGTGAGGGAAGAGAGAGTGCACGGACGTAGTTATGCTACAACGTTCCAATCCACAAGGTGGTCAAAATTGAGTTTTTCAGCCCAAGCTAGGTATTTTGGATCGTCCTATCTAGTGCTGAACACACTGACTCTCTTACGACAATAACTATTGAAATAATTAAGCGGTCTAAATGATAAAACGAACCAAAAGATCTAATTATAATCTTATAAAGTGACATTACATTTGGAACGTACTGTTTTAATTCGTTTTGGACTGAATGCAATAAAAATAAGGATCCAATCAACTTGGAACGTTTTAAAAATAACAATTTTAAATCTTAAAAAGTGACAATTCATTTGGATCGTACTGTTTTAATTCGTTTTGGACTGAATAACATAAAAATAATGATCCATTCATCTTGTTATATATTTTTTTTTTATTATCTATTTCTTCAAAACATTCCATGTACTTTATAATGTGTACGATAATTGGACGTAGTTATGCTACAACGCGCAACGTTCCAATCCACACGCAGGTCGAACTGAGTAAATCACGTTTTTGTAATTTTGTGGTACGCTTTTTTTTGGTAGTGAGTACAACTAAGTAGTATGTAGGTATCACTTCAACTAAATAAATAAACATTATTTTATTATATACTTGTCATTAAAATTTATTAATATTTCTCATACAAATTTTGAAAAAAAATGCACTTGAAACGTTTTTGAAAAAAGGCTTTTTGTATGGAAGTAGCTTTTAACTTAATTTGCAAAAACGATCCAATATCTGAAAATTGGTATATTTTGGTAGTTAATATATATTTTTTCTAAAACATAAGTATAACAATGAAACAACATTATTAAAATAATATTTATTAAGAAATAGTTGTATCAAAGCATGGAAAATCATCACAATTTATTCATCATCCAGATCGAAATCCAGCTCCTTACCAAATCCATCGACATCGTCAATGGCGTCATTAGACGCTTTCAATGTTTTATAAAAACTAAGGTAATCTGCTGGAATAAACTTGTAAACAGATCGTAAATCAGCCAATTTAGCTGGAGCAATGGGTTTCCCGTTAGGACATAACTGTTTCAGATCAGATCTATGTATAGTCGAAATCTCTCCTTTTGTCGTTTTTTTAATGTTAAGTTCGTTATAATCCTCATCAAGGGACGTTTTCATACTCATTTTAGTTAGTACTCATAAGTTTAGTACTCATAATCATTTATTACTATTTGCGCCTCGCGGTTTTAGCCGCATAATTCTCGATCCCGTGGGAATATTGGGATAAAAAGTATGCTATGTCTTAATCCAGGTCATGGTCTATCCATGTGCCAAATTTTAATTTCATCCAAATTCATTCAGCCGTTTTAGCGTGAAAGCGTAACCACCAAACTGACTTTCGCATTTATAATATTAGTTAGGATAGGATTAAATATGTAAACTAGCTTCCGTCCGCGGCTTCGCCCGCGTGGTATATCGATAAAAACCTATGTCCTTCCCCAGGATGCCATCGATCTCCTTGCCAAATTTTGTCGAAATCCGTTCAGTGGTTTAGGCGTGAATACAAACAGATAGACAGACAGAGTTACTTTCGAATTTATAATATTAATATGGACAGTTTTATGGATGTATAGATTAGTTTTTTTTTAAGGCATTGGAATTGGAAGTAGATCAAATAAAGTAGTACCTATTTGTACTAGGATCTTATCACTTGGACCGCAAAAAGCACCACCTGAGCCAATTGGAATACTAATGAAGTTTTTGAGTAACCCTCCCAAATGAAGGGATCCGAATTAGGAACCGGTTGTTCGAAATTTAATTGAATAAGTTTCAGAAATTAGTATTTTTATTTTCCTGATTAAACAGATCAATATTTTTACGGAAATCTCTTTAGAAATAAAAAAAAACTGGCATACCATCAATCACAGTCTGTTTCATTTTGACAGTTTAACAATATGCATTGCGTTATTTACGTTGTTGAGCAGATACATTTCCCAGCCTTTTCCCAACTATGTTGGGGTCGGCTTCCAGTCTAACCGGATGCAGCTGAATACCAGTATCTTACATGGAGCGACTAGCTATCTGACCAGCACAACCCAGTAACTGGGTAATACGATACCACTTGGCAAGACTGGTTGTCAAACGTTCGGGCTTCTAACGACCCGTAACGACTGCCAAAGATCCACGAATGACAGCCGAGACCAACGGCTTTCCAAGGCACAAAGACTCATTCATCATCTGCCTCTCATCATCACCATCTCTGCACAGAGACTAAAATACCAAAATGGCTGGAAAAGTTCATAAAAAGGACACAAAGTTTTGTAATAGAGTTTAATAAAATCAGAAATCAAGGATCGAGACAAGGAGTATCCTCTCCACTTATCGTCGCAAATTAAATGCTTGACTATAACATTTTAATGTCCTGACAGTTAAGAATATCATCCAGTGTTAGCTACAAAAATGGGAAAAATAGTAACGCTCGGGACATGGGGCCCGAGTGCGCGTCTCCTTTGTAAGGAAATTTCCCACCGACTGGTCGACACTTCACGTGAACAGAGGGCTGGCTTGTTCTTTGGCCAAAGAATTCGCATTGCCATTCAACGTGGCAATGCTGCCAGTCTTCTGGGCACGTTTCGGATGACAGCGATGCGGACTAATACTTCGACGTCAATGTGTTCTTTTGTTTTTATATTTATTGGTATAGTTAGTTAGTCCTTTTAGTTTTTTAGTTAATTAAGGGCTGATTTTACCAAAGTCAGATATCTTTTATCCGTGGAATAAAAATGGCGTCTGACAGTTTTTGTATGGAAAAACTGTCAAAAATTCAAAATTTATTCGCAGGATAAGACTTATACTCGGGATAAAGTTTGGTGAAATTCGCCCTTAGTATAATAAGTTACCCAATGTTATACAGGCTTATTGGTAAAATACAAACAATCTCTTAAGGAGTCATTGTACTCATCATTATGAACAACTTTTACTATTGGAACAAATATGAAATCGCGAAATAAAAAACAGCTGTTCCGTAGGTACATTTTGACGAGTTTTGCGAACATAAATGTACGGAACAGCTGTTTTTCGTCCACCGATTTTCATGCTGTTTTCACCAAGCAATGCAAATGGTTAGAGTGGTTCTCGAGGAAGGTATATAATTTGGCCGGTGAAGCTGCGGGCATTAGCTAGTATATACTAAGACTCGCGTGATAATCGCATTTGGTTAGGATTAGGATAACGCAGGAACTCGTTTTGATACGAAACACTATATTATCTCCAACAGTGTAGCACCGCCTTAAACGGCCGTTTTATAGAAAGTACATGTTTACTGTTTACTGCTTATTTTTACGAGCATTTAAAAAGCTCTATAAAATACATAGAATACGAATTGGCGATATAAAACAGTTGGGAGCGTGTTGATGTGAATTTGAGATATTTTCGCCGGTGGAGAGTTTTACTGCGCCCCGCGGTTTCACCCGCGTAAGTCTCGATCCCGTGGGAATATCGAGATAAAAAGTATCCTATGTGTTAATCCAGGTTATAAGCTATCTGTTTGCCAAATTTCATTCAAATCCATTTAGTAGTTTTTGCGTGAAAGGGTAACAAACATCCATCCATCCATACTTGCAAACTTTCGCGCTGTTAATATTAGTTAGATGAAGTTCATTTTAACGCACTGACAAGAGGCAAGCCTTATTATCTTAAAACCATGTTTGTCAGTTGTTTAGCTTAAACACGTTTTAAAAACGCCATTTATGTGTGAATTTTGACATAAGTCTGGCATTAGACACACTTTGAAAACATGTGTCTAAGTTTTTGTAGTAAGACCCAAATTGTCTAGGTACGGGTTGTCTTAAAAAAAAATTACAGATCTATAATTTGTGGTAGCGGATTTTTTTTTTAGTAAAACATGTTTGTAAGAAAAAAAAATTAATACCTGACTACTTAGATAATTGCTTCATAATTAGCAAAAAATTACAAGTGTTGTGTCTTCGCGCTTCTCTTTCCTTTCTACGCAGTCCGACAGAGACCTCGGTTTACCAGGCAGATATGAACCGACGTGTGGGACGGACTGGATGCGGAAGGCGCAGGACAGGGTGTTGTGGCGCAGCCTGGAAGATGCCTATGTCCGGCAGTGGACTGCAATAGGCTGAGTTGATGGATGAGTTTCTACATTGAGCTGGTAAATATCGGGTTTCAGATCGAAGTATAATATTTACCTAATCTAATCTAAGTTATAAATACAAAAATAAGTTGGTATTGCCAATAGGTATCAATACTACAGTACAATAGTTATTTAACCTCTGAAAGCAACCCAGGCAGCAACCCATTAGCAACCTTATTGGAACAAAAATAAAGATCACTTTGATTTTGGCAGTGATGCAAAATCAGAGATAAAATAACTGCCATAAGCTTATTTTCTTACAGACATTCAAATACAATTATGTTGACATTCGCTTAAACATACATTTCCTTGGTAACGACCTTGTCACCTGCCGTATAATTACACAGAGCATTATCTGTTGCGGTCTTTATCTTTGTTAAGAGATTTTCAAAGTGGGTCATGATTCCCTTAGCCTGACTGTACATTTGGAATATATTTGAATGCAGTGTTATAGTCAAATTGTCTAACTAAAGGACATTTTATTTTTAACGCAGCTTCACGCACGTGGCGGTTGGAAATATTCCCACGGGAACGACCACGGGAATAAAAACTATTCTAGGTCCTAACCGAGGTTATGGTCTACACATGTGCCAAATTTCATCTATATCTGTCAAGCCGTTTTAGTGTGAAAGCGTAACTAGCAAACAAACTCACTTCCGCATTTATAATATTAAGTTAGAATATTGTATCGAAATTGACGTCATTTCGTAGGTGGTAATAAGTTATCCTGATTGATCCATTACATTATCAAAAAATTACAGCATCGGTTGATAACGGTATAAAAAGGTTTGCTTTACTGATAACCTGTCAAATAATATATGATATTACAAAGCATTTAAAAAGTGTGCTCATCATAATACACCGACCCTTTTACGTCAACAAATTCAATGAATCGTTACACGGGCGGTCGAAATGAAGAATATGGTACAAAGAAGAGTGACAGGACTCCATGCAATCTTGGTGTCGCATTAAAGACTTCACGTACATTTGTACAAATACTCTCAAAAAGATATATATATTACATACATACACTCACCTTCCCATGAGGGTAGGCAGAAACTACAGAATGCCTACTGCTGCGATCCTTATACACTCCTTTTGGTATTCCAATAATTGGCATTTTCCATTTTGACCAATTTTGACAATCCAACATCATTCATTGCGTGATTTACGTTGTCAAGCAGACGAGTTTTTCAAACATGTGTAGCAATGGATTATCAATTTCTTACGAAATCGTCGGATTGTGATTGTAAGTATGTTACCCAATTGGAGTGCAGGTCAACCTAGAAATTTTGACAGGAATGGCCGAAATATTGTGTTTTATACTGAAACTAGCTCATGCCCGCGGCTTCGCCCACGTGGATGTCGGTTATTATATACTAAAACCTTCCTCGAGAACCACTCTACCCATTGGTGAAAACAGCATGAAAATCGGTGTAGTAGTTTTTGAGTTTATCGCGAAGAGGACGACAGACAGACGCGGCGGAGGACTTTGTTTTATAATATGTAAGGCTATGTCTGAACAGAAATCGTATCGTTTCATTTTATAGATAGAGCTTAGTTAGAATTTGTTTATCGAGATGTTTTATCATAGTTTTGCTAATGTATAGATAACAGAGCTTTTAAGTGTGTCATGTTAATGTAGTCCTTGAAATTATTCTTGTATTTGATGTGTGACTTATCAAATAAAAATAAGCTTTATTATGCGTACATTATAGTACATTACTGTCGCAGGCAATTAGGGCATTGATGGACGATCGTGAAAATGTGGGCCGAGGCGAAGCCATAACTAACCCTTTTCGGATTGTAAAAAAGTTAATTGAGCAAGGAAAATGCAGTATTTATACTGGCTGAATTTTTGAAACGCGGCAGTAACGGCTTTAATTGTCAACTGCATTCACACATTTTGGAAATATTGAAACTAAAGTTAAAAAAAAACATGACCACAACTAACAAATTAACATTTGAAAATTGTAAGACCATCTTTGCATTGTATAAACTCAATCTACTTTGTATTATATAATTGTATAGCACATGTGTGAGTATTATGTACTATAGACCATTACTACCATTTACCGGGTAATATGTCTTTGATTCAAACTCAAACTCAAACTCAAGTCATTTATTTCAAATAAACCAATTACAGGCACTTTTGAATTGTCAAAGGGTCGGTCAGTCAGAAAATATGAAGCTAGTTGCCCATTCCAAAGCGTAGTAGGTTCCTATGGAGAAGAACGGGCAAGAAACTCCACGGACACTCTTTTAAATCAGAATATTGTTACAATATGTTGTTTACATCATTCATGTTGGAATCATACATGTGAGTACAATGTAGAAAAACGTGCAGGTTAAAAGAGTCCGTAAATAAAAGATAAAACGATACAAAACAATTAAAAAATTAAAATAAATCAAAATAAGCCGTGGCAGCTAAGAGATGACCAGTCCCTACTGATGGCGCCCGTTCACGAACATGACGCATGGATCAGCACCATTCTGCTCAACCATTTTGAAGGGAACTTAATGATCCAACACACACGCCACCACTAGCGAGACATTAAAGTGAGCATGACATGCTTTCAGCCGCCAGGGCACATTCAAGTCAATGAAAGACGTACCTAGTAAATGGTAGCTTTAAAGTACTTAGGTAAGTACATAGTGCTCACACACATGTGCTATGCAGTTATACAATACTAGGAGACTGAATTTATACAATGTAAAGATAGTTTTTACAATCTTCAGCAGCTCCAACAATATTTCCGTATGCTAATCAATTAGTTGTTGCGCCCTGTGGAGCTGGACCAGCGCTGAGCCAAGCATTTTTGTCAGTGATGTAATCCCCCATTTATAATATGCTTGGCGGCATAGTGTGCGTTTTATACAAGATTTAAATTTTGTTTCATTCAGTTGGAGTATGTGGGGAGGTATTTTATTGTAACATTTTAAACAGTACCCCATGAAGGATGAGTCTACTTTAGCCAGTCTGAAGCCCGGTTGAACTAATTGGTCCCTATTCCTAGTCCTATAATTGTGTTTTTCACCTGTGATTGACTTGAATGTGCCCTGGTGGCTGTGAGTATCCCACTCAGATGTCTCTCTGATGGTGGCGCTTGTGTTGGATCATTTAGCTCCCTTCAAAATGGTTGAGCTGAATGGTGCTGATCCATGCGTCATGTTCGTGAACGGGCGTCGTCAGTTGTGACTGGACATCTCTTAGCTGCCATGGCTTATTTTAATGTTTGAATTGTTTTTTTTTTTTATTTAAAAAATACTATAGCAGGTTAACGTTTATTTTATAAATACTATTGCAGGGAACGCCCTTCATTAGATAACATACTGTATATTAACTGCTCACCATTTTATCTCCAACCAAGTGCAGTAGTTTAATAAACCAGTAGCAGGACAATCTGTCGCAATCCCACACTCGATAGATCTGTAGATGTTCAATTAATCGGCGGAGGCTGTGGCTGCGTTCCATGCATATTTATGATCTGTCTGTCTGTTCGTACGAGATTCCAACAATCACTCGTTGATCCGACTTGCTCGTTTATTTTGGGAATACATAACTGATTTATGGTGTTTACAGAAAATGACAGGAAGGGTATAACGGGTGTTAAAAGACGCTAAACGAAGCCTAAAGTCACTTGTTATTCCCATCAATGTATTTTTTTTTTGTTCTGAACCATTCCTGGGAACCTTCTGGTTAGAGATATTTGAAGGTCAAAGTTCCAAATTTTGTCAGACGTTTTATAAGATAGCAAGTTTTAATATTGTTATAACTTAATTTTATATATCCCCACAAACCCTGAACCGTTGCATGCACCCATAAACACAATGTTTTGCGTGCGTTACATCATCATCTGCCTAGCCTTTTCCCAACTATGTTGGGGTCGGCTTCCAGTCTAACCGGATGCAGCTTAATACCAGTATTTTACATGGAGCGACTGCCTATCTGACCTCCACAACCCAGTAACTGTGTAATACGATATCCCTTGCTAAGACTGGTTGTCAGACTTTCGAGCTTCTGACGACCCCTAACGACTCTCAAAGATGCGCAAATGACAGCCGGGACCAACGGCTTAACGTGCTTTCCAAGGCACGGAGGAGTCTCGGTATGTGAAGATGGTCACCCATCCACGGACCAACCCCGGCAAGCGTAGCTTAACCTGATGGATCGACCCGAGCGGCTGTTATTACTTAGCCACGAGCTCCAAAAATAACTAAATGTTACTTCATTTGATGTACAGAATGTATAGTTGATGGCTAATAATGGGTTTTTTTTGCACCGTGTATTTACTTTTACATGCAGTTTGACTTAATTAAGGTAGTATATAGCAATCTTGTTTAAGCTGATGACAATCGCTTCATATTTTAGTTCATTTGTGTCTTTCATTCGGCCATCTTTCTCGATGTGAAAGGTCTGAACACAACCGGAATCAAAAGTGAAAAACCGGCCAAGTTCGTGTCGGACCACGCACAATGAATGGTTCCGTACTTGGGATGAATTTATCCCAAGAAACATAACATTGTGGTTGTAAAATATGTTCTCTCATACGGAATGTATGAACATGTTTTTGCAACTGCAAATCGTATGTTGAACGATTCTACTCTCAGAGATAAGCCGGAACAAACCGACAGACAGAGACAAGAAATTTAAAAATCGTTTTTTTTATAGAAGTACCGTATATACTTTGACATATTTTATGCCTTTAGTAATAAGCTGTTATTTTGCCACACAGACACTTCAATTTTATTTATTTTTATGTATGTATAGCTAAACTAGCTTCCACCCGCGGCTTCGACCGCGTAATTCGATAAAAAGTAGCCTATGTCCTTCCCCGGGATGTCATCTATCTAATTGCCAAATTTTATCGAAATCCGTCCAGTGCTTTAGGCGTGAAAAGGTTACAGACAGACAGAGTTACTTTAGAATTTACTAGCTAATATTTTAGTATCTCTGTTCATTGGTGAAAACAGCATGAAAATCGGTGCAGTTGTTTTTGAGTTTATCGCGAACAGACAGACAGACAGACGCGTTGGAGGACTGTGTTTTATAACATGTAAGGATAATATTAGTAAGTATGGATAAGCAAACACAATTAGTCGGATTTTGATTGAAAGTGTTTTACGCAATTGGGCGAAAATAGTGAAGAGCAGTGGTGGCCCAATGGTAACGGCCGCGACTTACGAGTTGTAGGTCGTAGGTTCGAACCCCGACAGGCGCTTTACTGTGTGTAAATAATTTTATCACCACTGCTCTCAAAACCGTGAAGGAAAACATCGTGAGGAAACCGGCATGTCTTAGAACCAAAAATTCGAAGACATGTGACATCTACCAACCCGCACTGGGCCCGCGTGGTGGATTACGGCCCACTCCCTCTCATAGAGAGGAGGCCTGTGTCCCAGCAGTGGGAACATTATAGGCTGATTATGTTTTATGTTATGGGCGCAAAATAAAACTATAATAAAACAACAAAACTTACTATTAGATATGGTCATCCGACAGCCGATAGAAATATATACCTACCTACCAATTTCTACGTAAGTAATATATTATGCCTCAGGAAAAATATTGAAATACAGCACGGTCCACATTATGTCCATAAAATTAATATGCCCAGAGGACATTATTAATACACAATAAGCTTTATCAGTTCCTACGTGGGCTGGAAATCCCTTTCAGAATAAATAAATTCAGTGTCCATTTTGAATTTTCTCTGTAGGTAATGAATATTGAAATCGTCAATAACACTCATATTTTTTTCATAAAAAAATCAATCTGCCTAGCCTTTTCCCAACTATCTTGGGGTCGGCTTCCAGTCTAACCAGATGCAGCTGAATACCAGTATTTTACATGGAGCGACTGCCTATTTGAACTCCACAACCCAGTAACTGGGTATAATTTATGATACTTACCTATATAAATTTCCCCTTGGTAAGACTGGTTGTTTCGGGCTTATGACGTTCCGTAACGACTGTCAAAGATCCACGAATGACAGCCGGTACCAACGAGACACGGAGGAGTTTCGGTATGTAAAGATGGTCACCAATTCACTAACCCCGGCAAGCGTAGCTTAACCTAATGGATCGACCCGTGCGGCTGTTATTACTGAGCCATGAGCTCCTCAACACACCACTCCTCAACATTACACTACATAATAAATATTAGGATTTTTATTTAAGAGTATGAGAAACAGGGTGTAAAGTTCACTCATCCACCATAGAAAAGGGAGGATCCTCCGACCAGACGGGTGTTGTGTCTGGCGGGCAACTGCCCAACGATTGATGTTGGGTTCTTGTATATGTCCATTGCACGCTAAACTTTAATTGCGCGATGCAGAATTTATGTGACGTCAGGATTTTTGTATGACGTCAGGTCTTTGATGCGTAGTTCGCATGTGGCGATTTAGATACCGCCACAATATCAACATACCAGCTTATCCACTTCAAAAATATTTTACGTATTAAAATAAGCGCCTTTTAATACAAAGCTCCACTTCCGTCTACGCGAAAGTAGTTATAAACACATCATGCAGTTAGAATACCCTTTGATGCCCTTAAAGACTACTTTTCATTAAGGCACTGGAGAGTTTTTCTCGTAAAACCTTTTTTTATTTGAGTGTCGGGTGCACTTGCTTCTTTGAGGTGCAGAGCGTATGTTTTCGAAAAAAAAAACAGTTTAACTCCTATAGCTGGTGTTTTTATTTGAGGTTTAAAATGAGTAGGTGGTTTGTTGTGATATAGTTAATTGTGAATTGAGCGTGAAATTTGAGCGTTTATGATGGATCGATGGTAATTTAATTGATTTATCGTTTCGTACAATTTTAAATAAAATATACAATCTAACACTAACAATATGTACAAACGGAAAAAATAAATATAAAGGAAGAGCTAATTGCTTTATCGTAACTTTACTATTAAGAGCGTTCATTCTAAAAGTTGGCAACTTCGCAAATAACTGTCAAATATTTACCTGTTTTGATTAATTTAGTAATATTACTATAGGGAAATATGAAATATCGCTGACGCTAACTAGTGAACTAGTAATGTATTGCAATTATAACTGAATTGTAACTGTTTAGGTGTAAACAGACAGACAGACGAACATGGCGAAACATGTTCCTTGTTGACTACGAAACCCTAAAAAAGCATTTGGAGAGTTTCTAAATACTTTTTTTTACAAGTAAAACTTAATAATTATTCGGTGTTACGTTATTAATTATCATATCATGGTCAATATTTTAGTTCACTAGTTATTCATATTTCAAATTTCCATACAGTAATATTGCCAAATTAATTAAAACAGCGAAATATTTGACAGCTATTTCCGACGTTGCCAAATATTTGACAGCTATTTCCGACGTTGCCCTTGCCTACTTTCATAATACACAAATTATACAACAAAAACTTTCAATTATTGTTCAACTTCAGGGTGGCGATAATTTTGTAGAAAAATGGGCGAATAAAGACTATGAAGGCAAGTTTTGTAGGACTTGCGTTCAAGTGTAACTCAGGTAGTGCTGTTGCTGTGCTCAACCCTCAAAGTCTGTCACCATGCAGATTTTATACTCATATTAAAAATATAAATGAAAAAGATTCGTAAAAAATAATCATACGTGTTCAAGGAACATATACTCACCTACGGCGAGTACGTGTATCGAAATAGTCTGTCTACCTTTTGTTTTTTTTTTGAGGTTGGGAAATCATCCAATGACTTCTTCCGCTTTGGGCGGCGCGGAAGGGCGTGTCAGACTTTTACAGACTAAAACCCACCCGTGTTCCTTCAGTTGCTTGTTGCCAAGGTCCCGGTGTTTCTTTCGGAATTTCCCGCATAGTCTGTCTACCTACTGTTGGGATTTGTTTTTTCACGAATTTGATTCGAGTTTCAAGCTGAAAGTTGTTTAGTATGACGGGTAGCATCACCCCCTTAAAGGGTGCAGCTGTCTAAATCTAAAAGTAATAATCTACATCTTTGTACGGCACTGCTCTGATAGGCATGTTGCCGTCAGCAGGGCCGGTTAGATATTGACCGCCTTATTCATAGGCGCTGCTTAGAGTTAAGTTATGAGTTAGCAACTGTTTAACCGTACATTTTCGACGTTTATACGACTCTTTAACTTTGGGAAGCGTTTGTGAATGAGGGGGGTTAGTCTTTAATTGTGTTTCTGTACTTTGTATATTGTCATGTTATGAGTTAAAATAACTCGAAATAAATGTATCTTGTTTTTTTTTTGTCTGAGCAGTACTTATGTATTACCTGTACCTGGATATTTAGATGTTAATGCATGACATTTCGTAAGAAATACAAAACCTTTAATTTCACATACATTATACAGGTACCTTTCGTGATATTGTCAGTAACACCAAGGCGTTGCTGGCCTTCTTTGAAGAGCTGGGGGTGAATCGAATAGGCGATTTCCCACCCGTACGCAAAATACGCGCTTTTGACGTGGAGTTGCGGATACCAGTCCGTATTACCTATTACCTATTCACATACATACAAATAAGGTCACGTCTTTTTTTCTATCAGAATACCAGCGCTGCGGTGTTTATTTTTTAAATATCGTAGCATTATGCTGAGATAGGAGCCTTTTTGCCTTGCACAGGTCGTTATTTTGTTTATTTTAAATTGTTAGTTTTAAATTGTTGTTAGTTTTAAATTGTTCTTTTTTTTGTTGTCTGTTTAATTATGTATGTACTAACTTTTTATTATTTATTTTATTACTTATTGTTTTTCTTGAGCGTGTCCCAAATAAAATATTTTTATTTTCTTTCTTTCTTTCTTTTTGCCCAGAAATAACAAAGCGCAAAAAAACGTCATGAAACTTCAGAACTCAAGCAGTCGGTTTTCAACGAAACTGTGTCTTAAACCAGTTTTAAAAATGTATATTTTATAAACGTCAAAACCTTACCTCTCTTATTAATTGCAACATTTTCCATTTCCCTTTTGAAGTGACTTTCAAAACGCCGCAAAAACACCTGATACACTTTATTTTTCTTTCATTTCAGCTCAGCGAGGGCTTCCCCCATTGAAGGGGACTGGGGGCCGAGGGGGGGGAAATAGTGTGAAGTCAAAATAAAATAAAAGTGCCCAGAGTTGGTGCAGTGCGAACGTCTAGACGCCCTGACATCTGCTGCGAAACTTTGTGAGGCTTCGCGTTAAGGATGACGAGTTGGGACGCTTTGGGCCTTACCACAAAAACTTAGACACTTGTTCAACGCGTGACTAATGTCAGTTTTATGTCAAACTCCAAACAGAAATGTCATGTTTAAAAGGTGTTTTGGCTAAATAACTGATCGCACCGTGTAAAAATCAATGTGCCTAGCCTTTTCCCACTATGTTGGGATTGGCTTCTAGTCTAACCGGACGCAGCTGAATACCAGTATTTTACATGGAGTGTTACTGTTACCCAGTTACTGGGTAATACGATACCCCTTGGTAAGACTGGTTGTCAGACTTTCGGCCTTCTTACGACTCGTAACGACTGTTAAAGATCGACGAATGACGGCCGGGACCAACGTCTTAAAGTGCTTTCCGTAAAGATGGTCACCCATCCACGGACCAACCCCGGCAAGCGTAGCTTAACCTGTTGGATCGACCCGTGCGGCTGTTATTACTTAGCCACGAGCTTTAATCGCATCGTGTAAATTAGGCTTTATTGAGTAAGTATCTAATCTACCGTCATTACCGCGACGCACTCCGCCACCACGGGCATTCAATAACTAATGAATATTCACACGCTGCGACAGAGCGACTTTTTATTGAAACCTGACGATTATCCGTTTATGCAGAGCAGTGTCGCATATTGAGTATATTTTAATAAATTCACGAGAACTCGTTTGTTTGTGCCACTGCGGTTGAATTAAAAAGTGAAAATGCGTTTTTTTCTGTCTGCTGTCATCAAACTTACCTAAAACTCCTAAGAGACTCTAATGGCCTTTTTTTACTTGTATTTTTGAATTTCAAACTCTATTCTGGCAAAATTAAAGTTCTAATTACAAAAACTAACGTCAAACCCGACGAGTCTAAGCTGTCAATTTTGTATTAAGAACTTTACCATGATCTCAATAAAGTTTACAATACAATAATGAGCCCGCAGGTTTGGGCTGGAACTGAACTTAGAATTCGTTTTATAATAAAAACAGTTTTAGTTTTGGGGGAAACAAGATAATAATTATTATAGCAAAGTATCGCTCATGTCTAAGAGCACGGCATCGACAACATACAGTTAGATGCTTTTTTTACCTATTTTTAGGCTCATTATAAGCCAATCTAATCTAATCTAACTATCTTACTAATATTATAAACGCGAATGTTTGTAAGTATGGATGATGGATGGATGGATGGATGTTTGTTACTCTTTCACGCAAAAACTACTGAACCGATTTGGATGTTTAGTTTATAACCTGTATTAACACGTAGAATACATTTTATGACTATATTCCCACGGGATCGAGACTTACGCGGGTGAAACCGCGCAGCGCAGCTAGTCAATTATATAAATCCATGAGATTCATAAATACCTGGAAGATAATATTCATAATGCTAATGTTATATCAAGAAAAATATAACACAACAAAAATAAATATCTGTAGCGAAAAAATTTGTCTCAAAATTGATATTAGAGTCTTTCGTAGCAAATGTCGTAGCAAATGTCGTAGCAACGTAGCGCTACACCGTAACAAAATCAAAATAAAGGACTGTTCAAAGTGAGACGCGCGACGCGACTGCGTTCACTGATTGTTTTAATGAGAAGGAAGTCAGGCGACTATTCGCGCCAGATTGCACACCTCCATACAAGTTAGTTGACACAATCGGCGCGAGCGAATTTAGTCCAGCATCCCGCGCGGGATTTGTCTAATTTTGACCAGAGCTTAATTGAACGTCAAACACTAAACTACTTTAAACAATTTAAAATCACAAAATGAACAGACGACGTCTTTCATAACCGATTTTGAAAATCGTAAATAATTTTTTCGCCAAATTAGACATGCATATTAAAGTTTTTGTAAGAAATAATAAAAAAATGACAATGAAGGATTGTGTATATTATTATTTTTACTTATCACGCGAAGTCGCAGGCAGAAGCTATAGTCTTAAATCCTAATCCTAACTAATATTATAAATACGAAAGCGAGTTTGTTTGTTACGCTTTCACGTTAAAACGGCTGAACGGATTTGGATGAAATTTGGTACATGGGTAGACCTAGGACATAGCATACTTTTATCGCGATCGAGAGACTAATGCGGGTGAAACCGCGGGGCGCAGCTAGTAAAAAAATAAATACAGTTTTAAAACATTCCTCGATAACATTTTAAATATTAATTCTAATATTTAATACTTGTAATATAAATAATAAACAAACACACGAGGGAAATCAAGTCACATATTACCGTAACACCTGTCCTCAGTGATTATATTTCGACAAGGTTGTGACTCCGCCTAATTAAATTCTTATTAATTTTACAAGAAGGTTGTAAGGGCTGTAATGAAATTATGTTTTAAAAGGTTTAATATTAAAGGCGAATATCTTGTGTGTTATTATCAAGATAAAATGTGGTGGGTTTCTATAAAATGGTTTTGAAACCCCTCTTGAAGTCTATTCTGTACGGATTAGCTGAAGTGAGGTGGATGGGTGACCATCTTCACATAGGTACCGAGACTCCTCCGTGCCTCGGAAAGCACGTTAAGCCGTTGGTCCCGGCTGTCATTCGTAGATCTTTGACAGTCGCTACGGGTCACAGAAGGCTACATCAGAAGGGCGAAAGTCTGACAACCAGTCTTACCAAGGGGTATTACTCGTATTACTTAGTTACTAGGTTGTGGAAGTCAGATAGGCAGTCGCTCCATGTAAAATACAGGTATTCAGCTCTATCCGGTTAAACTGGAAGCCGACCCCAACATAGTTGGGAAAAGGCAGATTGATTAAGTCAAGTAAAACGTGCCCGTCCTTCTACTTCCCCCTAAAAAATTCAATAAAATCAATACCAAACAATTACCGTCAATAATTTCAAATACAGGGTGACATTCAGGAAAAAAAGGTTGGAGCACCAATCATGTCTTTATGCCTTTGACAGTTTGGTAATTGAAAGGTTTTTGAGTGGCCACCCTCGATCAAGGGCCCATTGTAGAATTGCGTTGTGTAATTTTAAATTCTATTGTTATGATCGTAGTCTCAAGTGGATTAGTAATTGGATTTGAATTAGACAGGTATATTTTGGGGTGAATTGGGATAGTTAGTAAATACCGCTCTTGTATGAACAGGGAAATCCTACTATCCTACTATAATTTATTATAAATGTGAAAGTTTGTTTGGATGTTTGTTCCTCAATCACGCAAAAACGTCTGAATGGATTTAGATGAATTTTGGCAAAAAGATAGTTTATAACCTGGATTAACACAGAATACTTTTTATCCCGATATTCCCACGGGATCGAGACATACGCGGGTGAAACCGCGGGGCGCAGCAAGTATTTTTTATATAATTGACACATTACGTCAATTTGCCGTGATATAGCAATTCGATACAACTGTAAATTAATAAAAATTACTTTATTTGTCTTTGTTTGTGAAATAAAATAAAGAAATAAGATACGTTTAAGGTTCTATTCCCTCAAACAGTGAACGTTCAGTGACATTTGACATTTTGGAGACCTCACGCTACACTAGCTCCTCTAGCGACGAATTCATACGCGATACCTCATTGTGAACGGTTTGAAAAAATACCTTTTCATAAATCACGATTTGGATATTGGTTTTAATCTTTTTTTTTACTATAACGACGTTTTAAAGACAAGAAATAATCAAATAATCAATTTTCATTATTCTAAAATTAATCATAATGAAAATATATAATTAACACTTACATTTTGTACAAAATTCACAATATTAAATTACTTATTTATACTTAGCCCCAGCCAAACTTCAATCTTAAACTTCCCAGAATATTTCTAAGCAAAATGAAATTCCTGATATAATTAAAATTTTACAACATTCTCTTGAAAATTGAACAACGTCAAAAAGGTAGCAATTTTAGAGACGCCATTACTAAAGTCCTTAATTCTTATCTTGTAATAGTATTCGTTAGACAACATTTAACAATGTTTGCCCCCGGTGTCGCTTCCCGATGCAGATTACACAGGGGTAACAGAGATTAAAAAGAATACAACACGCCCCCTGTGCAGTGTAGGGTTGTTCCTCTTGGGGGTGCAGAGTCGTCTCTTTTTTGCATTCATTTTATTAATACTATCAATTTCGTGAATTATAAGACTCATGGCTTTAGTTTTCGGGGTAATTCGTCAACTCGTCCTACATGCCAGCGGCTCATCTAAGACGACTTGTAGAAAATTAAAAGAACGTCCTAAACGGGCCCTAAGCATGTAGGACGAGTTGACGAATTATACAGTTTTCGGAATTAATAGTTTTCTTTTGTTTTTTTTTTTGTTTTGTGTTTTATTTGAAATGTAACTATCTCAGAATGAAATGAATAATTAATCCTATTTTATTAATTAATCTTTAACGTAGGTACTATAATTAATTATGTATGTTAACCCAATAATTATGATTATTAACTGTTTTGCTATATTATGCTGAGAATCAACAAACTTCAAAGCAACCACTGTCGTAATTTCTTTGAATTTGAATATCCAACAATACAGGCACAACACTAAAAGCCCTAATATGAACACCCCCGCCTTAAGGGGGCGATTCGATCGAAGGTGCCGGAGCTGTTTTAATAAACGGAAAACTGATTTATAGCTACGAAATAGGAATTTTCCGGAGGCACAACCGCTATGTTGCGGTGATATTGATAATTGCACAGTCATCCGAGCCAAGACTTGGGGGATGAAACTCGCGGGGTGAAACGCACGGGTGTCGAAAAGCGATTTTTTTTTCGAAAAAGATTTATGGCAGCAGCGACAGGGTTTTTTAAAAGAATTTTTCTCAAGATAAAACGTGACTTATTGCTATCTGATTTTTTGTGTAAACTTTTATTTAGGGAAAGTACTGTCGCTGATTTTCTTTCCGTTATAAAGAGGGGTCAAAACATGAAAACGAAGTGGGGTTGGGATCAGTGGTATCATTCTGAAAACAGACAACAGAAAAGGACATAATTATAGTGAACTAGCTTTTGCTCGCTTCGCCCGCGTGGAGGTCAGAAATATGGTATCCCACGGGAACGTAATACCGGGATAAAAATTATCCCATGTCCTATCCCAGGTCATGGTCTACCCATGTGCTAAATATTTATTTATTTAATACTTTAAGCACACAAATGTACAGAGGCAGACTTAATGCCATAGGCATTTTCTACCAGTCAACCTTTGGGTGATGCAGAGACAAACAGTGGTAGGTGCAATAACTAAAGATGTAGAATAAAAAAAAAACCAAATCCAAACCATTTTGGCCATTTTTAACCATTTTGGCGTGAAAGAGTAACAAACAAAGTCACTTTTGCATTAATAATGTTAATAGTTAGGGTATTTTATAGTGTTTAAAGATTTAACTCGTTTAATTCTGCAATGAACAACATAAAGTTCTTTAAAGAAGTGCATTTGGAGCACTCTGGACACTTACCCTCTTATTCATAAACGTTTCTTAAAGTTAAAGAGTCGTATAAACGTCGTAAATGTATGGTTAAACAGTTGCTAATTCATAACTTAAATTGAAGCAGCGTTTATGAATAAGGCGGTTAGACACTGGGGAAACAAAAAACTATCAGGACCTCCCCTTCAAACAGGCTTTACCTAAAACAGAAGCCCTCAAAAGCCTCCAGAGCTTGTATTTGATTACACATACCTTACATTTACTTACACAAATACACAATTCTATAGCGATTTTTGTGTGAAATAAAACTATTGCAACTTTGGTATAAGACCTATTTCATAATAGAATGGTTTAAAAAATACTATGTCTGCACCACTATATAATTTCTATCTATAAGATCGAAGAAAATCGCTTTTGAATTTCTTGTAATTGTAACCGCACTAGTACGCAAAATAGTCGCTTTGACGTGGAGTTGCGGACACCAGCCCAGCAGCAATCTAGTATTAGCTAAGGTGTTCGTGACTGTACACAGACTCAGCTAGGAGATTTACTTATTCCATAACTGAGTAATTTGTCGGTCGGTCCGTCTGTTCGGGCAATATGGATAGTTATGTCGCTGGTTGAACGCGTTCGATCCCAGTTTGCATAGCGATACGCTCCTGGAATGTGCAACCAAGACTGACGGATACAGGGTGTTTGAAAGTTGGCGTTGTTTTTAATAATAATAATAATAAATAATATTGAAATACAGCCTAGTGGAATCGGAAGTGCCGTACTACAGGTACGTGCCCGACCCAGTTCTCGAAAATGGAAATATCACATTGTACTGGGATCGATCCATCATCACTGACAGGACTATTGTTACCAATAAGCCTGATATAGTGGTGGTGGATCGAACAGAGCGGCGCGCAATGATCATTGACATAACGGTCCCGCATGACGGGAACCTCGTGAAGGCCGAGAAAGATAAACAAATCAAGTATCTTGACTTGGCTCACGAGGTTGTCGACATGTGGGATGTGGACTCTGCGATCATTGTGCCGATAGTCGTATCAGCCAATGGCTTAATTGCCAAGAGCCTCGACCAACACCTAAGGAGGCTCTTGTTGGGCAGCTGGATTAAGGGCTTGATTCAGAAAGCTGTACTCCTGGACACGGCTCGCATTGTTAGGAGGTTCCTCTCTCTGGAGCCCTGACCGCCGGTAGCTTGGACCCTGTTCCCGATACCGGTGGGCTACTATTTTTTATATTTTTAAATGTTTTATATATTTTTTTATTCTAATATTTAAAAATATAATTTATATGTATGAAAAATGAAATAAAGAATAATATATATGTATATATAAGATAATAAATAAATGATTTTTTTTGTTTTTTATATAATATTTTAAAATGTAAATATATAAGAAACTAAATAAATAAATGAAAAAAAAAATTAATGAAAACTCTCATGAAAACCGTGGAATGTTTCATAATTATTTAAAAATATGTGACACGTGACACATAACATCACGCCTGTATTCCCCGAAGGTTTAGGCAGAGGTGTATCTGCCTATAGTACACCCACATTTGGCCAGTTATGTTTAACAGAAGGCGTGCCTATTGCCATCAACCGGGCACAAATCCAGATTCCGGTCTGGTACTGAGAAATTTCAGATGGAAAAATCCAATAACACATAGCCCAACTCGGGAATAGAACTCAGAACATCATGCTCAGCAGTAGCGCTTGCGATCACTAGACTAACGAGGCAGAATTAAAAAATGGGGATTTTTTTATATTGAACCTCAAAAAACATGTTGGTCTTTTTGACTCTCGCTGATTTTCATATAACTTTCTTTTAAAAACTATCTGTGCCGTTAAAGTTGAAACTAAGTTAGGGCACCCCGACATATTAAGTTTAGAATGGTGATCAAGTACGCGTAGGCCACCGGGCGCTACATTTAAGTTAGTTACAGATACCTACTACGCGAGGGCACATTACAAAAAGACGACCCGGGAGTATCGATTAGTATTTATTTGAGGAAATTAGATGGGAATTATTTTGGGATTGCTTATATAAATCTTTAATCGTTTATTTAGTTCTAGTACTTGGGTAAGGCGTTAAGCGTCAAGCGTTAGGTTGAAAAGAATATTTTTAAACTTTACGTATATTAACAAAAAATAAATAATTATACAAAATCTTTTAATAGGTAGGTATTTTAATATTTATTATTTTTATAAAAAAAATTAAGTGACTTCATAAGTGACATCCTGTATAGGGGGTCAATCTATCGGTATGACCGTGGATGTCAACATGTCGCATACCAACTGCGGCCAGACGGCATTCATTCTCTTGGCATACCTGAATATTGCAGTAATAGCATTTTTTACAACATATACTCGGTATGTTTTCGACAGTTAGAAAATGAGGGTTTGCTTTTTAGTTTATTTGAATATTATTAAGACGCATTCAAATTGCGCATTTTGATGCCGTATGATTCTTTCTCTCCATTTTATACTTGTACATACTTAGATATTATTATTATTTTAAGACTATTAGCACAGATATTATAATACTACGTACAGATACCCAATCCCATACAAAGAAATTACACCACCCTATTGGCTATTGAGCTGGCTATTTTTCGTTCTCCATTTTTAACAGATGGCAGCATCAGCGACTCACTAATTGCCAGACACTGTAGTTTTTTAACGCCATCTAGGAGTCTTGCCTAGATACTACGCAAGACTCCTAGATGTTTTTCTTCCTTTTTTACGTTTTTTCTTCCTAGGTGTTCAATTTTTATATTTCTACGTAAAGTACTAGATCAAAAAAAAAAATTGTTTGATTTTCCTTAATGAAACGACATAAATGCAAGCTTAAAGTGTGTCATCACTTGAGTAAAACGCCATCTATTGCAAAGAGATCTCAACAAAATGATTAGCAGATGGCTACTTTATCATACTAAGGGTTCGAATTGAAGTAAACGGCTTTATTTAAGTTTTTTGTTGAAAATCCGAGATTTATGAGTGTAAATACATAAATCAGCATTAAATAAAGATGTTTTGATTTTTACTAATATTACCTCAGCCAAAATTTGTCGTATAACGCTTTTTAGTGATTGTTAATTTTATAAATTGTTACTTATGCTGCCATCTATGATTTTTTTTCAAGACTAATTATAATTTGTTCGAGTTGAGACCCCATGCTATTAGTTACAAAAATGTAGTTTGAATTGTGCATTGCATTTATATTTTGCTTTTTAGTTCATTTTCCGCCGTGAAAGTTTTATTAAAAGTAAAACTATGGAAAACTTTAGTCATGACAACTATTTATATAAGTACTTAAATGTCTCATTGGATTACGCAAATCAATACTATAAAAAATAAATAAAAATTTCAGGTAATATTAATATAACCCATCTCAGAAAATGTCCTTAAATCATTCATAGATAAATACAAAATAATCAAATACAACAATAAACAAATTCATTATAATAGTCTCTTACGTGCGACACTATAATTATGTAACTTGTCTGTCACAGCAGTGTGACTATAATACCTATTAAATAAGACTAAATAATATTATAATAAATATACGAAACATCCTGTAACCTAAGGACGTACGTCAGTATTGGATGTCGAGCAACGCAGCCTCGGATGACAGGATGCCGCAAACCGATCGGTCTGAATGACGTCTTCTCCTTGCACTTAATTAAGTGACAGATACATACCAGAAGATGCTTGTGAACACAGCTTTAGTGAAGGGTAGAATGAGCAAACGAACACACTGAGTTCAACGGAAGTTGACCGGAAGTTGAGTTAGAATTTTTACTGTACCTCAGAGTTCCTGAAAAAATACTTTTCTTCAAAATGCATTCTGAGTTTTAATTTTGTTGGTAATTTCATGTAAGAATTGACATTAACTTTTATTTGGTACATAAGTAAATTAAAAAAAAGAACAAATGCCTTATAGTTCATGAATAAGAAAAAAAAAACATTTTTATTTTTTGTTACATTTTACATGTAGTAAGTTAATACAATTTAGTGATTTAAAAGAATTGTTACATTCATTATTCTTACCAGTTATAGTAATAAGTAATACCTAATATTAGTTATAAAAATAACAATAGTTAAAAATGTATAAAAAAAAATATTTAATTAATTAAATTAGAATAAAAATAAAAATGCAATTATAAAGCATGCATGAACCCCTCAAGTAGTGAGGGTGAAGGCCTCCTCCAGAGAACACCAGCGCAACCGTACATATTTAATGTTAAAAGGTATACAACCAGCAGCGCAGCTATACCTACAGGACGTATAGCTCCATCTCTTTCCCACACTGAAGTAAAATAATACTGCTGTAAGAGATGGTAGTAGGCCCCCAGATCTCTGACGAAAGTAATATCTCAGAAAGGAATATAATATTAACTTACAATAACTCTGACGTCATCCATACGGCACAAGAAGTATCCAAACACCCCCCCCGAGACTCGTGACTTTGACGCTTATAAATTGACGTCACTTATCTCTGCGTCACCTGTGTCACTGAGCGAAACATAAACATACTTTTAAATCCAACAAAGACAAACCATTTTGAACCTTCGTTACTTAAGTTTGGGTTGAGTTAAGATTGGGGGAGTAACGTTACAAAAGTTCGAAGTGTTTGCCAGTTGTTAGGAGTATATTTAATGTTTAGAAAGTTAATAGAGTGTGTTCGATAAAGATTTTCATATTTAACCTCTTGTCGTGTGTCACTTTTGTTAGAGTTGGGTTATGGATCTTTGTGTCTTTCAGATGGTGCTGTTTGAGGTATAAAAGGATTATACAGAATAAATGAAAGCTAGGTGCATCACCCCCTTACGACTCAACCCCTTAGGACTTTTAAGGGGGTGAGTCGTAAGGGGGTGATAGTTGACAGCTTATTGAGCATTTTGAGCCATACTAGTCTTAGACGAAGTACTACCCAGTTACTGGGTTGTGGAGGTAAGATAGGCAGTCGCTCCATGTAAAATTCTGGTATTCAGCTGCATCCGGTTAGACTGGAAGCCGACCCCAACATAGTTGGGAAAAGGCTAGGCAGATGAGATGACTAGTCTTAGACGAAGTAAGAAAGGTTAAAAAAAAATACTCAATTTCTGACTGGTAATTTGCGTGGTTTGTCATTTTTTATATTGCATAAAATAGCCTCAATCATTCAAACCTTTTTAAAAACATGCTCAAAATACTCCAACGGGCGTCAAGTGTCACCCCCTTAAGAGGGCTATTACAATTTTTCTTGAATTTGAGCGTTTGACGCTAGTTTTGATGTGTGATTATGATTAAGTTATAGCCTCAAACTTAAAAAAAAAATATGTCCGAGGAAGTCTCATTATATATCTTGACAGTGTTTTAAATAAATATTTCAATTTGTTTACACAAATCAGTAAAAAACTTGTCTTTGTAAAGGATGTTTCATAAATTTTAACTTTTGGGCGTCTTTTGATGCTTTGTTACATCAAAGATACAGTAATTTAATCATTTATAAAAATTTCCATGGTACAACTGTATCTTGAACTTTGGAATGTATAAGTCAATTTTTTTATGTTTCATTTAGTAATACACCAAAAATAATTCCGTAACACAGATAGTTATTGACAATTTTTCGTCCGAAATTCTATTTTTTATCTATGAATTTACTTTCCAAATTTTAACAAAAAGTATTTAATAACATAGGCTACTATCTAATCTTGCTTGAAAAAAAAAATTAACTTTTTTTAAAGTAAAATAATATTTTTAAACAATTGTTGTATGCAATGCTAAAAATAACAGTAACACGAACTATAAATAACTGTAACTTAATTTATTTCAAAAGTAAAGTGGAAAGGATCAAGTTGATCACGCCCGGTTTGCATGTGTGCGTAGCGTACTTCAATAGACCCACACGAGCGCATCTTTGCCGCGCCCCGTCAAATTTACCTAAATCTGCACTTCGATTTTGTAATAGCGCTCTTAAGGCTTTGCACCCAGCTTCCAATCAGCGTGTACTAAAGTTACATGAGCGTCAAGAACAAAGTATAGTGAGGAAAATTGTATTTAGCTAAACTAGGGTTAGCGTCGCAGCATTATGCTGAGCGAAGGCCGTTCTCCGTGAATGTGACACATATTTTCCCCCAACTTGTCCTTTTTTGTGTTTGTGTTCTTTCTTTGCGTCATGTTTACCGCAAATGAACGTTTTTTAGGGTTCCTTACCCAAAGGGTAAAACGGGACCCTATTACTAAGGCTCCGCTGTCTATCTATCTGTCTGTCTGTCCGTCTGTCACCAGGCTGTATCTCATGAACCGTGATAGCTAGACAGTTGAAATTTTCACAGATTATGTATATCTGTTGCTGCTATAACAACAAATATTAAAAAACAGAATAAAATAAATATTTAAGGGGGCTCCCATACAACAAACGTGATTTTTTTGCTTGTTTTTGCTCGATATTGAAAATGACAATAGGTAGACGCTTGAAATATTCACAGAATATTTAGTTACATATTCACTTTAATAATAAATAATTAAATTAAAATAAAATAAATATTTATATAATAAACGTGATTTTTTTGCTGTTTTTATAGATAATGGTACGGAACCCTTCGTGCGCGAGTCCGACTCGCAGTTGGCCGGTTTTCTTTTACTTCATGCCACGGTAAAAAGAATATGAAAGAAAGAAAGAAAGAAAGAAAAATGCGTTTATTGGCATTGTCACACAAAAATACACCTTAAAACTAAAAAAAACAGAAAACAGTCATTACAATGCCAAAAGGGCCTCAGCTCAGCATATTGTCAGATGGCAACACACAGTGTACCACCTGACGCTGATTTTCAGCTGCAACCCACGAGAGTCATACGCTAGAAACATAATATACTTAATAAATTAAAAAACTGATTGAAAAGAAAAAAAGAAATACAATAAATAAAATATCTAATAATTGTGAAAATAAAAAATAAATAAAAAATATAATATATAAAGTACAGTTCTTTTTTTTTTTTTTTAAAGGCTACATTCCGTTTTGTCGGCATAATATATATAAAAACACACTCACAGGCATTCTGGAAACGTCGGGTTACACACACTGTTCTTAAAAGAAGATAAAATAAATTGTCTTATATGGCAGATATGTCGGCTCGGATATGGTCTGTTCCCATTGTATCTGATGAAAATGTAAACAAATAGATCGGAAAACGTACCTGTGGATACACAACATTTATAGTGTCACTTGCAAATTGATTGCTTTGACTCGATAATTTCGTGGATAATTTGAATACATAAACTTGAAATTCGATTTGTTCAATTTTCATTTGACAATTTAATTTAATTTTATAACCTCAGTATTTTCGTCGATGATTTTTCTAATTACAAATTGACACTTACCTATTTTAGCAATTACTGTTCCACTGCTGGGCAAAGACCTCCCTACTCTCTTTCCACCTCTTAAATTAACATTTTGAGGGACACTTAACGCCCATAGGTTAACATAACAATAAAACTTCTATTGTCTCGTTCAGTGTTCTTGAATTTTATTTGAAATATGGTGCTATGAAATAAAAGGTAAAAGTACAATATTCTTCGATGTGTTACTAATTCCTTTTAGTGAGTGTTTGCGTAAAAGGGTTTGTTTACACTATTATAAGATACTTTCTGAACAGATTATAGCTATTCAAATGGGTCGGAAACGTTGTGACTACTTAATAGGACTCTTGTTTACGAATCGACACTAGACGCTGTAATGACGTCTCTCAAACCCTTATTAAACTTAGGTATCCCACGTGTAAAGATATTGGAAGTCATATCTTATACGACAGCTGTTGTTTAAACACGACTGTACAGTCGAACAAGCTGCAGATATCTTGCAACAACTTTAAACAATTTTGTGAGTGTTTTCAGTTTAATCAACAATCCATTTTACGTCACTCTCTTAAGCCATAGGCTCAAAAAGTTAAATTACACACACAACGAGCAGTGGTGGCCCAGTAGTAACGGCTGCGACTTACGAGTAGTAGGTCGTAGGTTCGAACCCTGACCGGCGCTTTACTTTGTGTAAGTTATTTCATCACCACTGCTCTCAAAACGGTGAAGGATACATCGTGAGGAAACCGGCATGTCCTAGAACCAAAAATTCGAAGACATGTGACATCTACCAACCCGCACTGGGCCCGCGTAGTGGATTACGGCCCACTCCCTCTCACAGAGAGGAGGCCTGTGTCCCAGCAGTGGGAACTTTATAGGCTGATTATGTACACACCCAATCAAAACGAATTTTGGCAGTGTAGCGGAAAATGAATATATATTTTGCCTGTATACCAATTTTGCAAGAAATTATATCGGATATTTCCAACCGCCACGCGGGCGTAGCCTAGGCGCGGGGATCATTCGACATAACTGAATGCCACTATTCAGCCCACTATCATAATCAGTATAATGTTCCCACTGCTACCCGCTACTTCATCAAAATCGCTATCTAGAGATCAACAAGTCATCATCGTTTTTTAGTTACTTAAAATTCACCTCATGCACCACAACTTCTGTGACCGACACTAACCCATCAGTCAATTTCATAGAAAATGAACTGCAAATTTTCGAATACAGAATGCCCCCCGTCGGGAATTCGGGCAGAAATTTCAATAGCACGTGCATCATTTGGAATCGTTCAAATATTTGCAACAAGAGAGGGGAGCCCTTGTTTAGAGGTGTCAGTCACACCGGGTTAGTGTTATAAGTTACGGGCGGTAGCGTCACAAAAAGAAATAAAACCTATTTTATGGCCCATAACATTATAATCACGCCTCGTTTCCCCGAGGGGTTGGACAGAGGTGTACCTACAGTACACCCACATTGCGCCTGTTATGTTTAAGTCCCATTTAATAGGAGGCGAGCCTATTGCCATAAACCGGGCACAAATCCAGGCTCCGGGCTGCTACTGAGAAATTCCAGATAGAAAAACCCTATAACAGTTTGCCCGACCTGGGAATCGAACCCATGACCATGCTCAGCAGTAGCGACCACTAGACGGACGAGGAAGAATTTTTTTTGCCCAATACTAGGGAAATGTCTCCTTTTTTCTTTCACACTGCTATACCTATACAAAAAGGACCGCCTCCATAGCCGGCCGGCTATGCGGCACCTCCAACGGTCTCCTAAGCGTGTTCTCAGATCGGTGGGACTCCCCTCTGCTGCACCACTGGGTAAGAATCCATACCAGTGTATTATTTTTGGTGACTAACATTTTAGCTTAAGCACTAGTTTTTTTGGTCAAGTTAGAGTTTTTAATTTTGTTTTTTTTATTAGTTCAGTGTCATAAGATCTAATCTAACTAATATTATAAACGCGAAAGTTTGTAAGTATGGATGGATGGATGTTTGTTACTCTTTCACGTAAAAATGGCTGAATGGATTTGGATGAAATTCGGCAAACAGTTTATAACCTGGATTAACACATAGGGTACTTTTTATCCCGATACTTCCACGGGATCGAGATTTATGCGGGTAAACCGCGGGGCGCAGCTAGTCCATATACTCGTATAAATCATTATTATTTCTTATACCTAAACCTTCTTATGTTTACAAACACTAGAATGAGGTCGGTGTTTCCTGTATATTGTAATTATAGATACTCATCCATTTTGAAATATACACAACTTTTCAATCCTCCGCCTTTTAATTGGACCAAACCAAAATCGGTGGCACTTGCACAGGGGTTAATATTGGTGGAAAAATGTATGGTTTAGATTTTTTTTATAAAAACCCATCTATTCAGAAGGGGAGACTCAACATTCGGGCGTTAAAAAATGGTGATCATCCCTTTGATATTGGGATTTCGCAAATATTTTTTTATTTTTTATTTTCTGTAGAATTGAGGAGAGACGTACACAATGTTGGTGTATCGGTGATCGTTAGATGCAATTTGTCAAGCAAGTTGAAGGCTTTCCGTTGGCAACATGACTCTTTTTGTTGAGGGGCACAATACTTACAAATATATGGGATTTTATTTTCAGCTTTGAGGTCTATCTGAGTGTAATACAGCTTTATTTCAGTTATTTTGTCATCACTCGATAAATTGATGATTTTTTAGCTCAATTTTATTGTTGTATGATATTAAAAATGTTACATAACATCACATCACGCCCTAAATCCCCAAAGGGTTAAGCAAGGGTTGTACCAATATTCCGACAGTTATGTTTTAAGTTCCAAGTAATAGGAGGCGAGCCTTTTGCCATCAACCGGGCACAATTACAGACTCCGACCTGCTACTGGGAAATTCCTGATGAAACAACCCAATAACACTTTGGCCTACCTGGGAATCGAACCCAAGACCATACTCAGCAGTCGTAGAAATATTATGCAGATGTGAGTCCTCACAAACGAGAAGTTTATTACAAATACAACTTGATTTCACTAGACTTTATTTACTCTTTTTCTTTACAACAATAGGCATTGGATTCCAGTAATATTTCTCATACACTCTGTCCCAGAATTTGTAGCGGTTTGCGAACAAATCCTTCTTTATTTTCAATTTGTTACTTATTTCCAAATAGTTTGGTTCATCGATTGTGTACTTTGGCCAATTCACGTCAATCAGTAAACTCTCGTATGCTGTAGGATTTCTAAAAAATGAAAATTTATATTAAAAAAAAATCGTCTGGTTAGAGAAGTAGAAAAGGGTAGCCGAGCAATCTGGAACTGGCTAATGTCGATATTATGAAGTTTTTTTTAATTTATAGTTATTCTATATTATATTATAATGTATACATTATTATACATCTAACACTACAATACTAAAATATGTCCAAGTAAATAAAAAAGAGGGGGAAATAATCACTATAGTGCAAAAAATTCGTCCGCATCGCTGTCAGCAGGAAAAGTGCCTAAAAGGCTGGCAGCATTGCCATGTTGTATGGCAATGCTGATGATGATGCTGATTCTTTGGCCGAAGAATAGGCCAGCCCGGCCTATTCTTCGGCCAAAGAATCAGCACGTGGTCACGTGAAGAGTCGACCAACCGCTTGGCGATGTCTTGATAGACTAAGTGAGCACTCGAACCCCATGGCCCTAAGGTGTTAACCCCAAACGTGAATTAGAAGTCGAGTATGATTAATTATTTTCGGTCTGTTTTATAATGCATTACCTATCGGGAAATAGACATAATACTTATACTGGGGGTCAAGTCTACTAATTTACAAACTCTGCTCTATTAGTCAGTTTCTTGCGCCACGTCTACTACCCCGCTAAGGTACGTGAAGTAAGGGCGTTTCGTTATGTAATGTTGACGTTCAAAAATGCTGATTCTCAGTCTATTTTGAATTAATGACTTTTGACTTTGATTTTGAAATGTTGCAAAAGTTCCTCTATTGTGAGTTTTTGGCAGATTTGTCACATAAAATCTGTCAAACATAGGATCCCATATATCATACAATAAAGTTACTGTTTCGTAAAGGGTTAATAATATGGCCAACTTACTCATATTTAACAAAATCAGTCCACATTGTTGTCATTCGGTCTCTCGTATCCATATCCGAAGTTTTCGTGGTATATTCAAAGAAATCCAATATGTACGCAGTTTGATCTCTATGGCTGGCTCCTTTTACTTTGTCCATGAAATGATGCTTAAAACTTAACTTTCCAACGTACGAAAATTCATAGAGAAAGACTGGTCTTTTAGACTTAAGAGCATGCAATTTAGCTGATTTCATTATAGCATACTTGAACATTGAATCAGAGAAGTAATCTATGTATTCTTGCACTGTGTCGTGACTAACTTCTTCATCTTTAAAATATTTTTGCTTTATTTCTTTGATGAAAGCATCCCTTGATTTAACATTGTCAAAAGCCAAATCTGCTGGTAGGAAATCTTCAAATTTCTCATTCATCAAATCACTCCATTGGCTGAACCTAACAGTTCTACTTATACCTTCCATGTTCGAAAAACCAGTCAACAAAGGAATTTTCTCATAATCTCCTTTATGGAAAGTAATCAAAGGCGACTCTGTCAGAATGGGTTCAGAATTTCCAATCACATTCTCGATGCACGGCGCTAAACCAAAAGTGGAGTTTGTCAAGAAGAAATTCTTGCTTTTAACAGCTAAGTCTTTGATCGGTGCGTTCAATAAGAATTCATTCAAGTCCTCAATCTTTTCCGTGTTGTTATAACCCATAGATATTGCCAAATTCTTGGCGGTATTTATTGGATCCCTGCTTATTGCGAATGGAGACAACGCGGAGCCACTATCCAGTATTAGTTTATCTATTAAACCGTTCGCTGCTTTTGACAAGGCTAGTATTTCCGCCATGCTGCCACCAACACTGAATCCTGCAAGCGTTACCTTCTTTGGATCTCCACCGAATTTGCTAATGTATTTATTGATGAATTTAAGAGCAGCCAGTTGGTCTTTTAACGCTGCATTGCCAGGTATCTCTTCAGTGCCTAGACATGCGAATCCTTTGAAACCAAGTCTGTAGTTAAAACTGACAACTATGACGTCATGTCTGGCTACATAGGTGAACTTCGCCATGTTACCATTGCCACCTGAATAAGCTCCACTATGTATGTAGACCAGGACTGGTAGTAAATTGTCTTCACTGGCAACTATTGGAACAAAGAGGTTCATGGTCAAGCAGTCTTCTACGCCATCAAGAATAATATCGTCATCTTCTTCTTCTTCAAAGAGGTAGACTTGTTCGCAACCAATATTTTGGATTTTAGCGTCCATGATACCTTCCCATGGTTCTACAGGCAGCGGAGCCTGGAATCATTAAAAATGGTTCAGTAATAAAACGTCTATCAAAAAGAATTTAGAAGTAAATTGTGCTACAATGGGAGGTAACAATATAAAGAAAGAAAGAAAGAAAGAATAACGTTTATTTGGACACAGTTCGTGAAACACAAAATACAAATAACAAAATAAAAAATGTTTTGACAACAATAGTGTGCTCCTCACGGCTGCGCCAAAAAGGTTCATTTCAGCATTAATGCCAGACAGGTACTGTCTGACGCTGGTTTTCTAATGAACCTTTAGTGACAAGTGACGGGAAGTACAAACAGTTTCAACATACCCAATAAATATTTTAACCATTAGGTACCTATTAATAAATAAGCTAGTAAAAAAAAGGAATAAAAAAATAAATAATATAAGTAAATACAACAAGAACCGTCTCAGCAAACCCTGTTTAGCGATTAGATCAATCAATGCGTGCACTATCACTACTTCTCATGTAAGTTTATGTCTGTTAAAACAGACAAATCAAATATTTAGTGTTTAGGTTTCCCTTTTATTTATTTCAAGAGCGATTAGCTGAAATTGGCCAATTGTTCCTCTTATAATGTATGTGGCAATGAACATAGTTACATACAGTCTACCTCGTAATTGCGTTATCTTCCTAAGGTTGTCACTTGTATGTCATAAACCGACGATTTCTAATTTGTCTATGAGACACTAATATACATATTTGCAAACTTAGGCTACGGTTTCCTAGAAGAGCGGCCATAGCCACATAACGGTTGCAGTGACGATTGTCACCGTAAAGTCAAACACCAGTGTTTGACTTTACGGGTGTCAAAAAACACTTTCTACGAAAACACACCAACTTCATAAATAACGTTTCAGTGACGTCATTCGCCGGTAAATTGCGGACGCCATGTTAGGCCATCGCTCATGCGGGCTTGCGGACGGCGAGCAATGGGTAGCTCGCCGTCCGATCAGGACCAGGCCCGGGTCGATGGCGCGTCGTGTTCCACGCGCGCCTCAAAGAGATGTCAGCACAATTGGCGGGGTCCGCCAGGACCGATGCCTGCCAGGGTTGCGGGTTAGTCCGAAAGGGATACCGGGACCTTGGCAACAGGCAACTGAAGGAACACGGGTGGGTTTTAGTCAGTAAAAGTCTGACACGCCCTTCCGCTCCACCCAGAGCGGGAGAAGTCATTGGATGATTTCCCACCCTCAAAAAAAAAAAAAGGCCATCGCTCATCAAGGAAACCGTAGCTTGATACAAGTTCAATTTACTGGCGATTGTTGCCAAAAGTGGTAAAGCAGTTACGAGGTCTGCTATACATACACAGAAACATAAAAATATCTACTAACCTTAAACATATCCCTTCCTTTCGGGGCCGTGGCATACGGCACTCCGTAGAACTCGTAGAAATCTCCTTGCCAGTACTTCTCTCCCCTCAAACCCCCTATATCTAACTGAACTATCCTCTCATCTTCAGCAAAAACATTTACTATTAATAAAACAAATAATATTAACCGAAACATGTCGATCGGTGTCGAAATAATCGTCAAGTACTTATCGATTTCGCGCTGCACTAGATAAAACAAGATAATGAGTTACATAAAATTAATTATCTGTTAACGATAACAGTGATTTTTGATAATGAACCTTGACACACAAATAATATAATAAATAATTATATGGCTAATAAAATAATTAAAATTACGTTTATGATACTTTGAACAAATCTGGGACCACGCACAATGAAGGGTTCCAGAGTTGGGATGAATTTATCCTACTTAGGGCCGATTTTATCAAAGTTACCTTTTCCGTGGAATAAAATTGTTGTCAAAAATTCAAAAATTCGCAGGATAAGACTTGTACTCGGTATAAAAGTTTGTTGAAATTCGCCCTTAGTAGTGATAGTTTTCCTTTTAATTTCGTTATTGGTACTAATAAGGGTTCCTTATGTACTACGGAACCCTAAAAA
Organism: Lithophane socia; assembly: GCA_947522985.1. Lineage (NCBI taxonomy): Eukaryota > Metazoa > Arthropoda > Insecta > Lepidoptera > Noctuidae > Lithophane > Lithophane socia. The sequence continues at coordinate 12,920,437 of OX383270.1, read as the reverse complement.
TCGGAATAGATGGCGAGAAATCGAAGACCACGACCGCGCTGACAAGAGTGCGATGAGGAAGAAGAGGTAACTATAAATATTTAAACTAGACTTTTAACTTAAACTCTCAAAGAAGGTTCCTTCATTTCCGAATATTACCTAACTTCATCTTAAAGAAGTGTATTACTGAACTATTCCATTCGCCTACACCTAAAGATGTTCAATCTAGAGATTTCGGAGTCAGATTAACGACCGTGATAAGGACACAGTGCTGCGCTCCAAAACACAGATCGCCGACGTCACCAAAAACCAGCCAAACACAACATCGATGTCCACAGACGTTTTCTGGGACCCATATGGCCTCGAGGCAGACCCAGGTGAGAAAGGAGAAAGGGAGGCCTCCCTTTCTACTTGCCCAGACCTGCAGTGCAGCAGTGGGACAAAAAATAAAATAAATAAATACACCTAAAGTAACCAAATACCGCGATACTAAATACAAAAATAGAATATATTAGGCACGGAAATCGCAAAGCCATGCTGCAAAATATATTATCATAAGATATCCTATACGGGCACATTTCTTGCGTCCGGTGGCCAAGTGTTGTTGCGGGGCCGTTTTAAGTCGTACGATTTTCAAAGTCGCAACGAAGCAGTTATAAAATAAATATAAATAAAATCCTTAGTTTTATTTTCCTTGCACTGTTATTCCTTATGTAACTAACATACTATATCAACTAAGTTTGTTATTTTTTTAATTTAATTAAATCTCTGGTGTACAAGGACTTCTATCGATAGCGGTAAAAGCCTCCTCCAGCCGTTTCCAAGCTGTTCTGTCTCTGGCTATACAGGGTTGTTGGTAAAACACCAACAACCTCTTAAGGAGTCATTGTACTCGTCGTTATGAACAACTTTTACTATGGGAACTAATATGAAATCGCGAAAAAAAAAACAGCTGTTCCGTACATTTTGACGAGTTATGCGAACATAAATGTACGAAACAGCTGTTTTTTTTTCGCGATTTCATATTTGTTCAGGAGCTCGTGGCTAAGTAATAACAGCCGCACGGGTTGATCCATCAGGTTAAGCTACGCTTACCGGGGTTGGTCCGTGGATGGGTGACCATCTTTACATACCGAGACTTCTCCGTGCCTCGGAAAGCACGTAAAGCCGTTGGTCCCGGCTGTCAATGGTGGATCTTTGACAGTCGTTACGGGTCGTCAGAAGCTCGAAAGTCTGACAACCAGTCTTACCAAGGTGTATCGTATTACCCAGTTACTGGGTTGTGGAGGTCAGATAGGCAGTCGCTCCATGTAAAATACTGGTATTCAGCTGCATCCGGTTAGACTGGAAGCCGACCCCAACATAGTTGGGAAAAGGCTAGGCAGATGATGAGTAAAAGTTGTTCATAATGAGGAGTACAATGACTCCTTAAGAGGTTGTTGGTGTTTTACCAATAACCCTGTATACTCTGTTCCATGGTCTGCCGGCTGTTTTTGCAATATCGTTGCTCCATCTTTCGTCTTATTTAAGGACATTGAGAAGATTTTCCGGTGTAAGATACCTACCCTAGAATAAATATAATTTGACTTTCTTTTTTACTATTATGTATTTTTAACTTGCACTTTAATTACCTACATAGTTCTTGTAGTACATAGTTTTATGTTTAACTAGCTTTTTCCAGCGGCTTCGCCCGCGTGGATGACGGCAAATATCCCCCGGGGACTTACTTTCCGGGATTAAAAGTACTTTTGGTGTTCATTCAGGTTAATAACTATTTTTGTGCCACATTCAAATCTGTTCAGCCGTTGTTGCGCCAGTCTGGAACACATGCAGACAAACAGACAAACGGACAAACGGTGCTTCAAACATATATTTTCATTCTTTCATGATATGCGTCATCGCCTCAAAAGAGCTGCCACACACACGACAGTCGTATCGTGTCCTCTAAAACGGTTACCTCCCCCTTTTTATGCTGAATATATTCGGTTTAGTAGGTTTCCATGTAGACCTGCATAAAATATGTTATTCTCTCTCACACCTCGCCGAGTGGCATTAGATATTATTTGTGTGTTGCGGACGCTTAGCGCTGTTTCATATCCGACGTACTATTTTTGGAACATTCAGAAAATAAACAGTGTAGCCTGTCATTTTTGTGTTAGGAAAGGTGCCGCTCGTGGCATAGCTATTGGTGCCATTATGCCAAATTGGTGCTATATTTGACGGCACCGCGAGCATTCGTTTTGCGCTTTTTTGCAAACATTCCTTGTGCCAGCTTTTGTTACGCAGCGAACATTCATGAACTCCCCGCCAGCGTCTGTGTTCCCACGTATAACCCGTCAGCTTTCAAAGCAAGAGTGAACATGCATCTTCTGGGCTTCCTCGTGCCATGGTAGACTTCCTCTATCGCTTGCCACCAGGTGAGATACAGGTCAAGAGCAAGCACACCTCGCAAAAAAAATATTTAAAAACTTTTCGTTTCGTGAATGAATATTCGATGCATAAGTACACCTAAGGTCCACAAGGTGGACCGATGACCTAGTGAAACCCGCAGGAATTTGCTGGATGCGAGAAGCACAGAACTGGTTGAAATAACGTTGCTTGGGGGAGGCCTATGTCCAGCAGTGGCAATGTCTTTCAGCTGAAATGATGAGGTATCTAAAAATTCTCGTAACGAATGCTGGCGGAGACGATGATCTCTACCAGCATTCATTACGAGAATTTTTGGTGTGTATCGTAAGAAGAATACCTACCGCAAATTCTTCAACTAGCAAAAATAAGAAGTTGAAAGAAAGAAAAATAGGTTTAATTGTCACGGAAACACGTGCATACAAAAAGATAACAGTAATCAGCAATATTTACCACAATATATCTAAATACCATTAAAAATAAAAATAAAACATGAGATCACGAGTATAGATAGATAATCGGCAGCTGCACGTCATGACTGTGACAAGAAGGCTTCCACTCAGCATGATGCTGCGCTATGGGGACCCACAGCACAGCGCTGATTTTCAGTGGTCACCCGAAAAAAGACGTACGGAAATCAAGTCGGGTTCCACCATTTTTACATTTAATAAACAGGTAATAAAGTAAATAAAATAAACATATAAATAAGTTGCGAGATAGAGAAGTGTGGCGGTATCTACATCGCCACATGCGAACTACGCATCAAAATCCTAACGTCACATACCAAAATCCTGCATCGCGCAATTAAAGTTTACCGTGCAATGGACATTATTATAAGAACCCGACATCAATCGTTGGGCAATTGCCCGCCAGACACGACACCCGTCTGGTCGGAGGATCCTCCCTTTTCTATGGTGGATGTGTGAACATTACACCCTGTTCCTCATATCCCTAAAGAAGTTTATAGTGTTTTTCATCTAGGTTGAATATCCAAGCGGAGCTGCGGCGGGCCGCTAGTTGGTTGATATCAGCACTGAGAAACAACTATCTACATCTGAATAACTTTCGCTCAGGCATCCAGTTCTGTTTATAAAACAGTTTATTGTTCGCAGTGAGATCAGTACAGAACTATAGAGGTTTCAAATTCTATATGTTGGACCGCGTTCTGCGGCAATGTGAGAACTCTCAAAAGTTTTGTTTGAGTTCGGAATATATGTAGTGGTGGCAGTAGTTTTGAGTCAGAATGCAATTCATATTCAAATAATATGATAATTTTATGGATTATAATTATGTTTCAGAGTCTTCAGCATAGATAATTAGCCTTTAGCATAGATAATGATCCCACACAGGCCATGTCTTCGAGAGAAAGTGGACTATTGTGGTTAAGAATGTTTCAGATGCTCTAATAGTCATAAGCATAATCACCCTGTAGTGTTCCCACAGCTGGGAAAATGACTGTTGACAAAGACCTCATTTCAGATAAACGGAAACAAAAACCATTTTTCGGACACAAAAATCATGTAAATTTTTCAAACAGCCACCGTAACAATTCTATCACCGAAAAAAACAGTTTTCCCCGAAGGATCAAAGTGAATGATTACTGTAATTAAAATCAAATTGCTGCGCAGTAACACGGTATAATTAAAAAATATAACCCAGTGTTAGGTCGAAATTTATCCAAGCGTTGTCTAATTGGTCGAAACTGTAATTTCCCGAAGGACGATTTGGTGTAAGCGAGGAACTGTGATCGTGTTTCTTTACGTACTTTCTTGGTCTAATGAGCTGACGAGTTCAAAAGTTAAATTGTATTGAGAGTTTAAGCTAGACAACTGAAACTTAGTCTGTTTTATCTTCTCTCTAGCATTATCCAGGCCGAACACGAGGTTTTAAAATACGGCGAACCATGGAGTTTCTAGCCAGCTCTTCCCCATAGGAAATGACCAATTGGAACTGTGCACCTAGATTCTGACGTTTCATAAGTGCCCATGTAGGTTTATGTGAAATAAATTATTTTGATTTAAAAAATAAATGAAAAGTAGTTGTTTATTTATTCAGTTATAAACCTTAATTATGTACATTATACAAGCTAACACTAAATTATCAAAGGGCATCAAAAAATTCGTCTGCATCGCTGTCAACAGGAAAAGTGCCCAAAAGGCTGGCAGCATTGCCACGTTGTATGGCAATGCTGATTCTTTGGCCAAAAAATAGGCCAGCCCTCTGGTCACGTGAAGAGTCGACCAAGCGTTTGGCGATGTCTTGAAAAACCAAGTGGGCACTCGATTTGATTTTGTTTTTGGCTCGTCTTGGGAGTTAAGTTTTACTACTTATTAAAAATCGTCGCGCGAATTCGCGATCCTCGTGTTAATTTGTCACGCATTTGTTTGGAATACCGAAAGTTGTTGGCGCGACGCCGACGACGGTGCGTTCATTTTCGCCTAATAAAATGAACGCGACGATCACTTTTATTAGGACACGGGCTAATGGTTTTTAATTCCATTATTGTGTTCTTAAAAGGCAAATAACTCGAAGTCATTACTAAGTAATATGCTGACTCTTAATTAATACGCCGCCATGTTGTTTTTTCAATACATTTCACTAAACAATTTCAGAAATGTTTACCGACAGTGCCAGCCCGTCAACATCATTCAAGCGCCAAAAAATCCTTGTAGCCATAAAGATGGTTTTTAAATAGAACTTTGCGCCTGTTCCATTTGTCCAACGCAAACGCTTTCAACTTGCACCAACAGATTAAAACAGCCTGATGATATAATTCTGTAACCGGTTGAGTTATTCGCTAATGAGTCCCGCTAATAGGGTTACTTTCGGTTACCATTAACCGTTTCTTATTATAATTGATATAGGATTACTTTGAGTTTCCTTCGCTCCCGTTTTGTGATTCTGCAATTATTTCTGTGAGCTTATAATGAAATGTGGCACTATTTAATTTCTTATTTCGTGTTGTTATTTTCTTCTTTGGGGATTACTAAAAGAACACCGTTATTATGCCTAACTCTATTCACTGATATTAAGGACCAACAAAAAATCAGCTGTTCCGTACATTTATGTTCGCATAGCTCGTCAAAATGTAGGAACAGCTGATTTTTTTAAACTGTGTACTGATTTTTTGAAAAATTGTAATCTTTATAATTTAGCTTGTTTATTTTTAATAAGGTATTTTATGATAACCGCTTCTTGAAATATATAATTACTAGCTGCGCCTCGCGGTTTCACACGCGTAAGTCTCGATCCCGTGGGAATATTAGTAGGAATAGGACATTAGGTCCTATTCCAGGTCATGGTCTACCTCTGTGCCAAATTTCATCCAAATCCGTTCAACCGTTTTAACGTGAAAGCGTAACAAACAAAGAAACTCACTTTCGCGTTTATAATATTAATTAGGATGATTTTCAACTCACCGCTGAGTGTTCCTCGCTGTTAATTAGGCATTCATTTATGGGTCACTTAGTGTTAATGAAAACGGGCAAAAGGGACACTAATCAAATTGTAATGTGTGTAAAAAAACTAACAAGTACTAAATAAACAAAATTGAATTAATTACTAATTTATTATATTTAACAATACTCAGGCATAACACATTTGCCAGTCATCGTCTTCCTGATAGTAGGACTATTGCAGAAGCACTGTGGTATGCCACAGGCTGATGGTCTGCCGAGCTGGTGCACTATCGGAATGTCACAGGATGGCTCGGCCATCTGCGGGCAGTACAGGACTGAGTGCTCGCCGGCAGGGCATTCGGCTAAAAAGAAAGAAATTTAATATAACATCAGGAGCTCGTAGCTAAGTAATTACAGCCGCACGGGTCGATCGATCAGGTTAACCTACGCTTGCCGGGCTTGGTCCGTGGATGGATGACCATCTTTACATTCCGAGACTCCTCCGTGCCTCAGAAAGCACGTTAAGCCGTTGGTCCCGGCTGTCATTCGTGGATCTTTGACAGTCGTTATGGGTCGTCAGAAGCCCGAAAGTGTGACAACCAGTCTTACCAAAGGTTATGGTGTCACCCAGTAACTGGGTTTAGGAGGTCAGTGGTTACCCATCCATGAATCGACCGCGGCTTATTCTTCGATTGCCCGTGCGGCTGTTATCAATATAAGTATTGACTTAAAAATACATACCACTAGGGAATTGTTGTCCCTGTACCAGTATCACACTGCAAGCCACTGCTAAAATCACGAACACAGTCTTCATTATCACAGATTGACTTCTTCCAACAAAGATTCACGAGGAACTGATGATAATCGAAGTATCATACCTTATTTATACTAAGTTCCATTCTCAGGGGAAGAACTGGCGATGAGGAAAATGGACACGTTTGTATTTGCTTTGTGTGTTGCAAGAAATAGTTATTTCCCGTATCACGTCATTATTTTAAACTTGCTTACATGGACATCGAACTCACAGTAGCAGCTGCTAAGGTGACAAACAATAACTATTTGTACGCATAATATTGAACAAGAAGGTATAAAACTTCTTTCTACCCGACTACGGCGAAGAAAAAAGGAGGGTTATGATTGGATTTTAGTTTTTATTACATTAATTTATTTTATATTTCTTTTTTATTATTCTTTTACATATTCTTTTGCTTTTTAACTCTTAAAAAAACAGAACGCTGTCAACAGTGACGTGAGGCCGGTTTCGTAAACATGTGTGCACTTAGTGAGGTGTAGTTTGATTGTAAATGTGTGCGTGTTAGCGTGTATACACAGCGGAGGTGTAGTTTGTCATGCTTCATTGTTTTATTCGCAGCGCTGTCTTGGTTTTTTATTTGGTCTGAGGCATATGTCTAACAAATAATTTTAATATGCTTACAATTAATTGTTTGTCACCTTGGCAGCAACAATCTAACAATAATACATACTTACAATCTAACACTAAAATATAATGATTATAATGTACAAGCATAAGAAAAATAAATAATTTCGTCCGCATCGCTTTCAGTGGGAAATCTGCCCAAAAGGCTGGCAGCTTTGCCACGTTAGATGGCAATGTTGATTCTTTGACCAAAAAATTGGCCAGCCCTCAGGTAGCCTAAACCGGCCAAATTAGCAATTCCTCTAAGTTGACACAAAAGCAATTCATAATTTGTGGACCATTTTACGAATCTCTATAGAGAACTGTCAAACAGATCAATTATTTCGTAATATGAATTACACGCAGATCATAATATGAATTGTCAGTTTGTGACATTTTACGATGATTCATAATATTTTCTTATTATAATTCTGCCAAAGTAGCCGTTTTAAGCGGTTAGTCCCCCTATGCTCTAGTTCCGCTATGCTCGACTCGTAAAATACCTACTAAACAGTTTCGCTATGCACGAAATCACATTCGCGGGCAGTGATGAAGAAAACTGTTACAACACAACAACTAACTTGGCTGAATCTTGGAATGGTAGATTTAACAGATCTATTGACAGAAACACTAGCTTTATAAATTTTCAAATAGTTGATTATTTGTATTTTATTTGTGTAATTAAAAGACTGAAATTTATGAATACAGGTGATTTGACTATGAGAACGGATTTTTTATTTACGGTCTTTTATATTTTACTAGTTTTCTGCTTACATTTATATTTGTATTACATACAGTATTAGTTAGTGAGATAGGATATGTAACGAAGTCTACAGACTTCGTTAAATCTTGTGGGTACAGTATTGACTTACAGCTCTATTCATAAACATTTCTTAACTTCGAATTGCTCTGAAACTAGTTTGTCCATATCCGTTATTTTGACTTTTTTGATTGTCAGAACGAGACAAAACCAATTTCAACTTACAGACGCTTACACATATACGACTAGCGCTATAAAAAAAAATTGAAATTGAATTCAAACAATTTTCTTTCCAACTGTACCTTCCATTGTTTACGAAGAGTCGAAGAATTTCGTGCATAGCGAAACTTTTTAGTAGGTATTTTTCGAGTCGAGCATAGCGGGACTAGAGCATAGGGGGACTAACCGGTTTTAAGCCCCCTGGTCACTGGGAATTGTTTCAAAATTGGAAAAGCATAGAAGCTATTTGTACGTATTGTGTACAATTAAAAATACACGTGAACATTCTAAGTATGTCTGGGTTAGTGTCGTTCACTTATCGGCAAAATTTTATGAAGCATGACCAATTAAGTTAATTTGCGTATAATATTATGTAGAGATAACACTTCTACGAACGCATAACGACGTCATGTTATTTTATTACTTGAACAGCTGTTTATAGCACAAAACTTTATACTGGATTTGGTTATGGTACTGGTTTATACTGGTATTTAATACCCGGTACCCGGTTGCGTTGGTAACCGGGGCTACAATTAACAGAGGTAAGTATTAACAAGTGAGTTTCTCTAAAACTATACGCACTACACCTACAGTGGTGCCGATTTTGTTGTTCACAAACTAAACTAAAACTAAAACCAAAAACTTTCTATTTCATTATGAAAAGGACAGAAGATAAATTTTGTTTAGTCCTGTCAAATTAATCAGCGCCTGACGTAAACTGACGTAATTTTAGTAAGCAAGTTTTTAATCACGTCTAACCTTGTACGGAGTAGTGACAGGCGCCGATTAATTTGATCGCCGATTCTTTTCTTAATGAAATAGAAAGAAAAAGATGCACTGAACTTAAATTTAGTTTAGTTTGTGAACAACAGAATCGGCACCAGTGCTTGCTTTAATAAGCCGACTAGATAACGCCGCATTGCTCAGGATTGGTCAGCTGCGCTCCATGCGTCGTGCTAATGAGTTGTGTGCCGGACGACATTTTTAACATTTTTTTTTTTTTAATTTTTACTTGTAATACACGGTTTAATGATTATATTTTTTGTTTTCCTAGAAGCACATTTTCATACTTGATCATTATAGCCCCGAACATGAGGTAAGAATTTATCAACTGACTTTTTTGAGAAGAAATGGTCTATTTATAACATCATTTCTTATAGGTACGTTTGATTTGTGCTTTTAACATGATACTTAAATAATTAGAGCATCATGTGACACAAAAATCCAGTCTCTATGTTGAATCATTTCGAAGCTACAACTAAAAATCCATTTTTTGTTCATTGTGGCCCCGGTCTCCCCTACTTACTATTTGTATGAGCTCATAGCATTGTCTGTAGAGGCAAACTATGTATATTTTAAAGTGACGCCACGCAATTTCATAATTTATACTTACTTAGTATAAAACAATGTCACTTTTATTGTCTCGCTCTGTGACTGCATAGATCTTCTCAACTCAATGGATAATATGTATAACTTTTACAATATTTAACACAACCAACTATTTATACTAGGTAGTATTACTCTAACTAACTATACCAATAAATACACACTTTTAACTTTTTAGTTGTAGTGCCTACCCTACACAAATTCGAATACCACTACCTGCTATGTAAATAACAGTGACGGAGTCACATAGAACATCGTCTACATATACTAAGTGGAAAAATACATAATATTGAAGCTAACTCAAAAACTACGCAAGAAAAGTAAATAAAATTTATATGGGACCACCTCTGAAGCATGACCTACCAAACAAAAAAAAATCATCAAAATCGATTCATATTTTGCGGAGAAATCGGGTATCAAATACACAAAAAAAAAAAGAAGTCGGTTGAATGAATGAATGAATGAATGAATGAATGAAAGATTTATTTATTCATATAAAATCTCTAAATCTAAGTACATTGCCCCACAAAACTGCTTACGCAGTTTAACTGTGAGATCATTGAGTCTCTCTTATAGTAAATATAATATCAGTACATCTACGCCATTTATTGCAGGCGACACAGGCCCATAGATAAATACCTTAACTTAAACATACATATTCTATAAACAAAACTTGTGTTAATAAATAAGGCTTAGACTATGTTAGTAGTTCTTCAATCTGCACTAGCTAGACTTTGTGCTGTCCAGTGGAACTTGTCCGCGAAAACGACGAAACACCACGTCCTGCGGCCAAAAGTCTTCTTCCATGACGAGGGGCAGATAACAGTCTGGCTGAACAACTTCTTACCAAGATGCTTATATACACTCTGAATTTTAGTAATAAAACAAGACGATGCTGTATTGAGTTTTTATTTAATAATATTTCATGCCTTATACCTAATCGTGTGTAACCAAACCATAGCGCAAATTTTAACAGCACAACGCCATCTATCGAGCTATGAGGTAAACTTAACATTCCGCCCACCATGGACAAAATGTGAGATTACCGGGCCTACCTAGACCCAATATTTTGTCCATAATAAACTTTATCATAAACTGAAATACAATACTGACCAATACAAAACCAACTGAGACAATAGTAGATCAAACTAAGTTCACACCGTGTTTATTTATTAAAAAAGAAGGTTGTTACACACTTTAGAGAACACTAGAATGTTGAAATACTTTCAACACAGTACATTCAACTAAAAATTAAGCAGCAACAAAGGATGCGGTCGCAATCGCTACTAAAACAGAACAAAAAAATAATAGTTGCTAATTAATATCAAGTAAAATAATATAATAGGTATAACTAAAATAGTATAGTTTATACCTGTAAGCCTGTAATTATGGTTAAACATACAACACAATAATTACAATTTGTTCATTATTGTTTAAATACAAGCAATAATTATATATATATATATATATATATTTTTAACTCTCTTATTTGCTAACTGGAAGCACACATACCTTCGACACTGGTCTTTTTATTTGCGACCCCTTGCATCTTAAACTGACCACACGCGTAATTCCGTCCAACCCAGGGTGTTTTTGAGTGATGATACCATAAAGCCACCTAGCTGGCGGTAAATCGTCCTCTTTAACCAGAACAATATCACCAATGTCTGGCTCCGGAGTCTGATATGCCCATTTGTAGCGATTCATGAACTGAGATAAATATTCTTTCGACCAGCGTCGCCAGAAATCTTGAACCATCCGCTGGGTTAATTGCCATCGCTTTAGACTAGTTAGGGTCGACTGTTCATAGTTAAATTCCGGTACAAGCACAAGAGGTTCTCCGACTAAAAAGTGGCCAGGAGTTAAAGGAGTTTGGTCTTGACTATTGTCACTTAGCTGTGAAATGGGACGGGAGTTTAGACATGCTTCTATTTGAGACAAGACGGTAGCCATCTCCTCGTAAGTTAGAGTGTTGTTACCAACAACTCGCTTGAGATGGTGTTTTGTGGACTTTATGCCCGCTTCCCACAGCCCACCAAAGTTTGGAGCGTGGGGTGGGATAAAGTGCCAGGTAGTCCCATTATCCGATAACCAATCTGCTATATCTGTTGTCAAGCTTGATTTTTCAGCAGCCTGCAGTGCCTTCAACTCTTTCGCAGCACCCACGAAATTGGTGCCGTTGTCGCTATAAAGATCAGCACATTGTCCACGTCTGGCCACGAATCGTTTGAACGCTGCCAGGAATCCTTTAGAAGTTAAATCGCTGACCGCCTCGAGATGTATGGCTCTTGTCGCCATGCACACGAAGAGGCAAATATACCCCTTGTATGAATGATGACCTCTCCCTCTGGACGTTCGTATATTTATTGGACCGGCATAGTCCACTCCGCTTTGGTGGAACGGTCGGCTAGCATTCACTCTTGCTTTTGGCAGCTGACCCATGAGCTGTTCTCTTATACGAGCTGCATGACGAAAACAAGCTACGCAATTGCGTACATAGAATTTAGTGCGATTTTTTGCATTAAGAACCCAATATCTGGACCTTAAATAATTGAGCATTAGTTGGGGTCCACCGTGTAACGTCTTCTGGTGAGTATCTGCTACTAACAAGTCAGTAAAATGAGACTTTGCTGGTATAATAATCGGATGTTTAATGTTTTCATCGATTGTGGCTCTTTCTAAGCGTCCACCCACTCTGAGCACCCCTGCGTGATCAACGAATGGATTAAGCGAGGTAAGTGCACTTTTCTTTTGAACCTTTCCTGTTTTAGCGAGATCTTCTATTTCTCTACTAAAATATTGCCTTTGACACTGTTTAATACAAACCATTAACGCTTCGTGATGTTCTTTAGCAGTTAACCATGAAGGATATTGTTCAGAGTTGTCGCTTCTTCTCTTACAATTTATAAAGCGCCTGCAATAAGCGATTACTCTGATTAACTTTCGTAATGTTGAGAACTTTGTCCACACTGTTAACGCTAAATATGCGTCTGTTGTAACGTAGCTCACCTTTTGTGCCTTTTCTTCTAACACTGTCTTGCATTCAGTCTTTTTGCTGTAATCAATGTTTTTGTTTTTCAGCCACTCTGGCCCTTCCATCCATAATTGGTTAGAGATTAATTCATTTGGTCTTAATCCCCGTGAGGCGCAATCTGCCGGGTTGTCCGCTGATTTCACATGACCCCACTGGCTTCTGTCTAATACTGTCAAAATCTCTGACACTCTATTGGCTACAAATGTTTGCCAATTAGATGGATGTTTACTCAACCAAGCGAGTACTACAGTCGAATCGGTCCACGCCCGAATTTTCTGTTTTTCAATTTTCAATACTTCAGCTACTTCAATCAACAACTTCGACACTAAAACTGCACTACACAGTTCAAGTCGCGGTATTGAAACTTGTTTAATTGGTGCAACCTTCGTTTTGGCTGTCACCAGGCGAGAATAAATGACCTCTTGCTGATCCATCACACGCATGTAAACTACTGCTGCATAAGCTTGATTCGAGGCGTCACTAAATCCATGCAGCTCCAATGAATCACCGTGGGAGGTTGATAACCACCTAGGAATCCGATACTGTACAAGTTGTTCGAGTTCGCTGCGGTAAGTAAACCATTCTTTTAACAATATCGATGGTAACTCATCATCCCAATGAATTCCAGACAACCACAATTTTTGAATTAATATCTTTGCTTTTATGATTACAGGCGCTAGCCAACCCAATGGGTCGAACAACATCGAAATATGCGAGATAACACTTCTTTTAGTTACAGGTATCTTCGAGGGAGGCAGCGTCACCGAGTATTCAAATTCATCAGTTTCTCTGGACCAGGTAAGTCCTAATATTTTTGAGACTATATCTGTTTTCAATTTAAGATTTTCTTCTTCTTTATCTATTGTCATATAGTTCATTAATTCTGAATTATTGGTTCTCCATTTTTGTAACTCAAAACCTGCTTTTCCTAATAATTGTGTCATTTTCTCATATATAACTCTTCCTTCCGCTATATTTTGACAGCCAGTCATCAGGTCATCCATATAAAAATCCGTCAGAGTCTTTTCACATGCAATAGGAAAGCATTCTCTCTCATCATACGCTATTTGGTGCAAAGTTCGGACGGCCAAATATGGAGCCGACGCTGTGCCAAATGTTACTCTTAACAGCCGAAGGTGTTGAATTTTGTCCTTGGGATCTTGTCTCCACAATAATCTTTGGTAGTCAACATCTTCAGTAGAGACAATCACCTGCCGGTACATTTTTACAATGTCCGCAACTATACAAATTGGATGCAGTCTCCATCTCATTATAGTGTGCCGTAAATCAGCTTGTAAGGTTGGCCCGACCATTAGTTCGCTGTTCAACGACACACCATTCTTGCCTAAGCTAGATGCGTCAAATACAACCCTAACTTTAGTAGTTGTTTTATCTTCCCTGATCACCGCGTGATGGGGAAGGTATACGACATCAGGTTTGTTAATTTGCTCCAAAGGAATAATTTCTGCATGACCTAAGTCGAGATATTCATTAATTACATTCACATACTGGCTTTTTAACTCGGGATCTCTGGCTAACCTTTTCTCTAAATTTAAAAACCTGCGCAATGCAATATCTTTGGTTTGACCATTTGCGCAGTGTGGTGTAGCCGTTTTAAACGGTAACCTAACAACATAACGGCCTTCAGGATCCCGTTGTGTTGATTGCTTATAAAATTCTTCACATTTTTGCTCTTCTTCCGTGAAGTGCTTTTTTGGCACTACTATTTCCTCTAATTCCCAAAATCTTTTTATCAAATCATTTTGATCACCTTCCAACGTTACAAAGTTAAGACTCTCTGCGTATTCTTCCTTTCCCGTAATCTCTCCCGAAAGTATCCAACCCAATTCAGAATCCTGCGCTATTAAAGATCCCGGAGGACCCTTACTGAGTCCTTGTTTGAGGACTTTGCTATACACCGAGGAACTTAAAAGAATGTCAATTTTTCCTGGTGTATCCCAAGTAGGATCTGCCAAATTATACTGGTTCAGTTCTTTCCACAGTGGGAACTTTATTTTATTAGAAGGAAGAATAGAAGTTAATTTCTTCTGTACATGAGCCTTAACCGACAAATTAAAGTTAGGGTTGTACATTGATTGTAATCTTAAGTAAACAACATATTTTGAGGTCAATGCACAACCTTTATCATCTTCGCCTAGCCTCAGTGATGATTTATAACTGATATATTTTTTCAGCCCTAAAAGTTGAACTGCTGACTCCGTAATATACGAAGCCTGCGAACACTGATCCAGCAAGGAGCGCAGAGTTGTTTCTGTGCCTGTACTGGAGGTAACCTTCACCAAGGCCGTAGGCAACAAATCATGGCTACGGGAAGTCGCAGCACAGTTTGTTACAGTGTTAGTTGCATCGTCTTGAATTTGTTTTGTACCAACTGATTGCTTAGGTTCTTCTTTAGGGTCAGTTGATACAGACGCATCTTTAGAATGGAGTAAAGAATGATGCTTTCTTTTACATAACCGACATCTAGTCGGCAAACGACAGGCATAAACCGCGTGGCCTGACCCGAGACAATTAAAACATAATCCATTGGATTGGACGAATTGACGCCGTGAGGTGACATCTTCGTTACTAAATTTCTTACAACTACCAAGTCTATGATCAGATTTGCAAAATACGCATGACAGAGTAGCTACATGTAGTGTCTTGACAGGAACATTTTTTGTGGTAGTATTTTTAGAAGACTTGTTGTCTAAAAATTCTAGTGAACGGAACCTTTGTTCCAAAAAATCATTAAACTGCTTTAGAGTAGGTAGATCTTCCGAATATTCACAAATTTTTGCTTCCCACAATTTACGAGACTCAGAATCTAATTTTAAGCTTAAAATGTATATTACAATGAAGTCCCAGGTGTCGACCTTAATTCCCAAATTTGTAAGTGCATTCAAACAATCGTTACTTGTATCCAATAATTCTTTAAGAGATTGTGCTGACTCGCTCAATATATTTTTTTGACTAAGAAACCGCTTAAGAATGCAACTTGCCATATACTTTTTATTATTGTAGCGCTTGTTTAATTGTTCCCAAGAAGTCTGATAATTTGAGCTACAAATAGGTATATTTCTCAGAAGTTGATCAGCTTCTCCAGATAAATGACTTTTTAAATACTGAAGTCGCTGAACATCATCTAAAGACTTATTACTGTGTATAAGAGATAAAAATAAATCACGGAAGGTGATCCACTCCGAGTATTGACCAGAAAACATAGGTAAACTAATTTTAGGTAGTTTAACATTGCAAGACTCATCAGAGTTCTTTCCGGTACTAGACTGTGATACATTTTGAGAAACTTCTTTTTTACACAATTCTGTAAGTTTTTCTTTTAACTCCGTTTTATAGTCCAAATATAATTCTTCCGTAACCTCATACACTTCTGATGAACAATAATGCGATTTATTATAATCAGTTTCTTTTATTTCACTTAATATCTTACGATGTATGTCGGCAAATGTCGTCCACAGTGACTCCAAACCCTCCAATCTTACTTCAACATATGCCTTGGAAATTCGCTCCTTGGGTGACTTTTTGAAGTTAGACCTGGCTCGCGATATGATCTTATTAGTGTCCATTTGAATTTTATTGTAGACTTCCATGTTGTGTAAATATCAATACAAAAAATACACAAACACAATGTCTACCAATAACCTTTTGATAGATGGAAACACGTAAGTCGAACCATAATCTCTCAGCAGAAACGCTGTCTCTATAGGCCCAAATTATAGCAAATTTTCTAAGTCTCTGTAGGTTCCTCAAATATTTTCTAAGTCTTTGAACTTAAACTGACTTGTAAAATTTTGGGCATGGATTCCCCGTCTCTTCACTTTTTTGCAATATTTTCTAAGTCCATGCCAATTGTTTCTAAACATTTCAAAGTTAATTTGTTCAAGAGCATAAGGCTTAAAATCGAATCAGAAAGTACTCACAGTTTTATGTCCGTTCACTGATACACGTCACTCACACTCACTGCTGCCAAATCACTCCGCTAGGTGGCGCCACTGCGGATTCGCTTTCCGCCCGGTCGCTCCTCTGGTCACCAGTCTGCTGCTTCCACTGGAAGGTTGCGCCCTGAGCAGCGATCCACTGCCCCTACTAGGTGCTGATGACGAAAAAGTGGGTCTCGGGACCCCTTACTCCACTGACTCTAAATCCGACTCCGAAGGACCATGAACAACTTCTTACCAAGATGCTTATATACACTCTGAATTTTAGTAATAAAACAAGACGATGCTGTATTGAGTTTTTATTTAATAATATTTCATGCCTTATACCTAATCGTGTGTAACCAAACCATAGCGCAAATTTTAACAGCACAACGCCATCTATCGAGCTATGAGGTAAACTTAACACTGGCACACGCACGACGAACGCCTTGAAGTTGATATATACTTAACACCTACACTTACATAGAATCCAACAAATGTTTTTTTAGAATACGTGCAAATTTCATACATATAGTCACTATCTCGCCTGCCATGGTTATTGACTAATAATAGGTACTTGTGTTTAAGGCTAACTGGTAGAATTTAAAGGTGTTAGCCTAAACAACAACCGATAAACACGGTTATGTCGTAATATGTGGTTTGTGTTTTATTTTGATGACGTTAAACTCGAATCAAATAATAATCAGCCTATAATGTTCCCACTGCTGGGACACCGGCCTCCTCTCTGTGTGAGGGAGAGGGCTGTAAGTAATCGCGTAACATACACAAAAAAAAACATACAGACCAATCGAGAACCTCCTCCTTTTTGAAGAAGTCGGTTAAAAACAAAAGGACACTTTAGGCGTCGAAGTATTCGTCTGCATTGGTCTCGTGGACTGCCCCGTTGGTCTCGTGGTCGCAAGTGCGACTGCAGAGCGTGGGGTCCTGGGTTCGATTCCTGGGTCGGGCAAAGTGTTATTGGATTTTTCCATTAGGAATTTCGTAGTAACAGCCCGGAGTTTGGAAGTTGGCGGTGTGTTACCCCCGTGCCTCGGAAAGCACGTTAAGCCGTTGGTCCTACGCCTGATCTCTCGCCGGTCGTGTGGCATTGCCGTCCCATCGGACTATGAGAGTGAGGGAAGAGAGAGTGCACTTGTGTCTGCGCAAACACTTGTGTACTATAATATCTCCCGCGCCGAAGGCTAGTCTCCGTTGAGATTGGCCGCCGTGGCCGAAAATACGGTCTGGAGGACTATTATTATTCGTCTGCATTGCTGTCATTCGGAAACGTGAAAACTGTCAGCATTGCCACGTTGAATGGCAATGCTAATTGTTTGGCAAAAAAGAGCCAGCCCTCTGGTCACGTGAAGTGTCGACCAGTCGGCGAGAAATTTCCTTAATTAAAAAGGTTTTCTTCTTGACTTAAGCAAAGCAAATACCTCCTCGTTGCTACTGGTAGCCTCGTTGGTCTAGTGGTCGCAAGCTCTACTGCTAGACATGAGGTCCTGGGTTCGGCTCCCAGGTCGGGCAAAGTGCTATTCCTATTCCCGAGTTGGGCTATGTGTTAATGGATTTTTCCATCTGAAACTCAGTACCACACCGGAATCTGGATTAGTGACCGGTTGATGGCAATGCACTCGCCTCGTATTACAAAACGGTACTTAAATATAACTGGCAAAATGTGGGTGTGTACTACAGGTACACCTCTGCCTAACCTTTCGGGGATTATCAGCGTGATGTTATGTTAAAGTACAGAAATATCGATATTTTGACATGTCACAATTGCACCCGTGCGAAGCAAGCCCTTGATCATTACAAAAAAAAATACCAACAAACCGATCACCGCCAGTAGCAAAACTATGACAACTTGATTTTAACTATTTTACGTAAAAGGGGAATAACTTTGAACTTTGACTCAATAGAAGTAACAAAAGGTAAATTCGCGTACTTACCGATTCGTATTCTTGCAAAAGGACCTCGCTCCATGAATCACTTTCCCACATCTAAACATTGACTTAAGGTGCCTACAGATGTGCTCGATTTTTGCTGATCGACCCGTGTGATCAAACAAATCGAGTAATAATGTGTAAGTAACAGACGATCGACATCGTATTTTTAGTCGATCACCATTACTCTGGATCGTTTTTGTCGATCGGTGTAAATCAACAAGTGATGCTTGATTTTAATCTTGATATTCAGGTGACAGTAACGATCGATAAAATCGAAGAAATATTTAAGAAGGTCTTATTGATCGTCAAACTGCTTATCGAGCGAGCCACAATAACGATCGGCAATATCCTTTCAATCAACTCGAAGCCTATCGCAGTCCACTGCTGGACATAGGTCTCTCCCAGCCTGCGCCACACTGCCCTATTCTCCGCCTTCCGCATCCTGTTTGTCCTACCCACCAGTGTGGGAATGTGTGGTGTCGTGTGTAGTGACCTTTAGACAGTAACAATACACCTACACTCCACCCCGTAACAAACCTTCGACCATTTATCTCGACCATCTGATCTCAGACCAAAACACTATAAAAAGGACAAATAAAAAAACTATACATCCCTATACAGTACGACACAGGTTAGAGGTTGCATCGATGTACCGCCAACAGGTCACGTCAGTAACACTTGTCTACTTTGAAAACCACGCAATAATGCTTCGAAATAAAAGCGAGGTCAAAGTCAAACTGTAACTATGGACTTATGGATCATCATCATCATCATTTCAGCCGAAAGACGTCCACTGCTGCGATAGGCCTCCCCAAGCACCGCCACTTCGCTTGGTTCTGTGCTTCTCGACTTATAGTTCACTGTATCCAAATCTATGTGTCAGCAACACATCAATCACAAATTATCGATCAGCTTCCAAGTCTGACTCAGGGCAAGATTCACAGATTGCGCTTTGACTTTTCTTTACTAAGTAAGCGTTCCATACGAATAAATTATTTTACACAATGCTCATTTTCGTATAAGTGAAGTGAGCAAGCCTTTCATTCGAACACGAACATTGACGAAATTGACGAATAGTTTTCACAATCATAATGCGACGCAGACTTTACCTACTTAGCAAGGTAAATCCGAAGCTCGGTCTGTGAATCCTTGCTCCCAAAATTATTATTTATTTATGTAACTAAATAATAATAAATTATTAGACAACATTGGTCCACTGGTTAGTACAACAACAAACTTATCAACTAAGGGTTAGCGTTATTAAAGAACTAGGTACACACAATTATTAACATCCCTGCCACACGAGCAAACGAACAGAGTGTCTTAATATTGGTGCATCGTGCTGTTCGGCTAGGATAATGTTTGACAAATTTTACCGATGAATCTTCTAAGTTTTGTCATACTCTACCTTATACCACAACAAAACACAGCGGTTTAGGGTTGTGCTAAAGAAACTTTTTGCAGCGAGAGGGTTGGGACAAAAGGTGGTATTAACTTTACGAGTTCTCGTAAAAATGAAACGGTAAACAAGGAGATAAGGTTTAAACTGTTTTTTCGTGTTTCACGTTCGCAATTTTTGCTAAAAGACGAGTTGTAATTGAAAAAATTGTTTATTTTTTGCTTATCTTTGTGGTGTTTTGTTGGTGATAACAGGAATTATCTATGCAGGAAACACCATTGCTTGGCATCACATTTCTCCCTCTTTCGGGTTTATTATATTTTGTTTTGTTGTACGGGATATATTCTTTCAGGGCAAGTGAAGGCTTATGTAGGACTCTACGTCTTCTTTCTTTTCGTGTTATCTACTAACCTGAGGGCCTAGACAAATGACAATCGAATGAAGTGTAGGTATGGGTGAATTTCACCAAATAAACTGAACGCAATCAAGACATATAAACCGAGTTCAAGAGCTGTCAGTGTCATCATTGTTGTTGAATATTGGAATTACCAGCTCTTGAACGCGGTTTTGTTTCATTAGCGAAATACAGTATTTTGCATTTTACCGTCCCCAAATCCATGCTCCACGCAAAACATCATAAACAAAATTCGATCAGGGAATCGAATGCACAAGGGGTGTTAACTACAATCGAATAGCTGGCGCATTAATTAATTTAACAGTTCAAACATTTAGTTAATAGCATTAACTGACAGTTTTGTCCGTGGGGCAGTTTATTAATAACCGTCGCACCTGGGGATCTCGCTGAACTTTGTGACGCACGTTCCACTGGCCCTCCCTTCTGACTTTACTTGTGGATACTCCTGGTATTGTTATTGGATTTTATACTTCCGTAATGATTACAGATGGAGGCACTATGTGATGTTGACGTTTGCCTGTTTTATGAATTTCTGTTATTGACGGCTAAGGGCTGATTTCACCAATGCATCTGAACGCGATCAACATGTCTAAACAGAGTTCCAGAGCTGTCAGTGTCAATTTTTCCTGTTAAGCTGTATTTTTAGTCGACTGCCCCAGAAGGAGGGTAATGTTTTTCGAGAGTATGTATGTATGTATGTGTGTATTTATGTGTTTGTATGTATGTCTATTTCTTTGGCACGCTCTGTAGCCTAAACGGCTTGATGGATTTTAACATTTGAGGTGTCGTTAGATTCGTCTTAATTGTGGGAGTGACATAGGTTGTAATTTTTTTATATATTTCATCTGCAAACAAAAAAAAAAGGGAGGTGAAAGTTTTTTTTTTAAAATAAATTACAGCAAGAGGAGGGAGAGGGAGGGGGAGGGGTAGGTTTTTTTAAAATTATATTTCAGGTTTAAAACAAAGTTCAATGCTTGTTTTTCTCTTTTCGGTTATAGGTTTTTGCAGTCGGGTTTTTTGTTTTTTAAATAATTTGTTTTATTTATCTAGGATCACTAAGTACTGCACCATATTTTACTATAGGTACTTACTCCAGGTATTTGCTCAGGTGAGAACATTGAAGCATATGGGGCCGACAATGTCACATGAAAATTCATTAAACTTTCTTCTTTTACGCTTATTTTCCCAAGAACTTTAAGGACGAAATTAAATTAAATGAAATTGTTTATTCTGTAAATAGGTTATCGGAATCACTTTATCAGTCATATTAAACAATATTAAACATAAGCTAGATGAGGTCGGCGTTTCCTATCCGACTACTCTGAGAAGAAAGGCCGAAACAAACTCAGAGGTCGCAGTCTATTTTAAAGTCCAGACATAATCTTGGACGTTCTCATAGAAATTCCAATGTGATCAACTTTTGGTCTAACGTGTCGACCTTACCGAGAATCAAGCAATCACAGAAAACGCGTCTAGTTACCAACTACCAAAACTATTATAATTGGCATCGGGTCCATAGAGGCGCACATTGAATTTAATTACGTACACAACTTGCCTCGACATTTAGCGTTATTGCTACTGTAAATACTAGATTATTGCTAACGTTTCTGTTATTATTATGGGCGAATTGGGTTTTTGGTGAGAGAAATAAGAAAAGATTTTTACGGGTGTATATATGGCTACACTTCAAGCTATACATTTCCAGTACAAGTTGACCTCGCATTGTACATACGGCTATACATCAAGCTATACATTTCCAGTTTATGCCGATCTCGCATTGCATAGGATTTCCGTATACTGCGAGGTCAGCTTATACTGGAAAGGTATAGCTTGATGTGTAGCCGGGCGTACTGAAATCCTATGGGAGAGTCCCTATAATTATTAACTCTATAAATATTTTTTTACACGACTGCCCAAAAAGGACAGTAATGTTTTCAGGGTTCATGTATATGTATGTGATTTTCTTTGTTCCACGACACCTTTTAAATGCCTGAACAGATTTGGACGTATGGGGTATTGTTAGAATCCCTACATATATGATGTAAGGAAACATTACCTACCTTTTTGATCGTGTAAAAACTTTACTTCCCTATTACCAAGTCATCATCTGCCTAGCCTTTTCCCAACTATGTTGGGGTCGGCTTCCCTATTACCAAGTACCAACAGAATATTACAAAACTGCACAACTGCACAACTACACAAGCCACTACAATTGTGCACAAACTCACAAAGACAAGGTGTTCCGTTTATTTCCACAGAGATTTGTCGCTTGCATACCGGCAGATGTAAGTGGATTGTCAGGTTTCCGCAACAACTAATGGGAAATATAAGATGCTTTGTAGCACTAATAATAAAGTTATTATTATTGTTAGTGAATATTAATAGAGATGTATATTAATAACTAGCTTTGACCCGCGTGGATATCGGATATCGTGTCACGGTAATGTACTACCGGGATGAAGTACTACTTAAGGAATGCTGGGTTTCCTATACAAACTTTTATCCCCTATATCACCCCATAGAGGATTATTTTTGATACAAAAAGTAGCCTATGTCCTTCCCCAGGATGCCATCTATCTCCTTGCCAAATTTTGTCGAAATCCGTTCAGTGGTTTAGGCGTGAAAAGTTAACATATAGACAGACAGAGTTACTTTCGAATTTATAATACTAAAGTATGTCCTTGAGCTATCTAATTGCGTAACTTTTTTTCGTAACCGTTTACGACTTATCTGTTTCATTGTGACAGTTCAACAATATTCATTGCATTATTTACGTAGTTGAGCAGATTTATTTTCGAACTTAGTTAAAGTAGTTAGTGCAGTAGTTTTTAATGTTCGTATTTACTTGTTTTCTTTTTTTTTTTTGGTTTGTCTTAAAACTTGAATTTATGTAACTATGCTTTTGTGTTGTGTCTTCTATGTTTGTACCGAATAAATGTTTTATCTATCTATCTATCTATCTAGTTTTTGAGTTTATCGCGAACAGGACGACAGACAGACGCGGCGGAGGACTTTGTTTTATGTAAGGATATGGCTCTCGGCAATAGCGTAGCTTTATATCAGTGACATAATTTTTGAAATCGGATGAGTATTTTCGGAGATTACCCCTCACATACAAACTCACAAATTGTAACTCTTTATTTATAGTATCTATATAAGTCCTAGTTTCTTCAGGATATTTTTCTTCACCGATAATTCCTTGATAAATACTTTACACGATGACCTGGGGAAGGCCGTAGGAATCCGCTGGATGCGAGAAGCACAAAACCGGTCGAAGTGACGGAACGCCTATGTCCAGCAGTGGACGTCTCTCGGCTGAAATTATGATGATGATGATGATGTAGAACTTTACAACAAAAAAACTATGATCTATTATACCAACAGACTTACAAATTGTAGTAAGATATAGAATTAAAAGATACAATAGCATCTCTAAAGCAAATTGTTGTAGAATTTAATTAAACAGCGCTTGTACTCGTAAATATCTCAGAGTACAAGTTGCAGTTGAAATGGTGGATGTTTTTCACGTGATATTGAATTTGAACAAACGTAAGAAAATGAGGATGAATAAGATTATAAATTGTTGGGGAGGCATAGGTCCAGCAGTGGACGTCTTTCGGCTGAAATGATGATGCGCAGTACTTGCGTCATTACTTAACAAATTCCGTGTATTTTATTTATAAAAGAAAGTGACTTTCACACGCGTACATATAATTCAAAAGATTTCACATCCACACGACATCTGAAGATACAAAGTAATGTCCTCTGAAACGTTTCAAAGCTATAAAGGTTACAAACTTATTTATGCTGAATCTTTTTTATTATTTTCCACTTTGGTAGGTATGAGATTATGTAGACAGATGTGACATTTTATTTCACTTTGTATTGGTTTCTGCTTTTGGAATAGTGAAAATAGCAGAATCAGCGTTTCGTATTGCTACAGCGTCTTTTAACGGCATTGAATTATGCTTCTCGGTAGCATATATGTCAGTCCTATACATGTTTGATCATCGCCATTATCGCTAATAAAATGTCACTTTGTCTAGGCTGAAAGTGCCAAAGATTTGCTTGATTTTTGACGATCGTTAAGTCGTTCGGTATGCTGTGTTTTCTGACGATCAATATGATCTTCCAGATTTCCTCGATCGTTACTGTCGCTTGTTAACGATCGGCAGAGGGTAAAATCGGGCCGCGCTCCACTTGTGCAATTATCGATCGAAAAAAACCAACGGCATTCGACAAAATTACGAAACGACCAATTACAAACTAGTAACGCGCTAGAAGTCGCGTCGTGTACAGACCGTCATTAAAATACTAGTGCTGTAACTGACTTTCTAGCTACTCATTGCTGAGTTTGTAACTGCATAGCACAACCATTTGACAGGTTGTCAAATTGGAAATGACACATGTTCAATCAGTAATTGCCCTTGTCGGGATACCAAATAGCTGTCGTAGGAATAATGGTAGTCAATTAAACCTGTAAAAAAAACCGGTTTTGGATTTGTGAACAGCATAAAAAGGACTCTTTTGGTAAAATTGATTGATGTTCGATTTGGCATGGAAGCGAATGGAACAGTTGTGGATAGCTATGGTTACGTTTGACCATCTTCGAGGCCTTAAAAGATTAAAATTAAATTCATTTATTTCAGATAAAAAAATTGTCCATAAATAATGTTAGTAACAAAGGTCTTAAAAATTATGTTAGTAGGTATTGTAGCATGCTCGAATTACAGAAATAAAAATTAAATCCCATAAAAATTTTATTACTTAAAAAAAAATTCATAGAAACAAAAATTAAAATATTGCGTCATCTCGCCACATGAAGCCGAATAAGCATCCCTAGTTCTGCAGACTCCGGCCTTAGATTTGGCAGCTTACATGAAATTCTGTCACATCTATTCCCGTTTTTTATTCTATGACCCTTCCCTTACGCAGTTCACGCCCAATTTGACAGCGTCTGTGGGCGCAACAAAAAGTTTAATGCTCTTAACGCATGGTGCTCACTTAACTCGATTCAAAGTGAACTTCCTCCTCAAATTGAGGCCACGAGAGAAGTGGGAGAGCGGTTTTATAAAGGTGATGATGAATTGGTGATTCAGAAGATGAGGGATTGTATAAAGTTATAAATATCTTTGACGAAAACTTAGTACCATTATCATCTTAGCGTTTTCCCAACTTTGTTGGGGTTAGCTTCCAAGCTAAACCAGCGCTGGGGCTCTGTCTCGCATAGGGTCGCAGCATTAAGCTGAGCGATGGCTGTTTTGCGTGAATGCGACGCATATTTTCCCCCAGTTTGTAATTTTCGTGTATTTGTCCTTTTTTAGCGTCATGTTTGGCGCAAATAAACGTATTTTCTTTCTTATTTCTTTCTAAACTGCTTTTCTAACCTTCACAACCCAGTAACTGGTAACACGATACCCCTTGGTAAAACTGGTTGCCAGACTTTCGGGCACCACAATCATCACAATGTTGACAACCGCTGATAGGTACTGAATTTATAAATCAGCTGTGCGCATTTTCCATAGCTTACACCTTTCACCGAAAAAATATTTTTCGATTCGACAAAATCGTCTGTTCAACACCGTAAGTAACGCAATATACGCAATTAATGGCTTAATTGAAATAAATGCTTTGAATTTGAACTTGGGTGAACTGTCAAAATGAAACCGATTATCTATACATTATGAAAACCAAAACATTGCAATCCATAATTGTATGTGTGTTACGCAATTGGGTTTCGACACGATGTTTTCCTTCATCAATGACTCACTGTCCAAGATAAACTTAAAAAAATTCAACCATAATATTTTTTGGTTGACGGTAATATTTTTTGATGCGCTCAGATGTCCCTCTGGTTTTAAAGCCGCACTCTCAAAACATTATTTCCACCCAGTGGTGGATTCACGATCGTTTGTAGATTACTGCGTTCAATATGTTTGTTTATTTTCGCGAAATGAACGCCGAGTGCTGAGGGCTTAGCTCCGGATCCTACCACGCTTTAACATACGAATCTTTTAGACAGAAACTCGTAAATTTTCCTTCAAATCCTATAAAATAATGTGTTTGTATTCTTTGGGAAAGTGGAACTAGTGTTGTAATACGACGATTTATAAAAAGAAAAATACCTACCAATGGCCAAATTAATTGATGACTTCCAAAAACTTTCCGCTAGCAAGAGAGCTTAATATTGGTCACCGATCATATTGTTTACCGTAATAGGACTTGACAAACGATGGTAAAATCGTAATAGGACTTGACAAGCGATGGTAAAAGTTGTCAGTGAAAACTCACAATTCGCATAAAAGCACCTTTACAATAAAGTAAAATCACGAATGTTGATGGCTATAAAAGTGGGGAAGACCAAAGAAACGATGGATGGACTGTGTGAAAGATGATGGTAACCAAGGAGGTAACTTATCAAAGAATTTATTTAAATTTCGTTTTGGCTTGCAAAAAGAGCTGTAGAAACAAATGAACATATTGGCGCGTGAATGGATAGAAAGGGGGTGACTACCGAGATGACGGCTAATATTGACGCTCAAAAGTGCCCTGTGTCTAATTGAAATAAAATTTAAATCAGACTTTGAATAGAAAAGTAGGTAGGTAAGTATGGAAGAAATTGACATATGTTGCGCTGACCCCAAATAAATTGGCATAAGGGCAGGATAATGCTGACAAGAAAGTAAAATCAAAATGGATAATGACGTTTATAACCATCGTCTAAGATGAAATAAAAAATATAATTATAATTTTTCTCTTTATTTCATTTTTAATACTTATAAATTATATTTTTAAATATTAGAATAAAAAAATATATAAAACATTTAAAAATATAAAAAATAGTAGCCCACCGGTATCGGGAACAGGGTCCAAGCTACCGGCGGTCAGGGCTCCAGAGAGAGGAACCTCCTAACGATGCGAGCCGTGTCCAGGAGTACAGCTTTCTGAATCAAGCCCTTAATCCAGCTGCCCAACGAGAGCCTCCTTAGGTGTTGGTCGAGGCTCTTGGCAATTAAGCCATTGGCTGATACGACTATCGGCACAATGATCGCAGAGTCCACATCCCACATGTCGACAACCTCGTGAGCCAAGTCAAGATACTTGATTTGTTTATCTTTCTCGGCCTTCACGAGGTTCCCGTCATGCGGGACTGTTATGTCAATGATCATTGCGCGCCGCTCTGTTCGATCCACCACCACTATATCAGGCTTATTGGCAACAATAGTCCTGTCAGTGATGATGGATCGATCCCAGTACAATGTGATATTTCCATTTTCGAGAACTGGGTCGGGCACGTACCTGTAGACCGGCACTTCCGATTCCACTAGGCTGTATTTCAGAGCAAGTTGCTGATGGATAATCCTGGCTACAAGGTTGTGTCTATGCAAGTACTCTCCGTTAGCTAGATGAGAACATCCGGAGATAATGTGACGGATTGATTCTCCCGGTCGGTGGCATGCCCGACAGATGTCAACCGTGCCGTCCTTCACAATAAATCTCCGGTAATTGTTCGTCATGATAACTTCGTCCATAATTGCACAGACAAAACCTTCGGTTTCCCCAAAGAGGTCACCGAAACGCAGCCAGGCTACGGACGCTAGTAAATCTACATCGGGTCCATGCAGGGCCCGGAAAAAGCGTCCGTGAAGCTCTTTACTCTGCCATACCTCCTTGCGATCGTTAGTGTCAAGCACTACAGGCTTGCGCCAGTTCTCTTTCGCCAAGGAGAGCGGGGTGAGGCCCTTGTCCACCGCGACCACATCTCGATGCATTCCCACGTCGGCTTCTAGGAAATATTCCCTGAGACTGCATATCTCCCGATTGTGGAGGGTCTTAGCGTTTAAAAAGCCTCGACCTCCACACTTTCGCGGGATATACAGTCTCATTACCGATGACCGTGGGTGATGCATTCGGTATGCAGTCAGCAGCGTACGGACCCTCCTATCCAGGGCGTCAAGTTCGGTCTGAGTCCATTTGAGTATGCCGAAGGAGTACATCAAAACCGGCATGACCCAACCGTTGAAGGCGCGCACCTTGTTCCCGCCTGATAAAAGACTATTAAATACTTTCTTCAGGCGGCCAAAGAAGCGCTCCTTCAACGATTGCTTCATGTCAGTTACATTGATGCCTAACGCTTCCGACATACCCAAATACTTATAGGTTTCGGATGCGGAGAGGGCTCTTAGGTATATGGAATCCGAGAGTTGGGTGCCCACGGATTCCACAATCTCCCCTCGCTTTACATGCATGACCGCTCATTTGTCCACACCAAATTCCATCCTGATGGCTCTACTGAAAGTTTCAGTTACTTTTAGTAGCTCCATCAGTTGTAAATTGTTGGGGGCAAAGAGTTTTAGGTCATCCATGTAGAGGAGGTGAGATATAACCTGTCCACCTCTCCTCAGCCGATAGCCTAGACCTGAGTCCTCCAGCAGTGTGCTTAGAGGATTCAGGGCCAAGCAGAACCAAAGTGGACTCAGACTATCGCCCTGAAATATGCCTCGCTCGATCCTTATCGGCTCACTATTCCTCTGGATATTTCGACATCCTGGATAGCGAAGGACTGTCCTCCATTGCCCCATACACGCCATCAGGAAGGTGCGCAGAGATGCATCTACTTTATACAACTCCAGCACCCTCATGAGCCATGTATGTGGCACCGAGTCATAGGCCTTCTTATAATCTATCCAACATGTCGACAGATCCTTTCGGGAACGACGAACCTGTTGGCTAATGGCCATATCAATGAGGAGTAGCTCCTTAGTACCGCGGGACCCATTCCTACATCCATTTTGAGAGGCAGACATGATGGAGTTCGTGTCGATATGTTTGTTAATTTTAACTCTCAAAATGGATGTAAGAACTTTATAGACCGTCGGTAAACATGTGATCGGCCTATAATTTTTGGGTTCCGCGGTGCTACCGGATTTGTGGAGCAGGTGGGTAACTCCTGTAGTTAAGAACTGGGGTAGCAAACCAGAGTCCAATGCAGTCTGGTACTGAGCTGCTAAGCGAGCGTGCGACCCTATGAACCATTTTATCCAGAAGTTGTGCAGCCCGTCCGGCCCTGGAGACTTCCAGTTAGGTAACGGGCGGACTGCACGAGCTACATCTTGGGGGCAGATGGTAATAGCCCCCATTTCTGGTATAGGATCGCAGGCTCGCTCGACTTCCCGAGTCCAGTCCCCTTCAGTGTGACTGACAGGCACCGACCAGATACTTCGCCAGAAAGAGCACATGGCATCAGCATCCGGCAGGCGCGTGTCAGCCACACCTTGGTCCGGTTGCTCCCAAGCCCTATATACCCACCTTTCATCACTCTGGAAGGTGCGGTTCTGAGTGTATCGGTCTACTCGCCGCTTATACCTACGAATACGGTTTGCCCAGGCATACACTTTCTGCTTCAGGAAGTCTATGCGCTCTGCGACACGGGATATATAGTCCTCAGGACTGATATCAGTGCCTGAGAACGCCCGTCTCACAAAGCGCATCACTCTAGGGCGAGTATTGCCCTCCCTGAAGCAGATTAGTTTGCCGATGAGCGCTCTGGCCCCACCAATACGTCGTTCAATTCTGCACTGCCAAGCTGGTACGGCTGATTTCGGTCGTGTAGCTCTAGATTCATTATCAAATTTGACGTGAGCTACACGACATGCCGCTACAGCCGCACAGTACAGAATCGAGTGAGTATCGGTGAGGTCTTCGCAGTCGTCAAAATAGCTTGACAACTGCGAATCCAGAACCGCCACCAGCGCTCTATTTTTGTTATGCATGGGCAAACGGGGTAAGCGTGGCCTAAGTTCGGGCGGCATGAGCCGATATTCCCGAATCGCACCCTCCAAAGCACTCCTCAATTCATCATTGCACTGGGTACTTACGTTTGTAGCCCTGTCATCAATCGCGTCGTCGGCTTGACTGGTAGTGACCGGTAGTGGTACCATAACAGTCTGCGACGGCGGAGCGATGACATGGCTACTCTGCATTTCATTTAGCAGGCGATCAAGTACAGTATCATCCAACATATGGTTACGCTGGATGACCCGCACCTGATCCGACAGTCGTTGTGCCGACACGTTGACAGCTGGCTCAAGCACCTGAAACAGAGAGAGCATCCGAACACGGTACGCGGTCAGGTGGCTTCCTCCCTCTGTAGCCCCATAGTATGAGCGCATGACGTTCTCATTAATGGATCGTGTCCATCTCATGCGCTGCACACTTCCGCCGGGAGCTGGGACCCTATCAGAGGCCGGTGGGCCTCGAGGTCCTAAACCGTCCGGCGGCCGGCGTCCTCCCCGTCGACGAGCAGGTGGTGGCGTCGTGGGCGGGGAGAAATAAATAATAATATAATTATAATTATTATTAAAAAACACCAAAATATTTTTTTTAATATATTTCCCCTCTTCATTACAACAGTGAAAATATCGAAATATCCCACCATTCATTCAATTTAGCTCACAAAACACAAATTCAAAGAGCGAAATTCTTTTCACATATTTTCTTAACAAAAAATCTTAATGAGCCCTCAATTCACAAATCAAAATGTTCGTCATGCCAACGTTAAATTCGGGAATGGAACGAACGTCTTTCCGAAAATCAAATCAGCCAATCAGAGGCGCGCCTGTAAATACGTCATCAATCATGGCTGCTCAAATTCCGTTGCCCATTGAATTCATTTATTTAAAATGCCGCGTCATTTTGTCTGTGCATTTCGTTATTCAAGACAGGAATCGAATTAAGTGTCCTCTGTGGTTCCGTTAATGAAAATGAAGCGTTTTCTTTTTTTTTGTTGTATATTCTGTCGATTTGTGTCTATGCGTTACCCTGGAAACCAGTATCTTTGACCATAATATGGTCCGTTATCTTGGAAGTAGTCCAGTCCCGTCTCATAGTTGTCATTTTCAAAAAAAAATCGTCTTTTAAATTCAATGCTTATGAAAATCTTCTATCTTATTTCCATATTTTATTCAAAAGGCAAAACAGTCCATTACAATCACATGAAATATTACCGTCATTATACACACACACAGTCGAAACTTTACGATGCTGCAGACACTTACAACATCAAACAGTACAACCTGGAATTCTTAAGCTATTCAAATATTCAAAAAGCAAATGGCGCCTATAAAATGTTTGAACAATGGCAGAATACTTCGTACGGAACTCAAGGACCTCTTAAAAATTGCATTAAACATTTACGAATGGATCCCCAAGCGTTCGTGACGTCAAAATAATCTGTGTTCTAAAAATGAAAAGCCCGCCCAAACACGTAGGTGAAATTCAAGATGGCGGGGCATGATCAAATAGTGTTGTTTTGGAGTTTTGTTAATAATTGCATGATTTGATTTTGTTTTTTTATGAATAAGGTAGGTAATTAAACTCTTGCTCTTCTATTTCAGAAAAATCTAGCATTTGATACCGGTTTGCTAGGCTAGGCGGAGAGCAGAAAATGTAGTTATCATAAAATCACAACACACTTTGTTGTTAAACATTGTTTAAAACAATATTTCGCACTTATCAGCAATAATGGCGCAACATTAAAATGCGCGCATATAATTGAATTTAGTTTGCATAATGCTCGTTACTCGATGCTCGTATTAATATGCAAAATTCTAACACCGGGGCCGGCTGAGTGCACGAACATCAGTTACCATGGTATGAACAGCACTACTAAAGAAAAATATTATGTCGATGGGACCTATCATATACAATAAAATTCCGCACAGCTTCAAAGAACACCCTATTCGAACATTTAAATCTAAGCTCACTGCATTATTATTGGATAAATGTTATTATTGTATCAATGACTTTTTAAATGATAAAGAAATTTGACAATAAAATTTGTAAATGACATTATGTTTGTAAAATAATATTTCACTTAACTATAATTCCAAGATAATGAAATTCATTTTATTGACAAGATTTATTTATGTGCAATTGACTATTTGATGATTATTATTATTTTATTATTATTTCCTTTTTTATGTTTGTTAGTGTTAATTAGAAGGACATGTTAGTTGTTAATTTATAATAATATTGCATGTAATTTATTAGTTTCTACGAATTTGCATGCCGTAAGGTAGAATGTAGCGGTAACCTTCAGCTATTTGTATCATCTTAAACTTGTACCTACATTGATGGCAAATAAATAAATAAATCTAAATCTAAATCTAAATGAACTAATACCGATCGTGTGTTATGTTTTAGTTTTTCGGTAGGTACTCACAGCGAGTACTTATTTGCTTCAGGATTTTGTTTTCCAAACATTCGTTAGCGATAGTTTCTTACGCAGCGAACATTCATTCGCCAAACAGACATTCGCTCGCGAGCACAGCTATTAACATTTGTTTTTCGTGTTTAGATTGACGTACTCTAGTATAGTCCTTTCACAGTTACCTCTGACAACAAAACTAGCAGCAACACATCAGCAACCTTATTGCAATGAAAATAAAGATCGCAGTGATTTTGACTGTGATGCAAAATAAGAGGTAAAATAACTGTATAAGGAACTGTTCGTTTTGTGAATGAATATTTGTTGCGCAACAGAAGCTCGCGTATCGAATGTTTGCAAAACAAAATCGCGAAGTGAATTCTCGCGGTAAGCCATTCAATTTACCTACAACTTGTATACTCGACTCGATCTATAATCGAAGTTCATTCATGACGTCATTGTAATCCTGATTAAAAAAAAAACACTACTCACATTTGAATTCCGGAAGTCGCTGGCTTTTGGTATTGTTTTGTCATTGCCGAAAGTTTAGGGGTATGAGGAACAGGGTGTAAAGTTCACTCATCCACCATAGAAAAGGGAGGATCCTCCGACCAGACGGGTGTTGTGTCTGGCGGGCAACTGCCCCAATGATTGATATTGGGTTTTTGTATATATGTTCACTGCACGGTAAACTCTAATTGCGCGATGCAGGATTTATGTGACGTCAGGTCTTCGATGCGTAGTTCGCATGTGGCGATGTAGATACCGCCACATCACTCCCCTCCGGAGACCGGAGGTCGATAGTGGGCTAAGTCGTGTATCTTGCGATGCTTGACAGTGCAAGTTGTGGTTCCAGTGAGTCGGAACCGGGTGCCGCATTGTTCGCGGTGGGTCGGAACTGTTTGCGGTGATTGCGGTGATTCCCCAGTGGCTCAGGGTGATGAGGTTGAGGTGATTGATGTGATTCCCCAGTGGGTCGGGGTGATGAGGCTGAGGGTGATGACCAGGAATGCGCGATCGCTGCATGCTGGTGGTCAGGATACCCGTTGACGCCTCGGGTGTTGGCTTGGCTGTGTGACTCGCCTCACTGAACGCTTGCGGGAGTGATGATGATGACGTCACGCTGGAGTAGATGCACGAAGGCTGCGTTAACGTATCACGTCGGGGTCACCAATTTAGGGGTATGAGGAACAGGGTGTAAAGTTCACTCATCCACCATAGAAAAGGGAGGATCCTCCGACCAGACGGGTGTTGTGTCTGGCGGGCAGTTGCCCGCCAAAACATATATACAAAAACCCAATATCAATCATTGGGGCAGTTGCCCCAATGATTGATATTGGGTTTTTGTATATATGTTCACTGCACGGTAAACTCTAAATGCGCGATGCAGGATTTATGTGACGTCAGGTCTTCGATGCGTAGTTCGCATGTGGCGATGTAGATACCGCCACGAAAGTAAAATTATTTTTTACTCAGTCCTGTAATTACGGAAAAATCGGTTACCATACTTGAAAAAAAAATCCGTCGAATGAAATCTCCCCTTTTTTTTTAAGTCGGTTAATAACTATCCAAGATAACCGTAGAAAGGAAGAAAAGAAAAGAAAGAGAAATTGTTTATTCTGCACAAACTAAACGCACACATTACAAAATAAAAAGATTGTCATTTCGTGTTTTCTTGTCGTAGAAAATCTTATTTCAACAATTTTCCACCGAGTCAAAACTCCATTGATTTTAACTTGCGTCTAAGACGCATCGTTCCCTAAGAAAGAGACACCTCTACTGTAAGCAGCGGTAAGCCGGAGACTTATGAGAGGTGCACCCCGGGGAAATAAGACGTGGCACACCTCTATTTGTCTCTTTGACCTCCAGGCGAAGCAGGATGTAAATGCTCCTTAAAAACACGATGATTGAGTGTTGTTTTCTAACATTTTCGTATGGACGATGTTATGTTTACTATGTAAAAGTGAATTGGTGCTTTTTGGTTTTTATGAGGTCGCGGCTAAGGAGCTCGTGGCTAAGTAATAACAGCCACACGGGTCGATCCATCAGGTTAAGCTACGCTTGCCGGGGTTGGTCCGTGGATGGGACTATCTTTACATACCGAGACTCCTCCGTGCCTTGGAAAGCACGTTAAGCTGTTGGTCTCGACTGTCATTTGTGGATCTTTGACAGTCTTTACGGGTCGTTAGAAGCCCGAAAGTCTGACAACCAGTCTTGCCAAGGGGTATATCGTATTACCTAGTTACTGGGTTGTTGAGGTCAGATAGGCAGTCGTTCCATGTACTACTGGTATTCAGCTGAATCCGGTTAGACTGGAAGCCGACCCAAACATAGTTGGGAAATGGTTAGGCAATTGATTGGTTTTTATGAGGTCGGTTGAAAATGACGCGAACATTAATTAATCAATCAAGAAAACAATAATTAATTATTATACTTAAATAAGTTATCCCTAACGGCAATTACAAGTAACAAAACCGTTAAATTTTCCAAAACGGGAAAGTCGATAGCATTTGGAGCGAATCCATCATATCATACAAACCACAAAAAGACATTCCGACCGAAAACTAACTTTCCTTCAATAGTGCACCTTACTAGCTAGATGATAAGGTTCTAGTAGTGATTTATGGAGTGCAGTAATGTTGGTGAAATGAAGCCATCTGTCACAGACTGATGGCTACTGAATCTATCGCTGGTTTTGATTTATAACCAAGATCGTAGTGATCAATTGTAATCAAATCTTTGAAAAACTTTGAGGGATTGTAATGACTCGTCATTAGTACTTTGTTGTGTTCCAAGGGATTATGAACTGAAGACTTGTTTGTGGATTCAGCACCTGACTTTTAAATGCCGCTTAGGGTCATATGCGTCGGGGATGTCCGCCGATGCGCATGTAGATTGTTTGTAACCATGCGCAAAAGGTGCGCTTCCATGGTGCGCAGCAGGCGTAGCATGGGCATCGTTTTATCGACGGAAGAGTAGACAAAAATGACGTTTCCTGTAGACAGTACGAGACGGCAGCAAAGTAGAAAGAGTCAACTGCACTTTTTACGAAATTCACTCTTTTACATAATTCGACTCAGAATTCTTTGTTTTGTCATTTATTAATTAGAATTCTTTGTTTTGGATTTATCGGTTGTCAGTGTGATTTTGACAGTAAGGATAGAAAACTTTCTTCCGAAATACCGTCTACCTACAGAAAGACCTGGACAAATATCGTTAGAAATGAAAGACAAAATGACATATTGTAGAAAGATTTACGGTGGATGTCAAAAATGAAGAAACGAACTGTCACTTTGTATAGAAAAAGTTATGTCTATTCTTCGTAGAGATGGAAAGCGCCATGCTACGCCTGTAGGGTGTGGAGCAGCTCCAACAGTATCCTAAGCATGATTTCAAGTCGCCTAGACTGTGTTTTCATGGATCACTGTTGTGCCATCGCACATGGGTTGCCACAACGGTGATCCTATTTGTTTGTTTTTGTTTTGTGAATTTTGAGTTCTTACTAATATAGTTGTAAGTCTTACTAACCATTTTTGAGTCATGATATCATGACTCAAAAATGGTAAAATAAAGATAATTCTATTCTATATGACACTGGCGATTTGCGAGCGTATTTCCAGGGAAGCGATTGTTTATCGTGCTCGTTGCGTGTACGTAGCGAGCACGCCACTGTCTGTCAGCGGACAGACGGACGAAAAGTGGAGGCATGGTAATAAGTACCCGTTTCATAAAACAATAAGTGACTATTATAAAACAATCTGCCTAGCCTTTTCCCAACTATATTGGGGTCGGGTTCCAGTCTAACTGGATGCAGCTGAATACCAGTCTTTTACATTGAGCGACTGCCTATCTGACATCCACAACCCTGTAACTGGGTAATACGTTACCCCGACTGGTTTTCAAACATTCGGGCTTCTGACGATCCGTAACGACTGTCAAAGATCCACGAATGACAGCCGGGACCATTGGCATAACGTGCCTAACTATTATAAAACGCCGTACCTAATATAAGAAATCAAAATAAATAAAATAGACATCAACTAATTGATAAACAGACCCGTCAAAACAATACCCATAATAACAATTAAAAGTTAAAATACTTTTAATTAATAGAATCCTCTGGCTTTCAAAGTTTGAGCTAGAGAACTAAAAATCTGAGAGTCACTAATTACCGCCACCTTGCAAAATGAACTTGTCATCTGCAGATTTTTCTTGGGCCTTACTAAGTTAATTGAGTTTGTATAAGCCGGCCGCTCGTGAATTAATTAATTATTAATTTTATATTTTTACTTTTATTTCAGTTTGTGGCTTGGAATGGTAAGAAAGTAATTATAACTGGTGGCGGATGAATGTGGGGAGAGACAAAAATATCTTGATATCTTTGGAATCTACTTTAAAAAATATTGTAATAGACCTTAAGAACGTGGCGACGGATGAATTCTCCATACAAACGTAATACCAAAATCATTTGCAATTTGAGCATATTTCCAACATAATGTGTTGTTATTCGGATTGAGACAGTATTTATCTAGGTGCCTACATCTTTCTTTTTCCAAAAAACTAAAATGAAATTGTAGCGAATTGAATTTCGCACATTTTTACAGCGTAAATGACATGTTTTCATATTGTTGTTTCTGTATTATAAACAACAACATTTGTGATATTGTTTCAGCAGGAACATAGCCTATATTATCAAGTTATAAATTATCGAAAAATATTGGAAAATAAATAGGTTTTCATTCATCATTTTTAGTATTACGGAACACATCCAAAATCATTAATTTTC
This sequence comes from Lithophane socia, assembly GCA_947522985.1. Lineage (NCBI taxonomy): Eukaryota > Metazoa > Arthropoda > Insecta > Lepidoptera > Noctuidae > Lithophane > Lithophane socia. The sequence goes on along the minus strand of OX383270.1, from coordinate 12,883,143 downwards.
AATAGCTAGTAGTGCTATCGCGTCAAGCAAATGTCATGTCAATGCCAATGTGTGCCTGGTTATACAGTTCACGGTAGCTGTATGTATCGCTCCGACAGGCACACCAGCGCAACATTTGTAGCACTCGATTCGTAGTGGCAACGGACGCCCCGCCGGCCCCTTAAGACCTAGGTAAAATATTGTTTGATATTTGGATAGCTCATGACATAGAGAGATGCCATATAGAATATGAAATTAAAATCTTGAATAAATAATAAACGAAATTTTGACCGACTCCTTGACAATTCAAAAGTGCCTGTAAATGGTTTAATTGAAATAAATGCTTTGAGTTTGAGTCACAATTTGGTCATTGGCTTTTCCCTTCATACAGAATTTTTCGTACCTAATGATGACTCCCAAAAACCGATTTAATCCCAAATACCCTTTACCCTACAATAAAAACGCTTTCTAACAGATTATTGCGATATCATTTTTTGAAATACTGATATCTTTATTATATCAATACTGTTTAGTGATAACCTCTATTCAGCATTATTGCATTTTTTTCTCGTCATCGCTATAGTCCGCTTATCTCCCTGTTCAATTCATTGGAAAATTGCGATCGATCTACCCGCAGTTTAGTTTTTATTGTTAGTAGACGAGAGGGTATCAATTTGAGACTGGGAAAAAATATGATTCAGCGTAGAATTGACTTATCCCTGTCCTTAACGTATTCGGATTCTCTTTTTTTGTAAGATAAATAGAGGGTTTAAGTGCATTAGTGACGCTTTATGCTTTCGTTTATTCCATTTCTAATGGAAAATGTGACAAGAACGTCTGGAAGGGTTTAAAAGTGCCGTTTATGTGCCATGAAATAAATGATTTGACTTGGAATAAAAATATTCCTTTTTTTTTCATGTAATCTGCCTGGTATTTTTACAAGCTTTATATTAGCTTGCTCTGTTCGTATGTGTTTCCGGTTACTCCTTATTTGTCATCAATTTTTCAAGCACTTCCTGGCATCCGATTGAGCTGAAACTTGGCATACTTATACAACTACCGAGACATTTTGAAAAAATGATACCATGGACCTGGTCTGATGATGGAGCAGGAAGTTGGACATAGGAATTCCTCAATCAAACAAGATAGCACCATCGTGTTTGGATTCATTGGTCATGTATTAAAAAGTGCTTTGACACTAGCTGGTGTTCAGGGTCTGATGATGGAGCCGGAAGGTGGCCAGGGGAAAACCTAAATCAAACAAGATAGCACCATCGTGTTTGGAGTTTGGACTCATTGGTCATGTATTAACAAGTGCTTTGACACTAGCTGGTGTTCAGGGTCTGATGATGGAGCCGGAAGGTGGCCATGGGAACTCCTCAATGAAACAAGATAGCACTATCGTGTTTGGACCCGTTGGTTATGTATTGGCAAGTGCTTTGACACTAGGTGGTGTTCAGGGCCTGATGATGGAGCCAGAAGGTGGCCATGGGAAAACCTCAATCTAACAAAATAGCACCATCGTGTTTGGACTCATTGGTTATGTATTGACAAGTGCCTTGACACTAGGTGGTGTTCAGGGTCTGATGATGGAGCCAGAAGGTGGCCATGGGATAACCTAAATCAAACAAGATAGCACCATCGTGTTTGGAATCTTTGTCGTTGTCTTGTCAAGAACTATATATAGCCCAAGGCAATATCCAGGGTCGGTTGACAAATTCTAATGCTAAAAAGTACAAAATAAAATATAAGTAAAAATCTTTTTAAGAACAAGCTTTGAATGAACTAAAAGGTTCTAAATAAAACTTAAGTAAACATAGAACTTTAATATTTTGTTAAAAGCTTGAGGCGTAAATGTCCTTCTTAATATACATTAAAAATAAGCCTCAAGCTTTTAAGAAAATATTAAAGTTCTATGTTTACGTAAGTTTTATTTAGATTTTTTTAGTTCATTCAAAGCTTGTTCATAAAAAGATTTTTTACTTATATTTTATTTCTTTCAGTACCCGTGGATCGTGTATCTGTAGATTTGCTTACATATAAAACAAAACTGTTGATTGAAAATATATTTTTTATATTGAAACTAGTTTTTGCCCGCGGCTTCGCCCACGTGGATGCCGGATATCGTCCACGGGAATGCACCTACTACCGGGATACTTAAGAAAAGCTGGGTTTCATATACAAACTGTCATCCCCTATATCACCCCATAAGATTATTTTTGAAACAAAAAGTAGTATAATGGTCCTTCCACAGGATGCCAACTATCTCCATGCCACATTTAGTCAAAATCCGTTCAGTGGTTTAGGCTTGAAAAGGCAAAATATAGACAGACAGGCAGACAGACATGTACTTTTTGAATTTATAATTAGTATGGATATGAATGTCTTTGATCAGAATACCCACGTTTCGCGGATTTTTGTATACTTACATTTTTAAATATATTATTTTTTTAAATAATGTATAACTATAAAGTTTCGCCGAAAAAAGGCACCAATTTTAGTATCAGAGCATCAAAAGTTAACATTCGTGAGCTAATTTTATATATCCACCGCGACTAAAATATGTAAATGAAACTTTTTACTTTTGTCCAACGCTATGAACCTATCCAATACTTCCTGAATTATCCAATTCACAATTTGACTGGAGCTCTTCTTTGTTAATAGACTTTCTAAAACATACACCAATCAACCAAAGATGTTGAAATAACGTGTGTTTCTGTTATTCAAAGTTGAGTGGCAATGCTCAATACCATCTAGAACCTTAAATCCAACATAAAAATATAAACAACTAGCAGCTCTTCAAAGCTATACAATTTCATTGACAGCAAACTGGGAGTCGTCCGATACAATTTGTTCGTTCATTCCTTCCGGCCAACGTTGAACTTCGAACAATCGAAGATCCCCGAAGGCACCCGAAAGCGAGGATTTACTTCTATTCTTTTTACTAGTTTGCTGAAAGAACGGATTTTGAATTTGGTTCGACTTTGACGGTTATTTTATGATAGTGTTTTGTTGTGGGCTTTAGTTTTCTTTGATGAAGTCTTCTAAGTCAAAGTCAAAGTCAAATAATTTATTTCAAGTAGGCACATTAAAGGCACTTTTGAACGTCAAATACATAGAAATAGAACTGATTCTAGTTGCCCCTTCCAAAAGGTAGTTTTCGTATGGAGAAGAATGGGCAAGAAACTCCACCGTTACTCTTTTAAAAAAATGTTTTACAATATTTGGTATAGGTACATAAATTATATAATTACATGTGAAGACGATGCACCGAGAATACAATTACAATAGGTAAAAATAATTAAAAATTTAAAATGGAGCAATGACAAATAAATAAATTAAGTATGTGATACATGGTGCTCTTTTTCTGCAACCCATCAATACAAAAAGTAATTCCCAACAATCTCGATAACTTTGACTTCACTATTTATTTGGAATATTACTGACATTAGTGAAGGAAAACGAAAAAAAATCTGTGTTTTCTATTTATTTCAAATCTTGCGCATTTCATTTCATTTCATTTCACTGAGTTTTAAGCCTATTGCCGTGTTCCAAGTTAGCATTAGCATTCCATAAGATGAAGCTTTCGATTTTCGATTCAGTCTATAGACATAATCCTTACTTCAAATCATTTAAAGGTAAGGCTAGCAGATACCATTCGGTGATAAGGAGCATCATCATCGTTTCGTCTACTAAGCGTATTACTTGACTAACTCGTGAGTTGGCAAAGAAGATCGGAGGCCACGCTCACTACCTAGTTGCTACGCCAATATTCTTCACTTCAAAAATCGATATTGGTACTTGATAGCAAGGCAGAATACTCAGAGTGCGAGATTACTTCGTCAGTGACGTCATGTCTAGAGACATTATTAACATACCGGTTTAGGAATAAGGGCCAGTAAAGATGATGAATAATTCAATAACCCTAAATATTAATTCTCCGAATACAAAAACCATTCCAACCACCCACCAGAAACTCAATCGCGAAACTACTCGCCCAACTGTAACCGCACACCCATTTACACAATTGCATAGTTTTTTACATACGGCATGCCTGCATCGGGTATTCCGAGCTGTTGCACTGAAAGCCCCACACTTAAGATTATTGCTACCGTAAATAAAATATGGCGGAGTACAGTAAAGACTTACTGTTGTGCGATGAATATGTATGTTCTAGCTTGTTATCTTTGAGAGCAAGGCAGAGTAGTCCAGCGGTTTATGAGCTGTATGCAAATTGTACTGACCGCTGTCGCTCTTGTTGTTGTTGGAAGTACTAGAAATATTTACTTTTATGGCATTTTTATGTGTTGCCATAAAAGTAAATAATTATTTCTAATAAAAAAGTAAATAATTATACATGCGAAAGTGAGTTAGTTTGTTTTTTACGCTTTCACGCTAAAACGGCTAAACGGATGTGGATGAAATTTGGCATAAGGGTAGACCATGACCTGGAATAGGACATAGGATACTTTTTATCCCGATATTCCCACGAGATCGAGACTGACACAGGTGAAACCGCGGGGCGCAGCTAATATTCGATAAAAGTTTGTATGGAATTTCGTAAAGTTTGCTGAAGGGAAGCCAAAGTACACACGACTTGTCGATTAATAGAAGTCATGAAACGTAAGAACTATCCGTTTCTTACATACGAATCGGGCGTTAGGGGTTAAAACAATGAAAATAACCCTTCACACCAAACACCTCAATGAATAATACTGCCTGACCTGCGGACATCCTAACACAGAATCCCGGGAATCAATCCCGGAGATTTATAGTTCTATCCGCGTCCCATTCTACCCGGACAGTTTTTGTCACTAGAGTAGAGCGTTCCCGGGATCCTGTTGAGTTATAAGGGTCCTAGATAGACGGAAAATTGGATATTAGCCCGTGATTTACATGTGTTAGATATTTTTTTTATTCGTAGGTGTAAATTTATTTCGATAAGGACCTCTATATTTCTTTTATAGGACTTGGCTTAGGTAATAGATTCTTCGGATAGAAAAAGTTGGAATTTAATACAGATTTATCGAGATTTTTTCCTGGTAATAATTTCTTTTTTTTTAAATAAAATATTTATCTCAGACGCGAATGTGACGCTTCGCAAGAAGACATTTTTTATTTAACTTTTAAATTCGAAAAATACCCTAATTTGAACACCGTATTTATTTTCCAGGAGTGGGCCTTCTCCAAATCACAGTTCTATAGACTGTGACTTTGAGACACCCGCATTGACGTCGGAAAATGTACCGCGGGAACGTAATATCGAGATAAAAAGTATCTTATGTAATGTACTGACCTAGGTTATAATCTATCCATGAGCCAAATGTCATCCAAATCCTTTCAGCTGCGTTGAAGCATTAGCCAGATGGGGAGTTTGTTGCGCCACTTCTTCTTCCCAGCTAAAGCACTAGGAAGTGGTGAAGGCAAGGCGTCTTGCGGGACTGTTATTTTACTTATGTAATTTTGACGTTCGAAAGGCGCTGATTCTCAGCCTACACTCGCGACAATCTAATAATAATAATAATAAAACCCGCAGGGCAGCTTGTGGCGAGCTGTTGGGCAGTAGCAACCCCACGGACCCTACCTCCCGGGAGAAGTCTTGTTCCTCATCTCTGGCTTGCCTTTATTGGCCGGCTTAGAGTGAACACTGACGAGGAACAGAGCTCCCACCTCATTCTTGCCTTTATTGGCCGGCTTGAGTGGAGATTCGCAAGAGCAAACGTGCTCGGAGGAAGGAAGTATTCCAGTAAGATGCTGGTAGGGATCTTGACCGTACTTCCGGGATTGTCCTGATAGCCGTGGAATACCTCTCCACTGCTCTTAAGCACCTCAGGAAGTGTTGCCCCCTAGTCGCTACGTCACTATGTGCTAGCGACCGTTTTCGGGGGCCCATTATTGAGTGTGCAAGTCACCCCCTGCCATTTTATCCGTGTATACCATAACATTGATCAGGCAGGGGCCATAGTCTTTCCATAGTTCAGTTTCTATTTCACTTAGCCACCCAAACCCATAGCCCAATATCTTTGATATCATGTTCTGCAATAGTCCTACACCAACCGGGGGTTGTCCTTGGCTGCACTTGCATAGTGCGAACAGGGATAATCGTCGGTTGGTGCCTCATTCCATTTAAAATTGTCTAAGGGGCCTCTGCGAGTTGGCTTCGGCCCCTCGCACGCCTTCCAAAGGTCCGGGACCCCAAGGTCCCGAGATATGCTAAGACATTTTAAAATAATAATAATATTTTTTATTCAAAAATAACAAGGCATAAAAATTAGTACAGATTTGCTTAAATGTAAATTATTTTTCTAAGACTTACGTGCCTGAATCTAAGTCCGATTAGACGATTTGTTCTCGTACATGTAATAAAACGTTATGCCTTGAGAATCAGTTTTAAGCAATGTAGATAAGTCGTCGATTACAAACTCTAAGTATGATCAATCGATATGTCTCGAGAATCAGTTTATAAGAAACCAAATTTTTGTTTCCATCGCTACACAAAGTATTTTTATCTACACCCATGCTATAAATCCTCTATAAAAGTTCCTGAAACAGTTAGCTTATTGCCAACATTAAAACAACCAGTGTCATAGTAACCATTACCTATAGCTGTCAAACCGGACTTCTTAAGGTGGAATCCGACGGTGCGCCATATCACGGACGGACACAGACGAGCCCGGACGGCAGACGACCACAGATCGCCACGCACCGCGCACCGAGGCGCTTCCGACGGTGCGTGATATTGCGGACGCACGCACGCGGACAAGCCTACGCACACCAATGCTCTTCCAACGGTGCGTGTCGGTCTGTGTAGGCTTTGAGATTAGAAGTCATTTTGTCACTCCAAAATGCATAGCGAAAGAAAACGTATCGCTGCAGCTATATAGATATATATATACAGTATGTTAACTAACAAAGGGCGTTCCCGTTAACCTGCAATAGTATAGCGTGTATACAAGCTAAAAAAAATATCAGAACTCAAAAAAAAAAAAAAAAATTGTTTCGTGAATTGTTCACAAAACGATTAAATTTAAACGTAAAAGAAACACTCTGTACACGCACACTTGTATTTCAACGTAGAAAAATAAGTGTGACAAGTGGGCGTGTAGAGAGAGTTTATTTTCCGTAACAATTTAATATTTTTTGTGAATATTTTACTATACAAAAACAAAAAAAAACATTTTTTTTTATGGTAATATTTTTGTTTGCATGTATAGGCGCTATACTATTGCAGGTTAACGTGAACGCCATTTGTTAGTTAACATACTGTAGATATATTTAGAGATATAGATAAAGATTTAAAAAATCATAAGCAAGCTCGGTCGTCCACTCCATTATTCACACTAGCCGAACAAAAAAACTTCACTAGTTCACTGTACGCGCTTTCAGCGAAATAAATGTTGCAATAACGATATGTTTCGTTTTGAATGATTTAGTTCACAGAATATTTTTTTAATTTAGTTGACGTTATCTATCTGTGTGACTGAAACTCTGCCCTCGTAATAGCAAATGCAGTACTTGCAAAATGGCGGTTTCGAGAAAAGCGCGGTTAAGTGTTTTTTTTAAATCTCTACTATATCTGATATAAAACTCATATGTTTTGTTACGGAATAGGTACATAAAAATACAAAGTATCGTTTAGTTAAGTTTTGAAGTTAATTTTTCTTATGTAGGTCTTTAGAAAGTTGAATACTGCACTTAAACCTTGTGTCTCTATTTGTGATACATCAAAGTAGTGAAGTGAAATGCAGTAATCGTGTTTGATACTGCATTTATATCTAGGAAATACATTGACTACATCAAGCACTGGCAAAATTGATTACTGATACAAGTAGAATAAAAGGCATAATGCAGTGAAAAACGAGTTGTTTAACATTTAAATAGAAAAAAAAGGAAAAACATAATTAGTTATGAAAATATTTTAATTTTATAATTTAACCAGTCTTTTTGTTGGGACATAAAGTAATAAAATATGTTGTACTAGGTCCATACCTAGTACCTACAATATATTTTATTACTTTCAAACTTACCTTCAAACCAAAATTATAGAAAATATTATGTTTAGAAATACCTATTATTAATTATCACCATGTGATTTAGTAACAAAAGTTTAGTAAAATAAACGAGATCATTCTTCATTCGCTTTCGCCTATAATCTTTTAAACGGAACACTGCTTCCATAGAAAACTTAAAAATATGAATTAATAATGGCACTGTAACAGTCTTAGTAGTAATTAAAATTAAATTTCATAGCCTTTGTTTCATCACAGTCTTCTACTTCTAAACTACCTATTCGAGATCAGTCGAGGAGTTATTGAAGTGAAGGTTTTGCCAAAACGGTAATCTGTCTTATTATTTTGGACAGTGTGGAAAGAATAGCAGATTTTCTTGCTTCTTTCTTCTTCACCCCTTGGAAGAATGTTTTTGATAGGATCAGGAATTGACAATGACTTTAGGTATTTTACTTTTAGGAACTCAATTTCGTGTATCATTCCATAATAATCTGTCTTCACAAACATGTTACTTTTATTTCTGTGTACCTCCACAGTAACAATATCTTTTAAATATACTCTGTTTGTGCTCTTACCTCTTTGGTCGTAGCGTGATGTTATATGTATAGCCTATAACCTTCCTCGATAAATGTAAGTAATATCCAACACAAAATGTATTTATCAATTCAATTCAATTCAATTCCAGCCAGTAGTTCCTGAGATTAGCGCGTTCAAACAAACAAACAAACTCTTCAGCTTTATAATATTAGTATAGATATTTTCGAATTTTCACTTTTTTTTATGACCCTACTGTGTTTCTTTCTAGAATGTACAGGAATACTGCATTCTAACTTGGTACTAAATACGTGATTACTGCATTTTAATCTGGTGTATGCTCATTGCTGCATTCATACTAACAATATCAGATACTCTCACTTGAAATGCTGCATTTTTACTTATAATATCTCGATGTTCCAGACACAAAAAAAAAAAAAAAAAAATTCTACGTGTAGCTAAAAGTCTGCAGATGTCATTTTTGACAAAAACGGAAAATCGTAAAAATGTCGATTACTGCATTTGCTATTAGGAGGGCAGAACTGCCCACAGATGTAGCCCTCATATAACAGTAATAAAAACTTTTTACAAAAAAAAAAAAAATCTGCTTCCAAAAAAACACTAAAAAGTGAAAAATAACTTCAATTTCGGAAATCGGTATCTTAGCTTTTCAATTTTCGTTTGTTGCCTGTAAAGTAACCTCCTCCTTTTTGAATAAGTCTGTTAATAAAACAAATTATTTAAAAAACAAAAAACCCGCCTGCAAAAACGCAAAATTCTACAGATTATAATGCTTGTTTTTCTCTTTTAAGTTATGCGTTTTTGCAGGCGGGTTTTTTATTAAATAATTTGTTTTATTTCAAGCTTTTTAGTTTTATTAATTTATATATTTGGAATTAACTCATTACTAGCTTTTATTTGATACCAATAATGTAATTTTTTTTTTAAAAAAACCTTCCCCTCCCTTTTTTTTATTGCAGATGAAATTTAAAAAAATCTATTGCCTATGTCACTCCCACAATTAAGACGAACCTTACGACACCTCGTATGTTACAATCCGTCAAGCCGTTTAGGCTACAGAGCGCGCCAAAGAAATAGACATCCATACATACAAACATACATTATGAGACAACTAACAGCAGATGTATCTGTTTCGGCCCATTCAAAGATAAAGATAAAGATAAAGATAATTTTATTTGTCTAAACATGCGTTTACATGCAAAGCATGCAGGATGTCACAATAATAATATTTTACGTACGTCCATGATAATTCACAATTAATTCGTCACAATAATAATTGGTATTGATGATTAAGCACTTCAGCTGTGCCCCGCGGTTTCACCCGCGTAGGTCTCGATCCCGTGGGAATGTAGGGATAAAACGTATCCTATGTCCTATTCCAGATCATGGTCTACCCGTGTGCCCATCCTCTCCTTTCTAAAGTAGGGAAAGTCGTGGAGGCGCGGCGCCGGCGTCGAACGGTTCGCTTATTGCATTTTTATACTCGTAATAACTTCGAAATTAAATGTCCAATTCCAATGAATTAAAAAGTATTTTACTGCTACATAAATACCCTTGGTGTTAAAACTATTTATTTGAATAATAATTAATACTATGTTGATAAAACCCCTTCGCAAATATAATGCAATAATTTCGAACAAATTTGATTACCATAAAAAAGGTTATAGTGAGTCTATCTTAAAAGATAGATAAGATAAAGATAAAGATAAAGATAAAGATAAAGATAAATTTATTTGCTCAAACATGTGTACACATACAGAAATAAAAAACGTGCATGCAGGATAACATTTAAAAAATACAGGTTCAGACATGTTTGCCACATATTATGGCGTGCAAATATGAATAATTGTGATTGTTTATAATAAAATTTCGGTAGTCAATTCATTATGTTAATTTAGCAAACTTAAGTAAATTATAAATGTCAACAGTAAATAAAAATAATTCATAAAATCTATGTCAAAATAAATGGTTCTGTCAAAAATTCCTTAATATTATAGTATGCCTTGTCAGCTAGAAATGACTTTAGTTGTTTCTTCAATTGTATATCATTAAGCTCTCTCCAAGTTTTCGGTAACTTATTATAAATAATAGGGGTCATGCAAAACACACTTTTGCGCATAAGTGCAGTCCTACTACTATGCAGACAGAGCTGACTTTGATCTCGCCTGTTTCTAGGAAATTTATCTGCCATTCGCGAAAATAAATAACTATTATTTCTAACGTACATTACTGATTCTAGAATATACAGAGATGCCAATGTCAATATTTTATAGCGTATGAAATAAGGCTTACAACTATCGGTTGTTTTTAACTTAAACATGGCTCTGAGGCATCTCTTTTGTGCTTTAAATGCCACTTCTTTATTAGTTGAGTTTCCCCAAAAGATAACACCATATCTGAGAACAGATTCAGCTAGCCCGTAGTAAGCAGTTAGTAACGCATCTATGTTAACAGTGCGTGAAAGAATATACAAAGCGTACGCACTACTGCTTATTCTTTTAGTCAGGGCCTCTACATGCGCCTTCCAATTTAAATTGCGATCTATTGTAAGTCCTAGAAACTTGGTTGTGTTAACTGTGTCAATTTTAATGTCATTGTATGTTATGTCAAGATTGGAAAGAGTCAATGCGCGCTGGCTAAAATGCATAATTACAGTCTTATTTAAATTTATTTTTAAATTATTATTGTCTAACCAGTCAATAGTTTCTTGTAATGTATTATTTATGTCCTCTTTATAAAAATCCCTTTGATTACTAGGTATAGTTATTGTACTGTCATCCGCGAACAGTGTCATAGGATGTTTGATTGCCATTAGCAAGTCATTAATGTAAAGAGTAAAAAGCGGTGGTCCTAGTATACTTCCTTGTGGAACTCCGTAGATAACGGTACGTTCCTCCGATAGAAAGATTTCTTCTGTTTTTGTGCTTTTATTAATTCTGCTTATTTCCGTAATTTGTTTTCTATCATATAAGTACGATTCTAAAAGTTCAAGGACGTTTCCTCTTACACCGTAAGCATCAAGTTTTTTTAGTAGAATATCATGTTGCACATAATCAAATGCCTGGGTCATGTCACAGAATATGGCACACACTGGATTGTTTTTATCCATATTTGTCATAACAGTATGTAAAAAGTCATAAATCGCCATGTTTATTGTCTTGTTTTTCCTAAATCCTTTTTGCTCGTTGCAAAGAATATTATTCGCTTCTAAATAATAATTGAGTTCTTTATAAATATATTTTTCAATAATTTTAGAGAATATTGGTATCAATGAAATCGGCCTGTAGTATTCCATTAACTCTCTATCTTGTTTTTTGAACAATGGCTTTATCACAGATTTTTTGAGGGCATCTGGAAAAATACCTTCGCTTATAGTCAAATTTATAATATAACTTAAAGGGCCACAAATTTCCTCGGCAACTGCTTTGAGTATTTTTGGACAAATGCCATCGTAACCTACACTGTTTGTATTGTTAAGGGCTAAAGTAATTTTTAAAACATCATTTGGCAAACTTGGAGCCATGAACATAGAATCCTTTCTGTTTAAAATAAGTTTTGTGACTTTGTCTCCCGATTTAATAATGGGCTGAATTTTTTCAATAAAATAATTATTAAATACATTAGAAATACATTTTGGATCCGTGATAATTTCATTATTATTAATTCTAAGTTTATTAACATTATTCTTTGGTATATTTAACTTTGTTTGATTTATAATTTGCCATGTTGTTTTAGATTTATTTTTTGATGTCTTTATTTTATGGTTATTTTGAGCTCGCTGAGTTAAATTAATAATCTTTTTAAACAGCTTTGAGTAATTTTTAAATTGCGTTTTATTCTGACGAGTGGGTTTCAATCGGAATTGCCACAGTAATTGCCGTTTTTTCGCGCTGCATTTTTTTATACCACGTGATACCCATTTTTGTTTTTTATTAACATTTACCGAAACGATAGTGTCGGGGAAGCACTGTCTGTACAGTAATGAAAAAATCTCTGAAAACGCGTTAAATGCTACATTTGGGTCATGTGTTGCATACACTTCTGAAAACGTCAGGGTCCGCAAATAAGCCTTAAATTTATTAATGTTATCGTTATGATAGTCAGGTCTGCTCCTACTCCACCGCTTAAAAGTACATAGTGTGCTAATTGGGCATTTCAGTAACTGAGCTGTGTGATCCGACAACGCTAACTCCAATACTGAAGCCTTACAGATTCTGTTGAAGTTATGCGCAAAATTGTCAATGCATGTTTTGCTCTGAAGACGAGTCGGTTGATAAATCGCTAGTTTCAAGTTAAAGCTTAATAACATATTCTCGAATTCTATTGATTGATTATTTCTTTTTAGTACATCTATATTAAAATCTCCCGCCAAAACAATATTTTTACAATCATTTTTCAGCAAAATATGTAATATCCGTTCTAATTTACTAATACATTCATTGAAATTATTTGCATTTGGTACTCTATAAATGCAAACACATACGATTTTGTGGGTCATTAGTTCAATGGCGCAACATTCAAAGACACCACTTGTAGATAATTTTGCTATTTTTGGCAGCTCTCTCCACTGATGACCGGACTTTACTAAAATGCATGCCCCACCTCTTTTGGTTTCTTTTCGACTGAAACAGGCTGCTAGGCAGTAATTTTTTAAATTCAGGTGTTTTTCATAAGTTTCCATCATAAAGTGCTCCGTAATGCATAAGACATCCACGCCTATGTTACTATCAATTAATTCATTGAGACAGACTGCAAGAGTATCACATTTAGCTAGCAGGCCTGCAATGTTTTGGTGCATAATGTATAGATGTTTAGTCAAGAAAAAACTGGTCTTCCGTTTTATCAATGTTATTCACATTGTGATGTATGTCAACGTTTTGCATAATGTCAGTAACTAAGTCCAGTAAATCCATAAATATAGTACGTAGTCCAATTTTATTTTATTTTTTTTAGACATATGCTGTCGCGGACTTTTTTTTAGAAATTTTAAAGAGGAACAATTCCATCATACATGATATTTGCGTAACTTTAACCGTTTACGCAGCGCAGGCAACGGAAGCTCTCAAAAAGGAATATTTTTTCCCGCTTTTACAACATTTTTCACTTATGCTCCGCTCCTATTGGCCGTAGCGTGATGTTATATAGCCTATAACCTTCCTCGATAAATGGACTATCTAACACAAAAATATTTTTTCAATTCCAACCAGTAGTTCCTAAGATTAGCGCGTTCAAACAAATAAACAAACTCTTCAGCTTTATAATATTAGTATAGATATAGATTACTAGCTGTGCCCCGCGGTTTCACTCGATTTGGGATTGAGTCATTACTAGTTTTTATTTGATAATACTAATATTGTTGTATTTTTTTTTTTTTAAACTTTCTCACTTTTTTTTGTATTTTTAGCTGCAATATATAAATTTTATATAGCCTATGTCACTCGCACAATTAAGACGAATCTAACGACACCTCAAATGTTAAAATCCATCAAGCCGTTTAGGCTACAGAGCGTGCCAAAGAAATAGACATACATACATACAAACATACATACATACATACATACTCGCGAAAAACATTACCCTCCTTCTGGGGCAGTCGGGTAAAAATAGATATTTAAGCCGCATGAAGCGAGTGGGATACATGTATGCCAACGGGGCATTTGATTAATTTGACAATATTACTGTATGGAAATATGAAATATCGCTAACTAGTGAACTAAAATACGAGACTCAACCCCCCATACCCCCCGAAACGCCTCACGTAATTACGTGGCGTTTTAGGCGTATCGTATTTTAGTTCACTAGTTAGCGATATTTCATATTTCCATACAGTAATATTGTCAAATTAATCAAATGCCCAAATGACTAAAGGATTGATTATTACGTTCATTAATTAATGAACGTAATAATCAATCCTTTAGTCGGTCTCGGATTCAGGTCTCGGCAGACGTCTCACTCACCGAGGAGCGAGCGAGACACCAAAGTGAACCAAAGTCAACGACCAATTCACCGACCTAACCGTTCTTTCGGCTCGCTTCGGAATACTTCGGATCACATCGGACGAGCCAATTCAACAATAGGCTCGTCTCCGACACAATACGTCATAAACTTATCATACGACATACGTCACTGTAAAGGCTCTTACATACTGGCACGACTTTTTAACCGACGAAAAAAAAGGAGGTTCTCAAGTCGACCCGTATATACATTTTTTTTTAAATTATGACCACGGATAACTGTTCCCATTTCAAATAGAAAACTAAAATCCACCCCCTTTTTTATGTTGGGTTATCATCAATTGACATTTCCCGCTCTGGGTGGAGCGGGAGGGCGTGTCAGACTTTTACTGACTAAAACCCACCCGTGTTTCTACAGTTGCCTATTGCCAAGGTCCCGGTATCCCTTTCGGACTTTTCTGCAACCCTGGCAGGCGTCGGTCCTAACGGAACCCGTCAAGTGGGCTGACATCTCTTTGAGGCGCGCCTGGAACACGACACGACGTCGACCCCGGCCTGGTCCTTATCGGACGGCGAGCTACCTATTGCTGGCCGTCCGCAAGCCCGCGCCTACGGTGGCCGAGAATCCACCTGGGATTCCCGACGCCCAGGGTGTCTCCTGCGGCAGCGGTTAGCGGCGTGAAGACGCTTACCTTGCGTCTCCTTCACGCGTTCCGCCTCCTCCTCCGCGAGCATTACTGCTTCGCAGAACGAGGTGACGGCTTCCCATGCCCTCTCTCTCCGTACCATGGCCTGGACCAGGGCCGGAAGCGAGAGGTCATTGCCACCAATCGCCTCCAAGAGCGGTGCTCCGCCCAAGCAGGGCAGACCTCCATCGTATGCTCCAACGTGTTATATGCTCCACCGTGTAAAAAAAATCAACCCCGTAGAAAAAATGGGGTTGATCGATTTTTCACCTACTGAATTTTCAACTGTGAACCGTTTCTGTTGCACACATACATAATTCTGATGACACAACCAGACCTGGAGTTGATCTGATGATGGAGACGGAAGACAGTCGCGAAAGCTCCTTCAGCAGTTTCATCGTGTTTGAGCTTAATTAGGTAGGTAGTAGATTTGAGCCACATTAATAAATGGTAACTCAAAAGCGAAAAATAAACCTCTTAGTAAAAGCTCCTAAACTAATTGAAGTAACAAATTTTGAGGCGGCGCCGAACACACATTGAACGAAGATTCATCAAGCTACCATTATACCTACGCTGTAATTAATAAGTACCTACCTAATTAATTTGTTTGGAATCGAACCCGGGACCTCTGGGTCTGAGATGTCTAACCACTAGAACACAGAGGAGATATTTAACAGTTTGTGTAAAAATCCAAAAATGCCCATGTCAAAAAATTGTTTTTTTTAGAAGTTGGTTGTTTTTTTTTGGCTTTTTTTCTCTTTTTAGTTGTAGTACCTACCCCACACAAATTCGAATACCTTTACTTGAAAATGTAAATAACAGTGACAGGAACTTATTATAACATCATGCATCAACATAGGCTAAGTGGCAAAATCCGTACTATTGAAGCTAGCTCAAAAACTAGCCAAGCAAACTTAATAAAATTTATATTGGACCACCTCTGAAGTACCTATGACCTACTAAACAAAAAAAGAATCATCAAATCAATTCATAATTGGCGGAGTAATGGCGTAAAAAACATACAAAAAAAAAAACATAATAGTCGAATTAAAAAGCTACCATTGGTAAAGAAAACGATTCGTTTTTGTTTTACAGGAACCGAGCATACCTCGCGGCTCGCACCGCACGGCGCACCTTTGAAGTTTACCGACTCGCCGCGGATCGGCCGGACCGCGGCGCACGTGTCTGCGCTACCACGCACGATACGATTCCCATGGTCCGGGCTGATCCGCGTGCGTCCGCGGCCAGTCGATAATTTCAAGGGGAATGTACACACGGCTACACATCAAGCTATACATTTCCAGTTTATGCTGATCTCGCATTGTATAGAATTTCCTTACAATGCGAGGTCAGCTTATGCTGGAAATGTATAGCTTGATGTGTAGCCGTGTGTACCCAATCTCGAACGCACGGCGACAGACGTGTCTGCGATACCCCGCACGTACCCCTTCCCACGGTGCGTCGTGCGGGCTCGTCCGTGTCCGTCCGCGATATGGCGCACCGTCGGATTCCACTATTAGATTGTCGCGAGTTTAGTTTGAATAAATGACGTTTGATTTTGATTTGAGATAAAAACTCCTATGGCCATCACCAAGCAGGATAACCTCGAGTGACTACCTAAACAATCTTCAAGACTCAACTATTACCAAATGAGAAACAACCTCTATCTGTTGCCGAACAAACACAATCATACATTAAATTTTTCAAAGCCACCTTCTAGCTATTTGGCAGACAAACAAACTAATATGAACAAAGTTGCTCGTCTCGTTGTACAAATAAGCTGGTACATACTACCGTCCCATGAGACCGCATCGGTTTGCACTGAGGTTCGCCAGACGTGGAGTTACACGTCAGTGTGTTCAGGGGTTTATGATATGTGTTGGGCTGAAGTTAAGGTTATTTAATTAGGCTGGGTTTGTACTGAACCTTTTTTTTTGGCGATGTTTTATTATACTCTAGGTTATCTAATAGTGGGTGAGGTGGACTTCTTCTGCTCGTAACTAAACTAACAGCGGTCGATGAAAAACATCAAATCTTTTTTATTTTTTACCCGACTACGGCGAAGAAAAAAGGAGGGTTATGATTTTGATATGTATGTATGTGTGTATGTATGTATGTATGTTCATCTGTTCCCATGTAAAAAAATCAAGTAATAAAAACTAAGACCCAACTACGACTTAAAAGGTATAAACAAGACAACACAGACAGACAAAAACACGTAATCTGTTCGATTTATGACTATTTATAACACGTGTGACTCCGGATTTTTAATTTGTCTGTCTGTGGTGTCTTGTTTATACCTTTTAAGTCGTAGTTGGGTTTTAGTTTTTATTACTTGATTTTTTTACATTTCATGATTACATGATAATTATTATTGTCCAAACCCAACACGTTTGTACAGTTTCGTTAGCTAAGAAACTGTATAATATGCAGGGTGTACAAAGACACATCACATAGCCGTCAACTACGCATTCTATATAAGGAGGTAACATTGCACAAAATAATTAAATTAAATAATTGCCGAGAAACTTTTATTTTTGGTGAGAACAATCGCTGTTTACGATACTACGCAACGTAACGCACGCAAAACATTGTGTTTATGGGTTCATGCAACAGTTAAGAGTTTAAGGAGTTATTTAAAATTAAGTTATAGCATTTAAAACTTGCTTTCTTTAATAGACCTTTGAAAAAGTTGGAACTTTTATCTTCAATATCTCCGTAACTAGAAAGTTCCCAGAACAAAAAAAAATATCACAATGTTGGGAATAACAAGTGACTTTCGACTTCGTTAAGTATACTTTTACACCCGTTAAATAACACGGAAAGATTGCCGTGATACTTGCTTCAATTAATTTTCCCTGGATTGTACATTTTACAGTTCGAAATAGCAACCTGAAGAAAGAGCGTTCTGACACTCAGACAAGGTAATTACGACTTTTTACCTGAATGTCAAAATACCAAAATATTTTAAAAATAAATGTGTATTCAAATACACTTGCTTACGTCTACAATAACAAATGAAATGAACTCTCGGAAAGCATACATGTTGAATAAGTAACAAGGCATGAACAAAGTTTGACACGTGCAAGATACAACTGATAGTGTTGCAGTTACTGTTCTGCTCGCTCCCTTGAGGATACTGCGTGAATCTAGACTACACAGTAGCAGAAAAGTATCCTTTTGATTCATGTTTATAATATTGTTGATATAATTTCATTGTTTGAGGAGCTCGTCGCTAAGTAATAACAGCCGCGCGGGTCGATGCTACGCTTGCCGGGGTTGGTCCGTGGATGGGTGACCATCTTTACATGCCGAGTCTCCTCCGTGCCTCGAAAGCACGTTAAGCCGTTGGTCCCGGCTGTTATTTGTGGATCTCTGACAGTCGTTACGGGTCGTCAGAAGCCCGAAAGTCCAACCAGTCTTACCAAGGGGTATCGTATTACCCAGTTACTGGGTTGTAAAGGTCAGATAGACCTGACCTCCACAACCGAGTAACTTCATTTAGAATACTGGTATTCAGTTGCATCCGGTTAGACTTTTAGCCGACCCCAACATAGTTGGGACAAGGGGTTGATTAAATTTAAGAGTCTGAAGGTTGTACCTGTAAAAGGACGGGCAAAGGGAAACATACAATCCAATGCTATGTCATGATTGGTAAAATAATTGATAGAAAGAATATTACGTTCACATAACTCCAGGTACACACGTATGCCATAAAATATTCCGAAATCATCAAACTGAACGTTCGGCTGTAAACCGTTCAAAAGTTCCGAACATCAAACGGCTGGAACATTTAACTGGATTATAAAACTGAACTATTTTACGGTTCCCGTTTAACTTGGCGCACTTACTAGTATTACAAAGTTGTAAATTCTGTCTATTGAATCCTTGGAGGTATGGTTTTAAGTATGTATGACTGATACATGAAGAACTGCAGGCGTAGCATGAGCACCGTTTTGTCGACGGAAGATTAGACAAAAATGACGTTTCCTGTAGACAGTAGACAGTACGAGACGGCAGCAAAGTAGGAAGAGTCAACTGCACTTTTTTACGAAATTCGCTCTTTTACATAATTCGACTCAGAATTCTTTGTTTTGTCATAGGATTTATCGGTTGTCAGTGTGATTTTGACAGTAAGGATAGAAAACTTTCTTCCGAAATAGTCTACATATAAAAAGACGTAGACCAAGATCGTTAGAAGTGAAAGACAAAATGACAGATTGTAGAAACATTTCTACGGTGGATGTCAAAAATGAAGAAACGAACTGTCACTTTGTGTAGAAAAAGCTATGTCTATTCTTCGTAGAGATAGAAAGCCCCATGCTACACCTGCAGGAAGAAGAAAATTTTATATTCTTGAGCCAGAGAAAAATATATAGTCCGTTCCAAAAGTATCTGATAAACACGTAAACAGGTGGATCAGAAAACGTAGGTACATATGGATGCTAATTTGTAATGCCACTTACAAATTGAGTGCTTTGGTTTTATTATTGGAATACTAAGACTAGAGGGCCAATTTTGTACTTAAAAAACGTTCACATTCAAGACAGTCCTGTCAAACTTGTCAGAAATGTTGGTAAATTGATTGTTGGGTTTTGTTGACAGATTGCGAATGAGATGCGACTTTGAACGTTATTAAAAATAAGGGAATTGCCACCGCTGGAATTCTAAATTTAAATGACCTTATATTGACATTTGAAAATTGGCACTTCTTTAATAACCTCAATTTTCGTCGATGATTTTTCAATTACAAATTAATAATCATCATCTGCCTAGCCTTTTCCCAACTATGGGTTCGGCTTCCAATCTAACCGGATGCAGCTGAATACGAGTAGGTATTTGACATGAAGTGCCATCTCATCTCCACAACACGATACTCCTTGATAAGACTGATTGCTAGTTAAACCATCCTATATCCAACATTGTGAAATGCGAAAGTGATTTTGTTTTCACGCTAAAACGGCTGAACGGATTTAGATGGCAGTAAATGACCTGGTTTAGGACATAGGATACTTTTTATGCCGGTTGTACGTTCCCGTGGGATATTTCCCGACATCCACCCGGGCGGAGCCGCGGGCAAAAGGTAGTAAATAGTAAAAGTATCAATACTCATTGCATTTCTCGCTGTGTACAGTTCGATTCAAAATTAATGGCGGCTCGGAACATGAGGTGATTTGCTGCGCAGTAAAAATTTCATGTATAACTTCCGAGCCGTCATTAAGTTTGAATCGAACTATACTTAGGTGTAACTTAATTCTCTTGCAACTCACACCACATTCCACCGCACACCTTGTGTTGATACGATGCAAACTTAGGGTAGCGATGTCGCTAAATTATTGGTACCGTGTACCGGGGGGTAAGCAAGGGGGGGGACCGGGTGGCGACAAAGTTTGTTCGGCGTCTGTCTGTACGACAAGCAAGGAGAAGTTTCTCTACAGAATTATTGCTGTACATCTTGGTATGATGATAGACAATTATTAATATTGTTTTTTGAAAGCGAGAGAAAATGTACCTTCCCATTATGTATTCTGTTCTATACAGCGTGTAAAAAACCCTGTCTGATCCGTGAGGAATCATACTGAGAGTCTATTAAAGTGGTTTTTTTTTAAGAAACAAATCGCCGCATTTTTTTTTTTTATAAAGATCGTTTGTTACATGAGGCGCGAGCGGCCGTCGTCTAGCGGGTGTCTACAAGTCATAACATATTGACCTTTGCAGATGTAAATTTATAATGAAATTGGGGTAATTTTGGAACTAAAAATTGAATTTCAAATTGCAAACAACTTTTTTTTTCAATCCTAAAATTTTTATTTTTATTTTTTTCTAGTAATTTTATTGCAGTACCCCCGTCGGATCAGACACATGTTTTTGTCATTGTTACATGCTGTATGTTTATACCTACTATGCTTATATACCTAATTTCCCCCATTCAATAAGGGGCCATGTTGTTTTAGTTAATTAATGCTATCATTCCCTTGGCTCATTTATCATTCCTGTGCATTGCAAGTTGTGTCATTAATATTCCGACTGTGAGTGCGTAGGTGTATGTAGAAAACAACGAATCGTTGCCTAATGCCTCAGGCATTAAGTGCGAAAAGTTTAAATAAATAATAAATAAATAAATCGTTCTTAGTTAGCTTTGTTAATGAAAATAAGCTTGTTAACTTTAAGGGAGTATGACACATGAAAGTTAACAAGTTTTACTTAAGGAACAACCCTGAAATCTATACAAATAAATTAAAAATAATAACGCAATGTCAAAATAACAGCTTCTTACTAAATGCATAATATGAAAGTATAATACTGTATAAAAAAATAAAATAAATTGTTTGTCTCCCCGTTTGTTCCGGCTAAACTCCGAAGTGTTGTTTTTATTTATTTGGCAAATCATTTAATGTATAGTCGACCTCTTAATTACGTTGCTAGTTTTGACAAAACAATAAAGAATCTTCACCAAAGTTGAACTGTCGCAAATACCTTGTCATTTTATGACGTGCAGGTGACATTCAACTTCAGGGTGATAAAGCAAAAGCGGTGAAAAGCATTTGATGATACTTTTATCAGGCTTTATAGCATTAACCTTCTCAGTGTCCACAGACCAAATCGCTATTATAAATGGATTCAAGAGCCGGATTGTAGGCATTCAATGTGTTGATAAATAAAATGCATTCTCGGTAGATTGACAATATAGATAATTATAGCTATTGGGGGAGCGCCAAGCCAAGCCACAGGGGCAGTATATTTCTTGGTACAGTGCCCTACCCGGCAGGATTCCTGCTACAGAACATGAAAAAAAACGACAAAAACAATTTCCCGTACCGGGAATCGAACCCGAGCCTCCTGGGTGAAAGCCAGGTATCCTAGCCACTAGACCATACGGGATATGACAGTAGGTGTCAAATGATTTCATCGTTTTTATTACACGTATTATTTAAGTATAAACGATGCAAGGTTCGTTTTCCGCGTGACCACAATCGGAACTAATGACGCCATCTTTGTTGGTTGTTAGGTACATTTTTTGTGTCAATTTTACAAAATGTTCACCCACAACGCGCAACGTCCCTGTCAAGTTAAGTCAATTTTTATTTTGTTAAATTTGTTTTGTGAAATGTCACTTGAAATGTATTTAAAAAACTAATTCCGATTTTGGCCTAACCTTGTAGCGCTATACTTAATTCATTTATTACTGTTTTTTTTTCTGTTTACTTTTTGTTATTTTTGTGTAAGTATCATGTTTAAACAAATGCAGCAATAATATGTATGTATGTACTAAAATAAATTGACAGGTATGTGGACTATTTATCACTAATCAATTGTGAAATTTATACAAAAAAAGGTATTTTTCCCGTACCGGGAATCGAACCCGAGCCTCCTGGGTGAAAGCCAGGTATCCTAGCCACTAGACCATACGGGAGATGTCAAGAAGAGTCAAATTATTAGTTCACATGCAATATTAATTTATAATTGCGTAATAATTATTACTCTGCAATAATTCGAAGAATGATTTCACTTTTATTGCAAAATGTATGACGTCATTTATACTAATAATACGCCGGCTATTTGTAAATATAGTGGTTCGTCTTTGTTAGTCATGTATAATTACTAAACAGTAACAGTCGCATGGGTCGATCGAAAGTTAAGCTACGCTTGCCGCGGTTGGTTCGTGAATAGGTGACCACCCAGTACATATTGATACCCCTCTGTACCTCTAAAAGCACAATAAGCCGTTGGGTGTCATTCGAAGATGTTTGACAGTCGTTAAGTACCTGCATGATTGTCTGATTGGTGTCATTACATACATGTATGTATGTAATGACACCAATCAGAAGCCCAAAGATCTGACAACTTCAAGTCTTACCAAGGGGGTCTTATCGTGTTACCGAGGAACTGGATCGCGTGGAGACCAGAATCAGTCGGACCATGTTAAAACCAACCTTGGTTTTCAAGGTTGGTTTTAACATGGTCCGACTGATTCCTTTGACAACCTAAAATTAAAATCACAATTTCATCACAAAGGCTATCGATTTATTACCCCTCACAATGAACAAAAGGAACCATTAACCGGTAAAGAAGGGTTGTTTTCTATTGTTAGTACCCCTTCCCTAGAGAACCTAGGACACCCCTCACAATAAGGGTTGAAATAAAAGTCGATTTTGTTAGTTAATTGCCGGCTTGATAATCAGTTTCTGGTGCATGGGTGGGACTGGGTACCGACCCTAATGTTTATAGGTATCTAATGTACCAATCTAAAGTCGACCTCGTAATTTCTTTATCACTTTTGACAACAATTTCCACTAGTGTGTTACAAGGGTCTTTTCGCACCTGAGTGCTATTGACAAGGGAGCGTTGTTGGTAAACATTTGTGAAATTGACCCACAAATTGTTTGAAAAAACCAGATGGCGGCGATAGTTCCAATTTTGGCCATGTCCTTAAAAGTAAAAATAAATATAATAATGTACTAGTCGTTAATAATTAAATCTTCATCATTACCTGTCTAGCCTTTTCCCAACTATGTTGGGGTCGGCTTCCTGTCCAACCGGATGCCGCTAAATACCGGTATTTTACATGGAGGGATGGCCTATCTGACCTCCTCAACCCAGTTACTGGGTAACACGATACACCTTGGTAAGACTGGTTGTCAGACTTTCAGGCTTTTGACGACCCGTAACGATTGTCAAAGATCTATAAATGACAGCCGGGAGCAACGGGTGACGGAAAGCATGTTAGCTTTCCGAGGTAATGTAATGGATGGTCACCCATCCTCGGACCGACCTCGGCAAGCGTTGCTTCACCTTGAAGACCGACTCGTGCAGCTGTTATTATGAAGCCACGTACCCCTTGTAATGAAATAAGTTATATGTTATTATGCATAATATTAAATAACAAGTCTATTAAAAATGGTGAAATCATTTGACATTTCCTATCATCTCCCGTATGGTCTAGTGGCTAGGATACCTGGCTTTCACCCAGGAGGCTCGGGTTCGATTCCCGGTACGGGAAAATATTTTTTTACAAAATTGTTTTGTCTATTTTTTACTTAAATTATTTTCACAATTTATTTAATTATGATTTGATCAAAAAATGGTTTTTAGTATTTGCTATTCATATGTTTGTATTAAAAATATCTATTAAAATGCATACGCGAAGAAGACATGGGCTATCCTTGCGTAACTTCACAGTAATAGAATAATATCAATAATAGCATGAATAAAGGTTTATGTCTTTATTCACAGCCCACTGATGAGCATAAAGGCGCGACACCGGTAGAAACATTTCCATGAAGTTTTCATAGAAATGGTTCCAGCAGAGTCTCGTCGCGCCGTCACACCACGCCTGTCTGCGGGACCCTTTACTTTGTATTTTATTGTGCCAAGCAGTAACACACTAGAAAAAACTACTGGCACAAACTGACTGAAAGTCGTGTCGTTAAGTCGTCGATTGCTCACCCCTGTTCCTAGTAATCATTAATAGTATTACACAGTAAAGCTTTTAACAGTTACTCTCTATAATATTGTTTAAAGCAGTGGTTCCCAAACTATGGGTCGTACCCACCAGTGGGCCGTGACCCATACTTTTGGAGCGCTAAGATTGGTTGGGCCTTGGAAAATTGATTTTCAACTCATCATCATCTGCCTAGCCTTTTCCCAACTATGTTGGGGTCGGCTTCCAGTCTAACCGGATGCAGCTGAATACCAGTATTTTACATGGAGCAGTCGCTCCATAGTTACTGGCTTGTGGAGGTCAGATAGGCAGTAAGTATACTATTATACGGTAAGTCTGAGAACCAGTCTTCCAGAACCAGTCAGTCTAAGACTGGTTGTCAGACTTTCGGGCTTCTGACGACCCGTAACGACTGTCAAAGATCCACAAATGAAAGCCGGGACCAACGGCTTAACGTGCTTTCCGAGACACGGAGGAGTCTCGGTATGTAAAGATGGTCACCCATCCACAGACCAACCTCGGCAAGCGTAGCTTATTCTGATGGATCGACCCGTGCGGCTGTTATTACGTAGCCACGAGCTCCTCCAAAATTGATTTTCAACTACGATTAATAAATAATACCGAAATAAATTGGTACCGTATCAAACTAATTACGATTAAAAGTAACTAAAATTCAAGTTGTTGCTAAAGCAATAGTGACAAAAAATAGAAAACAAATACATCCCAGACACTCACTCACTCCGTGTTTAACATTTTCGAATGTAACTGAATGTTTTTTTTATTAATTATTTGAACAGTTCTTCATTCAAAATAAACCTCCTAAAATATTAGAATGCTCCTTTTTTCACCATGACAGTCAAGAGGTGAGTCCCAAATCTGGAATTTTTCGTTTGGTGGGTCGCCGCGGTCCCCTCAACTTTGGGAGCCACTGGTTTAAAGTAACTAATAATGTTCCATTGGCTTATGATGGTAAACTGATGGTGTTTCCATTAAGGTACTTGTCAATCTTAGTACTATCAAGCGCCTGATCGATATAATGTACAATAGTTTTGAGGTAATTAAGCTTGAAACGGGTGTAATTAAGATGCTTAATGAAGTCGACTTGTTCTTCCTATCATTATGATACTTTATTTTTACTAGAACATACCTGGGAACCTTCTGGTTACTGAGGGTCAAAGTTCTAAATTTTTCAGACGTTTTATAAAGAAAGCAAGTTTTAAATGATATAAATTAATTTTAAATACCCCCACGAACCCTGAACCGTTGCATACACCCGTGTTGCAACGTTTTGCGTGCGTTGCGCACTACCGTGAACAGCGACTTTTCACACCAAAAATAAAAGTCGTTTCCCAGCAATTATTTTTGTGCAATGTTACATAATATTTTGATGTACAGTATGCGTATACCTAGTTGATGGCTATGTGACCCATCACATATACATCACACTTTTTACACCCTGTATAATTTAAGTTTTTTTTTTGATTATTTAGGTATATTAACCTCGTAATTGCCTTATCGCTTTTGAAGATAATTCCTAGAAAATTGAAACTTGACTAAGGATGAAAATATCTAAGGGACAAACAAACAAACATTCAGTTTAGTTTATATTCAAGAAACAATTCTAGGTATTAGTCAACATAAAATACCTCCTTGATAAACATACTGACTATACCTTATTATTAATTAATCTATTACCGTCAACGTACACCAGCCCACCAGCAGGTTAGCAGCCACTAACCCTCTCTGTCATAATAAGCCTATCGCAACTAACAAAGCATGATACAAACAAACTCAATAATTCTAAACCGTTCCAAAATACGGTTTAATAGGCTCTCAATCCCCCCAATCTATTTGGGGTAACGTAATTCCGGTTCAGATATCAAACAACTCTATCCGAAATTGAGCAGCTAATAGTCTTCCCGAAGAGAAATTACATTATTCTTTGGTATATACGTAGAATAGGGGAAAGAGAAGGATCATTCTTGACAGCTTTTGGGTGGTAACAGCATGTATGTACACACGGCTATAAATCTAGCTATACATTTCCAGTTTGTGCTGATGTCGCATTGTATAGGATCTCCGTACGATGCGAGGTCAGCTTATACTGGAAATGTATAGCTAGATGTATAGCCGTGTGTACAACGCCACATGCAAACTACAAATCAGAGTCTTGACGTCACACCAATCCTGCATCGCGCAAGCAGAGTTTACCGCACGACGAGTGTATTATACAACGTCCCGACATCAATCGTTGGGCAATAAGTTGCCCACCAGACACCCTTCTGAGAAACCGTTACGACTGTCAAAGATCTATGAATGACAACCGGAACCAACGGCCTAATGTGTTTTCAGAGGTACGAAATGGATGGTCCCCCACCCGTTAACCAACCGCGGCAAGCGTAGCTTAACTTTCAATGTACCCGTGTGGTTGTTATTATTTAGCCATGAGCCCCTCACTAACAAGGCAGTGTACAGTTTATAAAAATAGTGAACCTAATAACATGTCTGTAGAGTTTCGCTAGCTAATTTCTTTTGACCCTGTTTAAGGCGCTGACAACAGGTAAACGGTAAAAGTAGGCTTGACTTAAACAACAAAAAAATGTCTACTTATAGTTTGGGTAGCGGAAAAATATAATAATTATGTTAATCTTGAACATATTTCTCAGAACATGGTTGTTACTAAAACACGTTTTGAAATAAAAACTCGATACAAATTAACGGTAGACTAAGCTTTTATCTTGAGTTCTAATCCAAAATATCTGCATAACATATTAATATATTCTGCCAAAATAGCTGTATTAAATATCAACGTAGGTACGTTGGTATTTTAATGAATAACAAGAACGTCTTATTTTAATCCAGAACTTTGTTGTTTTTTATTTTCGATTACTCAAATCATTTTTGAATAAAAAATCTATAAGTAATTGCTTCATAATTTGCAATAAATTACAAGCGTTGTGTGATCGGTGATCGCGCTTCTCTTTCTTTCCTATGCAGTCCGACAGTGCCCGCCGTTTAGCTGTTGTCAGTATCTTAATAGTAAATTCAAACGTGATTCTTCTGCACATATTCTTTCATTCTTCTCTTGAAGCCCGTTTGCCACCTGAACAGCTAACGACCGAAGTAATAAACATGCAAATGTCGGCGCTGTTCATTTCTTACGCGAAAATGTTTCAATATCGACGCCTCGGACTAAAGTGGCGTATTAGGTGGTTGAAGTGACTATCTATGTATGGTGAAGATTAAATGGAGTAACGTAAAAAGCTATACCACTATTAGATAACTATCCTCGTATAGGATATAATTATAATATTTTTGTGTGAAGTAAATTCTGGGAAATTAATTGTTTATCAAATTGACAAACTACGTCAATTTTCCGTGTTATATAATAGCCATTTCTTACAACAGCTGTCAAAGAATGATAGTTGTGATTTGAATATAATAAACATATATTTGAGTTGGTATTGTCAATTATTTAGAGTAAGGCCAATGAAAGTTGAGACTGAAAAAACGCGTGTTTTTTTTTCTTTCTCGCCTTTCTTCAGTCTCAACTTTCGTTGGCCAGTCTCTTAGCAATGAACTTCCCAGACTTTACCTAGGCAGGTATTTAGCATACAAAAGCAACTTAGTAATAGCCGCAACAAATCCTGCTGCAACTTTACACAGCGACTCAAACCGGTGAAGGAAAACATCGTGATGAAATCGGCATGTCCTAGAACTAAAAATTCGAAGACATGTGACATCTACCAACCCGCACTGGGCCCGGTAGTTTATCAGCCCACTCCCTCTCATGGAGAAGAGGCCTGTATCCCAGCAGTGGGAACAATATAGGCTAATTATATAGAGATAAACTAAATGTGATAAAACTACAAGAAACTACCAACATTACACAAAACAGTATCAGCTACCGGAGTTGCTGCAATTACTTCAGTTGCAGGCATTAATTGGAACTCCAACAAAGCGCCCACAATACACGAAATATACTTACTCAGCAAACTGCTTTACAACTCTCACGAATGCTTCTCGTACTTCAAAACATTTTGTGTAAGAGGGAACTAAGGAGCTCCTGAAATGTCTGCGGTTATTAAAGTACTTGAAACAGCTTTTCTTACAAAGAATCTAAATATTCTGAACTAGTAGGTAACCCGCTCCTGGTTTTACCCCTAGATTAAATTATTTTATGCAAGTTTACTATTGATGTATTGTGTCGTATTACCCAGTTACTGGGTTGTGGAGGTCAGATAGGCAGTCGCTCCGTATAAAATACTGGTATTCAGCTGCATCCGGTTAGACTGGAAGCAGTCCCCAACATAGTTGGGAAAAGGCTAGGCAGATGATGACTATTGATGTATTGTACACAACATGTACACATAAACCTTCTGGAATACATTTTCAAAATGATGGTGAAAACTGCATCAGAATCCGTTGAAGAGTTTAGAAGAATAACGCGGTCACACAGATACACATTAAAAGCGATTATCGCGGTTTTTTTTTTGTTAATTTTTATACAGGCTGCATTCATTCGTCAAGGGGGTAATTCTACCCGTCATACTCGTCAACTTTCATCATGAAAGTCTTTTCATAATTGCGTTCATAGAACGCGGTGTGAACGTGTGAACCGAAGTATGGAAATTCGCGGAAGAAAGCTAAACGAACTTCGGTTCGTTTCGCTTCGTTCCCAGTAAAACTTCAGCCTACAGTCTGCTTTTTGATCTGGTAGACTAATTTGACATTTCAAGTGATCGTTGTTTTTTTTTTTTCAAATTGGAGTTTGACACACAGTTTTTTTTTTCTTTTTAATTTAAGTTTTTAATTTACAGTTATTCAATAATATACATCTAACACTAAAATAATAATAAAATGAACAAGTATATAAAAAAGGGGGGAAAATAATCACTATAATCGTCCGCATCGCTGTCAGCAGGAAAAGTGCCTAAAAGGCTGGCAAGCATTGCCACGTTGTATGGCAATGCTGATTCTTTGGCCGAAAAATAGGCCAGCCCTCTGGTCACGTGAATCGACCAACCGCTTGGCTGTCTTGATAGACTAAGTGAGCACTCGGACCCCATGGCCCTAGAGTTGCAACCCCAAACGGCTCGAACATAATAATATAAGACTTTATGAGGTAGGACTAATTTGACAAAATTAGTCTTCTTCTTCTTCTTCGTCGTTCCCTCAATGCTGAGGATCGCGACCACATGTGACGCGTCTCCAAGCTATGCGGTCTTCTGCAGTATGGACCGCTTGATAGATGCTGCCTCCAGCAACCTTTTTGATCGCGTCTGACCATCTTGCTGGTGCTCTGCCTTGAGCGCGTTTTCCTTCCACCCGGCCCAGTATCAAAAGCCTTTCCAGACTATGTTTCGGTGAACGCATAATATGTCCGAAAAAGCTAAGGGCACGCTCCTGACATACAGTAGATAGCCGCTTGGTGATGTTGAGTTCCTCCAGTATGGATTCATTCGTTCTCATGGCGGTCCATGGTATACGAAGTAGCCTCCGCCAACACCACATTTCGAAAGCATCGATTTTACTGCCTTCGCGGCTTTTAATGCACCACGTTTCAGCGCCATATAAAAAAATGGAAAAAACTAGAGCACGGGTCAGTCGCATTTTGGTATTTCGACGGATAGTAAAATTAAATTAGTCTACGAGATTAAAAAAACAGACATTAGGCAAACCCTTATTCAAACTTACTACCTAAAAGCCCCAATATATCACATGTCTTCTATCATGCAAATATTTCTTGTACACACTCGGAAACTTGACAAACTCTCATAAAGTAATGTCTTGTAAATTAACAGAACAATGGTGAAGTTGGCAACTGTTACCTTGTACAGTTGACAAAAGAGATACGTTAGCAGGCAGCGGCAACTTCTTTTTGGCGCATGTTGTACCTATAATCAACTTCGTAATTGCTTTATCACTTTTGACAACAATTCCCAGTGAATATAAACTTCACTATTGTTGAAACTATTGAACTGTCGAACAGACAAATAGACCGTTGTCGAGTTATGACGACGAATTGTACACACGACTGTGCCGTATAGATTGCTCCTCAGTGAATTTTATCTTAAAAAAAGGTATTTACCTCGTATAGGGAAAAACAATATTGCCTGCATGGTTTCATCGTAGATTCTACGTTTTCATTGACCCAAGCAGTAAGAGCATCATCTGGACCATTGTCCTTTGTATAATATCACAAAGATTGAGAAAAATACGACACTAATTTAATAATGTCTGAATCAAAGACATTGACAAGCTTATAGTATACGACTCAGCACCATATTTTATTTCTGTAGCAAGCAGACATGTCATTTAATCGGACCAATAATTTACCACCAAACTTCTTCAGTTTAGTCCTAAAATGTTATTTTCTTGCCTGAAAACCAAACGCTTTAGTTGAGTGTACTACGTTCTATATCGGTATTTGTTGTCTATGGAACCAGGGGACTTCCGGACCCGTGACGAAGGAGGTTTTAATTTAAAGGTCGTTATTTATGGTAGGAGACGTTGATATGTCGGCATGAGTAATGTTGGAAATGGGACGATAGCTTGGAAGTTATTTTACTTGAAATATAAGTTAAGATAAAGTTACGATTTATAAAGAGATGAATAAGAGAAAATATGAGGTGTTTTTTAACTTATTGTGTAGTAATGAAGCAGCTTTTATGAGCTGAACTGTCACTAACGAGACATAATTGAACTTTTATCGACTTCTAAATCGACTGTTAGCGAGGTTGTCATCAACGGCTGTGGACATTTGCAATAGCAGAGAGCGGAATCGCAGGTTAGTAAAAAAAATCTCATAAAGCGTAGCAAAATCATAATCATAATTGTACATTTAATATTTTTGACAAAAAAATTATTGCTACTATGTCATTTAAAATGAAACATGTGATGTAATATATTATGTCAGGGATCGATTCTAATGCCGAAAGTCTAGTTTTTAGAATTTTTATCTGTTTTTCTGAATGTAAGTTCCAGCATCAGGCAAATTCTACCGGATAGATTCTGTTCAAATGCATAGATATTTCCTAGAAGTCTATCACGCTATTCAAGTTTTGAAAGTCGATCGAATATGACTTACATCATAGTATCAAAACTAAGTTAGGTAAAACCGTGTAAAACTAAAACTTTACCGAATATAAAACAGAGAGCAATAAACAGCATTGTTCTATAAAAGTTGCTGTTTCTCGGATAACACTTACTGACCGAGTGGCGCGATTTGTTGCTCCATGGTACTCTTACGTGCTGCCGCTTCTATTGCATAGGACAGGAGACGGGAGACAGTTGAGTTTTCTGAGTGAAGCGACACAATATATAAATCTGCCTAGCCTTTTCCCGACTAAATTGGAGTCGTCTTCCAATCAAACCGTATGCAGCTGAATACCAGTATTTAAATGGAGTGACTGCCTATCTAACCTCCACAACCCAATAACTAGAAGATTGGCTAATGACAGCTGGAAATTCAGGAAATGAATTATTGCTTTTAGAGAAATTACTAATGTGGCCGTTTTAGGCCCCCTGACCTCCACGTCCACAACCCAGTAACTGGGTAATACGATACCCTTCCGTAAGACTGGTTGTCAGACTTTTGGGCTTCTGAAGACCCATAACGACTGTCAAAGATCCACAAACGACAGCCGGGGCTTAACGTGCTTTCCGAGGCACGGAGGAGTCTCGGTATGTAAAGATGGTCACCCATCCACGGACCAACCCTGGCAAGCTTAGCTTAACCTGTTGGATCGACCCGTGCGGCTGTTATTACTTAGCCACGGGCCTCCAATGAGAGACTAGAACAACATTTACAAAATGAAACACTAAGAAAGCACCCAGACTCCCGAACCAGAACTATTTATTCTTAGCATGCCTGTGGTACTTTGCACCTGTGTCGAGAAACAAACATAATATGTATTCACTTTATACGTATATCTTGGGGAAGAAAAGAAAGAGATACACCTGGTTTCTGAATTGAAAATTTGAATTTGAGAACTTGCTTTATTATGGTGAAAGCCCGCGAAATTTAATATTTCTTTGCAAATTCCGCGCGCTTTTGGAGGCGTGAACTTTATATTAGTGCTAAAAAAGAGTTTCACTAGTTCTTAACTCCAAATTCTCAATTCAGACACCGGGTGATAGTCGGTTTGTCTAACATTCCGTCTCGGCATTGTGAATAGAAATCGATCTTCGTGGAAATACTTTAAGGTATGCAGAGGATCTGGGAGCTTTAGTGTTTTCTTTTAAATATATACAGCTGTTTATCTTCATGTGTTAAAGATCTGTCACTATTGTGTTACTATTTTACTACATCATTGTAATAATAATTCAATAAAAAGTGAAAAATTACTTTAATTTCGGAAATCGGTCTTTGCTTTTCAATTTTCGTTTTTTGCTCACTTTTTAGTGTTTTTTTTGGAAGTCGGTGGTTTATTTTTTGTAAAAAGTTTTTATTTTTAACCAGAACCTCCTCCTTTTTTAAGAAGTCGGTTAAAAAGATATTATCCTACATCTGAAGCAAATAACAAAAAATACTTGTCACTTAGTCACCAATATGGTCCTAATGTCACACGAATTAAAACTCCGAATTATAAACCACATCAGTAAAAACACAAACTTTAATTCCCTTAACCGCGATATCCAGTTTAAATTCGCTTTTTTATCCAAAGAAATATTTTACGAACTCCATATAGAATAGTTAGAAGTTTCGCTTTGCTCGCTCTGCTCCGCTCCCGAGGGCAACAAGTTTAAGTAACAGTTTACTATAGTAACAACAGTCGTCGAGTTTCGTTCCCTCGTTGTTGGAAATTATTGGCTTATGCTAGTTTTGTGGGGGCCAATATTGGGACCAATGTGGAAAGGAAATAAGCTGTTGAATTTGTTGAATTTAGGTTGAATATAGTTTAAAAATCATCTCACCAAGCCTGTATCTTTGAAAGGGCCGGCAGAGTCGAATAGCACCATTTATCGATTATCATAAGCGCTACTGTTGATTTGACCTTGAAATCCTGGTTTCGATCCACAAATTGGAATATTTCGTTAATCCACCCCAAAAAAACTACCCTAAGGTCGGAAACGTATGTCCGAGAATCCGCCCTAGGCGTAGTTGGATAACCAAAACTTATAGGCTTAGGGTGGATTCTCGGAAAATCCACCTTGTCCCGTAGGGTGGGTGGTTCGATGTAGGATTTGCGTGAGGTCACCGACAGATGCCGCCATAAGATTTCATGTTGATATCTGCCTACCACATAAGGGAACACTGGCTTGATGTTATATTTTGAACTTTACTACTTTACGATAAAATACAATTCATATTCCTAAAACAGAGCAGTCCACTTTACAACCGCGTTGAGTTTTACAACCAAGTTTAATTTAAGTTACCGTCACAATTAACAATGGTCGTAAGTGTAGTATTGTTCGTTTTGTTACTACCACTCTAACTGCTAGTGCTCGTCGTAAACTAACGTTATTGTGCACTGGGGAAGGTGACTTTGTCGGTTTGTGTGTTTGTTTGTTTGTAGTATGGCATGATTTTGTAAGACTTGTTGATGAGGAGAAATATGGATTGGTACACACATTCTTGTAGCAATAACATTAAGTAACTATAATAATTTTATTATAGTGCTGAGGGGGAAAATATTGCTTAAGACTTATTCTTTTTTCAATTCAATTCAAGGTTAATCTAAATAGATAAGGTTTAAAAAACCCTGTACCTATATAAAATATCTTCCTTGACCTTCATTATCATTTGCCTAGCTTTTTCCTCACTATGAAATGAATACCAGTATTTTACATGGAGCGACTGCCTATCTGACCTCCACAACCCACTTACTGGGTAATACGATACCCCTTGGTAAGACTGGTTGTCAGACCTTCGGGCTCCTGACGACCCGTAACAAAGGTCAAAGATCTACAAATTACAGCCGAGACCAACGCAACGGCATACCGTGTTTTGCGAGGGTCTTGGTATGTTAATTGAGTCACCCATCCACGGACCAACCGTGGCAAACGTAGCTTAACCTGATTGATCAGCTTGTGCGGCTGTTATTTCTTAGCTACAAGCCCCTCTTCTCCTTCCTTGACCTTCATAATTAGCTAGAAATAGTTGAAACTGCGTGTGAAAATACTAAGGACCAAATATAAATTCACCATAAAGACTAAAATAATGAGAGCGCCTTAACAAAATGTCACGGCAATATGTGCCTACAGAAAGAGTGCTCAGTGTATTACGTAAGGCGAATCAATCGCTAGTTGCGCCGCGCCGGCTATTCTGCAATGCCATCCCCTCTATAGGAAAATAGTCTCACTATTCAGAGATAGATTACGAAATCTTTGGACTTGAGCAAATAATAAATACCATCTAAAAAAAAGTTTTGAAGTGAGAACATCTTTAGGAGTTACGTCACGTTAAGCCGTTGGTCCCGGCTGTCATTTGTGGATCTTTGACAGTCGTTACGAGTCGTCAGAAGCACGAAAGTCTGACAACTAGTCTAACCAAGGGGTATCGTATTACCCAGTTACTGGGTTGTGGAGGTCAGATAGGCAGTCGCTCCATGTAAAATACTGGTATCCAGCTGCATCCGGTTAGACTAGAAGCCGACCCCAACATAGTTGGGAAAAGGCTAGGCAGATGATGAACATCTTTAGGCGCGTTGAGCTATTTTTGGTAAGGGGTAAACTTATGGATTCGCGTTGTGCTGAGCTATAGAATAAAGATGGCACTAATACAAGTTTTAAGTTTTCACTTTTCAGTCCCCATGACTGCCTATTTTTTTTTTCTTTAGTTGGTATTTTTACCCGGTCAGCCAAGGAAGGGTTATTGTTTTGTAATTTGTAGCAATAGTCAGTAGCTAAAAGATCTTTGACCAAAGCAAGTTGTCAGCAAGCTTACACTCTAACCCTGCAAATAAAATAAAAAGAAGAGGAGATAAAAAAAAAATAGATTTGGTAGGTACTGTAACGCCTGAAGGGCGTTAACTAGATGTGTGGGGTTGTGTGAGGAGGGAATTCCAAAGAGGAGTAGGTTTTCCAAGGGTTTATTAATTAGAAGACACGTTTATACATATTAAGGGTTCAGGCGGATCTCTCCGACCCGACATAAAAACCTATCTGTCAACATTTAAACAATGACTGCTGGAGCGTTCGCAAGTCAAGGCTGCGGTTCTACCAGCCAGCCTAACGTGAGGTTGCATATCGCATAAAACCTCTACAGTACTTACAACAAGTCTTAGTATAACAAGCAACAAGCTGAAATCAGCTTGTTCTTCTCCATTGGTAAGTAAAATCTTCCTTCTTCTCTTTCGCCAATGCACTCATTTAAATGGTAATTAAAACAAAACAAAATAATAATTTTGTTAAAATGTGTTTTTTTGCATGACTGTACGTGACATTTAACACTCAGAAATTGTATTTCTCCTCAATAATCTTCTCAATTTTTTTTTACTATCTCCTATGTTTTACCACCCGCCTATCATTATACAGTAGAGTGTTCAAAAAACGGTGTTAGCATGTCCCCAACGATTTTCCTTTGTAGGGGTGCCCGGAGCCCCATCTGCCTCTAATCCTCTATTCTTTGACAACCTTGAGAGGGCTGCAGTGTTATTGGCGTATTTTCTTCAACCCTTACTTTCTGAAGTGTCGTTAAAGTTGCTTTCAAGTTGCTTGTAATGTTTTTAAGGTATAGGAGGGTTATTCTGTTCTTGGTGTTGATATTTTAGGGTTATAATATTATAAGGCTCGTTTATGGCAATATGTTTTAAATAAATACCTACCTAATTTTAAACAAAAAAATAAATAATCCTAATTTTAATAGTCTCCACGTCCTAAAGCTTATAATGTGTCAAGTAAAATATTGTCAGTGGTCTTACTTCATTAGGCACAAACAAACATAGTTAATGTGTATTTTATTCTTGATCTATTTAAAAGCAGCATCATAATCTGCCTAGTTTTTTCCCAATTATGACTGCGTCAGCTTCCAGTCTAACCGGAGGTAGCTAAATAAGTAAGCCAGAGGGCCTAGACAAGTGACAATCGCTTCGAAAGCGTTTCGTATTTCTACAACGATTTTCAACAGGATTGACATACGCTTTTCGATAGCTTATGCCAGTCTTATACATTTTTGCCTTTTCCATCATCGTTAGCGCTGATAGAATGTCACTTTGTCTAGGGCCTCAGTATTTTACAAGGAGCGACCGCCTGCGATAGAAAAAAACAGATTAAATTAAAACATTTTTATTGATTACTTACTAGCTGAAACCCGCGGCTGGGCCCGCGTGGATCTCGGTTATTGTACTCTAAAACCTTCCTCGAGAATCACTCTATCCATTGGTGAAAACAGCATTAAAATCGGTGCAGTAGTTTTTGATTTTATTGCGAACAGACAGACAGAGAGACAGACGCGGAACTTTAATAAATGTTTTATAATAAATGCATTGGCCATAAGATTAAAATTGAATGGTTAGACATTTTTTGTAGTAATATAGTATTTTTTGCTAAGTACGTAAAAGTGTTTGAATAAACAGAATTATCTTTATCTTTTTTCAGGGCAGTCTTTTTCAAGATCATTTCGAGCCAGCGGTTTTTTGATCAATTACTTTTGGCTCCAGTTGACTTGACGACAGCTGGTCAAAGAGGGGACTCCTGTAGGGCGCTCAGTCAACCGTGAGTAGGTACCTATACAACTATAGAGATACCTACTACTTTTGCTCTTATGAGATTAGTAGGGTAACTGTGGAGTTTCTTGCCGGCTCTTCTGCATAAGAAACGACCAATTGGTACCGTGCCTCAGCTTCTAACGTTTCATAAGTGCCCATGTAGGTTTATGGTTAAATAAAATATTTTGATACATATTCTAAGATTCATAGAAAACATTTTTATTTTTAATATTTGAGTACTTATATTTGTTTTTTCAGGTACAGCTTTTGCAACCTTCTCAAACATCAATTAATTCATGGTATATCCTTAATATAAAAAAAAATTCCTCGGCCGCATCTGTCTGTCGTCCTTTTCGCGATAAACTCAAAAACTACTGCACTGATTTTCATGCTGTTTTCACCAATGGATAGAGTGGTTCTCGGGAAGGTTTTAGTATATAATAACCGACATCCACGCGGACGAAGCCGCGGGCATCAGCTAGTGCTAAATAAACAATTTTTTTTTTTACAAAATTCGGCAGAAATTTTCTAATCTTTGGATGGTATTATTTTGGACATTTGCTTTGAATAACCTGAGTCAAATACGACTCAAAACCCCTCTAGAATAAATGAATATTCTCAACGGCATGCGGCGTCGCCACAATTACCACAGAGCCATAACCAAAATAGGTACAATAAATCAATTCAAATTAAGACACATTGAGAAAACTTATTCCTTTCCTCTTCATTCCCGAATAAATGAAGTATTTCTTACAGTCTCGACTGAACGCGAGTGTACTCTGACGTCACATGAACGGGCTAGTAAAAGTATGTACATTCGAGAAGAAAAGGCTTATCGTATTGTGACGTAGATAAGTGTTTCTTTACAGATAGGGTGGAAACTTAATTTGGGTGAGCGTGACTGTATTTTTGAAGTGAATACTTCTCTAGGCGCACTTCGCACTCTATCTCCATGCGTAGCATGAGCACCGTTTTGTCGACGGAAGAGTAGACAAAAATGCCGTTTCCTGTAGACAGTATACTGTACGAGACGGCAGCAAAGTAGAAAGAGTCAACTGCACTTTTTACGAAATTCACTCTTTTACATAATTCGACTCAGA
Organism: Lithophane socia; assembly: GCA_947522985.1. Classification (NCBI taxonomy): domain Eukaryota; kingdom Metazoa; phylum Arthropoda; class Insecta; order Lepidoptera; family Noctuidae; genus Lithophane; species Lithophane socia. The sequence goes on along the minus strand of OX383270.1, from coordinate 12,844,765 downwards.
ATTCTTTGTTTTGTCATAGGATTTATCGGTTGTCAGCGTGATTTTGACAGTAAGGATAGAAAACTTTCTTCCGAAATAGTCTACCTACTAAAAGACCTAGACAAAGATCGTTAGAAATGAAAGACAAAATGACAGATTGTAGAAAAATTTCTACGGTGGATGTCAAAAATGAAGAAACGAACTGTCACTTTGTATAGAAAAAGCCTTCTATGTCTATTCTTCGTAGAGATAGAAAGCGCCATGCTACGCCTGCTGTACGTCGGTGACGCCGTATTACGTCGTATACTCGGCGCTGAATCGCGTTTATTCCCCATTCATAAGTAAGTTTGGCTTTTTGGCTTTAATCCCAGTTATCGTGTTATCGTACCTACTCTTTAAAAGTTCTGAGATATCTGAATGTGGTGAGAGTGAAAATCTGGTATGACATCGTCAACAGGTAGTGAGCCAACCAGCTTTTTCGCATGTTTGCTTGGTAAAGAAATCGAAATCTTTAGAGCCTCAATATACTATCTGCAGATAACAGGTGCGTAAGTTAATAATTGAGGAAATTCCACTAAACTCCCTGTCGAAATGACGACAGTCTTTCGCCCTTTAAGATACTAAAACAAACTTATCATCATTATTACTGTCGACACTTTCACAATAACTAGTTTTTTTTTTACAAACTTTCAGCCAACGATTTTCCCAGAGTTTCAAAAATCATGCAAACAATTCAGCCCCGCAGCATTTCACGAAAAAACAAAAAATAAAAGCACGTCGCACGCAACTGTACACCTCTGACGTCACCCGTACTTTCATACGTGTGCACAAAACGGGCATAGAAATGTGGGTATTATGCAAAACAACCGGCGTGGCATAGGCCTACCGTTTCAGTTTATTTCCCACTTTTGCCGGCGTTACTTCGTTAATACTGTTTTAATACTGACGGTTTTCTTTGGTTATATCTGACGTTAAAATTAAGTGGCTTTGTGGTTTCTTGACAGTTTGTAGGTAGTGGTGCCGATTCTCTTGTCACAAATTCTCTAAACTAAACTAAAAATCACTAAAATTTAGTTTATTCCTGTCAAACGACGATTTCCTATTCTGAAAATAGACTAAAGTGACACAACTTAACTATAATTTAGTTTGACAGCACTAAGATGGCACTGAGTTTTAATTTAGTGAAAATGCTATTCTGAATTTGACGTTTTAACCAAAATTTTTGTTCTATATCTAAAATCCTCTAACTAACTCTGACTATTTTTAATCACGATTAAAAATGTGTGGAATAAAATTAGATGTCATGAACTAAAATTCAAACCAACACCTCGAATTCAGTTGCAAAACGATACTGTATCTTTTTTTTATTTTCTTTTGCTTATATCTCGAAAACGGTGTGTCCTATCGCAAAAATAATGAAAATTTTGACCCCCTTTGCAACCCGCAAACCCGTAATACTTAACATGTTGGTAATTTAATTTTTTTGTTTTCTTCCAAAAAGTGAAAAATTCCATATAAAAATACGTCGAGACGGCCACATTGCGCGCCTCTCCGGCTCAAAAAAAATCACGTGGTAGGCAAACAAGTAGGTACCAAGTGGAGTCGCGATTGTCAAATTCAATTTTAGTTCTGTCAAAATAATTTTTAAATTTAGAGATTTTTGTTGGCAGAATAGCTCTAAGATTCTCATAGTAAAAAGTAAGGAATTTTAGTGATAGTTTAGTTCGGTGTACAAGAGAATCGGCACCAGTACTTTTAAATGTGTGGTGTAAGTACGGCCGTAATGCTTTTAGTGTTCTGCAATCTCAGACCAACAAAAAAGGATAGACGGAACGCGCCGTACATCAAAAGTGAAGCCACAAAACTATGCTCATCGCTCCTAGTACGTCACGAGTCGTCGCCTAGTTTAAACATCAATACACAAAATAGAATTATGGCTTCTTGAATAGTGAAAATTTGTAAAAACAATTGCAAATCACATAAAAAGTCTCACGTAATCACTTTTCACTTGTACGGTTTTGAAATAACATCGTTTTTTAATTTAATTAATTATGAATTTTAGATTACTTTGAACAAAAAACCTCAACGAATGAATGAATGAAAGCAGTGACATAACGTGTGAGGGTTGCCATAATGTGATTTCAAATTTTCCCATTCGATTAAACCGATTTAAATTATGATTTCTTATTTCGAGTAATTATATTCCTGTTTTCTTTTTTGTGTATTTATATTTTAGATTTCCAAGTAATACTGAATCTAAAAGTAAATAGATAGTAGCTATACGAAATAGCGATGTAAAAATGTTTTGTTTTTGTTTCGGAATGGAAGTCCTTCTTAACAATTGAGTTATATTACAATACTCAACAATATCTTACTCGTACAATATTATCCTAACCATACAATATTATTCCCCAAATTATAGGGAAAAACTTAAACAAATGACAACCCTTTATACCCACACATAGACAGAAAGGTGGCTTCACTTTTGATGTTCACACTCCGTCTTCCTTTTTTTTTTGGTCTGAGTCTGCAATAACATCGTTATGTCCAATGGAAAATGAATGGATACGTGATTCTTGAGTATAGCTAATCTGTTGTGCAAGCATGGTTTTTAAAAATACCTAGTGACATTTTTTTATTGTCATTTTCATAGTTTTTGGGAGTGCTGGGGGGCCTAAAACGGCCACATTAGCAATTCCTTTAAAAGCAATTCATTTTCCGAATTCCCAGCTGTCATTAGCAATTCCTCTAATTTTACACAAAAGCAATTCATAATTTGTGGGCCATTTTACGAATCTCCATAGAAAATTGTCAAACAGATGAATTATTTGGTAATAATGAACTGCACGCAGTGGCCATTATAAGATGCCAAAAAGACTAAATTGAAATTCAAGATGGCGGCTACCGTAAGAGAATCTAACATTGAAGTGGCGATAACAATTCATCATACCAGAGTTTACTTTAGAACACCTACCTACGACAAAGAAAAAAAGGACTCATAATTATCAATCATGTAATCATTTTATGTGGTTTAAATAGAAAAAAATGTCGCCGATAAAAAATAACTATGCTTGCGCTGTTGTATTGATTAGCTTTATTATCGTGTTTTTTAGATAGTCTACGGCAGATTATAATTTGAGTCCTTTTAACACTAATATTTTCCCCTATTGAGTACATGTGAAACCTCCAGACAGCTAGGTACCTACTTGCCAACGCCAAGTATGGCATCAAAAATAAAAATGTAGTGTTTGTTTGACAAACAGTATTTGCAAAAACTCTAATAAATTAAGAGGGAGAGCAATCAGAAAGTTGGCAACGTCGCAAATAACTGTCAAATATTTCGCTGCTTAGATTTTATACATGTTTCGCTGTTTGGAAACATTTTTACTTTTATATGTTAAATACAATATTGACCTAATCCATTGATAAGATTGCAATTCATATTGCATTAGGTACTAACAATGATTCAGGTATTGTGTAATATTTGACAGCTATTTGCAACGTTGCCAACTTTCTGATTTCACACTCTTCAATGTTTTTAACGCAAAATCTAAATAAGGTAGGTACGTAGTTTAAATTCGAAACAAAATTAAATAACAAATACTTCAATAAAATTAGGTACTCCAACAACATTATCACTAAATCTTATTTTGAACAGCGCTAAGTATTTGAAAACCTCGGGCAATGTCAGGCGACACATTTGCAATGCAAATGACGCCTAAGTTTATTTCAACTTTTTGAATTGTTCAACACTTTAAATGACTTCAGTAATATAATTTAAATGATAGTTTGTTGTCCCGGCGCCGCTTGCATTACTAGAACTTTTAACTACTTTCATGTTAATTTTCGCGGTTTTATTTAAGGGTAGTGCAGTTTTTAATTGCTTGTTGTGAAGGAAAATAAATTGTTTGGAATCCTGGACTTAATGGTGTAATAAAATTGCTAGCGTGCAATGAGCAAGCGCGGTGATCAACGCTCGTGAATTCACAGTGTGAAAACCTCTTTATTTCAGCTTGTAGTTGAAAAATAATAATTATGATGATGTTAATACAATATGAATTTAAATTAACTGAAAACCTGAAAAGGGATCACTTTACACATCATTTTGAACAAGTAACAAAGTAAAAGACTTTGGGAGCAAACCTGAAATCGCGAAAAAGAAACACCAGCAGGCGTAGCATGGCGCTTTCTATCTCTACAAAGAATAGACATAGCTTTTTCTATACAAAGTGACAGTTCGTTTCTTCATTTTTGACATCCACCGTAGAAATCTTTCTACAATCTGTCATTTTTTGTCTTTCATTTCTAACGATCTTTGTCTAGGTCTTTTTATATGTAGACTATTTCAGAAGAATGTTTTCTATCCTTACTGTCAAAATCACACTGACAACCGATAAATCCTATGATAAAACAAAGAATTCTGAGTCGAATTATGTAAAAGAGTGAATTTCGTAAAAAGTGCAGTTGACTCTTTCTATTTTGCTGCCGTCTCGTACTGTCTACTGTCTACAGGAAACGTCATTTTTGTCTACTCTTCCGTCGACAAAACGGTGCTCATGCTACGCCTGCTGGGGGCTGACTATGAAGTATTAATGCCATCATTATTCCACTGCAAAAAAAGGATGGTCTAGCACCATCCTAGGCCTTGTATAGCTCCGTCTCTCACTAATACTGGAAAAATGGTGGCTCACTAACACTGGAACAATACGTCGTAGTATAGGTGCTGTTGCCTACATTTTATCGAGTTGAGAACAATGTATAAAGCAGCTGGTTATTAATGAGATTTCTGTTCATAAAACAGTAACCCCTTTTCAGGTATTTCAAAAATACCTTGTATTTACTAATAATAGAAATGTGAAAGTTTGTACGTATGTCTAGATGATTGGTTACTTAACCACGTGGTCCTCATATGGCCTGACCAAGATTATGTCTGGACGTTAAAAGACACTAAGACCTCTGAGTTTGTTTCGGCCTTTCTTCTCAGAGTAGTCAGATAAGAAACGCCGACCTCATCTAGCTTATTTTAAATATTTTTTAATATGACGTGTAAAAGTGATTTAAATAAATTTGATAAAAGTGATTTGAATATAATCATAATATTATGAACATTTTCAGGCTCTACATAATAATCAAGAGTTCTTACTAAACGCAATTTTGATTCACCTTCATTTGGAGGTTAAAACATTTTTACCTACCTATTTGCATATATATAAATAACTCAAAAGTAATTGTGAAACTACAATATTTTGACTGAGTATGTGAACTCAAGTGAGTTTGAAATTATCAAAAAAAGTTAAGTATTCGTATTAATCACCCAAATTATATTTATTGCAAGTAGTGCAAAACGAGTAATCTTCGATACTGATGCATTTTTCCACTTTATTCAAACAAAATATTTTCTTATTTTTTTTTGGGTATTGGGTAAGTAAAGTAGTTACAATAGGCCACACGTCATTAGTAATTAAACCAGTATTAGCTAGCTAGCCTTTGGCTAGCTCAAGGTCAAAGTGGCACCGACGACGTGTGGTTGACTGTACTTATAATTGAAGTATTTCTACTGATTGGTAAGACCTCTCCTTTATTCTTTCGAACCTTTGTACATATTACAAAACTATGTGCCATTTCTGACCCTGTCTGGTTTGGAATATCGCATAATTTTATAACTATTCCCCATGGGTTTCTGTACCAAAATATTGAACCCATTATTACCTTTCCCCTTCGGACTTTTGTATATTGTCCCATTTGTGACCCTGTCTGGTTTGGATTATGGCATTTTATTCGGAGATAGTCAACATCCCCATGGAAAAAAAAAACCCGAATAAAACACCAAAAAAACCCAAATGAAAAAGTCAATTCCATAACAACTTCAAAAACACAGCGCCGTTCCCGAATGCAAAAAGACAAATAACTTATACAATTCGCCTTTGTGAGTAGAAACATCATTTACACCCCTTTGTCGCACGAATACAAAGCATATTTGATCTGCTACAAACTTTCTTTGCATTCGTATTACGTCTATTCACATTTGCTTTGAATATTTTAAAGAGTAGGTACCTAAAAGGAAATTTTATGGGATTGTGGAGAAAGTATATGAAGACTCAGAAATAGGTGATGGAAAATAAAACTGGAATTCGATAACAAGGTGAAAAAAAAAAAATCTCATTCTTTCTTTTTTTTACTTTTTTTTGCTGGATTTAAAAGCAAAGCCTTCTCGTAGAGCTGACTTTGAAGAATGTTTTATAGGAAGTTTTTTCAGAGCGGAAATTGCCACCCAGTTTTTCGGTTCAAGCAGATATAATTATTAATGTAGCTTTTCTAAAAAAATATTAAGGGGGTGCATTTTGGTTGTAGGCAACGTCGCAAATAGCTGTCAAATATTCGCTATTGACAAAATTATAATTATGAATTTATTATCACTCTATAAGTGACTAAAATATTGATTATGGATTGTAATAAATAATATTATCGTAACACAGAATATTTAGTGTTAGATAAAAAAAAAACATTTGTAAACTTTTTAAATGCTTTTCAATTCAATCGAAACGGTAAAATAATAATAATAATTTGCGAAATTGCCAACTTTTAACGAATTTGAATGCACCCTCTTATAACAGGATATTAATTTATCGCATCAATTGGTAAATCTTTGAACACCTTTCTTTCCCTCGTCTAGTTTAAAACTAAAACACCCGCCATCTTTAAGAAACTGTCAAATAAAACAGACAACGTTGTCTTAAAAATATGACAGGCAATATTTTAAAAACAGAATCCCTGCAGGTGAACACTGGCGTGCAGTTGCACCCCAGTCTAAGGAGCTTACAGTCTATTATTTTCAGATTTGACTTACGTTATTGTAAAGGAAGATTTTGTCTGGCCAAAAGTGTAGATAGGGAGGATACAAGCTGAATTGAGACTTGAGAACTGGGTTATAGTGGCGAGTTTTGAATGGCAATACAATTAAGGTTTTAGAAGAGAAGGACTTACTTTAAACTTAATTGGGATTATTACAATGTGATGCAAAATGCATTCTCAGAACTCCCAAAGAACTTGGTCTAAAGGCCTATTCAGATATGAGCGATATCGCTGTCGCACGCGGTAGTGATAGTGACTAACCAGAAGGCGAACCTGAGGGCCTAGTCAAGTGACAATCGCTTCGAAAGCGTTTCGTATTTCTACAACGACTTTCAACAGAATTGACACAAGCTTTTCGATAGCTTATGTCAGTCCCATACATTTCTGCGTTTTCCATCATCGTTATCGCTGATAGAATGTCACTTTGTCTAGCGCACAGATATTATAATACTACGTCTAGCGCCTCTGTATCGCTACCGAGCGCGACAGCGATATCCCATAGATCTTAAGAGCCTTTTACGATTTTGGAAAGGCGACATTGATTGTCACTCAGATGAGATTGAAATTTGAATTTGGAAGTTTTTTTTTTTAATTTATTTAAAGGGCTTTTTCGCTTAGCAGTCGCCCAGTGCAGAAAAACACATTTTGTTGATTAAAATCTACCTTATAACTAACTTGTACAGTTAGCCTGTTGTTTAGCCTTAAATTATGAGAAATAATTTATTGACATTGATTGTCACTCAGATGAGATTTCAATTTGAATTTGAACGTTTTTTAATTATGAGTAATGGCCTTCTAGTTACGTTCTCTCTCTCTGGTAACCTTTTACGATTTAATTCACATCCAAAACTTTCCAGCAGCCTTCAAAACTGTTAAATGTTCTAAAGCTTATAAAATCAAAGTCGGTAAGCGTCAGGGGTGACAAATGAACGGGCTGTTGTTCAGGGCTGTCTCTAAAAACCTTGATTTTGTTTTATGATTGACGATACCAAGAAGCCGTTGCTTATGGATGTGGTAAGTGACGCTACTATAATTATTTAACCGACTGCACGACAGCAAAGACAGGGTTTGAGGGTTATGTTTTTCACGCGTAGGTATCTATGAGGTCCAAGCATCTTAACGGCTGGATTGATTTAAATACATGACGTGTATATCGACTCTTCTAGGTTGTGCGATGGTTATGTTTTTTTTTTTAATCAAAATGGCGGATTTTAGACAAAAAAATAATAAATAAAATTCATTTAAAAAAATCCAATAATTTGATTTGTTTAAAAAAATAATGAACTCGACGATTCGAGATGATTCTAAAATTATGACGCACTGAAAGGTTGTATTTTAGTGCGCATATTTAAAAAAAAACTCGACTCGACTCGACAACTAAGTTCAAAACATGATCAGCTTTCAAGCAGTCTGATTCAGTTGGTGGCATCAGCGCTGACCTGTTCCTGATGCAGATGAGCGAAAATTTCTTTTATATCTTTTTTTTTTTGTTTTGTATAAAAATATTTAAAAATTTAATTAATATTTATGTATGCAAATGTAATAACGGAATTAAAATAAAGTTTATGTCAACCAAGTTCTAATAAAATAAAGACAATAAAGCACCTAATATTCTTTCCTTCCTACTCCTCTCATTTAGCTGTCACTGAGGATTCATTGGGGCGAATGAAGGGGGCTTTTACTGAAAATTATGACGGCCCGTCTTAAGAGTTTTAAGTCATCCTCGTTTGAAAGGCTCCGGGAAATAGCTTGTGTATTTATTGACCTTTATGTTTAAGGAGCTAGTTATAACAAGCGCGCGTTGGACGCTCGTAAAACGCAACGAGATTTTCACATTTTGTTGTAACTTTTGAACCCTCAACATGCTCAGTTTAACTGTTTCTTTGAATTTTATTACTGATGCAGAGGAAACGACAAGGAAAAATAGTAAAAAAAAACTTACGTCCACGCGTCGAGGGCGCGCTAAGGGCGCGCGTCATACGCGAGTTTGACGCGCGTACGGCGCGCGCTCTTTGACGAGAGCGCTTGATAAAATTCTTTACATAGACGAGCATACAATTTTATTGAGCGCCTAAAACGCAGCGTTCTGAGCGCGGACCTCAGGCGCTTGTAATAACCAGACCCTTAGATGGGTGTCTATCTAATCTACCCTATTTGCATGTAGTATTACATTCCGCGCTATAAATAGCACCCATCCACGGACCAACCCCGACAAGCATATGGATTGATTCGTGCAGCTGTTATTACTAAGCCACCAGCTCCTCCTATTAATTGCAACCAGCTATAACATACTATTATAACAAAATCGTTATCCACCGAAGTAAATCTATCGTTTCAAAACTTTGGTAAACGCCACCTGAATTATCTTTTCTATAAATATTTATAGCAACGTAGGTATACCTTCATCTTTTCCGTAGCACTTTCCTATTTCCTGATTTGAATATTGTGAGGATAATATTAGGTATTTTCCTCGGCAATATCCTGATGTATCTTGAGGATATCATTGTAACACGGCAAATATTGGAAAGTAAGATGTTCCGTTCCGATTATTTTAGTTTTCTGCTGTAAAAGTTTGTTGAAAAATCGTTTGACGAAAATAATTGTATTTCAATTATTAATAAATACTAGCTGTTGCCCTCGACTTTGCCTGCGATCCAGAATGAAAAGTAGCCAACGTCCTTCTTTGGGTCATGGTCTACTTATGTGCTAAATTTCATCCAAATCTGTTCAGCCGTTTTAGCGTGAAAGCGTTATAACAAACAAACTTACTTTCACATTTATAATATTACCTGCTGCGCCCAGCGGTTTCACCCGCGCCTCGATCCCGAGGGAATATCGGGATAAAAAGTATCCTATCTCCTATTCCAGGTCATGGTCTACCATTGTGCCAAATTTTACCTAAATTTCTTCAGCTGTTTTAGCGTGAAAGCGTAACAAAATACCCAAAAAAACAAACTCATTTTCGCATCTATGAAAAAAAATAAAAACTATATATTTTCGGGCATCATGGCCCATAGGGTGTTAGTATTACATCTTACTTAAAAACTATATTAGTAACATGCAGGAACACTTAAAAGAAAAATAAAATAAAATCACAATTACAGGAAGGTTTATCAAGCTTTGTTGCCAACATGTAGCTTGGTCAACCTCCCAATTAAGTAAGTTAGTTAAGATGTAAGGATTTTACACGCAAATTAAATAAGAAATATAAGATTTCAATTCAATTATGTGTAGAGCCACAATTTTCCAGTTTGCTGATAAACATAAATTAATGTTCCGACTCAGCAAAACCACACTTTAAACACAACCAATAATTTCCGAATTTCGCTTTCCCTTCCCGTACCACCAAGCTAACCAGACTTAACCCTAAGAATACTCAGAACTTATCCCCCTCCAGACTGCCGAAACACGACATAAGACTTGCAAATCTCCATTCACAGGGTTGAAGATCTTGCAGGCACTTAGGTCGGGGAACTGACGGGCAACTTATTGTAGTTAGGTGGCCGATATAAAAGTTGCTTAGACTCGTAGTAAAATAATATCTTGAATACACATAGGCTACAATAGGTATTATTATTTGTAAACCTTTTGGAAGACAGTACTTTTGGCTCCAAATTAAATGACTAACTAAATAACTGTACAATTAATTATAAAAACAAACGCATAAGGCATGCGTCTTATTTCTATGTGCATAGTAAAAAAAACATATTTCTTTTCTTTGCTTTTAATCGATTTCTTAATTGTTTTTTGAGTGTATTAGTAACTAGTTACTCTTTTGTATTTGCGACTATTTTTGTTTCACATTAACAGTTACTTACATTTATGTTACATGCTGAAGTCAATACTTTTTACTTGGCACCACACGAAAACACAAAAACGAATCACTAGGTATTTTTGTACATCAAATTACTGAGTTTGTAAGTTCTACAGAATTTGTGGACCATTTTAAGCAGTCCTCTATTCTCCAACAAAAAAGTTGCCCGTCGGTTACCGACCTAAGCATCGCGGGAACCGAACTCAACCGAGCACCTGTTCGCATCTTAATTAATTATACGAATATAATTACATCTTCAGTGTTATTAAGGAGAGAACTTTAAGAAGATTATGTCTCCGAAGTTTTCAGGACCTTGTGTTAGTAGGTACATAAATACTGTAGTTAGCCGCAGTGAAGTGTGAGAAACGTTGATGTTAAGTCTTATAAATATTCAAGTTTTACTCAAAACTTATTTACGCCATAATTCGTCAGCTGCTTAGCTAGACTGTCCCCAAAAATGGGGTTAGCTTCCAGTATAACCGGATGCAGCTGAGTACCAGTAATTTACTACTACTCATTTTTGGAGCGACTGCCTATCTTACCTTTACAACCTAGTTACTGGTTTATTATGATATACCCCTTAGTAAGACTGGTTGTCAGACTTTCGGGTTTCTGAAGACCCGTAACGAATGACAAAGATCCACGAATGATCAACCGGGATCAAAAGCTTAGCGTGTTGTCCGAAGCACGGAAGGGTCTTGGGTTGCAAAGATGATCACCCATCTACCGACTAACCGTGGCAAGCTTAGCTTAACCCGATCGATCGACTCGTGAGGCTGTTATTACTTAGCCACAAGCCCTTTGCGTCATATTTGCGGACCCCTTTATATCTTCAAATTAAAGCTCCATTTATGATGCAAGTTTCTTACATACAATAAAATTAAGCAACAAAATATGACTGTACCGTTCAACTTTTAAATAATTTAACTTTTAATAAAATATCTCGACTTAGCACACGAGGTTGTTGTCATGTGGAATGTGAGCTCGGCTGTCATTGTGCCTATATTGTCGTAACGGCCAATAGCCTGAAGGCCAAAAGCCTCGACTAACATCTCTCGAGGCTCTCGTTAGGTGGTTGGATCAAGGGCCTTATTCAGAAGGTACTACTCCTCGATACGGCTTGCATCGTGAGGAGGTTCCTGTCTCTGGAGCCCTAACCACCGGTAGCTTGAACCCTGCTCTCGAAACTGACTGACCACTTTTTTTATTAAATGTTTTTTATTTATCTTTTTAAAAAATATTAAAAAATGTCTAAGATACGGAAATAAATAAATAAACGACATAATGTCATTTAATTAGAAAAGTAATAATTTATTCATCAATGGGCAGCAGTTTTTGGTCAAATACGGTAAAAGTCCGAATGCCTGTGAAAGCTCTTTCATTACGGTAACTAGATAAAATACAAACATTGAACAAATCATTTTATCTTAACAAAGCTATCAAAACAATACCCTCCCCCTCCCTCCACCCTCTTCCCTCCAACACACACAAACGTAAGCACCTATAACACAGCTCTAACTAAAATTTAAATTATCGGCGCCAATACATAACGGAACAAAGGCGATGGTTGCGCGTGCGATTCGGAACAATTCCGTTTTATAATTGATTGCTGCGGTCGATTCGCCATTTGTATCGGCCCTACACATTTGTGTCTCTGTGTTAGGAGTTCGTTCCTTACTGGGCTTTTCATTCGAGCCATTTGTGAATCCAAAAGGTAGACTTGGGCTACAGGTCAGGCATAAGCAACAAAGCTATTCCATGCTAAGCCCATTACCACAAATGTTTATACAACACACATCATAATAACATCACGCCTTGTGTCCCCGAAGGGTTGGGCAGAGGTGTACCTTATAGTATGCCCCTATTTCGAGTAAGAGGAGGCGAGCCGGGGGGCCACAAACCGGGCAAAAATGCCGAGAATCCGCTAACCGAAATCCATAAAGAAAAACCCAATATCACTTTTGCCCAACCTGGGAATCGAACCCAGGACCTTATGCTCAGCAGTAGCGCTAGCGACCACTAGAACAACGAGCCAGTCGAGTCATTTTTATACAAGTTAAATTAAATTAGCTGGTGAACTTCACAGATGTGATGAGCATCGATATCTAAAGACGATAGAACAAAAAAAACAAAATTCTAAACATATTAGATCTAGTAACTACACTATCGTTCAATCCGTGATCACCTGAAACGAAAAATTTCACCATGGTGAACAGAGCTGTCAATAGTGTCAATCCCTAGCATAAAGTGGAATGACAGCTGACTTCACCTAAGTTCTCACGGTGACATTTTTACAGAATAAATCACTTGAAATTGAGCGTTTTTGTATTTACTTTTATCCGTTGATATCGATCTACCCATCTTGTCTCTCTGAAATGGGATCTGTCTAAATAGACTGGTCTCATCTCAAAGCCCCAGGTGAAACACACCAACGTAACCACGTCTGGAGGAGACCGCAAGCCCAACTGAAATTAATTGCGGCCACACCCGCGCCGTTAAGATATTGTCAGATGAACTTAACTAGGTGCCGCGTGATATATAATTAAATATAATATGTATATGTTTATGATATCTTTTATATTTCAGTTGGTATAATTTGACGATAGAAGCAATAACAGTCTCTTTAAAAACCGGTCAAATGCGAGTCGGACTCGCGCTCGACGTGTTCCGTACCATTATCTATAAAAACGGCAAAAAATTTTGACTGAGTAGCGGCAAAAGCATCAGCTGTGAAAACAACTGTTTAATTATCACGGTTCATGAGATAAAGCCTGGTGACAGACCGACACACAGACAGACGGTCTTAGTAATAGGGTCCCATTTTACCCTTTAGGTACGGAACCCTAAAATCCAAGGCATAACATCGAGCCAATACAGTTCTTTATACAAAACTGACAACTTAGTTCGGTACTAAGTAGTATTAAGAACTTTACCTTTGCCGAAAAAAGTTCGAAATTCAAAAGACCAACTGAAACTAATTGCGACCGCACTTCGATCGTCAGATGAAGGTACTGCGCAGGTTTTTGTAATAAGAACGTAGGTAACTCTCATGTCAATACAGTTCTTTATACAAAACTGACAACTTAGTTCAGTACTAAGTTTTATATGATCTTTACCTTTGCCGAAAAAAGATCGAAATTCAAAAGCCCAACTGAAATTAATTGCGACCGCACTTCGATCGTCAGATGAATTTAACTAGGTACTGCGTGCTTTCGTGTTTGTCTGTATATCAAGTTGTTCTTCTAAGCCACGCAACAGATTTTGAAGAGGTTTTCACCATAGTTTTCAGAATTTATTCCGTTCTTTATGTGTAAATTAAATTAAATTAAATTTCAAACTATTTATTTCAAAATAAAATAGACATATTTTTTACATTACAATAACGCTTAATCTTTTTTAGAAAGATTATGTGCGTTATCAAGACATAATGCGTTACTCACAAGCGACTTTGACTGATAGTGGACCCACACGTAGGCCCCTCCCCCATTCTAAACTTTTCCACGGTAAAGTATGCTTTTAATATGTTTTTAATTTGTAAACCTTTTTTATTTTCTAATTTTTTAGCTATTTTCTTTGGTAACTTATTCAAAATGTTTGGAAGAGCATACGTCCAGGCCCTTTTACCATATTCATTGTTGACTTTTGGTAATTTATATAAAGGCAAGTATGACAGGTTACGAAAATAATTTGGTCTAATTCTTTTTTGTAGATTACTCATATGCATAGAGTAATCAGAAACAACAGCTAATACGTTACTATTAAATTAACATATAACTAAGAAATCTTGATATTTTGTCAAGTTGTTATAACCGTGTGCAGCAGGAGCGGGTCGTTAGTCATACTTAAATAATTATAATTAGTTTATGTTATCTTTTATAGTTATTAAAGTCTATGATTTTAGATCCCCATTGATGGGGATTTCCAATGGGGATTAGTACAATAACCTATATTTTTGTTCTATTATTTTTTATGTTGTGCCAAATGTATTGTAATTTAATTACTTGTGTTGCGTAAATTAAAGATTCAATTACTTTAAATAATTTCATGTTTAGTAAATATTTTCAACTTGGTACATATAGATACGTAATCGCTTATTTAAATAAGCCTTACTATTAATATTTGTACTACACTACTAAAACCCCGTCAAAACTCAAGGCGGTAGCTTTTTATCTCTCACTCCTAAAACCACTAACGTTCATAAAACTGATTGAAAATGGCGTCAAAATTGTGATCTATTTTATAGCATCGATCTCGCCAAAAGCTTTATATTACCATAATCTGCATATTACTTTTAAATTCTATGAATATTGAAACGGTTCATAACGTATTTTCATTCAAGACTAGAGATTCACCCTGGTTTGGGCAGGTGGAAAATTTAATACGATTATAATTTGATTTTTAATATGATACCGTTAGCTCCAAAAATTCGGTGACATTATGTACATACAGGGTGTAAGGTTAAACACCGTTGTCATTCAAACCATGGGTAGTTGATTTAAATATAAAAATAAATGACCGACTAACAACAAACAAAAAAACGTTATTTGCATTTGAGGGAGGGGTCGCGCTCGCGTCTGGTCAGGTCACGTAGTGTTGAGACGCTTGAAATACTCTTGTGGAAAATGTAGACTTTCTTTAAAAAAAAAAGTTGTCATTTACCACTGATTTTACGTTCTATAAATGAAACCAAACCACTGGTTTCAAGGATAACGGGGTTTACCCTAACACCCTGTATGTATTGAGTCTATCAAAACCTTTTAAAATATAACCTGGTTTCGTATCTACAATCTGAACACCAATATTTCAGTGTATAGAACCGTTTAAAATCTAGTCCCAATATCATCTCAGTGAAAATCAATGTCAAAAATGTAAGTAAATTAGAGGTATTTTGACAGATTGAGAAGGAAATTAAAATACTATTGTTCTTAAAAATACGGGAAAGGCCCCTTTGATGTCTAGTTCTGTTTTTATCTTTGAAATAAGACCCAATTCGCACAAGGAAAGCCCTATTTCCAGCAGTCATCAATCACTTTGTAAATGGCCGCAAATCACTTTGCATATTAGATTTCCCTATGACTTCGGGAGACAATGACTGTACCCATACACACAGACAACCAAACTGACACAAATTGATACAAAGTTTTACAATAATAGTGCCATAAATCCTCTATCTGTACCGGTCGAGGACAGGCCATAAAATTGCATAGTTATAAAACAAAAATATTGGCATCCAAATATTGCTAGCGTTCAATTTATTTGTATTGCACAGGTTGATCAATTTTGTTGTTTATTTAAATTCGCTTTGTTTAGCTCAAAGGATTAAATTCAGTTTTTATAACCATGTTAAATGTGTGTGAAAATATTGCAGATTGGATTGGTTTATTTAGATACAGTTTTGTGTTTGTTGTTGTTGATTAGGACAACAACAAAACACAATTTTTGGAATTTGTCTCAGCTTCTAACCTCTTCGTATAACCACATGGGCTATTTTTATTGTTATTTTCACCAAGTCATACCGACAGTACTCGCAAGATAAGTTTGCGCGCGGCTGAAATCTGAACTAATAAGTACCTATTCTGCCGTCTTGTCGTCTATGTAAGGTCAAATCATATAAAGAATGAATTATAATTTGAAGATTAATAATATTAATATAAATTAACAAGCGCTCAACTGTCGATTGGCCTTCTAATTGCCGATGAAAATTAAAATTCTATTGTGTCTCGTTAATGACAGTTGGAGGTTTAATCGAGATTTAATATTTTTATTATTATAGTATAGAATTAAGCATGCCAGGCGTCACCAGTCGTGCAGACTTATCTTGCGCTCACTCTACATAAATCATTCATGTGTCCTATACACATAATACACAGAGCAAGTGTTGCGAGCGATGCGATGTAGCCTGCTCAGTACTTTTACTAAGTAAACATCAGAGGGGCAATTCCTGTATTGTAAAAAAGAACGTTTCCATTCTAATCTCAATCGTAATCCTTAAAAAATACCTCTAATTTAAGAAGAGCTAATTGGGCATTGAAAAATTCGTCCGCATCGCTGTCAATGAGAAAAGTGCCCAAAAGGCTAATTGCCACGTTGAATGGCAATGCTAATTCTTTGGGCTAAAACTAGGCCAGCCCTCTGGTCAAAGGAAGAGTGCCGTTTTCTATTCTATTATCATACAAAAATTCTACTGGACAACGTTAATAACGCAATGAATTTTGTTGAATAGACAAAATGAAAAGCCATTGCCATTGCAAGTGGATTACGTAATTACTCCGCAGCACACCAACACAAGAAGTCTATCAAAAGCTCCATTACTTCTAACACATCTGAAACAAACGCAATTGGGTAGTAACAATAACACTATAGCAAGGAAAATAAAACGCCCTCAGTTGATATGGGGACGAGAGCCTTCCTAAGGAGATTTGGAGCTATAAAAATAAAATAAACGCCCTCCTCCATATTGCATTATAAGAACAGATGTGAATTTGTACCGTTTTCTGCGATAACCTGAGGATTGCTATTTTTTATGGTTAGATGGCTTTGCGGCTCCTTTGGTAGATGAACCGTTATGATATTCTAGGAAGGTTTTTTAAAGAATAATATTTTAATCTATTAAATACTGAGCAAAAAATCGCCTAACAGGGCTGTTCGGCTGTGCCATGCTCGAAGACGCGCCCCACTCCGCTCCGCTCCGCTCCGGACTAAAGTACAGATTACAGTACAGTAATCGCGGAGTGGGGCACGTCTTCGTGGTTGGCACTATCTATATGGTGAATGCCTTTACATACACAAATACCTACACCTGAACCCGAAAGCTGTTTGATCCACAAACGTTTGTGCTTAAAAGAATCAAACTTGGAACCTGCACACAAATCTTACTTTCAGCCACTGCATCATTTTAGCCGAAAGACATCTACTATTGGACATGGGCCTCCCCCAAGCACCGCCACTTCAACTGGTTCTGAGGGTCTAGACAAGTGACAATCGCTGCAAAAGCGTTTCGTATGCCTACAACGACTTTTAACAGGATTGACATAAGCTTTTCGATAGCTTATGTCAGTCCTATACATTTTTGCCTTTTCCATCATCGTTATCACTGATAGATTGTGACTTTGTCTAGGGCCTGAGTGCTTCCCGCAGTCACCTTCATAAGAGTATCGCAAATTATATTTCTAAAGACGTTTCAGTTGCGTAATTTCGCATTTCATGTTACAATCTTCCAGAACTATCTTAGTACAAAACGTTCTCCCTCTAAAACCGTCTCTTCAAGAGACAAGGTGCAATTAGTGTATGTTAATAGCGTTTCAGTATTTAAAGTTCCAATAATAGAATGATTGTAGCGCCTCGATCCTAGCTAACAAATTCACCTTTGTCCGTACTTTCCAGACGGTGTCGTTTGAACATAGAGCGTGGTGGGTTATGGTTCAAGGGACAGGATTATAGCTTTTAAGATTTACCTTTTACTTGAAATTTAACTGTCTTTATCAATGAGTTTACAACAGAGACTGATCAGAAGGCCTAGATAAGTGACAATCGCTTCGAAAGCGTTTCGTATTTCTACAACGACTTTCAACAGAATTAACATTAAGCTTTTCGATAGCTTATGTCAGTCCCATACATTTTTGCCTTTTCCATCATCGTTATCGCTGATAGAATGTCACTTTGTCTAGGGCCTCAGAGGCTATAAACTTGTTCAACGCGTAAGTCGCTTGTCAAAAAGGGCATGCTTTTTCAAGCTTATTTTTTTTTTGCTTATTTTGTTGAATTTAGAATTGGTTTCAGTTTTAAGCGGGGTAAGGTCTCAAAAAATGTTAGCTTTAACTAGATACTTGAACCCCTGAATATAGCAACGGGGGCCAGCTGGATGAAGAAGGCGAAGAACGGGGTATAATTTATTGTATTAGGTACAACTCTGGAAGAAACATCTTTACAACTTAAGGTTGACACAGATTTTGAAAGGTTGCATCGCATCGCCAAAAAACTTAAGGTCTAAGGTCATCTTACTACGGGCCGCGACGCACCGCGCTTTTTTGTATTGAAATACCAACGATGCGCTGCGACTCGATGTGTCGGTAACGTGCCCTTAGCTTTTATCCGCTTCCTCCTCTATCTCGGCTTCTCAGAGCAGCAAAGTTCATCAGTGTCTGACGGTAATGTCGTTATGAACTCAATCAGGGAGCATTGACGACACGACGTAAGCTCAACTCGATTACGTCACATTATTCACGCTTTATACCCCCCCCCCCCCCCACCCCCATCCACCCCCTCCCGCACTTAGCAGACCCTCAGTAGAAGACTATTAATGTACTAGAATTAAGGACTGAAACTTGCACTATCAGATATTCCGGTTTAGTTTGGTTCATTAACGGTTTTGGTGGTTCATCAATATTTTTGGGGATTTTTTGTGTCAGCGCATTTTTTGGAATGGGATCAACTTGCATCTTACTATTCATTTATTCTGATGATCGAAGGTTTTCGATTTCTGCATCATCATTTAGTTTTAAGGCATTATTTTACTATAAGTTTAGACATATTTTGTCATTGGTGCGCAGTGAACACGCCAATTTGCACCCAATATCAACAGACAATGGGGTCAGAGTTACCAAATATGTACCTAAACTCACGCCTTCTTCCCATGGGCGAAGGCAGAAACTATAGAACGTCACCTGCTATGATCCTTACATACTCCTTTTGCTTCATTTACGTTCATACATCTAGTTATTTACACACGTCGGTTGCAAGTACTACGCACCTGACCTTTCTGAAAAACATCACCAATATTTAAAAACAAATGGAGCTGAATAATCTAGGTAACCAAATTCAGCTGCATCCAATTAGACTAGAAGCTGACCACATAATTGGAAAAACGCTAGGCAGATGATGATAAATCTTGCTAACCAAAACGACAATGAAAGTCATCAAGTAACAACACGTATGTGTGTTTAAATCAAGACCCTAAATCACAAAGCATTGTTAACATCAAATCTCACATCAAATTAATTATACATGAACCATTTTAACTTAACACCTTAAAGACGTCCCTTCACCCTTTACAGAAGTAATTTCCTCCCACCAAGAAGGAAGTGAAAGGCCTTCTCATTTCGGTCGCCAATGCATTTGGTATTCCGACGGTCAATATGCAACCCCTGAATTATTTAGTTACCACTAAATAGAGATACATAGTTAATATTCAAAGGGGTTGGGGGACAATATTTAGGTAGCAAATACTAGGGCCACATATGTGTAAAGGGAATGCGTGATTCGCATTGCTTTCAGAGGGTACACGTTACGCGATTAGGGAAATACCTGGCTTAGGGGCACGAATGAATTGGCAGAAATGCGTGGCATTGTTGCTATCTGATGTAATTGTGTGTTTTGTTGGAAATGGATTGAGTCTGTCATAACATCTTGAGCCTTGATTGAGCGAATATTCGGAACAAGCGCTTTCGTATGATTTTGTATGAAAAAGAACGAAGC
This sequence comes from Lithophane socia, assembly GCA_947522985.1. Lineage (NCBI taxonomy): Eukaryota > Metazoa > Arthropoda > Insecta > Lepidoptera > Noctuidae > Lithophane > Lithophane socia. Next base: position 12,824,646 of record OX383270.1, on the reverse strand, counting down.
AGAAGGAGCATGAGGGAATTTTAATACGTCGTGTCCTGTAATTTTGACGTAGATACCAAAAAAGACGTGTTTTTATTTATTAGTTGCAGCACTTTTGTCCAAAACTGATGTTAGACCGGGCAACACCTACATAATTACATAGAAATGAACCTTTATTTGCTCATTTCATTTTTCGATTATTCGGTGCGCGAGTGAAAGATGCACCAATGCCGAAATCCAACATCTTTGAATCGGTTCACCAATGAATTAATTTTACACTTTCGATGCATTTTTTGTTCAGACGTTCGTCTGTACGCCCGTAATATACAAAAGTGAACACTTTGGGTGAAAGATGCCAACTAGAAAACATAAATGAACAAAAAGTGAAGTGTCTTTCATTAGCATTAATAATAATTATAAAAAAATCTGCACTACACACTGCTCAAAAGCAAATTTCTTAGTAAGACAAGATTCATGTCGAAATTACCAAAAACTAAACTGTGCCGGAAAAAAATACAACTAACTATAATAGATACATTGCTTATTTAGCTCAACACGTATACAAAAGGGGTTACCTGAGATGGGAATGTAACTGAATTACCCTGTCCCTCATCAGGGGTAATCAGGCCATTACCCGTTCTGAATACGTTATGAACTGTATTCCAATATTGAACAATATATACCGAGTAGGTTTAGCGAAATTGATGGAATTACAGCCCTAGAGGTAAATGTGTTGCTTAATTTAGGTATGTAGAAAAACAAAGCTGATGACTGAATCGAATACGTGATAACACATGAAAGAGTAGGTAATTTTGATAAATAAATTCAGTCGCGTATATTTAAATTGAAAGCTTGCCAAACTTTATATTCTGTACATTTCAATTTCAAGTTCAAAGTTGTTTCAGCGGAGATTAAAAAACATAGGATTTTTTAAATCTGTAGGTAAAAATGGGTTTGTATCTAGGTGTATCTAGGTTAAAAGGAAAAGTGTCTACCAACTCTTTTCATATTTCTATAATGTTAATTGATTCAGGCGTGACTGCGGAAATCCATTGTAAAATACAATAGACGTAGATATTTATTTAGTAACTTATTCCGCTTAAGAGTCATAAAAACCAGTAAGAAATCGACACGTGTTTCACCACTCAACGAAGCATCCTCAGGATGAAGATTTACCTGTCGCGAACCGGAACATGACGTGGTTGCCACGCCAAGCGAGGGATCCAGAGTTGTTGTGTTGTTGAGTTGCTGGGTTTCTCTGCGTCCAGCGCTCGGCGTGGCAACATGTCCTGTTCAGGTTCGCGAGTGGTCAATCGTCATCCTTGCCCTGCTGTGGGACGATAATGGGCTGGTAGCCAATCTCAGCCATTGCTACACTGCTCGAAAAATTAGCGGGCGTAGTTACTAGCCTAACATAAAAAAGTCATTAGTCGAATTAGAACCCATTTTTCTCACCCTGAAAGAAGTATGATAATTCAGAATTCTTTTGATGCACTCAAATCGTGTTCGTGGAGAAAGCACCCTTACAAATAAAATAATGGGGTGCCATTGAGGGGTGTAATTTACAGGATTTTCCCTTTCATTTTAAGATGATTCCGCTGCAGAGGGGCGATTGGCGTGACTTGCCGAAGGGGTTTGCACAGACTTAGGCGAAGTATTTTGACGGGGTATTGTCAGGTTTGAGATTTTGAGGCTTCGGGGGAAAATCACTCAACCAAGAAGCGAACTGAATAAAACCGCGGCCAGAAAAGTAGGTAGCTATTACTTGTCGAATGTTACGTTTATGTAACTTACTAATTTACTACGGTACTGATAGGAAATGTGACGTTTTAAAGATCTTTTTCAGTAAAAAAGAATAGACAAAATGACAGATAATAATCTGTCATTTATAATCTGTTAAAATGACAAATAATAATCTGTCATTTTGTATATTCTTCGGTCGATAAAACTCGTAGAAAACCCGTGTCTTTGGTTGTCATGCTACACGTGCAGCTAAGACTTATGAAAATCTGTCATATCTAAACAGTTTCCAAGCTCTACATCGTAGGGGAGCATGCGTTTAATAACACTGAAGGCTAAACTGATTTATCGTCCTCAATGACGATAACATTACACACTAAACTTGGTTTGTATGTTGGTATAACTATTATTGTTTTATCATACCAATAACTCTTGTGAGCGACAGAGCACCGAAGTAAAGGAGAAACTGATTTGATTACTTTCGATGTAACTCGAAAAATTTCGAACTCACCTAAAGATTCGATGAAATTTTGAGGATGAGCTGTAGCGGCCCAGTGGTAACGGGCCGTGACATACGATTTTAGGTCGGAGGTTCGACCCCAGACTTTATTTTGTGTAAATTATTGCATCACCACTGCTTTCAAAACGGTGAAGGTACTGCTGGATGCCGCTGCTGCTGGTATTTGACATGGAGTGACTACCTATCTGCCCTCCAAAACCCGTGCAGAATATCTCCGCGTGAAAACAACAAATGAAACAAAAAAAACAATCACAGCAAATCACTTTGACACTGACAGTTCGACAACCAAAAAAATAAATGACAAAAAAACCCCTTCGTTTGCTTTACTTTTATTTAACCGACCGCAACGAAACGGACAGTCGTGTAATTGTTTTTCATTGCACAGTAATTGACTTGTGGTGGCCGTCGATAAATGTTTTTGCATTTAATCGCCTGAAATTCAGGGTGAGAAACTTTGTCCACGGCGCCCTTGTTTGGAACACTGTGCGTTCATTTATTTCGCCGTGATAAATGAGATTGTGTTTTTTTTATTCGAAAATAAAACAATTTGTTTGTTTCAAAAAGTAAATTTGCCTTTTTTCGGTGATTGGTTAAATAAATGAATGTAGCAATTATCTGAGCTTAATATCGACGCTTCAGTTTTGTTGTGAATTTAAAATGAGCCGATTAAACGAACTGGGGCAATAAAAGGACTTAACTTTTGCACAGAGTATATTATAGTGTTTAATCTTCTTTTAAGCATGCCGCACTGTGTTTATTACAATTTTATATTAAAAGGATAATGGATTTACCAAGCAACTGCCAAATGCTTCCCTGTTTTCATTGAAACCCAAATACGACCCAACATAATATAAAACAAAACTTACCAATGAATACCTAATACCAGCCTTTTATTGTCCCACTGCTGGGCAAAGGCCTCTTCTCATACAGAGAAGACATGAGCATTGATTATCACGGTTGCTCAAGGCATTGGCGATTTTAGACTTTTATTAAATAGGTGAGTCCAAGTTTCCTCATGATGCGGAAAACATCGTTCACCGATAGCAAATAAAATTAACCAGTAAAGAAAAAAGAATGTTTATTCTGCACAAACAAAACGAACACTCAACAAAAAAATACATAAAATACACTTATACAAAAGTAGCCAAGAGCCTCGTATTTAAGCAATAAAAGTAAAAAGCTTTGACAATATTGTTCATACATTCTACTCTCTGTTTGTTCATTGGTTGATGTCAAGGCCAGGTAGGTACCAAAGACAGTTTTAGTCGGTAGGAGTCCGACATAACATCCATGAGGATTTCCCACGGAAAAAAAAAAAAAAAAAAAAAAAAAAAAAAGGTACCAAAGACAATATTACATATAATTACTGTTGCGTCATCGACATTGGCAAATGACAAAAAATAAACATCTATATTTATAAAAATGAATCCTTATTTCCCTTGGTCACGCCATCACGCGTGAACGGCTGAACGGATTTGGATGAAATTTGGCAGATAAGTAGACCATGAACTGGAGAAGGACCTTTTATCCCGATATTCCCACGGGATCGAGACTTATGCGAGTGAAACCGCGGGGCGCAGCTACATCAGCTAGTAACAAATAAAAACAAAATGCCGACTGCCGATTGTCTTACTAATACATCTTACGCCTCTATTTCTCAAGAGTCGTCAGAACCATAAACTCTCATTTTGCCACTTATTTAAATCCCAGTTTATACGGAACACATGAAAAAAAAACAAAAAAAAAAACTTGTTTCTCGAAAAATTACTATCATTTACAACACATTCCAATTCCTAACATTGCCCCTTAAAGGTAAGAGACGTTAGGCAACAGATGTTAGGCCGGTCCATTGTCTCTGGGCAATAAATTCTATGGCCAACCATACATGGTGGGGACAATGTAGAATTATTGCGCACGGTTAACATAGATCTCGCACCTACGAAAGGATATCGGAAAACATAGTTGCATTAACTAGATTAGGTGCTATGTTTATTGTTTTCCAGTTAAAAGGACTTGTTGAGGTTGTTTTTTCCATTTAACTGGAGTTACAAAATACAATGGTACATATTTTTCCAGAAAAGAATGTGTAAATACATGATTTAATTTTCACAAAGCATTTAATTAAATAATAATACTTATTAGTAAAATATTTTCTAAAAGAAACAAATTTTTAATCAATTTTGTTTTTAGTACTGATAAAGAGCTAATGCTAATTTACATAACATTACATTTTCGCGACGATCTGCTAAAATGTACTAAAATACGTGCCTACCACATCAATCAATCAATCATCTCCTGTCCAATCCAATCCCGCCTATCGCAATCCACTGCTGGACATAGGCCTCTCCTAGGCCGCGCCACAATACCCTGTCATCCGCCTTTCGCATCCAGTCAATCTATACCCTGTAACAGTACCTATCACATAAAATTTTCAATAATTTAAATGATTTTTCTTGTCACTTGTGAATGAGATCTATCATTCACACAAAAGACAATAAAAAAACACTACCCTCATTTGCGTGCTTTGTACGTACGGCTCGGCATAGCCGGGCGGCAACATGGAATATAATGAAAATAATAATTATATTATATAGCTAGAATTCTGCCCAACAGTATTCAACAAGGGTAGATGCCGACTGGAGTCTACCGATCGGCACGAGCCGAATGAAAGACGAATCGGATCGGCATGTGGTTCTACAAATACTGCCGAATCGAATGTGCCAACCCGAACATGTTTAAGTATAGCACCCCTTAGACACAAACCTTTCATCTTTTGACAGGCAAAAGAAACTCTTTGACGCCTTCAATGCGAAGAAATGAGCTCACCTTTTCAAGGATGGTGCCTTAGAAAATGGCGCGACTTAAAGGACATGGCAAATAAAAAAAAACGCGTGTCTATGGCCGAGTTTTCTTGAAAAGAGGCTTGGACATAGTGAGGTGACGAATGGTGAGAAAAATGAAAATGAAAATGCTGTAAGAAATTGTTGGTTAGAGTTTCTGAGAAAAATGTAGGTACATTCAACCGCACATCTATGGTAAAACTTGCACTACGAAAATAGCCCTTATTGCTACCGTATAAAGACGCTGGCGATTTCATTATTGTTACCACTGATCTACGTTTGACTGTACTGTTGACGATATTTTACTTGTGTGGTCGGAATTCTGGGAAAAACTATAGTTAAGTGCCAGCAGTGGTTAGGAGTTAATTACTGGCACCCTATAACTACATAAAAATAATGCATCTGAGTGCTTCCTGAAATCATCATCTGCCTAGCCTTTTCCCAACCATGTTGGGGTCGGCTTCCAGTCTAACCGGCTGCAGCTGAATACCGGTATTTTACATGGACCGACTGCCTATCTGACCTCTACAACCCAGTAACTGGGTAATACGATACCCCTTGGTAAGACTGTTTGTCAGACTTTCGAGCTTCTGACGACCCGTAACGACTGTCAAAGATCCACAAATGACAGCCGGGGCCAACGTGTGCTTCCAGAAATATTAAATGATTATTTATTTATTTAAAAACACATATCATCACAGGCTTACCTAATAGAATAGTGTAGTTATATTAATGATTAGACTTACAATTATTTATTACTAGCAACCCGCTCCTGTTTCACCCGGTTTTATGATGACATTTTACTGTTGCTCACTTGCATGCGGTGTATGTTTGGGGAATGTCTGACAATGTTGTGTTATTCATTAGGAAAAACAAAAATGAACTGTCAATGGGTGAACTGTCAAATGAAACCCATTGGGATTAATTGTCATTTTATGTGTATTACGCAATTACCCCGCAAAGAATTCACTTAACATCAGCTGTTTCATTCATTACATCGTGAGGAAACCGGCATGCCAGAGAGATATTTCTCGACGGCATGTGAAGCCAAGTCAGAGGCCCTTGGGCGGCTTTAAAACTCAGACACCAGGTTAGTCACTAACCATACGAAAAGAAGAAAAGCTGTTTCATTTGTGTGTTCCGTTTCAAGAGAACATCATCATCATCATCATCATCATTTCAGCTGAAAGACGTCCACTGCTGGACATAGGCCTTGTTGCATACTCCTTGGTTTGCCGAACTTTTAGAAGACTTTTTTTATATTTTTAATTTTTGACTGTTATTCTTTTCTTTTCTCTTGTCTTGTGCTGCTAGTTGTCAAAGGTTTGGTTTTGTTGGTTTTTTCCATTTTCTGTTATATTTTTTCATCTTTCTTCTATTATAGTATTTTACTCACATTGGCTTTTAGTTTTATTTCAACCACAATTCATACAGTCCATTTTCATCGCCTTCATTTTTGGTCCTTCGACGGTAAATTTCATCGTTCATTTTAACGTAAGTACATAGTTTTCATTTTAGTCACTGGATTTTATTTTATCACAATAATTATGAACACACGTAGTAAAACTAAAGCCGCCATGTCATCTCGTAGTTTGGCTCCTCATACTTCACCGCCTCATTCACCACCACCTTCGTCCTCCTCATTATTCGAAAAGGAACCTGTAGTTACGTCAGCCAATATTGAAGCTCCTGAAGATGATGGCGCGAGCAGTATGCGCTCTGCGCATTCAAACTCGAGCGCGTCTTCAACCGTGAAAGCGCGCGGGCCACTGCTGAAGCCGCCTACAAGCGCCGTCAATATGAAAATATGAAGGCGCTCGCTGAGGCGAAGGCCGACGTCGAGGAAGCTGAGTATCGCGCCGAGCTCGAGCAGATCAATGCGGAGGCGGAGCTTGAAGGTAGCAGGCGAAGTAAGCAAAGCGCTACAAGTCAAAAAAGGACACAAACGTGGGTAAAAAATATTTCATTTATTCATGGAAACAATGAAAACAACACGGATGAGGTCTCACAGCCTGCTCATTTAACGGGCACTCAGGCTGCTGCTCCATCGGTAGCAGCACACCTCAACTGTCAGCGCGGTTTCGTTCCCCAAGCGCCCGAGTTTGCCGCCGTAGAGCCGCAATCCTCAGTCATGGGCCCCGAGGGACTACGCCACAATGCGCCTGTTCTTTGTAATGAGTTTTCTCCTTTGCTTTTACAAGCGATTGCAGACACTGCCGCTGCAGCCAAATCTTTAGCCGCTACACAAGATAAGCCACAAAAGCCGAAAATAGAGCTCTTTCCATTTAATGGCAATGTGCACAGTGGCTTCAATTCAAGAAGCTATTTGATGCCACCAAACCTTCATTTACCCCCGCAGAGAATGTTGCGCGCTTACAAAGCACGCTCCGCGCCCCTGCACGCGAGGCTGTCGCGTCGCTGCTCATCTCTGCCGAGGACCCCGAAGACATCATGCGCGCCCTCGAGCGTAGCTTTGCGTGCCCTGAGATGATCGTTTTCGGGGAAGTACAGGTATTAAAACAGTTGCCGCGTCTAAGTGCCGATCTTAAAGAGCTCGGTGTTATATCCAATAGGGTTCGCAATAGTTTAGCTACAATGAAATTTCTCAACCATCGGGAATATTTACATTCGCCTGAGATTTTCCATGTCATTCTAGGTAAACTAAACCCACTGTTAAAATTGAGATGGTCTGACTACGCATCAGACGTTTCAAACCCTTCGTTATCAAAGCTCGAAATTTACCCCGTGCGGTAGTTGAACCAAGCAGACGTGTATTTGGTTGTCTTTCGAAATTGTAACTACTGTGTTGCTCAATTATCAGCAGTAAGCTGCAGAAAACAAACTCGATAATTCAATAAGTGGCTAAATAAATTATACTGGTGACTTAATAGTGCGCATCGTTTGGAACTATACCGGGCAGAGGCGCCGCTCACCCCCGCGGGTAAAAGGGACGACCTCTGATTTTTGATCTCGCTCACCTGTCGCCGGGCTCACTAGGCGCTCACGCCAGTTATCGTTCTACAGTGACGTCGGTTTGAGAGTGTGGTATAAATCATGAGCGTACAGCGATCACCGCCCCGCGCGAGTAGCTCGTTAACAAACTTACCATCAGCAGTCAATGAATCTCAAAGAGAGCATCAAGTAACACAAAGGAAGCGTAAGCAACCAGAACAAAGTTGTAACTGTGCAAATATACTTCAGGATTTCCGGAAAGATATCGCTGAGATGCTACAAAAATCTACTAGTACCCAAGAAGCTACAATGAGTTTCATGCGTGATAATATTGCTGAAATAAAAACCCAGTTACAAGACATTAAAGCGGCTACTGAAAGTCTCAAAAACGAACAGATATCTATGAAGGCTCAAATATCTGACCTTACTCTTAAAGCGACGACTGTGGACAGTAAAATTCACACCATTGAATCAAAAATCACTGAAATAAAAAGTGGTACAGTGGCAAACGAGTCCGGGTCCCAGTTTGAAGAGAACATTATGCATGAGTTGCAGGATCGGTCATCGAGGGAGAAAAATGTTATCTTGGTGGGCTTGCCAGAATGCAAAGAGTCGACCGACGACCAAGGCCACTCATATGATACTAATGAGGTAATTGCTATTGTTAACAATTTAACTCCAAACTGTCCAAAACCCTCAAAAATCTTTCGGCTCGGCAAATATAATCCAGCTAAAGACCGTAATATTAAGGTTTGTTTCGAAACCTCGCATACAGCTAAGCTACTGCTTCGAAATAGAAATAAACTTCAAAGCAATATAAAGATTTACTCCGATCAGACACCTGCACAACAGAATTACATGAAGGAGCTGAGGAACTTGCTCGCACAGAGAATAGCAAATGGAGAAGATGGAATCTCAATAAAATATGTAAAAGGTATGCCAAAAATTGTTACAATCAGTGATACAAAAAACTAAAAACTTCAAGCATTGCTACTGTAGAAAATAGCACAATCAAACAAAATAGCGACACTTATCAGGTACTTAGTAATTACCAAGATATAACTACCACGAAATCAAGCCTTAACTTTTTCTACGCCAATGTCAGAAGCATATGTAGCCCAGGCAAGCTAGATGAACTAAACTGTATACTCCGCTCTTTTGGAAAATGCATACACATTGTCTTATTAACTGAAACATGGATACGGTCGGATGAACAGGCTAAACAGTTTCATATAAAAAATTATACCCATTACTACAACATTCGACCTAACGTAATCGGTGGCGGCGTATCAATCTATGTACATAACAAACTGGAACATGAACTATCAACGTCAACTTATATCTGTGGAAATAATTATTTATGTATACATTTACCCAAGTACGCAGTCAACATTGGCGTTGTTTATAGGCCTGGGCACTCAAATTTTAATGACTTCTTATCCACTTATGAGAACCAGCTTCTGCAAAAGAAGAGGACTATCGTTTTCGGTGATACTAATACCGACCTGCTGAGCTCCGACAGTACAACTAGACGATACAGAGCCGTGATAACTGAGTCTGGCTATAAATTAATTAACAAAGTAGATCCGGAATACTGTGAATCAGTAGCCACGAAAACTATTATAGACCACGTTGCTACAAACTTGAAGCAAAGCAATTTCCACATGGCCATAATCGAGTCATCTTTGTCGGATCACAAGAATATCTACATGGAACTGAAACGAGTAATACCTCCGCAGAAACAAAAAATACAGTACGAGGTCACAGACTATGAGAAATTGTACGCAATGATTGCAATGTCAAACTTTGATCATATGTTCAATGACTATTACAGCCTAGACGAGTGTATAAAGAAAGCCATTATCGCAACCAAAACAAAGAAGTACAAAGTATTAAATCAGCCACAAAAGGAATGGATTAACAGACAGATAATTACTGGAATTAATGAAAGGAATACATTATGGAGTGAACTAAAACACGACCCTAAAAATAACAACCTAGAAACAGAGTTTAAAGCCAAAAGAGACTATGTAGCAAGTTTAATCAATAGTACAAAAGATACATATTTTTATGGGCAGTTCAAGAAATGCGCAAAGAAACCCAAGAAAATATGGACATTAATAAATACCCTCTCAAATAATAAAATTGTTCCTAGCTGTGGTCCCCCAAAATTGAAAACTGAAAATGGAAGCATAGCTACGGATTCCATTGAGATATGCGAAATTTTTAATAGTTACTTTGCAAATATAGGGACACAACTAGCAAGCCAAATACCATGCACACAAATACACAACAAAAACTTATACACTTTACCAAACCTTAACCAGCACACTGGACATTGTGAACTATCTCAATTTAGACCATGCACAGCTTCTGAGGTATCTAAAATTATAGACGACTTGGATTCCAATACAAGCACAGGAATTGATGGCATTAGTACCAAGGCACTGAAATGCATAAAAAAACTAATTCTGCAAAATCTAACAGATTGCCTAAATAAACTTTTAATGGACGGAATCTTTCCAGAAAACTTAAAAATGGCTAAAGTCACCCCAATTTACAAAGCTGGTACCAAATCAAATCCCGGGAATTATCGTCCAGTTTCAGTCCTACCAATATTATCTAAAATATTAGAAAAAGTCATATTTAAAAGGCTAGATGAATACTTGACTGAAATTAACTTCCTTTACAATCAACAATATGGCTTTCGACCCAAATCGAACACCCTTGGCGCAACTATTGACTTGATAACTATAATAAAAACAAAGATTGACCAAAAACAAGTAGCACTAGGAGTCTTTGTTGATCTAAAGAAGGCGTTTGATACAGTCAGTCACACACTTCTATTACAAAAACTGGATAGTATTGGAATAACTGGAACCGCTTATAAAATGCTAAACTCCTATTTAAGTGATCGATATCAGGTTGTTAAAATCGGGGCTTACCAAAGCACGGCTAAACCCTTAACATGCGGCGTACCACAAGGTTCTATTTTGGGTCCCTTATTATTCCTAGTGTATGTTAACAACTTACACCAAGCAGGCTTACAAGGTCACCTTGCCCTTTATGCAGACGATACATGTCTATTTTACTTTGGAGACAACATAAATGATATCACAAAAAATGCCCAAAATGATTTAAATATATTACATAATTGGTACCAGTGCAATCTTTTAACTATTAACGCTTCCAAAACCTCGTATATAATATTTAGTGCAAAAAATAAAAAACTCCCTAACTACCCTAATCTAAGCATAAACGGAGAGGTACTGAAAATGACTGATCAAGAAAAATATCTCGGACTAACTCTTGATAGTAAGTTGACATGGAAACCACACCTTCAACACATTAAAAACAAACTTTCATCATTGGTGGGCTCACTACACAAAATTGTTAGATGTATTCCAAAAAATGTTCGGCTATTAATTTACAACTCTCTTGTTAAGCCTCATTTATTATATCTTATCGAAGTATGGGGTAACTCATCTAAAACTAGTCTAAAACCAATCCAAATTCTACAAAATAAAATAATCAAAATACTACACAATTATGATTTCTTAACACCGTCAAAAACTATTTACAAAGAAACGAAGCTATTAAACATCAAACAACTTTATATATATAACACATGCATACTTATCTATAAAATCATTCACAAACTTATTCACTCGCGCATTACATTCACAACAGAAGGGGAAATAAGTAAATACTCATCTCGTCGAGCTTGTCACCTGGTATTGTCTCGAGTAAGAACTAACTACGGTAAAAATAACCTAACCTATGGGGGAGCACAGCTCTATAATAAACTTCCAAAGGATGTAAAAGAAGCGACTTCACTCAACATATTTAAAAGTAGATTATTCACTTTTATTTACAACGATGAAACACTGTATTAATTGTGTTGTATTTATTTTTTACTAAAACAGCTACAACTTTTAACTTGTGCCACCACCTTATCTTAGGAATGCAGTGAACTCGCTTCAAATTTTTGTTGACAAATTGCTTTTTGTTGTTCTTCTACCCGCACTATAATTATAATTAGTAATAAGATTTCTCATGTAAGTGATGTTTGTCTTAATGAGAATAAAGTTCTTTAAACCGAAATTTTATCCGATTTTCTAATTAGGGAACACGAGCGGTACACTAAGTTCGCCTTTTCGCCTGAATCAGGAGTACCGGTCGCACCTCTCAAACGTGAAAACATTCACTCTGTATCACACGAAAAAAATAAGGGTAACGAAAAAACAGAATGTGTTTTTTGTAAAAAGGGTCACAATGTCAAAAATTGTGACGAAATCAAAACTTTGTCAGTCGACGAGAGATGGCGTTGGTTACGTGAAAACAAGGTTTGTTATAAATGTTTAAAGCGTAATTCGCACCAATGGAAATCGTGTAAGGTAAACCCTTGTGGCGTCGACGGCTGTTCCTATCGCCACCATCCTCTTTTACATGGTAGGCAAGGTTTGGTTTTAGTGACATCGCATGCACTCGATACACGGTCCTGCAACGAGGCTGTGTGTGCAGCTGCGTCTGACATTGTCGCTCCCTCAACCTCATCAACTACAACCGCTCCGCACGTATCACCACCGGAAGATGGGGTAACCGTTTCAAACACAGGTATCCAGCGTAAACATTCAGAACACATTTCAACATTAACGAACAGCCACACACATTCAAAAACATTTTTAAAATTGGTTCCAGTTACAGTATCTGGCCCAACTGGTGACTTTGAAACGTTCGCTCTGCTTGACGACGGGAGCACAGCGACGTTAATTGACTCAGACGTAGCTGCACGCATAGGTTTGTCAGGACCACAGGAATATATAGCGGTCAACGGTGTTGGTGGTTTGCAGAAAAGAGCCAATATTTCTTATGTTGACTTTTACATACAAGGAAAATTTGAAACTGAGAAATACCTAATAAAACGTGCTAGGGCTATGCCTTCTCTTAGTTTAAGTACACAAACACTGTCTAATCAAACGGTTGACTTATACAACCACTTACAAGATTTAGCTGGTGTCCTGGTTCATGCTGACGCAACACCGACTGTCCTTATCGGCGCCGAGCATTGGCACCTGTCGATAACACACGAAGCCCGCACCGGCCGCCGGAATGAACCAGTAGCTTGCCATACGTTGTTAGGCTGGACTTTATATGGAGTTGCTTCTAGTAAAACTAAACCAGTCGACTTTATTAACCATTGTCAGTTAGACCACGCAGAGCTTACTGAACATGAACGTTTGGAACATCTCATAAAAGAACAGTACAAGCTTGATTCACTAGGTATTTCTAAGCGTGAGACTCTCCATAGTAGACAGGATTTACGGGCTGTTGAGATCTTAGACTCTACTACCACACGTTTACCAACTGGTAGATACCAAGTAGGGCTGCCGTGGCGGGACAACATTGAATGTGTTCCCGATAGCTATCCACAAGCTCACTCACGCTTCATCAGTCTCGAGAGGCGTATGTTACGAGAGCCAGAATTTGCCGACGCATACAAAAAGTTCGTTAGAAACATGTTTGATAAGGGATATGTGGAGGAGTGTGACCCTGACACTTATTATAGTAATTCGGCTTGTACAGGCACTCTTACTTATCTTACTAGCCCCAATACAGATAATTCGATGCCAAAAATAAGGTGGTATTTACCACATTTTGGTGTGTATCACCCACAAAAGCGTAAGCTTCGTGTCGTACATGACGCGGCTGCTATGAATCAAGGAGTCTCTTTGAACTCCTTGCTTCTCCAGGGGCCTGATCTTTTGGAGAACTTGTTAGGAATTATTTTTCGATTCAGAGAGAGCAGTGTCGCCATATCAGCTGACATCAGGGAAATGTTTCCTCAAATACGAATCCGAGAGCAAGATAGAGATGCACTACGTTTTCTTTGGCGCGACGTTCAGTCAAAAGATACAACGCCTATAAAAGAGTATCGAATGACTGCTGTTATCTTTGGAGCGTCGTCCAGTCCATTTACTGCCCTGTACGTAAAAAACAAAAATGCCATGTTGCATCAAGATTTGTATCCGGAAGCGGCCAACGCTAGCGTGCACAGCAGTTACATGGATGACTATCTAGATAGTGTGGACGACGTCACCAGGGCTGCCCAGCTGTCATCTGATATAGTCACTATCCATCGTAATGCCTGTTTCGAAATGCGTGACTGGATCTCTAACAATCCGGAAGCGCTGCGTCTACTTCCACACGATTTGTGTGCTGCACAACCAACTGAAGTAGAACTTGGTAACGATTTCATCCCTGACAATAAAGTCTTAGGCATTTCATGGAATCCGGTATCAGACACTATAGGTTTTAGGACTGGTTTAGAAGGTTGTAAGTTACAAGGGTTTTTAAGTAAACGAAAAGTTTTGTCCCACCTTATGAAAGTCTACGACCCGTTGGGGTTACTCGGGCCAATAGTTGTAAAGGGTCGAATCCTACTCCAAGAGGTCTGGAGATCAAATATTGACTGGGACACACCGTTTCCGCCCTCAGAGGTTTTGAGGTGGGGTGAATGGTTTAAAGAGCTCTCTGAAATATCAAATCTTAGAATTCCTCGTTGGTACGCCAATGCAAATGGCGAACCTTTACACAGGGAACTTCATGTTTTTGCAGATGCGAGCGAGCTTGCCTATGCCTGTGTATCCTTTTGGCGTTTCGTCTACTCCAACGGTACCATCAAGCTCGCCCTCATTGCTAGTAAAACGAGAGTAGCACCATTGAAACCGACATCAATTCCGCGTCTTGAATTACAAGCTGCTTTAATTGCCTCTCGCCTTGCTGTCACTATCAAGGAATTTCACAGAAAAAAGCCAATCCGCACATTCCTTTGGACGGACTCAAAAACAGTCCTTGGTTGGCTCAGGAATGAGGAGGCCCGTACGTTCAAGCCTTTTGTGGCCAATCGAATCGGGGAAATTACGGAAAATTCACGAGTGCAAGATTGGCGATGGGTCCCAACCGACTTGAACGTCGCAAACGACGCTACTCGTATGAAACCTCTTCATTTAAATTCCAATCACCGATGGTTCACGGGACCTCCATTTCTTTTCAAAAATCCGGAGGATTGGCCTGTAGAACCAGCTGGCCAGCCTATGGTTCAAGAGGAACGTAAACGATTTCCCGAACTTGTGGTTGCTCATCTGGTTATAACAGCAGATTTTAATCATTTTAGTGACTGGCTAAGTTTCCTCCGCGCTACTGCTCGCGTTTTGCAGGCAGCGGCCAAATTTCGCTCCCTTTTGGACCGTACTAGACTCACTGTCCCTAACACCGCAGTTAGAGGCCACCGTTGTACGACTTCATTAGCGTCCACCACTCTATCGCCCTTGTCAGCTGAACTCATGGAAACCGCAGAAAGGCATATTCTACAACGCTTGCAGTCAGAAACGTTTTCAGTAGAAATTAACTCCATCATTCAAGACGTTCCGGTGCTCAAATCTAGTCCCTTATGGAAACTTTCACCCATAATGGGAGAAGACGGTTTGCTGCGGTTGGACGGAAGAATCAGAGCAGTCGAAAACGTCAGCGCCGATGTGAAACGCCCCATTCTATTAGATGGTCGCCATAATGTCGTCCGTTTGTTGGTGCATTATTATCATCGCAGAGCAGGTCATGCCAATAACGAAACTGTGATAAATGAGTTGAGGCAAAAGTATTGGATCTTACGCATACGCAGCTCGGTCCGGAGTGTGGCCCACCAATGCCTATTTTGCAAATTAAAGACAAAACCAATCGTTCCTAAGACAGGGGATCTCCCGGCACATCGGCTTGCTCACCATCGCCGTCCATTCACTTACACAGGCGTGGACTATTTTGGCCCAATCATCACCTCCATTGGCCGAAGGAGGGAAAAACGGTATGTTGCCCTTTTTACGTGCATGACGTCCAGGGCTGTCCACTTGGAATTAGTACATTATCTATCAGCGGATTCTGCCATAATGAGCCTGCGTCGTTTTATTGCGAGACGAGGCACTCCCGATACCATATATTCAGACAACGGCACATGTTTTGTTGGTGCAAACCGAATTCTTCGGGATTTTTACCACCCCGAAGTCGAAAATTTCGCCGCAAACAGAGGTGTCAAATGGAGCTTCATCCCCGCTGCAGCTCCTTTCTTTGGTGGATGTTGGGAAAGGCTGGTCCGCAGCGTGAAAGTTGCATTAAATGCTACTCTGCACGAAAAAGCACCGAACGAAGAAGTGCTCGTGACCCTCTTGCTAGAAGCCGAAGCTATAGTCAACTCTCGCCCTCTCAGTCACGTTTCAGTTTGCCACGAAGACCAAGAGACCCTCACTCCTTTTCATTTTCTGCTCGGCTCATCATCCAACCAAATTATTCCTTCAACACTGGATGACCGGGACTTATTAAGACGATCAGATTGGCGGAAAGCACTACGACTGGCTGACCATTTTTGGCACCGTTGGATAAGAGAAATTTTGCCCACTATGCAGCCACGACAGATTGGGGACAGCAGGCAGCAAGCTCTCAATATTGGGGACATTGTACTCCTAGTTGATGAAAATTTGCCCCGTGGTACTTGGCCTCGTGGCCGTATTGCGGCAACCTTTCCTGGCAAGGACGGTATAGTTAGGGTGGTGGACGTAGCCACTCCAGGCGGCTTGCTTCGTCGGCCAACCAAGAAGCTTGTAAAGCTTTCCACGTAAGACCACGTAGTAGTTTGTGCACTTTCATGCACAAGGCGGTGGAATGTTGCATACTCCTTGGTTTGCCAAACTTTTAGAAGACTTTTTTTATATTTTTAATTTTTGACTGTTATTCTTTTCTTTTCACTTGTCTTGTGCTGCTAGTTGTCAAAGGTTTGGTTTTGTTGGTTTTTCCATTTTCTGTTATATTTTTTCATCTTTCTTCTATTATAGTATTTTACTCACATTGGCTTTTAGTTTTATTTCAACCATAATTCATACAGTCCATTTTCATCGCCTTCAGGCCTTCCCCAAGCACCGCCACTTTGACCGGTCCTCGCATCCCCTTCACCAGGTCATCAGCCCATCTTGTGGGGGGGCTTCCAACGCTACGTCTTCTGGTACGCGGTTGCCACTCCAGAACCTTTTGGCCCGATCGGTCATTTGTTCTGCGAGCAATGAGCCCTGCCCACTGCCACTTAAGTTTGGCAATACTTCGGGATGTCGGTTACTTTGATTCTCCTACGGATCTCTTCATTCGTTTTCAAGAGAACAATCTATATTTATAAAAATGAATCCCTATTTCCCTTGGTCACACCATCACGCGTGAACAGCTGATGAAATTTGGCACAGGGGTAGACCATGACCTGGAATAGGACATAGGATACTTTTTTTTCCCGATATTCCCACGAGATCGAGACTTACGCGGGTGAAACCACGGGGCGCAGCTATTGGAAGATAAATATAGGTCAAACCATCTTTCTTATTGGAAAATATGAAACTAAAACTAAAGAACTCATCAACACTTGAGACAATCTACTTCAAACTTCACGTCGAACAATAAATCATTTCAGAAAACTTCAGTTTGAAGTTTTGACACAAATTCAGTCTCGCCACAATAGCGATGAGTCGTTGCCAATTAATTGCGCGGGAGTCAACATGCGCGTTTGATTTCCGTTAGCGTACAGATCAAGAGGAATTCTGAGTTCTATTTTTGAAGTGAAAATGTGAAAAGAAAGTAGAGTATCAATGACAAATAACAAATCATAAATGGCTATGATAAATATAAAAATATCCGACGGGATTGGCGCTGATAGCCGAGATATAGGTTTTGCCTTGAAAAGTGAATCGTTCTGTCGGTGATCCGTTCAACGGTGAAGTGTTTCAGAATCTTTGGCTACAGATGCTTAACTCATTTGTACTCAAAACTAGGCTAATTTAATTTGTAAGACAATCTAGAAAATAAAACATTTATTTATTTAATGATAATATTGTGTTTATAATTCGTTGCTTCACAGGTTTGAAAAATTCGTCTGCTCGACAACATAAATAACTAGTATTGAATATTGTTGAATTATCTAAATGAATGGCATTGGTATTGTGAGTGTGTGTATGCAATTACCCCACTGGCCAACTAAAGACACTTAGAAAAGACAGCAAGGAAGCTACAATTTATTGGCTACCGACGTACCTTTTTGCTTACACACAACATCATTATCATCATTTCACCCAAAATACAACCACTGCTGGACATAGGCCTCTCCCAAGCACCGCCACTTCGACCGATTCTGTGCTTCTCGCATCCAGCGCATTCCTGCGGCCTTCACAAGGTCATCGGTCCACCTTGTCGGGGGCCTTCCAACGCTACGTCTTCCGGTACCCGGTCGCCACTCCAGAACCATTCGGTCCCATCGGCCATATTCTGTTCTGCGGAGCACACAAAATAATGAAAACTATTTTAAAAACCCTTCCCAATTCACTCCTAATACGTACAACCACGTGCCTTTCTCTCCAAAGCTTCAAAATTTACAAGTTAAGTAAAGTATTTTGAAAACATGACAGAGTTTGATCGCTTCAATGGCTCGCCGGGATCTGCTATTAGCAGAATACCACAAAAGTTGTTTAAACTTCACTGTAGAATACATAATGGCGAGGGTATAGCCTTTTAAGTATTATGATGGCGCTTCCTCTTTCAATATTTTGAGAGGGTAGCTCTTGTAATGATTTTCGTTTTATTATCATTTTGCAGTAAGTAAAGAGTCGACTTAAAGACTTAGGTACACTCGGTTTCTGAATACGAATAGAGAGTTTTAAGTACTTTAGCATTACTTAAAGTGATGCTGGTGATTCCTTTGAAATTGGACATTTTTTACGCAAAAAACGTAAGAAATTTTTAATTTTGCGGGATTTATGGAATCACATAAAATGCTAGAGTTTGACTAGACCTCAACTTCAAATTCTTAATTCAAAAACCAAGTGATACTATTGGACGCAAAACAAACAACCTCGTAATTGCTTTAACTGATTATGGTGCTAAGTGAACTATCACTACATGTAAATGTAACAGAAGAATCAATTGTATAGCCAGTAATTCATATTATGTTCTCAATTGCCAAAGAAAAAAAATTAAATAATATTTTAGCTTATTATAATGATTATTGTAAACATTCAGAGTGATTATTTCAAACACCTATGCAACAAGATGCGTAAGTTAAAAAATATGAATGTCACGTGATCAATTTTGAACGTTAATATCTTGGAAACGTGACGCTTTACGGAGTTTTGTCCTTCATGTTTTTTGTTTGCATTGATGTCAGCTATCGATTTAAATAGACGTCAAGAGTGGCTGCCGTTTCGAAAAAAAAACAAAATGGCGGACTGTGTGCTAGGCTCCATATTATAAATCTTCTCTTTTTTTAAGGATTTGCAGTTTTTTAAGGCATGCTTCTACGGCATGCTCTAACTACAAACAAACATAAAACTAGTCAGTAAAAATCTGTAAAAATCTCACCATGGAAACTTAGGGCAAGTGAGCTGTCATTCCACATAAATATGTATTATATAGTATGGACAAATAACAAAATTAAAAAGAAAAAATAAAGGGGAGGGCATCAAAAAATTCGTCCGCATCGCTATGAATAGGAAAAGTGCACAAAAGGCTGGCAGCATTGGCACGTTGAATGACAATGCTGATTATTTGGGCTATAAATAGGCCAGCCCTCTGGTCACGTGAATTCTACATTGACACTATAAAAATCTCAATTCGAGCTCACTTCACCTAAGTCTCACTATGAGATTTTTACAAAATACATCGACAGGTGACAACCAATGGCAATGTAGGTCACTGGCCACTTGTAATAACAGCATGGACTACATAATAGGTCTGTTAATTGCTATAGCACCAGCTCAGGCAATATTGCTAGTATTGGTATTGATTGGTGCCGTAATTACCTTTATAGGGCAATGAAAAAAGCGTGAAGATTTTTCCAGGTTTAAATAATATATTGGCATTTTAGTATCTTTTTCACCGGTATTAAAAAAATTCTTCTTAGATCATGAAACCTTGCATAATAACTGAACTAACTATAAAGCAGGTCTTATGTTTTTTTTTTTAATTACCATTATTTTCACCGTAAAAAGCAATTACCTAAACTATTCGAGGCTTGAGAGCCGCCAGCACCCCACTCCGTCTCGCTCTCACCCAGGCCGCGAGTAGTATGGTGCGAGCGAGATGAAATCTGAGGTGGAGTGATCAGAAATTTTGCAAGGAACGCGTCTTAACATGATTTATATTTTAGACACTTACAAAAATGAAGATGAATTTCTAGAGACGTTTTAACAAGCCGCCCTGGAACTGCTTAACACGGAGCCACCGGAAGATATAAGTTGTGTTGTTATCCTCTTGAAGTAAGCAGGTACGCAACATCTTCTAGGGTCTGTTCCGTGGCGACTGAAGTGTCATCTAGTGCCAAAGGACCATGCCCGGCCATGAGGTTCACGGGTTTGGACAGTTTAATAAAGAAAATGGTCAAACAAAAAACACTTCTTTCAACTAAGGTTTAGTCCACGTTCAACCCCTACAATCTCAACCCCTAAATGTTGTCCATGTTCAACCCCTGGGGGTTGAATCTGGATTTCAATACATTGGTCATTTTTTCTTTGTCCATATTCAACCCCTTGTTGCTAGGTAACAAATAATGACATTAAAGTAATACTGAGAGCAGAACAGGCACTTTTGGATTGTCAAGGAGTCGGTCAGTTAGAGTAATTGTATTCTTTATGAAGGACATTTTGTCCTTGAAGATGATGTTAGTTGTTCATTCCAAAGCGTAGGTAGATTCCTCTGGAGAAGAACGGGTAAGAATCTCCATTGGCACTCATTTATAAATCTAATAATAATAATAATATAATAATAATAAAAAGTTTTATTGACATAAGTTTAGGTTACAGTACACCGGTAATACATAGTAGCATACATAGTAGGTACATAGTGTAGGGCACACTCACCTACGCTCAACTACACTAAGTTAGAACTTATATTTAACAAGTAGAAAGGGGAGTAGAGGAAACAGTAAAATTATAATAATGCTATCACAAGTAAAGCAATGGTTCACATACTTGATAAATTATATAAATGCCCAATGACGGTATACAGAAAAAAAGTTCTTTACCTCCCGTGCTAGTCAAAGACTGTGTTACGGCAAGGTAAGATTCTCGCTCATGGAATAGTAGTCATAATGTAAACACGTTAAGACACTTCTTACCAAATACATTTGTTTTGCTGTGAATCATAGATGACGATAACGAGCTTAGCGTAAACAAGTAGTATATGCAAAGAAATCAGACAATGCAACTAAGTGTTTTCACAAACAATGTTTGTTTAGAATTTTTAATAAGACAAGCGTCTTAAAATAAAATAAAATAATAAAGAAAAGGTATTTCTAAAACTAAAATAATAAAAATAAAGTAAGAACCTAAATTTCTAATGTAATGTATTTATTGTACGTGTGTATATGTATATATTTATAATATAAATAATGTTTGTGTACTAATCTTCAATTAATAATGATTACTTATAGTGTATATATTTATATATATTACTGACATATATTCATATCATGTTTTTATTGTTTATATAAACTTATTTAGTACTTATCGGTATTCAATAAAATATATATTTATAAATAAATAATTACTGGCATATTTGTATAAGTTTTTCAGTCTGTTCATAGTCCAAGTCACTCAGAAACTCATCCAAAGCCCTTCTACACACAAATCTTGTCGTATCTTTAAGAGGTTTAATTTTACTTATGCGATTGTACAATAGAGGAGCCAAGAAATAAGAGAAACACTGTGCAAAAGTGGTTTTGCATGCTGGGACGTCATATACCTCATGCACCCTTCTGAGAGATTTGGAAACAGATTTTTCATAGATATGTTGTCTCAGGACTATTTTTTTTATAAAGAGTTGGCGAATATTTAGGACTTCAAACTCTTTGTACAACGCAGTTGTAGGATATCTAAATTTTTTAAAATTAATCACTTTTAAAATACATCTATTGGCCCTTTCTATTGTTATAAGAGTACTTTTCCTAGCACCACCCCAGGCAGAGATACCATAAGTTACTATCGATTGGCACAGTGCAAAATAGACAGTTTTGTTCGTAGCTTTGTCTTTTAAGTTTCTTATTTTTTTTTAAATCGGTATAAGTTTACGAATGCGAGATTTTAGATTATGAATATGTTGTTTCCAATTTAAATTTTCATCGATCTCAACTCCAAGGTATTTTATACTTTTACTAGGAGATAAGACAGGGCACCCGCAAATACTTGCAGCAGAACAATTAGAGGAATGAGCTTTTAAATTAAAGTCGGTAGGTTGCAAATTATTCCTTATACTAAATGTTATAAATTTTGTTTTTTTAAGATTTAATGTAAGCAGATTGCAATCAAGCCATTCAATTATATTTTTAAGACCAATCTCGGCTGACGATTTGACATCACTCCATGTTTTTTGTTGAAATAAGATTACAGTATCGTCTGCAAAAGTGATCACTTTTGAACCGGGTAATGCAATGTTACAAAGATTATTCACATAAATCAAGAATAATGTTGGTCCAAGTACTGATCCTTGGGGCACACCGAAACCAACATTAAGCTTAGCGCTAAGGTTATTACCAATTTTTACAGCCTGTGTCCTATTACTAAGATAGTTTTTAAAAAGATCAAGTGGTACACCTCGAATACCTATAGCCTCCAACTTGCAAATTAGCA
This sequence comes from Lithophane socia, assembly GCA_947522985.1. Lineage (NCBI taxonomy): Eukaryota > Metazoa > Arthropoda > Insecta > Lepidoptera > Noctuidae > Lithophane > Lithophane socia. Next base: position 12,801,913 of record OX383270.1, on the reverse strand, counting down.
GAGGGATTGAGACAGTATCAAAGGCTTTGGCTAAATCTAGAAAAACACCAACACATTTATTCTTGTGGTCGAGATTACTAGCTACATTGGTAACTAGATGTTCAACCGCATCTATTGTTGATTTGTTCTTTCTAAAACCAAATTGATTATTAGAAATAACATTATTTTTCTCCATATAATTTACAAGTCTAATGTTTATTTGCTTCTCCAGGATTTTAGCCATTGTAGGTAGAAGCGATATCGGACGATAATTAGCGATACTGTCTCTTTCCCCCGACTTGAAAACTGGTACAACAATTGAGTCCTTTAACACATTAGGAAACTTTCCACACGTAAAACATAAGTTGAATATGTGTGTCAAAGGTTTACTGAGAAGGTGTACACTTTTTTTCAAGAACACAGATAACACTAACATAAATAAGTATTATGACAGAATATTGGTTACATCATGCATGCTGAAATTATAACAACCTTATTATCCTGCCGACAAACTGCCAGAGTTTGGCATGTTTATAAAATATGTACAATGTTTGGTACAAGTAAATGTTTTTTTTTATACCTATATGAAAACGAAACAATCACGTTATACATAACTGTCCATAGAAAATGCAGATAGTGAAAAACTAAGAAATGGAATTGAATCAGAAATCTCTCTAATAGTGTAAAAAGATCTTATGAAGATTGCGGAAATCAAGTGAAATCGTTTATTCTATAAAATAGGAAAACGTAATCACTTGTAAAACGTAATATTTAAAAAAATATATTCAGAAATATTGTGGTCTGACTACCCCTTTTGTTGTCTACTGTGGCAGGTAAAAATACCGTAAGTAAAAAGGCCAAATTTTTAAAAGCATCAATTAGAATAAAATTCACTTTACCCGCGATATTTTTTTAACCAAAACAAGGTAACGACACCGGTTAACTGTCGCTATCTCCGGGGCCCAACATAAGTGTCGGCTGAACGCGCAATTTGCTGGGGTTATTAAATAAAGAACTTTTTTTGTTTGCGACGCAAACTCGTTTTGGTAAACGTGACGAGAGGCAAGTTACGCGAAATTTTGTTTTAATGTCACTTTTTGTGTTAAACGTAAATAATATGCTGTTTTTTTGGAGTGGTTGTTTGTTTTCGAGGGTACAATGAAATGTTATTTGTGTTTTTTTTTGTTTATTAATCATTTTGTATTGGCTTGTTATCAAGGGTGTTTAATTGTCTGCTGAAATGAACGGTCATAGCAAAGCTGCATTAAAATAGTTCTCATGAATAATCGGGTCACAGAAGATAAAATAGGTACGTATATTGTTTTTTACATTGTTCTTATACTACATACAAGCAACAAAAATAATCTACCCAGGATTTAGTAATAACTTGATTTAAAAGAGTGTCCATGGAGGTTCTTCTCCAACGCGATCTACGTTGGAACAAACTTTAACTTTCTGGCTAACTGACCGACCTTTACAATTCAAAAGTGCCTGTAAATAGTTAAAATTGATTGGTTTGCAGGTTACGTTTGATTGAATTAATATTTTGGGCGGCGAATATCCAATGGCTATGGTTTTCTATTGCTACTTTTAACTTGCTTAGAACATCCATTATTATAAAACGAAGTTCAAAAGAACATTTTAATTCAGTTTAGTCACTTTTTCACACAAAAAGCCCCTTGTGTAGCACAATATATACAAGTTCCACGTAAAACGCCCCCAAAAGATTATTTTATCAAATACTTTGTAACCTCTAAGCATGGTTCATTCAATTTACTTTGGCAAAGATTTTTCGCCCCCAAAAACCATCCCGGATACCACAGCGTAAAATAATTCAGCTGAAACTTTTGTCCCACTGCAGAATTTTCAAGTCAAAATAAATAGATTATTTTAGGCTGTGTAGTTAGAATTTTGTAAGATCGTAATACTTATAATAGTTTAAAATGTTTAATAAGGGGAACTCGTGTGAGGTTTATGTGGGTTCCACTTTTAAAGCCGAATTTCGAGCTCAAATATGAGTGGTGTGGCGTATGAGAGATTTGCTTATTACTGTCGACTGTGTACGAACGAAACGTAGGACGTATTCTGGCGCAGTTACCCTGTTATGAAAACGCTTCCCGTTTTGAGTGATGTCTGAGTTGAATTCATTGTACAGTCGACCTCGAAATTGCTACCACTGTTGACAACAATCCCTTATAAATTGTTCAACTTTACTAAAGTTGAAACTATTTAACTACACTGGCCGTTAAAACTAAGTACCACACTTCTAAAATTGCAATAACTTTTAAATTACACAAGATCATCTGCCTAGCTTTTTCCCAACTATGTTGGGGTCGGCTTGCAGTCTAACCGTATGCAGCTGAATACCAGTATTTTACATGGAGCGACTGCCTATCTGACCTCTACAACCCAGTAAATGGGTAATACGATACCTCTTGGTAAGACTGGTTGTCAGACTTTCGGGCTTCTGACAACCCGTAACAACTCTCAAAGATCCACAAATGACAGCCGGGACCAACGGCTTAAAGCGCTTTCCGAGGCACGGAGGAGTCTCGGTATGTAAAGATGGTCACCCATCAACGGAGCAACCCTGGCAAGCGTAGCTTAACCTGATGGATCGACCCGTGCGGCTGTTATTACGTAGCCACGAGCCCGAGTCTGGATTTGTGCCCGGTTGATGGCAATAGGTTTGCTCTCTATTACATGGGACTAAATTATAACTGGCGAGATTGGGTGTAGTGGGTACACGTCTGCCCAACCCTTCCCAAACAAGACGTGATGTTATGTTATGCTATTACAATCACCAGGGAAATAAAGGGGATCATGACTGGCGATAGTTAGTCCATTCTTTTTACAAGCTTTATTATTAGCTTGCTCTGTTCATTTATGTGTTCATTTGTCATCCATTTTTCAAGCACTTCCTGGCATCCGATTGAGCTAAAACTTGGCATACTTATTTAACTACCGAGACATTTTGAAAAAATGATACCACGGAACTGGTCTTATGATGGATCCGGAAGTTGGCCATAGGAACTCCTCAATCAAACAAGATAGAGAACTTTCGTGTTTGGACTCATTAGCTATGTATTAACAAGTGCTTTAAAACTAGGTGGTGTTCAAGGTCTGATGATGGAGCCGGAAGGTGGCCATGGGAAAACCCTTTTTACTTTATTAAAAGCTTGTTTTTAAAAAGGTTTTTTATACTAAAACTTTACTCAAGGTTCAAGTCACAGGAAGAAAAGAAAGACGCTAACACCTTCCAAACAAATCCCTAAAAGCGCTTAAAAAGGCAGTCATTGTTTGAAACTACAGCGAATTAAGTCTGGGCAATTACACATAAAGCGCTTAGAGTGTATTCCCACGGCGCTGCAGCGCTGTGTCGTGTCTGGTTGAATCGGCTGCAACCGGTTGAGATTTCCCTCGGGTGTGACGTCTGTTCGCTCTGGTCAATGACCTGGTAAAAAAATATAGGGGTGAAGGTGTTCTGTTTATCGAAATGCTAGTGACCCGTGTAAGGGTGCAATGGCGGCATATCAAAATATCGAGGTTTCGGTGCTACGTCTAAGTAAAATATTAATGTATCTCACTCATTAACCTTTTGGAATAAACTCTCTAAATGATGGTGAATACTGCTTACTGCTACAGATCTTAGCGGTCACACAGACACGAAAAGTGACTTTGTTTTGTACTGTGTATACAGGGTGAATTGTAATCCTTTGTCGTGATTGTGTGAACCCTTTACAGCATTTAGACAGCCTGTTGATAAGTAAAAATGCACGGGCTGCAAAAAAAAATGGGAATGAAGCCAATGACACAGTCACAATATTACGATTTTAAACTTGGAAGAGCAACTGGCTAAGCAAATATAATTATGTGTCCTTCCCCGAGATGTCAACTATCTCCTTGAATTTTTTTTATAGAATTCTATTCAGTAGTTTAGGCGTAAAAAGGTACCATACGGACAGACAGACAGAGTTACTTTCGAATTTTTATTAATAGTATGGATACTAGCTTCCGCCCGCGGCTTCGTCCAGTGGTATGTCGATAAAAAGTAGCCTATGTCCTTCCCCTGGATGCCATCTATCTCTTAGCCCCTTGCGTGAAAAGGTAACATACAACAGACATACAGACTTACTATCGAATTTATAATATTAGTATGGATAGTTAGGAGGAGCTCGTGGCTAAGTAATAGAGTCTGGCAAACGAAAGTTGAACCTGAAAACACGCGCAAAATTTAAAAAAACAAGACTGTTTATCCCTGTACATAGTGCGATATGACGTGTTGATACTAGAATTTTCATTTTATTTAAATGAAATTAAGTTTCAATTATGAACACGTGTTCTTGCACTATGTGCAGGGATAAACAGTCTTGTTTTTTTTAAATTTGGCGCGTGTTTTCAGGTTCAACTTTCGTTTGCCAGACTCTAACAGCAGCACGGGTCGATCCATCAGGTTAAGCTACGCTTGCCGGGTTGGTCCGTGGATGGGTGACCATCTTTACATATCGAGACTCCTCCGTGCCCCGGACAGCACGTTAAGCCGTTGGTCCCGGCTGTAATTTGTGGATCTTTGACAGTCGTTACGGGTTGTCAGAAGCCGAAAGTCTGACAACCAGTCTTACCAAGGGGTATGGTATTACCCAGTTACTGGGTTGTGGAAGTCAGATAGGCAGTCGTTCCATGTAAAATACTGGTATTCAGCTGCATCCGGTTAGACTGGAAGCCGACCCCAACATAGTTGGGAAAAGGCTAGTCAGATGAGTATGGATAGTTAGGATTAAGATTAGTAAAGAATATGTTTAGTTAGTACCTACCTATATGTAGTACAGCCTACCAGGGCGGAAGAAACTCAAACAACATCTATTACAATAACATCTCAGTCGTGGATAGTGCAGCAATTTTCGTCGCAACCACTCACGAGTCTGTCAAGACTCGCGGGAGGCCCTGTAACAGATCACGTCTGTGGGCTGACATCTTGATGATGTGAAACTGGATTTAAGTCTAGGTAATTATAAGAGGGTTATAATAATGTCGGGTATCTTGACCTTGTGTTACACCGTTTGTGTTATACAACGTGTTGTTTTTGATATCCCATAACTCTAGGGTTATATTATTTAAGTAAAAAGAACACAAAATCTCCTAGAATAGGTGGTCCAAAAATGCATAGTTTCGAAGATATACGTACGTACAAAATAGACTCTCGATGTGTATAGGTATCTAAGTTTCATTGATAAATAAGAGTAATTCATTTTTATTCAAACCAATGATTCATATTTAAAGCTTGTGGAGCTTTAAATATGAATTTTCAATTGAATTGAATTTTGAATATGAATTGAGCTCGTGGCTAAGTAATAACAGCCGCTCGGGTCGATCCATCAGGTTAAGCTACGCTTGCCGAGGTTGGTCCGTGGATGGGTGACCATTTTTAAGAAAAAAGGAGGGTAATGATTTTGACCGGTATATAGGTACGTATGTATGTATGTATGTATGTTCATCTGTTCCCTCCTATCTTCCAAACCTCTTATCACAATTTGACAAATGAGGTATCGTTAGAAGCGTCGTGATTGTCCGTTGGTTATAGGCTATGTGAAGTCACATTAAATTAAAAATGGCGCTCTCTAGAGGCCATAAAGTGAGGAACTTAAAAAAAAAATGGTTTAATCGTACCATGTTGGGAATCAAATGAAAGGGCTTAATGAGTACATTTCAAAAATATATATATTATAACCCCAAAAGAATTAAAAAAAAAATCAAGTAATAAAAACTAAAACCCAACTACGACTTAAAAGGTATAATCCGGAATCACACGTGTTAGGGCATAAATCGAACAGATTACGTGTGACTCCGGATTTTTAATTTGTCTGTCTGTGGTGTCTTGTTTATACCTTTTAAGTCGTGGTTGGGTTTTAGTTTTTATTACTTGATTTTTTTTACATATCGAGACTCCTCCGTGCCTCGGAAAGCACGTTAAGCCGTTGGTCCCGGCTGTCATTTGTGGATCTTTGACAGTCGTTACGAGTCGTCAGAAGCACGAAAGTCTGACAACCAGTCTAACTAAGGGGTATCGTATTACCCAGTTACTGGTTGTGGAGGTCAGATAGGCAGTCGCTCCATGTAAAATACTGGTATTCAGCTGCATCCGGTTAGACTGGAAGCCGACCCCAACATAGTTGGGAAAAGGCTAGGCAGGTTGATTTTTTTTTTGGATTCATATTTAAAGCTAAGAAAATGAGACGTTGTCATATTTCACGTAAGGGTGTTTTACATTAATAATCGTGACTTTGTAATATCTATTATATTAATATCTATTATATTAAATAATATATTTATTTATTTTTTCACCATAATAACCTTATAAAATAATACTACAGAATCTTAATTATTTTGTATGAAAAATGAAAACAAAAAAAAAAAAATGATTGAACAATAATTCATATGCCAGTTGGTTCTTTGATATGGTCTCAATCATACCCTAGAGTTATGGGGTATAAAAAAAACACATTGTATAAGGTTTTTGTGACCTCTGGATAAATTCTGGTTAATTTTTCTCGCACAAAAAATCTGTTCCATTTTTAATTTATTTTTCTCTTTACTAATAAACTTTGTATAACGACTTTATAGTCACACAACGCTTTGTCTTCTTCTTTCGAAAGTCAAATTACTAAAGACTGAAAGAGAGAAAACGGTGTGTAACTATTCACCTGATATAATACGTTTATTAGTAAGGAAGCTAGTAGATAGTGCGCCTATTCGAAGACTCATGAAAAAAAATAGTCACAAGAAACATCACAATTTTACATCGAGGCGAAGTACACGTGGTTCATAATCATTTAGGTATGTTGAGTTCCTTTATTAATGTCCTGTACGTCGCTTGTCTACAAGCAGCGAGCAGTGATAGCCTAGTGGTGTGACCGACGGACTCCCAAGTCATAGGTCTCGAGTTCAAACCCAAGCCACGCCAACAACCTCTGACTTTTCGGATTCATGTGCGTATTGTATAATTATCACTTGCTTCAAAAACGGTGAAGAAAACATTGTGAGCAAACCGGGATGCCTGAGAGATATTTCCCGACGGCATGTGAAGCCAAGTCAGGCGCCCATGGGCGCCGGTTAGTTACTAACCACACGGTAAAAAAAAGGTAGGTGTACACATTCATGATGTCATGCCTAAAAAGCTATTCAAGAATGTAGATACTACACTGTTGGACTATTATTACATACCAGCTGCTACAAGAGAACATTACCTCTGACTTTGATTCTATCTTTCTTTCAAAACACCATAAAAGGACCGGAAGCGCAGATTTCTTGGAGAGATTATTGACAACAAATATTGCTTACTAGCTGCGCCCCGAGGTTTCATTCGCATACGTCTCGATCCCGTGGGAATATCGGGATAAAAATAATCCTCTGTGTTAATCCAAGTTATAAACTATCTGTTTGCCAAATTTCATCCAAATCCATTCAGCTGTTTTTGCGTGATTGAGTAACAAACATCCAAACACACACAACTTTCACATTTATAATATTTTAAAGTAGGATTAGCCGAAAACCAATTCTGTCCGTAGGGCATAACTTTCCGCTTAATTTGTTCGATTATAACCAACGATATGTGACACTCACGCGCAAACAAAAACAATTCAATTAAAAAACAGCAATATTTCTCATAATTTTTGACATTTAACATAACCATCGCCGACCGTTAAGAGATACCTACAACATTTTAATATTGAGAGTTTGAACGAGACGCTTGTAAAAAACATGTTTGGTCAAAAAGACTATCATTATAAGGTTCTGAGTAAACAGTAGTACAGGATCCGTCGATTTATATTGCACAGACTCGTTTTAAGTTCAAAAAGGAACACGAGTACATAATAATTTTGTGTAGGGTCCGCAGAAAAGTGTTATGAACGCGATCAGCACATATAAACCGCGTTCAAGAGCTTTCATTGTTAATATTTCACAACAATAATGACACTGACAGTTCTTGAATGTGGTTTAGATGTGCTAAACGCATTCATTTTCATTGTTGAAATTGACTCTTAGTGACTATATACATATACATACACTCGTCTTTGTACCTGGCTTTTAAGAGACAGTATACAGAGATACATACTCATAGGATGAATTACATAAAAAAAGCAAGTTACATTTGGTATGTTGACTTAAAGATGTCAACATCTAAGATAAAAATTGGCCAAATGACGTATTCCCATAAAAAAAACAATACATTTTAATTACTCATACTACCAATTACGAACCAGACTAAGCGCGAATTCGGCCAAACTTTTATACGCGGTGGCCAGCAAATAAAATTGTTTTTTTTAACCCTTTTTCCATTCAAAAACGTGTTTTTCCACGAATAACTACTATTAATACTTACCTGAATTTGGTTGATAATAATAATCATTTATTTCAACCCTAAACAAATCAGCCATATTTTTTTTACTTTGGACGACATCATATTTTGCTAGATCTGTTTCAGATGTACTTACGCACAAAGTACCAAGTAGTGACAAAAAAAACGAAAAAAATTACAAAACAAAAATTAAATAAAAAATCTCATTAAAAACTAGTAACTTTTCTGCTACCACTACTACAACTAAAATCCCACCCAGCTCATAGTGGAATGTAAAAAGTGCCTGCCCCGGCTCGACTCGACGATCCCCGCGAATTAACTCAAATGAAGACATTATCCGGCCGGGGCGTGCGCAGACGCAGTGTACGTGAGCTTTTTGCCGCCATCTTACTTTGAGGGCAGAGTTGAAGGTCGATTAATGGGTTCGTGTTTTTTTTTCTGAATGAATAATATACAAGGTGTTTTTTTTTTGTATGCAGATTTTTGGAATTGTGTTTTAAGGAGTTGATAATATGAGGTTGTGTTCTGGAGTGGAGTAGTGGCCCTGAGGTTATAGGGTGATCTTCTAAAGTAATAAGTTGCTAGTTCAAATCATAACATTGAAGTACATTAGTCGAGCACTTGCACGTTATTAAACAACCAGGTCTTTTTTACCCGACTACGGTGAAGAAAAAAGGAGGGTTATGATTTTGACCGGTATGTATGTATGTATGTATGTTCATCTGTTCCCTCCTATCTTCCAAACCACTTATCACAATTTGACAAATGAGGTATCGTTAGAAGCGTCGTGATTGTCCGCTGGTTATGGCTATGTGAAGTCACATTAAATTAAAAATGGCGCCCTCTAGAGGACATAAGGTGAGGAACTTAAAAAAAAATGGTTTAATCGTACCATGTTGGGTATCAAATGAAAGGGCTTAATGAGCACATTTCAAAAATATATATAACCCCAAAAGAATTTTAAAAAAAATCAAGTAATGTGTTAGGGCATAAATCGAACAGATTACGTGTGACTCCGGATTTTTAATTTGTCTGTCTGTGGTGTCTTGTTTATACCTTTTAAGTCGTAGTTGGGTTTTAGTTTTTATTACTTGATTTTTTTGACTATGTGTCTTCAAACTTATTATGGTTTTAACAGTGGGAATTTAGCAAATGTCAAAAGTGAGAAACTAAGTTGGCTATACCTACACCTACTAGGGTGATTATATTTTTTGAAATGGAAGAAAGCATTTGTGGAGGAAATGTAAACCTAATGGACTGACATCGTCAGTAATTTACGCATGATCAATTTTTGTTTCGGACTTCTATGACTTGAGAAGATGCATTTGCCCTATAATAAGGCAGTTACACATAACATAATATAATATCACGCCTGTATTCCCCAAGGGGCTAGGCAGAGGTGCACTTTTAGTACCCCCACATTTCGCCAGTTATGTTTAAGTCCCATGTAAAAGTGGGCGAGCCTATTTCCATCAACCTGGCTCCAATTCAGACTCCGGGCTGCTACTAATAAATTCCAGACGGAAAAAATCCAATAACATTTTGCCCGACCAGGGGGCTTTTTTTTTTTTTTTTTTGAGGGTGGGAAATCATCCAATGACTTCTCCCGCTCTGGGTGGAGCGGAAGGGCGTGTCAGACTTTTACTGACTAAAACCCACCCGTGTTCCTTCAGTTTCCTGTTGCCAAGGTCCCGGTATCCCTTTCGGACTAACCCGCAACCCTGGCAGGACCAGGGGGCTAAGTCTGCTTATTTACAAACGTGTCAGTGGTTTCGCAATGATGAGTTTTTGACAGATTTTGTATGGCATATCTGTCAAAAACTGATCATTGTGAGACCACTGACACGTTTGTAAATTAGTAGACTTGGCCCCCTGGTGAATCGATTCCAGAACCTCATGGGTGGGGCAGTTAGTTACTGATTGATATAGACAACGTTGTAGGTACCTATCTGATGCTTTTTTTTATGGAGATTTTGACCTGTTTTTATACCGTGTCAGTAATATAGGGTTATATATGGATGTAAAAGATTAAAGTGCTTATTATAGTGTGCAACTTTTGGATATGCCTCAAGTCTTCCTTTGTTAGGAGTCGTAAATTCTGCAATAATGATAAGATTGTTTTTTATACTCCGTGGTTTTAAAATAAGTACCAAATATTATTAGCAGAATACGGAGTGAAGCAAAGTTCGTCATAAGCTGATAAATATGATAATACTATAGGCACATTATCATAATTACCAACTTATAATTCCATTGTAAACTTATTGGAAGGTTTATGTTATAAAAATGTTGAACATTCACTTCTTAACAATAGAATTTCTTACGAAAGTAGTGACTGTATCCATTTCAAAAACCTAGCTATAAAATGGTTGGGTAATTAATTTGACAAGTCGACTCTTCACGTGCCCAGAGGGCTGGCCAATTTCTAGGTTAAAGAATCAGCATTGCCATCCAATTACGTGGCAATGCTGCCAGCCTTTTGGGCACTTTTCCCACTGACAGTGATGCGGAAGAATTTTTTGATGCCCTATGAGCTGTTCCTTTATATTTTATTTTTTCCGTTTGTATATAATGTTAGTGTTAGATTGTAAATTAAATACGTTCTTGTTTATGAATAAAAAATATGATTTGACAAGTTCCAATAAAAATAAAGAAAGAAAATACGTTTATTTGCTGTAAACATAAAGAAAGAACACAAAACAAAAAAGAACAAGTTGGGGTAAAATATGTGTCGCATCCAAAACGCAAAACGGCCATCGCTCAGCATAATGCTGCGACAATATGCGAGACAGAGCCCCAGCGCTAGTTTTCAGCGACAGCCGTCGACGTTATGACGTCGATCGGTGCAGCATACAATGAATTAAATCCTGCCAATCAATGCATCACTTAACTTAAAAAAAACAACCTATCCTTACCGACAAACAAGGCACAAACCTTTAATTTTATTATATTAACATGATATTCATTATAACCACCAATTAAGGCGAAATGATTACTGTGTAATCAAACCGCCGTATATGTGAGAATGATGGCACGAACATCGTAATCATTGGGTGGAGTTTAATCACCGGGTGATTGGCAGTGATTGACCGCGGTGATTAATTTATTTTTGGGTAGCGTGGTTCTAGTGTTTTTTTATTTCATTTTGTTTATTAAGACATGACTCATGTTTAGCGTGTAAGGCAGAATCTGTGCAGTAATTTCGCGAAAAATAGCAATTTTCACAATGCTTTTCGAGTTCGAGTGAGAGCTATCAAACTCATTATAAAAGTATGGTAGAAATGGTATTAGTCAATAATCAGCCTTTAATGATCCCATTGCTGGGACACAAGCCTCCTCTCAGTCAGAGGGAATGGGCCGTAACCCACCAGGCGGGTCCGGTGCACGTTGGTATTAGTAGTAAAATTAAAAATATTGTAAAGTTAGTTTTATTGTGCAATTTGAATGACTGTCAATTTACGACGAAGCAAAAAAAAAATATAGTTTTTAATAATTTTTTTTTATTTCACTCTCAAAGTACAACAAAAAACTTAATCTACGAGATACATTTTTAAAGGTGTTTGTTGGTTGTACAGCAGCACATAATTGTTGATATACCAACTCCCAAACTAAGTCAAGCTTGTATTTTGGGAGTTAGTGGTTTTTCAGATGCAGGACTTACATAGACACAACCTTGTAGCCATAAAATTGGCTTCCAACACGTAACGGTAAATAAATCAAATAAACTTGAATTTCGTAATATAAATTGAGAAATAAAATAAAGCTTAAATTAAATTACATTATCTAAAACTACTAAAATAAAATAAAAAGAAAGAAAGAGATAAATAAATAATTATATATGTACCTTCACATCGACTAAAGTAAAATTCTATGTACCTACTACTTTTTTATAGACAAAAGTATCTCAGTTTGAGCATAATCCAAAGTTTGCAACCAATTACTTAATCTATGTTTAACCTCTCGTTTTGTTAAGCTGTAGATGTTGATGGTTGTGTTCACTGCATTATACAGTCTCGAGCTTACTGCGTCAAATTGCCTACTAGCGGAAGCTGTTCTGCAAGGTACGCCTGGGCAAACAACTGCACGGGAGCGTTTTTTATTGGTCTTGTCATCCAGTGGTAGTAGCGAATGCCTCCGTAGCACTGTTTTTAATACATATAATTGTCTCACAGTCATGACCCGACATTCGGCATATAGTTTGGCAGTCGCGTACAACCGTGGTTTAAAGTGTATCATCTTTAAAATTGCCCTTTGTGCCCTCTCCAGGGCAAGAAAGAGAGTCTTATAGGCTCCACCCCATATGGGTATGCAATAAGTTAAGACTGATTGACACAGCGCAGTGTAGACCATATAAATAGTTGAAGCATCAGCGCTGTGTCTCAGATTCTTAAAAATGTACATTAATTTCCTGATGCGACTAGTGAGAGCTTCAATTTGTGGTCGCCAATCAAGTCGTTCATCTAGTAAGACCCCAAGATATTTAATATTTCTCACTCGTGACAATGACAAGCAGACACAGTCCACAGGCACCGCACAAATGTGAGCTTTGAGTGTATTGGTGACTTCGGGTGGCTCAGGGGAGTTCGGAAGGAAGAAACGGATAAATTTAGTTTTCTCCACATTAAGTGTTAGCAAGTTGTTGGAAAGCCATTGCATTACGACCCGCAGTCCATTTTCGGCATCGTTTTTAGCAGACATCCAGTCTTCTCCGTGAGACAAGAGAGCCGTGTCGTCTGCATATGTTATTATGTCACAGTCAGGAATTTTAAGATTGCATAGATCATTAATATAGATCAGAAACATAGTTGGTCCCAAGATACTCCCCTGGGGAACCCCATAATTAATGGGTTCTTCATCACTCACCACCGTACCGATACAAACAGACTGCGTCCGACCAGACAAGTAGTCTTTAAAAATGCTTAAAGTTAGTCCACGTATGCCGATGCTCTCCATCTTGGAGATAAGAATGGGAATTGAGACCGTGTCGAACGCCTTCGACAAATCTAGGAAGATTCCAAAACATTTCCGTTTTTTATCTAGTAATCTTATTGCCTTACTACTAAAGTTTGCAACCGCATCTTCGGTTGATAGTGCCAATTGTTCACTTCAAGCTCAGCACCTATACTACGACGTATTAATGCCACCATTTTTCCAGTGTTAGTGAGAGACGGAGTTATACAAGGCCGCTAGCACTATCCTTTTTTCGCAGTGGAATAATGATGGCTTTAATACTTCATAGTTCACCTAAGTTTTCATGGTGAGATTTTTACAGAATAGCCGGCTAGCCAAGTGATCAATCATTGTGGTGCTATATCTTCACCATAATTATGTCATTAATTTAGAGTTGAAGGCTCCTTCTTCGTTTTGCTGTGAATTTTTGGGGTCGGACCCGTGCTTCACCTAGATTCTTCACCTAGGTGAAGCACGAAGGTTCCGTGCTCCAACTGATGATCAGTACAGTCGCGTACACATTGCAAAATTGAAGTTATCAATTTGAATCAATTTAAAAATCCTTTACACCCAAAAGTGAATTTGTAAAATACGTGCACAGTGCCTTAAAATAATATTGCTAGAAAAAGCACTTGGTCACTATGCCACCAGTTTTAACTGCCCACTGAGTACATAAAATGGACGTAAACAGAAAAAAATAAACTTTTACCTGCCCGCAGTAGTTTCAATGTGCCTTTGTCGCCTGAAACCGAAACAGTTCACAATGCCTAGGTACCTTGCAATAAGTAGTGTTGTAGCATTATTATAGTTAAAATTCCGGGATTATGAAATCAAATTACCCTACATTATGTAGGTAAATAAAGGTTAGTTCTTCCTGAAAAACTGTTTTTTTTTACTTTTCTCGACAAAGTTCATCGATGTTTTGTAAACTCATGATATTGCCAAAGTATTATTTGTTATATTTAAAAAAAAGTGTTTAATTAAAGTTTTGACAAAAGAAAGATGAAGAAAGCTTTTAATAAATAGGTGCTACTACTAGGTACAAAATAAATGCGGATCAGAAATCACGAACACTGTTTTTCTTAGGTTAACATTATTTCCCCGCAAAAACAATCGAAACAAAAACCCTATTCCATCTGTACAACACAAAGACCAGCTCAAATAAAACGAACTTAAAAATGCATCCGCAAATCACGGACCAACCGGACTTAATCCCGCGGCTGCAACAGAATTCCGTAACTCCCGGGATTCCGGGAAGCCGGAACATTTGCCAGCACTAACCACGTTCATAATAAAACGCATGTCATATAAAAATGTTATAATAAAGTGTCCCCGCTTACTTGGGGAATAATAGTGGTATTCGTTATGTGAGACGGTTAAAGGGTGCATTTTGAACAGTTAAATGGAGAATTCTAGAGAATTTATGAACAGCATATGTTTTGAGCTACTGCAGTTGAGATGCTCGGAAATGGAATAAGACAGGCTTTATATTTTTACTAGCAACCCACCCCTGCTTCAAACGGGTGCAATGTACTTATGTGGCGACATGTTATAAAATCAAGATTTCTGTGCTATAATATCTAAGTATTGGTTTATCTGTATAGGTAATATTCCTTCACTACACATATAAACTTGCCCGAATAAGTTGGTGAAAACCGTATCAATATCCATTGTTAAAATAAGAAGAACTGGATAATTCTTCTAATCTAAACAATGGATTTTGTGACCGCTTGGCCACAATAATTTCTTAGAAAACATGCCGTGTGCCCGATGGTATTTCCTATCGGTAAAAATTACGAACTTCCATACAAACATTTACCCCCTGTCTAACCCGTTTAGGGGATGAAATTTCAAAAATCCGTCGTTATTGTCAAAATATAGTTAGTGTAAAAATATCTTCGTCATAAAATGAACATACAGCCTATATCGTTCCCACACACATGAGGTAAAGTGGGCCGTAATCCACCACGCAGGCCCAGTGAGGGTTGATAGATGTCACATATCTTCGAATTTTTTGGTTCTAGGACATGTCGGTTTCCTCACGAAATTTTCCTTCACCATTTTGAGAGCAGTGGTGATGAAATTATTTACACAAAGTAAAGCGCCTGACTGGGTTCGAACCCACGACCTACGACTCGTAAGTCGGGGCCGTTACCACTGGGCCACCACCGCTCCATTATATTATATTTAGTACATTACTTTATAGCTTCTTGCCCTCACACTATACACCAAAAAACATGACCTCACCTTACAAACATTCCCACTCAATATAACAAAGTAATTCCTAACAAGCAGTAACATGAAACCGATTTAACGTCCAAAAGAATCGGTCAGGTATTTACACCGAAATAAAGCTAATGTCTGTTTTTGTTAGCATTCTTAAAAGTTAAAGGGCGTTTGCAAAAAGTCGTAGTGGACTCTTCAGGTCCCTGTCCCATCGGTGGCGATTAGCGAGAAGCGAGTCGAGCTAGCAACTAGAAACGAGTTGGCGAGGAACGAGAAGCTAGAGTAGCTATAGTTCGGGTAATTTTGTCGCAGGGCTATGAGCGAGTGGGCGATTAGCGAGAAGTGAGTAAAGCTAGCAACTAGAAACGAGTTGGCGAGGAACGAGAAGCTAGAGTAGCTATAGTTCGGATATTTTTGTCGCTGGGCTATGAGCGAGTGAGCGATCAGCGAGAAGTGAGTAAAGCTAGCAACTAGAAACGAGTTGGCGAGGAACGAGAAGTTAGAGTAGCTATAGTTCGGATAATTTTGTTGCAGGGCTATGAGCGAGTGGGCGATCAGCGAGAAGTGAGTACAGCTAGCAACTAGAAACGAGTTGGCAAGGTACGAGAAGCTAGAGTAGCTATAGTTCGGATAATTTTGTCGCAGGGCTATGAGCGAGTGGGCGATTAGCGAGAAGTGAGTAAAGCTAGCAACTAGAAACGAGTTGGCGAGGAACGAGAAGCTAGAGTAGCTATAGTTCGGATAATTTTGTCGCTGGGCTATGAGCGAGTGGGCGATTAGCGAGAAGTGAGTAAAGCTAGCAACTAGAAACGAGTTGACGAGGAACGAGAAGCTAGAGTAGCTATAGTTCGGATAATTTTGTCGCTGGGCTATGAGCGAGTGGGCGATTAGCGAGAAGTGAGTAAAGCTAGCAACTAGAAACGAGTTGGCGAGGAACGAGAAGCTAGAGTAGCTATAGTTCGGATAATCTTGTCGCTGGGCTATGAGCGAGTGAGCGATTAGCGAGAAGTGAGTAAAGCTAGCAACTAGAAACGAGTTGGCGAGGAACGAGACGCTAGAGTAGCTATAGTTCGGATAATTTTTTCGCAGGGCTGTGCGCGAGTGCGACGAGTAGAATGACTGCCCAGTCACTTACTGGTATGCGTATGTACTAAGCGAGAACCTCTCAGCGAGTGTTCTGCCCGCCATGCGAGTATTATCTTTGATAACTCTTGTCGCTACGATAAGCTAGTAAAGAGAGAGTCATCATCGGCGGTGTGAACAGTCAACGATCATCGATTAATATATTTTTATCTCTTTTACTTACATGGTACATACAATATTTGTACGTTTCTTGAGCAAGAACATCGTTAATACTCGCTTCATCGTCAGCGCGGCGGTGTGACATGTTCCAAAGGGCGATTGCAAAAAGTCGTTGTGGGCTCTTTAGTTGGGCTCGTTATGAGAAACAAAGAGGCGCCGACTCCGCCACCTATCTGCTATCGGATGATGGGCTTGGATAAGATAAATGTGGAAGAGAAAAACAGTATTATTTGGATGGTTGCTGGCGAGATCGTTTACCTATTCAAATCAAGGTTTATCTTCAAAGATAATTCTAGGAAACTGTTTGCGCTTTATAGGATTTTGTTCATTTTAATGTAATAAAATTCATAAAGCATTCATCTATCTTTGCCTTCTCATAATAAAGTATGTACCACACTATTATCTTTTGTTTGTTCTTTCATTTGGATCTTGGAGAAGATTATTATGGAAGTTTTTCCTCACCCAATAATGTGCCTGAGAGGGCTCTTTAACTTTCAATGAGCAAAAGTTAAATTTAAAAATATTAGAAGGTGATTGTCTCAAAAGCCAGGACACAGTGGATTGTAATATCGTAGTTGAATATATCGACTGCTCGGAGTTGGTGCGATGCAGTCCGTCTGATGGCAGCCTAACCAAACAGTTCTTAATTAAAACGAAAAGACCTATCCTGTCTTGATGAATCCGTGAAACAATGTTTAACCCTAATGGCCGGCGCGTAGACGCCTTGTAAATATAGTCGTTAGCATTTATTCACATAATGACTTTATTATGAGCGTCCATCTTCCTACATTTTATCGTTCGCAGCCTTGTTTCTCAAGCTTTTTGTAAGTTACCATAGAACAGTGTAGGAGTTAATTATAGGAAAGTATTTGAAACGTTCTATGAAGTATAAGAATACATTCATACATATAACGTTTATTCGATTACGTATAAATATTGATAGTAATTTTAGCAAAGATTTAAAAGATGTTCCATTTCCGTTTCTGTTTTGTAGACAATGACATTTGTGTTTCTTTGTCACTCATGCAGAAAATCATAATTATCTTCTCTCTTCTCAGTATTGACACTTTACCGCGCGACTTACTTACGGTGAGGGCAAATCTTACTCAAATAATGGTTTCAGTCTTCGGTGAAGAGTAAGCAGTTCCCAGTATTCTTTCCAGCTTCTTTCCTATATTATTTTCTTATGAGTGTCTTAACTGCTGGCCTCTCCCAAGTTCTGCATCATAACATTCTGCCTTAAGAGGAAATAGCGGCGGTCTTTTTCTCCATACAAAGATTCATAATTCGAGGTTCGGCTCTCGTCTGTTTCCTCCTGCAATATTGGACTAATTTGAAAGATATTTTATAAATTGAATAAGAAGGATATTTACTGTGCCCTATTTAATGGTTGCATCTATGGATGGACTATTTGCTGGTTCTTCTCTCTTGGGGCCTAAGATGCTTTGAAAGAGGCAACTTGCTTCATCTTTCTGACTGACTGACTCCTAGACAATTTAAAATTTCCTGTAAATGTATTTTATAGTCATCGCTTTTAAGTCACAAGCTAACCGGATGCAGCTGAATACCAATATTTTACATGGAGCGACTGCCTATTTGACCTCCACAACCCAGTAACTGGGTAATACGATACCCCTTGGCTTACTGATTGTCAGACTTTTGGACTTCTAACAACCCGTAGCGACTGTCAAAGATCCACAAATGACAGCCGGGACCAACGGCTTAACGTGTTTTCCGAGGCACGGAGGAATCTCGGTATGTAAAGATGGTCAACCATCCACGGACTAACCCCGGCAAGCGTTGCTTAACCTGATGGATCGACCCGTGCGGCTGTTATTACGTAGCCACGAGCTCCTCCTTAAATGTATTTTTAAGTGTTAATCAAAATTATTTCTTCATTTAAGATCCACTGTTCATAGTTACACCCACGCCCAACAACTCCTTTGTAGCGTAGCGAAGCAATTTCAAAATACCTAGTTTTTATTGAAATACCTAAACGTTTATTATACACTTATAAGGCTTTTTACCAAGCTATTTTCATATTTGTAGCCTTTTAAGTGAAATATTTCTTGCGTTAAAATATGCCACGTTATCCACGTTGACGAATTGAGAGCGCTTGAATTTAGTTTAGTTATTATTATAGTGGAATATTCGAAATTTAAAACCGTTTTATAAATAGAGTTTATCTACACCCATAAATCCTCTCTACAAGTTTCTGAAACAGTTAGCTTATTGCCAACTTTAAAACAACCAGTGTCATAGTAACCATAATATCATCCAAACAGGTGTTATAATGTTGCACTGAATTTCATAATGCAACTCATTTAAAAAAATGAACATTGTCATTCACGAGCGTTTCACTAACAAAGCACCGTAATTTAAAAACAAAACATACATTCGAATTTGAAAAAGTCGAATTCACGTCGTACCGCGCCATTTTTGTTCGATATTGGTATAGCAAAGAAACTTTTATAGAAGATTCATATCATGGGTGTAGATAAAATCTTATAAGCAACTGTAAATAATTAGGTATTAAAACACTCATGTGATACTATTTCGAACCCACATTCATGTTTTAATACCCCTTATTAAATAACAGTTGCATAAATAACCATTTTAAATGCCTTTTGGGAGAGTGTATGTATGGCTGAATATGAGGCTCGCCAAATGCTGGCTGAGCTGGTTAAAAGGTCCTGACTTCAGAACATGGAGACGCCACGGCGCGGCGGCCGCCGCTGGAGGTGGTATTATCAACACTTGTCCAAACCAATCGTGTCAGTTACGTGCACTACGACATATAGAAACTGACTTTGAAGGCGTCCGAGACAGAAGTTAAGAAAGAAAGAAAGAATAATGTTTATTTGGACACAGTTCGTGAAACACAAAATACAAATAACAAAATATAAAGTAAAAAATAGTGTTGGACCAATAATAGTGTACACCTCACGGCTGCGCCAAAAAGGTTCATTGCCAGACAGATACTGTCTGATGCTGGTTTTCTAATTGTTTTCTAGTTGTGCACTCAACGCACTTTCGGCGTCACGAATTTTACTGCCTACCTACTGCAGCTGTCTCTCGTCGCTTCCGGCGGCGGCGCCGGCGCGGCGATTCCGTGATCTGTGGGCTGTATATAAGGTTTGCCAAATGCTGGGTTAGCCGTACCGCCTGCCCATCATCAGTCTGCCAATTGCCTTGCACCAAAAGACACAATCATAAAAATACACGGAGAAGATTGTTAAAAGTCTAATAGGTTTAAAAAAGATCAGTAATGACTATTGTAATAAAATTAAGGAAGCAACGAAGTGTATACTAGCTAATTGATCAACGAAAATTAATCTTGTTTTGTTACCTTCAATTTATTATTATAAAACAGGTGAGACTCAAACTGATTTTGAGCGATAGATACCAAATTCATAATGTAATATTTAGTCTGCTTACAACTAAAATCAAAAGCGGCATAAAGCTTTAATCCTAACGGATTTACGTGAGTGTTGCCCAATCATGGCTAATTTAAGTGTTGCAAGGTGAAAAAACAAGAAACACATAATTGCTTTATATCGACTGATCGGCCGGCTACACAGGTAATGATGGGTTTAAATAAGGCTGAGTGTACAACGTATCATGTTAGTAGTAGTGTCGAGATCACTGAACTCTACGGTAAATTGTACATGAGATCCTCAGACTCTTATCTACATTTATTTTTATTAAAACTAATTAAAACAATAGAAAAATAGGTCAGTGGGTCGTCTTAGGGGCGGAGTATATTGAAAACGAACCCTCCACCAGGTGGTATTTCCCATAGGCAATTTTCAATTCCCCCCTAAAGGGTTCAAGTAGGGGGTGAATTTTTAGTAAGTAAGTAAGTAATACATTTATTTGTTAGAATATTGTTGTTACATATGTGTTACACATAATATGATGTCCATAATATTCTGCTGTTTCCAGCGCTCACCTTCGTTATAGAAGGAACTCTTGTGCAAAATTTCATGCTTCTTGACCCAGCGGTTTAAGCTGTGTGTTGTTTGTCAGTGATTTTTTTATTAAGTAGAGATTAGTTTGAGAAACTTCGAATCTTAGTCTCTGAATAGTTTTTGTATAATTACTACAGAGTACATTGCAGATATCAGTTTCGATGGTCTAAACAAAAATAAAACTCAAAATCAAGTAATTACTTCAAGACTTAATCAATTATTTTTTATTTTATTGTAATTTTCTTTATTTTCCATAATAATATTACGTTCATACATACACGTGCTATGCGTATAACTAGTCGAT
Source organism: Lithophane socia (assembly GCA_947522985.1). Taxonomy (NCBI): domain Eukaryota; kingdom Metazoa; phylum Arthropoda; class Insecta; order Lepidoptera; family Noctuidae; genus Lithophane; species Lithophane socia. The sequence goes on along the minus strand of OX383270.1, from coordinate 12,780,825 downwards.
ATTATTAATAACTTCATATAACCATCTAGTACTACCAAAATATTCTCAGAAATAGCTAAAGTCTGTTTTAATCTCGTAAACTAATTTGACATTTCAAGTGATTGTTGTTTGTTTTTTCAATTTAGAATTTGACATTTGCACCTGTCAAATTGAAAAAACAGCCTTTACAACGTTGTACACTAGTCTTAACAATAACCCGTCCGGGCGTAAGTTTTATACTATAATTTACGCCGCGTTCCTCAATCTTATTAGATTTTGATGAGCTACATAGTAGGTAGGTAGTTATTTGTTCTCAGTAAAGTTCAGCTTTATTGACGTTTATTGTATACTACGGTCATAACATCACGCCTTGTTTCCACGAAGGATTGGGTAGAGTTTTGTAGAGACATTTTGCCAGTTATGTTTAAGTCCCATGTAATAGCGGCGAGCCTATTGCCATCAACCGGGCACAAATCCAGACTCCGGGTTGCTACTGATAAATTGTATTTATACAAAAACTAAATAACACTTTGCCTAACTTGGGAATTGAACCCAGGACCTCATGCTCAGCGGTAGCGATTGCGACCACTAGACCAACGAGGCAGTCTAAAACACACACACTACAGGTACCTATACAATTGCGGGAAAGTCCGAAAGGGATACTGGGACCTTGCCAACAGGCAACTGAAGGAACACGGCTGGGTTTTAGTCAGTAAAAGTCTAACAGCCCTTCCGCTCCGCCCAGAGCGGGAGAAGTCATTGGATGATTTCCCAGCCTGAAAAAAAAAAGGTATCTATACAAAGTTAAATGTGCAGGTGATTAGGAAAGATGATGTTATTGTCAAGGTATAGAATAACATCGATTACTAGCTATTTCTATTTCGACTGCCTCGTTAATGTAGTGATCGCAAGCGTTATGTTGCAGAGCATGATGTCGAGCATTGTTATTATTATTATTATAATTTATTTAATTCAGAGATAAAACTCCATATAGGTTACATAAGCCAACAAAAATAACATAAAATCATAAAAATATTAGTGTGTTAGTAACAGAATAATAGGGAATATGCATGTATTTTTTTATTCGATAGTTTACATCGTCAAATAATAGTAAAAAAAAATTCGACGGCAAAAAAGCAATTTAAAGTAGTTAAAAAAATGTTTAAAAATATCCAACCGATCCGGGCTATTTAAACGCCCTCCATTTGGCGCGCTTGGTGTGGTGACGTCACAGTTCGTGAAAACAGACAAGCAACTGTCAAGTCAACGTCAAACACTCCTTTTTCTATGAGCGTTTGACATTGACTTGACACTTGTTGATTGACTTGACATTGACATTTTGATTGTTACCCCGGATTGTTACGTCACATCCGCTCTCAGCCTTTTCAAGTATTTGAATTACACACAGTTTTTTGGGACTTTTAAAAAATTAATTTCTCGCTCAAAAAGAAATTTTATTCAAAAATATTGATGGAGGCTTAATTCTGAAGTAACATAGTTTATAGAAAAAAATATTTGACCCATATTTGAATCACATGCATATTCCCTATTGTACCTAAAATTATGTTAGTATTGTTAGTACATACCTATACTGCCGTGCAGGCCCTAAAGTGCAGTATGAGAGAAAAAGCGGTTTCGAGTAAAGTGCGAAAAACTTTTTAACACTGTTTTTTTTTAATTTATTAATTTGTATTGTGGATATTTTTATTGCCTTGAGGACTACGTGAGAACAAAGATGATATCTACGAGAAAAAATATGAATTTAGTTTATTAAATTCTGAATAAAACGTTTTTTTCCAAAATCATGACATTTACTGCACGCAAAAAGGTACGCATATGCAAATTAAAATGCGGTAAAAATACTTGATACTGCAAAGTCTTTCGATTTATTTGCTACTTTGCAAAGTAATTTGCAGTATAATACTTTCTTTACTGCATTTTAATTAGTAACAGCGACTTATACTGCTATTCAATTAGCATTTGGTTATTGCACCTATAAAATAATACCGACTATACTGCAGTAAATAATGATCATACTGCAATTTAAACAGTAGCATTCATACTCGAACGTGATATTGCAATTAAAGTAAAAGATACAAATTTTAATTTTGCTGCAATTTAGTTGGTTTTCACTATGTGAACCTACTTGAATAACACTAAATAAAATACCATATTCAAGTACTTTGCTGCATTTTAATCTGTAGTTCATGCGAAATAAATTAGAGTGATCCACCATGCAGTATTAACATTGTCGGTACAAAAACTACTTACTGCGTTTTAATTTATATGCGACAATATTTTTTTAAGTGTAGAATACAGATTTTTAGTTGTAATAAAGATATTTACTGCGTTTAAAGTGGTAAAGTGACGAGTCGTAGTAGACGTAACTGCTATTACTGTATTTTAGTTAGTCTTGTAATATATTTAGACCTGCAAAGGTAAGTTACTGCTTTCACTAATTCGTTTTTTTTACCGTTTAGAACATCCAAACGAAAAACCGATAATATTACTGTGTTCCTTATAACGTGACCCTTAAGGTTCAATATTCAACAAAAAAATGTAAAAAAACCTGTTACTGCGTTTTAGCGCCTGCACGGCAGTATACCTAACTGATGCCTATGACTGTCCTTATCCACAGATTTTGGAAAGGACAGTCAAAACGGTTCATTCTGTCACCATCTAACTGTCATCATCTGTCACTGCCTTAGCATCAGTAGGTATCGATGACAATGACAGCTCACTCCATGCTCACTTCACCTAAGTTTTCACGGTGAGATTTTTACAGAATAGCACAAGTGTGTTCCCCAGTCGGGAAAAAAGTAGATTAAATATTTGTGTATTAGTTAAATTTCGACCTCTATTACAAGGGTCTTAAACATAACTGGCGAATGTGGATTTACTACAAAAGAAAACTTACTTATAAGCTCACTCTTTCGAAATAAAAATGTTCAAGTCAGTATTAGATATAATACCTACTTGTTTTTCGTGTGTTCGTGTTTCGCCTTCCTTCATTTTAAGCGAGTTACGAGATACCGTCAAATCTGCGTCGAGTTTCATGAAAGTGACAATGTCGTCGGCAGTGAAATATGTCTCTGTTGACGGTGTAAATGGTTTTTGGAGACGTAAGCCGGGATTTTCTGTGATATTAATACCTCTTACAGTTGTTAAGGAATACTGTAGTCCACATACGTCAGGACGAAAAGCCAGTATTCAGTATTTTTGCGCAGTTATAGGCATTTCATCAGGGAAATGTTGAAAAACTATAATCTATTAAATGTGGAATTTTTCACTTTTTATTTGTTAACATCAGTCAAACTTGTAGCATTATATTTAATACGTTTTGGGAAAGGGTATTCAATCAATCTGCCTAGCTTTTTGCCAACTATGTTGGGGTCGGCTTCCAGTCTAACCAGTGTTTCCGGTTTCTCCTTTTGTCATCAATTTTTTAAGCACTTCCTAGCATCCGATTGAGCTGAAATTTGGCATACTTTAATAACTACCGAAAGATTTTGAAATAATGATACGATGGATCTGATCTGATGATGGAGCCGGAAGTCGGCCATAGGAACTCCTCAATCAAACAAGATAGCACCATCGTGTTTGGCTCAGTAGCTATGCAGGTGGTTTGACACTAGGTGGTGTTCAGGGTCTGCTTATGGAGCCGGAAGGTGGCCCTGGAAAAACCCTATTTAGTTCAAAGCTTGTTTTAAAAAAGACTTTTCCTTTTTTTTTTTTTAAAGGGCACTAATAATAACAAGATTATGAAAAACGAAAATTTGATCAGTCTAGGATAATTATAAGAACACAATGGTTCCTTCTCCAACTACAGAACCTCTCGAAAGACAACCATCCATCACTCCACTCAAACTGCGATTAAGTTACACATGCAAGTCTTATTTGCTTAAGTGGCAGATTTCACCCGCAGGAAATTGTTGGAACAGTACATGCTTAGACGAGACACAAAATACATAGGTACAGAAGGCGAACTAAGATAGATGGAAGAAGCTAGATGGATCGCCGACCTTGAAAAGCCTGTGAGACTGGAAGTGGAAGGCAGAACATCGGGTTTTGTACCGCAACCTGAGAGAGACCTATGTCCAACTGTGGATTGTTATAAGCTTAGTTGATAGATTGATCGTGAAGGTGAACTACTCTCAGTATTAACTGGGAGTAATTACTAGGAGTACCTCTGAAACGCAACTGCGCTGTAGAGGTCAGATAAGGCCATGGCTCCATGTAAAACTGAACCGAAGCCGACCCCAACATAGTTGGGAAAAGGCTGAGATGATGAAAACGCACGCACATTATAGACGCTAAACGCATCACGTACAGTGAGTGCAAGCGCTCTCGCGACTGTCTTGTTTCAGATCGCTGCATGTGCGCGTCTATGTCTATATTTGCGTGCCCTTCTCTTAGCTCGTTTTATGGAGTCGACCCTCTGTATTATTCTGTGGTACCCGCTCAGGCGCGACGTGATAACTGCCACTTGAGACGCGCCTAACTACCCTACAATGTGTTTATGTGAGGCAGGAATGCTGCGAACATGTTGTGTAATTAGGTGATTTTGTATGGTTAGTGAAGAATAGGTAGTTTGTGTAGTTGAAGTTACCTACTTATGGTATTAGACAAATAACTTTGTATGTAATTTAGGTATAATGAAACAGTAGTTTTACTTTTTTAACGTCACCTCCAAAACTCTTGAGCAGGATTTTTTCTTTTGTCTTATTTTCTGCGGGTAAATAAAAAAATTGTTGCATAATCAGCCAATAATATTCCCACTGCTGGGACCCAGGCCTCCTCTCTGTGAGAGGGAGTGGGCTGTAATCTACCACGCGGGCCCAGTGCGAGTTGCTGGATGTCACAATATGTCTTCAAATTTTTATACTAGAAATAAAGATAAGATAGATCAACCATTTTTCAGATTAGCTTAAGTACAAACATCTTTTATGGGGTACTGCGTTAAATGCTATAAAAAAATACCTTGTGATATATTGCAATTAAATGAAAGAAAATTTAAAACTCATATAAAAAGTATACTTTGTAAACAAGCTTATTACAAATTAGAGGATTATATCCAAGATAAGAATGCTTGGAAACATGCTGGTCTTGCTCCATAGGACGATTTAGTGTCTGGACAGAATCAAACTGATAGCTAATTTAGTTTTTTATTTTATTATTTGTATGTCATAGACTTTTATACTCTGTCATTATTTAAACTCACGCACTGACTTATTAGTACTACTTGTAACAATGTTAGGACTATTGTAATATCGTATACTTTTACAATATTTGTAAATATGTGAGCAAAGGTAATTAATGTATTCATTATTGCTCCATTTATAATTCTTTTTACCTTTTGCGGTACAGTAATCTTATTGTAGGTGCATCGTCTTCACATATAATTATATAATTCATGTATACAAAATATTGTAAAACATTTTTAAAAGAGCAACGGTGGAGTTTCTTGCCCATTCTTCTCCATACAAAAACCTTTACCTTTTGGAAGGGGCAACTAGAATCAATTCTATTTCTTTGTTTTGACGTTCAAAAGTGCCATATATGTGCCTATTTGAAATAAATTATTTGACTTTGACTTTGAACTTTTCTAGGACATACTGGTTTCCTCACGATGTATTCCTTCACCGTTTTGAGAAGAATGTTGATGAAATTAAATACACAAAGTACAGTAAAGTGCCTGCCTAGGTTTGAACTCACGACCTCGGGGTCGATACCACTGGAGCTCAGACTGAAGGTGACATGCATTTTAATAATGATAGACTTACCTCAATTCAAAACACTTTCAATACATTATCAACACAATAAGCTTATTGTTGATACCTTTACCAATATGAGGACCTTTCCAAAAAAGGCATAAAACACAATATATTGGAACATTGGCTTACACATGAATAGTTAAACACGATAACTTGACTAAAAACACGTTAATTCAACTGTGACGGCGCTGATAGGGTGCCTAGCGACGCAAGTTGAGTCGATAAGGCTTAAACATTATGATACAATACTGTGGCAATGTTGTACTGACGATAAAAGCTGTGTTTTATTGTGAAAATGTGTTTGAGCAGTCAAGTGTCTTGTTAGTGAAATACTAAGAAAGTGCTAACAATAGTGCAAGATTTATAATGGAATTTGTAAAGAAAATCAAAGCGAGGTCTAAACTAAAATAAATTCTATTCAACCGTTTTTTTTTTAAAGAAAGTGAATTGTAAAACTCTTCAAAAAATGTTGTGAGATTATTAACTTTTAAATAAAAAAACTTTTGATTTTAAAGGACAATTATTATCTGTTCCCAGCCATGTTGGGTTCGGCTTCCAATCTAACCGGATGCAGCTGAGTAACAGTATTTTACATGGAGAAGCAACCTCCACAAGCCAGTTACTGGGTAACACGGAGACTTACCAAATAAAGTGAAATAGCGAAAATATAGAACTTAAACATGTCTAACCGAACATACAACGAGTTACTAGTCGAGACTTCGGAACTAATCGGAGAAGCGACTCAAGCGGATGAAGCGCTTTTTGAAGCAGGCGTAGCTGACAGAAATACCCTCCTACCAGTCCTTTTAGAACTTCGAGTGAGGTACACAATACTGCTGAGTAGGCTGGATGCGGTATACGACCAGCTGCTGCAGCCACAAAAGCGCATGATTGTCAGAAGACTACTGGAGTCCTGCTTGGGAAGGTTGATTGAAATCAAACATGATTTGGTGGAGATGCGCCTGACTGATCATACTTTTGATGATGATGAAGTAAGTTTATGTAACATTTATAAAGGTGCGTCCGGACAGTGCGAGGCATGTGCTGCTTATGGTAAGCCACGCATGTAACATGTAACGCATGTCTCAGGTTTGCCTCATCTAACATATATAAAAAAGGATTTGCAGCTGGACGCACCTTAAATAAAATGAGAACAGTGTCAGTAGAATAAATTGTTACCATAACTTGTATGGGGACAAGTACTGATGTTTATATTAAAATCGTGTCTACATCTTTATAAAACTACTAGCTGATACCCGCGGCTTCGCCCGCGTGGATGTCGGTTATTATATACTAAAACCTTCCTCGAGAACCACTCTATCCAGTGGTGAAAACAGAATGGAAATCTGTGGGTTTTTGAGTTTATCGCGAACAGGACGACAAACAGACGCGGCGGAGGACTTGGTTTTATAATATGTAAGGATTATATAATAATCGATACACATATTTATTAACTAGCTGTGCCCCGCGGTTTCACCCGCGTAGGTCTCGATCCCGTGGGAATATAGGGATAAAACGTATCCTATGTCCTATTCCCGTTCATGGTCTACCCGTGTGCCCATACCTGTGCCCATACTCTTCTCTCTAGAGTAGGGAACGTCGCGCCGGCGTCGAAAGGTTCGCGTATTGCATTTTTATATTCATGATTACTTCGAAATTAAATGTCCGATTCGAATGAATTAAAAAAGTATTAAATTAGTAAAGTATGTAAAAAAAAAAAAGTATTTTGCTGCTACACTAAAAAAAAACTCTTTATTTGAATAAGAATTAATATTATGGTGATAAAACTCCTTCGCAAATAATGCATTAGTTTCGAACAAATTTGATTATCATAAAAAATGGTTATAGTGAGTCAATCTTAAAAGATATGACATGACATATGCTGTCGCGGACTTTTTCTTAGAACTTTTAAAGGGGAACAATTCCATCATGCATGATATTTGCGTAACTTAAACCGGTTACGCAGCGCACGCAACGGAAGCTCTCAAAAAGGAATAATTTTTCCCGTTTTTGCAAAAATTTTAATTTATGCTCCGCTCCTATTAGTCGTAGCATGATATTATTAAGCCTATAGCCTTCCTCGATAAATGGACTATCCAACCCAAAACATTTTTTTTAATTTCAACCAGTAGTTCCTGAGACTAGCGCGTTCAAACAAACAAACAAACAAACTCTTCAGCTTTATAATATTAATTACAGATTACTGCATTTGTTTCCAGGCATTGGTCAAACTCCAAGTGACACCAAACCAAGTTGAGCCCTGCATTCCACAGTTTTTCATACGAGAGAGAGAAGAGGAAATTGAGAGTCGAAGGCAGTTTGTCCTTGAGACTTTGAGGAAGTTAGGATATGAGCCCCCGAAGGCACAGCCCTTGGTGTTGACGGAGCAGCAGGCAGTCATCATTATACAAAGCCATGAAAGGGCTAGGCAGGGTAGACTAAGGTAAGTCAACCAGGAATAGAATGGAATGTTTACTGGATGTTTACAGAAACAGTTTGTCATGCCAGAAACTTGCACGAAACTATGTAATAACATACTTTCGCGCATGTTTAACGATCAGAAGTTGTTATGCGACAACGGTATTACTCGTTACTCGCTATATAATTCCGACTGTGTTTCTAAAGTGTTCATTATTAGGGGACAGTTCATGAAAGAAATCCGTCTACTCAAAGAAAAAGGCAGAGACCAAAAAGGGGAGATGACGGCAGCTGCAGCAACTGCCATTCAGAAAGTCTGGCGAGGATTCTTAGCGAGAAGACTTACTAAGCGGAGGAAATTGGAAGAACAACTCTTGATAGGCATGGAACTGCCTCCGTACACGGAATCTGAAGCTGCAAAGAAGGCGGAGGAAGTTAGTAGTATATTGTTATAGTAACTTTAATTTTATATAACAAATCATAATACACGCCAGTATTCCCCGGGGTTAGGCAGAGATGCACCTATAGTACGCTCACATTTCGCTAGTTATTTTTAAGTCCCACGTACTAGGGCGAGATTTTAAAAATGATTTACTAGTCACAGAAACACGGTGCTTATTAATCCATACTAATTATTATAAATTCGAAAGTAACTCTGTCTGTCTGTATGTTATTTTTTCACGCCTAAACCACTGTACGGATTTTGATAAAAGGCACGGAGATAGATGGCGTCCCGGGAAAGTACATAGGCTACTTTTTATTGACATACCACGCGGGCGAAGCCGCGGGCGGAAGCTAGTAATATACAGGATGGAAGGGTAAACACTCTTGTCATTCAAACCATGGGTAGTTGACTTAAATATAAAAATAAATGACCGAACACAACAAAAAAAAAGGTTATTTTCATTAAAAGATTTTAAAAAGTTTCTATCTGACACCGTGCTTGCTAGCGAAACAGCTGACTGAATAAGGGAGGGATCGCGCTCGCTGCCGGTCAGGTCGCATCCCGTACCCCCCGCCCGTGTTGAGACGCAAGTTCGTTGCCCTAGCGCTTAGGGCAACGAACTTGCGTCTCTTGTGGTAAAATTTAGATCTAAAAAAATTAAAAAAAAAGTTGTAATTTTCCTTTGATTTTACGTTCTATAAATGAAACCTAACCACTGGTTGCAAGGATAACGGTGTTTACCCTAACACCCTGTATAATTATAATGATAACAATATACTCGTAATTATGATTATTCTTTCTATCGACCAGCTATAAAATGTCTAACGGCACCGTTGAAACAGTGTTGATGCGCAATGACACATTTTTGTGACTGACAGATGAACTGATTCCTTGGTATCTGGTAAAAGAATAATGCTGTAAATAAAAAAAAAAGTATTTATTTCTTTACAGGTTAAAGAATACCGTCGGAAATTGCAATTAGAAAGAGAAAAAGAATACCAAGCAGCCATCATATCGATTGAAGACGATCTTCGAGCTCAGCATGAAAAGAAAATCAATGAACAAATAGGAGACGAATTAAGGAGATGGATCAGGGAGTACTATGATAGAACTGGAAGATTCCCAGAAATGCCATCTGAAGAAAGTGGTGGCAGCAGAGCGATGTATAGTCGAGCAGGTGAGAAAGTTGAAATGTAAAACAAAACATTATTTAAACCAGCTGCAATGATAGTGCCTGTGACAGCTTACAAAAATAATAAAAACAGCTAATAGGTTCGATATTTTTTTGTTTCAGCAGTATGTTATTATTGTAGTCCGTACAACAATACAACATTGTACTCATCATTTTGAACAACTCTTTCAACAAAAAAAAAATTTACTGTTCCATACATTTGTGTTCACTTAAATCGACAAAATGTATGGAACAGCTGTTTTTTTTCCGTGATTTAAAGTTTGGTCTCATAGAAAAAGTTGTTCAAAATGATGAGTACAATGACCCCTTTTCTGGTTTAGCATAAACAAAAAATAATGTTGTATAATAATGACATCACTGTTTCCTCATTTAGCCGTAAATTTTTACGGAAATTCATGAAAACGTGACACCATACAGTGCCGTCATTATAGTTCTTAATAATCGCCTTTGTTATATATACATGTTTTTACTAATTCTTCAATCATGTTGTTATTGACAGAGAGTTAAAACCTAAAGGGAATGTACCCTAAAACCTTACTAACTACAGATTTTAAAATCCGTTTCTGTAGGGACTGGTATGGATAGTGAAATAAGCAAATCTTCACCTGTGTCTTCTAAAGAATCGAAACGAAGCAAAGAGAGTAAAGACAAAAAGAACGGGAAAAGTGAAGATAACGGTACAAACGGCAATCAAGATGCTGATGACCTTGATACATTTAAATGTACTAGTTCTGCTTTCTTGAGAGATATGACTGGTGCTAATGAAGAGTAAGTCATTTCAAAAAGCCCCGTAAGCATTTTCGCGCATATCATCATCAACATAATTTAACTTTTTTTTCTGCATAAAGACCTCCCCAAGCATTGGTTTAGTTTTAGTTTTTTTAGTTTTATTAGCAAGCACTAATAAAACTGTCTATCGCCGTTCATTTAAACCTCTCAGGAACCCTTATTACACTTGTGTAAAACAAAAATGCTAATAGGCATACAATAATTCAAAACTTTTATTTTTGCTAAAGCTGTCTATTAATCCTAACTAATATTATAAATGCGAAAGTGAGTTTGTTTGTTTATTTTTTTACGCTTTCACGCTAAAACGGCTGAACGGATTTGGATGAAATTTGGCACAGGGGTAGACCATGACCTGGAATAGGACATAGATACTTTTTATCCCGATGTCCTCACGGAATCGAGACTTACGCGCGTGAAGCCGCGATGCGCAGCTAGTTTAGAAAAAAAAAAATTTGAGACATACAAACATACACACAAACATAAGAGTAAATTAGTAATTAAGTGCCAAACAAAAACAAGGGTTTACAAAACTGGCCAACAATTTTGTGACTTCCTTAGATATGAAGACATCTGGAAATTCAAAGAAGATGCAGACAATCCTCACGAAAGGTACTATAAAGACATGATAGAGAGAGAGAAGATGGTCAAAATAGAACAAGAGATAAGAAACATTGTTGATGAAATGATGAGAAGTGAGTTGGAGTTGCTGCAAGCAGCATTTGATAGGGACAGGGCACAGAAGGGAAAGAAGTCTAAGAAGCAACAAAAGGTACTTATACAAAACACTTTTCTGCTAAAAGCTTCTTTCATAATCTCCGGATATGGGACCATCTACCAGATTATCAGAAAAAAGGCTGAATTTGGTTAAAAAAATATCTGCCATGTAAATAAGCCGAAGCTATTCCGGTTTCTTGATCGAATTATCCACACAGAGCCTTTTTTTTTTTTGAGGTTGGATGTCATCAAATTACTTCTCCCGCTCTGTGCGGAGTGGGACAGACTTTTACTGACTAAAACCCACCCGTGTTCCTTAAGTTGCCTGTTGCCAAGGGCCTCGGTATCCCTTTCGGACTTTCCCGCAACCCTGGCAGGACCATCCAGAGCATAGTTATGTGATGAATTACGTACTACTTCTCAGTGGGAATATTATTGGCTGATTTTGTTGTGATAATAACCGAATAAAGTGTCAAACATCTTTATGTAGTGAATATTTTTTTTTTTCAAGGCTCGTCGTGGTGGCAAGAAAAGTAAGAAGAAGAAAGAAAAAGACTTAACTCCTGACAGAACAACAGAATCTTTATTTGAAGAACTAGTATCTAATGGGATAATAAGACCCTACCCACTTGTGAATATTAATGAGTACATAGGTGAAAAGTGTTATGTAGGTTCTGCTTATCGAGAAGAAGGAATGGAGGCAACTCCGTGTTTGGGAGATGTAAGACAGCTGGTGAAGGAGTATTGTATTCTACCGCTAGGTTCTGAGCTGGTGAGGAATAATGCCCCGTTAGTGAGATCGGTTCTTCTTACAGGTGAATAGATATTATTAAGAGCGTGCATTTTGAGTGGGTAACTTCGCAAATAGATGTCAAATATTTCGCTGTTTTGATTAATTGCATTGACAATATTGCAGTATGGATATATATATTATAATATAATAGACGTCGCTATATGTAGTAACCTAGTCCGCTTAACTATTTCTCAAGAGTCATAAAAAATCCTCATGATGACGATTGACCAGTCGCGAACCCGAACACGACGTGTTGTCGCGCCGAGCGCTGGACGCAGAGTCTGCGTTCAGTGCTATAATTGCTAAATTGATTATTAATATTCTAGTTCACTAGTTAGCGATATTTAATATTTACTTATAGTAATATTGCCACATTAAATATTTGACAGCTATTTGCGACGTTGCCAGAGTTGCTTTTAGAATGAACGCTTTTAAGAATTTTTTTAAAGATTTTATACAACGTTATTGTGCTCAGTGTAGAGGCACAGAAATAAAGTTCAAGAATGTTTTTTTTTTATGACAGGCCCAGCTAAGTGTGGTAAGAAGATGCTGGTCCATTCCATCTGTACAGAATTAGGAGCGATGCTCTTTGACTTGACGCCAGCGAACATAGTGGGAAAGTACCCTGGGAAGTCAGGCTTGATTATGTTGTTACATCTTGTGATGAAAGTGTCCAGACTTCTGCAGCCCTCGATTATATGGATGGATGACGCTGAGAAACCATTTGTGAAGAAAATTCCTAAAACTGACAAAACTGATCCGAAGAGGTTGAAGAAGGATCTTGTCAAAATAATCAAAGGTAGAAAAGTTATTTTTGTTTAATACCGAAATCCTACAATCCGCGATTTTGCGGACGGACACCGACGAGCCCGGACGACGGACCGTGGGAAGGTGTACGTGAGGGGTATCGCAGACATCGGAAGTTCCTCGGAGCGCGGTGGCGGTCTGTGGTCGTCTGTCAAGCGTGTCCGTCTGCAATATTGCCGATCGTCGGATTCCACCATTTCACATCATTCCTACTTTCAGCTTTCAGTTTTTTTTTCATTCATTTCATTGCGCCTGCAGGAATATTCCCAGAAGACCGAGTTCTTTTCATTGGCACCACAAGAGCGCCATGGGATGCAGAGCAGAAACTTCTATTTCAGTGCTACCAGAAGATCATTCAGGTACCAAGGGCTGATTATGGGAGCATATCCATGATGTGGAGGTCCAAGCTACACAAGGCTGGTGCTTTGAATCCTAGACTGGACATATCCTGTCTTGCCAGAATTTCAGACTCATACACATTAGGTAATTTATATAATAGTGCACATTTATTTATATTTCCATACTTATTTATTTTTTTGCAATTTTCAGATGAAATGCAAAATGGTGATGTATATTACATTGTTTTGTTATTGCCTCGCTGGATCGTGGGCTTCTAGATTCGATACCCGATTAGGGAAAAGTGTTATTGGGTTTAACCACAAGGAATTTCTCAGTTGTAGGTAAACAGATCAATCAATCCCGAACAGGTCCCGGCTGTCATTTGTGGATCTTTGATAGTCATTACGGGTCATCAGAAGCCCGAAATTCTGACAACCAGTCTTTCCAATGGGTATCGTGTTACCTAGTTACTGGGTTGTGGAGGTTAGATAGGCAGTCGCTCCATGTAAAATACTGGTATTCAGGTGCATCCGGTTAGACTGGAAGCCGACCCCAACATAGTTGGAAAAAGGCTAGGTGATGCTCTGTTATGTTTAATACGTTTCGATATTGCTTCAGGAACTCTCCTAGCAACATTAGACGCAGTGTTAACCACAAAAAGACGTCTTCAACTGCGTGTGCGCGTATTAACCGCTGCTGAAGTGGCTATCCAGCTCAGTGCTAGGGAACCAGTGTATGCTGAACATGTAAGTTTGGGGTTTTTTGAAGAATCGACATTCGATATCAGTATTATCTTTTGCAGTAACTAGTTGTATTCTTTCTCGTATATATTTCTAGTAGTTTTTCCACAAAGGTTGGTCATACAAATATCCATTTTTCAAGCATATTACAAATAATGGTAAACAAGATAGTGGGGTAATGTAAACATAGCGAAATGTATTGAATACAAGATTGTAAAAAATGTATTTCACATAAGTTGGTTGGTTGGATAAAGCTTGATTCACTCATCGCAGTGAAGCCAGCGTTCCGACACAGTTCCGGCACAGTGCAAAATATTCTTTCATACATTCTCATGTTGATGTCGGCACTGACACTGAGACACTGATACTGACAAGTGGGGATGCGTTAATGGAGAATGTATGAAAGAATATTTTGCACTGTGCCGGTAGTGTGGCGGTAATGTGTCGGAACTGTGTCGGAACGGTTGCTTCACTGATATGGGTGAATCGACCTATTTATGAATTGTCAATGTACTGTGAGTTTTTACTTAAAGGAAGATCCGGAAGATATTTTGCAGTCTTTATTTAAAGATAAACATTAAAAATAATACAAAAAAATATTGTATGTCCCCAGGAATCTGCAGCGGATACTTGGTGGTATAAAACACCAATGGAGAAGAGAAGGCTGAAGGTTCTTCAAAGGATGGAAGACGCACAAGCTGCTGCTGAAAATGGAGGCTAAAGTTGTCTATTTATCAATCAAATCAAAATCAAAAGTCATTTATTCAAACTAGGCTGAGAATCATCACTTTTCGAACGTCAAAATCACATAAGACAGTCCCCCAAAAACGCCCACCCTTCACCACTTCCTAGTGTTTTAGCTGGGAAGACGAAGTGGCGCAACAAACTCCCCAGCAGCACAGCTGTCTGTTCAGTTAGAAAAAAATTATTCTATACAAAAGTATGCAAAATCATTTACATTATGCAACACAAAACATAAATCTATTATTAGCCATATGTCAGCTAGCACACGCTAATATACCAACCAAAAAAAAACGAGAACTATATGTACTCAAGCAGAAATAAAAAGTAAATGTAAACATAAATTAACTAAATAAAAGCCTCCAGGCACAAAGGGCGTGCTCTATATCCTTCCCAAACTTACTTTATCTGAAGTTAGATGCGATAGTTTTAGTATGTAGCTTTTTAAGTAAAGTCATCGTAATTAACTGTCAAGCATCACTATGCTTATGAGTTAATTTAACTGACTACGGACAATTTAAGTTTATCGTCAATACAACAAAACTTTCATTGTCCAAATATTCAAATCACAACTGCCATGTACTTTGCTTAATAATGAATTTCCGTGATCGTACATTTCATTAGGTATAAGTAAGCTAGCGATCTTATGCTACTATAATGAGTAAGTATAAGTATTATTTTAGTTAATAATTATATTTTATAATAAAGCAGTTTTTTAAACAGTAATTTTATTTTGTAGAAAGGAAATTTTTGTAATCTCTATCACAATTTTGTGTAAACTCTAACTTAACCATACCTATCACAATAAAAACCCATATTACATCATAACTTATGCGAAAGTAAGTTTTTTGTTGGTTTGTTTGTTACACTTTCACGCTAAAACGGCTGAACAGATTTGGATGAAATTTGGCACATGGGTAGACCACAACTTTGGTAAGGACATAGATTTTTTTGGACTTTTTATCCCGATATTCCCACGGGATCGAGACTTATGCGGGTGAATCCGCGGGGCACAGCTAGTAGGTTAAATAAAATCTCTTGTTTTCCTAATTCCTGTACATATTTTAATACTATACTGGCGTTCTATAGTTTCTGCCTACCCATACGGGAAGAAGGCGTGAAATTATATTATGTTATTTTATATTATGGATGTTCAGAAAGATTCTAGTCGGACATACGCATAACTATTAAATGTAGCTTTTCCAAATAAATCTGATCACATTTCTTCATAAAAATCACGGTTCAAAACAAATCTAAAGTCCAACAAAACATCCAAGAAAAATACTTCAAAATCCCGAAAACTTATAACTTAAAAGAACATTCCGACATTTAAAGTAGTGAAATATTCGGATGGGAATAAAAAAGGGAGAATTCACTCTTTCAAACTTGTAATACTTTGTCGAAGAGAATCTTCAAAGTGAAAAGGGGTACCCTAAGAGGATGTCGGCACAACACCTGGCCTGTTCACACGGGCATTGGACGGAAGGAACTGGAAATTAGAAAGGGACCGATTGAAAATTCGTGTAAGAATCCAAAACGGAAGTTTTTAAATTGAGAATTTTTGTGAACGACCATTTTTTTAAATTGATCCTGCATTTCCATTTAGATTATTCATTTATTATTAATTAATTGGGTATTGAAGAAAGTTTAAAAGAATGTGGAAACGATATTATGCTACTGTAATGAGGATTTTAGCTTTCAGTTTTGTTAATTTAACTTACGTAAATATATCCCCAAAGAACGTCTATCCTGGTGCCAAATTATGAAGTATTAATGCCACCATTTTTCCAGGGTGAGAGAGAGACGGAGCTAGACAAGGCCGCTAGCACCATCCCGTTTTCGCAGTGGAATAATGATGGCATTAATACTTTATAATACTACCCCTGAAAACGTCTATTTAATATCAATTTAACACTACAAACGCTTTATCCAATATTTCAGTTCAACGGTTGAGGCGCTGACTGGTTAGAAAGTCGCCGTGATTTCAAAATCCTACTATTTACTATTCACCTACTACGAAGCTCACAAATTACTCATAATATGTCTATTTTACAATTTAATTATATGTTTGATCATAAATCTATGATCATAGATAAATATGATAGTGTTATACCGGTATTTTAGACAGTTTCAACCATACAAAGTTTCAATTTAATTAGGGAGTTTGAGTCGAAAGTGGTAACCTATACACACTGAAGTATGCTCAAAAAAAGTGTCATGAGACGGTTGGAACGAAATTCGTTTCGCTTTTGCACACTTGGAGAGTTAAAGGTTCACCGAAAAAAGTGTAAAATTTTGACAGATGAGACAACCCTTTTCAAAATCAAAATCAAAATATTTTATTTCACATAAACCTACATGGGCACTTATGAAACGTCAGAAGCTAGGTGCACGGTTCCAATTGGTCGTTTCCTATGGAGAAGAGCCGGCAAGAAACTCCATGGTTACTCTTTTAAAAATAATTGGCTTTTACAATACTTTCAAATTACAGTGTTGGTCCTATGGGAGGACAATATAGGCCTTTCAACAAGTAAGTACCAGGTACTTAATACAATAGAAGATATTCAATAAATCTACAGTCCAATAAGCCTACAACGTTCTCACATTCACAAAAAATATCAAGTAATAAAAACTTAAACCCAACTATGACTTAAAAGGTATAAACAAGACACCACAGACAGACAAATTATAAATCCGGAGTCACACGTGTTAGGGCATAAATCGAACAGATTACGTGTGACTCCGGATTTTTAATTTGTCTGTCTGTGGTGTCTTGTTTATACCTTTTAAGTCGTAGTTGGGTTTTAATTTTTATTACTTACTTGATTTTTTTTTAATTCTTTTGGGGTTATAATATATATATTTTTAAAATGTGCTTATTAAGCCCTTTCATTTGATACCCAACATGGTACGATTAAACCATATTTTTTTTAAGTTCCTCACTTTATGTCCACTAGAGGGCGCCATTTTTAATTTAATGTGACTTCACATAGCCTATAACCAGCGGACAATCACGACGCTTCTAACGATACCTCATTTGTCAAATTGTGATAAGTGGTTTGTAAGATAGGAGGGAACAGATGAACATACATACATACTGGTCAAAATCATAACCCTCCTTTTTTCTTTGCCGTAGTCGGGTAAAAATAGAAAAGAATCTAAAAGACTAATAATAATAAGATTAAAATTAAAATAAAAACCTATTTAAACCAATTGACATGATTGCTATTACAACTGTAACAAATTGAATAATTATAATCCTGTCCACAAACGTTGTTACATGACGTGCGTTTTTCTGTCTAGTTCTCATTCAACAAGCAACAGAAACTTCGTTCCATTGACAAAAACAAAACAAAATCAATGCAACAATTTCTTCGAATTTCAAACTCCATGTCACTTCTACACAGTTTACGTTCAGTCCAGTAAAGCAAGAAGGGCCAAACCAAATTAGCAGAAAGCCAGCAGTGTTTGGCACGCATGAATATTCTATGTGCCCACCTACCAGTTAACCCAGGTTGTTTATCTGAACACCGGCTAGGCTAAACGGTTCGTGATTGTTCGACCGGTAATGTCGGCGGATTTGATGCTGTGGGTTTATTACTAAGTGAATATTTTGAGTATCTATCAGTTAGATATTATGTTTGCTATGATTCTGGACTGATTGATACTCGAATAATTAAAACGTTATCTTAAAAGGAGACCGGGCAAGGGTGGTCTTTGAATCAATAGCAATACTGTATTGATATTTGTTTAGGGATACCTTGTTTATACCCTTATTTATTTTCAGTGTAGATATGCGTATAATATAATGTACTTCTATACTATTTTATCTACCTAGCTACGTTTTCATGAAATAGCTAAATTTAATTCAATTCATTTATTTCAGACGAATTATTTGTGCATAATTGTTTGTTACAGAGGTCTTAAAACTATTTTAGTATTGCATCATTTATAAAATTCA
This sequence comes from Lithophane socia, assembly GCA_947522985.1. Taxonomy (NCBI): domain Eukaryota; kingdom Metazoa; phylum Arthropoda; class Insecta; order Lepidoptera; family Noctuidae; genus Lithophane; species Lithophane socia. The sequence continues at coordinate 12,762,133 of OX383270.1, read as the reverse complement.
AATATTAGGAAGACTCGTGACAAAAATCATAGTTTCTTCTTGTCTTTTCATTTTTATTATTAGTTAAATATTTGAATGTTCAAGTAAATATCATAGCCCTCCTTTTTTATTTTATCTACTGTAATTCATAATACACTGTAATTCACTATACTGTAATTCATACATTATTATAAATCTAACACTAAAATAATACCTAATAATATGTACAAGTTCGGTATATAAAAAGGGGGGGGGGGATCACTATAGTGCATCAAATAATTCGTCCGCATCGCTGTCAGCAGGAAAAGTACCCAAAAGGCTGGCAAGCATTGCCACGTTGTATGGCAATGCTGATTCTTTGGCTGAAGAATAGGCCAGCCCTCTGGTCACGTGAAGAGTCAATTGAAAATACATTACTTAAATTTTCTTTTGTTAATCACATTTTTTGTTATTCACGTTAGCTGAGAAGTTCAAATCTTAGTCATATAATTATTACGTCTCTGCCATATTCCTGACAGATAATAATATAACTAAATCTCATACACTAGCTACAAAATAACGCCTCTATCTATTATTCCGGTATTAGGTTACCGTTAATCGGAACAGCTTATAACCAAGCAACATCAACCCAACTACCAGCGGCTTCGTTATACCCGAATTGGCGTACCCCACAATGCTCACGTTCATATCACTGCGGCATGAATTTTAGATTTGCGCATACAGCCGACCGGTCGTATGATTGTTCGTTAATTTGTGTCTAGAATAGTTGTGTTGGCTGGCTAGCCTGTTCTAATATTTTGTGGTCAGTTATTACGGGTTTTGAAGAAGGGATTTTTTTACGCTGAGCAGACTCAGCAGTCCCGCTAGTGACCATAAGACCAACGAGGTTGTAAACTTTTATAGGATGTCTATTTGAAATCGAGTGTAGACATATTTACTTAGAATACGGCGAAATTAGGGGAAGATTTAGAGCAGCGATGTATGTCATTGAAATAATATGAACGTACCCTTTGAGGACTATACCTACATAGTGTGATAATACTAGTAGTTCTGCGAATAGTTATAGACATTGCTAGCACAAAATTTCAAATAAAAAAAGGAACCATCGAAATCGGATCTCATAAGGCGGAGATATCCAGTGCGAGCTACTAGATATCTTCGCCTTATGAGATCCGATTTCAATGTTTTTTTGTTTTTTGCCCCTTTTTGAAGGAAGTACCCCTCCAATTAAAAATCCCCGACGAAAAAAAATATATTAAGTCATAAAACCTGTACAGTCACGAGCACTAATATGTATACACTTAGCAAGTTTTAAAAGTGATTTTCCCCTACTGTATTGATTGTAATTTTATGATATAACGAACATAGTATTTTGAAACCTCTATTATTGTGAAATACGTATCATCTCAAAGTTACAATCTTAATTCCTCGAGAAAATCGTTATTGAATTTTGCTGAGTGTATACATATTTTTGCTCGTGACTGTACAGTTATCTAGTTTCGTCCAGATTGGTTGTAAAATACGACTAACAAACTGACCCACGAAAGCAAATTATTCCAGACTTGAAGCAGAGACGCTTCGCTTGCTTCGATCGCTCGGTCAATTATGTTATCTGTTTCAACCTATGGGGTAATTACTTAGCACACTTACCAGTTAGCAATGGCTATTATTTTGATAGTTCAACAACATTTATGGGCTGGCCAATTTTAAAGGTCAAAGAAGCTGCCAGCCTTTTGGGCACTTTTCCCACTGACAGCGATGCGAACGAATTGTTTTGATGCCCAATGAGCTCTTCTTTTATATTTTATTTTTTTCCCTTTGTATTCTTGTACATAATGTTTGTGTTGGATTGTATATTTTATTTAAGATTTGTCAAAATAATTTACCACGTTAGAAACACCACCCTGCACTCCATAACTCAAGTAGCGGATGTTGGAGAAAAAACAGCCAGGCTGAATGAGAGTGGGCCGGCCACGTCACACGAATGCACCCGGAGAGATAGGCAAGGATCGTCACTTGACTCACTGGACGCCTGAAGGAGGACATCGCCGTCGAGGTAGACCGCGGCGAAGGTGGTGTGACGATCTAATCATATTTGCGTGGCCAACATGGCCAGAAATCGCACAAAATAAAGAGATTTGGAAGGAAAAAGAGGAGGCCTTTGTCCAGCAGTGGGACACACAATAGTCTAAGAAAAAGAAAACAAGTATATGAAATACATTACCAGGAATTACACAAATGTTTTTTTATAGAAACAGTTTATTGTAGTTAGAATATAAGAAAAAATAACATAGGTCTTAAGCGGCACCCTTATCATTAATAACCATAATTTACGACCCAACACAGAAAACTACATAAGAGTATAAAAACAAGAGAGCAAGATCCAAACGGTGCTGCTCACAAAATCGAAGGCTTCAAAGAGTATAAAAACCCCAGTTTAAGTAGAGAAATTCTCAGCTCGCTCAAAGGGCTCGCTAACAACTTGCTAACACAGATTTTTACGCTTTTTTACGCTTTTTCGCGCTTTTTCTTACAACACAGAACCTGTTTTTATCCTTTGTAGAGTTTGCCTTTGTGACTGAAATAGAAAAACAGTATTACCTACCGCTTTCTATTAGAAATGATTTTACTGAGCATTCTTGTGGTTTTTGAGAAGTAGTGGATGTGAATTGTTTTGTGATACAAATTAAAATTAAACCATAATTTCCATTTGTATTATGCAAAGATTCTTCTCGAGACTTCCTCTTGTGTACTCAAACTATATTATATTAACTAGATATATATAATATATTATGCCAAATAAATCTGAATGAAGTCTCAAAACTAAATAAATATTATGAAACGAGTATTTTCAATTACAGAATCTTTCTCTTAAAGCACTAAAAGTATATTAGTTAATATATTAAAAGCCCATGTTATTCTTTCAAATTCAATTCATTCATGATAAAAACTCCAAGAACAAGTTTGCTTTCCAATTTCCCACAACAAAATCATCATCATCTTCATGCTCTTATCCCATGTTACTTGGGGTCTGTCAACCGTCAACTGTCACGCTATCATTCAGTCCCTTCTCTTTCATATCATTCCTGACACAATCCATCCATCTTTTCTTTGGCCTTCCTCTCCCGCTCCATCCAATCAATCTGCCTAGCCTTTTCCCAACTATGTTAGGGTCGGGTTCCAGTCTAACCGGATGCAGCTGAATACCAGTATTTTACATGGAGCGACTGCCTATCTGACCTCCACAACCCAGTAACTGGGTAATACGATACCCCTTGGTTAGACTGGGTGTCGGACTTTCGTGCTTCTGACGACTCGTAACGACTGTCAAAGATCCACAAATGACAGCCGGGACCAAAGGCTTAACGTGCTTTCGGACGGAGGAGGACGGCACGGAGGAGTCTCGATATGTGAAAATGGTCACCCATCCACGGACCAACCCCGGCAAGCGTAGCTTAACCTGATGGATCGACCTGAGCGGCTGTTACTACTTAGCCACGAACTCCTCCATCCATCAACATTTATATTCATCACTTTTTTAGTCACATACGTTTCCTCTCTCCTCATCACATGTCCATACCAGGCCAATCGATTACCTTTCAACTTTTCTGTCGCTGGCGCCACTTTTAAACTTCCCCTTATATCCTACTCATTTCTTACTTTATCCATTCTCATAACTCCACACATCCATCTCAACATTCTCATCTCCGCTACATGCATTTCTTTTTCATCCATGTTCTTTACAACAAAATCAAACAGACAATTCTCCAGAGTTATTTACTAATCGAAGGTACCCCAACAATTCAAAGAAGACCACTCTTGCCAATGAAAACAATTGATATAAAACCACAATGAAGTTTTCTGAGAGAATTATTAGCATTTAAATATTTATACAAAGTGACAATTAGATTGACTTTGGAAACCAGTTTTGGGAAACGTTTAAGGATAAAGAGAAATAATTTTAAAATCTATTTAAAAAATCTGCATATAAATAAATTTTTTATGGTTTATTAATTTTATTTTAAGTTTATTTTACATATAAATTTTAGTAATGTTTCTAGAAATACATCGCGTCTGCCGATGAGATTTCCAATCGGCAAAAATAAAAGTTATAAGAACGAAGACTAAACTACGACAAAACCGCTAAAAAGGTATGATGAGTCGGTGCGGGTTCCGACTCATCACATGGAGACTTTCATGAAGGAAGAATTTTGGCCGACCGGTGTCGTGTATCGGCGTTTTCGCGGAAGGCTACATGACACCACGACTCAGCGCAATACGTCGCCGTCCATACGTAGTAAATAGATTTTGTAGTGTTGTTTTTATTATGTATTAGTTTATTATTTTGTAAGATTATGTTGTGTATTTTATCTATGGGCCTCAGTTGCCTGAAAATAAAGTAAATAATAATAATAATAATAAACAATACATCACAGACAGACAAATTAATAATGTCACGTCACATAGCCTATAGCCAGCGGACGATCAATACGCTTCCAACGATTCCTCTTTTGTCAAAATTATGATAAGTATTTTAGAAGTTATGAGGGAACAGATTAAATACCCACATACATACATACCGGTCAAAATCATAACCATCTTTTTTGCTTCGCCATAGTCTGTTAAAAATGGCAAAATTCTATACAAACTTTCATCCTTTATTTAAAATAACTTTTCTTTCGTTAAAACTTTTGTGCATGTCATGCTTCCACAGTGCGTTCATGATAACTTGTCCCGTGACGCGATTGGTAGCATTGTTCTGTCTGTCGCCATTTTTAACTCTATTAGTATTAAAACTAAGCTCAACAAGCAACGGTCCCAACATGACGGCGAGGGACAAGTTATAGTGAACGGTCTACAGACCCACCGCTGTGCGTTGTTTGTCTAGTGAGCAAATGACTGAATTATTTTTTTATATTTTTTATTTTATCACGTAGATTAAAATGTGTTCGTAAATATTTTAACAAGCAGGATAAAATACTACAGAGAAACATTACTACATTCTCAAAAAGAAAGGGCCTGGTTCCAGTCCAGTAGCGTATTGTACGAGCAATAATTTGGTATTACGTACCAAAATCCGTAGTGGTGGGCCGCGGCTGTATATCGACGCTTATCCCCCTTGTTATAAGCAGGTAGCTGTAAAGTAATAATTTTACGATATCCCACTTAAGTTCGTATGTAGTCCCTGTACTAGTGATGTGAAGGTATCGATGTTTTGAAATAAATGAAATGTTTATTTTTGTAAATAGATCTCTTGACACTTTTTCATGTATTTTTTTTCGGTTAGTGTTTTAAAACTAGAGGGCGCCAGCGTTTCCTTGCTGACGTATCCCCTGAGAAGAAATGCCGAAACAAACTCAGATGTACAGTTCTCCCTAATAACCTGTAGGTACTTGTCATTTTTTTTATCAATGTAGGTACAATTCGTAAATGTACCTATTTTATTTAAATAAATTAATAAAAATGATTAACCCATTCGGGAATTACAAGTGCGTTTAATTAAATGACGCATCTAAGCTGAATAATGCTAATCACGTCATCCGTATAGTTTAGTCACACTCGTCGATTTTCTGAAGAACTCAAAAGAAGGTTTTAATACTCGCGCAATATCTTTATGTTGTTACACATACACACACACACGCACACAAACAAACAACTCTTCCCTCATACACACATTTGACTATCGTTTCAGTTTTTCGTCATTAATCTTTCATATTTACCCTCTTTTTGCATGTCTTCTGGGCTAATATTTATTATTGTCTGTGTTGAGGAGTTTGACGCTGTATGCCGAGATACAGGACTCGTCCTAGTTCGGCTACAGATACTCCCATGTTATATAAGGTATATCAAAACGCGAAAAAAGAAATCAGGGAACATAAATGCAGGGAACAGCTGATTTGTTTTTTGCGGGTTGCGGTTGTTGGAAGTCACATGTCTTCGAACTTTTGGTTCTAGGACATGCCGGTTTCCTTTTCCTAGACCCAGTAGTAACCTTACGAGTAATAGGTCGTGGGTTTGAACCCAAGCAGGCACTTTACTTCGTATAACTTATTTCATCACCACTGCTCTCAAAACGGTAAAGAAAAATTACCTTTAGAATCAATAAAATGTTCCAATAATTTTGATAAAGCACATCGCGTATCGATGTGTCTTCCCAGATTTAAACTTATGGAGGTCTATACGGGACTTACGGCGACCGGCTAGTGTGGGCTTAAGTTCTGCGAATCAGTATGTGTGTCTTGGAGTGTGGTCTAAGTGCAATCATAAAACAACAAACAACAAACGGTCAACAACCTCAAAACTCAATTACAGGCACTTTTGGATCGTCAAGGGTTCGATCAGTCAGAAAGATGAAGCTAGTTGCCCATTCTAAAGCGTAGTAGGTATGGAGAAGAATGGACAAAAAACTTCACTTACACTCTTTAAATCAAAATATTGGTAACATCATACAATGTTGATATTCTACATGTGAGAATGATGTAGAAAGATGTGCACGTTAACAAAGTCCGTAATAAAAAAGAAACAATTTTAACAAACATCCAATATTATTAGTAATAGAAAGTATAAGTAGTAATCTTTATTTCATTATCGGTAAATATAAATTATATTTTTAAATATTAGAATTAAAAAAAATATATAAAAAATAGTAGCCCACCGATAGCGGGTAATAATAAATTATTGGGATCATTATTATTTTTTTCAAATCTCACGCTTGGGAATATAAATTACTTAGATATTATATTCAAGGAATAATAGCGAATACAGTAAGTAAATAGTAAATACAGTAATAATACAGTAATACTACAGTGATGTTAAATTTTGAGTCCAAATATTTTAATGCCTGGTATTGTTCGGGGAAAATCTATGACAATAAAATAATTATATGTTTCAAAATACTATCACGCTATTCGTCCCTAATTTGAACCAATCATAAGTCGGGTCTCTATTGCGACTTATCGATTGTCGCTACCGACATCACTACTGCTAGTGATGAGATTAAACAAGTTAACACTTTATTTTATTATGTTTATTTTAGTCGATACAATTTTTGTTTACTCTAGCTGCTGCCGTGTATGATATTTTTAAGTAAGTGTGTGTGTATAGTGGGTGTGTGTGGGTGAGAATTACTTTTTTACGCTGAAATATCTAACTAAAATAATTGCCACAAACAGCAACAGACTTCTCAAAAAGTGAGCATGTTTTATAACTTAACTTTTTAAACACCATCACATCTCCTGCACACACGGCTACACATCAAGCTATACATTTCCAGTTTATGCTGATCTCGCATTGTATAGAATTTTCCTACAATGCGAGGTTAGCTTATGCTGGAAATGTATAGGTTGATGTGTAGCCGTGTGTACCATTACATGCGGGTGCATGCCATAAGCAGAATGTTTTGCGTTCGCGCTTCCGTAAACAGCGATTCTTCAAACTACACACGAGCCCAGCGGGTTGGCAGATATTACTAGGAGGGTCTTCATTCACCGTATTGAGAGCAGTGGTGATGAAATTATGTATTTACACAAATTTAAAGCGCCTGTCAGCAGGCGTAGCATGGCGCTTTCTATCTCTACGAAGAATAGACATAGCTTTTTCTATACAAAGTGACAGTTCGTTTCTTTATTTTTGACAGCCACCGTAGAAATCTTTCTACAATCTGTCATTTTGTCTTTCATTTCTAACGATCTTTGTCTAGGTCTTTTTGTAGGTAGACTATTTCGGAATAAAGTTTTCTATCCTTACTGTCAAAATCACACTGACAACCGATAAATCCTATAACAAAACAAAGAATTCTTAGTCGAATTATACAAAAGAGTGAATTTCGTAAAAAGTGCAGTTGACTCTTTCTACTTTGCTGCCGTCGTACTGTCTACAGGAAACGTCATTTTCAAAACGGTCTCATGCTACGCCTGCTGGTATCGAACAACTCGAGAGTTGGGCCCGTTACTGGGCCACCAGCACTACTGCTCTATATCTAGATACATTCTGTATTTTTCTGATATTTTCAAACCCCTTTCCAAGTACTATAAAAGAAACGTTATTCTACCTACACACAAAAATATGTATAAAGATTTTCCTAGGATTTCCAAGAGTGTTTATCTTAGTAATAAAACAAAAGCCGATTGAATTCTTATCCTAGTAACGGTAAACTTTTTGTATTGTTTTTCTAACACTTTGTGAATATAAAACAGATTCTTTTGTACGTTAATGTGGAAAAGAGGCTTTTATTAGTGCGTAAACTATTCATTGTTGGAGGTTCATAGACTAGAGTCTGTATTCTGGAACAATGATCAGTGATGGATCACTTTGATTGAATAGAGATCAAAATGAAATATTTTACCTTCTTTTTCTATTTTTTGCCTGCAACTTCGCACGGGTGTATAGATGTAAATAAACCATTTTAAATCAAAACCCAAGGTTTAAAAACCGTGTTAAACCAAAAACCATTTTAAACCATGGATTTTGGTTTGAAAAGGTTTATTTATATCTATACACGGTCGCTAATGGTGACATCAAGACCTCAGTGTTACATCTGAGTTAAAATTGTTAAATACACATTTTCAACCTTCCAGTAAAAATATACTCTCTAAATGATGGTGAAAACTGCATCAAAGTCGGTTGTACGAAAAGTGACTTTGCTTTATAATATTCACCTTAATTTCCATTAGATCCATGCTCTTGATTTAAGGCGGAAACGTCCGAGTAACCCGCGTTTTTTTAAATTTTCATGTCAGTATCAATCAGTTTGTATGTTGATCTAAATATGAATCGCGGCCAACAAACATCTATTTATAGAATTATAACCACAAAAATTATCAATAACCCTATTCCATATAACTAAGTAGTAAGTTCATATAACCCTATTTCATGAAATCATGACATTTAGGCCAATTATAACTTAAGGAGTTGTATTGCTGATTCTAATGATAAAAATCCTGTAAAGCCATATTTATTACGGTCGCGAATCATATTTTATGAATGACAAAAAAATATACAACCTGCCAATGACATGTAAATAGCAAAAAAAAAAAAATGAATTTTGCGGGCTACCTTATCACATCCCCCAAAAGCAGGAGTTAGGTTAGGGTTAAAACCTCCATCTTTTGCCTTTTCATCATAAACATCATCGTCCTCGCATGAACTACCCATAAAACTCATTCCTATAAAAATACAAGTTCAATTCCCCGAAGTCACCCTGTATTTACCCCGGTGGATGATAAATGAGTGTGACGTCACAACTCGGTTCATTTTTCTGACCGCCCTCTGCCACCCCCATATAGCATTCCTGGCGTTATGGGATTTGGGTAGCGTTAAATTGAGTATATGAGTGATGTGGTGTAAGATTTGAGTATTATGGAACTAGTAATATAATGTTACTTTTATGGTTTTGAAAATCGATAATTCCAATGTTGCCTGGAATAATATATTATATATTTTGTAGTATATCATTTATATTTATGTAATGTATAAAGTTACAGGGTTACATTTTAGGTCCTCCTTCCTTAAGGGGTTATTGTAGTAATCATTATGATCAACTTTCATTATGTGATACAATTGTCCTCTTTTATTCTTATAATTTTAGTTACTGTAATTGGTTGCACAACCGTTGTAATTAAATAAATAAATAGAAACAAACCTGAAATCGCGAAAAAAAATCAGCTGTACATTTTGATGAGCTATGCGAACATAAATGTAGGGAACAGCTGATTTTTTTTTCCCTTAGAGCATTTAATGACTAAAATTAAACCCAGTTTAATTAAATAACTTCTTGTTGTATAACTTCTTCTTTTATTTTAACTACCTATTTGATGTTTTAAAACAGATTACGTTTATGTGAGAGTTTAAAGAATTATGATACCTTGTACAATTTAATGACGAATTTTAAGAAATTTTCAGAAACACACGAATCTTGGTGTTTCTGTGGATTCGCCTAGGGGTTACACGTTCATGCCCTGGATTTGCGTAATACGTCGAATTAAAGTTCACATTGAAGATGAAAAAGAAAAAAATTGGCCATGTATCATTATTCTGTGAACTCTCAATTATAATGGCCATCAATGTTATTTTAATTAGTGAATACTTTAACTAAGCTTTCAACATTCGCTTATTTAAACAGTCAGGTTATAACCTTTTTAATTAATAATATGAAAGAAAACAATAAAGGCGCTCTTTTTTGTTTAAATTACTTGGAATAATATAATCAAGATTATTTCTTGAAAAAAAAAATACATTTAAAATGTATTTATTACCTTGATTGTTTTTTTTTTTTTTTTTATGTATGTTCACCGATTACTCCGCCGTTTGTGAACCGATTTTAAAAATTATTTTTTAGTTCGAAAGGGTATACTCCCGAGATGGTCCCATATAAATTTTATTAAGTTTGCTGGCGTAGTTTTTGAGCTAGCTTCAATATTACGTATTTTTCCCACAGTCTATGTAGACGATATAATTATTAGACTCCTTCACTGTTATTTACATAGCAGGTAGTAACTTGTGTGGGGTAGGTACCACCACTAAAAAGTTAAAAATAAAAACTTTTTACAAAAAAAAACAACTGACTTCAAAAAAAACACTAAAAAAGTGAAAAATAACTTTAATTTCGGAAGTCGGTGGCAAAAAACGAAAATTAAAAAGCAAAGACACCGACTTCCGAAATTAAAGTTATTTTTCACTTTTTTAGTGTTTTTTTTGAAGTCGGTTGTTTTTTTTTGTAAAAAGTTTTTATTTGCACAATGTACAGACGCCCGCACATCAAGCTACTACAATCTGTCAAATTTCTTTAATAGATTTTCAACTTTATCGCTAAAGCATTAAGGTTCAAGGTTGATTGGGAAAATCTGACCGTTTCGGGTAGCTTGACCTGCTGGCGTCTGTACAGAGGGCTACACATCAAGTCCAGTTTATGCTGATCTCACATTACTTTATAATGTTTACGTACAATGCGGAGTCACCTTAACCTGGAAATGTATAGCTTGATGTGTAGCCGTGTGTACACACAGTTACAGGCTATGACTTAAGTGTAAATGGCGCAGAAAGTATTTAATTATAATTACACAATTAAATTATAACTTATACATAGATACGTTATACTTAAAGTTAACATTATTGCAAATAGACTAGATAATATCGCAACATTCATTAATACCGAAAAACCGAAAGGGCAAAAGGTTCGAAAGGTTATGGAGTGGTGACGGCGTACCAGAAGACGTAGCGTTGGAAAGCCCCAAAAGGTGGACCGATGACCTGGTGAAGGCCGCGGGGATGCGCTGGATGCGAGAAGCACAGAACCAGTCGAAGTGGCGGTGCTTGGGGGAGGCCTATGTCCAGCAGTGGACGTCTTTCGGCTGATATGATGATGATGATTCATTATAACAACTCTTCATTTTGTATATTAATTAAAATCGGTGCAATTCTGAAGGTCATTTGTAAAAAAAAGGTCAATAAAATTATGTTATACAAATGCTATAATCAATCCCCAAAAACTGACTTCCTGGTAACTTCTAACCCTCCATTTAATACTAAAACCAGACAAAAAATATATTGGTCCAAAAACAGGGAGTGTTACATTTGAACCATCTGTGCTATGATTTATAAGGTCTGTTTTGTGCGAAATACGTTGCGTTGAGCCGATAAATCAGCTGAGTCGCGAAGTCGAGACGTATACTGTCGTAAATAAAGAAATCTTTTACATTTTCGTGTTAAATATCTTTGTGTTTTGACGCGAGTGTGCGGATTTCGATTGTGAAGGTGACGTGTCGTTCGGAGTTTGATCGGTTGTAGAAAAATGTGAGCATTGGATTTTTGTGTGATACAGCTTGTTACTACGTAAAACATGTTTTTATTTAGTCATACTAACATATTTTATGTAGTAGCTTTTAAAGACGTTTGGTCGTTGTGGATTCTACAGGGTGGCAATTTTGTGACCTGCACCCCTTAAGGAGGTGATTCTAGCTGTCATACTAAATACGTTGGTAGACAAGCAGGTTTTTTTTTTTAATTTTGATGTGGAAATGAATTCTTATTTTTCCTTTTATTCCTTTATTTAAAATATAGTCCAGGAAAATAAGTCTTTGGGCAAGTATCTCGGAATGAGAGATAGTCAGCTATAAACTTGTATAAACCTTTATTTTGACACCCTAAAACTTGTTTCAAAACCTATTTATCGTAGGGTGTCCGCGTCAATAGATATTCCAAGGTCAAAGGTCAATAAAACGATTTTTTACACATTTATTGCAAATATCTCGTTTCCTATCGGTTTTTTGCTATTTGTATGTTTGCAAATATTGTTGAAGATTAAATTTTCAACAACTTTTGTGTAAATTTTTTTTTTATATCTTGAACCATTTTCGAGGGCAGAGCGCGCGCAGTGTTTAACTATTCAGAGTAAGTTTTAGGGTGTCCAAATAAAGGTTTATACAAGTTTATAGCTGACTATCTCTCATTCCGAGGTGAAACCCTAATTTTCTTGGACTAATAGTAATTTTTTTTTTTTAACTATGTTGTTATGTAGCGTCGGTAGGTAGGGTCGGCAATTATGTAGGTAGGTAGGATAGATAGGTATGTAAGTGCGCCGTACATAAGTACTTAGTGCCAGGTAAAGCTAGTATGTACTATAATATAAAGATAAAGTGAGTTTGTATGTAGGAGGTAATCTTCGAAACTACTGATCCGATTCCGAAAATTCATTCACTAATGGGAAGCTACCGTATAATCAAGTATCATAAGGTATATTTTATGTTAAAACAAAAAAAAATCACGTGGACGAAGTCGCGGGCAGAAACTAGTAGGTACCTTTAGGAGTATGAGGAACAGGGTGTAAAGTTCACTCATCCACCATAGAAAAGGGAGGATCCTCCGACCAGGAGTTGACCTGGCGGGCAACTGCCCAATGATTGATATTGGATTCTTGTATAAACATGTCCACTGCACGGTAAACTTTAATTGCGAGATGCAGGATTTATGTCATCATCATCATCAGCCTATAGCAGTCCACTGCTGGACATAGGCCTCTCCAATTGCACGCCATTCAGCTCGATTCTCGGCAGCTCTCATCCAGTTGCTACCAGCCACCCTGCGAAGATCGTCGCTCCACCTAGCCTGAGGGCGTCCTACCTTACGTTTTCCGATTCGCGGTCTCCACTCAAGAACACGTCTACCCCAGCGGTCATCGGTTCTACGGCTAATATGGCCGGCCCATTGCCACTTAAGCTTGCTTATTCTGTGAGCTATGTCGACAACTTTGGTTCTCTGCCGGATTACCTCATTCCGGATTCTATCTCTCAGAGATACTCCAAGCATAGCACGTTCCATAGCTCGCTGAGCGACCTTGAATTTATGGACCAGCCGTACCGTGAGTGTCCACGTTTCGGCTCCATAGGTCATCACAGGCAGGACGCACTGATTGAAGACTTTAGTCTTTAGGCTCTGCGGGATACGCGACGAGAAGACTCGACGGAGCTTCCCAAAAGCTGCCCAGCCCAGCTGAATTCTTCTGTTAGCCTCCTTCTCAAAGTTGTTCGTACCAAACTGCAGAGTTTGACCGAGGTAAACGTATTCACGAACAACTTCGAGAGCATCGCCATTAACAGCAATCGGTCCCGGACTAACGTGGTCGTTGACCATAACTTGGGTTTTGTCCAAGTTCATCCGGAGACCAATGCGTACAGAAGAATCAACCAGGCCGTCCAGCATCTGCTGTAAGTCATGCAGCGACTCAGCCATTATGACGATGTCATCTGCAAATCTCAAGTGTGAGATGTACTCGCCGTTGATGTTAATGCCGCGTCCTTCCCAGTTCAGCGTCTTAAACACATCCTCTATCAGGATTTATGTGACGTAAGGATTTTTGTGTGACGTTAGTCTTTGATGCGTAGTTTGCATGTGGCGATGTAGATACCGCCAAATTAATACCTATCACATAAAAGTCTCCTGCCATATTTGCATGCGCTCTAATAAACTCGAAAACTCTCCCTTTCACGACATCCAAAACATTATCATTCAACACATGTAGCAGGAATTAAGTCAACGAAATGGATTACATTGGATAACAAGTTGCAAGAATCAAGAGGGGAGTCTGTGTATATTGCATGCAGGTGATAAGCTAGGGTATTTGACGTCTGTCCCCCTGGATAAAGGGTCCCCCTTCTCCCCTGGGTGTTGTTGTAATAAGAGTACGTCTTCTGCTGTAATTAGTAAATGGATTAATGGCAGATAGGGTTCTTATTAACAAACCAGTTTAATTAGTAGGTGGAAATCTCAGTCCTGTTTATAAATGTAAATAAACCGTTTTAAACCAAAATCCGTGGTTTAAAAACCGCGTTAAACAAATATAAATAACGGTTTAAAAACCACGGATTTTGGTTTAAAACGGTTTATTTACATCTATAGTCTTCAACCATTGTAATCTTTACGTACTAAAATTTCATTAGATTTAGATTTTTTGGAGTTGTGAACATACTCACACACATATGCATAAAATCACGCCTTTTTCATGGGGTAGGCAGGAACTACAGAGCGCCACCTGTCAAGGTCGTTACATACTGCTTTCGGAGATGTGAAATCGTTTTCTATTGACAAAAAAGTACTGATAATATAGTTTTTAAGAATTTTTGTCCGTTTGTCTGGATGTATGTTCCGGATTGGCGCAAAAACAGCACCCCGCGGTTTCACCCTCGCAAGTCTCGATCCCGTGGGAATATCCGGATAACAGTATCCTATGTCCTATTCCAGGTCATGGTTTACCCATCATCCAAATCCCTTCAGTCGTTTTAGCGTGAAAGCGTAACAAATAAACAAACTCATTTTCGCATTTATAATATTAGTTAGGATAACATAGAGGATGAACATAAAAAACACTATTAGAAATAAGAAAAAAAAAAATCTGGTAAAACGAATTTTGATGACAAAATTGGCTTATAAAGAAATTATGAAGAAATAAAAATCTAACTCGATTGAAATACTTTTCCGACACTTATTTATTTGCAAAAGTTCCACAATCCTGTGAATTTCCAATATCATTTTCGCCCAAAGCCAATTCCGGCACACAGCCTAGAATAGCCAGTGTGTAAATGCAAGAAATTATAATAATAAATTAGGGTGTTGTTACAAGAAAGTTGTTAATGGATTATACTGTGGTCACAAACGGCGGCTACGCCACACAACTTTGCCTGGACGTAAGAAACTTTGCCATTTAATTTTCTTCTACATGCTTACTTGGGTCTTGTGTATAGTTTTGTTTGGAAGAAAGTGTTGTTAGTTTGTTTTTCTTTTTATGCTGATTTGGGTGTTTGGGATAAAGATATTATTATGTAGAACAAATTGCTTGTTTGGTGTAGTTACAATATTATAATGATTAAGGATGTGAATTAAGGCAGATAATAATGATCTTCTGCCTAGGGTTCGCATCACAATAATTTTGCAGGATATGCGATGAGCAGGGCATGTTAAAGTTAAAAGTATTTGCGCTCAAGGTCGTAATCGCATAGCCCTTCAGTGTTTGTCTAATATTAAGGTATCTACATCGCCACATGCGAACTACGCATCAAAGAACTGACGTCACACAAAAATCATGACGTCACATAAATCCTGCATCGCGCAATTGAAGTTTACCGTACAATGGACATAAATACAAGAACCCGACATCAATCGTTGGGCAATTGCCCGCCAGACACGACAACCGTCTGGTCGGAGGATCCTCCGTTTTCTATGGGGGATGAGTGAACTTTACACCCTGTTCCTCATACCCCTAAAATTTTAAGAAGTTTTGGCTCTTTAAGTTAAAGAAAATGCTTCTTCTTTTCTTTTCGGGTTTAAAAACGGGGGTAGCTACAGAAATAAATTAAATACTGTTATTGATCGCATTCCGTTTTATTAGTGAATTCGCCATTAATCATCTGGGCTAATCACCAATAAAACAGAACGCGATTAGCACATCAAGAGCTGTCAGTCTCAATGTGCCACAACAATGATTACACTGACAGATCTTGAATGCAGTTAAGGTTCAGTTTCGTTGCAGAATGCATCTTTGATCAAATTATCAACTGTAATTTTTGAGGACCTGCAAAACCTAGCCAAAGGCATTAAAATCTGAAAACTAATCTTGTACTCCCCATTTTCTCTACACAACATAATTTTCTATTCCTTGCAAAGCCTTTCCAGGCTATAAATAGCCTCTGCCATAGAGAGGAGCAATTGACGGACCCTTGCTGGACCCTCCCTGTAAACAACTCGTTAATAATTGCTCTTAACCCTTCCTATGTTTTATTCATATTGCCCTGTAAACCGAACTAGCATAATGAAAAGGGACAAGTTCGCATCATACAGGAGTTTTGTTACACCGTTGTGTTATAAAATAGTGGAAGAGATGTTCAAACGAAGATTTTAATAAGTCATTTGTGCAGTGTATGAAGACGGAACTACGACGGGGTAATAATCCCCTAACACACATAATGCTATTATAAATGCGAAAGTCAGTTTATTTGTTTCGCTTTCACGCTATAACGGCTGAACGGATTTTGATGAAATTTGGCACAGGAGTAGACCATGACCTGGAATAGGACATAAGATAATTTTTATCCTGATATTCCCACGGGATCGATGCTTACGCGGGTGAAACCGCGGGGCGCAGTTAGTAATGACAATTATTGATCCCAATGGGTTTCATTTTGACAGTTCGTCCACGTTCATTGCTTTTACGTTGTTGAACAGACAAATTTTTCAAACCTTGTTCCGAGTAGAGTTCCAAAACGGACTTCTTAGTTTCTACTGCAATAGAATAATATTATGGATGTGAATTATGGCAGAAAATTATGATATTCTGCCTTTTTTGTTTGGTTGGAAATTATCATATAACTTCTTCCGCTCTGGGCGGAGCGGGAGGGTGGGTATGTCAGACTCTTACTGACTAAAACCCGTGTTCCTTTAGTTGCCTGTGTGTTGCCAGGGGCCACAGTTTCGGACTTTCACAATCATTTTGCAGGGTAAGCGATAAGCAGGGCATTTCAAAGTTTTAAATCGCGCGCACAAGGTATTCAATCGGTATTAAATTGGTCTTTTAAAGGAGTAAACTTGTAAATGATAAATGTTTTTTTTTTTTAATCCTATCTGAGTTCTCTGCGATGAAATGCCGAAACAAACTCAGAGGTCTCTGAAATGCTCTTTTAAAGAAAGAACCACACAAATTACCTACAGATTGTCAAAGTCAAAGTCAAATAATTTATTTCAAATAGGCACATACAAGGCACTTTTGAACGTCAAAAAAACAAAGAAATAGAACTGATTCTAGTTGCCCCTTCCAAAAGGTAGTTTTCGTATGGAGAAGAATGGGTAGAAACTCCATCGTTACTCTTTTAAAAAATGTTTTACAATATTTTGTATACATCAATTACATATTATATGTGAAGACGATTGAGTGGATCTGTCCAGTCCAGTCACGCATTGCGTCTCAATTCAGAACCTAAGGAGCACATCTATTTGACGGACAATACCAAAGAAAGGACATTTGGTTAGGCGGCATAAATTACTCAAAGTGCCCGACCATGATAAAAACTAACAGAGGGAAAAACAAAGAAAATCAAAAAGCTAGTGGTGGTGTTCACCAGTACAGTGTGACAAACATCCACACCCAAACTTATTAAGACGGTATCGAGCATTACGTTTGATATCTTGCTCACACTGTTCCAAGAGAACATTGTGCACAAAGTTTGAAACAACGTTTACAGCTCCGTCTTGTCCATTAATATTGTTATATTTACTGTATGTTGTTAGTTCGAGGAGGGTCTAATAGCTTTACAATGTTCACGTTACCAACAAATTGATTAATTTGTTCTTAGTTTGTTTATCATTTTGGATATTAGGGATAATCATTGTAATAGTTATGTGGATTCGTTCTGGTTTATCAAAGAGTCTGGTTTTTGACGTAATGGATCGTTAAAACAGCATTATTTGACGGATCAATCCGTCAAACAATGCTGTTTTAACGATCCATGTAGCCTCATTGTCACAAGATTCTTAGGCGCCATCTCCATGAGCGAGAGAATTGTGGCGATAGAGTAATTGCGCTGCAAAATATTTCATTCAATTATATTGAACGTCTTCTCAAGATTTTTTAACTTTTTTCGTTCGCTCGTTTGTGGAGCTCGAGGCTAAATAATAACAGCCGCACGGGTTGATCCATCAGGTTAAGCTACGCTTGACGGGGTTGGTCCGTCGATGGGTGAAAATCTTTACATACCGTGTCTCGGAAAGCAGTTAAGCCGTTGGCCCCGGCTGTCATTCGTGGATCTTTGACAGTCGTTACGGTTCGTCAGAAGCCCGAAAGTCTGACAAACAGTCTTGCCAATGGGTATCGTATTACCCAGTTACCTACTGTGTTGTGGAGGTCTGATAGGCAGTCGCTCCATGTAAAATACTGGTATTCAGCTGCAGCCGGTAAGACTGGAAGCCGACCCCAACATAGTTGGGAAAAGGCTAGGCAGATGAGATGTTTGAATTATTTAAAAAAATCATGCCAGAATTGAATGTGCTTATTGCATGTGCTGTTTACCAGTTTTGAACGGCAACTGACAAACCCTTATCGTGCAATAAATGTAAGTGTTGTTGAGACGGTGCCAGTCAATTTTCGTTTCAATTTTATGGTATTCCACATGCCACAGGGCATGAACTTGCACGTATAAATGGAGCTTTCGAATCGTATTTCGTAACAATTATTGTGTTGTTATTTGTTTTTCTAAATGCTGGCATACGAGTTTAATTTCACCTATTCCTAACCCTTTGCCGTGTCCCAAAGGTCGCAGGACCCATAGGGTGACCACGTAATGAGAATTCTTGGTGGGTTCCCTACATTCGTTCCCTTAATGACTGCACATTTGTTCTTTGAAATAAAACGTAAGGTTTTGTTTTAATTCCCTCTTCAATGTGTACCTATTGTGTTTATGACTTTTTAGGGTTGATATAAATATAAAATAGGTTGGTACATAATAATATATTTATTAAAGGTTGTTATAGGAGAGTTTGTAAAGAGGCTGTGTGTTTTGTGACACTATATCCAAAAAAAAATTGTATCCAGTAAGTTTTCAAGGAGTTGATGAAGTTCGGAGATCAATCGCATCATAATTGTGTTTGTAAACGATGCTAGGTTCAAAACCTTGGAAAATCTCTACCTTGAGATTCAGAATGAGGTCACCATTGAGTTTGACATTAAGAGGAAATGGGTGGGTCTTTTTCTCCATACAAAAAGTCATAATTCGAGGTTCGGCTCTTGTCTATTTCCTCCTCCAATATTGGACCAATTTGAAAGATATTTTATAAATTGAATAAGAACTGACTTTTTGTATGGAGAAAAAGATCCACCCTACTTCCTCTTAACAATGAAGTTTCTACCTATCTATGTATCCTAACGGATTTTTAGAATCCTAAGGTATTCCTGTAATTTTAGTTCCCCTTTGTATGTCCAGTAGCAGTATTTATGCCTGAAATCCAACACACAATACAAGGCTACAACATGCCTGGCCTAAATTTCAGACAACTGTCTAAGGACCATCGACCGCTTTGAAACATTCCAATTGATTCCTCCACAGCGTTGTGTTTCTACGATTTCAATCATATTCTAAACACACCTACATCTCCCCTTTGTGTCATTTGCCATTCAAATTTCGCCTCTAGGGCTTAAGATATAAGAGCTACATGTGTTGCAAGTGAGCCATCTATTCCTCTGGTACATTTTCAATGCTCACTAATCTGCATGTCCCTTTGTGAGTTCCCAGTGCTTTGTGCGAAAGATTTCTTGGAATGTGTCAAACAGGACTCGATTGAGATCTAGGTCGTATTCAGTTTTCTTCTTAGAAACTAAGATACTACCGAAAAATATCTACTTATCGTCTAAAATAGACTACTAAAAAGAAAATGTTTTAGTCGGACCTTTTTCCCAGAATTTCTTTTGGTGTTATTGGGTCTTTCCATCAAGAATTTCTCAGTAGCAGCCCGGAGTCTGGATTTGTGTCCGGTTCGAAATCAAAAATCAAAATATTTTATTTCACATAAACCTACTTGGGCGCTTATGAAACGTCAGAAGCTAGGTGCACGGTTCCAATTGGTCGTTTCCTATGGAGAAGAGCCGGCAAGAAACTCCATGGTTACTCTTTTAAAAATAATTGGCTTTTACAATACTTTCAAATTACAGTGTTGGTAGGCATGGGAGGACAATGTAGGCCTTTCAACAAGTAAGTACCAGGTACTTAACAAAAATAGAAGATGTAAATAAATCTACAGTCCAATAAGCCTACAACGTTCTCACATTCACAAAATAGAAAATAATCTATCAAAAAGACTAATAATAATAAAATTCAAATTTAAATAAAAATAAAAACCTATTTAAACCAATTGACGTGATTGCTATTGCAACTATAACAAATTGAATAATTATAATCCTGTCCACAAAAGCCACTTCGTTGTTGGCAATAATGCTCGCTCCCTATTACAATATTTAATGGACATAAACATAACTGGCTAAATGTGGGTTTACTTTTATAGGTACACCTCTGCCTAATCCTTCCAGGATACAGGCGTGGTGTTATTTATTATGTTACTTATTACTTATCCTGCTGGCACTGGTCTAAGCTAGAAATCTAACACAGTTCTGTTTCCTACTAATGAACGGATTGGAACCATTTTCACGTGGCTGCATCTATTACCTATCGATGAATGTAGGTAGGCAGTTACTTGCACATATTCCAGAGGAAATTATGTTTAGTATAGTTTTTAACCAAATCTATACAAAACATACAAAATAAACTGTTCATATAGATGATTACAATGACCCCCTTATAGTTTTTCAATTACACCTTGTGTAATTGTGAATAACGATGTTTTTTCACCGGTTTTTGAAGCAAGTGATACTTATAATTATACAATAAACACACCAAAAAGTGTCGAATGTGTCAGTTTGACTTCACCCGGAGCAGACGTGCTATCAATTACATTAAAAGTTTTTTAAATCAGTGTACTCCAAAAGTAACTAATAGTACAGCTACAAATAGAACTCAAATTGTTATAACTGTGTGTTGTCAATTGCTACAGTTCGTCGCTGTGTTTACTAACAAGTGTGTGCACACCGCTGCGCTGGCGCACCCCGCGCTCGCCCTGCCTCACCGCTGCGAAACAAGGACCTAATTATTCATCTCGCTCGCACAGAGACTCCGCGTTCAGCATAACATACTTCACCCCCGCAAAAGAGTACGTACAATATTATTCTTTGACTCTTGTACACACAAATATTGTACGCACGGAGTGGAAAGTTCCGCGATATCATAATACACGACAACTTAATTATTAAAACTTGGAAGAAGGTACGCTCACTGCTTACCGCCTGCCGCTGTCAAGTAATTAAGTGTAAACACGATGAATGTACAAAGATCGCCACCATCTGCCAGCTCTAGCTCGCAACCCGACCTATCGAAGTTAAATGCACTCGAAGCCGAATCACAAATTACTTTTCGCTCCAGACGTAAAGAACGGCCGACGGACTGCGATTGTACTATTGAGATAAGACAGATTCATTCGGAGTTAAGCCGTATTGGATCGTTACTAGAAAAATATGTGGAATCTAATGAGCAGATCATAAAAAACATGCAGGAGAGTATTACAGAGGTCAAATCACAAATCTCTGAGTTAAAAGTATGTAACGAACAAACTCATCAGCTAATCCGCGAAAATACCACACAGATTAGCGAGATCAAATCTTCGACGTCTAACGTCGCTAAAGAACAAAATGAACTACGTCAAAGTGTACTAAAATTGGAAAAACAAATTTGTCAAGATGAACACAAAATCGTCACACTTGAATCAGACATCAGTGCCCTAAAACATTCATCCCCACTTCAACCCGTCACATCTAAAACAAACAACCAACTATATTCAAGCGAACAACTAATTAAGGAGGTAACGGATCGTAACTATCGGGAAAAAAATATCATTATAGTAGGAGTGCCAGAGACAACAACCACTAGCACAGGAGAAGGTTCATCTAGTGACGAAAAGAATGTCTGTGAAATCATTTCTCGGGTGTGCCAGGGCCTCCAGAAACCAACAAAGATTTTTCGAATAGGCAAACACACACCCGGAAAGAATCGCAGCATTAAAGCGTGTTTTACCTCATCGGACCCAGCAAAATATTTATTACGGAACAAGGATCGTCTGCCTCAAAACATAAAAATATTTTCAGACCAAACCCCGGCACAGCAGCAATACCTAAAGAGTTTGAAAGATGAATTATTACGACGTCAAAATGATGGTGAAGATCAGCTTACAATTAAATATATCCATGGGGTACCAACAATAATAAAACAGTCTCCAAAAAACTTCATTTAGTAAACGAAAATATAACTACCAGTATTAACTGCAACACGTATCAAGTACTCAATAACTACGATAATATTACTACTAGCAAATCTCGCCTAAGATTTTTATACCTGAATGCTAGAAGCATTAGAACAAAAGGAAAGCTGGACGAGTTGAAGTGCATTTTAAAATCATTACCAAAAACAGCACATGTAATTTTAATAACAGAAACCTGGATAAGGTCAGAAACCCAAGCCATAACATTACAAATAGATAACTATACGCATTATTATAACTACAGAAATGACTCAAGAGGAGGAGGAGTCTCGGCATATATTCACAACGACCTTAAACACAGTCTATCAGAATCTACGTATTCAGGAGGCAATAACTACTTATGGATATATCTGGAGAGGTATGCTTTTGAAGTAGGGGTAGTATACTACCCAGGTAATACCAACTACAGGGAATTCTTACAGGAATACGATTCACAGTTACAAAAAAGAAAAAGAGCAATTGTATTTGGTGATTTTAACGTTGATTTATTGGACAAAAACAACAAAGAAACAAAACAATATAAAGCTATAGTTAAAGAGGCCGGACACGTGCTTCTGAACAAAATAAGTAAAAAATACTGTACGAGAAAGTCTATTACAAAAAAAAGCATTATTGATCATATTAGCACTAATTTCAAAAACGACCACTTCCATATGGTAATACTTGAATCTTCTCTGTCAGACCATAACCAAATGTACCTAGAACTAAAAAAAGTCAAATCACCACCACGAATGAGATCTCAGTATGAGGCAATGGACTATACACAGTTATACAAACATACAGAATCAGCGGAATTTAACCATAACGAAGATTACCTGAAATGGGAAAATATTATAAAATTATGTGTAAAAAAAAGTAAAATAACTAAAACTAAAATTCTTAACCCTCCGCAAAAAGATTGGATCAATAAGGACATCATTGCAGAAATAAATCAAAGAAATGTAATGTGGACGGAACTTGAAAATGACCCTAATAACGAAGCTCTAAAGAAGCAATTTAGCAAAAAACGAGACTGTGTAGAAAAACTAATCCAAAGAACAAAAAATACTTACTACTATGATGCAATAACCAAATCTATTAAAAAACCCAAAAAAATGTGGAGTGTAATAAACTATTTAGCCAATAACAAAATCAAACAAAGTAGTACTCCCTCGCAGCTAGTTGTAGACTCTAAAATCACTACTAATCCGAATGACATTTGTAAAATTTTTAATAATTACTTTGCCACGATAGGACCACTTTTAGCAAAAGAAATACCTGCAACATTTCACGACAACTATTATCGCGCGTTACCAAAGTATCTTCCTCAAGAATCAGGTGCGCTGTCCAGTCTTAAACCATGTTCTGCCAAAGAAATATTACAAATAATAACAAACCTTGATCCAAATTGTAGCACAGGCATAGATGGAATAAACACTAAAGCAATAAAGTGCATTAAAAATCTTATTGTAAATAACTTATGTACATGTTTTAACAAACTATTAACCGACGGAAACTTTCCCGACACACTAAAGATAGCAAAGGTTACCCCTATTTACAAATCAGGAAGTCTTACAGATCCCGGAAATTATCGACCAATCTCAGTATTGCCAGTAATGTCAAAAATATTAGAAAAAGTTCTTCACAACCGATTACAAAATTACTTAAACTCTATTAATTTTATTACCGATCGCCAATATGGATTTAGACCAAAAAGCAATACTACCACTGCTACAATCGATCTCGTTACCAAAATTAAGCGAAATATAGACAATAAAAATATAGTCGTGGGTATCTTTGTCGATCTAAAAAAAGCATTTGACACCGTCTCTCACAAATTACTATTAAAAAAGCTAGAATCCATTAACATCACTGGAAGTGCACTAGAAATGTTCAAATCCTACTTAACCAACCGCTCACAAATAGTTAAACTAGGTAATCATGATCAAAGTAACGCGCTACCAATAACATGCGGCGTTCCACAGGGATCCATTCTGGGTCCTCTGCTCTTTCTCATATATATTAACAACATCACCGAAATAAAGCTACATGGCCACCTTACCCTGTATGCTGATGACACATGTTTATTTTACTTTGCTTCTTCCATCCACGACATTATTACACTGGCCCAAGATGATTTAAATTCTCTATACACATGGTTTCAATTTAATCTGTTAACAATAAACATATCCAAAACTTGCTATGTAATATTTAAGGCAAAAAATAAAATCATTCCACCATTTGATCCACTTAAAATTAATGACGTACCACTGCAGCTAAAAACAAGCGAAAAATACCTCGGTCTGAGAATAGACAGTACTCTTTCGTGGAATGCCCAGATTGAATATATAAAAAACAAGCTCTCGACACTAGTAGGGACACTGCGCAACATAGTTCGATGTATTCCGCGAATTCTAAGATACACCATCTATAACTCACTAGTAAAGCCGCACCTACTATATCTGATTGAACTCTGGGGCAGTGCTACGAAAACAAAACTGTCAGAACTTCAACGATCGCAAAATAAATTAATAAAAATGCTTTTTAACTATCCCTATTTAACATCAACTTCAAAAATCTATAGTGACACAAAATTAATGAACATCAAGCAACTCTATATCTATAATACATGTATATTCATTAATAAAGTGCTTAACAAAAAAATACACACAAACATTATACTAACTCAATATCGACAAGTCAGCCAACGAAGCTCACGACGAGCGAGCCTAATAGTGCTACCTAAAACTAGAACCAATTATGGCAAAAAAATGGTTACTTTCGAAGGAGTGCAACTATATAATAAATTACCATCAAGTATTAGAAATGTACACTCACTCAATGCATTCAAAATTCAGCTCGGTCAGTATTTAACAGCAAGTAAAACACCCTCACAGAAATGAATGCGTTGGGTGGGTCGTGTTTGTGAAACTGTACATGGAGGTGAAGTCAAACCTTTTTAAATTGTTAACATTAATTTATTGTTCTCAAGTAAGTGACATTTGTGTATGTTTTAATTGAGAATAAAGATTCTTTAAACCTAAAAAGTCAGAGACGCGTACCTTGGGTTTGAACTCGAGACCTAGTACTTGGCTCCAACGACGGTAACACCACTAAAGTCGAATTACTAATTCACTGGAGTAAAATGACAGGTGCTAGCTGTCACTTATAAAATATTTTATGGGAATATTGTGTTCTAGATTGTACACATTAATATTAAACTTAACTTACTTATATTAAACTAACTTGTTCGTTAATTCAACGTTTGTGATACTAATATTACAATATAAATAGGACCTTAAAGTTACTAGGTGACAGCTAGCACCCGTCATTTTACTCCAGTGAATTAATAATTCGACTTTAGGCTATCACTGCTAGCGTTAAACGTATCTGAGGCTCTAAACAAAGTGACATTCTATCAGCGATAACGATGATGGAAAAGGAAGAAATGTATGGGACTGACATAAGCTATCGAAAAGCTTATGTCAATCCTGTTGAAAGTCGTAGAAATACGAAACGCTTTCGAAGCGATTGTCACATGTCTAGACCCTCTGGTGTTCCACTACACCGCGGATCAAGTTGCATCGCTGTATGCACTCCACCTTATACCAAAGTAAGGTCACTTGCAATCTAATCGCCCACCGTCCAAGGTACGCTACAATAACCACCATACACACAAAGACGACACAAAGGGCTAATTTCTTCAGCCTTAAACAAATTACAACAATAGGGACAGGTCTGCTCAATCAGTGCGGATGTAATTAGTCCTCAAACAAAGGAGTACTGTGTGTGTGGCATAACGTGTGGCTTATTACCCGGTATGAAGTTTTGATTGCTTTTTGGACATGTCGGACCATGTTACTTTATTGGCTGGAAAAATAACTAGGCTTATTTTTGGCTGTTTGGGGTTAAAATTTGATTTTGGACGTCTGGGTGAGTGTTTTGTTTGTCGGTAGGACAGTTCTTACATGTTTCGTTTTTAATGAAAGTACGGCGGGGTTGTCTGTAACTCTGTTTGTTCCGGTTAATCTACGAAATGGCTCGATCGATTTTGACGGGACTTTGAATGGCAGATAGCTGATTTAAACAATTAGGGTCCACGTGGGCGTGGGCGGTACTAATTCGTCAACTCGTCCTACATGCCTACGGCCCATTTAGGACGTTCTTTTGATTTTCTGCAAGTTATCTTAAATGGGCCGTAGGCATACAGAACGAGTTGACGAATTGCTCAGCCAGCAGCTAGTAATACCTATTTTTAGTGGCATGAAGTGTACAAACAAAAGACAATACACAAAAGCAA
This sequence comes from Lithophane socia, assembly GCA_947522985.1. NCBI lineage: Eukaryota > Metazoa > Arthropoda > Insecta > Lepidoptera > Noctuidae > Lithophane > Lithophane socia. The sequence continues at coordinate 12,735,480 of OX383270.1, read as the reverse complement.
AATAAAATGTGCTTGCTCTGAAATCAATACTGCACCTTATCTTATAGCTATAAGATTGATTATTGACCGAGCGGGCGAACCATCTATGGTTCCTGTGTCAGTTTGCTGGTACTACTCTAGGTCGTATTTTACAACCAATCTGGGGGCCAAGGCTACTAATTCACAAACGTGTCAATATATGTCAAAAACTCATCATTGCAAGACCATTGACACGTTTGTAAATTGGTAGACTTGGCCCCCTGGACGAAACTTGGTATGCAGGTTTTACGACTTTAAAGATTTTATTTTAATTTTTTTGGACTTGGTACCTACTTCCTACAAAAAGGGGGCTACTGGACATCTCCGCCTTATGATATCCGATTTCGATGGTTCTTTGCTTACTTGAAAGTTTGTGCTTGCGAGGTTAGTCAAATAAAATTTTGGTGAAGATCTGATGAGCATATTCGGCTTGATGAGGAGAATAGGTCCTCAAAATACAGTAAATTGCTCACTTTTAGATTTCTACTAGCGGAATCGGCCCTTTAACTACTAGGTAGGTATTGATGGAGCACCTGGGATCACCTTCTCATTACAAAAAAGAGCAGGAAAAAAAACAAAACAAAAACGAAAAAAAAAATTGTTGCAAAAAAGTACAAACTTTTTTGCAACAATTTTTAAATTTGCTCTTTTGGTCTACTGTAAACTCAAACTCAAACTCACAGCATTTATTTCAAATAAACCAATTACAGGTGCTTTTGAACTGTCAAGGGGTCGGTCAGTCAAAAAGATGAAGCTAGTTGCCCATTCCAAAGCGTAGTAGGTTCCTATGGAAAAGAACGGGCAAGAAACTCCACGGCAACTACATCAAATACATAGAAATAGAACTGATTCTATCAGTTCTATTTCTATGTATTTGACGTTCAAAAGTGTCTTTAATGTGCCTACTTGAAAAAAAATATTCAACTTTGACACGGACACTCTTTTAAATCAAAATATTGTTACAATATTATTGGTTACATCTCTGTAACTGTTCGCAGAACTACTTACTAGTTTGTTTAGTAGGTAGGTAATGCCCATAATAATGGAGACGTTCCTTACTACGTACGCTTACTGATTGCGTGGCCTAATTACCTAATGACGTCAGAGCTATGTGTAGGTAATGTGTAACTCCTACTTATTGGTGTCGAGGACTTTTAGGATAAACAGGAAAATATAATTATTGAAAACACATTAATAATGTCTTACGAAATAATGAGGTAAAATTGATTGTTTTTATGTTTGTAGAAGTAATCTGTAGAAGAACGTGATCTGATTACGAAAATTATTTCATTGATCGAATGTCACACTGATAATAAGTGAAATAAAATGTTTAGTGTATTATTAATCAGAATAACTGTAATTATAAACCAAGGCGAAGAAAAAAACCGCACATGAACTTTTTTTTTCCCAAGTATCTACTTAATTTTTTTTTTTTTTTTTGTTCTTTCTGTTGCAATGCACGTTAAATTGCTTATTAGCCTATTAGGCTAGATTGTAATCCATTACTAAGAACATTTAGTTCTTGTTACTTTTCTTTTAATTTTTTTTCTTTTAATTTAATTTAGTACCTACTTACTTTATAGTAATATAAAGTAAGTAGGTACTAAATTAAATTATTTCCTGTGCGTGTCCCAAATAAAATATTTTTCTTTCTTTCTTTCTTTCTTACTAAAGGAATAAAAAAAAGTAGAAATGCATAATCTGTGAAAATATCAGCTGTCTTCCTATTCTGGTTTATGAGCTACAGTCCGCTGACAGACAGGCGGCCAGCAGAGATTAATAAGGTTCCGATTGGCACTCTTTGTTTACGGAACCCTAAAAATGAACTGATTGTCTGAGTCATCGGCATGCACTGACCAAAGGGTATATATATAAATATCCAGTACATTAATTGTTAGGCAAATTGATGGAGGCTACGTCAATTTGCAGTGTTATAGCCATTCTACACAACTATCAAAGAATGATATTTGTGATTTTGCTTGTGTTGTTTTTTTGCTGATTATTGTTATCACTTTTTATGCACGTGTTTCTGTGACGAATAAACCTATTTTTCTTTCTTTCTTTTCTTTTGATTTTAATGTGCGCACAATTTAAGTTGGCAGCTATTTGCTTATCTATTAATTATCCTGACTTTACATCAACACAATGTCAAAGTGTTAGTAGGTATATTTTTATAATCAAAGTTTCATATTTTTAGATAAATACAATAACGGTTTTTATAGATTTTACATACAATACATGGCCATAAGTCCTATTTTCGAACAAAGTCACGGGCAAAAAGCTAGTAGTTTATAATTGGGTAAAAACCAAATTTATTTTTCCTGTTTGCCTCATTAAGTACCTACCTAGTTTTATGTCGATACCTTGGTATATTGATTTTGTTGCGCTTAATTATATTATACACTGACCGTTTCAGAAGCGAACCCAGTCAGTTTGTAATATCGGAAAGTCTTCCTGAATGTGCTTTAAGCCAAGTGTTTCACAAATAATTCTACATTTAAAAAATAAAAGTAAATCAATAAATAAAAGTGAATCAATAAATAAAAGTGAATCAATAAATAAAAGTGAATCAATAAATAAAAGTGAATCAATAGATAAAAAAGAATCAATAAATAAAAGTGGATCAATAAATAAAAGTGAAACAATAAATAAAAGTGAATCAATAAATAAAAGTGAATCAATAAATAAAAGTGAATCAATAAATCTGTTGAAGTGAAAGCTATGCCTTACAACGACCATCTCAGCTCTTTTAATATTAATATAATACTAGATAACAATTGGGAATTAATAGCAAAAGTCAAAGAGGTTGTACAAATCACTATGTTGGTGCTGACACTAGTAACGTCGGTGTACGGAGTAACATCATGGTGCATAATAAAGAAGTTCCGTAATTATAGAAACTATGTGTTTCTAAATACAATTTTAGCAAACTTTGTTGAAATTGCAGTAACAAAAATCGTCAAACAGTATTATGGGACAGTCACTTTTGTGTATCCAATTTCTTATCTCACATCTGTAAAAAACCACTGGTTATTAGTTATATGTCATTTGTTTTATATGGATTTTGCGAAAGTATTTGATGGGTATATTCACAGAAGATATTTAAAAAGTACCTTGTTTGCTTGGGGAATGTCTTTTCTAACAACCATTATTTTGATTTCTTATGTTGAATATTTACTTAATGAGAAAATGTATGGAACCGTTAATTTAGTCCCACTCTTCGACAGGGGCAGTTCAATTTTAGCTTTGATAGGGAATTGTTGCTTATTCATCATAATTGTACATTCAGTTTGTCGTAGTTTCAACTCGAGCACAAATACAACTACTAACATCTGGCGTCGCTTGTACATCGCCACTTTGATATTTATATTGAGTGACATCATTATGATGTCTGAATTTGTTTTAAGTTTATTTAATATAGTTTATTCGACCACAATAATTAGTATTTTAGATATTGTTTTATTAAACTTTAATGCATTTGTATTATCTGTTTTTTTTATCGTTGTAAAGAGTAACCGAGATCTTTGGTATGAATTTTATGTACATAAATTTAAGCAAAGGTTGTTATCAGCAAGGCATAGGACTAACGATATTAACATGCATGAAATAAATAATTGTAATCCTGCTGATTGCCGACCGGCAGTTCTTGATGTATAATTGTTAAAAATATCTTATAGCTGTGTTAAATTATTAGCGATTACCTTACACTTTTAGAAAATGCGTTGTGTGTAGTAATAATTGTTTTTTTTTTCCAAAACTGTACGTTAATTAATGTTTATAAATTAGTTTTAATTTTAAAGGGAACTAAAGATATATCTCAAACCCAAAAAATAAATAAAAATAAAAGGTGGTTGATGAACAAATCTAGCCAATGTTTTTTTAGATGGAAATATTATAAGTACATTAATATTTTGGTGACTTAGCACCAAAATATTACATATCCGGAGTTTAATAAATACCTATACATTGTATTTTAAGCATAACATTTTCAGTCTACCACCTTATACAACTTTTATACATAAATAATTATAATTGTTTTTTTTTATTATTACCTACATAATTTGGGTTTAGTAATTAACGTCACCTACTGTACTGTCTATATCAACTTATTGTTAAATTATCTTAGAAATAGAACAGATTTAGGTACAAACTTAAAAGGTATTTTTATTTTATTTAATAATTCATAACCTTCCTATTTCGTATCAGGTATTCATGAGAAGAATGAAGTTACGATCTGTCAGTACATAAATATGTAGTTTGGTCAGTGAAATCTATTGTTAGGCAAATTGACGTCGGGTGTCATAATCAGCCTATAATGTTCCCACTGCTGGGACACAGGCCTCCTCTTGGTGAGAGGGAGTGGGCCGTAGTGCGGGTTGGTACACCCACCAACCCGCACTAGGCCCGCGTGGTGGATTACGGCGTGACACCTCACATGACTTCAATTTTTTTTAAATCTAGTACATGTCGGTTTCCACACGATGTTTTTCTTGACCGTTTTGAGAGCAGTGGTGATGAAATAATTTACACAAAGTAAAGTACAGTCACGGACTTTAATTGATGAGCCACCTTCAAACTTTTCAATTTTGCAGTTTCATACATTCACGAGATTACACGATTAAACACGAACTCAAATCGCAAGCTCGTAAACAAGATGACAAATAAATTACTTTTAATCGGAAATATCCATAGAGGTTGACTAATAAGTTCTCAATGATAAAAATAAATACAATGTTGCATTAAGTTTATCCAATCTATTTGATACCGACCTCCTTTGAATCATAGCTTATTAACTCGATAATTATGAAAACATAACTGAAGACAGTGACAGTTGAAATATCAAGATGACAAATAAATTACTTTTAGTCGGAAATATCCATAGAGGTTGACTAATAAGAATGATGAAAACATAACTGAAGACAGTGACAGTTGAAATATATCAAGATGACAAATAAATTACTTTGAATCGGAAATAGTCTTATCCATAGAGGTTGACTAATAAGTTCTTAATGATAAAATAAATACAATGTTGCATTAAGTTTATCCAATCTATTTGATACTGACCTCCTTTGAATCATAGCTCATTAACTCAATAATTCTTAAAACTTAACTGAAGACAGTGACAGTTGAAATATCGATGTCAGAGAATTTCTCCGTACGCTAACGTTACTATCGCAACAGTAACCTAGCAACAATTATTTATCATTGTTAGGTTACTGTTGCAAGACCTGCAATTGGTTGACTTTGAGTAGTCACTCTGATGTCAAGGTCTCAGGTTAGCCAACCGATATGAAATACAATTTTCTTCTTCTAATACGAAGACATAATATGACTTTGCGTGTCGGGAACCGAATAAACCCGATTTGCATTACACGGCTAAAATACGAACAGTGCCAGGTGGCTCATCAATTAAAGTCCGTGACTGTACCTGCCTCGGTTCAAGCCGACGACTCATAAGTCGCGGCCGCTTTCACTGGGCCATCACTGCTCATGTATGACTTCAGGTGTAAAGCTTCACAATTAATTTCCCTGATGTTACCGTCGTGAATTTTAACTTTATTTCATAGAGAAAGACATACCAAATAAAAAATCAAGTCATAGCGCTGCGGACAAAACACTGAAGCATGCCAAAACTACATTTACGATATAATTACAATCAAACTACACCTCTCTATACTCGCGACAATCTAAGAAGTCCGATTTGACCGCTATAAAAATACTTTGTGTAGCGATGGAAAAAAAAATGGTTTCATATAAACTGATTCTCAACACATATCGATTGATTATACTTGGAGACTTTGTAATTGAAGACTTAAATACATTGCTTAAAACTGATTCTCAAGGCTTAACGTTTTATTACATGTACGAGAACGAAACGTCAAATCAGACTTCTTATAATGTCGCGAGTGTAAGTGCGCACAGTCATGTTTACGAAACCAGTGTCATGTTACTGCAAAGGTGCAAAGTGCTATTTTCTGACTTACACGCGGACAAAGTCGCGGGCAGAAGTTTATTGTTTATAATTTACTTGGTACTTCATTAATCACCGTATTCATTTTCCTGTTTGTCACAATACTTGTACTATTGCGACGCGTTAGTTTTTTCAGTTCCATTGACTATTTAGGAAGCAACAGTAGTCAGTTTGTAGTGCCTGGAAGTATCTACTTAACTATTTAAATTTTTTTTTAGAAATAATTTTATATTTTGAAAATAAAAGTGAATCAACCGAACCTGTTGAAGTGAAATTCGCTATGTCTGACAACGATACTAGCATATATGATGCAGATAGTGATGATATCCAGTGGAAATTAATATTTAAATTCGAAGAGATTGTAAAAATCTGTCAGTTGGTGGTGACATTACTAACGTCGGTGTACGGAGTAACATCATGGTGCATTATAAAGAAGTTCCGTAATTATAGAAACTATGTGTTTTTAAATGCAATTATAGCAAACTTTCTTCTAAACTTCTCAACAATAATGCTACCATATAGTCATAATGAATGGGGTCAAACGTTTTTTACATGTCTATTTGCTTATTTAATATCTGTGAAGGACCACTGGTTGTTAGTTATATGTCATTTGTTTTATGTAGATTTTGTGAAAGTATTTGATGGGCATGTTCAAAGAAGATATTTAAAAAGTACCCTGTTTGCGTGGGGAGTGTCGTTTGTAACTACAACCATTTTAATCTCAATATTTTATTATTCCCCTCATTTAGTAACGATACTATTGAATATGCTGTTCAAAAGTTCCGTTAATTTTTTTCCAATCTTCAAAAGGGGCAGTTCAATTTTAGCGTTGATAGTCAACTGTTCTTTATACATCATAATTGTACAATCACTTTGTCGCAGTTTCAATACGAGCACAAATACAGCTATTAACATCTGGCGTCGCTTGTACATCGCCACTTTGATATTTATATTGACCGACGTCATTATGTTGTCAGAATTTGCTTTAAGTATATTTGATATGGTTTATGCTACCATAATTATGGTGATTTTAGATATTATTTTAATGAACTTTAATGCATTTGTATTATCTGTTTTTTTTATCGTTGTGAAGAGCAACCGAGAACTTTGGTATGAATTTTATGTAAATAAATTTAGACAAAGGTTATTAACAAGGAATAGGACTCACGACATCAATATGCATGAAATAAATAATTGTAATCCTGCTGATTGCCCACCGGCAGTTCTTGATGTATAATTGTTAAAAATAATTAGTTAAAGTTTGTTAATGTATAATTTCATTCAAGTAACCAATGGTTTTTTTTATGATAATATACATGGAATACTAAAGGCCAATGCATACAGGTGGACTGCGGGGGATGGCATTGAGGAGGATAATTATATGCCACCGGCCAGCGTACACTGATGATTTGCGATGCCGCCAATGGCCACCGTCGCACTGTATTGTAAATGCGGAGTGCACCCCCGCTTGCACTGCCACTCCCCGGCGATCGTATGGTAGAGGACTCCGGCGCATATCGTCACATGCCTTTGCATCCCGCCACATGCCGAAGCAACCTGCTGCATGTCGTAGCATCCCGCCGCGGTATCTTCCAGTGCGCTCTTCAATACCGCAGAGAGTAATCGCCTTTGATGCTCCGTGGTTGGTCTATCAGGTTTGGAATCCTGTTACCACGTACGAATTTAAGATGGTACCCTGTCCCGCCGTCCGTCCGCTGATGTGCATTGGCCTTAAATCACCAAAATATTACATTAATAAAAATAAGACACACACAAAAATATTACATTAATATTTTTGTGTCTTATTTTATACTTACATTGTTTAAAAATATTAATTTATTAATTTTTATTTTTATACAAAGTGTCCTATATAAGAATAAAATAAAGCATACGTATAATTTTCAGTCTACCTGTTTTATATAACTCTTTTATATACGAAATTAGAATAGTATTTGTTTTATTAATCATTTATGTTATGTATGTAATTATTTATGTTGTAAGATCAAGCTCCTAAGTCAACGCAATAAAAAAATACGACCATTTTATGCGACATACATATTTTGATACTCGCAAATAAATCAAAATTGTAAGTAAGTACCTACCTATCTGTATTCTAGGTCATAAAAAAATCATGAAATTGGCAAGAACCAAGGTAAGAAACCAGCAAGAAACCAGCACAAGTAAAAGAAAGATTCCAAAAATCATTAATTTTGTAGTTTTATTACGTCCTTAAATTTGTTTTTTTTAATCTACGTTTTTCAATTGCAGAATAAGTGACGAAAATCGAGATGAGTGACGAATATGAGTATGGGAGAACATGTTTTTTTTAAATTTGTCTTTGGAATGAATCCATTCTAACGACGGAACCCTTAATTATGCGTGGTCCGACACACACTTGTTCGGTTTTTTGATAATTTTATCCTTATTACCAAATAAAAGAAATGATGAAATATCGTTGCGTACCAAAATACTGAATGCACACTATTTAATTATTCAGACGAAATGACATAATAAAGAAAATACTTGATTGACACTCCTATCTACACTCATATTATAAAGAGGAAAGATTTGTATTTTTGTGTGTATGTTTGTAATGAATAAACTCAAAAACTACGGCGCCGATTTCAAAAATTATTTTACCATTAGAAAGCTACATTCACCCTGAGTAAAATAGGCTGTAATTTATAAAGATTACACGCGGGCGAAGTCGCTGGCGGCAGCTAGTTTATAATAAAAAAGACCATAAATAATACCCATTAAATGAACACGAAATTTTCGCAATGTAGTACGCACACCACGTAGTACTAAAAACGCTTACCTATTTATTTCCGATTGAAAGTTTGAACCATTATAATATCAAACAACTGGACATTGGACTCGTGCATGTTCCAATTAGTACCACTGTGACAAAGGACACATGTCGAAGCCTTTGAGTGTCATTCGAATATTTTGTCATACCTTTAGTGATTTTTAGTTCTGATATTTTTTAGAGTTTATTTTTGTGCCAATGCAATGTGTGTTTGCGTAGTCAGGCCCTTTTTTAATAGAAATGGGTCTAAATTTATTTTCTATTTAAAATTTACATAAAATACATATATGTTTTTGTATGGTTTCGAAACTCTTGTTTAACACATGAAGAAAGTAAAATGGTTGACCAGTTCATTGCAAGTGCATTGTACGAACAAAGCTTTGGATAAAAATATATCGAAGTACCTAAACAAAAAAGTATGTATCAACACTACAACAAAGTAGGTACATTACCTACTAAAATAAAAATGGCCGAATCATGGACTGACAAAAAAATGTCTCACAATCTAACTTTTTCCATTTACGCAGTTGGAACAGCTTTAGGCGTTAGGTATTAAGATGTTTCACACTTATTTGTGGTACCACGCGATCATTTTTTTTTTTACTAAATTCTTCATTCAGTTTCCTTTTTTTTTTTTATTGGGTTTGGACGTGAGTTTGACGGTATTAATTAATATAATTTGGTCATGTCAATTATGGACACTATAATTTTGGAAAATTACTCCTGTCCTTTTTGAGTCATTTTCAAGGGGAAAGCCACTTATTTAAGATGTAGAATTTTTTTTTAAATTCCCCACGCGCGTCTGCCCTAAAAAATATTCCGCCCACAATTTAAAAGCTAAAGCTTGAGTCAGCTGACCAGTCATTAACACATGCTTCAAAATCCGAGTCCACAGCAAACACTTTACGAAATTCTAAATTGTCTAAAATTTCAAGACGCGCGACCTCGTGCTGTTCTTGTGAAGAATCTCTTAAATTCCCACTGAAACTCCTGAGTTGTCTGAGCGATGACGCTCTCACATATTTCGCTTTATGAAGTTTGTCTTGCTTTGAAATACTTAAAGCTTGTGGAACATTGCTTTTTAACGAGTTTTCTGATTTGCAGAAATACTTGTTGGTAGTGCTTACAGAGTGAGTGGTAGGAATGCGTCACTGATTATCTTTAGCAAATTAATGTCGTGTTCGTTAAGCATTTTCGATACTAAAATGAAGCTTGATAATTATAATCCTAGCTAAAAAGGCTCGCAATTAGAATTTTTAAATAATAATATGAACATTTAATTCAGACCACAGGGAATCCTTACAGTAGTGGTAGTTAAAATAACTTAAAACTAATGTTATTATCAAAATAATAATAAAAAAATAATGCTGTGATGCTTACTTTAGTTTAAAAATCACCGCCTTCCAATTTTTTAAACTCAAATTGGAACGTACCTAAGGGTCAGCTTAGACCGCAGCGTGAAGCGACGCGACGCTGCGCACACTTTTTAATAATTATCGAACTAATCTTCTTCACGAAAAGGTATAATTTCAGTGCGAGAGTTGACACGTCACGTCAAAGTACGCTGAGATGCGCGGGGCTGCGCAGCGCGTGTTCCGATGTGTAGTAAGTAAATTCGATATTGTATCGGATCATAAAAAGTGTGCATCGCTCCGCGTCTCGGTGTGAACAGACCCAAACGTTAAAAAAATAAACAAAACTTAATAAACTAAGCAACGGAAATTCACGCTGAAATGAAAAAAAAAAACTAGTCCTTATTTACCTACACATAAGGACAAGGACCACTACTGAAAACGCAGGTAAATTGAAAATGGAAGACAAATAAACGGGTCCCCAAATAAAGTAGAGCTTTTCATTTCGCTACAGTGAGAGTAGCTCGTAGATAAGCTAGGCTCTTGAAGTAAGAGGTACTTACAAAAGTTCCCATCAACTGGACATGAGGACTCGAGTCAGGGACTGAAGAATTAAGGATGCGACGTTGATGTTATAATATCCTAACTTTGAATTACACCTCTACAAGTAATATTTTTGTGTAAAAAAAAGAAGAAAATGATAATAAATTATTTATTTCCGTATTTATGAGACACGTCCAAGTTTTGTTCTATATTTTGGAACAAGATGGCGCCTGCATTTCCTTCCTGACTGTATGACTCGACGACTCGCTGAGAAACAGAGAGCGCCCGAAGTACGCTGTCATTAGATGACGAGCAAGTCACAACGTTTTGACGTGTAAAAGGGTAATTTTTTTATGTGGAAAAGTGATTGATATATATATAATTTGACTTTGGCTTTGACTCAGCACGTAAGGCATTAGGTAGACTTAACACACAGGAGTAGACATACTCCAAAATCTTTCGAAAAGTTTATCTAGAAACATGTAGGTACCTGCATTATTCTGATAGATCCATCATGTCACTTTTTTAAACTTCCACCAAAGTGCCCTTCAATTCGGTATGCAAAATTCTCCTTTGGCATATCCCATGCTTCCGAGCTCAGTGCCCGTGCTCAACTTATGTGTGTGTCCGTTATAAAAACGGAGTAAACAGAATTTTGAATAGGGAACAAAGAACAGAAAAGTGGCCTGTGTGTGGACCGGACAGAACGGTACTATGGTTGCAATGGCTGATGAGATTTTATTTGGATAAGCGTTGGTCGTCTAAAAATGAATTCTTGTGGGATGGACGGTAGATACCACCACATGTGTGTGTTTTTGCGTTAAAAAATCCCCGTGCAAAGAACAACATGCTATAATAAGCATTTTGTTTTATCATTTTGTGACTAATATTTCTTCGTAACACAAAAATGTGATGGTTACAAGTGCAAATCAGTTTTTTAAACATCACGTTGCAGTTTAGAAACTAGTGTTCAAGTGAGTTTTTATCATATAATTATGACCAATGTATTACTTAAATAGGTATAGGTATCATCATCATTTCAGCCGAAAGACGTCCACTGCTGGACATACGCCTCCCCCAAGCACCGCCACTTCGACCGGTTCTGTGCTTCTCACATCCAGTGGATTCCTGCAATAGAAACATCTACATTTATTCTTAATTCAACTCTATTGGAACTACTAGTAGGGGCTCAACAGCCCAGATTCTCAGGTTCTGTTTAGAAAATGGAAGGGATTTTGCACGAATCCCTTTAGTTTCGAATATTCTGTACGATAGGTAGTGCTCCACGTTGTTTTAGAAAAACGATATTTTGTGGTCCTCCTGCTTTATGTGCAGATCTAGGAGTATTTATATGTGGAGACAGGTACCTTTATAAAACTACGAATTTTCGATGTTTATTATTATACTAGCTGCGCCCCACTTTTACTTATAGGTCTCGATTCCATGGAAATATCGAGATAAAAGTATTCTATGTCCTAACCCAGGTTATGTACCCATATGTCAAATTCGTTCAGCCATTTTAGCGTGAAAGCGTAACAAACAAACAAAAAAGAACAAAATCAATTTCTCATTTTTTATTCGCGTGATTTTTAACCACGTGGTTTATATTAATTGCAAACGAGTTCGAATTTTAAATCTCCAGTGCGTTTTGATACCGCGATTTTTATTCGCAGTGCAGGCTAGACCTTAATAGTTTTATAAATAAATACCTACATAAAAAAGTTGCAGGCTAGTAAAGCATTTATGCAGTGTAGTTTGGTAAAGTTTCATGCGCTTTTGAAACACCTTCGGGTGTCGTAAAAGCAAATATCCGGGGATGGCTGGACAGTACCGTTTATATCTGAAACTCTGAAATAATAAAACCAGTTTACAGTTTGGAGCCAGTTGTTATGACAACGGTAATATTTTTAAAAGGCTGTTTGCTAGAGGAGTCTGGAAGTCCTAATTTTTATAAAAAACTAGCTTTCTTAGGTCGATAAAAAATAGCCTATGTCCTTCCCCAAGGTGCCATCTATCTCCTTGACTTTGTTGAAATCCGTTCAGCGGTTTAGGCGTGAAAATGTATCATACAGTCAGACAGAAAGATAGACGGACAGAGTTACTTTCGAATTTATAATATTAGTATGGATAATATTTATATTAGTATGAAAGTATGGATGGTATTGAAGTTCTGTATTTCTACGCACTGAACTGGCAACATAACTAGACTGTGTAATGATCGTACTACGGGCAAAAGTATTTGAGTAGAATCGCGGTCATGTAATCTGATGATCTTTAATTTTAATATCCAACCCATCATAGCCATAGCTTTAATCACGCCTGTTGGTCATTATGTCTTAACCCTGCGAGAAGTCGCATAACTTTCAAGGTGATATTAGATTTCATATTTAATTTCGCTTAATCTTGCAGTAAGATTGGCGAAATAAAATAATAAAGCTAATAAATAATACCACAGATGCTGTTTTTCATAACTTCCTATTCAAGATTGATAGCTTCAATAAAAACTGTAGAAATCTATATTCTCCAAAAGTTATTGGTGCACGTCTATAAAATGCACATGTCGTTATTTTTGGAATACTTGCCATGGGAACGAACGAATTTGCATTTGTGACGTATGTATCAAACGTGGGTGTTTTCCGTGTTTCAAGATTATTCTTTATTATTTTTGAATTAATGGAAAAGTATAAATGTGCTAATAATTAATACTAACTAATATTATAAATGCGTAGGTATGCGTAAGTAAGTTTGTTTATTTTTTACGCTTTCACGCTAAAACGGCTGAACGAATTTGGATGAAATTTCGCACAGGGGTAGATCTTGACCTGGAGAAGGCTACTTTTATCCTAGATTGCAGACGAAGTCGCGAGCACCAGCTAGTAAATTATAAGTTAACAGTCTTAAAAAATAATATAAATATATGTACCTACATGTATAAAAAGAGGCGAAAGAATCATAGGGCAGTAAAATACGTCCGCATCGCTGTTCAGAGGAAAAATACCCAAAAGGCTGGCAGCATATAAAATAAAAATAAACAAAACACAACAACAACAACATTTGTGATATAAATTTTATTACTTACCCTTATAATCGAAACCAAGGTGAATGGCAATGCAAGGCCAAAAAATAGGCCAGACTTCTTGTCACGTGAAGATTCGAACAACCGCTTGGCGATGTCTCGAAAAACTAGGTGGCCACTCGGAAAAGTATAATTATATTTCATTTCATTTTTTTTTCTACACAACGCGATGTATGTGAATAGCTTATGCCACGACAGTAAACAGGCGTAACTTCGCAGACGGCCCCACTGACTGCGACTGGCATACGGTAAGTGGTTCATTCACTTATTCTTGACATTCTAAACAAGATCATTTTGATTGTGTAGGCAGTATGCGTACTGTGTATTTATCACCATACACATCTTCCAAATTTATTAAATAAAACACCTGAAATAAAATAAATTTATTCTCGAATAAAAGGACCAACACAGTACGCACACACAGTGAGTCCCGTAGGACCAAAAATGTCTCGCTTTAGCACAAACATCACGTTCTGCACAGCAATAGCAATAAATTTGACAATACGCCTATCAAACACCGAAATGTTTTGGGACATATTTTTTGAAATCGACATAGGGCGAGGGGCGAAACAGTAATTTCGATTTCACACCCCTGAGAGAGATTTCAACCCCGTTTTTATTTTTGTGAAATATGCGACGGATGACGTTAGCATATTTTAATGTATTTTTTTTTTGTTTTTGATGGAGTATAAAATTTTATAGGTGTCAGAACAGGTTGATAGTCGCGAACTCGCGATGGTCGTAAAAAGGGGGTGAAATTATAAAATCGAGTAACTTTGTCAACGTTATCATTGTAAACTAGTAATGATAGCACAAATACTGGGGGAGTTTGTTGCACCATTTCTTATTCCCAGATAAAGGACTAGGGAGTGGTGAAGGACTGGCGTTGTAGGGAACTGTCTCATGTAATATTGACGTTGAAAAAGTGCTGAATCTCCGCCTAGTTTGATCTATGATTTAAAAAAAATATTATTTTTGATATTTGACAGCATATTTATTTATGATACATAGCAAATTAAGGCTCACTTACTGCAAAATTGACTAAATAAGTACCTACATACAGCGCAAAATGAATTCAAGACATCGTTCTATTTTTTAAATTTTTTGAAGATGACAAATAACACGGATGATGTTTTAAATACGTTTACAACGTACAATGAGTCGCATAATAACATCATTAGTAGCGAGATATATATATCATGACAGAGCTCTCATTTGTGAACTAGGGAACAAGGGTAGCGTGGCCGAGCGGTCTAAGGCGCTGGTTTAAGGCACCAGTCTCTTCGGAGGCGTGGGTTCGAATCCCACCGCTGCCATTACCTTTTGATCTTTTTGGTAAGTTGTACTGAACAAAAATATAAGAAAAACTCAAAACACTGGCTCTGTTTTCAAACACTGGCATAACAGTACTCAAACGTAACAGAAACCACGATATTGTGTGGCCTTTCTGCCCAAATGAATAACTCCTCTTATAAATAAAAGAATAACTAAATAAACAAAATGGGGAAATTACATTATTTCTATCCGGCGATAGATCCTTCTTTCAAACCTCCTTTACAATGCAAAAATTTAAGAATTCTTTGCGTTTACACAAGAATTCAAATATACAACATCGTAAGACCAAGACGACAATGCAATGCAAACAGGCCATTACATTTGGCGTCACAGATGTCACACAATTTTTCACAGAAACAAGTTCTCTGATGTGAACAAATATCGTTGAAAGTAGTGGAAAGTGACAACTTACCAAGTGTAATGTAATGAAATGAAATTGTTTATTTTGTAAATAGGATATCGGAATCACTTTTACACATTATAATGTATAAAAAATAAAATAAGTTATATGGAGTCGACATTTCCAATCTCTTTTTACCTCTTTTTTTTGTGGGAATAACTTCTCCCGCTCTGGGTGGAGCGGGAGGGTGTGTCAGACTCTTACTGACTAAAACCGGGGTGGGTTTAAGTTCCTTCCTTCAGTTGCCTGTTGTTGTCAGGAGTCACGGTAACCCTTTCGGACTTTCCCGCGACCCTGCCAGGCATCGGCCCTATCGTACCCCGTCAATCTGACTAACCCTGAGAAGAACTGGTGAAAAAAATTCTGAGGTAAACTCTGAGGTAACTCTGAGATAACTCTAAGATAACTCTGAGGTAACTCTGACGTAACTCTAAGATAACTCTGTGGTAACTCTGAGGTAACTCTAAGATAACTCTGTGGTAACTCTGAGGTAACTCTGAGGTAACTCTGAGGTAACTCTGAGATAACTCTGAGGTAACTCTAAGATAACTCTAAGGTAACTCTGATGTAACTCTAAGATAACTCTGAGGTAACTCTAAGATAACTCTGAGGTAACTCTGAGGTAAGTTTAAGATAACTCTGAGGTAACTTTGAGGTAACTCTGAGGTAACTCTAAGATAACTCTGTGGTAACTCTGAGGTAACTCTAAGATAACTCTGTGGTAACTCTGAGGTAACTCTGAGGTAACTCTGAGATAACTCTGAGGTAACTCTAAGATAACTCTAAGGTAACTCTGATGTAACTCTAAGATAACTCTGAGGTAACTCTAAGATAACTCTGAGGTAACTCTGAGGTAAGTTTAAGATAACTCTGAGGTAACTCTGAGGTAACTCTAAGATAACTCTGTGGTAACTCTGAGGTAACTCTAAGATAACTCTGGGGTAACTCTGAGGTAACTCTGAGGTAACTCTGAGATAACTCTGAGGTAACTCTAAGATAACTCTAAGGTAACTCTGATGTAACTCTAAGCTAACTCTGAGGTAACTCTAAGATAACTCTGAGGTAACTCTGAGGTAAGTTTAAGATAACTCTGAGGTAACTCTGAGGTAAGTTTAAGATAACTCTGAGGTAACTCTGAGGTAACTCTGAGGTAACTCTGAAGTAACTCTGACGTAACTCTAAAGTCTTTTTTAAAGTCCAGACATAATCTTGGTCCTATCGGCCCCCGTCAATCTAACTACCTCTGAGAAGAACTGGTAAAAAAAATTCTGAGGTAAACTCTGAGGTACCTCTGAGGTAACTCTGAGGTGAACACTCAGATATAAGTAAATATTCAGGACTATCTAGGTTTAATAGGGGTTTAAAAATTCTAACAATTACTTGCAACGCTACGTTTTCCGATATGCGGTCGCCACTACAAGGGCCTAGACAAGTGACAATCGCTTCCAAAGCGTTTCGTATTTCTACAACGACTTTCAACAGGATTGACATAAGTTTTTCGATAGCTTATGTCAGTCCTATACATTTTTGCCTTTTCCACCATCGTTGTCGCTGATAGAATATCACTTTGTCTAAACCCTCTGATTCCTCGACCCCATCAGCCATCATGTTCTTTCTGCAAGCACGTGCCCTGCCCACTGCTACTTAAGTTTGGCAAGTCTTCGGGCAACGCATACTTACAAACTTACATTTACAGATCATCTGTAATATGAACGAAGCCAAACATGTCACCGAGTTGACACAGTCACACAGTACACAGCATCACTTGGTCATTACATACACAGGTGCCTCTACGGACATAATCCTGCTTAAACAGTGTCAGTAAACAAAATGTGCTATGATGCTTGTACTAGAACGTGCCGAAATGGGGACCGGCAAGATTTAATGCATGAAAATATTACACAGATTCAGGGCAGGTCGGTGGAAAATAGATTTTGGTGGTCCACAGGTGTGTTGTGTTTGGTTTATAGTATGTGGACAGGGTAATAGTTAGATTTGTGTTTCACGCGCGCCTCAAAGAGATGTCAGCACAACTGAAGGGGTCCAAAAGGGTTACCGTGGCCCCTGGCAACACACAGGCAACTGAAGGAACACGGATGGGGTTTTGGCCAGTAAGAGTCTGAAACGCCCTTCACCCAGAGCGGGAGAAGTTATTTGATAATTGCCAAGCCAAAAAAAAGGGTAATAGATACAAATGTAGATGTCTTCTAAAACCACAGAGGAAGAAGACTCCTCGGCGGCCGCTACTAGAATTAAATTGGCATTGTCAACACTTTCTATACAAACAAAGCGTGTTGCCGTTAATTCTCTCTATGACACCTAATGACATGTAAAAATTGACGGCTTTGAAGGCGGCTCGTGAAAGAAGTGCGCTCAACGCACTTTCGGAGTCACGAATTTTATTAATACTGCCTTATTTCTTGCTCTGTGTCTAAAATAGATGAAAAGTTTACATAATCAGCCTATAATGTTCCCACTGCTGGGACACAGGCCTCCTCTCTATGAGAGGGAGTGGGCCGTAATCCACCACGCGGGCCCAGTGCGGGTTGGTAGATGTCACATGTCTTCGAAATTTTGGTTCTAAGACATGCCGGTTTCCTCACGATGTTTTCCTTCACCGTTTTGAGAGCAGTGGTGATGAAATTATTTACACAAAGTAAAGATGAAAAGTTTAAGATCACTTAAAAGAAAAGTAATCCTAAAGAATAGCCATACCAATGTGGATAGATGCTATACATGATGAGCTGGTTTGAAGATGGTGGATAGCTTCTGGTTACAAAAAGTGGACTTTTTCTTACGATAATTATTTATTACAGCATTTTATTTATATTCATTTATTCATCATATTAAAATTCATTACGTAGTATCATAAAATATTCATTTGCTACGAATTAATTCATTCGTATTATTTCATTCTTTTGGCAATTATGATGAAGTAACTTTCTTTTGAGAATTATTTATTAGCCTTTTATTTCCCAAAAAATTCATTTTAAAAATTCATTCGGTAGTATCATAAAACTTTAATATTCATTGGTTTCTAAGTAAAAACGAATTAATTAATTCATAATATTTCATTCTTTTGACAAATAAGATGAAGTAATCCAGGAGCAATCAAACATTTTCTAGAAGTTTGATTGATTGATTGGTTGTATTGATTACATTGGAAAGTTCGTTCATTTTCATATTCTGGAAAATGGATGGCTTAGAAACTCACCCATCATCTTGCTGTCCTTGGCCCATGTAACTTGAGGTCGGCGCAACACGTTTTCTTCTTCCATTCTACCCTGTCAATCGTCACGGTATCATTCACTCCTTTTTCATATCATTCGTCACACAATCCTTTTTTTTTTTTTTTAATGTCGAAAATCATCCAATGACTTTTCCCGCTCTGGACGGAGCGGAAGGGCGTGTCAGACTTTTACTGACTAAAACCCACCCGTGTTCCTTCAGTTGCCTGTTGCCAAGGTCCCGGTATCCCTTTCGGACTTTCCCGCAACCCTGGCAGGTCTTCACACACTCCTGACTCCATCTTTTTTTGACCTTCCTCGTCCTCTTCATCCATCAACATTTATAATCATAACTCTTTTAGCTTACAAACCTACTCATTTAACTAAATAACTTTTTGTTTACTACAGTTTAAAAGATTAACAAAAGGATAGTCTAACCCACCATTAATTAAAAATAAAAACTCCGACGAATCGCCTCATCTGCAAGTAGGATTAATAAAAATAGCTTCACTTAGTAACGAGATCTCAGTATTTATTACTAACAGTTTAGAAGATCAGTTGCAAAACAACTTTAATTAAGAATTGTTTAAGCAACTTCTTTCGTTGGTATTTTTTTTAACACTTACTTCCACCCGCGGCTTCGCCCGCATGGTATGTCGATAAAAAGTAGCCTATGTCCTTCCCCGGGATGCCATCTATCTCCTTGCCAAATTTTATCGGAGTGGTTTAGGCGTGAAAAGGTAACATACAGACAGGCAGACAGACAGAAAGACAGACAGACAGAGTTACTTTCGAATTTATAATATTAGTATGGATTGAACTGGAAAAAAACAGTATACAAGTACGGTATATGATAAAGACCCAATACGCTACATCAAATTAAGTAACATTGCACAAAAATAATTTTGCTAGGAGAAAAGACTTTAATTTTTTGTGTGAAATATCGCTGTTTACAGAGTAGTGCGCAACGTAATGCACGCAAAACATTGCAATGTATGCAACGGTTCAAGGTTCGTGGGCATTTATAATTAAGTCATAACATTTAAAACTTGCTTTCTTTAAAAAACTTCTGAACAAGTTGGAACTATGTCCTTCAATATCTCCGTAACCAGAAAGTTCCCATGTATAGTCCAGAACGGAAAAAAATATCAAAATAACGGGAATAACTTTCGGCTTAGTTAAGTGTCTCTCGACACCCGTTATTTTATTAGTTTTAGGCTTTACCCAGATATCTATAAAGGCAAATGTGGAGTAAGACTATTCAAGATCAATGTCCTACGAATTAATCGCGTAACACTTTGACAGCTTCATTTTGACAGCTCAACAGCATTCATAGACTTTTTTGAACATAGGAAGCAGATGGATTAACAATAGGTATCCTTCTAAATCATCTTGATTGTGATTGAAAGGGTGTTAGGCAATTAGGATGTAAATCCAGATCTTCAGTCATCAGTGTCAAGATCTGGATAAATTATCATAAGGAATCTAGGTATTATCCATTGGAATCCTTAACTACCTAGTATAAAATTGTTTGTTTGTGTGACCGCCTTGATCTTCTAAACTACACAGTGGATGTTCATGCGGTTTTCATCATCGTTTAGAGTTTTTATTCCGAAACGTTTAATGTTTACTTAGATATAATAGTTCAGAAATCTTGACGCTTTGACATGTATTATCAACATGGCACCCGTGTCCGTGCGAAGTCGACTCGCTATAGTTACATAGCAGACAGGTATTTTTTTTAATAAATGGGAAATTATTTCGATGAATCTGACATCTACCAACCTGCATTGAGCCCCGTGGCAGATTACAGACCATTCCCTCTCCAAGAGAGGAGGCCTGTGTCCCAGCAGTGGGAACATTATAGGCTGAATAGGCTTATGCTTTATATGCTAATCAACCTTTGCCGAAGACCACTTCTCACCTAGCGTACCTATTATCATAATCATCATTTCAGCCGAAAGACGTCCACTGCTGGACACAGGCCTCCCCCCAGCACCGCCACTTCAACCGGTTCTGTGCCGCATCCAGCGGATTCCCGCGGCCATCAACAGGGCATCGGTCCACCTTGGGGGGGGCCTTCCAACGCTACGTCTTCCGGTACGCGGTTACCACTCCAGAACCTTTCAGCCTCATCGGCCATCTCTTGTACAAGAAATGTGCCCTGCCCACTGCCACTAAGTACCTAATACCTATTATACGCTCTTGCAATAAACCGACCGCCCTGACGAAAACCTCATTTTGAACCATAAAACTTCCATCCTACATACTACCTACATTTTCAACGAACACACCAAGGTAGGTACTTACTTTCAGTACTACCTGAAAATAAAACTCGCCCCGTGTTCTCATTTCACGTGTATGTAAGAGCGCCATAATTTTCAGGAGCCATTCCACCTACTAATCCGGTAACATCCGGTGCGGTTAGTGGCGGAAACGCGACGCTGTTTTCAGCTACTTCCGGTGACTTAGTGGTTGGTAGTACTCTGTTTTATTTTTATTCTCTGAAAGGGTTTCTTGTGTGATGTATGTCTTTTTTCTCAATTGCGTCTTGTGGTGGTGGTGTATATTTAGCTCTAAAGACGCTGAAAAACCGGCATGTCCTAGAATCTTATTTCTATACAGGGTTATTGGTAAAACACCAATAACCTCTTAAGGAGTCATTGTACTCATCCTTATGAACAACTTTTACTATGGGAACAAATATGAAATCGCGAAAAAAAAAACAGCTGTTCCGTACATTTATGTTCGCTTTTTTTTCCACTTTCTCTCACAGAAAGAGGAGGCCTAGTCCCAGCAGTGGGAACATTATAGGCTGATTATGAATGTATGTTTTATGTATAAAGATAATCTTCTCATCATCATCTGCCTAGCCTTTTCCCAAATATATTGGGGTCGGCTTCCAGTCTAACCGGATGCAGCTGAATACCAGTATTTTACATAGAGCGACTGCCTATCTGACCTCCACAACCCAGTAACTGGGTAATACGATACCCCTTGGTAAGACTGGTTGACAGACTTTCGGGCTTCTGACGACCCGTAACGACTGTCAAAGATCAACGAATGACAGCCGTCCCGGCAACTGCTTTCCGAGGCACGGAGGAGTCTCAATACGTAGCTTAACCTGACGTATCGACCCGTGTGGCTGTTATTACTTAGCCACGAGCTTCTATAGGTACCTAATTATTTTAGTGGATATTGTGAATGCACAAGGTTGCAAGAGTCTCTACCTCTAATTCTGCCAACTTTGCCCTGTTCTCGATCTTGATGTCATACATTGTTTTAGACAGAAATCACTAACTATCGGTAAGGAAGGAAATCGTTCAAACCTATAAATAACATCGAGTTCTTGATAAAACGGTGAATAAATAAGGACAATGGAAGCGGTATATTTACTTATATTAATTGTTCAAATAGAAAATAATAAACATAATTATTAATAATTATTTTAGTAGGTACACCATCGACTTCAACTTTATACAGTCAAATTGGCTCTATCAAGCTGGCGAAAAAAAAATCTTTATATAATATTGCTTTCTTTCTTTCATATAAGTACAATAGTTTTTTCGTTGATACCGTTTGTTGTTCATCCGTCACTCGTCCTTATTAGTTATTTATGCAACTGTTATATAATAAAGGGTATTGAAACACGAATGTGGGGTTACACACACGTGTGATAATAGTATCACATGAGTGTTTTAATACCTAATTATAAACAGTTGCATACAAGATTTTATCTACACCCATGATATGAATCACTCCACTCCACTCCACTCCACTAGTACTTATGTCATGTCGATAAAAATATATAATAAGTTACCGGAAGAAATAAGAAATATAAATAAATACACCACCTTTACTAATAAATTAAAATTATTTCTAATACACAAAAGCTATTATAATGTGAACGAATACTTGCATGAAAACCTATAACTATAATTAATAACTTTTATATTATCTTTTATATTGTAATGTAATTCTAGTTAACAATGTATAATCTAATTTAATTTTAATTGATTTTTAATTTTAAGTAATAGAATGAAGTAACAATAAATTTTGCTGTGCCCTGACAGGGTCTACAACGGCTCCTAGCTCTAAGTTAACATCTTGTTTTACCTTGTGGAACGCAAATAAATGAATATGAATATGAATATGAATATTCTATAGAAGTTTCTTTGCAATACCAATATCGAACAAAAATGGCGCGGTACTACGTGAATTCGAATTTTTCGAATTCGAATGTGTTTTGTTTTTAAATTACGGTGCTTTGTTAGTGAAACGCTCGTGAATGACAATGTTCTTTTTTTGAAATGAGTTGCATTATGAAATTCTGTACAATATTATAACACCCGTTTGATGATATTATGGTTACTATGACACTGGATGTTTTAATGTTGGCTATAAGCTAACTGTTTCATAAACTTTTATAGAGGATTTATAGCATGGGTGTAGATAAAGCTTCATTAGAAAACCATCGTCAGACAGCATCTGTCTGGCATTCATGCTGAAATGGATCTTTTTGGCGCAGCCGTGAAGAAGACACTGCCACTGTTGTCGTTAATATTTTTATTTTTATTTGAGCTTTTTTTTATTGGCAAATAAATGTAATTATTTCCTTTTTTAAGCCGTCATCTCCTGTGATACAACTTTAAACAACTAAATAATTTCATCTCATTCCATATAATTTCATTTCATTTCTTGGGTTCAATTCCCAGGTCGGGCAAAGTGTTAGTGGGTTTATTTTATCCGGAATTTCTCAGTGAAATCCCGGAGTTCAGATTTGTGTCCGGTTGATGGCAATAGGCTCGCCCCCTTTAACATATCTGGCGAAGTGTGGGTGTAGGATAGATACACCTCTGCCCAACCCTTAGGGTAAACAAGGCGTGAATATCGTACCTTCGGTGCAACAAAATCACAAATAGTAAATTAAGAAATGAGCTGTTTTGACTTTTGTTTCGGTGCAACAAAGTCACAAATAGTAAAATTATAAAATGAGCTGTTGTGACTTTGTTGCACCGAAGGTACGATATTATGTTATGTATATAATTCCCATTGATCCAGTAGCTTTACATAAAAACCTATTCAGATACCAGTAAAAGACTCTCCAAACCCAATCGTTCCCAAGTGTTGTTTACCAAACTCTGGATCGCATCCAGTGGAACTAAACCCATGCACTCGATATTGTTCAATTTCAATTAAGCCAAATTGTGTAATAAATTCGTTTGTCATGTCGAGATACCCGATATAAATCAGTATTTATCTTAGTTATAACTGTTAGGGGTTCAAAACTTTTGTGATTAACAATAACCGAGTTTATAATTGACTGTTTGTTTGTTGTCAATATTGTTATCGTTTGGGCTATTAGATGCAAATCAGGTAATCGCTATTGGTTGGTGTATTAACAAGTTTGTGGACTAGGTAGAGATCTATCTATCACAATGATTATTACATTAGTTGGAATAGTTTTCATCATCATCATTTCAGCCGAAAGACGTCCACTGTTGGACATAGGCCTCCCCTAAGCACCGCCACTTCGACCGGTGCTGTGCTTCTCGCATCCAGCGGATTCCCGCGGCCTTCACCAGATCATCGGTTCACCTTGTGGGGGGCCTTCCAGCGCTACGTCTTCCGGTACGCGGTCGCCACTCCAGAACCTTTCGGCCCCATCGGCCAGTAATTTTAGTGAGATATATATATATATAATTAGGCCAAATTACGTAGGTATGTCGGGGAAACTTCCTCAAAGATTACTCAAATAAATGATCGTGAAATGAGTAGTGAAACCTAAATGCCATCGTTGAAAAACAGATTGGGATCACAACTTCTAATTAGTAGACTGACGGACAGTGCTTAAACATACACCTTCCGGAATAAATGCTCCAACTAAATGATGGTGAAAAACGCATCAAAATCCATTGTGACATACAGACACGGAAAGCGACTTTGCGTTATAATATTTATGGATAGATGTGGTGTATCTAAAGTCTGTTTTTAAATCTCGTAGACTTATTTGACAGGTGCAAATGTCAAACTCCAAATTGAAAAAACAAACAACAATCACTTGAAATGTCGATTTAAAAAACAGACTTTAGGAAACACTATCTCATGCACGTCAGCAGTGAGGTCGCTGTCACTACTGTCAACTGTCAGTTCACCAGGAATGGCGGTAAACAGAAAAAAAGTGAAGCGGTGCCTGCACGAAAGAGACGAGAGAGATTTTGTGTGATGATGAGCCAGTGTAGCGATATAATCATCTTAAATAAGGGATAAACAGGATTCTACAGTATAAATTTAGAATAATATAAATATAATAATACACAAAAAAAACTGCACACTTTTGCACAGTTTTGCATTACCCAAAGTACAGCAATGACCGGCAGTAATGCACTATCGTCTTCAATGGAGAGCTATCAAACTACTACAATATTATAGTTACTGATGCGTTAACCAAGGGTTCTTCACGAAACTGGAACACTGTTCTAAGACGATCAGTTCAAGTTTGAAGTATCTTGAATGGACTCAAAGCGCAGGCCATACTGGAAACGATGCTAAGTTCGTAAAGCTTCGCTCATCTAGCTACCGCGTCTTAAGAGCCTATACCTACTACCTCAGCTTAAATTCACCTTATATCTCGCTCGCACCATACTACTCGCGGACTGAGTGAGAGCGGGACGGAGTGGGGTGGTGGCTCCAAGCCTCGAAAAGTTTAGGTAAAAGCTTCTTATGGTGAAAATAAGGGTAATTGAAAAAAAACAAGGAGACGTGCTTTATAGTTAGTTTAGTTATCAAGGAAACATAATATAATTTGAAGTATTTTTTTAATACCAGAGGTTTATAGATCGGTTTAGAGGTAACTGGTCGTGTTTTCGTCAGACATAGTACCTAGCGTCAATTCTCAACTTTAACATATTTATTTAAAAATTAATGCTGCAGGAGTTTCGACATAACGCTAAACAATTATTTGAGGTTGTATAAGCCCTTAATGGATGCAATAACCTTGCCTCCATTACATATACACGTCCAACCAACATAGTACCGCCGAACCCCAAAACATGCCCTAAACAGCCTCACAGCAAGAATTAACGCCCTACAGATTTTTACACATCGCTCGTCGACCGGAAGCCACAGCCATTTCCTCTCTTCCTGCCCCGAGTGAGGATCCCTGTAGTGCCCTCCTGACCTCCGAGGTCATCCATCTTGTCCTGAAATGTTTGTCTACGCCGCCATTTTGATTTAAAAGTGGATGGTTGAGGGTCGTCGTTTTTCTTTCTCGGGATAATTATTTTTGTTTGGTTTTGTGAAGATGGTTCTATATTGGGATGGGTTCGTGTAGTTTTGAGTGTTATGGACATGAAGTTTATCATGCATCTATCACATAGGTACTTACTCGTTTGTCATTGCTCCATTTTTAATTCTTTTTACCTATTGTGGTACAGTAATCTTATTCTAGGTGCATCGTCTTCACATGTAATTTTATGATAATTGATGGAAATGTACGTAATTCCTAGGAATCGTATAAAATTCCGAAATGATACTAGGAAATATATAAAAAGTAAGGCTTTTTGTGACTAAAAGAAATAAAACACGTTTGTAAACTGAAATCAGAATTACACATTTCCTAGGAATTGTATACAATGACGGATTAGACACTTTTCCGTTAACATATATTATACAAAATATTGTAAAACATTTTTAAAAGAGTAACGGTGGAGTTTCTTAAAACTACCTTTTGGAAGGTATAACTAGAATCAGTTCTATTTCTTTGTTTTTGACGTCCAAAAGTGCCTAATTGAAATAAATTATTTGACTTTGACTTTTACTTTATGTAGATAGGTAGTTATCACAAATAAATTATGAAGTGTCTTTATCGATTTTTCAAATAAAATTTTATTATTATTTACAAATTCCAACTTTCGTTCGACTGTAAGTTATGATTTGATTATACGGATAATTAAAGTTGGTACTCAATTTGCTAAACAATTAATATATACATAGGGCTATTATTGGCATAGCTGCTGTAAGTATTGGGAAGGACCATTTTATCAGTTATGCCTGATAATTTGTGACGCCTAGAAAGAAGATTGACTATGTTTTTAACATAATCAGCCTATAATGTTCCCACTGCTGGGACACAGGCCTCCTCTCTGTGAAAAGGAGCGGGCCGTAATCTACCACGCGGGCCCAGTGCGAGTTGGTAGATGTCACATATCTTCGAATTTTTGGTTCTAGGACATGCCGGTTTCCTCACGATGTTTTCCTTCACCGTTTTAAGAGCAGTGGCGATGAAATAATTTACACAAAGTAAAGCGCCTGTCAGGGTTCGAACCTACGACCTACAACTCGTAAGTAGTAGCCGTTACCACTTGGCCACCACTGCTCTCGCATGTTTTTAACGTCACACTAAAACGTCAGCTCATCCCGTCAATTTTGCATAAAACACAATATTTATTCTAAAGATCATGCAAAACAGGTAACTAGTCACCAACACAGTACACAGACTAACACCAAACATTACCATTTACGCGCGCTCATAAAACCTAATCTGCGCCCAATACACTTAAGACCAAAATAAAGTTCCCACCTGCCCACTAAAGGCCATCAACATGTACACTGTATGGCAGTCAAACTGTAACATTACACAAGATAATAGAACTGGCGAGGTTCCAGATAGTTTCACGCCGGGCAACCCACTCGATGATGGGGCTAGGGATTAACCAATGTTGTTTGCACGGCAGTGTACGTGTGTTGCAGTTTATGTGCAAGCCAGCATGTCTTACAATGTTGGGATGTATGGGGTTAGATTTAGTGGATGTCTCGGTGTTCTCGTCTGAAGTGTAGAGTAGATTGATGGCGATAGTAAAGAGGATATTGGGACAGGTTAAATTAGATACCTATACTTTGTAAAAAGCAACTTGAAATGGCGTATTTCATACGAATTATTACGTACAACCGTGTCAAAGTTTCCAAAAAAATAATAACGCATTGTAACTAAAAGCTGTCAAAAATCATTATGCTACAACAATCAACCAAAAACTTTAACATGAAAGAACGTTAGTAGGTATATAAATAACGTTTAAAACAAAACAATTTTACTCACACAAAAACCTTTTCACACTTCCATACGCACAATAAAAACTTTACAAAATCCTTATTTCAATAAACTACAACAAGCATTAATTCAACTAACAAAATTCATTACTAATTCGCACAACACACTTTTCGCATAATAAATTCTGTAAACACATAGAAAATTCTGTCCAACGGCTTTCGCATTTGTTTCGCACGAAAATGCGACAGTGAATATCCAGTGTGCTTGGGATAAATCATTTTTTCAGGTGAAATACGATCACATAAAGCGTTTCCGAAAGCAATTAGTTGCTGTTACGACCGCAGACGAGGGATGTGAAAAAATATATGCGACGCACTGGGCGGGGAAGACGCTGCGGTTGAAATACGTTTTGTGCTTTATGTAGAATAGTTTGGATTGTTTTTTTATCAGGTATCGCTTGTAAAGCGAAATCTTAGTTTTTGTACTCAAACGGAAACTCCTCACAGTGCAGATACGTTAGTAAGAACGTCAAAGGTGAGCCGCTCCAACCAAACCTTTTCCTAAAAGCGTTTGTTAACTCATATTTCTCTTGTGAGGAGCAAAACTTAATAGTTAATTATAAGATAAAATAATATACGAGGGTTGTTCAATAAATAGTTAGAATGAGTATGACGCAATTATCTGTTATTAAATGTTATCTTATTTTTCGACGTAGTCACTTTTCAGGGTTATACACTTTGTATAACTTTTTTATAAAACTAAAATTCCCTTTCTAAAAAAATCTTCATTCTGATCCCTTAAAAAATCGTGTACGGCGGTGACTACTGCGTCATCATCTTCACATTTCTGGCCCCTGACATGTTCCTTTAACCGCAAAAATCGGTAAACATCACTGGAGCAAGGTCCGATGATTATGGAGGATGTGCCATCAATTCAAAGCCAGCTTCTTGAATGGCAGCCATCGCAACTCTGGATTTGTACGCGGAGGCGTTATCTTGGTAAAACAAACAAACAACAGAACACGTTCCGAAACGACGCAAACAAATGACTTCTATTTTTTTTAAACCAAAGAGAATTGATTGTTTTTTTTATTATCATCATAGCTAATGAAAAAATGAAAAAATCTGGGCTATGATTGCCAGTATTTATTTTTTTTCTTTCCAAGGAGAATATATCGCATTCTCACTATTTATTGAACACCCCTCGTATTGATAATAGCAGAGAAGGCAACTTTATTAAGATTAGCAAAATAATAATAAACAATCTCGTTTCAGCAGAGATCAGTATAAAGCAGAGCTTGATCTGCAATTGTGAAAACTACTCCAGCCCTTCATGGTTTTTTATCACAGTAAATGCTAGTATTATCACAACGTTCAAATTAATAAGAAGCTGATTTTATTTCTCTACAATGAATCATCATCATCTGCCGAGCCTTTTCCCAACTGTGTAGGGGTCGGCTTCCAGTCTAACCAGATGCAGCTGAATACCAGTATTTTACATGGAGCGACTGCCAATCTGACCTCCACAACCCCGTAACTGGGTAATACGATACCCCTTGGTAAGACTGGTTGTCAGACTTTCGAGCTTCTGACGACCCGTAACGACTGTAAAAGATCCACAAATGACAGCCGGGATCAACGGCTTAACGTGCTTTCCGAGCCACGGAGGAGTCTTAATTTGTAAAGATGGTCACCCATCCACGGACCAACCCCGGCAAGCGTAGCTTAACCTGATTGATCGACCCGTACGGCTGTTATTACTTACGCACGAGCATTTTTCTAAAAATAATACACCAACCGAAGTGAAAAAATGCGCCCAAAAACGCAGCGTTTCCAAAAACCAGTGCGAGCACAGACTTAATAAAAATAAATATTGTATCGCTAGAACGTTGCGGGTTTACGATATGGCCACAATAATTTAATACCGGACCGTGGATTAGGTATTTATTTACGTAGCCTGTTACGTACTATCGTTATTGGGTACTTGTTTACTGAAACCGTCGAGCAAGGGCTTGTGGCTAAGTAATAACAGCCGCACGGTTCGATCTATCAGGTTAAGCTACGCCTGCCGTGGTTATTCCGAGGATGGGTGACCATCTTTATATACCAAGACCCCTCCGTGGCTCGGAAAGCACGTTAAGTAGTTGATCCCGGCTGCCATTCGTGGATCTTTGACAGTCGAAGTTAGGGGTCGTCAGAATACCGAAAGACTGCCAACCAGTCTTACCAAGGAGTATCGTATTACCCAGTAACTGAGTTGTGGAGGACAGATACATAGTCGCAGTTAGACTGGAAGCCGACCCCAACATAGTTGGGAAAAGGCTAGGTACATTTGAGTATTTATAGAACTAATTATCTGCACTTTAGGTAATCCAAACTTAGGCAATTTGTATAAATTTGTTAAGTCCTAAGTGCATAGGTTTCAATAATTAATTAATTATCTACTAATACGACCCAATAGATATTAGGTAGGTACTCTACCTAAGTGATTACCTTTATACTGCTAAGTAATAATCTTGCTTTTGAGCTTAATTAATTAGTGAAAGAGCTACTTGAAACTAATCAAGTATTTAACTACAAACACTGTATAAAATTCGCAGTAATTTCGCAGTCAGTTAGAAGTTTACACACATAGATGTAAATCATTAGATTTGCCATCATCGTACTGTCAATACTGAGAAGAGTGAGCTCACTAGCCTATATTAATCGCTCATAGAAAGTAGTGTGTGACACCCTAGAGAATCTTCGTTGTTTTTGGGAAAGACAACACAAACAGCTGATCAAATTCTTTATTGTGCCTTCAGCAAGGGCTCTGACAACACAATAAATTCTAACAAAACTAAAAGTCTTACTTTTCCCGTGTAAATATATTTTATATAATTATATATTGTGGTAGGTACGGACCATCAAACTAAACAACTTTTTTTATGGAACCAACATCGTAATCGCGAAAGCATACCTACACCCTTAAATTCATGACGATACCTTTCTGATACATGGTATTATACATATCGCAGGGTGATTTAATAATTCGTATTTTCGCGAAAATCCTAGACATATTGCGAAAACCCGGATAATTAGAAAATGGTGAGCAATGTGAGTAACTCGGAAGTAGCGCTCGCCGGCCACTGACGTGGCACTGCTCAATTCGCTCGCTCAGCTCTCGCGGGGTTGGTCACAGTTCTAACCTTTTTTTTTTTTTTTTAACCTAACCTACTTCACCCAGTTCTTCACCATTTTTTTTCACGTTTTTGTTATATCACTAGGGTTTTCGCGAAAATACGAATTATCAAATCACCCTGCGACATAAACCTACATTATTCGTCTATTCAGATTGGCCTCTCAATGAATCGGGCTTAAAAAAATCCGTAAAATCACACACGTGTACTTTTATATGAAATCCCGAGCATACTTTATAAATGAATCTCATCTCATTAACCTGCGAGATGAGATGATAAAAGTTCACACGGTGCGGCGTCGGTGCTTTTATGAATTAAAACTCGGGCCCGCCCGGCATGTGTTAGGAATTTTGCAGAAATTCAATAAAGCGGACATGCTTGCCTATACTGTTCGTTTGAATTGGATGGGGGCGCAGTGATGGCGAGTTTCGAATACCTCATATTATTCAACTAGCTGAAGCCCGCGGCTTCTCCCGCGTGGATGTCGGTTATTACATACTGAAACCTTCCTCGAGAACCACTCTATCCATTGGTGAAAACAGCATGAAAATCGGTGCAGTAGTTTTTGAGTTTATCGCGAACAGACAGACAGACAGACGCGGCGGAGGACTTAGTAATATAATATGTAAGGATAATAATTCCTAATATTATTGCTGCCTCGTTGGTCTAGGGTTCGCAAGCGTTTCTGCTTAGCATGTGGCCTCAACTTCGATTCCAGTGTCGGGCAAATTGTTATTGGGTTTTTCCCCCTAGAACTTCTCAGTAGTTGCCCGGAGTTTGGAATTGTGCCCAGTTGATGGCAATAGGCTGGTGTCATGGATTTTTTATCTGGCGAAATGTGGGTACACTATACGCATACCTCAGCCTAACCCTTCGGAAAAATACAGGCGTGATGTTATATTTATAATATGCCTCTGACTTGACTTCACATGGCGTCGAGAAATATCTCTCAGGCATGCCGTCTCCTCACGATGTTTTCCTACACCGTTTTTGAAGCAAGTGATGACTATACAATACGCACAGGAATCCGAAAAGTCAGAGGTGCGTGTCTTAGATTCGAACTCGAGACTTGGCAGTTCGACGGTCACACCACTAGGCTATCACTGGTCAATCTGTTATCATAATATCTTCCCAAATTATAGGTAGGTCTGGCTACAAAGGCTGCGCGCGCCGATTATGCTCGCGGATTCCTAATCAGAATCGGCGAGCACAATGTAAAAAAAAGTAAGTTCCCGTAACAAAATTTGTTGGATTATTGTTTATGTGTACTCTGTATTACCTAACTTCATCACATGCGCAATTTCATAGACGGGAGAATTTTTCGGGTTACATATGCCCTGTTGACTGGGCTACAATTGGTGCGAGCGAATTTCGTCCTGCATCTGTACCTGCAGTTTGGCCAGAGATTTTTAACCTGAAACAAAATTACAATCGCTAGCACTGGGACCCCACAATTCAGGCTATTTTAATTAACTACGATACAGGAATTTTCTTTATGAACCACCGGAAAAAGTGTTGCGCTGCCATATTAATTGGGAAATGAAAAAATTATTATTATTATTTTCGATTCCATTCATCCACCCATGTGCTAACAAAAGGGGTATTCAGAACTTTGTTTTTGTGAAATTCACGGAACAAAAGACTTGGCTTTTTTCTGCTGAAATAATGTTTTTTTTTCCATATTTCCTACCCTAGAGGACAAAGCAATTGGTCGAACAATTGATAATGTTTGTGCTTTTTGCATATTTTGTTTTGCGTTTTGGAAAAGAGTATTTGAAATGCAGTATTGCTGAAGGTATGTTGAAACTTATCTTAGTTATTTTTTTTAATTAATAAACAATTTTAAATAAAATAAAAACTAACACTAACATTATGTACAAAGGGAAAAAATCCATACTAATATTATAAATTCGAAAGTAACTCTGTCTGTCTGTCTGTATGTTACCTTTTCACGCCTAAACCACTGAACGGATTTTGATAAAATTTGGCAAGGAGATAGATGGCATCCCAGGGAAGGACTTAGGCTAATTTTTATCGACATACCACGTGGGCGAAGCCGCGGGCGGAAGCTAGTAAAATATAAAGGAAGAGCTCATAGGGCATCAAAAAATTCTGCTAGCAAAAAGGCTAGCAGCATCGGCATTAGTTATTTTACAATGTTCTTCAAAGAACAGTAATGATTTAATTTTTTCAAAACATGAAGTTTTCATAAAACAACTCTGCTCGTAGGGAACCCGAAGTCCCAATAGCCTAATTCTTACAATAATGTTATTACGAGGTAAATTAAATAACCAAACAAAGGTATTTAAAAAGGTTTCAAAAACCGTTTACTGCTAATCCAACACAAAATACAGAAACAATTTACAGGAAAAAATTGAAAAACAAAATTAAACCCATAACAAAGTAATATTCGAAAAACAATGTCGCTTAACGCTTTTAATCCGCAAATAGATTACGGAAAACGTATTGTAAAAGTCAATTTATCATGATTTACTGATGCCCAAGTCATAAGCTGAAGCGATTAGTTATATTTCTTCTTTGCTTGATAGTTTAATCGGTTGAAGGACACTGAACGAGACACTAGAGTTTTATTGATATTACCGTCCCGCAAAGAATTAAGTTGGGTCCTAGGCGTACATTCCCACCAGGGGTTGCGGGAAAGTCCGGAAGGGATCCCGGGACCCTTGGCAACCCGTAACTGAAGGAACACGGGTGGGTTTTGGTCAGTAAAAGTCTGAAATGCCCTCCCGCTCCGCCCAGAGCAGGAGAAGTCATTTAATAATGTAAGGCGTACATTCCCATGTATGTTTATCTTCTTAGCGTGTCGATAGCAAAAATATCGAATGTTCTTTTTTTTTTTATTCGTTTGGCCCAAAACTCAGCTACGCGAATAGCATTCGCTGCCGCAGCCATTAGGTCCTCACGTGTGCAGGTGACAGGAGCTGCGGGGCAAGATGGGAGATGAGCCATTGTCTGTGGAGAGGCGCCGCATACACACTGGAGATCTGTATATAACACTGGGCAAGTAACAGTGTTAAATCAACAACGTAATTCAACCAACCTTCAACAATCGTGTGTTGTGTTTCAACATCCGGACAAACCTATTGAAGTTTTTGTGATGTTTCTGTTTATATGTTCTTTTGTTCCTTAATTAATAAACAATAAAAAATAAAATAGGCACTATAGGAGTGAAAGACAGTTACAACTATGCAAAATATTTTTAAACTTTTCGCACAAAAAAATGGTACAAAGGCGGACTTAATTTTTTCTACTTAGTTTCATCATCATTTATTATTAACGGCCACAAGATGTTCAGCGCTAGACCTATTATAATGCTGATGGCCGTTTTTGCGTATGACGTATAGTCATACGCAAAAACGGCCATCAGCATTCACCATGATGCATCGGCATCAGCAAATACCATGATGCATGCGGTGTTCAAAATAATGTAAAAGATATTGTGGTAAATCTCGTAGGTGATATTTTGTAAACTTCCCAATTCTTGAGGAAAATTATACCTACTTTATAAAACCACACCAATATGGCACTATAATCGCTGTACTCTTACACCTTAACAAAATCTCAGTAACGTGATAATTTCGCTCCCCAAAATGCCCCGAATTCACGATTATTCCTGGATTTACGGACACCTATGGTGTCCCCTTAATTTGAAAATATGATCGTTTAATTGCCAAAATAAAGTGTCCGATATATTTTAAGATGGGGTATTTACAAGGGATGTTATTTATGTTTAGCCATGATAAGGAATTATGGCCGGCCTTCATTTTATATCGTTAGGGACGTAACGGTTTATCGAGGTGTGAATCGATTATCGATACTCTTGGTCCTTTACTATCGTTAAGCAGTTAAGGTGGGGATTGTCGAATAAATAAGCGTTAGTTTTAATTAGGGTTTGAACTATGCGGAGAGAAGGATCAAATTGTTGGGTAGATTTCGCTTTAGAATGCTGATATTTTCCAAATAAGTAGTTTAACGTACTTTATTGTAAATGGATAACTTTTGAATGGGATTAATTAACTTCCTACAAAAGCGATGACGTACGCAAATTAATGTGTGAATTTCAGTTAACTTGTAGTACCTAACAGATGCAGATGATTTCCGCATACGTTTCCTTTCTAGTGGAATGTCGGCCCAAGAAAGTACATTATACTGATCGACACACTCAGACTTCAGACTAACCATAACGACAATATTTTTGTGTTTGGGCAACCAGATACCTTCATGTTAACCTAAAATCAAAACTAGCAAGAATCCGCTCTACTGTTGACCGGCCTTTAGAAGGCCATATCAATTAAAATTCTATTGTATCTCGTTAGTTACAGTTGGAGGTTTATGTACTGTACGACCCAGTCCATCTCACTGAGAGGAGGCCTGTGTCCCGGCAGTGGAGACTGACTGATTATGCTAAGATACAGGTGGACCTAAATCTAGTCAAGAAAGCACTTTGCCTTTCTCCTGCATTAACTCAACATATCCATCGTCACTATAACCACACAGATTGATTTACATCCCATTCAATTATGTCTCTTTAATTACGTAGGATAAAATGTGATAAATACCGACAGATCACGGTTATGGCCGCTAAATCTAGACTCCGGGTTGCTATTAAGAAATTCCAGATAGAAAAACCCAATATCATTTTGCCCGACCTAGTAATCCAACCCAGGACATCACGCTTAGCAGTAGCGCTTGCGACCACTAGACCAAAGAGGCAGTATCAATCTGCCTAGCTTTTTCCCAACTATATTGGTGTCGGCTTCCAGTCTAACCGGATATAGCTGAATACCAGTATTTTACATGGAGCGACTGCCTATCTGACCTCCACATCACAGTAACTCGGTAATACGATACCCCTTGGTAAGACTGGTTGTCAGACTTTCGGGCTTCTGACGACCCGTAACGATATGAGGCACGTAGTCGTCTCGATATGTAAAGATGGTCACCCATCAACGGACCGACCCTGGCAAGCGTAGCTTAACCTAACGGTTCGACTAAAGATGCAGTATGAGTAAAGGTAATGAAATGTATTATTCTAATCCTAAGATACAGGTGGACTAGAATCTAGATATTGCCGAGAAAGCAGCTTTTCACCTCCATTTACCTAAAATCACATCACTATAACCACACAGATTGATTTACATCCCATTCAATTATGTCTCTTTAATTACGTAGGATAAAATGTGATAAATACCGATAGATCACGGCAATGGCCGCTATTAACTGCCGACGTTTTATGGAGACAAACAAGTTTAGTGCACATCGTTGTGTCGGCTTTGTGGTTGGCGTGTTATAGGCTTGGAGTGGTTTAATGTTGGATAAGAAGATTGCAGGTTTTTTAGTGCGATTCTTTCCGTTTTTTATGATTTTTTATTGGAATTTTTATACAACAATGTGGGATTTTAGTCTATGCAAGCATTCACTCAGTGTTTGTTTTTTTATTTTGTATCTATGCTATAGGTACTAATAAATTTGCAACATTTTAGAATTTTCATGATAATTATTATACCTCCCTAATTAAATAATTTTCTGATTTGGCATTTTTTCTGTAGGTACAGTCGAAAAATGTAGGTCACGCATAAAAAATAATATTTTAAAAGTATTTTTATAATGAAGCTAAAAGACTTCCTGATTAAAAAGGCATATTAATCTGTAAAAGAATTCCTTGACAAAAAATCATTATTTAATATTAAAATGATTGTGATACTTATTATAATGTAATATAAATTATAAAAATAGTATAATATAATATAAAATGTATGAATAATGATAATTAATATAACATAATGTAAACTGTATAACTGGAAAATTGAGTATGTTTAATTTTTAATTTAATATTTATAACCAAAATTGCAATGCCTTTACAGGCAAGTAAGTTCTAAGAACCTACCTATTGTTAACATATCCAAATTCTGTACACTTAGTTAGTAATAAAGAATTTGTATTTGAAACAAAATTGAGCCTTAGTCATAAACCAAAAGACCAAGATATAGATTTTGAAAATAGAAGACTTGATTACACAATTCTCTCTAATTAAAAAAAAAATAATAATAAGTAGGTAATTATTGACAATGAAAGAGTACTTTTCCTTTGGCATAGCAATGGCACCAGCTTTCTGGCTAAGATGGACGCAAAAAAGCCAATGGAAAAATGTCGTTCCAGTTTTTTATATTCCAAGTCTAACCAGGCCTCAACTCATGAATCTAACAGCATCTATATAAATCACGACACAAAATAATTACCCAATAAAATGAGAATATACACCGCAGGTCAGTGACCTTGGAGGTCAATCATGTGACTGCAATGACCATGGCCATTTATGTCGCTTTCGGAAAATTTTGTTGTAAATCAATATCGAAAGATAAGGGAATTTAATGCATAAACTATTGAAATATTTAATGATGGTAATTTGAATCCAATTTTATGCATAAAAAGGGAGGGGGGGGGTAAATGCACATGCGACCTCACAGAGGATGTTGGGGGACCATTACGAGGTCAAACAGATTCGGCGAAACTTGTTCAGTAAGACAGGTAGAGTCACCCCCTTGACGGGTGCAGGTGACTAAATCGCCACCCTGTATAACTGAGCAAAATGGAAGGATTTTTCAACCCCTAAAGGGGTTATACAGGGTGACAACTTTTACAATGAGAACAAACCGGAAATCGCGAAAAAAACATCAGTCAGGTTTGGTCCTATTAGTAAAACTTGTTCATAATGATATGAGTAAAGTCACGTGTTTAAGTATTACCCTGTGTAAGTGATGAAAGTTTGTATGGAAGTTGGTAATTTTTGCTCATGGGAAATCCGATCGAGTCCCACGGCTTGTTTATAGATAACAAAGTAATAAAAAAAATCCACACTGCAGTAGTGGGAAAAATATTAATTTCATTATGAATTTTCACAATTACTACCAACTCACTAACTTTTCATTAACAATTTACACCAATATAAAACAAAATTGCATAACCATAGAAATAAAACATTCACCATTAAGCCAATGGCCCCATAAATTGTGCATAGAACACAACACGACACCATTAATTCCCATTAATAAAAAAATGTATATTTCAATAATTACACGCCGTATATTTAGTGATTTATCTATGGGAAACTTAATTCTGATTTTATTTATGGGTTTTATTTAATTTAGTTCTTTAGTGATTTAATTTTGGTGCTTACACCTAATTACGATTACGAGATAAGTCTATTCAGGTGTCAGTCTATTTTAGGCGTAATTAAAAGGCATTTGGAAAGTTTTCAAATACTTTTTTTACATCTAAAAACAAAATATTCGGTGTTACGATATTAATTATTGCATTTCATAATCAATATTTTCGTTCACAAGTTAGCGATATTTTAAATTCAAGTAATATTGAAAAAATTAATCAAAACAGCGAAATATTTGACAGATATTTGCGACGTTGCCAACTTTCACAATGTAAAAGTTCGGGTAACTGCAAAGCACATATCTTTTGAAAACTAGACGTTGACGCCACAAATTAACGTGTTTTTTGATCCTTTCGAGATTTTTGCAATAAACTGATTTTGGAGACCTTTGATAGGTAATATTTTTTTATTTCCACATTGTCTCACTGGATTTATCACACAGTATTTCTAATGCAAAAGATAATCCCGCTCAGAAATCTTCACTAGGATTTTTGGCGCAAAAAATAATTATCTTGCCTAAATTATTGTGCCCAAAATCTTTTTAGTAAACCTATACTATCACTCAGCTTTTGGTAGTAATTAGCAGGGAAAAGCAAAAAAAAAAAAAACATAAACAACTGAAATAAAAGACTTCACAAAAATTCAATAAACACAACGAAAAATCACAAAAAACGCTCGAAATTAAAAAGGTCGTAACAATAAATTCGTTATGGCACATAAAGTTTACTATTATTAAATACACGTACAACCTTTTTATTTTCATGACATTGATTGCTCGATATTTTCTCCTTGTAATTTATAGTTTTATAGGAGCCAGTGCTGGTTAATGGATTTAGAAATAAAAGGTCTATTGGAGAAAATAGTTAAACATTTTTTGGAGATAAGCTTTCGTCGTAAAAGTGTTTTGATAAATGAGTGGCGCTTAGGCCTGAATTCCTCTTACGCTGATGTCGGTCGCGTACGTCGGTCGCGCGTGCTTATATACATTGTGTTCTATATAGCACCATTTTGCGACGCTGACGTCCGCGGCGCGTACGACGTTGCTACGCGTACCCGACCGTACACCAGCGTAAGAGGAATTCAGGCCTTACTACTAAATAAAGTTAAAAGAGAATATGAAGTGATGCAGTGCTGATATTAATAAATTGTATTTTTTTAATCTTTGTTATTTAATCGTGTTTCCTATTCTCAAAAAAAGTAGCACTGGGCTGGGTTATGGGCTTGTATGACTCATCGCGTGGTTGGAAACCTCAGGAGTAGGTAGGGATGATTTCTGTGTGTGGCACTCTTTTTTTTTTATGGTTCCCAATCCCACGGACATCAAGATTTATTAAAGCCTGGGTAAAGGGCCTTAATTCAAATCACAATATTACTTATTGTTTTTAAAAATTATGATTGACGCGTAAAAGTATTTGTACAAACCTTCTTACAGAAATAAAATCATTTATCACAACTGTTTTTTTAACAGTTGTATGAAATAATTATAACATGGCAAACCGACGTAGCGTGTCAATTTGATTAAAATTTATTTCACTGGTTGTACTATGAAAATTGCTCATAAAGATTATTACAGATAGCCAACTCATTGCATATAACCCCTTCAGAATAAACAAACACATTCGTTTCAAACCAGAAACACAACACAGTTATATTACGAAATATTTTAATTAAGTTAAAAGCGAGATTATTATTCGATACGTCAGCTCATTGAGTTATTATTTGGGCGTGTCTCCTGCGGGCGAAACATGCATGTTATGGATAGGTGAGATTCGATTTGATAAAGTTTTTGGG
Organism: Lithophane socia; assembly: GCA_947522985.1. Lineage (NCBI taxonomy): Eukaryota > Metazoa > Arthropoda > Insecta > Lepidoptera > Noctuidae > Lithophane > Lithophane socia. Next base: position 12,695,545 of record OX383270.1, on the reverse strand, counting down.
CTTCGGATTAACTGTATTTTACAACACGTGGCAACGGTTCAGGGGGCTTAAAACGGTCACTTTAGCAGAATCATAATATGAATCATCGTAAAATGTCACAAACTGACAATCTGCGTGTAATTCATATTACAAAATTATTAATCTGTTTGACAGTTTTCTATGGAGATTCGTAAAATGGTCCACAAATTATGAATTAGTTTTACGTATTTTATCACAAAAAAAAAAATCTTGCGAAGAAAAAACAGTTTCACAACATTCGAAAATTCATATCTAAAGTCGTTAGTATGTTAATTAGTACCTATTAAACATAGAAACGTTGTGTATCGTTTACATATTAATATATCTATGTAAAATAGGTACCTAACGTTTGTAAATAAATCATTAGAAATAATTATGAGTAAAAAAGTACCTAAATTGTAAATAAACTACATAATAATACTATAACATGCTCTTTGAAAAGGTTTCGTAGGCTTTTGTATGAGACACTTTAACTCTCAGACTAATTGTTTGGGGCTGTTTTTTTAATATCTGTCATAATTATATGAACAGTTCACTGCTTAGTGACTTGAAGATTTTTTTTTATAAGTGTTAATCTGTGAACATGGCTGTTGGCCATATTATTACCTATTTAAGTTACTCGTGTTTTTTTATGTTTGTAATATTGGATAGTGTAGCTGTTTGTTCTTACTATTTAATTTAAAAAAAAAAAAAAAAAAAAAAAGAATCGATTGACTAAGGAAATCGATTTTTCTAGCAGTTGAAGACTGCCAACATGCACTTTTTTTGCTGGTGGTTAGACAGCTCTTAGTAAAAAGGCGTATGACAGCTCAAAACTTAAAATCATAAGTTCAAGCCACACCCACACACAAAATTAACATGTCAGCATTTAATTAATAGACAATACTAATATAATTAAAGTGTTGCTCGTATTAAGACATCAGGTTATTGTTGGCTATAAATTATTGCGTGGGCGTGATTTGTAGCCTCAAATGATAGCCTACGAATGAAAGCCGGTTAGGTCGGCTACTGTTTGAGGCCTTTTTTTATTAAAAAAAGTTTTGATGTGGGTGCTGATGCATGTAATTTTGAATTAGAATCGTGGCAGGAAAAATAAAAAGTGAATTTTGTACCTTCAGAATAAAAGGGAAAAGTACGTCGGTTCTAGATAACTTGTTTTTTTATTTACACTAATAATATTATAAAGCGGAAAGATTTGTATTTTTGTGTGTATGTTTGTAATGAATAAACTCAAAAACTACTGCGCCGATTTCAAAAATTCTTTCACAATGTTACTCAGGGTGTAATTTATAAAGATTACACGCGGGCGAAGCCGCTGGCGGCAGCTAGTTCGTCATATTTTTGTAAGCATGAATAAATAATGTAGTACTTATGCGATTCCCGGTAGACTTCTACCAGGCTGGACTAGTCTAGTCAAATCTTTGTGGTTCTAGCCTCAAAAGACCATTTCAGACACTTTAAGGTCCTCACATGGTCTGACCAAGATTATGTCTGGACTTTGAAAGAGACTTTGACCAGTTTGTTTTGTCATTTCTTCTCAAAGATAGGAAATGTCCACGCCGGCTAGACTTTTTTTATATGACGTGTAAAAGTAATTTATTTACAGAATAAATAATATCAGTTAATTCCATTACTTGCACCGTTGAAACTCTGACGTCAAATCAACTTTGGACAGTTTTAGTCCGTACACGCTACCAGCAACTTGACCCATGTCGACTCACTGTTAGCGTTTTCACGCTGCCAGTATGAACTATGTTACCTATATTTTATCCATCCAAATAAAAAATACTATACTATCCATAAACTACTTATCTATCCATAATATTTTTTTTATATTATGAAATACCTATTTAAAAATGAAAGTAAGTAAGAATGAATACACAATTATTATCCAAAAAAAAAGAATGTATATTTTTTTTTTTTTATATTTATCCATTTCTTACAAGAAAAAGAAGCAAAAATAAAAATAATATCCTTAGAAACATGCAAGACAATCTGAATAACGTGAAAGGTGTTTTTTTTCCATTCTATAATATCACAGGTTTCATAAAGACTAGCTTGCTGCCTTTGAGCACAAAAGATCTTTTTAGCTTTGAGTTAGGAGCAGGATTTTTAATACCCAGTGACTTGATATTCAATTGCTATTTTATCTCTTTAAATCACGTGCATGTTTGAATCAAATCATGAAATGAAAATCATGTTGTAAAAGCCTAGTGATGTGACCGTCAGATTACCAAGTCAGTTCGAACCTAAGCCACGCAGCTCTGACTTTTTGGATTCATGTGCGTATTGTATAATTATCAGCTTGCTTCAAAAATGAAAACATCGTGAAGGAACCTGAATACCTGAGAGATATTTCTCGACGGCAAGTGAAGCCAAGTCAGAGGCCCATGGGCGGCATAAAAATTCTGACACCAAGTTATTCACCAAACGAAATGGAAAGGAAAAGAAAGAAAGACAGAAAATACGTTTATTTGCGGCAAACATTATGCTAAGAAACAAGTTGCGAGAAAATATGCATCACATTCACGCAAAACGGCCATCACTCAGCTTAATGCTGCGACCCTATGCGAGACAGAGCCCCAGCGCTGGTTTTCAGTGACAGCCGGCGTTGACGTCATGACGTCAATCGGTGCAGCACTTAATGAATTATCAATAACAAAAATAAGAAATAAAATAAATACATTAACTAAGTGTTTATAAAAATATAATATTATTTATGAAGATATTCTACATGTTGGGTCCTTGCCCTCTGTTTGGTTTGATTTTTTATGATGTGGAGACAATAATACGACAATAAATGGATACACTGACAATTCTAATGCATAGGATTATTTTGAAATTAACAAATAAATCCTAACATCGAAATTGAAAACGTGATTTTCTCAAACGAACTAAATGGTACCGACTATGGGTTTTGACTACCTATAGTGACTATACTAATGGATATTTTTAGTTGAATATCTGTATGCGGACTGGAGACGTCGGCTTCCAGTTTAACCTGATGCAGCTGAATACCAGTGTTTTACATGGAGCGTCTACGTATATGACCTTCACAACCCAGTTACTGCGTAACACGCCCGCTGGGTACGACTGGTTGTTAGACTTTTGAGCTTCTGACGACCCGTAACGACAGTCAAAGATCTACGAATGACAGCATGGACCAACGGCTTAACGTGCTGTCCGAAACATAAATAGCGCACTATTTAATCTCTTTCCATCATTATTATTGTACCTATGTTAAACAAATGAATAAATGACTTATGATATGGAGGGGTCATCATATATTATGTATTGTAATGGATGGTCTGTAGCTTAACCTTCGAAACGACCCGTGCGGCAGCTGTTATTATTAAGGTGACAAAAACATAATTACTATTGTAACTTTAATACTCTACCTGAACATTTTATTTCAACAAAATATCTCTAAAACCGAATTATATCCATTTTCTCGGTACCAGCTCATAAATAACTTACGTTCTAGAATGTTCCATTCAACGGAGAATGTTCTGAGGAGATTTTTCCATATTTGCCGTTATGAATATTTAAATTTGCACTTTACTCTGATTCTGAACGCTTAGTATTGCAGACGAGCGATTTTTAATATTTTAATTTTTATAAACTACACTTTTATGAGGAATTATTAAGAGGGGAAGAGGAAAACGGAGTGTGGATGTTGAGAAAATAGTACCTATTATAAATTAATAGCTTCTATTCTCGACTTCGTCCGCGTGGACGTCAATTAGTTACCTAGCAACAAGGGGTCGAATATGGACAAAGAAAAGATGACCAATGTATTGAAATCCAGATTCAACCCCCAGGGGTTGAACGTGGACAACGTTTAGGGGATGAACGTGGACAGGGGTTGAGATTCTAGGGGTTGAATGTGGACTAAACCAACTATACCATAAAATATTTCGTGTAGCACTCGGCAATAATGCGGCTTTCAATCGATGAAACAAATAATTATGTATTAAATACCTATATCTAGATAGACAGTCACAGCTGTAAACTGGTCGAAAAAAAAAATCAAGTAATTAAAACTAAAACCCAACTGTTCTACGATTTAAAAGGTATAAACAAGACACCACAGACAGACAAATGAAAAATCCGGAGTCACACGTGTTAATAAATCGAACAGATTACGATTAATTCTTTTGGGGTTATAATATATATATTTTTGAAATGTGCTCATTAAGCCCTTTCATTTGATACCCAACATGGTACGATTAAACCATTTTTTTTTTAAGTTCCTCACTTTATGTCCTCTAGAGGGCGCCATTTTTAATTTAATGTGACTTTACATAGCCTATAACTAGCGGATAATCACGACCTATTAAACCAATTGCTTTCAATTTCTACTGAATAAAACATGAAACCTTCCACATGAACATGAAATGGTACCTTCTTACAGCGAAGCTATTTGACGCATTCCCATGACATTAAAGCATGAAGGCTACATAAATATTTCACATCATCATCTGCCTAGCCTTTTCCCAACCATGTTGGGGTCGGCTTCCAGTCTAACCGGATGCAGCTGAATACCAGTATTTTACATGGAGCGACTTCCTATCTGACCTCCACAACCCAGTAACTGGGTAATACGATACCCCTTGGTAAGACTTGTTGTCAGCCTTTCGGGCTTCTGACGACCCGTAACGATTGTCAAAGATCCACAAATGACAGCCGGGACCAACGGCTTAACGTGCTTTCCGATGCACGGAGGAGTCTGGATATGTAAAGATGGTCACCCATCCACGGACCAACCCCGGCAAGCGTAGCTTAACCTGATGGATCGACCCGTGCGGCTGTTATTACGTAGCCACGAGCTCGATAAATATTTCACAGTAATATAATTAAAAACTTTTATCAGACCCAAAAAACACATCACTAAGAAGGCCTGGTCCAAAAATATCTGATGAAAATATAAACAAAAGGATTAGTAAAAGTTATTTAATTTTAATCATTTTGTTCAAATACAGATTTGTTAATGTGTTGCGTAAGATTTTAACCAGAACAGTGTTTGTTTACACGATTATCAGTCACTTCTGGAACTGACTATAAGTTCGATTTTCCTTTAAAATATTCTTCTTCTGCCTAGCCTTTTCCCAACTATGTTGGGGTCGGCTTCCAGTCTAACCGGATGCAGCTGAATACCAGTATTTTACATGGAGCGACTGCCTATCTGACCTCCACAACCCAGTAACTGGGTAATACAATACCCTTTGGTTAGACTGGTTGTCAGACTTTCGTGCTACTGACGACTCGTAACGACTGTCAAAGATCCACAAATGACAGCCGGGACCAACGGCTTAACGTGCTTTCCGAGGCACGGAGGACTCTCGATATGTGAAAATGGTCACCCATCCACGGACCAACCCCGGCAAGCGTAGCTTAACCTGATGGATCGACCCGTGCGGCTGTTATTACGTAGCCACGAGCTCGATAAATATTTCACAATGACTAATGTAATTAAAAACTTTTATCAGACCCAAAAAACACATCACTAAGAAGGCCTGGTCCAAAAATATCTGATGAAAATATAAACAAAAGGATTAGAAAAAGTTATTCAATTTTAATCATTTCATTCTAAAGACTTTAACCAGAACAGGGTTTGTTTACACGATTATCAGTCACTTATGGAACTGACCATAAGTATAACATAGCCATTTTCCTTTAAAATATTATTCCAAGAAATACATCCAACACTTTTATATGGCGCTCCTACACAAAATGTTAACTAAAACGTGCGTCTACTTTACCCCTGTCAAGTTTGACTGACTGCGTTTATTGACAGACGGACTGACTGTGAGTCGACGACATAATGGTAGTGCGAATTAAATATAACCTCCCCTTAAAATCCCCTTGGACTTCTACTGAGTATCTGTATACTTGTATATATTTTTACGACCCCATTTAATGTCCAGGCAAATCACTGTCCACTCCTAAATTGCCTGCGAGAGATTGCAGAACCAAATAAGGTCGCCCATTTTTTATTTTTAGTATTATGTGGTGTGCAATAAAGGGTATGGCTTGGTGGACCGATGACCTTGTGAAGGCCGCAGCCATCCACTGGACGCGGGAAGCATAGAACCGGTCGAAGCGGCGGTGCTTGGTAGGCTCATGTCCAGCTGTGGATGTCTTTCGGCTGAAATGATGATGTTGGGTTAGGGGTTAAAATCCGGGCAAGTACCAGCAGTAAGTAAGACTTTTCAATTCTTAGGTACCTACTTTCTAAGTTTATCTTTGAAATCACTGTCATCGGTGAAGGTAAATATCGAGGCGAAATCTTATAAATAACTAGCTGCGCCTCGCGGTTTCACCCGCGTAAGTCTCGATCCCGTGGGAATATCGGGATAAAAAGTATCCTTTGTCCTATTCCAGGTCATGGTCTACATTTAAGTACTCCGCCGCGTCTGTCTGTCGTCCTGTTCGCGATAAACTCAAAAACTACTGCACCGATTTTCATGCTGTTTTCACCAATGGATAGAGTGGTTCTGGAGGAAGGTTTATAATACGACACCCACCCAGGCGAAGCCGCGGGCATCAGCTAGTTTCATTATAAATTAGCAAATTTTCTGCAGAGGTCATATGTTATGACTTGTAGACACCCGCTAGACCACAGCGGCCCACGCCCCATGAAATAACGCGGTAAAATTCCCGATTGAAAAAAAATGCTGTTTTTTTTATTTTTTCCAAAAAAAAATCACATAAATAGGTTCTCAGTATGATTCTTAACAACACCCTCACGGATCAGACATGGTTTTTATTACACGCTGTATATAATTAACGCAGGAGGAGTCTGCTTGATGACACAATCTATCAGCATCCTTGACGACACCTGCACAACAAACGGAGGGAGACAGTTAATCACTCACACAAAACTCCTAATTTTCTAATTACCCTCATAATTCAAAGTAAATAAACTCTTTACACACAAACGTAAGAAAGTAAAACTGTTCCGCATTTAAGATTATGTAAATGGCTGCAAATTCGTGAATGTTTTGAGAACAATTTGTGAGGCACACATGTGCTTGGAGAACGTGTTGGAAATGTTTAGGGATGTGCTGATCAACAGTTTATCGATATCGATAAAATTACAGATCTGTGCTGCCTTTGTTAAAAACCTGTTTCATCTGAAAAGTATAATTCCGTTAAGTGTGATCACATTTTATGTACATTAGTGATTTTATTGAGCGTTATTTTTCATAAGTTAAATATCCACGTATTCAAACATTATAGTTCAATATGAAACGGACATCATATTCCACAAAAAAAGCACTGTTAAAAGTGTCACTGTCACTATAAACCTCATTCAAAATATTAAAAGAAAAACACGGAAACGGACAATAAAAACGGTCTAATAAAATATTAATACACTTCCAATAAAAAATAAAAACTACGCACAACCGGATCTGAACTCATTTAGAAATTCGAACGAAACGTTTTACAAATTCATGTGCAATATGAATTCAGGTTATAAACCGTCGCTGGATACAATTCATTATGTTTTATGAGGTCATAACGTATCAGCCAGCTCAGGGGAAATTAGCAGAAGTTTAGAATATGACTGTGTCATCAGTTCTTCATCAATTTGGACGCGTTTTATGTGAATATTTTTCCATTAGTCATGGTAATGTTTTAATGTGAAAGTGGGTTGGCTTTGTACGTTTTCGTGGCATTTTTTGTTGTATTTTTTTTTCTCTGTTGTAAGCTAGTGATGTTTGTGTACTTAAGTAAAACATAGATACCTAAACCAAGATATGAAAGCGGAAAGTAGTTACTTTTAATTTTTAATAAAATAACATCGACATAATTTAGTAGGTTCACATAATTCCTATCATCATAATGTTAGCTCAACTGTTGTAGGACCAATAGGAACACGCTATGCCGCTACGGCGCTACTTAATAGGTCTGTTTTTAAAATTCAACAGTGGAGCCAACATGATTGCAATGCAACTATTTGATGAAACGCACACACATTCTTTTGATTTATAGATGACATTAGAAGCAACTTCTGAATTTTATCTACTGCATAAATCATTTAAAAACCCCAAGTATGATAACAAACTTCAATTGAAAAGTTTACGTTGAAAAAAAAAGAATAATAACTTTTAATTATTTTCGTCTAGACTGAACATTATCTTTTCGACTATAACGTTGTTGTAATGAAAGAGGAATTATGTAGAATTTTTATTTCTAAGTTATCAAAACACTAGTGAACGGACCCAGAATGTCTTGAGTCTTAAAAAAAAAACAAATAAAAGAGAAACTAAATCAACTAAACAAAAAAAAAACAAATACTATAAACACAAAAACAGGAAAAAAATCGGGTGTAAAAATAGAACTGTTTTGAAAAATTTCAGCGGTAAGCATCGACTTCCTTTATGGCAATCAATTGGCGCACATACTTATGCCCGAGCTACTCAATCGGGTCGCCAGATCAACTCCACCTCTGACTTGATTATCGATCTACGGTCAGTAAAATTTATTGTTTATCAAAATTTACAGTTATCTAAATGACAAATTGGCGTACAATTTGTCATGTGAAAGCCATTTCATATAACTGGCAAAATTACATTCACTGTTAATGTCAAAATGACAGTTGTGATTGTGAATATACGTATAATTAAAGTTAGCAGTCAATTTGCTAAACAATTAATTTCCCTGACTTTATTTATAATTACAATAGTTAGGCTTTTTATCACCTATATTTATTATGTACTTTCCCAGGACACAGTTCTATGAATATAGAATTCCAAAACTGTAGCTATGAAAAATGGTTATCTTAACTAAAATTTCTCACAATAATAAACAGACAAACAATATCGCTTTTTCTTCACAGTTCTACAATAGACTTTATGATAGACTGCATTTTTATTATACTGGATTCTGAAGCGTTAAAGTAATTTATGAGTATATTGCCTTTTCATAATTATAATGAAAAACATTGTTTTTTGATACAGTGTCTGAGGGAATAAACTGAATGAACTGTTAAGCAATCAATGTTTCTTTTTAGGACCATGTATTTTTACGTATATAATAATAATTATTATTGTCCTACTTACCTCAGTCCGCGGGGAGGTCAACTATACCATTAAACATATTATCCTATGGCACCTCCGTGTCTCGGAAAGCACGTTAGACCGTTGGTCCCGGCTGTCATTCGTGGATCTTTGACAGTCGTTACGGGTCGTCAGAAGCCCGAAAGTCTGACAACCAGTCTTACCAAGGGGTATCGTATTACCCAGTTATGGGGGGTTGTGAGGTCTGATAGGCGGGCTCCATGTTTTCATGCATTCGATTTTGCCGCCCGGCTGTCATGTGCCTATTAGTGCCGACCCGAAAAAATATTTAGCATGCCTAACATTTCCATACGTATTCATTGTAGCATTATCTCGTATCCTATTCCATCTTATCCTATCATTATAATTATCAGTCTATCATAATACGCAAATTAAGCGTCATCTATTTGATAATTCATAATGATATGCAAAAAAAAATACTCAAGGTAAGTCAACCAGCATTATTTTTATCGATATGATAACATCACTACGGCACGTGACACAGTCGGAACGTGCCCCGACATTGTATAAAAGTGTGATCTGTAGCTTGTACAGTGCTACTTTATACAATACTTTAAAAGTCATTTTTATGCTTGTTGTGTTAACAGAAATGTATGATTTATGTTTTTTTTTCCCTTTTATAATTATATCTATTTATCAATTTATTTAATTATTTTGCACAATGTACACTCAGTTACAGGCTATGCTAAAAACGTATGAGTTATGACCCTGTTAGGGCGCAGCAAGTATTATTACATAAGTAACTTAAATAATTATATTGCATAGCTACTAGATATCAATATCACATTCATTATTATTGCTACTTATATTTAATCTCTAACACATTTAATTTAATTTATATTAATAAATTTGAAATATATGAATATATACTTAGTTACAATAATAAAAATAGATAGATAAATAAATATATTTATATTTATGTTGTAGTATCGCGGTCAATGTTACTGTAATCCTATTACAATATTATAGCCTATTCGTTAATAAGAAATTTAAATATAACTTTAACTGCTAAGTAACTATAAAATTAAAAAAATCGTCCACTAACATCTGTCTTATTCACTTTATGTTAAGGGGAAGACACTTAATATACGTGTTCTTTAGACAGCACTCACACTGCACTAAAACTAACTCACTCACTCATTAGTGCAGTTAGTTTGGGCAATCTAACTCCTGGGCAACACTGAATTTGGTGCGAAGACTCGCACTAATTCAGTGATCTGGATCGCCTCGACATTCATATTATGATGAACAATCCATCTTCCATCCATAATGTACTTCCATACTAATATTATAATCGCGACAGTAACTCTGTTTGTTGTTGTAACTTTTCACGCCAAAGACATGAGGATAGACCTGGGTTAGGACAACTAGCTTCATCTTTCTGACTGACCGAACCCTTGACAATTCAAAAGTACCTGTAATTGGTTTATTGGAAATTAATACTTTGAGTGAGTAATTCGTCCTACATGCCTACGGAACGGCCCATTTAGGAAGACTTGAAGAAAATCAAAAGTACGTCCTAAATGGGCCGTGGACGAGTTAACGACTTATTCCTCATTTTCTTCCTTTTTTTCTTTCTTTGAGTTTGAGTTTGACATAGGATATACTTTTAATCCCGGTAGTACGTTCCCGTGGGATATTTTCCGACCTCCACGCGGGCAAAACCGCTAGGACTTCATAAAATTCTTTAATCAAGCAACATGTTGATGTTGAACAAAGTTTATCAACATGTTTATTAACGCCACGCCATCTTGTTTGTCTCAATAATGTACGGTAACTTTACTGGGGTTAGTATAAACTAAGTTGGAACGAGTCCGGCCTTATGACCATAACTAAGTTGAGTGTTTTAGGGTTAAGTTGGAGATGGATATAGTCTGTGGCTGTGCGTTTAGTATCATGTGGTTCTTGTTCCTTTGCTACCTTTTATTTTTTTCCTTTTTTTTTTACTTACCTTTTTTTTGTAGCTTTGGTACCTTTTTTTTTTTTTGAGGGTGGGAAATCATCCAATGACTTCTCCGCTCTGGGCGGAGCGGAAGGGCGTGTCAGACTTTTACTGACTAAAACCCACCCGTGTTCCTTCAGTTGCCTGTTGCCAAGGTCCCGGTATCCCTTTCGGAATAACCCGCAACCCTGGCAGGATAGCTTTGGTACCTAACGAGGTTCTTTTTGCCTGTAGGTGTCATAAACGAAAACTTAATCAGTAAATGACAATCGCTTCGAAAGCGTTTCGTATTTCTACAACGACTTTCAACAGGATTGACATAAGCTTTTCGATAGCTTACGTCAGTCCTATACATTTTTGCCTTTTCCATCATCGTTATTCTGATAGAATGTCACTGTACAAATAAACAACTAATATCTAAAATATGGCGTCGAAAAATTCCTCCGCATCGCTGTCGGCTGGTAGTGTACCCAAGAGACTGGCGGCATTGCCACGTTGAATGGCAATGCTTAGCCTCTGACCAAGGTAAAAGCCAGCCCTTGGGTCGCGGGAAGTGTCAAACAAGTACAACAATAGGATGGACCCTAATTTTATTACAATCTAGCCTTAAAAATAAACTTATACGAGTAAGTAACAAGGTTCCGCCCGCGTGGTATGTCAATAAAAAGTAGCCTATGCCCTTTCTCAGGCTCAGACTATCCATTTTCATTTTCAAAATCAAAAGTGATTTATTCAAACTAGGCTGAGAATCAGCACTTTTCGAACGTCAGAATCACATAAGACAGTCCCCCAAAAACGCCCACCCTTCACCACTTCCCAGTGCTTTAGCTGGGAAGAAGAAGTGGCGCAACGAACTCCCCAGCAGCACAGCTGTCTATTCAGTTAGAAAAAATTGATTCTATACAAAAGTATGCAAAATCATTTACATTATGCAACACAAAATTAAATCGGTTCTGTAGTTTCGGCGTGAAAGCGCGACAGACAGACAGACAGAGTTACTTTCTTATTAGATTTCGGATTATCTCTTTCGTAATTAGTAAGGAAGTCTCTTCTGCCTAGCCTTTTCCCAACTATGTTGGGGTCGACTTCCAGTCTAACCGGATGCAGCTGAATACAAGTATTTTACATGGAGCGACTGCCTATCTGACCTCCACAACCCAGTAACTGGGTAATACGATACCCTTTGATTAGACTGGTTGTCAGACTTTCGTGCTTCTGACGACTCGTAACGACTGCCAAAGATCCACAAATGACAGCCGGGACCAACGGCTTAACGTGCTTTCCGAGGCACGGAGGAGTCTCGATATGTGAAAATGGTCACCCATCCACGGACCAACCCTGGCAAGCGTAGCTTAACCTGATGGATCGACCCGAGCGGCTGTTATTACTTAGCCACGAGCTCCTCTAAGTATTAAGAGAGTAATTAGTAAGGAAGTAAGGATTTAATTATTCCTAAGCTATTAAATTGTCTTTACCAAGAATGTGTCCAATAGTACTTTTGTTATTGTCTTTATTCAGGCGAATACACTTCGTTTTTGTTTGTATGGCATTTTTGTACTTTACACTATTCACTCACACTAGCTCGAACGGTTTTGTTCCTGTTATGTATGGCCTATGCCTTGGTGAAAAGATTAGGCTGTCATTTCATTAGATTAGGATACCAATTACATTGCTAATTGATGGTTTCAAGGCTGTCTGCTCCAAGTGTGCCGGACATAATCTTACTTAAGTAAGTGTTGTTAATTAATATTGAAGATACTTTTTTTGAACGTAAACGAAGCAAAAGGAATATGTAAGGATCGTAGCAGGTAGCGTTCTGTAGTTTGTGTCAACGCCCTTGGGAAGAAGACCTGAGTTTACGCACTTTATGTATGTATACTAACTTGTTTTCATCATTCTCCTGTCCTTATCCCAATTAATTTGTGGTCGGCGCAACATGTCCCTTTCTTCCTTCTATTAGCCGTCATCTCGGTAGTCACCCCCTTTCTAGCCATATCATCTTTCACACAGTCCATCCATCGTTTCTTTGGGCTTCCCCTACTCTTATAGCCATCGACATTCATACCCAAACCTTCCTCATAACATTTTCCTCATTCCGTCGAATCACGTGCCCACTACTACTTGTATGTATACTTGTTTTCAGCAATTATTCTCAAAACAGAGCTGTATACACCGCGCGGCAGCGTAAGAAGTAAGAATGGATTTTTGTAGGCAAGTAATCTGTTTTTTTTTAATATGAACATTTATACCATCAGGAAATTAAAGCAATAATTATGATGATGTCAAAAATGTGAAATATCATGACAATCTTATCTGATGATACAATGTTATAAATTACACCTTAAATTGTTGGGCCATTAAACAAGCTACCAAAGTGCACATCACATCATATTGGCTGAATGTTTATAAAAAGATTACAGTGATCCAAATAATATAGTCGATAGTGGATATTCTTGACGGTCAGTGGCATAATAGCCAAGATTCTCGACCAACACCTGAGGAGGCTATCGTCGGCGGCTGGATCAAGGGATTGATCCAGAATGCGGTACTTATGGACACGGCGCGTATCGTTAGGAGGTTCCTCTTTCAGGTGCCTTGACTACCAGTAGCTTGGACCCTGTTCCCGATACCGGTGGGCTACTACTTTTTATATATATTTTTTTTTTAAATATCTCTATGAAAATATTTAAAAAATTAATGTAAGAAATAAATAATCAAACAGCTCTCAAACTTCATGGCCCCACACAGACGCGTCCAGTCCAACTCCTGCGCAACTGATCTACGTCAGTTTGAATTAAGAACAAAATTGTTGACATGACAATGTAACGGACGTAGCAGTTTAATATGTAGATATGCGCTTGAGTAACTTTGATTTATCAGATGTAAAGTATGATAATTCACGCTCGATTGTCCATGATGATAGAGTTTTTTTGGTATGGTCAGGTTATAGTGTTAGAAAAAAGAAAATAAAGGAATAATCACGATGTATCAATCTTTATTTTAAAGCCTTGACCAGACCTCAACCATAAAATCTATAAATATCTATAAGTTCCTGGTAATATTAAAAAGACGTTCAATTTGTGAGTTTGTACATAACTCTTCCTAAACGGCTGGGCCGATTTGGATGAAATTTTGTGTGTATATTTGAGTGGGCAGCTGTATAGTTTGTAAAGTCAATTAGATCCGGTAGATGGCGTCGGGATCGCGTTTTCATGAAAAACGGAATTGCTGAACAGTTGACACCCTTTCATAAATTCCCGAGTAACCTAACAAAAAGTACTAGGCTTACATAAATTCAAGATAGTATTACAATCATATCCCACTAATAAGATTTGCTATCGAGATGCTAATGGGATTTTGTATGAAATATTGTTTGGACAGGAAAACGTCTGTTGGGGCAGCTAGTCCAAGTAACGTTTAAACATCTTCTGCCTAGCCTTTTCCCGACTATGTTGGGGTTGGCTTCCAGTCTAACCGGATGCAGCTGAATACAAGTATTTTACATGGAGCGACTGCCTATCTGACCTCCACAACCCAGTAACTGGGTAATACGATACCCTTTGGTTAGACTGGTTGTCAGACTTTTGTGCTTCTGACGACTCATAACGACTGCCAAAGATCCACAAATGACAGCCGGGACCAACGGCTTAACGAGCTTTCCGAGGCACGGAGGTGTCTCGATATGTGAAAATGGTCACCCATCCACGGACCAACCCCGGCAAGCGTAGCTTAACCTGATGGATCGACCCAAGCGGCTGTTATTACTTAGCCACGAGCTCTTCCCTACGTTGCTTACGCTACCCTTTATACTTAAAGTAACGTTCATACATATAGAAAAAAAAAAGATTTAAGTATAAAGATTCCGCTACATAAAAGGTACAATCAAGTTCTATTTACGATACCCAAAAATATTGCTCATTTGGTAGAATCACACTTAACTTTAACACATTCTTCATATTAAACATGAAAATTACGACACGTAAATACGGTCCCCCGGCACGGCCGTAAACGTAACGAAACGTAAACCGTAGTCAAAGAATGTCACTACAAGTACAACAATAGGATGGACCCTAATTTTATTACAATCTAGCCTTAAAAATAAACTTATACGAGTAAGTAACAAGGTTCCGCCCGCGTGGTATGTCAATAAAAAGTAGCCTATGCCCTTTCTCAGGCTCAGACTATCTGTGTACCAAATTTCATTTTCATTTTCAAAATCAAAAGTGATTTATTCAAACTAGGCTGAGAATCAGCACTTTTCGAACGTCAAAATCACATAAGACAGTCCCCCAAAAACGCTCACCCTTCACCACTTCCTAGTGCTTTAGCTGGGAAGAAGAAGTGGCGCAACAAACTCCCCAGCAGCACAGCTGTCTATTCAGTTAGAAAAAATTGATTCTATACAAAAGTATGCGAAATCATTTACATGATGCAACACAAAATTAAATCGGTTCTGTAGTTTCGGCGTGAAAGCGCGACAGACAGACAGACAGAGTTACTTTCTTATTAGATTTCGGATTATCTCTTTCGTAATTAGTAAGGAAGTCTCTTCTGCCTAGCCTTTTCCCAACTATGTTGGGGTCGGCTTCCAGTCTAACCGGATGCAGCTGAATACAAGTATTTTACATGGAGCGACTGCCTATCTGACCTCCACAACCCAGTAACTGGGTAATACGATACCCTTTGATTAGACTGGTTGTCAGACTTTCGTGCTTCTGACGACTCGTAACGACTGCCAAAGATCCACAAATGACAGCCGGGACCAACGGCTTAACGTGCTTTCCGAGGCACGGAGGAGTCTCGATATGTGAAAATGGTCACCCATCCACGGACCAACCCTGGCAAGCGTAGCTTAACCTGATGGATCGACCCGAGTGGCTGTTATTACTTAGCCACGAGCTCCTCTAAGTATTAAGAGAGTAATTAGTAAGGAAGTAAGGATTTAATTATTCCTAAGCTATTAAATTGTCTTTACCAAGAATGTGTCCAATAGTACTTTTCTTATTGTCTTTATTCAGGCGAATACACTTCGTTTTTGTTTGTATGGCATTTTTGTACTTTACACTATTCCCTCACACTAGCTCGAACGGTTTTGTTCCTGTTATGTATGGCCTATGCCTTGGTGAAAAGATTAGGCTGTCATTTCATTAGATTAGGATACCAATTACATTGCTAATTGATGGTTTCAAGGCTGTCTGCTCCTAGTGTGCCGAACATAATCTTACTTAAGTAAGTGTTGTTAATTAATATTGAAGATACTTCTTTTTGAACTTAAGCGAAGAGAAAGGTGTATGTAAGGATCGTAGCAGGTAGAGTTTTGTAGTTTGTGTCAACGCCCTTGGGAAGAAGACCTGAGTTTACGCACTTTATGTATGTATACTTGTTTTCATCATTCTCCTGTCCTTATCCCAATTTATTTGTGGTCGGCGCAACATGTCCCTTTCTTCCTTCTATTAGCCGTCATCTCGGTAGTCACCCCCTTTCTAGCCATATCATCTTTCACACAGTCCATCCATCGTTTCTTTGGGCTTCCCCTACTCTTATAGCCATCGACATTCATACCCAAACCTTCCTCATAACATTTTCCTCATTCCATCGAATCACGTGACTACTTGTATGTATACTTGTTTTCAGCAATTATTCTCAAAACAGAGCTGTATACACCGCGCGGCAGCGTAAGAAGTAAGAATGGATTTTTGTAGGCAAGTAATGTGTTTTTTTTAATATGAACATTTATACCATCAGGAAATTAAAGCAATAATTATGATGATGTCAAAAATGTGAAATATCATGACAATCTTATCTGATGATACAATCATACAATGTTATAAATTACACCTTAAATTGTTGGGCCATTAAACAAGCTACCAAAGTGCACATCACATCATATTGGCTGAATGTTTATAAAAAGATTACAGTGATCCAAATAATATAGTCGATAGTGGATATTCTTGACGGTCAGTGGCATAATAGCCAAGATCCTCGACCAACACCTGAGGAGGCTATCGTCGGCGGCTGGATCAAGGGATTGATCCAGAATGCGGTACTTATGGACACGGCGCGTATCGTTAGGTTCCTCCTTCAGGTGCCCTGACTACCAGTAGCTTGGACCCTGTTCCCGATACCGGTGGGCTACTACATTTTTTTTTTTTTTTTTAAATATCTTTATAAAAATATTTAAAAAAATAATCACTATGGACAATGTAAGAAACAAATAATCAAACAGCCCTCAAACTTCATGGCCCCACACAAACGCGTCCAGTCCAACTCCTGCGCAACTGATCTACGTCAGTTTGAATTAAGAACAAAATTGTTGACATGACAATGTAACGGACGTAGCAGTTTAATATGTAGATATGCGCTTGAGTAACTTTGATTTATCTGATGTAAATTCACGCTCGATTGTCCATGATGATAGAGTTTTTTTGGTATGGTCAGGTTATAGTGTTAGAAAAAAGAAAATAAAGGAATAATCACGATGTATCAATCTTTATTTTAAAGCCTTGACCAGACCTCAACCATAAAATCTATAAATATCTATAAGTTCCTGGTAATATTAAAAAGACGTTCAATTTGTGAGTTTGTACATAACTCTTCCTAAACGGCTGGGCCGATTTGGATGAAATTTTGTATGTATATTTGAGTGGGCAGCTGTATAGTTTTTAAAGTCAATTCGATCCGGTAGATGGCGTCGGGATCGCGTTTTCATAAAAAAACGGAATCGCTGAACAGTTGACAACCTTTCATAAATTCCCGAGTAACCTAACAAAAAGTACTAGGCTTACATAAATTCAAGGTAGTATTACAATCATATCCCATTAATAAGATTTGGATGAAATTTGGCACACAAATAGTTTATAACTAACAAAAAGTACTAGGCTTGATTCACGTTTAGTTTATTTTAGAAAAAAAGCTATCGGGATGCTAATCGATGCGGGATTTTGTATGAAATATTGTTTGGACAGGACAACATCTGTCGGGGCAGCTAGTTGGCGGTGAGCAATGGGCAACTCGCCGTCCGATAAGGACCAGAGGCTATAGAGAGCCCGGGTCGATGGCGCGTCGTGTTCCACGCACGCCTCAAAGAGATGTCAGCACAATTGGCGGGGTCCGTTAGGACCGATGCTTGCCAGGATTGCGGGAAAGTCCGAAAGGTATACCGGGACCTTGGCAATAGGCAACTGAAGGAACACGGGTGGGTTTTAGTCAGTAAAAGTCTGACACGCCCTTCCGCTTCGCCAAGAGCGGAAGAAGTCATTTGATGATTTCGAAACCTCAAAAAACAAAAAAAGGGGCAGCTAGTTCAAGTAACGTTCATATATATAGAAAAAAAAAAAGATTTAAGTATAAAGATTCCGCTACATAAAAGGTGCAATCAAGTTCTGTTTACGATACCCAAAAATATTGCTCATTTGGTAGAATCACACTTAACTTCTTTTACACAACACATTCTTCATATTAAACATGAAAATAACGACACGTAAATACGGTCCCCCGGCACAGCCGTAAACGTAAACGAAACGTAAACCGTAATCGTGCCAGTTACGTTTACGCGCGCGTTTACGAGCGCTTACGCTGAGTGTGAAAGTTGATCAGTTTTGATGAGAGTTAAAAAGCTTAGAGGGTAATTTTTACGTATGTTTGAGTTCGTGAGCTGAATTATTCGGTAGTTAAGTAAATAACGCGGTACGGTACTTCATCCCTTTGGTTTTTCTTCGTATAAAGTATGACTATTTCAGTCGTAGTTAACCAGGAATTTAGATTTCTTTATTCAAGTTTTTTTTTTCTAAAGCAAAAAAAACAATGGTAACGGCCCCGACTTACGAGTTATAGGTTCAAACCCAAGCAGGGACGTGGTAAGTTGTAAATAATTTCATTACTACTGCTCTCAAAACGGTGAAGGAAAACATCGTGAGGAAACCGGCATGTCCTAGAAACAAAAATTCCAAGACATGTGACATCTACCAACCCGAACTGAACGCGGGCTCAGTTCGGGTTGGTAGATGTCACATGTCTTGGAATTTTTGGTAGATTACAGCCCGCTCCCATTCGAAGTGAGGAGGCCTAGGCTGATTATGCTACATTTCACTACAAAAAAACGTCACATCATTCCCACAGTTTTCCGCATTGAACGTTCCAAACAAATGAGCGAGTACAGTCGGACACATAAATATCTCTCGATATAGTCTACACATATATCGCTTTACGTCGCGCGTTCATACTCTTCGCTCGGCAATAGATTCAGCTGATACCTATCTAACTGTTGGCGTTAAATCTCCACGGGTCGTGTTTGTGTGTACGTTTTGAGATTTCTTTGAGTTAACTATGTAGTTTTGAAGGGATGGAATGTTTTTTTTAGTTTGAATATAGAACTCTTTCAATCGATAGTTATGAATATATACAACAGACGCTACGTACAGTCAGCTAGCAGGTGAGTTTTAAACGTTAGTATAAGTGCTCGGCAATACGACGCCACCACCGCGCCACCACCGCGCCACCACCGCGCCGCCACCGCGCCACCACTGCGCCGCCACCGTGCCGCAACCGCGTTGCCACCGCGCCGCCACCGCGCCGCCACCACGCCGCCACCGCGCCGCCACCGCGCCGCCACCGCGCCGCCACCGCGTGCGGTATCGGCGTCGTGTCGCTGAGCTCTAAGGCTGTTGATCCATGTGAAAAATATTGATATTTAGTAGAAAATAGTTCAATAGACTCAAACTCAAACCATTTCCAGGCACTTTTGAATTGTCAAGGGAGTCGGAACGAGGATGAAACTCCATAGACACTCTTTTAAATTGTATTGTTAAAAATAGAAGCCGATAGGTAGATGCATGTCTTTTGTTCGGAAAAGCGAAATATGATGTCATTGAGCTGGTGAGACTGTTCTTCTGTTATTTCTGGTGCTACCTTCCTGTTATTCGCAACTTTATCTGCGATCCTGGATGAAAAGTAGCATAAGTCCTTCTCCGGCTCATGGTCTAATCTGCGAAATTTCATCCAAATCCATTCAGCCGTTTTGGCATGAAAGCGTTAAGGCTTGTACATACTGGGGCGATTCAGCGCGCGACGCGATGCCGCCGCATTGTCCGCCGTGAAGTTTTCTCAGAAATAGTTTTGTTAAAATTCGCGTCGCGCGGCGAATCGCGCCAGTATGTAAGAGCCTTTACAAACAAATAGTCAAACAAACTAACTCACTTTGGCATGTAGGTATAAAAATAATTTTAAAATAAAGTTAGGATTTCGTCCAAAATTACTTTGTTTACAACCTTGAAAACCTCAACGATGAAGAACGAATGAGATGCTTTATCTGTCAAGGAAACGAAGTTAACTTTAATTCGGAATAAATAGTGCCAATGTTGATACGTCTCATTCAGATAGCATTATCTTAAAGGAGAGAATTGTCGATACGACGGAGATACAAATGAAATGTTACCTGTATCGCCATTTTATTAAAGGAGGAATTGATCAAACTCAATCAATCTGCCTAGCCTTTTCACAACTATGTTGGGGTCGGCTTCCAGTCTAACCGGATGCAGCTGAATACCAGTATTTCACATGTAGCAACTGCCTATCTGACCTCCACAACCCAGTAACTGGGTAATACGATGCCCCTTGGTAAGACGGGTTTTCATATTTTCGGGCTTCTGACGACCCTTAATGACTGTCAAAGATGCACGAATGACAGCCGGGACCAACGGATTAACGAGCTTTCCGAGGCACGGAGCAGTCTCGGTATGTAAAGATGGTTACCCATCCACGGACCAAGCCCTGCAAGCGTAGCTTAACCTGATGGATCGACCCGTGCGGCTGTTATTACTTAGCCACGAGCTCCTCACGAGGAATTCCTCGTAGCTCGTGGCTCGTAGCTTATATACACTTTTTGTGTGACAAATCATATAACTTTTTGTATGAAAGAGTGAGTATAACATATCTATGATCTTCTTCTTCTCTATGTGTCTTCTTCTCCATGTCGATGGCACGACAATAATTGTTCAATTTTTTGGCCCAAAACTTCGCTTCTTCCGCGGCGTGATCGGTGGCAGCGCAGAGGTCACTTTGGTTGAATGTCTTGGGACACAGAGGATAGGAATCGTATGATATCTTAGCTGAGTCCACAACTCAGATTCAAAACTTGACAAGTTCCATTAGCACTTTGTGATTTCAGTACTGTCTATGATTTTTTAGAACATGTCTGAAAACTGAGAATGCTATAGAGCAAGTGTGGTGATCAACAAATATTTCCGGTACTTCTCCGCATCAGAATTCTTGTCAAACAAAAGAATAAAGAGAGAATATAGTTTAATAACGTGTCAATTGTTATTAAATTTTCAAACATAAATAGGAAACGTCTTTAACCAAACAAAGTTCTAATCTCAAACAATTCCATTATAAAAAACATAAATTTGATCTCCAAAAATACAAATGGCCAAGTAATTTAAAAAAAAAACCGTTTTAACCGTCAGGCGACGGATTCAAAATTGGAAGCCATAAAGGCGGGAACCGACCGGATGTTGGACGCTCGGCTCCATCAGATCCGTATCACGACAGACTCCCGCCAACGGATTCATTTCCGGTCGACGGTTGCATTTTGAATTTTAGAACTCAATTTTGAACGAAAATAGGTCAGTAATACGTTTTCAAGATATCGCGATAGTTCAGTCGACTTTGTAGGTACGTTTGTAGACTTTTTATTTGCTACTGATTGATTTTTAAATGTATTTATAATGAAATGGGTTGTTTATCTTCAGAAAAATAACTAGTAGTTCTGCAAACAGTAGACTTCGCGGGCACATACTTTTTACAACGATTAACCTTTAGTTAGTCGCGCCAAAATAATCACACAATAATTACACATATCATTGTTTGCCTAAGAAATTCGAGAAATTTAAGGATGTTTTGTTCAGCCGTCAATTTAAAAGGTTCTGAGGGCTTAGGTCAAAGTGGCTCAATTTATGTTTTTTTTTTCAACCGGATGCAGCTGAATATCAGTATTTTACATAGAGCGATTGCCAATCTGACGTCCACAACCCAGTAACTGGGTTATACGATACCCATTGGTAAGACTGGTTGTCAGACTTTCGGGCTTCTGACGACCCATAACGACTGTCAATGATCCACGAATGACAGCCGGGATCAACGGCTTAACCTGCTTTCCGTGACACGGGGGAATCTAGGTATGTAAAGAAAGTCACCCATCCACGGACCTACCTGCAAGTGTAGCTTCACCTGATCGATCGACCCGTGCGTTATTAACACTTAGCCACGAGCTCCTCAGGTCATCGTTATTACTGTAAGTATACATAATACATAAGTTTTAATGAAGGCTCTATTCTATAAGTTAGTCTCACGTTCATTCCAGTGACAATAATATTGTATTGAACGTCTGTGGTGGCGGCTACCTATACCTGTTTCATTTCCGACACTCAATAAGTTACTTTCATGCCTTTTATTAATAATAGAACGCTCCTAGAATATGTGGTGTTGAAATGAAATGAAATTGTTTATTCTGTAAATAGGATATCGGAATCACTTTTACACGTCATATTAAAAAAAAAAAATAAGCTAGCTAGCTTCCTATCTGACTAGGTACTCTGAGAAAAAAAGCCGAAACAAACTCAGAGGTCGCAGTCTCTTTTAAGGTCCAGACATAATCTTGGTCACGCTATATGAGGACTATGTAGATTAATGTCTGAAATAGTCTTTTGAGGAAAGAACCACACAGATTTGAGTGGACCTGTCCAGTCAGTGCAAGCATTTGTCAGTAACCGAGGAGCTCAACTCAGAGCTGAAGGAGCTCAACGACGATGATGGAAAAGGCAGAAATGTATAGGACTGACATAAGCTATCGAAAAGCTTAAGTAGGTATGTCAAAGTCTTTGTAGAAATACGAAACGCTTTCGAAGCGATTGTCACTGGTCTAGGCCCTTAGAATAGAAAATTTATATGTTTTCGCTATAAAGTTATGTATACTTGAAAAATCTTAAATAAAATATACGAAAAGAAATATGCAAATTTTATGGTAAGCATATTTATTTTCAAAGCATTGGCACTTTTACCACTGACAGCGATGCGGACGAATTTTTTGATGCCCCAATGAGCTTTTCCCTTTATTTTTTTCCTGTACATAATACACATACATACATACATAGATGCTTGTACATAATATTTAAGTTTTAGAATATCTTTTGAAATTTTTCTATTGTTTGTTGCTAATGAAAGCATGCATTGCTTTTCTATGCCACCACCAGCATCATAGTTCCTTATTTAACTTTGCAAAACATTTTAAACTATGTTGACTACTAAAAACGATCTTCAACCAAACCAGACATTTTCTGACTTGGAGCTGGAACAGAGAACCCCATGAATCTAATAAGTAAGTTATCAAACCAAAAGGTGCATTGCATTAAATATTAGTAAAATCATGCATTTCCATTTTTTATTTACCCTGTTTGAAAAATATTCCATTTTACTATAAAAAAATTAACAAAATGTCTCCGACGCCCTAATAAGGAGGGGAAAAACAGACACGTATTGTGATCGACATGAGTTCCATATAAAAATTCTTTACCCGCGCTAAGTGCATCACTATTAAGCTAGTACAAAATTAGATTACCGTTGTCTGCTAGGCTTTCCTGTTGGCTACAGGGGGCTGACAATAGTGGCTGTTGTGTTGCGGGGTACAAAAGTGGAAAAAATAATGAACGAAATTAGTAGCACTTCTTGCACACGATCTCACCGCGGATGGGAGCCAATATTATGAAATGAGCGACCAATTTCCAATGAGGGTTTTCATTCATGCCACCAGTTAGCGCCACTTTGGCAAAGGGTCTTCCATTTAGACAATGAATAGATTCATCATTCTTTTCAATCATTCGTTCATCATTCAGTGACAACTAAAGAAAATAATATAGGCTTTGACACTTTTGACAAGTGCCCGAACCTGACGTCTCAGTGCTGCCAAAAAAACCATCATTCTCTCATCTAAAGACGGTAAAATCTATTATATTTTCTCTATGGCAATTTTAGCTGATGTCGGCAATTCTAACAATGTCATAATGCTATGGTAACATATACGTTTTAATTATAGTTTGGAATATTGAAAGGTAATAAATATAAATAAGGATTCATAAAATAATATTGTACGTATTCTGAATGAATTGTTAAAGGAACATTTTAAAGAACCGAAATAGTTCAACCTTCTCTCAGCGACAATCAATGACAAAAACATGTCAAAAATGTGGGTAAATTCGAAGTATTTTTGACAGATCGAGACTAAGATTCGAATGCGAACGTTCGTAAAAATACAGAGGCTATAGACAAAATCCCTTTTCTGTAAGCGTTAACGCCAACGGAAAGATCAAATTGTATGGAGTTGACATTAGCATTAGAGATGTCACGTGACTGCTGCTGTCAACTCCATACAATTTGATCTTTCCGTTAGCGTTAACGCTTACAGAAAAGGGATTTTGTCTAGGCCCCCAGGAATTAACTGTCCTTCAGTTGCTCCATGTTTGTACCAAGTAATAATATGTTCACTTGAGACACCGACCGGAAATTTAATGCGCCGCTGTCCGTCTGAGTGAACGTAACCCCTAAGTGTTATATCGGCAGTAATCATAGTATATGGAGGAACATACAGTAAAGGATGCTGAGATGAGCAATAGATTTGTAATGTTAGGTTGGTAGATGGTCCATGATGGGCCCATTGGAAAATAAAAAGTACCCACTGTTGACACTAGACAGATCCTTTCCAAATTCTTGGTACTGCAGTTTGGAGATCGCAGTTCCAATAAACGAGTAGACACATGGTGTACATTGAGTTTCTGTCCTTCTCATATTATTTACCTTTTCCAATTCGGAGTCAAAAAATTGAATTCAAACTCAAACTCAAAGCAGTTATTTCAATTAAACCATTTACAGGCACTTTTGAATTATCAAGGAGTCGGTCAGTCAGAAATATGAAACTATTTGCCCATTCCAAAGCGTAGTAGGTACCTACCTATGGAGAAGAACGGGCAAGAAACTCCACGGACACTCTTTTAGATAAAATAAAAAATTAATACAAAAACGTCGTCCTCGTTAAATCGTCAGATTCGCCCTACTGCGTCGAAGATGGTGGCGTTTCTGAGGCCCTAGACAAAGTGACATTCTATCAGCGATAACGATGATGGAAAAGGCAAAAATGTATAGGACTGACATAAGCTATCGAAAAGTTTATGTCAATCCTGTGGAAAGTCATTGTAGAAATACGAAACGCTTTCGAAGCGATTGTCACTTTAATACACAGTGACTTGACTTGATTGTCATGAAAATGTCATTATTATTGTGAGCTCACTCTTCTCAGTAAGGACACTTTTTCGCACGACTAAAGTTTAATCAATTCTGCCTAGCCTTTTCCCAACTATGTTGGGGTCGGGTTCCTGTCTAACCGGATGCAGCTGAATACCAGTATTTTACATGAAGTGACTGCCTATCTGACTTCCACAACCCAGTAACTGGGTAATACGATACCCCTTGGTAAGACTGGTTGTCTTTAGGCTTTCTGACGACCCATAACGACTGTCAAAGATCCACGAATGACAGCCGGGACCAACGGCTTAACGTGCTTTCCGAGACACGGAGGAGTTTCGGTGAGATCGGAGTGATCGACCCGGGTGACTGTTATTACTTAACCACGAGCTCACAAGACTAAAGTACGGTCTTCTTTTGGACAAGAAAGTCAAGGTTTTGCGGACACAGGACCACTAGCTAGCCCCTTTTGGTACTGATACGTTTAAATAATATATCAACATCCACAGACAGACAACCGCACAAGTAAATAACAAAATAATTGCTACAATATTTTTCCATTAATCAAATTATAAGGGAGCAACGCGAACGTGAACAAGTTGGAACCATTGCGGGTAATAAATTAAAAACAAATAATATCGGCTTGCTACACACGTGCGAGGAAGTTTTATGAGAACTTTATTAATAGTTTTATGGGGAAAATATTTTATTGTAATAGGTAACGAAATTAATAATTGAACTAGGATTGGGAGGGCCTATGACCAACAGTCTTCTGTGTTTAATTAGTGTTAGGTACTTACGTTTCCTTAGGGAGTTCCTTAGGGAGGAGTGGTGTTTTTTTATTATAATGACGCTAATTATGCTACCGTTTAGAAAAATCAACGGTAACTTTTTCTGTTATTTCATTAGTTATAAATTATAGTGCGAATAATAGCTTCATCCGGTTAGTCTGAAAGCCGACTCAAACAGAGTTGATGAGATACAACACATAGTATCAACATAGGTGATTAGAGTAGAGCGCACGCATTTATGAGTTACGCCTCACGGTTTCACCCGCGTAAGACTCGATCTCGTAGGAATATCGGGATAAAAAGTATCCTATGTCCTATTCCAAGTCATGATCTACCTATGTGCCAAATTTCATCTAAATCCGTTCAGCCGTTTTAGCGTGAAAACGTAACAAACAAACAAACTATCAAACTCACTTTCGCATTGATACCCGTGATAAGTAAAGCGTGAGGAGGGATAACCTAGTGGTGTGATCGTCGGACTGCCAAGTCATAGGTCTCGAGTTCGAACCCTTATCTCTGACTTTTCGGATTCATGTGGGTATTGTATAATTATCAATTGCTTTAAAAACGGTGAAGGAAACATCGTGAGGAAACCGGCATGCCAGAGAGATATTTCTCAACGGCTTGTGAGTCTAAGTGAGAGTCCCTTGGGCGGCTTTAATACTCTGACACCAGTCAGTTAGTCAATAACCACACTAAAAGATGAAGAAGACTTTCACATTTATAATATTAGTTAGGATTAGGATTATGACGTGATCCAAGTCTCGTTATTAAACCGCACGTGTAACACTACCTTTTGACAAACAGTTTCGGCAACGGACCGTTAACAGTCAGTTTCAATTTATGCGCGCATGTTATCAACTCATTATTTTGCCGCGAAAATGGCAGTTTATCGCAGGAACTGAAAGGTCATTATTTTTATTTTTATGAACATTTTTTTTTGCTGTTTTCAGTGTGGACACTGGAGATGTGTGAAAATGGTTAACTGACTTATATTATCTTTTTTTGGGGAAAATGCCCAGTGGTAACGGGGCTTACGAGTTGTAAGTCTTGGGTTAACACCCAAGCAGGTGGTTGACTTTGTGTAAATAATTTCATCACCACTCACTGTTCTCAAAACGGCGAAGAAAAACACCATAAAACCAAAAAAACAACCGATTTGGACTTCGAGTGGAAAAATACGAAAATTGAAAACAAATGACACCGACTTCCGAAATTAAAGTTATTTTTCACTTTTTAGCGTTTTTTTAGAAGTCGGTTGTATTTTTGGTACAGGCGAATTGAGAACCTCCTCCTTTTTGAAGTCGATTAAAATTTCGAAGACATTTGTGACATTTAGCAACACGCACTGGGCCCGCGTGGCCTGTGGGCCAGCAGTACTGTAGGAACATTATAGACTGATTATGCTTATGATTATAATGCGTTAAACAGTCACTGCTAAGCGATAGCCGTTTGCGTGGATGTGACGCATGTTTCCCCCAAGCTTTTCTTATTTTTTCTTTGTGTTTTTTTTTCTTATTTTTTTGGTGCTCATGTTTACCGCAAATAAAAGTATTTTCTTTCTTTCTTTCTTCGTTCTTCACCGTTTTTCAAAAACATTATTACAAGGCACTTTCTATCAAGTATTTTCGGTGCCTAATACTGATCTTTTCAAAGACGATTTTGGTATAGGTCAAATCAATCGAATGCTTAGATAGATTACACAAAATTATAGATAAGTATTTTAAGGGAAGTTAGATGGGTATTGACCAATTACCAGCAGTTACATAAAAAAAAAACTAAAGCTGCGTCCTAATAAGGGATAGTCGCGCGAATTCGCGATCATCGCGGTAATTTATCACTCATTTGTTCGGAAAATCCGAACGCGTTGGCGACGCATTTCGGTTCACCGAATGCTGCGTCAAAACCAAAAGCGACTATGCGATAACGCAATCGTTTACCTAAAAAGTGACGTACACAAGCGTCTTAATTGATCGCACGAGAATGTCATATTAATAAAAAACGGCCGCAACGTTTGCGTACTCGCGCGACAGTCGCTTTCGGTTTAAACGCGGCCGCGGATTAGGACACGTGATCTTTCAATGCATTCATTACAAAAGACATTATTAGAAGTATCCACAACCGATACAATGCTATGGCTTACATGCGCTAAAGTCAATAGAACATTTTCTCCCATGTTTTGAACATAGATCTTAACTAGATAACATGTGAACTAAAACATTGTACCATGCCGCATAGGAATGCGTTTAATATTTTGTTATAGCCATGCACCATGCCGGCACACTGTTCATTTTAGGGGTGTTAGTAATCGATATTCTTGGTTATCGAAGGTTGAAACTATCGATATTTTAACACCATAATGTTTTGCAATGATGTAAAGTATTATGTAGGTACACACACCACTTAAAGGTTGGTCACCATTAAAAAAGTTTGTCAGATATTTTGCACAACTTTTTTATTCCTTCGGTGTCCTTGAATCAGGTTTTGTACAATAGTAAGTTGTATGAGTGTTTACTGATAACCTATTATTGATTATATTATTTATTATAAAATGCCATACCTACTAAATGGCCTTTTTAACTTCTTGATTATTATAATCAATTGACGTCTAGTAAGTACATTACTTTATTAAACTCTAAACAAAAAAAATATTAAACTCAAGATCTGTATTCTTTACCTGTGTTAACAAATAAAAGTGATTTGATTTGATTTACTATGAAAATATGAATTTAACATCGACATGAAAGTTTCAGCATAGCTCCACTTCAATACAAAACACTATTCACCAAAATACAACAAGCACACCAATAAATCAGAGTGAAAGTATAAATACAGTAAAAATATCGACAGTCCCATCCCTAAGAGGCGATAAGAAGGCAGACGGCGAAACAAAAGCTGTATCGATGCGAATTTCAACAATATCCGTGTAGAGCGTAAATTACGCGCGTCCGTCCTATTGTTTGTTGCCGCTCTGTGCACTTCGTTCGAATGGCTTGTTCCTTTTTTCAAAACTGATTTTATCGATATGTTTTGAAATTGATATGTTGGCGGCACTGTGTACATATTATTTTGATGTTTAGAAAATATTATGTATTTACTAACATTTTTAATGGTCTTATAACACTTTTCTGTTGAATATGGCTGCAAAATATTACTATCAAATCATTCCGCTACAGAGTTTAGCCCGTTATTTCTGCATGGCAAGTATGACTTCCCGAAATACTGAAGTCTTGAGTTCGGTTCCGTTTCCCAACTATGTTGGAGTCGACTTCCAGTCTAACTAGATGCAGCTGAATACCAGTATTTTACATGGAGCAACTGCCTATCTGACCTCCACAACCCATTAACTGTATAATGCGATACCCCTTGGTAAGACTGGTGGTCAGACTTTCGGGTTTCTGACGACCCGTAACGACTGTCAAAGATCCACGAATGACAGCCGGGACCAACGGCTTAATGTGCTTTCTGAGGCACGAGTCTCGGTATGAAAAGATGGTCACTCACCCTGACCAACCCCGACAAGGGTAGTTGAATCTGGTGGATCAACCCGTGTGACTGCTATTACTTAGACACGAGCCCCTCCTGTTCTGTTAAACAATGAAGGTATTATCAGTAGTCAGTGTGAAGAGGAACCTTTCTATGAGCTCTTGTAAAAGGGCTGAGCATTTGAAAATAAACCTTTTCCAATCCTTCTAGAATTATGAAGAACATGAAAAATATACGTTGATGCCCATCATTACCCTTTAAACTAAGTACCGCCGGTTTGTCCTGTAGCACGCCTTTTAACTCGTCACTTTCAATCCAGTAATCCTTGCAAAATAGACCAGGGAGCCTCAAACGGCCACATTAGCAATTCCACTAAAAGCAATTCATTTCCGGAATTCTTAGCTGTCATTAGCAATTCCTTTAATTTCTGGACCATTTTACGGATCTCCATAGAAAACTATCAAACAGATGAATTATTTCGTAATGAATTGCACGCAGATCATTATGAATTATCAGTTTGCGACATTTTACGATGATTCATAATATTGTCCTTTTATGATTGTGCCAAAGTGGCCGTTTTGAGCCCTCAGTTTCTATGTTATACGACTGTCCATTACTTCTAAGCACCTTTCCACCAAAACCTAGTTACCCACGTAACAAAATCTGATACAAAGCTTGCCAAAACGCATAACAACATTGCTTTACCCGAATCACAATTCTGGTTAGTCAATTCCGAGTGTTTTTTCTCTATTTCTGGTGTGCCGTATGGACTGGTATCTCGAACAAAGCGATATGAGTGGAACAAAACGACCGAAGCTTTGTTTCAGCCCGTTTTGAGGGTAGTCAGACAAAATATGATGCAGAAGATGAATTGTGTTTGGGCGTGTGTAATGAACGTGTTTTTGAAGTTTTCCTGTATATTTTTAGAGCGGTTGTGATGTAATATTGAATAAGTATGTACCTCCCTTTTAATTTGCTTTTCTGACTTGCCCCCAGCCAAGAACTTTACTTTTTATTATGTTACACTATCTTCAGTTTGACAGATAATAATATTTTTAGTCTTGTTTAACAGTTTTTTTAATACCTATTGAGATATTTAAATTATGATCATTTAAATCGTAGGTAGCTAAAGCTTCGTCTTCTCCAATTTTTTTTTACAACGTAATTCACATTTTATTTTTCCAGTTACTAATCAGTAAAAAGAATAAATCACAAACCGATAATTAAGTCATAAACATTGCCCTCACAAATACTTACCCTCAAACTGAAATAAACGATTCATTTTTCGCTCTCTCTTTAAATTTTCCGCCTTCTTAAGCCAAGAGGCTCGTAATGACGTTTACGGCTAACAATGACGTCATAAAATGAAGCCAAGCCGTCCGTAATATCTTTAAAAACGTCACACCTGCGCCCTTTACTATTGGTCCTTTTACTATCGAGTTTGGATGTATCGAAGGGAATATGATTTCTACTTACTTACGTGTTAGAACGGTTTATATTCAAATTCCCTTGCCAATTTTGTTAATGGTCATCAACTCAGCTTCAAGCAGTCCACTGCTGTACATAGGCCGCTCTCAGGCTGCGTCACAATACCCTGCTTTGTGCCTTCTGCACCCAGTCTGTCCTAGCCACCTTTTTAAGGTCGTGGGTCCATCTAGCTGAGGCCGAACCACATTACGCTTGCCGATACGCGGTCTCCAATCCAGGACTCATCTTCTCCACCTACCATCGGTCCTTTGACAAACATGGCCACTGCCACTTCAGCTAACTTATGCAAGCTATTTCGATAACTGCGGTTCTTTTCCGGATAATTTCATTTTTATCCTTCAAAGAAACTCCAAGCATAGTTCGCTCCAAAGCGCGCTGAGCGACCATGAATTTGTGGGCCAGCCCGACTATTAGTGTCCATGTATCTTCTTCTGCCTAGCCTTTTCCCAACTATGTTGGGGTCGGCTTCCAGTCTAACCGGATGCAGCTGAATACCAGTATTTTACATGGAGCGACTGCCTATCTGACCTCCACAACCCAGTAACTGGGTAATACGATACCCTTTGGTTAGACTGGTTGTCAGACTTTCGTGCTTCTGACGACTCGTAACGACTGCCAAAGATCCACAAATGACAGCCGGGACCAACGGCTTAACGTGCTTTCCGAGGCACGGAGGAGTCTCGATATGTGAAAATGGTCACCCATCCACGGACCAACCCCGGCAAGCGTAGCTTAACCTGATGGATCGACCCGAGCGGCTGTTATTACTTAGCCACGAGCTCCTCTCTATTAGTGTCCATGTATTATGTTCAATTTTGACCAATGGGCTGACTCCCCAAATTGCGCTGAAAGTGATAAACTATTGACACTCAACAATGTATGTTGTCTACTCGACAACGTAAATAACGCAATGAATATTGTTGAATTAACAAAATGATTGGCATTCCCATTGCAAGTGTGTAATAGCAACCGTACAAAAGAACTCGAGCTGCACGTGTAGCATGACCACCGTAGAAACGGGTTTTGTCGACGGGAGAATAGATAAAATTACAGATTGTAGTTTGTTAATTCAACAATATTCATTGCGTTATTTACGTTGTCGAGTAGAAGGTATGTAAGAGCCTTCATGTTTTTGGAACGTCAAATAAGTAGTAGGGGTGTTTCGCTACGAGCTCAACTGGATAGGATTTTTAATTATATAAGGATATATAACAACTATAACCGAGCCAAGCTTGAAAGACTCAAGATTAAGATTATAATGAATATAAATGGAAGAAAAGAAAGTATTTTTCACATAGAAATACCTTCTCCTCTATAATATTACTTTTACCTTCAATTATGTGGGCTATCATTTTTTATGATATCATTTTTGGCTGTATTATTTCGGCCAGGTTTGTAATTACAGAGTTTTTGCCCTGAAAAAGGCCTTTTCATGCCTTTTTCAAAAGCTATTCAGGGAAAATGTAAAATGAAGTACTTTGCTAGCTATTTCGGTGTCAATTAACTTTATATTTGCGTTTATAATGAGGAAAGTAAGCATTGTGGTTTTGACTCCGTTGACTTTGAATGTTTAATGTTACCGAAATCACACACAAACGAATCAGATCTTTTATTAACGCCTGAAGATGACTAAGAGTACAGTTTTTTTTTAACTTCACATTTCACAGAAATCGATACATTTTTTAATAAATCAACTCTCATAAATTCGCCAGGAATTGATTTAACTCTAAATTGTAGAGTAACCGTACCAAATTCCGTTCCATATACGAAATTTGTAATAAATATTGATAACAGTATAAAGAAAGGACGCTAATATTTTCTCAACAAATTAATTAAGCCTTATACATATCGGCAGTATCGAATCGGACACCGCTGCATTATCAGTATAAAATCAATTTGAGAGCAGCGTATGCGACTCGAACAAGCTCGATACAGGGAGCTTTGATAGAGAAAATTGTGTGGTCAAATGTTCGCGATTTAGCGAATTTTTGTTCTAAGAATATGTTGGGTTTTGTGATTTACTATAACATTACATCACGAGTGTTTTCCCCGAAGAGGTGTACCTATAGTACCTACCTACACCCAAATTTCGTAAACTATTTAAAAGTCCCATGTAATAGGGGGCGAGCCTATTGTCATCAACTGGACACAACTACAGCCGGGCTGCTACTGACAAATTTCTGATCCAAAAACGAATTGACACTTTGCCTGACTAGAGAATTGAACCCAGGACCTCAACCACCTGGAACCAGGACCAGGAGCCCAACAATAGCGCATGCCAGCACTAGATCAACGACAAATTCACCAAATCACTGACTATTTGTTTTCGTTATTTATAAAAAAATACAATGACTCCTGGGTAAATGAAAATAATATTGATCAAGGTTGGCCCCTCTTTACTTTAGACAACGAGATCCCCTGAATCTATTAAGACTGGTTTTAACTGTGGTGTTACTAGTCCTCGCCTTCAGTATTTGTGTTCACAGTTTCTTCGCGAAGAAAGACAAAAATACTGATTTACAGCTGAATTAAGCAAGAAAAATAAAGGCTACATTGTTAAGATAGGATACTTACTTAGTAAAACGTAGCACAGATGATGATGTACTACCGATGTTTTCCTTTTGGCATCCAACTCCTCCTCTTTTTTATAAGGAGGTCGACCAAAACGGGAAGGTAGAAATCAACACAGTTGAAAATTGTTACTGAAAGGAGATCATCCATTTTGGGCCAAATAAAAAAAAAAAAAAAAAACCGTTAGAATATGTTATTCTCTTCACTTTTCACTATTGGGCTAAACCTGTGCTGTTATACGATTTTGAAAAATACTGTTTTCAGTAGGTATATTTTGTAGTTAAAATAATAAAAGTAATCTAATTAAAGTTAACTTGTAGTAATAAAAAATGAAGGGGAAAACGTACTCTTTCAGAATATAGCTTTTTTTTTGTTTGGCGCTGGCACTTCTCTTTAGCCCAAAAATGATGAATTATGATGGACGGTGAATGATCTCCTTTTCACTTGACAGAGAGTATCGCGTTACTCATTGGGTTGTGGAGGCAGTCACTCCATGTAAAATACTGGTATTCTGCTGAATCCGGATAGAAGGAAAGTCGACCCCAATATAGTTGGGAAAAGGGTTAGCAGGTGATGAGATATGCACGATGAACTGGATTTTTTGCTGAACTGGGCCTTTTAGGCGCAGCCGTGAGGCACACTCCCTTGATAATTTCCTAAATCGTACTTTTACACTCTTTATTTGTTTTATTTTATTTTATTTTGTTATCTGATGTATACAGGATGTTAGGGTAAACACCGTTATCCTTGCAACCAGTGGTTTGGTTTCATTTATAGAACGTAAAATCAATGGAAAATTGCAACATTTTTTTTCTTTTTTTTTTAATCAACATTTTACCACAAGAGACGCAAGTTCGTTGCCCTACGCGCTAGGGCAACGAACTTACGTCTCAACACGGGCGAGGGGTGCGGGATGTGACCTGACTGGCCGCGAGCGCAACCCCTCGCTCAGTCAGTCAGCTGTTTCGCTAGAGAGCACGGTGTCGGATAGAAACTTTTTAAAATCTTTTAATGAAAATGACGTTTTTTTTTTGTTGTGTTCGGTCATTTATTTTTATATTTAAGTCAACTACCCATGGTTTGAATGACAAGAGTGTTTACCCTTACAGCCTGTATTGTGTGCCTTTTAGTCTGTGCTGAATAAATGTATTTTCTTTCTTTCTTTCTATGAAAGAATTATGGGTTCTTTCAGCGACAGCACTGGAAGTCTATAACTTAAACCACAAACTTATCGCGATACTAAGAGACAATAGCGCCATTATTCCGTGCTGAGCGAGTTAACAATGAACCAAACACTGATTAAGCGGTACTGGGCTGATCGTAAATTATTTTGTTCCTGCCCAGCCCTTTATGGGAGAATCATAAATGTTGGACGGAGAGCTATTGAAAATTATTGTATTTTAAGTTGGTTTAGATAGAAATAGCGGAGGGAAAGATCCAGGTTTGTTAGAAGCAACCATTCGTTGAACAGACAAATGAAAATGAAATGATGAAAATCTTTTTATCAAGCAGGTTGTCGCGTCATTTTCGTGAACGGGCGCCGTCAGTAGAGACTGGTCATCTCTTATCTGCAGAGGCTTATTTTAAGTCTTATATTTTGAATAGTGTTTATTTTTTACATTATTCTCACAATAGAGAAAAAAAAAGAACGCGTCATCCTGAGGTTAAGTATTCCCATGTTCAATACTTATGCTCTGCCCATAGTAAAAATCTTCGCTCCACCAACAATCGTCTTCTACGATGTCCTTCTCACCGCTCTGGTTTCATCCACTCTTCTTTCTTCGTCCAAGCGGTCTTTCTTTGGAATCCGCTCCCTCTGGACATCAGGACGGCAACTAGTCGCTTATCCTTTAAAGTGAAGGCACGTGAACATATTCGTAAGAAGTTGGCAGAATCATCCCAGCGTTAATTTGCTGGATTCGTTTTCTCCCCTACCTGTCGTTATTTCTCCCAACTAAGTTTATTTTGTTCATATGTATGTATCTATGTATGTTTATTTAATTATTATTCATTATTTTCAAGTTATATGTATTATCTTATGTTGCACCTGGCATGTCTGTCTCTGCATCACCCTAAGGTTGACTGGTAGAAAATGCCTCAGGCATTAAGTCCGCCTTTGTACAGTAGTTTTTACTTGTTGATACAGTAAAAAAAAAAGTATTGAGTATTGAGGATACCTCGTCGAGAGGTGAAACACGTGTCGATTTCTTACAAGAGGTTACTAAATATTTATCTAAGTCTATTGTATTTTATAATAGATACTGTTGCTTTTACTTTAATATTTTTAGACAAAATGATTGAAATAAACTGCTTTTTCGCTTTTCTTACAAATAGTTCTATATAAATTTGGAATCGCCCACCCGTGTTGAGCAAGCGTCACTACGCTTATAGGTTCTCGAAGAGGCCATTGCCCTGCAGTAAAACAATAATATGCTGGTATTATTTTTATTATAAAAAGTACGTCAATAAAACGGCCACATTAACAATTCCTCTAAAAGCATTTCATTTCCGGAATTCCTAGCAGATTATCATTAGCAATTCCAATAATTGGACACAAAATGGTGACACATATTTAATTAGCTGAATAGACTCAATTCAATTCATATTATAATAATTAATTAATTTTAATTTAACATTAAACTTCAATAAAGCAATTCATAGTTTGTGGATCATTTTACGAATCTCCATACAATCTCAATACATGTCAAACAGATGAATTGCGTAATATGAATTGCACGCAGATAATATAATGAATTGTCAGTTTGTGACATTTTACGATAATTCATTATTATCCTATTATGATTCTGCCAGTCGCCGTTCTAAAACAGACACAGATATTGTAGCAAAACTAATAGAGCATGTAATTAACCCGATCATAATCAAATACCTACTTGAATTCAATTTGCTGACCCATTGAGTTCTATTATTCGATTCACAGTAATTGTAGATACAATTTGGTGATAGAGGCTGCTGATGAGGGAAATATGATTATTGCACTATTTAACATTCATACCTACTAATGTCATATTTTTCTCGTGTCGATGACAAAATAACACATTCTTACTAATATTATAAACGTTAACGTAACTCGATCTATCTGTTTGTTATATCTCACTGAACGAATTTGAATGGATAGACTTTAACCTGAGTTGTTAAGATAGATATGATAGATATGATATTTTTTATCCCGGTAAGAAGTACATTCCCATGAGATAATTACAGACATCTATCGAGACTCCTCCGTGCCTCGGAAAGCACGTTAAGCCGTTGGTCCCGGCTGTCATTTGTGGATCTTTGACAGTCGTTACGAGTCGTCAGAAGCACGAAAGTCTGACAACCAGTCTAACCAAGGGGTATCGTATTACCCAGTTACTGGGTTGTGAAGGTCAGATAGGCAGTCGCTCTATGTAAAATACTGGTATTCAGCTGCATCCGGTTAGACTGGAAGCCGACCCCAACATAGTTGGGAAAAGGCTAGGCAGATGATGATGAATTACAGACATTTACGCGGGCGGCTTCATAATTTTCAGATTGTCTGGACAAAAGGTTGAAACACAAAGTGTGATTATGAAAAGATTGATAATCCAGAATGGGATCAGTGAAAATATGTAGAAAACATTTTTGCACTACAGAAATAAATTCAGATAGCTGCAAAAAATGCGTAAATCAAAGATGTCAATAATTATTTTTAAAAAAAAATTGAGACAATGAACATAACATCGACAAAGTTAACTTGAAAAAAATTATTATTAACAATGTACCTTTCAAAAAAGCAATAAACGAAATGACATATGAGTAATAAACGATATTATAAAAGCTAAATAGCCAATGTAAAAGACCGTTCCCATTGCAAGTTAGTTGCTGCGATTCTCGATCGACGACACGTCACATCGACATCGTACGTGCGCTGATTTATGCGTGGACCGACGACACGGCGGTACGCGGCGATAAATATAATTGTGCCGCTGTGACCCACCCAGGGAGCGAGCTACGGCAAGTGCGTAAGGCCCTTTATACAATGGTAATTGGGATTCTGTAACAATGTTTTGTTTTAGTGCATTTAAAGATAGCCAGTCCACTTTGTTGTAAGTCCTACGACTGTTTGAAGAACAAACCACAAGGCCCACTTGCGCGTTCATGGGTTAGCTAAATAACTCGGAGTAAACAGCTAACTCAGGGTTAATACAAAGAGAATTATTAGATTAACCCTGAGTTAGCTATTAACTCCGAGTTACGTAGCTGTTAACGCGCAAGAGGGCCTTAGAGACTATTGAAATTTTCATAATTACCAAATAAAGTACCTAATTACTATTTCTAAGCATAAATGATTTTCCTAAGATAACCGCAAACTTGCTTTGGACGAAATTCTACTAAAAATCTACCTATTTTTCCGTTCTACAAACCTCAAAGCAATAACTTTTCTCCTGAAATATAAAATAAACAAACGAATAAATATGCCAAAGTAATTCTCATTGTGCATAAGTTCCTACAAACAACTACAGATGTACCACAAGCAATAGTACAGGAAGACAGTTACACCAAGTAAAGGAGAACCGTGGCTAACAATACTGCAACCCAAGCCAAACAAAACCGATCCTTAACACAATGGTATAAGGATTGAAGTAAAAGAAAACATAACTTTGCGAAACTTAGTCCGGACTGTTGTCGAACAATCTTGTATTTTATTTTGTTTATACGATTTCATAGTTTATAAAATTAAATTCTAAATTCCTTTATGAATAGTACCCTGTTTGTGTTGCTAGAATGGTAATTTTCCTTGTGTTAGGAGACTTTATTTTCAAGTTCTATTATAGTTTGGCTTATTATATAAACTGCTTCTGTCTCAAAGTAAATCATATCTTAATGAAACGGAGGTTGATTCCGTTATTGAACTTTATGAGATCTATAATAATAATAATCGCTAAAAATGAAACCGAATGATTCCATTGCTGAAAATTTTTATTTAATTCAAAAAACGGTACAAGTTTCAGTACTTTTAAAAATACAATTTTGTGCTAATTATGCACATACTAATTCAAAATAACCTGAATAATAATAATGAATAAAATTTTAGATTATATAATATTATTATATAAAATTCCGCCAGTCACTAAATTATAATAATTATCTAGGATAATCTAAATCTTATCAGATAATTTGGTTATAATCAATGCTGTGATAAAATTTATAATTTATCATCCAATTTGTGGCAATCGCTCTTGATGTCTGTATTAAATCCAAAAAAAATGAATTCTCTAAATGTAATATTTATTTTTACAATATTAACTATTGTTAGTGCCACCGTTAAGAAAAGTTATGATGGTTATACATTATATAAAATTGTGCCTAAAGATGACAGTGAAGTGAAAATATTAGAAGTATTACAAGCGAAGAATCTTGGAGAATTCTGGGATGATAGCTTTAACGTTAACCAAGAAGCCAAAGTTATGGTATCACCAGCAAATCGTCAAGAGTTCGTTCAATACTTGGAAAATGGAAAGGTTGAAGCAACCATTATAATCAATGACATACAAAGGTAAATTATTAAGATCTAAATTAAATTAAAGTAGCCAACTTAGCTTTTATTTTTGATATTGAACGATAAAAATCGACATTTAGCAACATAAATCCTAGTATCCTTACAGAGTATATTATATTATCATAGTATTGTGTGAGCCGTGTTACTCCTATGCTGTACAGTCAGTCGTTGCGTTACAATGGTAATAATGTGACATTGACAGAGCTGTTATGTCGTAGTAGTTAGGGCTGTTTTCGTAGTTGAAGTATATTGACGTGCGGTTGCATATTCAGCCTCGTGTTGGGTACACGAGGCTGAATATGCACAGCTGGGACACAGGACTCATCTCTTCGAGAGAGAGAGGGCTGATTTACAAGGTAATATTTAATTACCAGTGGCATACCATTAGTTGAAACAACAATAAAAAAACCATCGTCTAAACAGTGCTCACACGATGAAAGTCGTTTGTTGCATCAATTTTATTGCATGCTACAGTCAAGAAACTTGCTTCGCGTAAATGGGGCTTGAATCATATTTATCCAATCTATCTAGCAAAGACAATGTTGCCTTCTGTTTTCAGAGCAATCGACGACCAACTAAATCCAGATATCATAAGGTCTTCCCAATCCTATCTCTCATACTCCTGGTCTGAATACCATAATCTTGAAGCCACCTACAATTGGCTTGATGAATTAGAAGAAAACCATCCTTTAGTAGCCAGGACAGTTGTTATGGGAAAGTCTGTTGAAGACAGAGATATCAAAGGAATCATTATCAATCATCACCCAGGGAGACCAAATCCTTTGTATGGAATATTAGAAGGTACCCTCCATGCTCGTGAGTGGATTTCTGCAGCAACTGTTACTTGGATTATTAAAGAGTTCTTGACCAGTAATAACACTGAAATCAGAGCTTTGGCAGAAAATTTTGAATGGCATATCTTTCCTGTTGTCAACCCAGATGGTTATGCTTATACTTTTAGTCATGTAAGTATGTTTGGTTAGGATTTATGTAGTTGGTTATTTACATTTACACTTATACTTTTAAGATCAATCATAAACTTATTGGAGTTTTACCGTGCACCAAAAACATCAACCACATCATATTGAGAATTAAATAAATAAATTCCAAGCTTTACAGAATTATAAACATTAGAATCAGCAAAACAACTCTTTTAGTTACAATAACTGCCAAATGTCATGATCTCATGAAATAGTCATTCATTACACTTACATGAACTTAGTTGTATTGCTGATTCTAATGTTTATAATCCTATAAATCTATATTTGTGACGTTCGAGAATCATAATTTTCATCAACATACAACCTGATACTGACCTGCAAATTGCAAAAAATGTAAGAAAATTTGAATTTTGCGGGCTATCCTGAAGCTTTCGCCCTAAAACACTGATAAGGAAATGGAAGTAATAAGGTTTGTCTAAGTAATGAAACTAAACGCGATAAATTTCTATGAAAGGTGTATTGTGAATATTGATTTATCAAATAATTTATTTTTAAAGGATCGTATGTGGAGAAAAAACCGCAGTCCAGAAAGTGTAAAGACTTGTCCAGATGGAACAGACAATGATATGAGCCATGGTGTGGATCTCAATCGGAATTTCGGATTTGAATGGATGAGTAAGTACAATAATAAAATTGCAATACCATCGCTTCTACGAGTAGTGATACTTTCCAATTTTTCGTCTGTCCTTTTGAGTTTTTCCTAATTTGCTTTTTTCCTAAACCACCCAATATTGAGAACAAAACAATAAAAATATTCAAATCGGTCGAGTTTTGAGTTGCCATTCAATTTTTGAGTTGTTGCGAGACTAACGCACGGCAATTTATTTTCTATATATACCTAGATCGATTGCTTTTTAATTATTCATCATTAATTTCAGCCGTAGGAGCATCTAATGACTCATGCGTCAACACATACGCTGGTCCTACTGCGTTCTCAGAGCCCGAATCGAGAGCCATCGCCCAATACGTGCAGGCCCTCGATCAGCAGGGACAAATCATCTTTTACATCGCCTTCCATTCCTACACTCAGCTGATTATAATTCCTTATAGTCATTTGTTGAATAATGAAAATGTACTGCTTTCTGGAATTGGAAATTATGCTGACATGGTGAGTTCCTTTTCTATACCTGCACCCTAATAGCGTAACACACGGCAATCAATCACAATTTGACAGTTCAACAACATTCATTGCGTTACTTACGTTGTTGAGCAGTTTTGTTTTTCGATCAATTTTTTTTTTTAATTTTTTTTTTTGGAAATCATCATTATGACTTCTCCCGCTCTGGGCGGAACGGGAGGGCGTGTCAGACTTTTACTGACTAAAACCCACCCGTGTTCCTTCAGTTGCCTATTGCCAAAGTCCCGGTATCCCTATCGGACATTCCCGTTACTTCGGACTTTCCCGCAACATCGGACTTTCCCGCAACTTCGGACT
Organism: Lithophane socia; assembly: GCA_947522985.1. Taxonomy (NCBI): domain Eukaryota; kingdom Metazoa; phylum Arthropoda; class Insecta; order Lepidoptera; family Noctuidae; genus Lithophane; species Lithophane socia. The sequence continues at coordinate 12,653,899 of OX383270.1, read as the reverse complement.
TTCCCACAACCTTCGGACTTTCCCGCAACTTCGGAAATTCCCGCAACTTTTCGAACATATGAAGCAACGGTTTAGAAATTTCCTTCAAATTCAGATTATGACTGACCGTGTCTTACGCAGTTAGGTTGCTGAATATAATGTTATAGTCTTTACTGTTTACTTAGTGAACGTATCCCATTAACTGATGAAACAATATCTTCGTTAAATATTGTTTGGCAAACATGGCCTAAGCACTGTGATTATGTCTAATATATTTTTTTCTGTTTTAGTACGAAATAGCAATAAGAGGTGCTGACGCCTTATCCAAACGATATGGAACAGACTACCGAGTCGGACTATCAGCTAATGTTATGTGTAAGTAGGCATTATCTTATCTAATTAATCAAGAACACGAGCCAAGAAAGATATGTATGAATTGCTTAACGAAAAGAGGCATAATAAACAAAAGATGGATGATTTGTATGGAAGATGATTTGGCACGGAAGAAAGTTAACACTGAGATGACGGCTGATAGGAATAAATGAAAGAAAAAGACGTAGGGACTGCTCCATCATCCCCCTAGCCTTTTCCCAGCTTTGTTAGGGTCGGCTTCCAGTCTAACCGGATGCAGCTGAATACCAGTATTAACATGGAGTGACTACGTATCTGACCTCCACAACCCAGATATTGGGTAATACGATAACCCTTGGTAAGACTAGTTGTCAGACTTTCGGACTTCTGACGACCCATAACGACTGCCAAAGATCCACGAATAACAGATGGGACCAACGGCTTAACGTGGTTTCCGAGACACGGAGGAGTCTCGGAATGTAGTGATGGCCACCAACCCTGGCAAGCGTAGCTTAACCTGATGGATCGACTCGTGATTATGAATTAGCCACGAGCTCGTGTGATTCGCTTTATCATCCATTTTTTTTTCTAGATCCAATGAGCGGTACCAGTTTCGACTGGGTCAAGTACGCAGTCAGGGTTCCCATCACATATCTCATAGAACTCCGTGACCTCGGGGAGTTCGGATTCCTCCTTCCACCCGGACAGATCATCCCCACTGGCTTGGAGACTATGGATGCTCTAGTTGAAATTGGCAAGAGTACCAGAAGACTGGGCTATATAAATCAGTCATCGGGAGCTAATAATGTGTTCTTTTCTGTCTCAATTCTATTACTTGGTATTTTGATTGCATTGTATTAGTAGGCACTTAAAAAGCGTGTAAAGAATCCCTCTTATTCATATACGTGGCTTAAAGTTAATGTTTAAGGGTGGATTTGACCAATGAAACTGAACGCGATCAACACATCTAAAACGCATTCAAGAGCTGTCAGTGTCAATATTCCACAAAAAATAATGACAATGACAGCCCTTAAACGTAGTTCATAGGCTGATAGCGTTCAGTTTCATTGATGTTTGCCCTAAACGTCAAAAATGTGTGGTTAAACAGGCGCAAATCATTACATAACTTTAAGCAGCGTTTATGAATAAAGGGGTAAATGTTTTGACCATCGTTCCCAAGTAATTTTTGTTTAATATAAACTAAATGAACACTAATTATAATACTCAACTAATATTATTATCCTATATTGTGTTATAGTAATCTGAATTCTATATATTAAAAAGTTTATCGCTTTTGGACTTTCCACATTTACTCATTATTTAAAATTTTTGATGAAGCAGTTTTTATCAATTTTTAATTACGGTTTTCGCGTCTTCGACGTCACAATGTCGGTCGCGTACGCGTAGTAACGTAGTACGCGCCGCGGACGTCAGCGTCGCAGTTTGGTGTATTAAAGAACGCAATTTATATACGCACGTGCGACTGACACGTGTGACAAGGTTCTAAGTATAGTCAAGGTTTTCAAAAGCCGTTTTACTCCGTGAGTCCGTGTCAATAGTTTTTCCAAGTGCTTTAGAAAAAGGCTTAAAGTAAGAGAAAGTGCGATGTAATGTGTACCGAAATAAATGAGGTCTGCAATAAGTTTCAATATGTAGTTTCTTTATCTACCTATAAAATATTTATTGGTCTGGACTAACTCCAAAACACTACTATAAAATAATAAATCGAGATAACAAAGAAATACATATTTAACTAAAAGATAATGATACCGACTATCAATTGCAATACCATAGATAATAATATAATTATACTAAATATAATATTATCCATGGAATTCATTACATTTGGAACGTACGAAGGAGTAGTACGCAATGTTACTCAAAGGAATATTTTTATTAATAGTTGTAACAACTGCAATTAATGCAGAATATGTAAGCTATGAGGGCTATAAAGTGTACAAGGTAGTACCTGGCTCCGATAATGAAGTACAAATACTTATGGACTTGAGAAAACAACAGCAATATGATTTTTGGAGTTCTATCATAGCCATTAACAGTGATGTTAGGATTTTGGTGGCTCCAGGGAAACAAGCGGAGTTCGAGAATTATTTCGAAAGTGTGAAAATTCCAGCTAAAGTTGTCATTGAAGATGTGCAGGAGTAAGTAACCATTTTCTTTTCAAATAATAGGATAAAGCCTTGTGGAATGGTAAAGTTTAATATGTCAAGCCATTTCACTTTATATACGTAATGCTACATATTTATTGACAGGAGAGAATAATGTCTAAGGTTCACACCGAGACGCGAATTTATTTACTACACAATAAGGTAGACGCGCTGTACAGCCTCGCGCATCTCAGCGTACTTTGACACGTGTCAATCCTCGCATTGAAATTATACCTTTTCGTGAAGAAAATAAGTGCGATAATTGTTAAAAAGTGCGCGCAGCGGTCTGAGCTGACTCTTAATGTTTCTAATCTTAAAAATTTTCCTAATCTTTCAGAAAAATTAATGCCCAACTTAGGCGGCCTCTAATTCGAAGTGGCAGCTATGCCTGGACTTTCTACCAGTCTTTAGATGAAATCTTTGCATGGCTTGACCAACTAGCCGTAGATTACCCTGACGTTGTCACCCTCGTCACAATTGGCCAGTCAGTCGAAGACAGACCGATCAGGGGTGTTAAAATTGACTTTAAAAAGCAAAACAATCCTGTCATTGGTATGATCGAAGGTGGTATTCACGCAAGAGAATGGATCTCGCCCGCGACCGTGACTTATATCATCAACGAGTTCTTAACTAGTACTGATCCTGATGTCAGACTGATGGCTGAAAATATTGTGTGGCATATCTTCCCTGTTGTTAACCCTGATGGCTACGTATACACGTTTAGTACTGTGAGTATTATTTTAATATTACATTTTAATTATCTTGCTACCAAATGCAGGCAACACATGTTACGATATACTTGCATAAAATTTGACTTGCACAAGTATAGATACATTAACGTGTGTGGGATGAATTAGCACAAGTATCCAAGCCATTCGGTGTCACGCAGACTTATGCAAGTCAAAACTTGCGCAAGTATAACGTAACGTAATGCATTTGGCTTTAAACCAGAAAAAAAAGTCAGGTATGTACCTAGAAGGCAGCTGTACAATACCTATCAGTTTGCCAGCAATTTTATTTAAGCAAGTCCATCTAAATGCCTAGTTAACAAATCTAGTGATCGATTTTTTCACTCTCACCGAAATTATAATATTCATTTCAAATATATTCCCATGTAATTCGTACAATCAATCAAGCAATTTTGTAAGTATACAGATAAAAATATTCGCCTTTCCACCACACTGCCAATATTCATTTCTATTGTGCGCGTAATAATTTTTTAAGCTTATGGCAAACTTAAGAGAGTGATGTAGGTAAAAGAATTGACTACTCAGTACACTCTGTATACACTTACAACGTCATTGTTTAAGGACTCAGATAACTTTTGACTGAGGTATTAATAGAGCGGTTTGACAGCTTTTTTATAAAAAATATGTTATAAACATAACAAGTTTGCTGCCTGTATACCGGATAGCTTGTTATACTGTACTTGTTAACTGATTTTATATGGAAAATCGAAGATTTTTCATGAATGAATTTTCAACTGTGTCTTACTTGAAGAGTTTTTTCTATTATCTGATTACAGAATAGAATGTGGAGAAAAAATAGAAGTACTTTGAATCACACAACTTGCGCTCAGGGTGACGATATCAGTAACGGAATTGATTTGAACAGGAACTTTGGTTTTGTCTGGATGTGTAAGTAAGGTTTTTAATACATTTTATTTTGTAAAATCTGGATACTTTATTGTTCAGCAGATTGATGACAAATATGCTTTAGCCATTTCTTACGCCTGACAAAGAGTTACAGTTATCATTTGAATTTGTAGAGTTGCCGATATTTCTTCTTCGTCTTGTCACGGGGCGCGGCGGTGTATAATTTATTTCCAACGAACTGCGCCCCGCTGTTTCACCCGCGTAAGTCTTGAACCAGTGGGAATATCGGGATAAAAAGTATCCTATTCTAGGTCATGGTCTACCCATGTGCCAAATCCGTTCAGCTGTTTTAGCGTGAAAGCGTAACAAAAAACTCAGTTTCGCAGTTATAATACTACTAGTTAGGATAGTTAGGATACTAGTATGCTGTTCATAGTTAATATTCTTGAAGTTTATAATTATGATATAGAAACTCGTCTTAAAAAATAGAAGCAGAACTTTGATAACTATTAACCATGTTATTATCTTATCAGAAGAATTAACTCTAAATCTCCTCTATAATCTAAATCGTCGCACGAGCACGCGATCGACGCGATGGTTTGTATGAATTTTGACGTACTATGTATATTCATAATAAGAGAGCGCGAGTAACGCATACTCACTCGCGTGAAAGGACGCGGCCGTTGTCCTTGCTCTATAGCTAAGTTTCCCAAAAACTAATTTGATAAAAATGCTCTTCGTCCATAATCTAACTAATGCCGGAATTTTATTTTCTATATATTCTGATAAGCTGCTATCATTATCAGATATGAATTTGTTATTAGTTAAGTCCCATTTATTGACACAATTATTATTAAGCAATAAGACATTTACATAGATTAGGTACTTGTTGAGTAAAATGTGGCTTATCAGGTCGACAATATAATATAGCAATTTATCCATCCTAATAATTATGGGAATGCGAAAGTTACTCAGTTTCTCTGTTGGGTTAACTATTACCTTTTCACGCCATAACGGCTAAACAGATTTGGATAAAACTTTGCAAACAGGTCGCTCATGTCCTGGGTTACGATTGGGGTACTTTTGATCTCGGTAGTAGTTTCCCGTGGGATGATTATCGATTTCCACGTAGGTGAAGCCGCGGAAAAAAAACTACTTATTTTTTGTTTGTGAATGCTTTTATATCAATCCTGTTGAAAGTTGTTGCAGAAAATACAAGAGACACTTTGAAAATGACTAGGCCCTCTGCATCCCAAATTTCGTAACACAGTTTCAATAACAGTCCGACGGATTTTCAAGTATATTGCTTAATTGTCAAAATGAAAGGCATTGGCATTGTTAGTGTGTTACGCAATCACCCGCGTCTGTATATAGCTGGTCCCAACTTATCTGAAATGACGCGCCTCATTACCGCATTCTATTGAAAAGCCGCGGCGCGGTGTACATGTTGAAGGATGATTTGATTATTCGTATTTTCGCGAATTCGCTAGGGATATTGCGAAAACCCGAATAATTGGAAAATGGTGAAAAACTAGGTGAAATAGGTTAGGTTAGAACTGTGACGCACGCGAGCTGAGCGAGCGTATAGAGCGGTGCCGGTGAGCGCTACTTCCAAGTTGCTCGCAGTTTTTTTTTCAAAATGTTGTAACTATCCGGGTTTTCGCAATATCCCTAGAGTTAACGCAAGAATACGAATTATCAATTCCCCCCGGGACGTAATATTTGGCGCAGCCGCAAGGCACACTTCTTTCTTTCTTAATTTCCTAGGTTACCTACACTTTGAAATTGTTTTTTTTTTTTTTTACATGAAGTTACTTTATATTGTGTGCCCTGTCTGTGCTAAATAAATGTATATTCTTTCTTTCTACATAAAATTCGGCAGTGGGGCGCGTCATTTCAGAGTGGACAAGACTAATACAGTGTTGCATTTGAAAATCATTAACACTTTTTTTTATTGCAGCGGTTGGGGCTTCTCAGAACCCTTGCGCTGAAACATTTGCGGGACACATAGAATTCTCTGAACCCGAATCTCGAGCCATCGCCAATTACGTCACGACAATTAAAGAGCAAGGCAATATGGTCTACTACTTCGCATTCCATTCGTATTCTCAAATGGTGCTGGTTCCTTTCAGCCATTTGGCGGGTTATGATGTGCTGGAAGCTCCCAACTATACTGATATGGTAAGTGAATACATACACTTATTGAACTGTAAGTACACTACATTGTTTTCAAAACGGTGAAGGAAAACATCTTGAGGAAATCGGCGTATTCTAGAACCAAAAAATCAAAGACATTGTGACATCTACCAACGCAACCCGCAGTAGCCCATGTGGTGGATTTTGGCCCACTCCCTTTCACAGAACAAGACTTGAATACCTACTCAATCCAAATGTATGGGGCGGCTGATATTTTTTTCGCTATTCATTGGTGGAATCCGACGATCGGCAATATTGCAGACGTACACGCACGGCAGACGACCACAGACCGCCACGCACCGCGAACCGAGGAACTTCCGATGTCTGCGATATCCCGCACGTACACCTTCCCACGGTCCGTCGTCCGGGCTCGTCGGTGTCCGTCCGCAAAATCCCGGATCGTGGGATTTCGGTAAAATACATCTTGCAAAAGATAATTTAAAAAAAATACGAGTTTTTGTCGTGTCACGATGTCCGAAGTTCAAATGCAACCAATAGGGGAAGTAACAGTCTGATTTGCGTAAATGAAAAAAAACTCACGTACCTTTGTATTTATGTAAAAAAACTAATTATTTTGTTATTTCAGTACGAGATTGCCATCAGGGGAATGGATAAGCTGAAAGCGCAATATGATACAGACTATGAAGTTGGTACATCAGCTGATATTTTGTGTAAGAACCTATACCTATATTTTATAAGGCCACTGTTTTTTTATACCGCCCTTTCAGAAGATTTTGAAACGTCAGCCAATTATAATATCAGAAACAATAGACGTCTTGCGATTACATCACACGTTTTGTTTGAAAGTTTTAGAATTGTCTAGATAAAGCTAATAAAAACCGCCCATTGTGTCACCCTATGTAAAATTTCTAATTTATGTCTGTAATTTTTATGGTGTACATAATAAAGAGTATTCTATTCTATTCTATTCTAAAAACCTCACCGCATGCATACCTCCTCATGCATGCATACTCTCCTCTTTGTCGAAGATGGTTAAAAAGCGAATGTACCGCCGTTCTGCCAATAGATTTTCTCCGAGACGTGTGATCAAACAAAATCGCGTATTATATGTAATGAAGAGACGATAGACATCGTTTAATTTTCTCATTCTCAATCAATATCCTTCTGCCTAGCCTTTTCCCAACTATGTTGGGGTCGGCTTCCAGTCTAACCGGATGCAGCTGAATACCAGTATTTTACATGGAGCGACTGCCTATCTGACCTCCACAACCCAGTAACTGGGTAATACGTAACCTTCGATCGATCCGTGCTCTAAATTTTGACATTAATTGTATAAAAAAATTTCAGACGAAGTAAGCGGGTCTAGTTTCGACTGGGTAAAAGGAGTTGCAAAGGTTCCTATTGTCTACCTCTTCGAGCTTCGAGACGTTGGAGAACACGGCTTCCTCCTACCTACAGAACTTATCATACCCAACAACAAGGAGATGATGGCTGGGCTGGTGGAGATGGAGAAGGTGACCCGAGGACTGGGGTACTACAGTATAGAGCTTACCAGTTCCGGAGAAAAGGCAATGTTCAGCTATATGCTATTCTTCCTAGGTTTGTTTTTGGCAATGATGTAGAATATTAAAGATATTACCGAGGGCTGTTATTTTTTTTTTTGGATCCTTTTAGATAATAATTATCTAAAACTACCCTACATATTATGTAGCGAGACTCATCATCTGCCTAGCCTTTTCCCAACTATGTTGGGGTCGACTTCCAGTCTAACACGATGCAGCTGAATACCAGAATTTTACATGGAGCGACTGCCTATCCGACCTCCACAACACAGTTAAGGCTCGTACAAACTGGCGCGATATCGCGGACGCGATAGGTAGCGAACCCTTGTCGCGCCCGCGATATCGCGCCATTTTGTACGAGGCTTTATTGGGTAATACAATACCTCTGTCGTTATGGTAGTTTGTAGCGAGACTGGCTGTGCAATATCGCCTGCGTGATATCTTTATAAGCCTATGTTACTCAGTGATAATAATATAGCATTCTACTGGTGAAATAATTTTTAAAATCGGCCCAGTAGTTTTTATGTTTATTCATTACAAACAAAACAATTTTTTTCTATTTATTATATTAGTGTACACTAGCTTTGCCCCAAGGCTTCTCCCGCGTGGATGTCGGAATCTATCCGAGACCGTTTTACCGGGTATTTTTAATGCCGGTAGAACGTTCCTGGATATTTTAACTGGATTAACACATAGGGCACTGAAGTACTCTATGTGTTAATCCAGGTTATCAACTATCTGAATCCACTCAGCCATTTATGCGCCAATCCGGAACATAAATCAAGACAAACAGACAAAAAATCTTCGTAATTTTTTTATTATTATAATGTACAGATTAATAACTTCAACACAAAAATAAAAAAAAATCTGAAAGAAAAAATACCAACTTAAAAAAAAACAATATCAAAATTCTAATTACCCGCCATCTGGCACCTACCTACCCCCATTTGACATAAAGACATAACATATCAACCCTTCTCCTGTTATTAAAATGCCCTGGTGCCGTCAAAGACAGAAAGGTAAACAATAATAAACGGCTCTTCTCAATGTGACGCACCACTGAAATCACACTGACACGTCACATACACAAATCATAACGTGAGCGGTTGGATATAACAGGGAAAGGCATTGAGTAGACACTGGGGAAGAAAACTTATTTTTACAGGTACTTATAATTCAAAAAATACTTACAGAGGTATGGAAGACTATGGGGAAACTTATGCCCAGTAGTGGGACGCCATAAATAAGGAAAAAAAAAATTTTTACGTGTCTTAAAATCTAGATTGTATTGTACTAAATGTGACGGGAGTATCAATAATGCTGGCAAAATAATGAAGGTGATAAGGTGCCTGTCTACTGTCAAAAACACTGAAAGGTAAACAATAAAAAATCAAGTCACAAAAACTAAAACCCAACTACGACCTAAAAGGTATAAACAAGACACCACAGACAGACAAATTAAAAATCCGGAGTCACACGTGTTAGGGCATAAATCGAACAGATATCGTGTGACTCCGGATTTTTAATTTGTCTGTCTGTGGTGTCTTGTTTATATCTTTTAAGTCGTAGTTGGGTTTTAGTTTTTGTGACTTGATTTTTTTTTAAATTATTTTGGGGTTATAATATATATATTTTTGAAATGTGCTCATTAAGCCCTATCATTTGATACCCAACATGGTACGATTAAACCATTTTTTTTTTAAGTTCCTCACTTTAGGTCCTCTAGAGGGCGCCATTTTTAATTTAATGTAACTTCACATAGCCTATAACCAGCGGACAATCACGACGCTTATAACGACACCTCATTTGTCAAATTGTGATAAGTGGTTTGGAAGATAGGAGGGAACAGATGAACATACATACATACATACATACATACATACATACATGCATACATACATACATACATACATACCGGTCAAAATCATAACCCTCCTTTTTTCTTCGCCGTAGTCGGGTAATAATAAACAGCTCGTCTCAATGTGACGCGACACTGAAATCACATGATACACACACAAAAATCAAACGTGCGCGGTCGGGTATTACAAGGGGAGGCGTGGAGTAGAATGGGGAAAATAGGGAATTTTGTTTTTGGTAAACAGAAATAATCTGAGATGCACTTTGAATAGTAGGAAAGACTGTGTGGAGAGAACTATGCCAATCAGTGGAACTTTTTTCATGAAAAAAGAATAAAAATAATGTTTGACACAGCGAAACAAGAATGTATTTTTTAAAGTCAATTCTTAATTAGGAACAGTGAAAGAAGGCGGGGTCCGCTAAGAACGATGCCTGTCAGGGTTGCGGGAAAGTCCGAAAGGGATACCGGGGCCGTTGGCAACAGGCAACTGAAGGAACACGGGTGGGTTTTAGTCAGTAAAAGTCTGACACGCCCTCCCGCTCCGCCCAGAGCTGATTTGATGATTTCCCACCATCAAAATAAAAAAGATGTGAAGGACTTTTGGGAAAAGCTACACCCAGCAGTAGGAAAAACGAAAATAGTAGTAACTATAAAAGCCCTAATAATATTTTCTGTAAAAATGTATTCTCGCTCAAACTTTTTAAGTCCTAGGTATAAGAAATATTACCACACATATTGCTTTGACATTCGGTACACATATTCATTTTTGATAACAAAAAGCTAAAAAAAAATTCAAGAAGGTGTCTCCATACTTTTCTCTGTGAACGGGACATATTCAATTTATATGATAATATTTGGTAATGATCCCCTTTTTATTGTTTTCCTCTCAAACGTTGCGTAAAATTAAACTGTTTAGGAGATATTACGTCGCACGCATTTATTTTTGCTGAAAGGTTAGCAATATCAGAATACAATTTTTTTTTTAATCGAAGCTTTGTCAAATTATGTGAAAACAGTAATGTTATTTTTGTATTTAAAAGTAGCTACAATGACAGTGTAACTATGTATGAGTACAGTAAAGTTAGTCTCGTAATTCCTTTACCACATACTCTAAGGTTGAATGGACGTCACAAAATGACAAGGCCCATTAAATTGTTTGTCTGGTATATAGATAGATTGTGGGTAAGATAAGTCTGCGCGCGGCTGAAATCGAAAGTAATCGTATGCCGCCGAGTCGTGTATCAAATTAAGTACAGAATTATTCCAATCAATCTGCCTAGCCATTTCCCAACTATGTTGGGGTTGGCTTCTAGTCTAACCAGATGCAGTTGAATACTAATATTTTACATGGAGCGACTGCTGTATCTGAATTCCGAAGCCCAAACTATTGGGTACACACGGCTACACATGAAGCTATACATTTCCAGTATAAGCTGACCTCGCATTGTACGGAAATCCTATACAATGCGAGATCCGCATAAACTGGAAATGTATAGCTTCACGTGTAGCCGTGTGTACACGATACTCCTTGGTAAGACTGGATATGCAGTGGATGGTCACACACTCATGGAGGCTAATTTCATGCACATAAAGGTAAGATCGCAAGCACAAAATTAAATGTCTTTCATACAGAATTGCAAGCAAACTTAACTGAAGCAGAACTAAATTCTAAAATAAGAATCAGAACACCCCAGACAACCCTTCTTCACATTCATCAATCATTTCAAAGTCGTTAATGAGTCGAAACTAAACATTACTTGGAACCAATTTGCTGAAAAACCAATATACTTTAACCTCTCACTGCAAACATTAGCTTACATCCTCTAGACCTCGTTTAAACTGGTCGACCGGTGTATGAAGATCGTTTGTCCGATGGTATATTGGAAAGTCGGGAGGTCAGTTATAAATGGTTTTCTTGTTAGTTAAAAATAGCTTATTAACACAGTTAATGTCTAAACGTATTATAATAATAATAAATAACTGGCACACTCGTTTATTGACGCTTTAAAATTTTATGTTGGAATAGATTTTGTGGTGTTTAGGGTTCTGTGACGAAATAAAAGAATTCTTTGGCAAAAACTGTACAAAATATTAAGTAAGTTAGTTATGTACAGTCGAACAAGCTATTTGGTATACAGGCAGATAACTTGCAATTACTTTAAACAATTTTGTGAGTGTTTTCAGTAGTTAATAATCATTTTACGCCAGTATCTTAAGCCATAAGCTCAAAAATTAAAATTAAACACACAATCAAAACGAATTTTGGCAGTGTAGCGGAAAATTAATTTATTTTGCATGTATACCAAATAGCTTGTCCGACTGTACATCTTGGGGCAGATTTCCCCGAAGATTTTTCATTCAATCTTGCAACAAGTCTTTGCTCATTACAAGTAAATCTGTCAGAACTTAAAAATAATACTACGGAACCTCACGTAATTTTATAGAGGCCGTAATAATCTGTTTATATTCTAGTATAAAAGGTAGGTTATTTGTTATAATTAGTATAGTGACCATCAAAGGGTTATTGTAGTCACCGGAACTTGTTCCCATAGTTTTATTTTGATATTCAAATTATGATATACGATGGTATAAAGTGGGAATGTCCGTATCCCGTTATAGCGATGGCGACACTGCGTATAAATAAATTTAATGGTGAAATAATGAGTTTTTAGTTGTTAACGACATCTGGAACATTTAATATGAAAAATATGTTATGGTATTTTAATTCTATGGCGGAAGTTTATATGGTATTTAAATATCGATGGTGTTTTATCATACGTGGAGGATTAAAAATGAAATAAATGATTTGATTTTATTGTTCCTGTAAAATGCAATTTACGTTTACATATATATACATTTAGTACAACTTATTTACACTGAAGTACCTACGTACTTAAGTGTAAATAAGTTGCACTAAATGCAAATAAGTTATACTCTTCTATTGATTGGTTGGTTATCTTTACATTATTTTACTTGTGTTATATTTTTTTATTGTTTAACTGTACAACGCCTTAGATTTATTTAAATCTGCTATTTTGAGACGTGTATCTTAATTAAATAAATAGGTAAATAAATAGTGGTGTTATGTATCAGAAAAATAATGAACTCTTGTCCCAAGACATTTGTTGACATTTTGTACCCGCCATGATGGATGACTTCATACCCTATCTATTAGCTCAACATTGCGGTGACAGATGCGCTCTTCTGTTTAGTCATTTTTAAATACACACCCACCCCTTTTCTTGTTAGCTACTAGTTTGAATAGCTACTGGCCTTGATAGCATGAATATGATGCATACAAAATGAAATTTCACTTCAGAGACACAAATATCTGTGTAGCCCAGGCTCTTGTACTAGGAGTTCCTGTATCACAAGAGCCAGCCCTCTCAATTTGAAGGAAATAATATGTTAATAAATTATATGCCATTTAGGTATCACTAGAAGACATTGATATTTACATTAGTTCTTTGTAGATAAACGACAAATAATATCGCAAAGTATAATAACAAAACAAGGTAAACATTTTTTTATTTTTTATTAGGCCTCCCCCATATTCCAACGATCCTTTTTCTGAGCCACCTCCACCAGCCCTTTTGGTTAACATTAGTTAAAATAAATTAACAACAAAACAAATTCTATCAATGTAATAAAATAATCATTTCTCTCATTCAACTACAACAGAATGATGAGACCCATCACCTGACCTCATCGCTCTCTTCTTAACAATATCATCAGACACAGTCTTCAAGTCATAAGCCCAGCCAACGGCTGCAGCCAAGTCAATGAACAACTTAGTATAATTAAACCAAGTATTCCCCAACTCAGAACTTCGGTAATCCCAAGGAAAAACATGATGGAAGTTATGGAAACCCTCGCCAAAGGTCGCTAAAGACACAATCTTACTTTCACTGGATAAAATGTTTTTGTCATAAGGCTTATTCCCAAAGATATGGGCAGCGCTGTTCACCAAGAAGAAAACGTGGAAATTAAAGACGTATCGCATGATGACCAGGTGCCAAGCAATTTTGACCGTTTCGCCCCAAAGGAACACGGGGATCAAAGTTGGTATCACAAAACAAATTGTGGGAATGAGCTGCTTGGCAAACCTGAAATAGAAAAATAACAATATGAGTAAATCTAAAGATCACTTGCAAAGAGTCTGATAAACCTTCGCAAGCAACAAAGTTCACTTGTAACTAAGTTGTTATAGTTATTTATGCAACTGTTATATAATAAGGGGTATTAAAACGCGACTAGTATCACATGAGTGTTTTAATACCTAATTATTTACAGTTGCATACAGTTACATACAAGACTTTATCTACACCCATGATATGAATGTTCTATAAAAGTTTATTTGCAATACCATTATCGAACAAAAATGGCGCGGTACGACGTGAACTCGAAATTTTCGAATTCAAGTGTATGTTTTGTTTTTAAATTACGTTGCTTTGTTAATGAAAAGCTCGTGAATGACTATCTTCTTTTTTTAAATGAGTTGCATTATGAAATTCGGTAAAACATTATAACACCCGTTTGGATGATATTATGACATGTTGGCAATAAGCTAACTGTTTCAGAAACTTATATAGAGGATTTATAGCATGGGTGTAGATAAAAATATTAATAATTCGAAACTAAAGCTTTTTTTTTCATAAAACACTTACCTATGTTGAAACATCAAGACAGGATTTCTGTACAAATCAGACAAATCCAACCGCATCCCACGTTTTATGACTTCAGGATGCTTCTTCACAAAGAGCCATCCCAAATGGGAGTAGAAGAATCCTCTGCTAGCGTTATGAGGATCAGCATCAGTGTCACTATACTTGTGGTGAAGCCTGTGGTCTCTGACCCAGTGGGTGGCTCTCTGGTTGGCGACAGAGAGGAAGATCATGAGGAGTATTTGTAAGGGAAGCTTAGCTTTGAAGGCCTTGTGGGACCAAAGACGGTGGGCTCCGGCTGTGACCCCTATTGTAGCTACGACGTATGAGAGGTAAGCTGGAAAGGTAAGAATATAATTAATAATGTTGGAAGCTTGATAGCCTTACCTATATTAGTGCCTTTCATTTTATTAGTGCTTTTTTCTGATTTATATCTTGTCTATGAATGTCTTCCTACTTACACTTTTGCTTTGTGTAAATGTTACTCAGTGATGATATAGCATTCCACTTGTGAAAGAATTTTTTAAATCGGTTCATTAGTGTTTGAGTTTATTCATTACAAACAAAAATATAAATATTTTATCTTTATAATAATACTAGCTGCGCCCCGCGGTTTCAACCGCGTAAGTCTCGATCCCATCGGGATAAAGTCCTATGTCCTATTTTAGGTCATGGTCGACAACTGTGCCAAATTTCATCCAAATCCGTCCAGCCATTATAGCGTGAAAGCGTAACAAACAAACTCACTTTCGCCTTTATAATATTAGTTAGGATTAGGATAATTAGTGTAGAAAAATAAGAAGGTACATGATACGAACAATATAGACGAAAAGGGTGTTGCCATTAGCCTATTTTTTTAAATTCATTATAATATTTCCAATACTGTTAACATCGTGAGGAAGATATTTTTTAACGGCATGTGAAGCCAAGTGAGAGGCCCATGTGTGGCATAAAAACTTTGAAACCAGAGGCCCTAGACAAAGTGACATTCAAAAATGTATAAGACTGACATAAACTATCGAAAATCATAAGTCAATCCTGTTGAAAGTCGTTGTAGAAATACGAAACGCTTTCGAAGCGATTTTCACTTGTCTTAACCCTCAGGTTATTCGATAACCGCTAAATCCACAAAAGAACACTGTAATTTTTGTACGCTTAATATTATTATTATCTACCTATTTCAAGTAAGTAAATTAATGTTTTCACTTACCAAACATAATTGTAGGCCATTTTGCTTCTGTAAAACAAAGATAAACACCATAGAATGCCGCAGCGTGCAAATAACCAAATACAAATATGTTAGTGTGCACAATTTCATATTTCCTAGGTCCAGCCTTTAGTGGTACATCCAGTGTTTCAAGAGCTGTGATTTGTTTATCAATTAAATCGTCAGTGAAACGCTTTTCATGATTTACAGATCCAAGTGAAGGCATTTTGGTTTCTGAAACAACATTCAATTACACAACCCGTTAAATAAATCGATACTGGAAATATGAAATAACGTAAGGGACATTTTGTCGAAAATGAGTTATATAATGTTGCTTCCAACGAATAAATTATGTCCATTCTTCATGTAAGTAGTACTACACCTTTTTGAATTCTGATGCCAAAAATAAGGTAAATAAAGCAGCCAAGTGCGACTCGTACTCGCCGACAAAGTATTCCGTACTACCGCTGCACCGTAAAATAATTTTAAAACTAATTTTTTTTTTTACGCGCTTCTTATCGCTATGACCCCCGCTAACCACGCTCACAAACAACACTTTATCTGTCATTATATTTAATGATTTACATTCTCTTTATTTCGGGCCACAATTAATAATATCAACAACAGTACCTAAAGTTACAGTTAGTTAATTAGGTTTATAGTAGTTTTTAGGTTTAATAGTTTAGGGGTATGAGGAACAGGGTGTAAAGTTCACTCATCCCCCATAGAAAAGGGAGGATCCTCCTACCAGACGGGTGTTGTGTCTGGCGGGCAACTGCCCAATGATTGATATTGGATTCTTGTATATATGTAAACTGCACGGTTAACTTTAATTGCGCGATGCAGGATTTATGTGACGTCAGGTCTTCGATGCGTAGTTCGCATGTGGCGATGTAGATACCGCCACATCACTCCCCTCCGGAGACCGGAGGTCGATAGTGGGCTGAGTCTTGTATCTTGCGATGCTTGCCAGTGCCAGGTTGTGGTTCCAGTGAGTCGGAACCAGGTGCCGCATTGTTCGCGGTGGGTCGGAACTGTTTGCGGCGATTGTGGTGATTGCGGTGATTCCCCAGTGGCTCAGGGTGCTGAGGTTGAGGTGATTGCCCAGTGGGTCGGGGTGATGAGGCTGAGGGTGATGACCAGGAATGCGCGTTCGCTGCATGCTGGTGGTCAGGGTACCCGTTGACGCCTCGAGTGTTAGCTTGGCTGTGTGACTCGCCTCACTGAAAGCTTGCGGGAGTGATGCTGATGACGTCACGCTGGAGTAGTTGCACGAAGGCTGCGTTGACGTTCATATTCGGGGTCACCAATTTAGGGGTATGAGGAACAGGGTGTAAAGTTCACTCATCCCCCATAGAAAAGGGAGGATGGATCCTCCTACCAGACGGGTGTTGTGTCTGGCGGGCAACTGCCCAATGATTGATATTGGATTCTTGTATATATGTAAACTGCACGGTTAACTTTAATTGCGCGATGCAGGATTTATGTGACGTCAGGTCTTCGATGCGTAGTTCGCATGTGGCGATGTAGATACCGCCACAATAGTATATAGTATAATATAGGGTTAAAGTATATTTTAAAAATCCAATTGAAAACAGAGAACTGGGCGAAAGCCGACTTTTTGCTGTATATTGATTTCTGGCAAAGTAATGGATCAATTTACAAAAATTTTGGTAATAATATCATGAATAGACAAAATAATCGAATTAGATTTTTTTCTTTTATGATTACATAAAATTATTTGCAACTCAAACTTCTTACTCTATTGTTTGTTTGTATTAACTCTATTGTTGTAAAAGCATTGTTTTTTATTCCTTATTTTGTTATTTGTATTTTGTGTATTATGAACTGTGTCCAAATAAACGTTATTCTTTCTTTCTTTCTTACCGCCTGACCACGGGACATTCGCCGTAGCGAATTTTCGCGCGGTGCGAATGGCGAAGCGTCTTGCGACTAAAACAATTGAGTAGAAAAGTATGCGGCGATTGGCGGGATGACCGGCGAATTTCGCCAAGCGAATCACACAGGAGTCTGGCGGGCGCGGCGGGCGACCGAAACAAATGCATGAATTAGTACGGCGCCAATAAACTAAATAAAAAACCGGCCAAGTGCGAGTCAGACTCGCGCACGAAGGGTTCCGTACCATTATCTATAAAAACGGCAAAAAAATCACGTTTGTTGTATGGTCCCTCATACAACAAACGTCCCTTGAATATTTGTTTTTTTTTTAAGTGAATATGTAACTAAAATATTCTGTGAATATTTCAAGCGTCTACCTGTTGCCGTTTTCAATATCGAGCAAAAAAGAGCAAAAAAAAATCACGTTTGATGTATGGAAGCCCCCTTAATTTTTTTTTTTTCTATTTTTTAGTATTTGTTGTTATAGCGGCAACAGATATACATCATCTGTGAAAATTTCAGCTGTCTAGCTATCACGGTTCATGAGATACAGCCTGGTGACAGACGGACAGACAGACAGACAGCGGAGCCTTAGTAATAGGGTCCCGTTTTACCCTAATACTTCTAATATCTAGAAGTATCATTTTATTCTAATGATGTAATGAATTGAATGAATTGTATGTTTTTGTGATTTCAAAGTCCAATGTCTATAAAATGATTCGATCTTAATAAAAATCACAATAATTAACAATTGAGATATCGCTGAACAAATTGATGGAGAGAAACTGATCAAAGGAGACAAATTGCTTTTACTTATAAATTGATCGTTTACAAAAAAAATGGAACAAGGGCTTGGTAATAAACAATTGTAATTAATATCAAAAGTTAATAATGCTGGGAATCCACGCCAACTTTAATTACTTAATTTGATCTACTTTCACGGCATGCTAGCCGTTTTTAGGGTTCCGTAGTCAACAAGGAACCCATAAAGTTTTTTCAATGTTTATTTGAATTGTCTCGTCATTATACGTACTTAGTTATTTACTGAGATCGCGTCAATAACAAATCCGGGCAAGTATCAATGTAAATTTTTCAATTCAAATGTAATTTCTGAGTTGTATTATAATCATAGATAGATTTGTAGACCATTTTCTATTTTGCTAAGTACCTGGTACTTGTTGACAACCCATTAACTGGGTAATACGATACCCCTTGTTAAGACTGGTTGTCAGACTTTCGGGCTTCTGACGACTGGTAACGACTGTCAAAGATCCGCGAGTGACCAACGGCTTAACATGCTTTCCGAGGCACGGAGGAGTCTCGGTATGTAAAGATGGTCACCCATCCACGGACCAACCTCGGCCAAGCGTAGCTTAACCTTATAGATCGACCCGTGCGGCTGTTATTACTTAGCCACGAGCTCCTCAATGCATCAATACGAAGTCAAATCTAATCTAACTAATACTATAAACGCGAAAGTTTGTAAGTATGGATGGATGGATGGATGGATGTTTGTTACTCATTCACGCAAAAACTACTGAACCGATTTGGATAAAATTTGGCACACAGATAGTTTATAACCTGGATTAACACATTGGATACTTTTTATCCTGATATTACCACGGGATCGACACATATGCGGGTGAAACCGCGGGGTGCTACTAGTATACCTATAATATCATACTAGAAATCTTAATCTCGAGCAGCATATTCTAGATTTTCGTGCCAGGCATACATTTCAGTCTAGTTTCGATACGGTAGCTATAATTGAGTCTAGACGCTCCACTATGAATGCCTAAGTGGCACTACTGCTACTGCCATATTGAATCATGATAACCGATACGCCTAATTTCATGTTACGTGTACTATCCGATTCAGTATATTGTGTCGATGATTTGGGTGACGTATATACTTAAGTTAAAGGTTGCATAATATTTATTGACCACTAGCTGCGCCCCTCGGTTTCACCCCCGTAAGTCTCGATCCCGCGGGAATATTGGGATAAAAAGTATCCTATGTCCCATGTCTACCCATATGTCAAATTTCATTCAAATCCGTTCAGCCAATTTTAGCGTAAAAGCGTAATAACAAATCAACAAACAATCAAACTCACTTTCGCATTTAAAATCCATACTAATATTATAAATTCGAAAGTAACTCTGTCTGTCTGTGTCCTTTTCACGCCTAAACCACTGAAC
This sequence comes from Lithophane socia, assembly GCA_947522985.1. NCBI lineage: Eukaryota > Metazoa > Arthropoda > Insecta > Lepidoptera > Noctuidae > Lithophane > Lithophane socia. The sequence continues at coordinate 12,634,264 of OX383270.1, read as the reverse complement.
GGATTTCAATATTTGACAACGAGATAGATAGCATCCCAGGGAAGGACAGGCTACTTTCTATCGACATACCATGCGGGCGAAACCGCGGGCGGAAGCTAAAGTAATTAATAAATTCATGAAAACCGATTCACTGTAGTTACTCCGTAATTCAAAAGACAGAATAATATTAAACACAAAAGTTTCAATACAAATTACACCAAAAACTTTGAAACGTAAATTATTTGTCAACGTACCGAGTTTGCTTACAATTTGCGAACAAAACATTTTAGATAAGATATAAGACATTATTTTCATTTTATAATTAATTTCTCTTAGATTATTAATACTCTGCTTTTGTATTTTGTCAGTTTATTTTGTAAGGAACCAATGTAATTAAAATTATATATCGGCCAATTATACAAAAGTAAATGTATGTTTGTTATCCATGCAAAAACGGCTGAACGGATTTGGATGAAATTTGACACACGGGTAGACATGACCTGGATTAGCATGGCATACATTTTATACTGATAGTCCTGGTAGGCTGTCATTTGTGGAGCTTTGATAGTCGTTACGGGTCGTCAGAAGCCCGAAAGTCTGACAACCAATCTTACCAAGGGGTATCGTATTACCCAATTACTGGGTTGTGGAGGTCAGATAGGCAGTCGCTCCATGTGAAATACTGGTATTCAGCTGCATCCGGTAAGACTGGAGGCCTGGACGACTGGAGGCTAGGCAGATGAGTACAATCCCGTGGGATAATCTGACATTTACGCGGCGAAACCGCTGGCAAAAGCGAGATTAAATAAAAATAACTGAAACTTGACGAGGTGTAACTGTTTTGTATGACAAATAAACGGACATTAGTAAAACTATTGCTATAATAACAAACGGAACTGAAAAGCTTTTAGAACGGTCGCAGGGCTGAGCTGTATACGTTTTGTTGTGGAAGAGTTTTACATCGTGCGATGTCTGATACCTATAATGGTTAGAAATCCTACTAATATTATAAATGTGAAAGTTTGTGTGTTTGGATGTTTGTTACTCAATCAGGCAAAAACGGCTGAATGGATTTGGATGAAATTTGGCAAACAGATAGCTTATAACCTGGATTAACACATAGGATACTTTTTATCCCGATATTCCCACGGGATCGAGACTTACGCGGGTGAAACCGCGGGGCGCAGCTAGTTTATAATAAAAGTATAATGTGTTAGTCCAGGTTATCCAGGTAAACAATGTATTAATTCCATAATACAATGCTTTCATACATACATAATTATAATATGTACATTGTGAATAGTTTTTTTTTTTTCTAACTGCTCTGATAGCCGTGCTACTAGGGAGTTGATTGCGCCACTTCTTCCCAGGTAAAGAAGAGAAAGAAAGAAATAAAAATATTTTATTTGGGACACGCACAGGAATAACAAGCAGTAATATAAAGAAAGTACAGCACTAGGAAGTGGTGAAGGGTGGGTTTTTTGATGTCATATAATTATACAGCGTGTAAAAGAAACCCTGTCGATCCGTGAGGGTGTTGTTAAGAATCATAATGAGAGTCTATTTATGTGGGTGGTATGTTGTTATATGGTATGTTTCAAATTGCAATAACTTTATTTTTTATATTTTTTTTTGTTAATTTTATTGCTGTACAGGTGCCCCTTTCGGATCAGACAAGGTTTTTGTCACATGCTGTATAACTCTATTGGTTTACGCGGTGGAGGCCAGTAAAGCTCCCAATCGGCATGATTTTTTCCGACATCTTCAACAATCATCGTCATATTTCAGACAATTTACAAAAAACTTTAATGAATTATATACTAAAACTTTCCTTGTGAATCACAACGTCTGCTGGTGAAAACTGTATGAAAATCCGTTCAGTACTTTTTGAGTTTACCACTTTCAGAGAGAAAGACGTGGCGCGGCGGAGGGGGGAGTTTGTTTTATAATATTTAGTGACTATAAACTATTAAATGAAGTAGAGCTTTAGTATTACCTGGAACTTCTGGTCGTAGTTCTTACCGTCACAACACGACCCGACTAATCGCATTGCGACTTACGACAAATCGTGTCATAAAATCGAAACTATTTTAAACCTCATCTCAAATGTCATCGTTTGAGGACAGCTGATGAAATGGGACGTCGTTCCCCCATCAATTATGTATGTTTGTTAGTCTTGTTTCTTTCTCCGCAACTTGAGGGGAAGTCGATCGGCTTCCTGTTTCAGAATAGGTGTTATGTGCGAGTTAAATGTCGTGCATCTGTCTTTTTAATGTTTTTGTTGCTATTATTTTTGTGGTGGTCGAGTGGATGTGTTAGTGTGACAGATTGCCGAGTTTTTAAAGAAGTGTTAGGAAAATATACTATGTTTCTTATTTGCCTCATGAGAGACGATGATAAAGTATTTTTTTTCGTAGCGGAGTTCTCTCTACTTATAACATATATAACATCACGCCTGTAATCAGAGAAGGGTTAGGCAGAGGTGTACTTATATTAGGTGGAACGTACCTATGAAATCAGCGTTTTGTATGGGGAATTTGAAGGAAGTTGCATTATTCATACTAATATTTTCATTTTATATAACAAGCAAGACCACTAATGTTTAAAAACTAAGACAACGTATGCCACTTAAATTAAGCGACAAAAATAAGATTAGGCTAAGAAAAAAAAAAAGTTGTCATTTCTGCTAACAAAATGGGGAGTAATGGAGGAGTAAATTTTAAGGTATTTTTATGTTTAGAAAACTATAAGTATGGTATTCAGCTGCATCCGGTTAGACTGGAAGCCGACCCCAACATAGTTGGGAAAAGGCTAGGCAGATGATGATGATGAAAACTATAAGTAATAAGGTTTTTTTACTATTGTTAGTTGTCTATGATGGTCATTATTCGATATAATACCAAGCAATTGATGAATATTTTAAATCATAGAAGTAACGAGGTTCTCTATTCGTGAGAGAAAAACGCCAGTTTCATAGGTGACCCAATAGTAGATACCTTCACTACACCCACCAGTGTTATCTCTAAGCTAACTGGACAACTTCATTCTATCAGGAATAATCCAGCTGGCATCTAATAACGTTCAGAATCTGCTGATTGAGTAACTTATTTTCGCAACCGATTACGACTAATTTGTTACATTTTGACAGTTCTACAACATTCATTGCAATATTTACGTTGTGGAACAGTTTTTTATTTACAATAGTTCACATTATAATGCGAACGTTCTTAAAATAAATAAAAATAAACGTTTATTTAAGATAACTAAGATCCAATTTGTTAGTAGTACAATAACTTATAACTAGTGTTAGTAATACAACATTAAGCTACTCGCCCCCTGCCTGACCCTGAGTCGAAGTATCAATACTTATGTGAGCATTAATACATCGACCAATGTGCAGACAGTCAAGTCTACTGGCTATCATACATAAAACGCTGTTGCGACTAGCCCGTACTCTGCTCAGAATTGACGCGCACCGCTTGCGCAGAGTAGAGTAGAAGCAATCGATGCGCGCCTCCACAAACATACGAAAAAAAAAAAAACTTACTTAAAAATACGGGAACATTAAAGGCTGATTCCCTCTCTTCGAGAGAGAGTGGGCTGTTATCTACCACGCGGGCCCAGTGCGCATTGGTAGATGTCACATGTCTTCGAATTTTTGTTTATAGGACATGCCGGTTTCCTCACGATGTTTTCCTTCACCGTTTTGAGAGCAGTGGTGATGAAATAAATTACACAAAGTTACTGTCTTGCCGTACGGGTCGATCCATCAGGCTAAGCTACGTTTGCCAGGGTTGTTCTGTGGATGGGTGACCATCTTTACATACCGAGACTCCTCCGTGCCTCGGAAAGCACGTTAAGCCGTTGGTCTCGGCTGTCATTCGTGGATCTTTACCATTATTAAGGGTCGTCAGACGCCCGAAAATCTGAAAACTGTAAAAGCTAGGCAGATTGATTGACTGTCTTGGTTCGAACCTGCGACCTACAAGTCGTAAGTCGCGGCTGTTACTACACTGGGCCAAATAACGCATATCTACACATAATTGTTACCATTGTTACTAAACACGGCTACTCCATTAGCCAGTCGTGTCAAGTCACCCAGGCCCATTGACAGATGATACCATTTCGGCCGGGAATCGAACCCAACACTAGGGGAACGTGCCTAACGATCCATATGATTTATTACTGTCATTATTCCACCTTGGTACTGAAACATAAAAAATGACGATTTGATTTTGAAGTATTATCACCTTTACGCTTAAAGCTATAAGGGCGACAATTCTATGAACATGTGTAGCATTTATGTCGTTTTGATTTTAAGGGAGGGGAAGAAAGACCTTTTAATGTTGGCAATGATTGCGTTTTTGAATTCACGTGGTATAATGAGGCTTTTCCTATGCGAAATACATTGAATGAAGGAAGGCGGTAGACCAGTCAGCAGATCAGCAATTTATTACACATCCAGTTGCAGAAACGTGTAAGGTATTGTGTCTACTTTTGTTATTTAGTAATGTGGGTATGCGCATTATATGAATAAACCAGTCAGCTATCCATCTCCGTGTTTAATTGACGTCCCATTTGGCGACGAGAAATCCGAATTCCAATTGCGTGTTAAATCGTTATTAACAATGCCGATCGGTCGACTAGAACCATTTGACATTAATTCGAAGCAGTGGCCGTCGTATATTCGCCGTGTCAAACAGTACATATTACTTAATGAGATAAATGATAACTTGTGTGTGCCGTTGTTAATTACGGTTGTGGGTGAAACTACATACTCGTTAATGTGCGATTTATGTGCTCCGGCGGATCCAGAGACGAAGAAATTTGACGAATTGGTGCGTTTGGTGACCGATCATCTAGAACCACAGAGATCGGAGATAGCCGAGCGGCACATGTTTCGCTTACGTAGACAGCGTGTTGGGGAAGCCATGACGGTCTATCTCCAAGATCTAAAACATCTCGCGACCACGTGTAACTTTGGTGCAATGCTAGAAGAAAACCTTCGTGACCAATTTGTTTCGGGACTATCCAATAGCGCGATGCGATCGCGTATTTTTGCTGAGAAAAATATTAAATACAAGGAGGCGGTGGAGCTGGCTCTGGCGTTAGAGGCCGCAGAGAGGCACGCGGAGGTGAGCGCGGCGACCGCCGCCGCAGCCACGACCTCAGGTGCAGGCGGCGACGCGGGCGAAGGCCTGCACAGGACCGACGCGGGCCGAGCACGTGGCGGAGGCGCGCGCCGGTCGGGACGCAACCCAGGCGTTAGGGCTGACGGCGCGGCGTCGAGAGGGGGCACCCCTGTGGCGCCGACGCAGGCCGCGTCGACTCAACAGTGCTGGCGGTGTGGAAAGCCGCATCGCCCAGAAAGATGTCGTTACATCAATTACAACTGTGATGAGTGTAACCAACGTGGACATTTGAAAGTGATGTGCAAAGAGGTGCGTGATAGTGGTCGGTCTGGTAGGCAAAACTATGTAAGTGAAGATAACTCGGGTGACAAGGATTTGTTTAGCATCGAACTGGCGTCTAAAGGTAACAAACCTTACTTTATTAACGTAAACATTGACAGTTACGAAATTAAATGTGAAGTCGACACTGGAAGTCGCATTTCGGCGATTAGTGAAGATTTTTATAAGCAGATGTTTCCGAATAAAAAAATTCAATCGGATAATCTAATGTTACGGTGTTATGCAGGTACGCGGATTGAGTCATTAGGTTATATATTGGTCAATGTTAAACTTGGCAATATTACGGCAAACAATTTGTCTTGTTATGTTATTAAAAATGGGGGACGCCCGTTATTGGGCAGGGATTGGTTAAGGTCCCTCAATATCAAACAAATAAATTTCAATGATATTATTGCAGATCCATGTATTAGTAAGTTAACAACAGAATTTCCCGAGGTTTTTACTGATAAATTAGGAAAATGTAAAAAATTGCTCCAATTGCAACTGACAAATAAGGAGCCCGTGTACGTGCGGGCGCGCCCCGTGCCGCTAGCACTACGCGCGCGTGTGGAGCGCGAGCTCGAGCGGCTGGAGGCCGAGGGCACCATCTACCGAGTCGAGCACTCGGACTACGGCACGCCCATCGTACCGGTTATCAAGACGAACGGCGATATACGAATATGTGGCGATTATAAAGTTACCATCAATCCTAAACTTAAACGTGAATTTTACCCACTCCCACGCATCGAAGAGTTGTTTGCCACTCTAAGTGGGGGTAGGGAATTTACAAAAATTGATTTAACTCATGCATATCAACAGACGATGTTGACGGATAATTCACAACTTTGTACAGCTATAACTACACACATCGGTACATTTGTTTATCGCCGTACGCCATTCGGATTATCTTGCATTCCGGAAAAATTTCAAAAATTAATGGAGGAGACATTGCGCGGCGTGCGTGGCACGGTGGTGTTTCTTGACGATATTTGTGTGACGGGTGCTTCGAGAGCAGAACATTTGGTTAACTTGAGACAAGTATTGGTTAGATTAAGAGATATGGGTTTGACCGTGAAGCTAAGCAAATGTTGTTTTCTACAAGCGAGCGTCAAATATCTCGGGTTCATTATTGACCAAAGTGGTTTGCGCCCGGATCCCCAGAAGGTGGAGGCTATTGTGAAGGCACCAACACCTATCGATATCACACAGTTAAGAAGCTTCCTAGGTTTACTTAATTATTATGGCAAATTTATTCCCAAACTAAGCATTTTATTAAATCCGTTGCATGAACTTTTAAAAAAGGGTGTCAGTTGGAATTGGAGTAATGAGTGCGATGAGGCTTTTAAGGAAGCGAAGCGAGGCCTATCAGGTGATAGGGTACTCGCACATTATGAGGAAGGGCGGCCCTTAGTGTTATCGGTGGACAGCAGCGCGTACGGGTTGGGCGCAGTATTAGCGCATCGTTTCCCAGACGGCAGTGAGCGACCGGTCAGCTGTGTGTCGCGCACACTAAATGATGCGGAGCGCAATTACAGTCAGATTGATAAGGAGGCTCTGGCAATATTTTATGGCGTCACGCGACACCATCAATATCTGTATGGTAGAAAATTTGAATTACGTACAGATCACCAACCATTAAGCTACATTTTCGGAGCGAAAGTGGGTATACCCCAAACTGCCGCCAGTCGCTTACAACGTTGGGCTGCACGATTAGCCGCATATGATTTTACTATAAAATATATAACCTCTAAGCAAAATGGACCAGCGGACGCATTGTCTCGTTTACCGTTAGCACAGGAGCGCCGTCCCACCGAATCAATGAGTTATGTTAACTTAGTACATCAATGTATGCCAGTAAATTTCCATGACGTAGGTAAGGAAACTACTAAGGATGCAATATTATCGCGAATATTAGGATTTGTAAAATTTGGATGGCCATCCGGACCTAGTTGCGAGGAAGAAAAACCATATTTTTCACGAAAAAGCGACATTACAATGGATTTTGGTTGTTTAATTTATAAATATCGAATTATAATACCAAAACCACTACAAACTAAAATTCTAGAAGAAATTCATCAAGGACATTTAGGAGTTAGAAAAATGAAAAGCTTGTCACGCAATTATGTGTACTGGCCTACCTTAGATATTGACCTTGAAGTAATATGTCGTTCGTGTGAGCCATGTCGTATGGTACGGGATTCAGCGCCGCGTGCGGACCTGCATCCGTGGGAATTTCCGTTGTTTCCATGGCAACGATTACATGCAGATTTTGCGGAGTACTCGGGAAGAAAATACCTCATTATAGTAGACGCGCATTCGAAGTGGATTGAGGCACTTCCTATGGGTCGTACGGATGCACAGTCAACAATAACGGCATTTATCACAGTTTTTAGTAGGTTTGGTTTACCATCGCAACTCGTTACGGATAACGGACCACCATTTCAATCAATAGAATTTAAAAATTATTGTAAACAAAATTGTATTGCACATGTAACAACGGCGCCATATAGGCCACAGGGTAATGGCGCCGCTGAAAATGCGGTAAAGACTGTTAAAAAAGCAATCAAAAGAGCAGTGCTTAGTGGCGAAAATGTGTTACAAGCATTAAATACATTTTTATTTAATTACCGCAATTGTGAGCATGCAACTACGGGCGTGCCACCGGCAGTATTGCTAACCGGGCGTCGGATGCGGACACGACTTGATGCGTTACGGCCAGACGTCGCGCAAGTGGCGCGCGCGGCGCAGCAACGTCAGGTAGCTCATGCAGGAGGCACGCCCCGGCCCCCTATCCGGGTAGGAGAACCGGTACTCGCACGCGATTACACCTCGAATCCAGATAAATGGTCCACGGGAACAGTGTCTAAAACTACGGGACCGGTGTCGTACCGCATTGACATGGGAAACGGTGTCCAGTGGCGTAGACATCGCGACCAAATAATACCAGTTGGGGACAAGTCGCGGTTATCACTATCGCGAGCGAGCATCGGTACTCACAAGGGGAAGAGTAGTGATCAAGACGATGATACTTTTGAGGATGCATCAGAGGCATCCAGTGAGCTGGAGACGGAGGCGGGTAGCGCGGGCCCGTCGAGCCCGGCCGCACAGGCGCCGCCGCGCTCCCCGCCGCCGCCGCCGGGAGCTTCGGCCCGAGCAATACGTGCGCACGTGCGTGCTATTAATAAAGACAATGTGTCTAAATAGTTATAATTAAAAAGTTGTATTTAATATGCCTTGTAAATGGTATGTTGATGTTCTGTTAGTTATTAGTTTAGATTACTTAACATTTAGTCATAAGGGGGGAAAAGTGTAAGGTATTGTGTCTACTTTTGTTATTTAGTAATGTGGGTATGCGCATTATATGAATAAACCAGTCAGCTATCCATCTCCGTGTTTAATTGACGTCCCAAAACGAACTTAAACTTTTTATAAAGCTGTCATTAAATACATATTTTATATCTTCCATTAACTTGTTTTAAATTCTTGCAGAAAGATACAAATAAGACTCGATTATCTTGTTGGCTTGTTGAAAATTTCAGGAAGTCGTCATTCAATGCACTTACATGAACTTAGAGAGTTGTATTGCTGATTCTAATGTTAATAATTCTGTAAATCCATATTTGTTACGACATTTACATCAACATACAACCTGATATCGGTATCAGGCTGTAAGTTGATCAGGTTGTTTGCAATTTGCAGGTCAGCCTGCAAATTGCAAAAATCGAAGGAAAATTTGAATTTCGCGGGCTACCCTAGCGCATCCACCTTAAGTACTTATTTAGTTGAAATAACTCTACTCGCCTTCATTATCCCTGCTTCCTTTATTTAGCCGTAAGAAAGCAAAGGAATTCCAAAATTCCTACCCTGAGTTGCATTTCCTAGCCACATACGTTTCACACCCCTAAGTAAAATTAATGTTTTTTTCTCCGAAATTCTTGCATCGTCTTGGGGCCACTAAAATCGCGTTCCGTGGTAATTATGTGAAACTTTGTTACTTCCTTCTATATTTTTTTGTTTTGGATGCTAAATGTTCAACAGTTTTGGTTAATTAGTTCAGTTTTGTGATTTATAGAATAGTTTTGTGAAGTTGGGGAAAAATGGACTGGAGGTGAGAATGTAATAACATTTTTACGGCACTAGAAAAATAATGGAGCAGTGACAGTTTTTGGCTTAGGTATGATAAAGTCTTTTAAAATAGCTAAAACTACCGAAACTTTAAAAAGCTGGGTCTGTCAGATAATGGTCCAATGAAGGAAGTTGTTAAGTTTGATGGTCTTATACCACACACTTTTTGACAACACAAACTCAAACTGAAAGCATTTATTTCAAATAAACCAATTACAGGCACTTTTGAACTGTCAAGGGGTCGGTCAGTCAGAAAGATAAAGCTAGTTACCCATTCCAAAGCGTAGTAGGTACCTATAGAGAAGAACAGGGAAGACTTCACGGACACTCTTTTAAATCAGAATTACAGCTTTCTGATACAGCCTTTATAGGTACTTTTTTTCTATTTACAGTCAAAATGCACCAAAATCTTTCCATAATTACAAACACTGTCACACAAAGAGGCTAACAAGCGACCTTGCTGCATAGTTAAGGATTAATAAGGAATTGTTTCAAGTGAAACTATTCGGGAACACCGCAAGGATGCCAGAATTTTAGTCAGATTGAAGTTCGTCCGTCCACATTGTTAGTTCGGCTGAAAGTTGCCTCGATCCCGACTTAGTTTATAAACTGCTTTAGGAATTAGATCACCACTATGCGGTAAGAATATGGTTTTAGTTTTAGGGGTTCGTTTTGTTCGACGCGCGCCTCAAAGAGATGTCAGCACATTTGGCGGGGTCCGCTAGGACTGATGCCTGCCAGGGTTGCGGCAAAGTCCGAAAGGGATACCGGGACCTTGGCAACAGGCAACTGAAGGAACACGGGTGGGTTTTAGTCAGTTAAAGTCTGACACGCCCTTCCCCTCCGCCCAGAGCGGGAGAAGTCATTTGATGATTTCCCATAATAACAAAAACAAAGCGTCTAAAAAGTAAAAAAAATAATATCGTAAAAGTTGTTAATAATATCGTAAAGTTGTAAATAATATCGTAAAGAATATCGTAAAAGTTGTTTCTAATGCAAACGCCAACACACACTAGGCATAATGAATGTATGCTGTTGTAGAAATGATAGCTGCTGTTAACTTGCTATTTTCATTAGCCGTCCCCCGACACGACGACTTGGATCAAAATATTACCTACAACTTTTACGATATTATTTTTCTACTTTTTAGACGCTTTGTTTTTGTCGGGGGTTTTTTAAATTTAAAATTTTATTTTATTTCCTGCTTTTTAAATTTTATATTATATTACTAGTAGAATCGCTACGATCAACGCGCAGCTCACCTAAATCTGCGTAGCTGTACTTTTTTGCCACAGTGAAGCTTGAGAACTCACATAAACATTGAGACATTAAGAAGCCCGTGGCTAGGTAATAACCGCGACGTGGTTGATCCATCAGGACTACGCTTGCCGGGGTTGGTCCGTGGGTGGGTGACCATCTTTACATACCGAGACCCTTCCGTGGCTTGGAAAGCACTTTATGCAACGGTTTCACCCGCATATGTGTGGGAATATCGGGTTTAAAGTATCCTATGTCCTAATCCAGGTCATGGTCTACCAGCCGTTTTAGCGTGAAAGCGTAACAAACAAACTCAAAATTGAAACCCTTAAAATGGCACTTCTTTGGCTATACTGGAATGATCACTGTAGTGTCATTCTAATGATTGTCTACTTCATGTTCTTGGCAGAATCTAATTTTGCAGAAAAAGGATAAAAGCTATTATGTATACTTATTGTATTTAAACGTATCCCCCTCCTCCCCCTCCTCTCTCCTCTCTCTCTCCACTTATTGTATTTAAACTGGGTATAACCTCTATAACAATACCTAAATAAAGCTCTCAGAATAATTTGTGTCAATAAATAAACAATTTCCTCCTGAATTTAAGCCATTGAACCGAACATTTTTCTTTCGCCCATTAAAATTGGGTCGTTCAAAAAATCTGTTTATTTAATTGAGCGAACCAGCTTTTATTATTGGGCATTAAACCAGATTTATTGGTTATTCAACAATAGCTTTTGCAAAAATCTCATATCATTTTAATCTGACGGGTAAAGAATTTTTGTTCTTCTAAAATGCAAACCAATATTTTATTCATAGCATTTACTTTATTTTACACCACAAAAATACAAAACAAAAAAGAAATCAAACACTACAAAATATATTATATACTTAATCCTTATCACTTTCTGTATTCTAACTTTATAATTATTCTATGGGTCTTACCACAAAAACTTAGAAACTTGTTCAACGCGAGTGTCATGAAAGTTTTATGTCAAATTCCATACAAAACAAAAGGTGTTTAGGCTAAACAACTGTTAAACACGATTTTGTGGTAAATTATACCCAACTAATATTATAAAATACAACACAAATACAACTAATATTATATTAAGCAATTGAATTTTAATTTGTTTAAGAAAACACTGAAAAAGCTACTTACTGATAAGTGCTACTATAATATTGTTGATTTTCTAAATGATACATTTTGAATTTTATTTTTGACTTAATTTTATAATTTTTTTGACATATTTTTTTGGTTTTATTTGTTTTGAGTATTGTATTGACTATATTTTGTACTGACTCTAATTGTAAACTGAATTATTGACTATATTTTGCACAGACTCTAATTTCATATTTGAACCTTACATTAATAATTAATCTATAATTGCCTACCTATTTAATTAATATCATTTATGAACATTTTGTACGCCGAGTGAGGCAAAACATGTTGGTCCGCTAAAATTATGTTTCCACCTATATGTGCATATTTTTGTATCATGTAACACATGTTTGAACAAATAAATTTATCTTTATCTTTAAATGTGAAAGTGAGCTTGTTTGTTACGCTTTCACGCTAAAACGGCTGGTAGACCATGACTTGGATTAGGACATAGGATACTTTAATCCCGATATTCCCGCGGGATCGAGACCTATGTGGATGAAACCGTTGCATAACGTGCTTTCTGAGACACGGAGGAGTCTTGGTATGTAAAGATGGTCACCCATCCAGTCCCATCCGAGCAGTCACTCCTAATAAGTCGACACATTGTTATTGGCTAGAAGATATTTCTAAGGATATACTGTGAAACCTAAATAAATCGCTTATTTAACATAAACAATCCAGCTGTTTCAATTCTGGTTGTTTTCTACAATAATAAGTTGCAAAAATATTTATTCATCAGTGCATATTTTAGGAGATTTATTAACACGTCAGTTACAGAGGCTTTTTCTGTACAACTTACGCGTCATTTGGTTATTGGAAATTTAATCTCGATTTTCTGTATAAAAGGGTATTGAAAACTGGAAAATTATTGAAATAATAAATGCGTACATTAGATCCTGTGTATAAAAATATTTTTGAATAGTGGCCTAACAAGTAGTGAGAGTAGAAAAAGGTATCATTTTCCTCCTGGTTCCTCCAAGTCCTGGGTTCAATACCCGGGTCGGCCAAAATGTTATTGGGTTTTCTCACTAGGAAAATCTCAAAAGCAGGATCTGTCTACAGTAAGTTGTGCATTTCTGTGTATCCCTTTTTGGAAATACTGACATAACGCTAAATTATATTTATGTAGATAATAGTCCAGACTTTCATTAAATGTCTATGTTACATCATCATCTGCCTAGCCTTTTTCCCAACTATGCAGAGGTCAGTTTCCAGTCTAACCGGATGCAACTTAATACCAGTATTTTACATGGAGCGACTACCTATCTGACCACCACAACCCAGTAACTGGGTAATACGATACCCCTTGGCAAGCCTGGTGGTCAGACTTTCGAGCTTCTGACGACCCGAAATGTCTATGTAACATCAGCATAATAATATTAATTCCCGTATTTTACCTAAATCCAGCCTCCCTTCCAATCCATTAGCACTATCCAGTTAATATAATCTCGCTCAGGAAACTAAGGTACTATAATTTAATTAACTAAGAGTGTATCAAGACCAGATGCAGTTGCAAGCAGTTGGACTCATTAAAAGTTGTGTCTAATGCCCCATTTATACGGTGCAAGTTTATTGCCTGTGGCATACCATAAAATTGAAGCAACAATTAACTGGAACCGTCAAAACAACACGTGCAATTGTTGCTCAACACTGGAAAGTTAGTTGCCGTAAACACGTTCACGTTAAATTGCACGTTCAATAAAATTGCATTACATTCCCGCATGAAAATTTTCTAATAATTATTCAAAAATGAATGAAATAAACAAGTTAAAAAAAATCTTGAGAAAACGATCGAAAATAAAATATACGGGTAGTATTTGAATCAATTGTACATGAACAAAGACGTGCGACTCTGTGTTTAGACAAGGCAAAACTTGCATGCAATGATTACCTTGGTGTAAACAGAAGTCGCTTGCAATTATTTAATAGCAAAACTTGCATTCAATTATTGTATGTAATTTTATGGAAATCGCACGCGTGTAAACAATTGCAATAATTGAACAAGCTCTAAGTCATGCGATTATTGCTACTGAACGTTCCAGAAACTTGCACCGTGTAAATGGGGCTTTAATGAAAATAAGGACACCAACAGCTGTCGGCGTCGGCGGTAACTTTCAGAATAATATGCCGAGTTGCTTTTGTTTCCTACGTCACTGTCGCTTAAATAAGTGACGGAGTCTTATTTCATCATGTAAATAAGGAACTTTCTTAGGGCCCGTTCACATGTTCCACAACTGCACCACAGCGCAGCGACAAAATGTGGGCATGAAGTGATTACGTGCTGCAGCTTCTTGCAGTTGCGTTGTGGTAACTACAAAACTTCGATATTATATGCGTTGTCGACTTGTTACTAGGAGTTGCGATGTGCTTACGTTGAGGCAAGGTTTTACAGACAGAAATATCGTTGTGTTTGCGATATGGTTGCGTTTTCGCTAGTAGTTGCGATGTGGTTACGTTGTGGCTGCGACGTTGTTTTGATCAGTATATTCCACACGGTTGATTTCTACGGCCATATGTGGCCCGTGTGAATAAACGATTTTTTCATAAAAATTAGCACCACGTGTTGTCGTTGTGGTGTGGTTGTGGTACGTGTGATCGGGCCCTTAGGGTAAAGCAGTGGTAGCGAAAATATTCATCTCAGAAGACTCGGTTTTGTAAGACTATTGGTAATCTTCCTTTAAAATGAATAAATAAATAAAGAGCATTTTGTATATGATAAGTTCATGGCAAAATTTTAACATGGATTAATAGTTATCTCCTCCTAATCACCCCCTACCTTGCAGCTCTTGGTGGAGACTAAGTCGTCTTCTTCCATTTTCTCCCATACCTTCCTTCCTTCTTTTTTTTCCTATACCTTCTTTTATTTTATCAAGTAAACCTGAAAGAGTGAAATTGAAAGCATTATAAAACGTTCGCACAGTACGTTAAGTTGTTGGTAACCTTAATGCATCAGGTCATTCGCATAATCTTTCACAGTTGTTACGGGTATTCAAAATCCTAAAAGTCTGACAACCAGTTTTACCAAGGGGTATCGTGTAACCCAGTAACTGGGTTGTGGAGATCAGATCGGCAGTCGATCCATGTAAATTACTAGTATTCAGCTCCATCCGGTTAGACTGCAAACCGACCCCAATACACATGGGAAAAGAGTAGCCAGATTTATTTAAGAAACGTTCGTTCGTTCGTAATATACTTACATTAGAAATATGCCTCATGAAAGTGCAGCCTTTGCCTCAAGATAAACGGCCGATATCCCCCTTCATTACAAGATCAGTTTAATTATTATTAAAATATACAAAAAGCCCAATCTCCCTTAAGTGGTGGGGAGTGTGTCCCAATTGCTACGGATTTATTGTTAGCCCATAAATCTGCTTGCCCTTTTCTGCTCCATTAAATATCATGGAAAATATCTAATAAGGCGGAATAATTTTGTGAGGTTATGCTATCTACAAGTTTTTCTCTTTATTTTTCTTGAAGATTTTATGTAGAAGATATAAAATGGTAGATAACATCAAGCTTGGAAGGTTGGCTTTCTTTTGAGCTACGAGTATAGTCAATGTCGTAATTGCGTTATTGCTGTACCCTAAGATTGAATGTCATTTGCATGCCATTGTCATGTCATGTAATATGTTACCGTAGTAATGTATTGCTATGTCAAAGTCAAAGTCAAATAATTTATTTCAAATAGGTGTGCCTATTTGTAATAAATTATTTGACACACACATCAAATTACAAGAAGACAAAAAGGAATACAGTGATGACAGTTACTAGGTAATCTTAAACCACTCATAAATCTGTTTATTATTTCACTAGATAGTTTAGTATGTAGCAAGTGAAATTATTCTTGTCATAGAGCTAGAGCCATACTACAGAAAATTCTCTAGAGTGTTTGTTCTATTAAATTCGTTTTTCTAGTAAATTTTATCTTGACGCCATTTTTCTTGCCTATTTTTGCTTCAAATGATTTTCGTTACATATTTTAATGCTTATTTTTTATGTTTTTATTATTCAATTATGTCTAATTAAACATTTAATATGTTTTAAATTACTATATTTTAAATAAAAAGAGTATTTTAACAATTAAAGTGCAATTTAAAAAAATTGCTTAGAATAAATAATATTCATATTTGGTAAAAAAATAAATAAATCTTACATTTACAGCGGGCGCTCGTATTTTAAGAGATTTTTACATAATATTCGACGATAGAATTTCAATCGCATATAGATTTGCTTGTTTACCCATTATTAACGAAATATATACGAAATAAGAAATTTGTTATGCCATGATGCAATACAATAATAAGTTTAAATGACTCTTGTAAGTTCTGCGCCATTATGTGTCGTTGTCTATTACAAATCAAATGTTACTTAAAGTTGTTAGTCTTGAGTTAATTTTGGTTTAAAAACTTGACTTCTTTAAAGGTCTCAACTTTATCTATAAACTATCTACTAGTAAAATTTGTGGTCTATAAACCGTTTAATGAGGCACTAGAAAAATCTCTACAGACAATTTGAAAATTTAGAACTCTTATCTCTATCTATTCATGTTTCCTTAACTCATTCTTATGAGAGGTGATAAGGTTGTGCCCACTTTTTACCCGACTACGGCGAAGAAAAAGGAGGGTTATGATTTTGACCGGTATGTATGTATGTATGTATGTATGTATGTATGTATGTATGTATGTATGTATGTATGTATGTTCATCTGTTCCCTCCTATCTTCCAAACCACTTATCACAATTTGACAAATGAGGTATTGTTAGAAGCGTCCTGATTGTCCGCTGGTTATAGGCTATGTGAAGTCACATTTAATTAAAAATGGCGCCCTCTAGAGGACATAAAGTGAGGAACTTAAAAAAAAAAAAATGGTTTAATCGTACCATGTTGGGTATCAAATGAAAGAGCTTAATGAGCACATTTCAAAAATATATAATTATATTATAACCCCAAAAGAATTTAAAAAAAAATCAAGTAATAAAAACTAAAACCCAACTACGACTTAAAAGGTATAAACAAGACACCACAGACAGACAAATTAAAAATCCGGAGTCACACGTAATCTGTTCGATTTATGCCCTAACACGTGTGACTCCGGATTTTTAATTTGTCTGTCTGTGGTGTCTTGTTTATACCTTTTAAGTCGTAGTTGGGTTTTAGTTTTTATTACTTGATTTTTACTAAACTGTGTCTATAAGCGTTCTTGAATATTACTTGGGGGATATTTTAATCTTAAGATAGACAATAATATAAAATTCTATTAGATGTCTAATAGTCCGTTTTTAGACGCGAATGTGTTACTTGGGCAGTTACTGGGTTGTGGAGGTCAGATAGGCAGTAGCTATATGTAAAATACTGGTATTCAGCTGCATTCGTTCGAAAGTCAAATAATTTATTTCAAATAGGCACTTTTGAACGTCAAAAAAACAAAGAAATAGAACTGATTCTAGTTGCCCCTTCCAAAAGGTAGTTTTCGTATGGAGAAGAATGGGCAAGAAACTCCACCTTTACTCTTTGTATTTATAAAATGTTTTACAATATTTTGTATACATCAATTACATATTATTATTACCTACCAATAATTAGGCTTTTTCTCATAATTTATTCATAGTTTATTTTATTCAGTTTAACTATAAATTTTAGTCTTTCATTTAAATAAATTGTAAAGTGATGACCTGAAACACAGGTTGAATTAACCTAGATCGGGCGGGTCGCTACCTTACATTGCAGTTTCAAACCATCATTACCGATTTGCACCTGTAATATACATATTTATATATTTATATTATATTATTATATGTGAAGACGATGCACCTAGAATAAGATTACTGTACCACAATAGGTAAAAAGAATTAAAAAATGGAGCAATGACAAATAAATTAATGATGTGATAGATACCATGGTGCTCACATATTTACGAACATTGTAAAACTAAACAATATCACAATATTTCTAACATTTTTACGAGTAATACTAACAAGTCAGTGTGTGAGTTCAAGTAATCACAGAGTGTAAAATGTTATTGGTTGATAAATTGTGATAAGATCCCATAACTTCAAAATCAATCTGCCTAGCCTTTTCCCAACTATGTCGAGGTCGGCTTCCAGTCTACCCGAATGCAGCTGAATGCCAGTATTTTACATATAGCTACTGCCTATCTGACCTCCACAACCCAGTAAGGGTAATATGATACCCCTTGGTAAGACTGGTTGTCAGACTTTCGGGCTTCTGACGACCCGTAACGACTGTCAAAGAACCATGAATGACAGCCGGGACCAACGGCTTAACGTGCTTTCCGAGGCACGGAGGAGTCTCGATTTGTAAAGATGGTCACCCATCTACGGCCCAACCCCGGCAAGCATAGCTTAAACCTGATGGATCGACCCGTGCGGCCGTTATTACTTAGCCACGAGCTAAGATCCCATAACGTTATATTATTATTACCATTTTATTCGCTGACAAACCATGAATTTACAGAATTAAGTAATAGGAACTTACGTGTGTATTCCATGAAGGCACATAACAAATACTGAATAAATATTTTGTACGACTGCAAGGTAATTTGTAAAGAAATAAAAAAAATCTTAGTTAAATATTCATAATTGTATCAATTGTTTTTAAAAATTCAACAAATTAGGAACCATAAAAAAGCAAACAATAGCAGTTTCCCATGCATTGTTATATTTAAAATTAACCTGTCTGCTCGACAAGATTTTGATATAATTATGACTGTGTCAGAGATTATATCAGCTGACTCGCGAATTACGTCTTGAAATTCTGGGGGCCTACCACCACCGCTTACAGCACTATTATTTTAATATTACTTCAGTGTAGGAAAGAGATGAAGCTCTACAGGACGTATAGCTCCATCTCTTTCCCCCACAAAGATAAGATTAAAATAATAAGAAAGAAAGAAAGAAAATAAATTTATTTGACCCAGGCAAGGCACACAATATTTATAGAAAAAAGCAAAGAACATAAAAAAAAAAAAAAAAAAAAGTATTGTGCTGTAAGCGGTGGTGGTAGGCCCCCAGGAATTTACATAAACTTTCAGCATTCGAATTAATGTCATCATCTGCCCAGCCTTTTCCTAACTATATTGGGGTCGGCTTCCAGTCTAACCGGATGCAGCTGAATACCAGTATTTTACATAAAGCGACTGCCTATCTGACCTCCACAACCCAGTAATTAGGTTATACGATACCCCTTGGTAAGACTGGTTGTCAGACTTTCGGGCTTTGACGACCCGTAACGACTGCGGTTAAATGAGCTTTGGTAGTAATACAATTCAATACAAATCTAGGAACCGAAACTAGATAACCTGTATCTTGAGAGACAGTGATCATTATTTTGATTGTATAAATGATCACAATCTAACAATGATATTATATTAACAGATATGCTATAAGCGCGCAATCGTGAAGACTCGAAAACATTCCAATTGTAACGTTTTTACTTGTAGTTAAATGTTAAATTAATGAAACGTGGGTATGTGTGCCGCTGCTGCGCGGAACACTTTTTTCGGTTGTTTTGTGAGTATACGATTATACGAGTAACATATATGTTAGTATAATATCATTGCAATCTAAATAAAAAACAAACAAATTGTAATATTTTCATAGAATCTGTCATACGCCGAAAGAACACCAAAGAACAATGAATAAACTCAAAATAAACAATATCTCATGCTAATCACAATACATTAGTTAACTAGTAAGGGCGTGTACACATGGGTAATCAACTAAAACAATGGACATATTTCACTGGCGTTGTATGAGATGTGATCTATACGCGTAATGCGTCATGTCTGACACTCCCCTAAACAGAAACTACCAGAGTGACCATGTGGTGGTATGTTCCTGATATATCACTGTTTGGTTTGGTACACTAAAGCCTGAATTGTATTTAAAAAACAGTAGGTTATATATTTTTAAGAATGAAAAAGTACCTTGTTTAAATAACAAAAGTGGAAGTAATTTAATAAGATCATCCTAAAAAAAAAACTTAATTTTACTTACTCCACTCAATGATCTGATAAAGCAATTGAATACAATCGTACCCTATAAAAAGCAACGTCAAATACACACTGAATGTCACTTTACACCACTCACAATCCTTTACAAAAAAAAAAAAAACTACAGCAACGTAGTTTTGAAAACAAAAAAAAATTACTTGAAACAAGAAACTTCATTTGGTACCTATTGTTTTGTTATGTCTTTCTGATTTTTAATTTTCCAAACAAAAAATACATATTTTGTGTCGTCATAAGAATAAATAATCTAGTTACCAAGTGACTCAACTCAAACTCTAACTCAAAGCATTCATTTCAATTAAACCATTTACAGGCACTTTTGAATTGTCAAGGAGTCGGTCAGTCAGAAATATGAAGCTAGTTGCCCATTCCAAAGCGTAGTAGGTACCTATGGAGAAGAACGGGCAAGAAACTCCACGGACACTCTTTTAAATCAAAATATTGTTACAAAATATTGGTTACATCATTCATGTTGAAATTATACATGTGAGAACAATTTAGAAAGCACGTTAAAAGCGTCCGCAATTATTACATAAAAACAAATCAAAAATTAAAATAAGCCATGGCAGCTAAGAGATGACCAGTCACAACTGACGGCGCCCGTTCACGAACATGACGCATGGATCAGCACCATTCAGCTCAACCATTTTGAAGGGAGCTAAGTGATCCAACACACGCGCAACCATCTCGACTCTCAAGAAGGACCACTGAATCATTCTCTGCAGATGACCTTCACTGTTGTGTTTTTGTGTTGTGTCTGTAATATTAATAAGGTAAGTTTTAAACAAAGGTCGATCGCAGCTGTCATTATGGTCTAGCAAATTAAAATATACAGTTAAGAAATATAAACCCCAATTAAAAAGTATCGAGTCCGTAATAAACCTGTTTAGAAATGCCTAGTCATACTAATATAATTTTAGTTAGCAACGTAATGACTTGATGTGACAACCCTAAGGATAGGCTCATGAATTTCAGCTGAAAATGACTATACGTTTTGTGTTAAAGCATGTGTTATCTTTTATGAAATTATACTTTATTATCTAAGTATTTTGTGTTGGTTTTTAAACAGGAGATAGGATGGTTTTTGGTAACACTGCAAGGATAAATGCAACACATATAATATTGATCTCAATGGGTTTCATTTTCGCATTAACATGGCACCTGGCTCGGAACTCAATACTGCCCCTCCCGCTACCCGCGCCGCGCCCCGCCGTCGCCGTGCGGGGAAGCGAGGGGAGGTACAAACGTCATAGAGCTAGGTGCCATGTTAATGCGCACGGGTTGTACGTTCATTGCGTTGTGGCGGTATCTACATCGCCACATGCAAACTACGCATCAAAGACCTAACGTCACACAAAAATCCTGACGTCACATAAATCCTGCATCGCGCAATTAAAGTTTACAAAATCGTTGGGCAGTTGCCCGCCAGCCACAACACCCGCCTGTATAAACACCCGTACGGGTCGATCGATCATGTTAAGCTACGCTTGCCGCGGTTGGTCCTTGGATGGGTGACCATCTTTACATACCAAGACCGCCCTCCATGCTTCGAAAAGAACGTAAAGCGTTAGTCCGTTAGTCCCGGTTGTCATTTGTAGATCTTTGACAGTTGTTACGAATCATCAGAAACCCAAAGGTCTGACTTACTCATATTGGTCTTACTCATATTGCTAAGACTGGTTCTCAGACCGATGATGACCGACAGATGAAGGTCAGATAGGCAGTCGTGCCATGTAAAACACTTGTATTCAGCTGCATCCGGTTAGACTGGAAGCTGACATATTTAGGAAAAGTTTAGGCAGATGATACTTTAAGGAAATACAAAATATCGCAATCTGCGTATGGTCCTACTGTTTATATACCTATGATGTAAACAATATGTTGTAACATTTTTTTTATTTAAAAGAATGTCCGTGGAGTTTCTTCCCCATTCTTCTCCATAGGTACCCACTACGCTTTGGAATGGGCAACTAGCTTCATATTTCTGACTGACCTACTCCTTGACAATTCAAAAGTGCCTATATATAGTTTAAATAAATGCTTTTGAGTTTGAGTATAGTTTATTATGTTATTTGTGTATTTATTTTAGATTCGATCTTTGGAATGAAACAATTTTAAATCATTTAATTTATTTATTAAACTTGGAAATATCAACTTACAATAACAAATCCAAGTATAACCAATCAACACCTACTAAAGGAAAATGATCAATTAAACTTGCCAAGTTGAAACGTCACGACAAACTTTTCCTATTATACGTCTGCGGGTTACATTTTTATTTAACTTCTTAATCAGCTGTCTCAAAGCCAAGTGACAGATACTTAAAGGGATTCCAAAGTTTTACTAAAAAGGGAATTGCGAACGTTTATTTTGGTGTTGAATGTCGTGATGGCGCAGTAGTTTAAGGCCTCGCCTCGCGTGCATGAGGTTGTGGGTTCAAATCCGGGCAAATGCTAGTGTGAATTTTTCTATTCATCATGTAGTACTTTCTAAGTTTTTCTTGGACACCACTGACATTGGTGACTTGAGGAAACCTGGACTTATCTATAAGGTGTATCTTTTCATACACGAAATCTTTTAAGGGGTCACTGTACGCCTTCCAGGGTTGCGCGCCTGCCAGTGGTTCGGGTTAGTCCGAAAGGGATACCGGGACTTTGGCAACAGGCAACTGAAGGAACACGGGTGGGTTTTAGTCAGTAAAAGTTTGACACACCCTTCCGCTCCACCCAGAGCGGGAAAAGTCATTGGGTGATTTACCAAACTCGAAAAAAAAAAATAGTGTCACTGTACACTATAGGACCAATCCAGAAATCGCGAAAAAAAAATCAGATGTTCCCTACATTTTGACGATCTATGTGAACATAATTAATCGGGGAGCCAGCGCCGCCTAGCGGCCCTCGACAGAGTCTACAACACAACGCTGGACCGGAGATAAACAGAGTTTGTCGGTGGCGGTCAAGTAGTGAACACGTTTAGAAACTGTCGCGCGTTCCGCATAGTTGTGTCGTGTGAACTGCTAGTATGATTAATTTGATCGTAAATTATAATTTGATCTGAACTGCAAACGGTTTTTCTATTGCGCAATAACCAAAGTTCGCCCGCAGTATCAATTTGGCTGATAATAACGTACGAGAGACATACCCTCTCCGTCATATAAATAAAATCGTAGCGAAGTCAAAAGAAAAAAGTAATTGCTACGAGGTCTGGGATCGGTTCTAATACCGAAAAGCTAGTTTTTAGAATTTTTGTCTGGACTTCCCTGGTCAGTGACTGTGCGAGTCACATCCAGTCTGTCCAGCTTAAAGGGTTGGAAAATAGCTGTTGTGACCTCAAATAACGAACATTGGACCAAACCTTACCTTTTTGCTAGACATTGTTGATAAGCCAAAATAAATGTCATACTCAGAAGAATAAGAAACGTCAGAATTTCGCGTATCAAATTATGCGCTATGCCGCTATGCAAATGGAAATTATCGTAAAAGTATACATTAAAAATGACCACAAAAACCGTAGCCATGATAATAATCCTATTATACAACGTAAGAATCTGTCAGAGTAGGCGGTATGATAATTTTACTCTATATACTACCATACCGACGGAAACAGAACATTTGATGTTCCTGCAAAACTTGGAATTACAAAAATACATCGATGTAATATTTTGGAAAAGGCCTTACAAATTGTTTGAAGATGTCCAGTTTATAGTTAGTCCTGCTGATGAACCACTCTTCATTGAACGAAGCAATCACTTCAAGTTGGAAACTGCTGTGATATTGCGTGATGTTGGAAAGTAAGTGGTATTGTTTTTCACAGTAATTTTACCTCTAACATTAGCAACCCAATAGCAACCTTATCGTAACTGACAATGCTGCAAAATCTGGGGTTTTAAACTTTGATATCACTGTAGTTCATCCGGAATCCGACGATCGGCAATATTGCAGATGGACACGCACGGCAGACGACCACATACCGCCACGCAACGCGCATCAAATCTTATATCAAATGGAGTATAGTGAAAATGGGCATCCATGCAGTTCTGTCACAAATGCTTTTTTTATCATCAAATTAACGCTTAGTGTCTTATTTTTAGAGCATTTGATCAACAAGTAATCAGCAAATATACGCGAAAAAACACAGACAGTTTTACGTGGAAATACTATCACACTTTATCGGACATCTACCAGTGGTTCGCAGACATTGCTGTTCAATATCCTAATGTTGACTTGTCATCAATCGGCAAATCTACTGAAGGGAGAGACATATACGCTATCTCTCTTACAAAAATTGGCAACAGGGAAAAAGTTATAGTGGAAGGAGGAATCCACGGAAATGAGTGGATTGCAATAGAATTCGTGACATATCTTTTGAATGAATTAATAACTCAAAAGGATTCAAAACATTGGCGTTTGCATTATTTGGCCAGTAAATATGACTGGTATCTGATACCTGTTGTCAATCCTGATGGTTATGTTTACAGTCAGAAAAAGGTGAGGCAAATTAATGTTTTTTTTTATAAGGGATGCTGCAGGCATGTTTGGTTTGGCAGATTGAGTAGGAGGAGGAGCACAGGTCAATAGATCAGGTTAAGCTATGCTTGTCGTGTCCGTGGATGTGTTACCATCTTTACATACCAAGCCTCTTCCCAATTATGTTGGGGTTGACTTTCAGTCTAACCGGATGCAGTTGAATCCCAGTACTTTACATGGAACGACTGTGTAACCTTCAAAACCCAGTTACTGGATAACACGATCCCTTGTTTTACAGCTATCCGTCAAAGGTTTACTTTTTCATTCATTTGAATCATTATACCTTTGTGGTGGTATCTACATCGCCACATTCGAACTACGCATCAAAGACCTGACGTCACACAAAAGTCCTGACGTCACATAAATCCTGCATCGCGCAATTAAAGTTTACCGTGCAATTGACATAAGATGCCACCATCATTCTTTGGGCAGTTGCCCGCCAGACACAACACCCGCCCTTTTGATTGCAAAATATTTAATTAATATTTTTTATGTCTAGTGCTATTATAACAGCTTTCTATTCTAGGATCGTCTCTGGAGAAAAAATCGGCGGGTAGCAAAGAATGGAACAGGCGTTGATCTAAATAGGAATTTTGCCTACTCTTTTGGGAGTAAGTATTTTAGAAGATAATATAATAAATTAAGAGCCCGATCAGAGGTACCACAACCACACCATAACGACAACACGTAGACGGGCGCTAATTTGTATAAACACGAATAATTTATTCACACGAACCACATTTCGCCGTCAAAATCAACCGTGTGGCAGATACCGACCACATCAAGGCCACGTCGCATCCCCAACGCAACCACATTCCAAACACAACGATCTGTCTGTCTTCAAATACTAACCACAACGTAATCACATCGCAACTACTAACGACAACGCAACTGAAAGAAGTTGCAGCGACACTATTCACTGCTTGCCCACATTTGCTCGCTGCGATGTGGTGTGGCTGTGGTACATGTGATGTAATTTTTGTCAATCAATCAATTTAACCTCTCGTAAGTTGCGTCAAAACGCCTAGATCCTCCCTGACCCTTCTTTATCCAGTTTGTTTCAACCACCTTTTTGAGGGCGTCGATCCGAGGTCGTAATTTTTGTAACAGACGAAAACTTACTTCTGGCGCAGTTTCCTGACGTTCTCTTAGTACATATTCTACTTCTTCTCGAAGCATTAGGATAGGGAACACCGACCTCTTCTAGGATCTTATTTGACGTGTAAAAATGTTATATCCCAGTTCGCTAATGAAGTATTATTGTTTTTAAACATGTGAAAGTAAGCTAAAGTGACTATGGGCTAGTTTTCTAGCCTGAAAACAGTGACCCTTTAGGAAAGTATGAAAGTCATCATTGTTGCAGTGCGAAAAAGGGATATCGCTATAGATAAGTACGTTTTATAAAGCTCTATCTCTTTTTAGGACTGCAACGAATATGACTTTTACACTTCCTACGGCCCGTGAACTTAATTATGTGATGTACAGAGTAAGATATTGCCGCACCGGCAGCGTTTACAAGCGACAGTACCTACTAATATAAAAACTATTTACAAAAAAAAACAACCGACTTAAAAAAAAACACTAAAAAAGTGAAAAATAATTTTAATTTCGGAAGTCGGTGTCTTTGCTTTTTAATTTTCGTTTTTTGCCACCGACTTCCGAAATTAAAATTATTTTTCACTTTTTTAGTGTTTTTTTTGAAGTCGGTTGTTTTTTTTTGTAAAAAGTTTTTATTTTTCACTTTTTAGTGGTGGTACCTACCCCACACAAGTTACTACCTGCTATGTAAATAACAGTGAAGGAGTCTAATAATTATATCGTCTACATAGACTGTGGGAAAAATACGTAATATTGAAGCTAGCTCAAAAAATACGCAAGCAAACTTAATAAAATAAACAATCATCCGAACGTAGTACCTCCTCCTTTTTTGAAGTCGGTTAAAATTCGTGGCGTCGAAAGTTTGTTGAGCACACAATTCCTGTCTCGGACCGCCTTAAAGCCATCAGTTTCCATTCGTCATTTGTGTTATAGTACGAGTGAAGGGTATTTATACATGGTTTGTATGGAAATTGGGGACAGTGCCGCCTCTAACTGAAGGGTCTACGTGCTCTGTGCTGTGAAGTCACAGTAGCTTTATATTCTTTTAATATATAACAAATAGTAGCCCATTGGTAACGGGAACAGGGGCCAAGCGACTGGCACTCAGGGCTCAAGAGAGAGGAACCTCCTAATAATACGTGCCGTGTCCAGGAGTACCGCTTTCTGAATCAAGCCCTTAACCCAGCTGCCCAACGAGAGCCTCCAAAGGTGTTGGTCAAGGCTCTTGGCAATTAAGCCATTGGCTGATACGACTATCGGCACAATGATCGCAGAGTCCACATCCCAGATGTCGACAACCTCGTGAGCCAAGACAAGATACTTGATTTTTTTATTTTTCTCGGCCTACTAGCTTTATTATCTCGATGTATTTAAATAAAGACTTCATATTTCTTTATTTTCAGAATACGGTTCAAGTGATGACGTCAAAGATGAATATTATTGTGGTAGTAAACCCTTTTCTGAGCCAGAATCGAAAGCACTGGCAGACTTTGTCACGGCAAGGAGACAAAATCTTCGCTTTTACTTTTCCTTTCACGCTTATGGCCAGAAACTCATCATACCGTTTGCTGATAGGGTAAACCATATTGATAATTACGGTGAGATGGTAAGTAAAGTTTATTTTTATCCCATGTAATCTGAACCCTTTGATAGTTTCAGACTTTTCTACACTGACCTAGCGATAATGAATTTTCCCAGATATGATAATTATGATATGATATTTTTCGCCCTCGCAAACCCCTATCTTTCATCGAAATCGTTAGAGCCGTTTTCGAGATTCGAGAGAGATTACAAAATAGGTATATTATGGTGTTCCTATGATTTATACTATAAGTCCAGGGTATTCATGAGACCACGTCAAAGAATCAACTGGCATAAGACAAAATATTTTTCATTTTTTTTTTTTAATGATATGTCTTAACATTAGATTCTCGACCTAAGTTTCTTTGATAAGTGCGAGTAAATCATTTTCATTCAAACCAATCATTGATATTTGAAGCTATGAAAATACGACGTTGTTTTTTTTTTTGACAAAAATAGAAAGTTTTTTTTTTAATATTTTTTTTTCGAGTAAGGGCGTTTCCTTACTTGAAATAAAAATATATATTTAAACACATAAATAATCTTGACATAAACCTTCTCGAATAAATTCTCTAAACGATGGTGAAAACCTCATCAAAATCTGTTGTGTGGTTTAGAAGAACAACGCGGCCATACAGACAAACACGAATAGCGACTTTAACTTATATTTAAAGATTAAAGAAGATATACAAATATTGCTCATTTGATAGTATAAGAGGGTACTTGTTTTTCTTAGATATTATTTGAATATGAAACTCTTTTTTTTTCAGGAAAATTTTGGTAAACAGGCAATAATGAACATGTACAAAATGTACGGCACAAAATACAGTATTGGCACCACCTTCGACACTTTGGGTGAGTGTAAAAATGACCTCTATAGATGATGATACAAAGCTTTTATTTGATTTTTACATCGAGATATAAGTACTAACGTACTAGAGAAGACACCGTAAACACCTACTTTGTCTCGTTCAACTGCGGCGATCGCGCCGCAGTTTGTCGAAGAAAACGCGTAAGTGCCGTGATTTACATGGCGCTTAAGACCTTTTTGCCGAGAATAAATACACTTCCGCAGCAAATCTAGAACTGTGGTAAATTAGGTACGGTTTAGACGAATTGTTATTATTTTAGCGCTGCAGCGAACTAAAGATTCAATACGAAGAATAGGACAATTCAGTTATTTGACGTAGCTTCTCTAGTACGTTAGTACTTATATCTCGATGGATTTTTATTATAAAATATTGTTTGAGAATTATTTAATTCTTTTTTTTTTACAAGGCCTACGTATTTCCGGCAACAGTGCCAGTTGGGTGAAGAAAACTTATGGCGTGAGGTGATTCAATTTTTTTAATGAACGGATTATTTTTATATGGTACTAGCTTCCGCCCGCGGCTTCGCTCTCGTGGTATGTCAATAAAAAGCCTATGTCCTTCCCTGGGATGCTATCTATCTCCTTGCCAAATTTTATCGAAATCCGTTCGGTGGTTTAGGCGTGAAAAGGTAACATACAGACAGACAGACAGAGTTACTTTCGAATTTATAATATTAGTATGGATGGATTAATAATGTGTGATAGATACATGGTGCTCACATATTTACAAACATTGTAAAACTAGACGATTTTACTAAAATTTTACAACTAAGAAGTCGGTCTACAACTACTTTAATTGTATGATTTAATTGGGTCGGGCAAAGTGTTATTGGATTTTTCCATTAGGAATTTCGTAGTACTCGTAACAGCCCGGAGTTTGGAAGTTGGCGGTGTGATACCCCCGTGCCTCGGAAAGCACGTTAAGCCGTTGGTTCTACGCCCGATCTCTCTCCGGTCGTGTCGGATTGCCGTCCCATCGGACTATGAGAGTGAGGGAAGAGAGAGTGCACTTGTGTCTGCGCAAACACTTGTGCACTATAATATCTCCCACGCCGATGGCTAGTCTCCGTTGAGATTGGCCGCCGTGGCCGAAAATACGGTCTGGAGGACTATACAATTGTATGAATTTCTATGCTAATGATTTATATCAAGCGCCCCCGTCAATGAGCGCGCGTCATAGCGTAGTTGTATCACGCGCGCCCCTCTCAGGCGCCCTCAGCGCGCCCTCGACGCGTAGACGCAACTTCTTTTTTTACTATGTTTTTTCCTTGTGGTTTTCTCTTTCTTAATAATAAAATTAAAAGAACCACAGTTACGAGTATACTGAGCATGCTGAGGGTTCCAAAGTTACTTACAACAAAATGTGGAAATCTTTTTCACAGTAAAACCATCTCTGTTCCCAGATACGTCTTCACGTTTCTACTTCGTGACAGCGGGTCCTACGGTCACGCGCTCCCGCCTTCCCATATCATACCCACATGTGAAGAGACTATATCTGGTCTCACCGAACTAATGACGGCCAAACCTAGACGGGTCCAACAGGACCTCTTCGCTAATAGAGCCCAAGAGTTGAGAGTGGTTGTTTTTATCTTATTTTGTACTGTTTTTATTATTTTCTTTTTAAAATAAATGTTTTTTTTGTCAGTATTTTTGTGTTCATTTGTGAAGTGAAAACTTCTTTAGGCGCGTTAAGCACTTTTTGGGTCAACAAAAATTATGGAACTCGCGTCATCGTCAACGTCTCGCTTGAAGAAATGTTTTTAGCGCCATCTACCGTCTACCGTTTGAATTACGTTAAGGTAAACTATGCGTAAGCATTCACTTCTATCGGCAGTCCCCAAGGACTGCCCCGCATGTTTTTTTCTGCTATTTTAGAGTTGACTGCGTTGTGTACCACGCCACCAGGCTTTCCAACTGGTTATTATTTTCCACACAGCGTGAAACGAACTAACAAAAATTATACAGACATTAATTCATTTTGCCAATAATATTTATAGCTTCTACAACAAAATTCTAGTATGTGATGACAAGAAAAGCATCGTCATAATTTAACCCGACTGCCCCAGAAAGAGGGTAATATGTTTTTCGAGAGAATGTATGTACATTTCTTTGGCACGCTCTGTAGCCTAAACGGCTTGATGGATTTTAAAATGTCAGTTGTCGTAGTCTTAATTGTGAAGGTTATTTATACAGGGTTATTGGTTATACGCTGGGCAATCTGTTAGGGGATATAGGAGAGGTCATTTGCAACTAAATGACCCCTGATGACCCCTATGCTAATTAAACACAACATTAATTGCATATGAGATAAAAGGGGTCATTTAGTTGTAAATGACCTCACCTACATCCCCTAATGGATTGCTGACATATAACTAATAACCCTGTTTACCTATTACATCTGCAAATACAAAAAAAGGGAGGGTTTAGAAAAAGGGAGGGTAGGATAGGTTTTTCTTTTTAAATTGCTTTATTTTGCAATGACCATTGATAAAAAGCGGTTCAGACCCGTATTTCGCTCTCTCGCTTTATTTGAACCAAGGTTTTATTAGAGCTTCATCATCATCATTAGCAGCCTTGTTCCACCTCCTTCCTTTTGTGCGATGCTTATGGATGCTTCCCTGATTTGTGCGAGTCACATCCAAGATCGGAAATAGAATAGCTGGTTGTAACCTCTTTAAATGAAAATTGAACAAAACCTTACCTTTATGTTAGACATGGCTGACAACCCAAAATAAATGTCACACAAATTAGTGTCACACTTAGTAGGATAAGAAACGTCAGAAGTGTGCGTATCAAATTATGCGCTATGCAAATGAAAATTATCGTAAAAGTATACATTAATAATGACCGCAAAAACCGTAGCCATGATAATAATCCTTTTATACAACGTAAGAATCTGTCAGAGTAGGCGGTATGATAATTTTACTCTGTACACTACCATACCGACAGAAACACAACATTTGAAGTTTTTGCAAAACTTGGAAGTACAAAAATACATCGACATAATATTTTGGAAAAGGCCTTACAAATTGTTTGATGATGTCCAGTTTATAGTTAATCCTGCTGATGAAGCAGTTTTTATTGAAAGATCCAATCATTTCAAGTTGAAAACTGTTGTGATATTGCGTGATGTTGGAAAGTAAGTGGTACAGTTTTTCACAGTAATTTTATCTCTGACAGTAGCAACCCAACAGAAACATTATTGTAATGAGAATAAAGATCACTATATAAACCCTAAATAAGAATAAAATTACTGTTTTCAATAACACTAAAACTCTTCTAAAATTTTATATAGGCTAACTTACAAATCATCATCATCATCAACAAATTTGTTTGTTTTTGACGTTACTTTTGATGAAGAAACTGGCCGTGAATGGGATGCTTCACTTTATTGTTCGCAACGCTTTATTTTAGTTTCTTATTTCGTCTGAGGGAAAAAGTTACACTTAAGTGAGATACGCTAAGGTAGCCCGCGAAATTCAAACTTTCTTTTTCGTTCATGTAAGTGCATTGAATGACGATTTGATACTTGACACTTACATGAGCTTAGAGAGTTGTATTGTTGATTCTAATGTTTATAATTCTGTAAATCCATATTTGTTACGGCCGCAAATAATATTTAGATTAACATACAACCTGTTATTGACCTGCAAATTGCAAAAAACGTAAGAAAATTTGAATTTCGCGGGCTACTTTAGCGCATCAACCTTAACTAGTGAAAATGGTATATGCGGTTCTGTCGCAAATACTTTTTTTATCAAATAAATGCATTCTTATTTTTAGAGCATTTGATCAACAGTTAATCGGCAAATATACGCGACAAAACACAGACAGTTTTTCGTGGAGAAACTATCACACTTTAGAAGACATATATCAGTGGCTTGCAGACATGGCTACTTTGCATCCTAATGTCGCCGTATCATCAATCGGCAAATCTGCTGAAGGGAGAGAAATATACGCTATCTTACTCACACATATTGGCAACAAGGAAAAAGTGATAGTGGAAGGAGGAATCCACGGAAACGAGTGGATTGCAGTAGAGTTCGTGACATATCTTGTGAATCAATTATTAGCTCAGAATGATAAAAAACATTGGCAACTGCATAATTTGGCTAGAAAATATGACTGGTATCTGATACCTGTTGTCAATCCTGATGGTTATGTTTACAGTCAGACAGAGGTGAGGCAAATTCATGTTTTTTTTTAAGGGGTGCTGCAGATAAATTTGGTTCGGCACATTGGATCGAGTAGGGTAGGAACTTGTTGAACACTACAGAGGCCCTAGACAAAGTGACATTCTATCAGCGATAACGATGATGGAAAACGCAAAAATGTACGGGACTGACATAAGCTATCGAAAAGCTTATGTCAATCCTGTTGAAAGTCGTTGTAGAAATAAGAATCGCTTTCGAAGCGATTGTCACTTGTCTAGGCCCTCTGAATATCCGGCTTTCATTTGGCTCGTGCCGATAGGAAAACTTCGTTCGGGAACTACCCTCTCTTAATCATGTTCGGGTTTGATCGACAGACTTCAAACAAAGCCGAGCGGCTTTTTATCGTATATAGGTAATATCTACATAAATATCCGACTTTTCCGCGCGACTGTGCCGAATCATACTGACCCAAATGTGTGCAGCACTCCTAAAGGCTCGTGAAAACTGGCGCGATATCGCGGGCGCGACAAGGGTATCGCGTCCGCGATCAGCAGCAGCATCGCTAGTTTGCACGAGCCTTAATAGTTAATAACATTATCATAGTGGGCCACCCTCTTTCACAGCAATCAATCAATCTGCCTAGCCTCTTCTCAACTATCTTGTGGTCGGCTTCTAGTCTAACCGGATGCAGCTGAATACCAGTATTTTGCATGGAGCAGTGGTGGCCCAGTGGTAACGGCTGCGAGTTGTAGGTCGTAGGTTCGAATCCAAGTAGACGCTTTACTTTGTGTAAAATGTTTAATCACCGCTGCTCTCAAAACGGTGAAGGAAAATATCTTGCGGAAACCGGCGTGTCCTAGAACTAAAAAATTGAAGACATGTGACATCTACTAACGCGCACTGGGCCCGCTTGGTAGATTACAGCCCTCTCCCTCTCGAAGAAACTGATGGCGTCTTCGAACTTTGCTTCTCATTTTTCAATAAAAAATCGTTTTATGATGCAACTAGCGTTAAAATGATAGATTGTCTATTATTCTACAATTTAAAACCGTTAAAAAAGGACTTTAAATTCAATAAAATAGATTTTAAAGTCGTAGAAAAACATCGCGATCTTTCGAAAATAAACATCGCGATCTTTCGAAAAGAAATAGGCAAAAATGGGAAAATAAAATCCATAAGCAACGGTGTGATTAGATATCAAATCATTATACCTTCTTTGGATTGCAAAATATTTAATTAAATTTTTTTGGTGTCTGCCTATTGTAACAGCTTTAGTTTTATTCTAGGATCGTCTCTGGAGAAAAAATCGGCGTATAACAAAGAACGCAACAGGCGTTGATCTAAATAGGAATTTTGAGAACTCTTTTGGGAGTAAGTATTTTAGAGGATATTTATAGATTAGATTAGGCCCGGTCAGACGTACCACAACCACACCATAACGACAACACGTAGACGGGCGCTAATTTGTACAAAAACGAAAAATTTATTCACACGACCCACATTTGGCCGTCAAAATCAACCGTGTGGCAGATACCGACCACATCAAGGCCACGTCGCAGCCCCAACGCAACCACATTTCAAACACAACGATCTGTCTGTCTTCAAATACTAACCACAACGTAATCACATCGCAACTACTAACGACAACGCAACTGAAAGAAGTTGCAGCGACACTATTCACTGCTTGCACACCACAACCACACCACAACCACACCACAACCACACCCTAACCACACCCCAACCACACCCCAACCACACCACAACCACACCACAACCACACCACAACCACGCCACAACCACACCACAACCACAACACAACCACACCACAACCACACCATAACGACAACACGTGGACGGGCACTAATTATTAATGAAAATGAATAGTTTATTCACACGGACCACATTTGGCCATCAAAATCAACGGTTTGGGAGATACCGACCACAATACTACTATGCACTATAATACAACGATCTGTCTGTCTGCAAACACTAGCCACAACGTAAGCACATCGCAACTACTAAAGACAACGCAACTGCAAGAAATTGTAGCGACTCTTTTCACATGTAACTACTGCTTGCCCACATTTTCTCGCTGCGATGTGGTGTGGTTGTGGTACGTGTGAGCGGGCCCTACAGGGTGGTGATCTAATTTTTGTCAATCAATCAATTTAGCCTCTCATAAGTTGTTTCAATACGTCTGGTTCTCCGCCTTTTTCATCCAGTCTGTCTCGGCACCCTTTTTGAGGTCGTCGGTCCATCTAGCTGGTGGGCGTAATCTTTGTAGAAGTTTCCTGATGTTTTCTCTTAGTACCTGTTTTGCTTCTTTTCGTAGTCATCGGATAGGCAGCATCGAACTCTTCTAGGATCTTATTTGATGTATAAAAATGTTTTATATAACCCCGTTTGCAAAATAAATTAGTTCACTAAAGTTTCGCCAAAACTCCGTTGACAAAGAACAATGTCAGGTTTCGGCCTACACAACTTTTAAAATTAAATTCACACGGACACAAAGTTTTTACCTACAACAATTTAAATATTTAATTCCCACTTAATAAAATATTTAGTTCTTTTCGAGAACTTTTCAAAAAGAAAATCATTTTAATAAGTAATCATTTTGTTCATCATGTTCCAAGTTTTTCGGCTAACCTAAACTTTTTTTTTGTTTAAGAAGTTTTCACCGAAAATAAAATAATAATAATAATATTCACAAATAATAATAATGATGTAAAAAATCATGTTTCTGCATGCGTTACTAAATTCTTGTCAAGTGATAATTTGTAGAAAAAATTTTGCTAATTTTCGGTGAAATGACAGGACATCGATGTTTATATATAAAGATTTAATATTTCTTTCTTTTCAGAATACGGTACAAGTGATGACCCCGGAAACGAATACTATTGTGGAAGTCATTCTTTTTCCGAGTCAGAATCGAATGCACTGGCAGACTTTGTCACGGCAAGGAGAAAAAATCTTCGCTTTTACTTTTCCTTTCACGCTTACGGCCAGAAACTCATCATACCGTTTGCTGATAGGGTAAACCATATTGATAATTACGGTGAGATGGTAAGTGAAGTTTTGAATGATGTTTCTCTCATGTATTCTGAACCCTTTGATAGTTTCAGACTTTTCTACACTGACCTAGGGATCAACGGAACGTATTTTTACCTTGCTTGTGTTTGTTAGGTTATGGATACAATCCTATATAAAATAATTAGTGAAAAGAAAAAATTATCAGCCTGATTTTAGATCAGTCACATGCATCCTCGTCGCGAATTCCACGGACATTGCATCCTGTCATCCTGTGTGTCATCACTCCCGGTAAGGCTGGTCCCTAAATTCAAGGCTGCACCGCGAGCTATGGATCGCGCTATCCTTGAAGTTTCCCTGAGGGATCGAATCCGAAACGATGAGGATCCGGCAGAGATGCAAAGTTGTCGACATCATAGCTCACAGATTAAATAAGCTGAAGTCGAAATGAGCCGGCAATATTACGCTCCAGTTCTTTTCCGGATAAGTTAAATTTCTGATCTTACCCTTAAAAGAAGCTGTGAGACAATTAAGCCTGATTTGGCCTATGGCATGCCGTAATTTGCACAATAAAAGTTTCACTCGACGCGACGGTGCAACTTTTGACACGCAACAAAAATGACTTGTTTAAACGATGCAAGTCATTTTTGTTGCGTCTATTGTATTGTATGCCACAGGCGAGACACTTGCATCGTGTTAAGGGGGCGTTATTTCTCACATATCATGTGTTATAAGTCCGTTATTTTTTTTTATAGTAGCCCTTTTTTTTGTATTTGGTAAGTCATCAAATTACTTCACCCGCTCCCGCAGTCGGAGGGCTTTTACCCACCCATGTTCCTTCAGTTGCCTGTTGCCAAGGGTCCCAGTATCCCTTTCGGATTTTTCCGCAACCCTGACAGGCATCGGTCCTAGCGGACCCCACCTATTGTGCTGACATCCCTTTGAGGTGCGCGTGGAACACAACGTGCCGTCGACCCGGACCTGGTCCTCATCGGACGGCGAACTACCCATTGCTCGCCGCGCGCAAGCCCGCGCCTATTGTGGCCGGGAATTCGCCTGGATCTCTGTAGCCCTGGCTCTTGAATTAGGCGTTCTTTTGTCACAAGAGCCAAAAAGTAAGCTTGTTATAAACATCGAGAACCCTTCTCGATAATTATGTAATGAATGGTTATCTACGTACCTTTGATCGACCCGTGTGGCTGTTATTATTAAACCACGAGCCCCTCCATTAAGTACTAAATGACCCAAAATAAATTCATATTCCGACTTAATAAACAAACACGCCACATAAATATTCATAGGACATTTGAAATTCATACGAGTATTTCTTTTTTCTTAGATATTATTTTGTTAAGGAACTCTTTTTTTCAGGAAAACTTTGGTAAACAGGCAATTTTGAGAATGTATGAAATAAACGGCAGAAAATACAGTATTGGCACCACCTTCGACACTTTGGGTGAGTGTAAAAATGGCCTCTACTTAAAGAGATATACCTATTGACACAGAGATTGTGTTTGAATTTTTACTTTATGATATACTAGCTGATGCCCGCGGCGTCGCTTGCGTTGATGTCGTAACCGACATCTCCGATCGACCGATCATATATACTTAAACCTTCCTCGAGAACCACTCTAGCCATTGGTGAAAACAGCATGAAAATCGGTGCAGTAATTTTTGAGTTTATCGCGAACAGACAGACAGACGGAGGACTTTTTTTAGAATATTGTAGTGATGTGAGCATTATTTAATTGTTTTTTTTTTACAAGGCCAACGTATTTCCGGCAACAGTGCCAGTTGGGTGAAGAAATTTTACAGCCCAAGGTAATTCAATTTTTTTTTAACGGATTATTTTTATTTTCATGTTTCTTGGAATATTATAACTAGTGCTCTGGGAAAAAAAAGGAAAGCAAAAAAAAACGATTTCAAAAAGCGATAAGAGTTTCATAACGTGTACCTATATTATTTGTATTAAAACTGCACCCTAATTTCGTAATACACGATCAATCGCAACCTAAATCGGTTTGAAACAAATGTCAAATGCCTTTGCTCACTGTTCGAAAAAAAAATCTGCTCAACAACGTAAATAATGCAATGTTGGTAACTGTCAAAATGAAACATATTAGTCTTAATCGGTTTCGAAAATAAAACGCAATTAAATAGCTAATTTGGTTGGAAAACCGGCCAAGTGCGTGTCGGACCCCGCACAGCGGAGGGTTACTGGTAGTTGAGATGGATATTTACGCATGCACAGTATTAATTTTAACGACCGCAGCTCAAGTTCGTATTTCATAGTATTTCTCGAAAAAACTATTAAAATAATAGCAAAGTCACTAAGAAAATATCAAAAAAAAAAAAAAAAATTGAATTTTGGGTTTATAAAAGGTTACACGTGTAAAAAATTATTGGAGCCATTCCAGCCAGCACTAATTTTTATTTTTTGTAAATCACTAAGCTATCGTCTATTGTTACACAGAATACACCTTCTTTCGAAATGTTATCGATAAAAGTGAAATGGCTCTGTGAGTACCGACGAACAGACGGACATGCCGAAATTATAAGGGTTCCGTTATTGTCATTTCGCTACGGAATCCACTTAAAATTATCATAAGGATGGAAGTCATGGGGATATTTGTAATTACTACAGCCTAATTCTGTAACACGCTCACAATATTCCTGTATTTAAATACGTTCAAAATCTAGTCGCAATCGCTTCTCAGTGACAATCAGTATCAAAAAATGTTAGTACATTGCTCGCAAGATAAGTGTGCGCGCGGCTGAAATCGGAACTAATTATTTGCCGCCGTCTTATCGTTTATTTGAGGTCAAATTAAGTATGGAATAATTTAATTAATTATAAGTTAATTATTATATAATAATAGTAATAAATTATTAAATATACAGTACTAGCTTCCGCCCGCGGCTTCGCCCGCGGCTTCGCCCGCGTGGTATGTCGATAAAAAGTAGCCTATGTCCTTTCTCAGACTGTAGACTATCTGTGTACCAAATTTCATTGAGTCCTTCAAAATAAGGGAATTGCTTCTCTGAATGCCTTTCATTTTAAAAATTCAACCGTATTCATTGCGTTATTCAAGTTCTCCAAACTCAAACTCAAACCATTTATTTCAATGAAACCATTTACTTTTGAATTTTCAAGGAGTCGGTCAATCAGAAGGACGAAACATTTTGTTGCTCATTCTAAAGCGTAGTAGATTTCAATGAAGAAGAACGGGTTAGAAACTACATGGACACTCGAATCAAAATATTGTTGATAATCAAACATTGTGAGTGCATAGTACTTCAGTGTAGGAAAGAGATAAAGCTCTACAGGACTTATAGCTCCATCTTTTTCCCCCACTGAGTAAGTGGGGCCCCCTGATCTACCATTTAAGGCGTTACTTAAGTAATTTTCTGGGTAAACTCATGGCTGAATCCTAACATTGTCCCCCATAGGAAGACCATGCATTGCTTCATTATAATGTTTGAAAAATTCGTCTGTTAGACAGCGTTAATAACACATTGAAGTTAGATGAATATTGTCAAAATGAAAGGCATTGCAATTGTTGTGTTACGCAATTACCCTGCAGTTTAAACCATCTCTTTCCCAGATACGTCTTCACGTTCCTGCTTCGTGATAACGGGTCCTACGGTCACGCGCTCCCGCCTTCCCAGATCATACCAACATGTGAAGAGACTTTATCTGGTCTCACTCAGCTGATGGTCGCCAAATATAAACGGGTCAAACTGGACCTCTTCGATAATAGAGCCCAAGAGTTTAGAGCGGGTATTTTTATATTATTTTGTACTGTTTTTATTATTTTCCTTTTAAAATAAATGTTTGTTTTATCAGTATTTTTGTGTTCATTTTTGAAGTGAAAACTTCTTAGGCGCGTTAAGCACTTTTTGGGTGAACAAAAATTATGGAACTCGCGTCATCGTCAACATCTCGCTTGAAGAAATGTTTTTAGCGCCATCTACCGTCTACCGTTTGAATTACGTTGAGGTAAACTAAGCAACAATGCGTAAGCGTTTGTTGTTGTTGTTGTTTTAAACGTTTTTTTTTTCAGTATTTTTATGTGTTCATTTTTTCTACTAATATGGGTCAGTTCAGGCCGCGACGTGAAGCTGCACGCACTTTTGAATAATTATCGAACTTATTTTCTTTACAAAAAGGTATAATTTCAGAGCGAGCATTGACACGTGTCAAAGTACGCTGAGATGTGCCGTGCTGCGCGTGTACCCTATTAGTAAATAAATTCGATATTGTATCGGATCATAAAAAAGTGTGCGTCGCGTCACGTCTCGGTGTGTACTGACCCTTAGAGTTAAAAGCTTTTTTCCTACGTGTAGGCGTGACATATTCACTTAATTTTGTAGCTTCTTTATTTAATACTAGCTGTTGCCCCCGACTACCTCTGCCATCCAGAATGAAAAGTAGGCTATGCCCTTCGGGTATTAGTCCGCGCCATCACTGAAGTCCGGCGGAAAATTGTGGAACTACAATTTTTTTAATGCAATGTGATGGAATGACATGGACACTGGCGCCGCGTCAAAGGGACTTCAGTAGTAGCGCGGACTCGATCTCTAACCAATTTAGAGGTATGAGGAACAGGGTGTGTAGTTCACTCATACTCCATAGAAAGTGAGGATCCTCCGACCAGACGGGGTCTTGCGGGCAACTGCCCAATGATTGATATTGGTATCTTGTATATTATGTTGATCGCGCGGTAAACTCAAACTGCGCGGTGCAGGATTTTTTGTGACGTCAGGTCTTTAATGCGTAGTCCGCAGGCGGCGATGTAGATGCCGCCACAGTGCTATTAATGTAATTCTCTTTCGTCCATACTTTTTAACTGCATTCCTGTCAGTAATGTCAATATATATGACGTAGCTAATTAGTGTCAAGTTACGTAAATGAAAATGTAAAATCTC
This sequence comes from Lithophane socia, assembly GCA_947522985.1. NCBI lineage: Eukaryota > Metazoa > Arthropoda > Insecta > Lepidoptera > Noctuidae > Lithophane > Lithophane socia. The sequence goes on along the minus strand of OX383270.1, from coordinate 12,594,073 downwards.
AAAGGTCGTGGACAATACTTTAAAAAATGTACAGATTGAATAATTTATGAGCAAAATCAACGAAAATGCATACAACTATAACATATTTTTTAACATTTACGTTCTGTATACATTTTTGTGTTTGTAAAAACTATGTTAACTATACATTGTTTAGAGGAATACCAGTGGAAGAAGGCCATTTAGAATATTTTATGAATTTGAGCGATACTAGTGGTTTTAATTTCTGGAGAGATCCAGGCCTTTTGTACAAGCCCGTGGAGTTTGTGGTTGATCCTAAGAATAAGCCAGGCTTCTTGGCCGAAGCTGAAAGACGCGGATTATACTTGACAACGATCCTTGAAGATGTACAGGAGTAAGACTCTTCCTTTTATTTGCATGACATTAACTACATCACGCTTATTTTCCCTGAAGGGTTAAGTAGAGGATAGTACACTCAAAGGAAATCATTCACCGTCCATAAATTTTTGGGCTAAATGTAAAAGTAGCCGGCCAAACAAAAAAAGAGCTATATTCTGCAAAATTACGTTTTTATCTTCATTTTTTATTACTACAAGCTATTACTTTAATTAGATTAATAATCATTATTTTAACTAAAATATAGGTACTGAAAACAGTATTTTGGCAAAACTGTATAACAGCGCAGGAAATTGCCTTTCACTATTTGATACAATAGTGAAAAGTGAAGAGAATAACATGTTCTAACGGAATATATCATTCGCTTTATTTATTTATTAAAACTTTATGCACAAGTTAAAACTACTGTACAAAGGCGGACTTAATGCCTGAGGCATTTTCTACCAGTCAACCTTAGGGTGATGCAGAGACAGACATGGCAGGTGCAACATAAGATAATACATATAACTTGAAAATAATGAATAATAATTAAATAAACATACATAGATACATACATAAACATAATAAAAATACATAGATACATACATATGAACAAAATAAACTTAGTTGGGAGAAATAACGACAGGTAGGGGAGAAAATGAATCCAGCAAATTAACGCTAGGATGATTCTGCCAACTTCTTACGAATATGTTCACGTGCCTTCACTTTAAAGGATAAGCGACTAGTTGCCGTCCTGCGTCCTGCTTTAGCGTTAAGACCGCCCATTGTGACACCGTATGTTAAATTTCTACATTTACATCTGTATTTTTTATGATGTACATAATATATTATTATTTATGTAAATTCTATTCTATTTTTTTTTTGTTTGGCCGGCACTTTCATTATTTAGCCCAAAATGAATGATCTCCTTTCTCCGGTTATGTTAAAGTGCCATCAACCAGGCAGCACAAATCCAGACTCCGGTTTGATACTGAGAAATTCCTGACGGAAAAGCCGAACAGTTTGCAATTAAAATTTGGCTCAGCTCCTAAGGGTTCTAGCGTAATATTAAATAGTTTTTACAAGCTTTTTATTAGCTTGCTCTGCGTTTCCGGTTACTCCAATTGTCATACATTTTTCAAGCACTTCTTGGCATCCGATTGAGCTGAAACATGGCATACTTATATAACTACCGAGACATTTTGAAAAAATGATACCATAGAACGGGTCTGATGATGGAGGGCCACCTTCCGGCTCCATCCGCAAGGTGGCCCTGGGAAAACCCTGTTTAGTTAATTAAACGCTAGTTTTTAAAAAGATTTTTACTCATATTTTATTAGCCTTTCTCAAAATTTTTCCAAATTCAACTGGTAGTTCCAGAGATTAGCGCGTTCAAACAAGCAATTCCTTCAACTTTATTATTAGTAGTATAGGATAGATATCAGTAAAAACTAAGTCTGTTCAAAGTCATCAGTGAAAACTAGGGTAATAATATTTAAAAATTAATTGTTTTTATCTAATCAAGAATCCTGTCTGTCACGCGATTACGATAATTTGATGACAAGATTAAAATATTATGTTTTAAGATTAAAATTCGATCATAAAAATGTCTCGGATATTGGTCGTAGGTATTCATTTCTAGATAATTTTTGCTTACATTATCCGTAAGACTTACTTAGAGAATATAGTACATAACTTTCGCGGCATGCAACAGGGTTGATAGACGATCCTCATGTGGGCTGAGGCGAAGCCGAGGCACACATACGTGGGTCCATGACCGACTGGTTGCGGCCAAGGCAAGTATAGTGAGTTAAGTTACCTCCTTGGCTGCCATGTGTCGAAGTAAAAGGTCATTATATTTTTAAATAACTCAAAAAAGTTGCAGTATAGTAATGATTTGCGTCTGCATAACCATACATTTTTCGGCTTTAAAACGCCTTTAAACTTTAAGCAACGTTTATGAATGAGAGTTAGAATCAAATACGCTACGTTTAAAACATGACTTACTTTACTGTTATATGAAAACTGCTGTGGCATCTACATCGCCACATGCGAACTACGCATCGCACATAAAAATCTTGCATCACGCAATTAGAGTTAACCGCGCGATGGACATAATATATACAAGATCGCGACACAACACCCGTCTGGTCGGGGGATCCTCCCTTTTCTATAGAGGACGAGTGAACTTTACAACCTGTTCCTCATACCTCTAAACTGCAATACCCCAAAATTTCCGTAAAATATGTCAAACATTTTTCCAGAGCCTTTGACAAGCAGACCGTCAAGTCTTACATTAGAAGGAATATGAACTCCTTCGATTGGAGCAACTTCTTCCGATTAGATGACATTTACAAGTGGCTTACTGACTTAGCCGAGACTAATCCCACAGAAGTGACAGTTCAGAGCATCGGGAGAACCGAAGAGAAAAGAGAAATCATGGCTGTTAAAATTGTTGTGAGAGGATGTAAAATGAGGTATTGAAGACTTTATCACTTTTGATATTCAGTGCGGATTTCACCAATGAAACTGAACGCGATTAGCATAAACGTTTAAAGCTGTCAGTGTCATTATTTTTCTATGGAATATTGACACTGACAGCTAATAAACAAGGTTTAGATGAAATTCGCTCTTAATCTCGAGTTTTCTGCTGGAGTATTCAACTGTTTTCACGGTGGAATAAAAATCATGGAATAAAGTATAGGTAAGAAGAGGATATTCTTCAATCTGCGAATAACATAAACTATGTATCAATCCATTTGCCAAGATCAGTGGTTAAAGTAATATCCATTGATGCTCACAAACACAATAACTGCTTCACCATTACATCAGTCAGATTATGTGTTTGTCAAATGTAGTGGTAGTAAATTCAGTCTCTTTTTACATACAAAAAATAAATTGCAGTCATTAAAAAAAAGTGATATTCCAGCACCCCTATTAACCGTAACACACTCTCTATCACACTTCGAAAGATTTTGCAAGAAAATCCTAATCTGTTGTTTGAAAAAATTGTCAGCTCGACAGCGTAAATGAATATTTTTTAGGCATTAAAATGAATGGCATTGGGATTGTGTGTGTTACGTAATTACCCCGCTGATCCTTGGTGGTGTATCCAGCCGACTCTCTCACAGAGAGGAGGCCTGAGTCCCAGCAGTGGGAACATGATATGTCTCCTAAGCTTCTGCCTGACTGTGCTCCAGGTCCACGGTGATCGTAGAGGGTGGTATCCACGCTAGAGAGTGGATCTCGTCTGCCTTTGTGACATATCTCATTCACGAAATCATACATTCACGGACTTCAGGAAACGAGCAACTCCAGGAGATAGCATTGACCTATGAATGGTACTTCGTGCCTGTTCTGAACCCTGATGGATATGAGTACAGCCATACCACTGTAAGTGAATGCAGCTGAATATCAGTATTTTACATAGAGCAATTGTAGGTGCTCGTGGCTAAGTAATAACAGCCGCACGGGTCGAACGATCAGGTTAAGCTACGCTTGCCGGGGTTAGTCCGTGGATGGGTGACCATCTTTATATACGGAGACTCCTCCGTGCCTTGGAAAGCACGTTAAGCCGTTGATCCCAGCTGTCATTCGTGGATCTTTGACAGTCGTTACGGGTCGTCAGAAACCCGTAAGTCTGACAATCAGTCTTACCAAGGGGTATCGTTCGAGGTTCGAGGTTGCTCTATGTAAAATAATGGTATTCAGCTGCATCCGGTTAGACTGGAAGCCTACCTCAACATACTTGGGAAAAGGCTAGGCAGATTGACATAGAGCAATTGCCAATCTGACCTCCACAACCCAGTTACTCACTGAGTAATACGATACGTAGGACGTTATATACTTATGACTGGATGTTAGACTTTCAGGCTTCTGACGGCCCCTAACCACTACCAAAGATCCACGAATGACAGCCGGGGACCAACTGATTAACGTGGGTCCAGTCACGGAGGGGTCTCTGCATGTAAAGATGGTTACCCATCGCAAACTGACCGCGGCAAGCGTAGTCGACCCATGCGGCTGTATGACTTAGTCACGTTCATAAAGTACACCCACATTTCGCCAAGTACGAGTATGTCTATGACACACGTAATAAGGGGCGAGCCTTTTGCCATGAACCGGGCAAATTCCAGACTCCGAGCTGCTACTCAGAAATTCCTGATACAAAACTCCGATGACACTTTCCCAAATCTGGGAATTTAAGGATATCATGCCCAGCAGTAGCGCTTTCTACCACTAGACCGACGAAGGTAGCAGTCACATATACAGGGTGTCCCTGGAAGTATGGATCAAATCGAATAGGGGTGTCAAGGTCATTTCCAAACTTTTTAACCCTGAGTCAGTTTTAACAATAATACTTATGTTCCAGGATCGGCTTTGGAGAAAAAATCGTAACGGACAAGGGGTAGATTTGAATCGAAATTTCGACCATGGTTTCGGAAGTAAGTTTTTCACAATTATAGATGATACTTTTAGCTGGAATCAACAAATATTACCATTGCCACTCGAAAAAGGGCATTTGATTGATAAGAGTTAATACAAACATTTTGAATTTGGAAAAAGCACGAACCATACGAATTATGTACAAAAAATAAATAAAAAGTACTGAAAGTACCTGGCTGGCTAAATATAGTACTACTTATTTTCCCACAGTCCCTCGTGAAAAACAAAAATCATCTTGGTCCTTATATCCCTCGCTCCGGTCAGGATTCTAATCTAGAATCATTCGCTGCTCTCGGGTTCCAACTTAGGAACTTAACCTTTTTTTTACTTGTTGTATAATGTACTATTTTTACAAAGCTACTTAATCGTATGTACAGATCACGGCTTCATGAAGGGTCTTTTTACACCCTGTATGTATAATCAATAAGATACCATTGTCTTAAAAAATGCCACAATTAGAAAATAAATGATTTGTGTTTTCATTTATTTTTTCAGCCGTCGGCGTAAGTACTTATCAACAGTCGGATACCTATTGCGGTCCGTCGGCATTTTCTGAAAAAGAAACTAAAGCTATGAGAAACTTTGTGGCCACCAAGAGCAGTAACTTAGAGTATTACCTTGCTTTCCACTCCTATGGACAGTACATGATCATACCGTATGCCGACAGCAAGAAACATTTGCAAAACTTTGATGAAGTGGTGAGTGACGAACTTGAAATAAAGAAGGGGAGCAATTCCCGTACTTTTTGGCTGAGTCCTAAGTGACGGCTCACCGCGCAGGCGGATTGCGGAGCGGATTTATCAAACTGATGTCTAGTGGGCGTCCTGAGTGACGGTGCACCGCCGTAGTTTGTTGCTATTATGGCACTACTACTACTTTTGATTAATTATTTATTGTTTCCTGCTAGTTATTATGAAGTAGAGGTCAGGAACCTTTCGGACTGTGGGTGTTTGTGTAAATTAATGATCTATTCCCAAAAGTATCTCATGAATATGTGAAAAAATGGATCAGAAAACATACCTGTACCTAGTAGAGGGAGATTTGTAGTGCCACTTGAAATTTGAGTGTTTTGATTTGTTTATTCGAATACTTTAACCTGAAATTCTAAATTTAAATCATTTTAGAGATGTTTTTCGTTTGAAAATTGAGTTAATTTTCATAACCTTTTTAAATTTTCGTTGATGATTTTCTATATATAGAATTTGTTTTCCGTTTTTTCCTTTTATGGTACGAGTATGTACGGAACACTTAAAAAGAGGGGTGTGCCTATGACCACACGTTAGACGTGAAAACTTACGATCGGAGCCGAGTAAACACGATTCAGCGCCGAATACGCGATTCAGCGTCACCAACCGACTGGAGCCAAACATAACCAATTCAGCGCTGACCGAAGCGTGACGTTTCAGTTTCGTTCACTGAGGCCTTAGTGTGAGTTTCTTTTACCTATCTTCCCTTCACTGGCCTTCACTGGTGAAGGGCCAATCGGAGCGCCGAACGCGGTCGATGCGTAAAGTGAAGATAGTTAAAAGATACTCGCATTAAGGCCTCTGTTCAGAAAGTTCGCAAAGTGCGCCTTCACTTCAATAAAGTTATTTATACCCAGGATCTTCTCACTCATCAGTTATGGTTACTTGAATACCGCTATTGAGTATTTACTGGGATTTGTGTTTCCAGAAAAATATATGCATGCAAGCTGCTGTAAAAATATCTACTAGATATAGAACCACGTACAGTACTGGCACAGCCTACGATACAGTTGGTAAGAGCTTTATGTATTTTTTTATACAGTGTGTCCGGACATGGATTAGCGATATTCTAAATACTTCAATAATTATAAACTATTTTAAAGTAAAATTTTAATGATATTTTTGATTTTTATGATTTGCTGTTTAGGGTTCCGACAATTGCCTTGCAAAAAGCACAGAACCGGTCGAAGTGCGGTGCTCGGAGGCCTATGTCCAGCAGTGGACGTCTTTTAGCTGAAATGATGATGATGATGACAAGAATATGATTTGTAAAAGTGGTCCCTATATCCTATTTACAGAATAAACAATTTATTTAAATTCATAATAAATGAAAACACTGGCAATACATATATTTTTTTTTTACCTATCCCCTTGGAGGTCGGCTAGCGGCCGTACCTATCAACCTATGGTCTTAACGTCCCGACTCATACTATGTATCTATGGGAGGGTCTAGAGGTCACTACGGATAGCTATTTGCATGAGAAAGCCAAAGTATGCGTCCCAGTATCATGTTGACAGCTATTTGTTTAACAGGACAGTTGACAGATGACACACTGACTGGTCTATCCCCCGAATTGCAGGGATAAACATTATCTAAACATTATTCACTTTAAAAAAAATACAAAATTCAACAGGTTACACGACATCCGGAGTCAGCAGTTGTTGGGTCAAAAAAACATATCAAGTTCCGTAAGTGCCAACCATTGTTCGCGAGTTAGCTTGCTATACGGTTTCGGCTGTCATGAAAATGATGGCAGCGGGGCTTTACGGTGTCTAAAATGCTCTCTAGCAAAACATAACTCAAGTTACAGTGACGTCATTCGCCGGTAAATTGCAGATGCTATATGGCGGCCACCGCTCTTCAAGGAAATTTTAGATTTAGGTTCGTCATCCACGGAGCTACTGAATAGTAACTATACATTTACCGCCTTACTAATAAACGTTGTATAGCGCCTGTCTTCTTCTTTCAAAAGTCAAATTACTTTTGAAAGAAGAAGACAAAACGTTGTGTAACTATACAGGCGCTATACAACGTTTATTAGTAAGGCGGTTAGAAGATACAATATACTTGTCTTGCTAGTCGGTTCGACTTAGCCGCCCGACCTGTGCCGAATCAGGCCGACCTGATTAACGGACAGTTTCTTCATCAAAAGTAACAGTCAACTGTTCTTCCGCGCTGTTGGATTAACAACCCTCGCCTCAGCGCTGAGGATTGAAAATACAACAATGCAAATACAAATACAAAAAATATATCCAAGCCTTAGATATGTATACGTGCAACAATTTGATAACAAGCAATTAATTATTTACAAAATATGGCCGTTTTCACATTGGACGATAACAATATCGTTGGACTGGTAGTTTCATACAATTCAAATGCAATTTCAATATAGTGAATTTTGAATAGCAATTACTTTTTATTTAAAAAAAGGTTTTTCTTACATTTCGGAGCGCCACAATTTTTTCTCGTACTGCTGTCTCCAGACACTGCTGGCGATTTCGTGCTCTGACAGCCAGCCAGTACCTAGATAAAACCCTGGTTGCTACGTCACCCGCCGCAGGATACCCTGGGTGTCTGAAATCCCAGGCTGATTCCCGGCGACCGTTGGCGCGGACTTGCGGACGGTGAGCAATGAGGGTAGCTCGCCGTCCGATAAGGGCCAGGCGCGGGTATTCCCCGCGCGCCCTAAAGAGATGTCAGCACAACTGACGGAGTCCGCGTCCGGGTCGATGCCTCTAGGGTCGCGTCCAAAAAGGATAACCTGGCCCCTGGCAACATACAGGCAACTGAAGGAACGCGGGTGGGTTTTAGTCAGTAAGAGTCTGAAAAGACCTCCCGCTCCGCCCAAAAAAAAACGACGTTGCAACTGTTCACATAACAATTTGTCTGATTCCAGCTATGTTGTGACGTTTGAACTGAGAGACGGTGGTTTCTACGGCTTTGCTTTGCCCGTGCATAAGATCCTGCCGACTTGCCGGGAGACGATGGATGGGATAATCTCCCTGTTGACCCCCAAAGCGCATAAGTATAGTAAACTTCGGCAGAAATACGACGATAGCGGTTCTCCGCAGTTTATTTTGGACAAAATTGTGATTGTTTTTAATGTACTTCTATTTATTATAGTGCGTTTTGATTGAATTGTGTTTAATTTAAATTACTATTTATTACTATACTATAAGAATTTTACTTATATTTTACGGATCATCCGTAAAATATAAGTAAAAATCTTTTTTAAAACAAGCTTTTAATGAACTAAAAAGGGTTTTTCCCAGGGCCACCTTCCGGCTCCATCATCAGACCCTGAACACCACCTAGTGTCAAACCACTTGTTAATACATAGCTAATTAGTCCAAACACGATGGTCCTATCTTGTTCGATTGATGAGTTCCTATGGCCAACTTCCGGCTCCATCATCAGACCAGTTCCATGGTATAATTTTTTCAAAATGTCTCGGTAGTTATATAAGTATACCAAGTTTCAGCTCAATCGGATGCCAGGAAGAACTTGAAAAATTAATGACAATTGGAGTAACCGGAAACACATACGAACAGAGCAAGCTAATATAAAGCTTGTAATAAAAATAATTTTATTTCCGTTATAAGGTTTATACAAAAACTTTTACACGTGAATAATATTCAAAAAAAAATTATGAGGTCGGCGTTTTGTACTTCTATTGGTCGTAATAATCATGAAACAATAGTTTACAACAGCTTGCAGGTAAAAAATCGTTGTCAAAGAAGAATCCATCAAAATTATGAACACAAAAAGTTTCCCGATCCAAACCTTACGAAAAAATATCATGTAAAAAAAATCAAGTCATAAAAACTAAAACCCAACTACGACTTAAGGGGCCACCGTATGATGCTCTCAACTACAGTTTGGAGTTCGTGCAAACTTCGTTCGGTGCGCCGCCGTGTATGTGTGCGTGTGAGATAAGAGATAAGTAGATATTATTATTTGCCATTCATTCTTATCGAGTTGTTCAATCGGCTTTTATATTTATTATTAATAATTAGGTATGTTCATTATTTGCTATATTTTTGTTGACTAATTTGGGGAATCGTTATTGAATGTATAGACTAGTAATGCGTTTTTTGGAAATTTCTTTACCATGTCAATATCTCAAGATATTAGATTACTATCTGCGCCCTTCGATTTCACCCGCGTAAGTCTTGATTCCGTAAGAATATCGGGATAAAAAGTATCCTACATATGTTCTATTCCAAGTAATGGTCTACCCATGTGCTAAATTTCATCTAAATCCATTCAGCCGTTATAGCGTGAAAGAGTAACAAACAAATAAATAAACAAACAACCTCACTTTCGAATAGTTTAGAATTTATAATATTACTAGCTGCCCGCTCCGGCTTCGCACGGGTAGCACTAAGTACCTGCCTACCCTACCTACCTACCTAGCCTACATACCACTTAGGGGTATGAAAAATACATTACGACCGATTCTTAGACCCACCGAATATACATATAAAATTTCATAACAATCGGTCAAGCCGTTTCGGAGGAGTATGGCAACTAACACTGTGACACGAGTTTTATATATCTACTAGCTGCGCCCCGCGGTTTCACCCGCGTAAGTCTCGATCCCGTGGGAATATCGGGATAAAAACTATCCTACGTATATATATATCTATTATAGTATATTGTATCTATTGGTAAGTTTAAGTACCTACTTATTATTTTGCACCAATGACAACCCCATTTTTTATGTCCACGCAATCACTGTCCATTCTAAGGTTGCCTGGAAGAGATCACAGAAAGCGATAAGGCCGCCCATTGTATGTTTTATAGTTTTAAATTTATTTATTTTCGCAATGTATTTTCTGGTGTACAATAAAGTATATATAAATAAATAAATAAATAATCCAGGTTATAAACTATCTGTTTGCCTTTCATCCAAATCCATTCAGCCGTTTTTACGTGATTGAGTAACAAACACACAAACTTTCACATTTATAATATTAGTAGGATTAGTGATATTATGTATATATATACATATCACTAATCCTACTAATATTATAAATGTTTATACTAGCATCCGCCCGCGGCGTCACCTGCGTGATAAAAAGTAACCTATGTCCTTCCCCGGGCGGCCATCTATCTCCTTGCCAAATTTTATCGTAATCCGTTCAGTGGTTTGGGCGCGAAAAGGTAACATACAGACAGACAGACAGAGTTACTTTCAAGTTTATAATATTATAGTATGGATATAAAGTTAGGATCTCAAGATCTACGCCTCGTAGAGAAAATCTAGTAAGTAGATAGGTACTTACTTCATTCAAATAAGGTACCTACCTAGTACACACGGCTACACATCAAGCTATACATTTCCAGTTTATGCTGATCTCGCATTGTATAGTATTTCCGTACAATGCGAGGTCAGCTTATACTGGAAATGTATAGCTTGATGTGTAGCCGTGTGTACCTATGCATCGTTATCGAGAGTGGCCTTGGAAATCGACAGACGAACGGGCGGCGCTAAAGTGACCACCCACGGCGCGTAATTATAAATTATTAGGATTAGGATATATTTATTATTATTGTCTTTATTTAAAGTCTGTACAAGTTTATTTATTTTCTTTAGGGTGGATGGCCTCAACTTTAAAAAACTAAGGCTTTTCTTTGTTATTTCAGTAAGTAGGTACTCACTTATTTCTTTTACCTACTAAACTTTAAATATTGTGACTAGGAAAAACTGAATACAGGTCAAATAATAAAAGTGTACATTAGCAAAGTACCTATTAGTAAAAGACAAAACTTTTGTTTAGGTTCTTACTTCAGAGATAATGATAATCCATAATTTAAAAAATATAAGTCGAATCGTGATGAAGTCGTGTAGGGTTAATTATCGACTGAACGAATTATTTACAAAAAATACAATTATCAGAATACATAATGTAGTCTCAAAGATCCACACAAAACACGTAGATTTATAGGATTTGGCTTGTTACCTTATGTTCTACCTGCGAGCCGGGTGCTTGGCACTAAAAGTGTATATAAACTTCAACGACTTTGAACTTTTCATTTTAGTTTTATCAATGTAATGTATGTATACTATGTAATAGGAATTTCACAAAAAAGTTCGATCAAAAACCGTACCGAGGCCGAGGCCATAAAGCCGCACTTGTCCAAACAAATCACCCTACCCCGGGTACGCTGGACAAACATCACTTTCAAGTGTTGAGTTCTTGATATAATTATGCCGTGCGGCGGTGGCGCACTGCCGCCGCACTGTCGCCGCGCCGCTGCCGGTAGCTTGCACTTTTGCAAGCAGCCGGCGATCAAGTGGAATGGTGCGACGCGGTCGCGGCGTGGCTGTGGTGCCGTGTCAACAGTTTAGAGGCGCGGCGGCGGCGCTGTCGTGGCGTCGTGTGGACGGGCACTGGCGGTGACGATGACGCGAGTTCCATGATTTTTGTTCACCCAAAAAGTGCTCAACGCGCCTAAAGAAGTTTTCACTTCAAAAATGTCTTTATTTTCTTAGGCTGAGTTTATAAGTAAACAATTAGTAGCTAAAGAGGTACCTATAACGTTATAATAGGTACCTATATCATTGGGTAATACTTACTGTGAGATAAGTAAGTACATCCCAAATCCCAACGTCCGGAGTCCATGTCTTCAACCAAATCAAAATCGTAAGAAATATTCCAAGTCCGTAAACAAAACAAAACTTCACTGATAAGATAACAAACACCCCGAAAGAATCCCACACAAACCCCGCGTGTAGTAGAGGCACGTTACGCTAATGTGCCTGTCGGAGCGATACAGACAGCTACCACGACCACGCACACATTGACACGCGTGAAGCGAATAAAATTCTATTCAATTTTTATGAGAAATTTGGATGTGTTCCGTAATACCAAAAATGATTAATGAAAACCTATTTTTTTTCCAATTCTTTATCGATAATTTGTAACTTGATAATATAGGCTGTGCTTCTGCTGTAACAATATTACAAATATTGTTGTTTATAATACAGAAAAAACAGTATGAAAACATGTCATTTACGCTGTAAAAATGTTCTAAATTCAATTCGCTATAACTTTACTTTAGGTAGGTTTTTGAAAAAAAAAAGGATTTAGAAGCCTATATAAATACTGTCTCAATCCGAATAACAACACAATATGGTGGAAATATTCTCAAATTTCAAATGATTTTGGTATTACGTTTGTATGGAGAATTCATCGGTCACCGTGTTCTTAAAAGGTATAAACAAGACACCACAGACAGACAAATTAAAAATCCGGAGTCACACGTGTTAGGGCATAAATCGAACAGATTACGTGTGACTCCGGATTTTTAATTTGTCTGTCTGTGGTGTCTTGTTTATACCTTTTAAGTCGTAGTTGGGTTTTAGTTTTTATGACTTGATTTTTTTTTAAATTCTTTTGGGGTTATAATATATAAATTTTTGAAATGTGCTCATTAAGGCCTTTCATTTGATACCCAACATGGTACGATTAAACCATTTTTTTTTTAAGTTCCTCACTTTATGTCCTCTAGAGGGCGCCATTTTTAATTTAATGTGACTTCACATAGCCTATAACCAGCGGACAATCACGACGCTTCTAACGATACCTCATTTGTCAAATTGTGATAAGTGGTTTGGAAGATAGGAGGGAACAGATGAACATACATACATACATACATACATACATACATATCGGTCAAAATCATAAACCTCCTTTTTTCTTCGCCGTAGTCGGGTAAAAAATTACCCAATCAGCGATAACAATCAAAAGAAGACGCACGCAACACGCGATCCTTTTACCATAAAAGGAATAAAAAAATAAATTCAGTAGCGAATCCTGTGATGTTAACCCCAAAATGATGTTATCAAGAGGTGGTAATATGAGTAATGATCCGTGTAATCGTTTAGCCGTCACGACAAATCGTCAGATCACGTGATCTAGTGTCATTTATTTTGGTAAGTACGATCCACCATTTTATCCTGACCTCTCCACTCCTCTATAGGTCCAACAAAATGTCCAGAAATGATAGCTGAACTTAAATTGGACGTCGATCTATAGAACTTAAATAGCGTGGGTGGAATCGTATTATTGATTAACAATTTTCAACTCTGCTGCATCAAGTTATGGTTTTATTTTCGTTGTGATGTGTTAATTGAAGGGCGTTGCATTTCCTTTTGTGTCGGTATTAATTGCTTACTGTTATTTATTGGACTGTTGCTTATATCTCAATTTGGATACGATTTCTGTTATTATTAATGATTCGACTAATTACACTGCCTTTGCTTTGATTTGCTTTAGGAAGTTGGAGTGAGCAAATATATTTGTTGCTTTGTCTCTCATTGAATTGTTTCGACATAATTAGGGCATGTTGTGTTTAATTAGGGCACGTGTAATTAGGGCATGTGTTTAATCAAAATTAACAGTTTCAATTTATTCAATGGTTTAATTGCGAAAACAATTGGATAATCCTTTTGATTATACATTCGATTAAAGTCTATGTACAGTCGGCCGCATATCATGTCGGTGGTAAAGAAAGAAAGAAGAAAGAAAGAAAATACATTTATTTAGCACAGACAGGGCACACAACACACTGTAACTACATGTAAACGAATAAAAAAAATAAAAATAAAAGAAACAATTTCAAAGTGTAGGTAGCACTTTGACTTTAAGCTGTTCTAGCGTAGTAGGTACGAAGTTTCAATAGGATAATAAGCCAGCTTATACTAATTACGTTATAACTGACGTGCGACCAACATGATTGATAAGTATACTGTACTTATCAATCAGTGAGTATCTTACCTTATTGCTACTATTTGTGATCATGTTTCAATCAGAACTTATCCTTACTGAAGTGCACTAAAGTGATTTTTCATCCAAATAAAACTAGATTTACCAACAAATAGGTCTAACTATCTTAGGGTCTGCCTCCAGTCTAACCGGATGCAGCTCATACCAGTATTTTACATAGAGCGACTGCATATCTGACCTCCACAACCTTGTTACCGCGAAACACGGCTACGCTTGGGAAGATTGGCAAAAAAATAAATTAAAAAAAATAAAGATTCGATCATAATATTATCTCCAATGAAGTCATCAAATCAAGACCAGTGATTTGCACCCACAAACCCATTAACATAAACCAAAAAATAAAAATAATAAATGAGCAAGCAATAACAATAACTTACAAAGTCCCAGTACGTTTTGCTTTGTTAATTTTATGCACGCCTCATTTCAGTTGCCGGCTTTAAATGTGGCTGTAAAGACGCGGTTATGTTGGTCTTGGTTTGACCAAAATATTTGTAAAAAAAAAACATTTTCAATACATACATAACAAGATAGTTAATTGATTCAGGCGTGACTTTGCGGAAATCCATTATAAAATACAATAGACGTAGATATATTTAGAAACCTATTCCGCTTGACTATTCTTCAAGAGTCATAAAAAAACCCTGTAAGAAATCAACTTCACCCTGTAAGAAATCAAATTGATTTCTTTATGACTCTTGAAGAATAGTCTAGCGCAATAGGTTACTAAATACTCGTATATCTGCGTCTATTGTATTTCATACATGTCGCAGCAAGAGGTCGTAGATATTAAAAGACTTACTTCTAACAATTGTTACAAGGTGGCGGTAGTGAGGTTATTCCATCTGTCTCTGTCTGTCGGTTGTCACTGCTGACAGTGACGACTGATGCTGACACTGACGCTGAATTGACACTGGTGTCAGATGGTGGTAGTGAGGTCATTCCGTCTGCCTCTGTCTGTCATCTGTCACTGTCAGTGTCGGGGGTAATGTCATTTTGATAACAAAGTGTCATCGGTTGACAAGTGAGAGTGGGGTAGGGTAGTGTCAGGCATTCTGCCACAGAACGTGCGCGTGAGCAGATAACCTCACAACCTCCACCCATTTCCATCGCAGGAATTAGTGATCATTTTGATTATAAAAGTTTGTAAAATCATTAAAGAGGATCAACACTATCTGTTTGTGGTATTATTTCCTGTTTCCTGAAGATGTACGAGGAGGAAGGCTTGCCTGAAGATAACGTTATTGTGCCCTCTCCGTCATCAGAAGTGGGATGTGATCCACGTTCTGCACCGC
Organism: Lithophane socia; assembly: GCA_947522985.1. NCBI lineage: Eukaryota > Metazoa > Arthropoda > Insecta > Lepidoptera > Noctuidae > Lithophane > Lithophane socia. Next base: position 12,578,460 of record OX383270.1, on the reverse strand, counting down.
AGCCCACGATGAACAATAGTGAGGAAAGATGGAAATTGTTATTGGAGCAACAAAATCAGAATTTTCTTGCCCTAATTAAAGCTATGAAAGGACCGACAACGAGTGGTAGGGTTTGTCTACCTACATTTGACCCCGAGAAGACGTCAGTGGATGCACGTGCTTGGTTATCGACGGCAGACATGTGCATGGCGGACCAACCGTTATCTGGAGCTCCATTGATGATAGTTCTGAGTGAAGCGTTAAAAGGTCAGGCATCGGCTTGGCTGTCCCAAGTATCTTTCCCCGGCATGACATGGAAAGATTTTCAAGAAGCCTTCACCGCTCGTTATGATCTTTCGGAGACTGCTGCTTCAACACTCATCAATCTTTATAACAGCAAGCCTAAAGAACTTGAGTGCCTTGCAAATTACGCTGCTACTCAGCTGAATAATTTGATGTCACGCTGGAAGAACCTGAGTACAGAGCAGATCGCTATTTCTACTGTAATGGCACACATAGCTCAAATAGAACCCCGCGTCAACCGTGTTGCTTTCACCACAGAGATAGAAACTAGGACAAAAATGCAGCAGGAGTTAAAGGCACTATCATACATGAAAAGAAAGGCGCCAACTAGTGACTACAACAATGACAACTCTGATCCAAAGCAACGCAAGCTGATGTCGACCCCGGTTAAATGTGCACATTGTGGGAGATTGGGCCACCATATTTCTGTGTGTCGTCTTAGAAAAGATAATCGTAGCACTGGAGTGCCTCAAGGAGAAGCAAGCAAACTTGCAGCCTCTTCGAAGCTTACAACTACGGACATCACATGTTACAATTGTCGGGGCGTTGGACACTACGCGTCAAGATGCCCTCGAGCTGCCAGTATAGAAGCGAAGACGACCGCTGTCAGTACAACCAGCAAGCCGGCGGAGCGGCGTGTTGAAGTCTGCGCAGTCAGTGCACCAATGGGAGTTCTAGAACACTTCGGTGAGTTCTTTTCATTTCGTTTCGATTCGGGAGCAGAGTGCTCACTTATCAAGGAAACAGTGTCAATGAAATTTCATGGTAAACGCCAAAATAATTTAGTAAAGATGACCGGTATTGGGCAAACTAGTGTTTACAGTACCACGCAGATTATGGAGTCAGTTAGTATCAACGACATTGTTTTCAACATTCTATTTCACACCTTACCTGATAAATTTTTGTTACATGACATTATGATTGGGCAGGAAGTGTTGACTCAAGAATTAGAAATTCATGTTACTTTTGACCGAGTAATTTTTACCAAAATTAAATCCTCAATAATTGATGCGTGTACTGTCCATGATAATAATAGTAATGTTAGCTTTGAAAATATCGACAGTAGCATTCCCTTAGAGTTCAAACCCAAGTTGCTAAATATTTTAACTGAGTTCAAGGACTCCTTCGTTTGTGGCACTCCATCAGGCCCAGCCAATACAGACCCTGTAGAAATTCGCCTTATTGACCCTAGTAAAACCGTTTACCGACGACCTTATCGTCTTAGCCCCCAGGAACGTAGTGTTGTACGTGATAAGGTAGATGAGTTACTCGCATGTAGAGTCATACGTCCAAGTTCGTCTCCGTTTGCCAGTCCTATTCTTTTGGTTAAAAAGAAGGACGGCACTGATCGCATGTGCGTAGATTATCGAGAGTTAAACGATAATACCGTGACAGACCGTTTCCCTTTACCACTTATTTCTGACCAAATTGATCGTCTCCATGGCAAAAATGATAAAAAAGGAATACGTGTTCGTATTGGTGGATGCCTTTACGAAATTCGTTTTGTTACATCATACCCTGCGTATTGACTCTGCGAGTAGCATCAAAGCTTTAAAGAGCAGCATTTCCTTGTTTGGCACACCTAAGCGACTCATCGCTGATCAGGGCCGCTGCTTTGCTAGTGCAGAATTCAAGCAATTCTGTTAAACCTATTGTATCGACTTGCATCTGATTGCTACAGGAAGTTCCCGTGCTAACGGTCAAGTTGAGCGGGTTATGAGTACGCTCAAAAATATGCTCACTGCAGTTGAGGCTAGTGGGGAAAAGTCGTGGCAAGATGCTCTCCCGGAAGTTCAACTAGCTCTCAACTGCACCATTAATAGGGTCGAGTCCTCTCGAACTATTCATTGGAAAGGTAGCTAGGCCTCTAGAACTGATGTGTGCCAACGATTATGAGCCCGAAGTCGACATTGATACAGTGCGTGAGCAGGCTATTATTAACATGGACAAAAACTCTCTATACGATAAAGGCAGATTTAACAGTACAAAGGCTAAAGTCCAAAACTATACTGTAGGCGACTTCGTTCTTCTGCAAAATGAAGAACGCAATCAGCGTTATTGAGGTCTTAGATGGTGACAGATATGTGCTCAAAGCACTTAATGGTAACCGGACGTACAAATACGCTCATGACAGGCTGCGTAAAATGCCCACTAGTGAAATTCCTGAGGATTTATCTGAGGATAATTGTGAACTTGATGGTTAAGACTGATTTAATTTGATTTGATATCATTAAGGTAATTTGTAAAAAAAAAAATAAGTAAAAAAAAATTTAATTTAATTTAAAAAAAAAAAAAAAAAAGCTGTTTAATTAATTTGCCATGTAATTCGCTATGGATTTGCCACCAATTAGGTGATGCCGCTGGCTAAGTGATGCCGCTGGTAAAGTGATGCCGCTGGTAAAGCGATGCCGCTGGTTAAGTGATGCCGCTGGTAAAGTGATGCCGCTGGTAAAGCGATGCCGCTGGTTAAGTGATGCCGCTGGTTAAGTGATGCCGCTGGTTAAGCGATGCCGCTGGCTAAGCGATGTCCTGGTAAAGCTGACCTATCTTGGTCAGGCATGGCCGATGTAATGTACACAGAACTTTCTATTTCAGATGAGCCACACGAGGACGTGTGAAGCGCAGGACGGCCGTGTCGCAGCAAGAGGTCGTAGATATTAAAAGACTTACTTCTAACAATTGTTACAAGGTGGCGGTAGTGAGGTTATTCCATCTGTCTCTGTCTGTCGGTTGTCACTGCTGACAGTGACGACTGATGCTGACACTGACGCTGAATTGACACTGGTGTCAGATGGTGGTAGTGAGGTCATTCCGTCTGCCTCTGTCTGTCATCTGTCACTGTCAGTGTCGGGGGTAATGTCATTTTGATAACAAAGTGTCATCGGTTGACAAGTGAGAGTGGGGTAGGGTAGTGTCAGGCATTCTGCCACAGAACGTGCGCGTGAGCAGATAACCTCACAACCTCCACCCATTTCCATCGCAGGAATTAGTGATCATTTTGATTATAAAAGTTTGTAAAATCATTAAAGAGGATCAACACTATCTGTTTGTGGTATTATTTCCTGTTTCCTGAAGATGTACGAGGAGGAAGGCTTGCCTGAAGATAACGTTATTTTGCCCTCTCCGTCATACATAACAATTTATTTATAAAATAGCGACTTGCTCCTGCTTCGCACGATTCTTACGACTTGACAAAACATCGAGACTTCTTAGTTACTTACCTTCCTTCTTAGTTGAGTGGGCCGGCCACGTGACCTGAATGTACCCGGAGAGATGGGCAAGGATTGTCACTCACAGCTGGACGCTGGACGCCTGAAAGAGGACATCGCCGTCGAGGTAGACCGCAGCGAAGGTGGTGTGACGATCTAATCATGTTTGCGGGGCCAACATAGCCAGAAATCGCAGAAAACAGAGAGATTTGGAAGGAATTTTCCCAACAGAGGGACACACTATAGGCTATTAAATAATAATAAAAAATATTAGTACCTATAGATATCCCACCATCGTAAAATAACCACAAAAACCTACACCAGTGTGAAACAAAGCCAGAACAGAACTGCACAGAATCTCGTTAACTTTAATAATCACTTGAAAATGCTGTGGATTAAGCAGAAAATTTAAAGACACTACGGGATCCTTGCCAAAGCCCGAGTGGTCCTCCTGGTACTCCAAACGTCTTTGTACAGTGTTGGAACCGGGACAGTAGTGTATTAAGTTCATCGTTTTATTATTTAACCTACTTACTTGAATTTTGTATTTGGAATAACAATAGGAATTTATTTGAAATTGCAGCGCTGCAGCTATTACATAGAACACGTGAATCAAGTGCCATCCCCATAACATATAGTGAATAAGAAAGACGAAAAACGTAGACTAATTTGACATTTCAAGTGATTGTTGTTTGTTTTTTTAAATTTGGAGTTTGACATTTAGATCTGTTAAATTATTCAACGAGATTAAAAAACAGACTAAAAGTGTACCGATTTTCATTTGTTTATTTCACTTTTCGTTAAAAGTACATAAAAACAATGGATGCTCGTTAATTACTTCGAATTTTTTCTCATGAATTTTAAAGTTAGATAACAAACACGCTTGTAATGTAAACAGGCAAACTAAGTTGATTTAATAACAAAATTGGAAAGTTGCACCGTTCGCTAATGAGAAGAAGAAATGGAAATTATTTCTAACTTCGGCGTCTCAATTAAAATTGTTTTCCAACAATTACAGGAAATATTAATTGGTGAAGTTAGTTTTCCAAGTTGGAATTTTTTATCTGAATTTTTCTGTGATGGAGAAACGTGCTCATGCTTTTCGGAGAGCATAGATTTGCTCATTCTGAGGATAAGCCCCCTTCTCCTGTTCTTAAAAGAAATCAGTGTAATATATATTTGTGCAATCAAAAGACAGACGAGCTCGTGGCTACGTAATAACTGCCGCATGGGTCGATCCATCAGGTCAAGCTACGCTCAGGCGGGTTGGTCCGTAGATGGGTGACCTTCTTTACATATCGAGACTCCTCCGTGCCTCGGAAAGCACGTTAAGCTGTTGGTCCCGGCTGTCATTCATGGATCTTTGACAGTCGTTACGGGTCGACAGAAGCCCGAAAGTCTGACAACCAGTCTTATCAAGGGGTATCGTATTACCCTGTTACTGGGTTGTGGAGGTCCGATAGGCAGTCGCTCCATGTAAAATACTGGTATTCGGTTTGACTGGAAGCCGACCCCAACATAGTTGGGAAAAGGCTAGGCAGATTGAATGTGTATTTTGGAAGCAGCTGCTTCCGGTTAGACTGGAAGCCAACCCCAACATAGTTGGGAAAAGTCAAGGCAATTTAAATTGACTAATTCGTTTTAACTGACGTCTCTGAGTACCTACAAACGAAAGCCACCCAAAATCAGAGTACATAACACAAACAAAACTAATCGCTTCAACTTTCAACTAGTTTCACCTTTGTGATTGACCGACCCCTTGATAATTCGTGCTGCGATTGGTTTCATTGAAATAAATGCTTTGAGTTTGAGTTTGAATCAACAATGTCAATTAAGATCTTCTTTTGAAAACAACTGCAAGACCAAGATAGTCGGATAGTCTTAATGCACTTAAAAATTAAACTCCTTAAATGGCACTAAGACGGCACGGAAGTGTCTCTGTGTCCCAATTAATTAATCCTGGCTTGGAATGCTGCCAAGAGCCTAAGACCGCAGTTTGAGTAAACAGAAACCACTTTGAGGTCATGAATTTTGCACCATTTGTGACGATATTGCTGTATCTAATTGTGGAAAAGGAAAAAAATGTTTTGAGATTGTGATGTTAATCTGGCAATTAGAGTATGTCAGCTGTTTTGAAATATTTGACGAGCCAACATCTTCTGAGGATTTAGTTCAGAAGACTAGTAAGCTAAGTTTTCAAAAGGTTCCTTTAGTCTAAGATAGTTAATTGCTTCAGGCGTGATTTTGCAGAAATCCATTATAAAATACAATAGACGCTGATATATTTAGTAACCTATTCCGCTTGAATATTCTTCAAGAGTCATAAAAACCCTGTAAGAAATCGACACGTGTTTCACCTCTCAACGAGGCATCCTCTGGATGATGATTGATTCACTCTGCGTCCAGCGCTCGATGTGGTAACACGTCGCGTTCTGGTTTGCAATTGAAAAACCTTGAATTACCTTGGTTAGACTGGTTGTCAGACTTTCGTGCTTCTGTCGACTCGTAACGACTGTCAAAGATCTACAAATGACAGCCGGGACCAACGGCTTAACGTGCTTTCCGAGGCACGGAGGAGTCTCGATATGTGAAAATGGTCACCCATCCACGGACCAACCCCGGCAAGCGTAGCCTAACCTGATGGATCGACCCGAGCGGCTGTTATTACTTAGCCACGAGCTCCTCATAAATACACATTGTGGAATGTAAATAAAGTATTGAATATTGGATGCTTGATGGGGTGAAGCTCGTGTCGAGTATGGTTTGGGTCAGATAAATAAATAAATAAAGTTAATACATTCATCTTGACAATAATCTGGGTTATGCATCGCATTAATGTATTGCACAAGGGTACTGCTACTGATTCCCAAACTAAGCTTGAGCTTGTATTTTGGGAAACAGTGTACAGCCGCAGGAAGTATCACTTAATAAAATACGAGTACATTGGTTTGAATGTCGCTGCAGTAGACTTACAATGTTCTTACGATAACTTTTGGGTAATTCTTATTTTTGGTTTGGGTCAGAGATGTTACGAAGCTTCGATTGCGACTCTGAAAGGTCGGAACTTCCGATTTATATTACACATTAGACTACAAATTCGGCTCCGATAATTTTGAATCGGATTTATATGTACCGAAGATCGAAACGCAGCGATGCACGTGAATAGAGCATGTTCACATAACTTTTAACTCAGTCTCAGTATTGTTTTGTGTATGTCAGACGCGTCATGTTATTTTGGTGGATGCGCTAAGGTAACCCGCGAAATTCAATTTTTCTTACGTTTTTTGCAATTTGCAGGTCAGTGTTAGGTTGTATGTTGATTAAAATATGATTTCCGACCGTAAATGCATTATTCATATCATTAGAATCAGCAATACAACTCCTTAAGTCCATATAAGTGCCAAATGTCATGAAATAGTCATTCAATACACTTATGAACTTAGAGAGTTGTATTGCTGATTCTAATATTTATAATTCTATACATTCATATATATGTTACGGTCGCGAATCATATTTTAATCAACATACAACTTGATACTGACCTGCAAATTGCAAAAAAGATAACAGGCGAAAATAGAAAATGACTTCAACTGCAGCAAAATTTGCAATTTCTGACACGGAACTTTTCATCAGTACATTGCCGATATTGTTCTCGCGACACGGATGTACACAAACGAAACGCAGGCGTGTACTTTTTCTCTCTCTCGAATCTGGGTCAGACAGCTAGCATACAATAGAGGTACAGTACAGAAGGACAGCTACATACAACGAGTGAAAAAGCATTAGGATACGGTTTCCATCCAGGCACATTACCTTTTGTAATTTATTTCATCACCACTGCTGTCAAAACGGTGACTGAAAACACTGTGAGAAAACCGGCATGTCCTTGAACCAAAAATTCGAAGACATGTAACATAACCTGCACTGGGCCCGCGTGATGGATTATGGCCCACTCCCTCCGACAAAGAGATCTGTGTCCCAGCAGTGGGAATATGATTATACTTACGAGTATATGTGTGAAATGTGCATGCGCCTGTTTTTGCCTGTTATATGGAGCTAAACTTCTGTAGGTACTTATCTACTTTGTGCAGCTAGTCCGAAATATTGTTAGCACTAAAAGCATTTCTCTTGTTTTGTTTCTGCAGTATGAACAGAGATTAAAAGCTCTGGGTGTTATCTATATGATTTTTAATTATAAAGGCAAGTAAGTTAAATTTTAATAATGTGTGCGTTACCCCAGCAAAAAAATTGTGAAAGGGTGTTAACTTAAAGTCAGTCTAGTAATGAAGACTGCAAAAATTTGCAAACCATTTGAGCCATTTTATTTTATGGTATTTCAGTGGTACTAATCATATGTAACAACAAAGTAGTTTACGAAAAGCCATATACAAACCGCCACAGTTAGCAAAAGACAAAGATGAATCTATATAGCAACAGTTTTATAATCCTGACCCTAGCAAAATGAAATTATCCATCACTATGTAAACAATTTCCAATTGCATAGTGGAAACCATAATTTTCCAGAGTCATTGCATAATGGAAAGTGGCATCACACTGTTCATTGTATCAAATGCATTAAGGTTTTACGTAGCGACCGCAGGAAATCCATCTAACTCCCGCTTAATTCGACCAATTGCTATGCATTGTGCTCTGGTCCGGCCATCATCTGGCATACTGCCAGTTGCTCTAATTGGGATCCCAATACTTTGTATTTGTTCAGTTTAATAGATTTATTAGTTTTACGCGTTGATACCCTGTGTGTCGAGTTTGGGATTAAAGAAATTTATTGGCGACTTTTTCGCTTGCAAATTGGCAGTTTTGGTTTTCGTGTTGTGCGGAAAAATGAAACGTGTTGTTTGTTGACCTGCTCTTATTGCTGGAGCCAGCTGGAGAATTGGGTTATTGTGCTTCCGATGAGAGCCGGTAACAAACAACTTTTAAATCGTTCGCTGGATGCAATTTTGTTGGTAATTTGATACAACTCAGCTTATCGCAGAAAGGAAAAACCATTATTTGGCAAATGAAAACGAAATAGTGAACATTACCTACACTTAATTAATGTAAATATGACACTCTATAGTAGGACTAAGTGAAGTTACTGTGCCGTTTTTTTACTTTGTTGTTCCTTTATCACGCCAATCAAATGCTTAACTAAGTTATAAATGCGAAAGTGACTTTGTTACGCTTTCACGCTAAAACAGCTGAACCGATTTGAATGAAATTGGCACATGGGGTAGACCATGATCTGAAATAAGACATAGGAGACTTTCTAGGTAGTACGTTCCCGTAGAATAATGTCCAACATCAATTACACTAGGTAGGTACTAAATTAAATAACTGACTAACCAATTATACATTATAATACAGGGTGGCGATTTAGTCACCTGCATCCGTCAAGGCGGTGATTTTAGCCGTCATGTCATATCAGACAACTTTCGCTATACAAATAAATAATTATAACTAAAATATGGCGTCGAAAAATTCCTCTGCATCGCTGTCTGCTGGTAATGTCGACGATGTCGTCGATGTTTGACGACACGGTTGGCGCCGTGGCTGAGCGATGGACTGCTGCGCAACGTGTCGCGGGTTCGATCCCCGCACGGAACAAATATTTGTATGATCTGCAAGTAGTTGTTCCGGGTCTGGGTGTTAGTGTATGTGAGTTTCTATGTTTGTAAACGCACCCACGATACAGGAAGAAATTCTTAATGTGGGGCCACCAAAAAAAAAAAAAAAAATGTACCCAAGAGACTGGCGGCATTGCCACGTTGTATGGCAATGCTTAGCCTCTGATCAAGGTAAAAACCAGCCCTTAGTTAATCGTTTATTTGTATAGTTAGTTTTAATCAATCATTTAATTTAGTACCTAATGTAAATAAATTATGTGCAATATTATGGCGGGTAGACACCCCTTTGACGGATGTAGGTGATTAAATCACCAACCTGTATACAAATCAAAGCATTAGGTAGGCACATTTGTATATCTTCCAAGACGCCTCTTCCAAAACCATTTAACTAGCTGACATTCCAACCATAGCATGCATATCGTCCGCAAATATAACAAAGGCTATAAAATCTAAAAACCGACAATCAGAGATCTGATCTCATTCATTACACGGACTCGCATTAGTGAGTGCAGGCGGATGGCACAGACGACGTCCCCTGATTTATTGGGCCACCTCCTGCCCCTAACGACATGTCGTGATGTACGGTGATGGAGGATGGTGGAAGGGAGGAGCGGAAGCGGGTAGCTCAGTAGGTTACAGCTCAAGTGCTACAAAGATTTTTTAGCGCTCGAATGACAGAGAGGCACTGTTGGTAAACATTTGTGAAATTGCTTTATTCGGCGTTCGTTCTGATTTTAGCTAGTTGTTAAATGTCGACCAACTGAAAAATGTTTAACAAAATATTTAACAAATAGAAAATGTTCAACAAATCTACAGTCCACTATGCCTACATCGTTCTCACATTCACAAAATGGAAAAGAGTCTATATAAAAGTTAAATAAGATAATAAAACGACATGAGTGCCATTACAACTGTAAGAAATCTGAATAATTATAAATCAATCTGTCTAGCCTTTTCCCAACTATTTTGGGATCGGGTTCCAGTCTAACCGGATGACTAGTATTTTACATGGAGCGACTGCCTATCTGACCTCCACAACCCAGTAACTGGGTTATACGATATCCCTTGGTAAAACTGGCTGTCAGACTTTCAGGCTTCTGACGACCCGTAACGACTGTCAAAGATCTACGAATGACAGCCGGGACCAGCGGCTTAACGTGCTTTCCGAGGCACGGAGGAGTCTCAGTATGTAAAGATGGTTACCCATCCCCGGACCAAGACCAAGATCAAGTATCTTAACCTGATGGATCAGGATCGATGGACCGTGCAGCAGTTATTAATTAGTCACGAGCTCCGCTGAATCTGAATCATTCATCATCGAAATCTGAATAATTACCATCCACATTAAAAGTTCACAGCTTAAACCACAAGAAAAAACGGCAAACGCCGACCGAACAAGACAAAGAGAATTATTAGAAGATGAAGTCAACCGTATTATTGTGGCAGGCAGAGACGTTGCTGATAAATGTACTATGTAATTTACACTTCAGGTCTGTGTCATTGTTTTACATGTTCTGGTCCGACGTGGCGTGTGATGGAAATAAATGTGCGACTAAATAATTTATATGGGAGCTAAGTATTTATGGAGTTATTTGCAAGTTACTAGAACTTGTAATTAGAGCTATTCTGGATAATATTGCTGTGAAGGTTTACTGTGAAGTTTAATTGAAATAGCTGAAAACCTCTTTAAGAATAACATAACAGAACACAAAGGTTGACAAACCGAAACAGTTTTTAGGGTACCGTACCTAAAGGGTAAAACGGGACCCTATTATTAAGGCTCCGCTGTCCGTCTATCACCAAGCTGTATTTCATGAACCGTGATAGTTAGACAGTTGAAATTTTCACAGATTGAGATGTATTTCTGTTGCCGCTATAACAACAAATACAAAAAAAAAACAGAATAAAATAAATATTTAAGGGTGCTCCCATACAACAAACGTGATTTTTTGCCGTTTTTATAAATAATGGTAGGGAACCCTTCGTGCGTGAGTCCGACTTGCACTTGGTCGTCCCACTTACTGGCGAACGATCAAAAGAAAGACTGAAGCTGTGTCGAGAGAGTGCTTCCTTACCCAGACCATTCGTTCCACCTCCGGAAGATCGCCTGGACATGTTGCCTTGGGTAACCTGGAAGTCTTTAAACAGACTCCGGACCCAGGTTGTGGACCCAGGTCCGAAGCAAGGAAAATCGGCACCCTAATTGCGTAATGCACGATAGGTTAGAATCGGAAATCGAAACGAATTTCAATTCCATTGCTCTTCGAAAAAAAAATTTGCTCTATAACGTAACTTACGAACTTATGAAGCAATGGATTAGACATTTGTTTTGAACCGATTTTATTTCTGATTGATCGTGTATTACGCAATTAGGGTGCTGTTCAGGTGGAGATTCATCCTGTCAGAGTTGCGGGAAAGTCCGAAAGGGATACCGGGACCTTGGAAACAGGCAACTGAAGGAACACGGGTGGGTTTTAGTCAGTAAAAGTCTGACACGCCCTTCCGCTAAACCCAGAGCGGGAGAAGTCATTGGGTGATTTCCAAACCTCAAAAAAAAAAAAAGGTGCAGATTCATAAACGACTCCGACTTGGAGTGTAAATGTGGTGCTGTTCCACAAACGATGGGACACTTAATGTCGTGTCCTGCGTGTCCTGTCAGCTGCTCGTTACAGGAACTGATGGACGCTAGCGATGGCGCCAAACACGTGGCCGAATTCTGGGTCGAGTCTATTTAGATGGCCATCGACACACTAAAAAGAAGAAGAACATAATATACTATGGGATAAATAAAAAAATCTGTTTGCTACATTTTGTCGAGTTATGCGAACATAATATATGGACCAGTAGAATTTCATTCGCGATTTCTGGGTTGGGCCTGTAGAAAAAGTTGTTCATAATGATAAGTACAATGATCCTTAAAGACATTTTTAGTTATTTCATTTAAACGTTGTAAAATGATGGACCAACGACCTTAAGAAAGTAGCTGGGACAGACTGGATGCGGAAGGCGGAGGACAGGGTTTTTGGCGCAGCTTGGGAGTGGCCTATGTCCAGCAGTAGACTGCGATAGGCTGAGTTGATTGTAAAATGTAGTAAAATTATAAAAGGTGACTGCTTAACATCATCATTGTCCTGCTCTTTTCCCAATTTATTTGTGGTCGGCGCAACATGGCCCTTTTCTTCCATACTTCTCTATTAGTCGTCATCTCGGTAGTCACCCCCTTTCTAGCCGTATCATCCTTCACACAGTCCATCCATCGTTAGTTTTTTTTTCTTCTCCTATATACTCTTATCCACATTCATATTTAAAAACTAAGTTAAAGAAACGAACTTTGAAAATTGATGACAGCGAAGTTGCAACACGAAATAATGATGACAAATGAAGAGTAAACGAGCATGTTAACCACCAAATTAATATCTCAAAACAGATTCATCACAATTTAAGTACAGATTCTGATAACATCAATTACATACATCTGAAACAATTTTAATGTAAATCTTTTGTTAAATGAATAATCCATTTTGTCTCAGACTGTTTTAAAAACCAAATTATTGAAGTTACAACATTCAGGTCAACAAGAACTTCCATTAAATTAAATATTTACGTAAAACGGTTCAGAATTTCTCATAAATATTGAGAACTATAAAACCTTTTGAGCCTGAGGCTCTCTGTTGTAAATCTTGTAAAGAAAGTTTTGTTTGTTCGTGAAAATAATAAATAAGTATACCTAAATAAAGTTATTGTAAATATTCATAATAATTACGAATTTCATAATATGGTTGATAAAGGAATCATAACGAGTATTATTTATCACATTACAGTATTATCTTTGTAACAAAAGTGATGAATGTTACTGAATACCATGCTCCTACTCTGCCACATAAGTAGTCCATAAATATTAGTAGTATCCACCAGGATTTAATGAAGCATCTGTAGTGCGTAAGGATGGAACCCACGCACTGGTATATGCTAATTTTAATCAAAAATGTTGTTAATAATAATTATGTACAAGGGAAAATTATCAAAGGGCTTAATAAATTCGTCTTCATCGCTGTCAACAAGAAAAGTGCGCAAAAGGCTGGCAGCATTGCCACGTTGTATGGCAATGCTGATTCTTTGGCCAAAAAATAGGCCAGCCCTCTGGACACGTGAAGAGTCGACCAAGCGTTTGGCGATGTCTTGAAAAACCAAGTGGGCACTCGGACCCCTTTGATAATTTTCCCTTGTACATAATTATTATTATAGATATTATAAGTCTTTAAGTTAAATAAATATTTTTGATGAAAATGTTGTTCCAAATTATTATTAGGTGAGATATAGTACCTATAATAGTGTGTGTTTCTGTTTTTCAAACTGTGAGTCGCGGTTGTGATTCCATACACGGGGGGTCGCGCGCAAAAGAAAAAAGGTACCTATGTGTTTCTAAGTTCACTACACACTAAAAATAAAATTTCACTAAGGCTGGTACTAAGGCCTAGGGGGTCGCTAGAATTTTTTAACTTCTAAAGGGGTCGGATATTCAAAAAGATTGAAAAACAATGCTTTTTATAGTACACACGGCTACACATCAAGCTATACATTGCCAGTATAAGCTGACCTCGCATTGTACGGAAATCCTATACAATGCGAGATCAGCATAAACTGGAAATGTATAGTTTGATGTGTAGCCGTGTGTACAATTAAATTAGCAATAAAAATAAAAATAGTGTCAACGACCGCTGGTATTATTTTTACTTGAAGTACTTATGAGGAAATCTTTTTTGTTTTTTCGTGTTTAGATATATTTATTCTGTGCCCGGACACAGAAATAGACATTAACACTGGGAACACACACAAAACCACAACTTAACACTCACTTAAAATCTCAGCATGATTTCACTCCATTTCGCAATGACTTTAAATAATCTACCCACAATCCTCCACCGCACCGTAGGCGTTGTAGCTCGAAATTATTACAACAGTAACCACAGCATTACATAGTGATGTTTAATTCGGTTCTAAAACGGGTTTTAGTTCATTTGCTTCGTGTACCAAACACATTACTTTAGTTTCAACCGACGGATCGAGCGTGCAATAATTACGCGGTTTAAGCGGTGGATTTAACTTCATTGCGGTTGAGTGGGTAGACGAGCGATTGAGTTTCAACACCTTGTTTAGGGTTGAGATGAATCCTAATCCTAATCCATACAAATATTATGAATTCGAAAGTAACTCTGTCTGTCTGTCTGTATGTTATCTTTTCACGCCTAAACCACTGAACGGATTTCGATCAAATTTGGCAAGGAGATAGATGGCATCCTGCGGATTTCATTGACGTACCGGGCGAAGCCGCGAAATCTAGTGTATTGAAAATGCGAAAGTGAGTTTGTTTGTTACGCTTTCACGCTAAAACGGTTGAACGGATTTGGATGAAATTTAGCACAGGGGAGACCATGATCTGGAATTGGACATAGGATACTTTTTATCCCGATATTTCCACGGAATCGAGACTTACGCGGGTGAAACCGCGGGGCGTTGCTCGCAATTCAATATTTTATGTTGGAGTATGGTCTAGGATCCACTTGAATTTGATGTGATTCAAATTGGTTTTTAACATAGATCTACGTTTTTATTATCTGGGGTCTGCTAGAAAGGCGTAAAACCAGTGCTAATAAACAAAGGAATTGAATATGACGGCGCTAATCTTTCCCTCTCAATCGCAAATTATACTGTGTGAGTGAAAGGGCCAACAAACATCTGTATCAAAACAAGCCATATCATCCACAAACCATAACTTTCAAGTTTCACCAACAAAAATCCAAACAATTTAAATTCACATTAACAAAACGTCACTTAGTCGCCCGTCTGCACCGTCACAAACTTGCACGGTAGAACGTACACTGCCCGGTGCGACGCTCGAAGACAAATGACGTCGACAGCGGAGCGACCATTAATCACAATTAGCGATGACCACGCCATGTCGCAGTCGCTCGTATGCAACTTTATGTCGCATTATTTTATGAAGTGTTAATTCTGGAGTAAATAAATGTGCGTCTTGTGTAGTTTGTCTGGTTTTAGAGGGGTCGTTGAGACTACTGTAATGTTCGAGTTTGGATGAAGAACTTTGGAATCGTGTGGAAATCCTACGTACGTGTTAGATTTCCATACGATTTGAAATTGTCCATCGTCTGCTCAGCACCTTAGAGGCAAAGAATCAGCATGTGTAAAGTCTGTTTTTTAATCTCTTATACTTATTTGACATTTAAAGTGTTTTTTCAATTTGGAGTTTGACATTTGCACCTGTCAAATTAGTCTACGAAATTAAAAAATAGACTTAACGTTGTGTTTGACTGTGGCTATTGAAGTAGTAGGTCCGAAACAACCCTTTGCACTATGCACTTTGTGCTTCTCCGGGTTCCAGGCTACCTATCTGTCAAATTTTATAACGATTGGTTCTTAAGACGTGAAGGGCCTAAACATATATCCGCGTTGCGGCGCCGCAACGCAAAAATTAGCGGCGGCACCCTAAGATTTTCTTAGGAAATGGCCACGCGGTTATGTGTTTAGGCCCGAAAAGATAACAGACGGTTGAGTGTTCGGCGACACGACGCCGCCACCGCACCGCCACCGCGCCGCCACCGCGACGCCACAGCGCCGCTACCGCGCCGCCACCGCGCCGCAGCCGAGTTCCATTAGAATTTGTAATAGGTGTTAGTATGGATTCTCAATTTCACCTTCCAATAGCCATTGATAATCCTTAATGACTAATCCCAGCCCATCTATTTTATGTGAAAACTTAGGTGAAGTAAACTTGAAGTGAACTGTCAATAGTGTCAATCACTAGCATCAGGTAGAATGACAGACCACTTCAAGCTCACTTTACCTTTGGTTTCATAATTCAAAGCTCCCAAAATAAAACCGAATGGGGGTTTTACTACTATTACGACCAAAATGAAATCCAAATATGAAATTTATCGCTAACGGTTGCATAATGTAAACATTTACGGGGATTATAATGGATTTTGCTTTCACCATAATTATTTGATTAAAATTTCTGTGATTTTCATTATGGTTAGTTTTAATGGAGTAACATAATTTATTTATGAAAACTACCTCATTATATTAACTGTAGTAATACAGTATTGTACATAATGGGGTTGGGTTCATCTGCAATCTCGCTTACTTTCATACATTGCACGCGTTACCACCGTAGAAACAAATTTATCGACGGAAGAATAGACAAAATGACAGATAACCAATCACAATATGTCGTTTTGTCTATTCTTCCGACGATAAATCCTGTTTCTATACGTTTCAATAATTTGAAATAAAATATTTTGAATTAGTTTTTTTTCATTTGAATTAGGTATTAACAAATTAATATCTTCGCTAGTGTGCTAATTATTAATTTGCTTGAACTAAATAAAATATGTAATAATCTTAAAATTCGTACTCAATTATGTATATCAATGCTAATCAGATTAAACTATCGTGTCAAAGGCGATTAAAGAACGATAAGATATTTAGGCATACATATTTATCGATTATACTAGTTTATCATGAAGATCAAACAAAATTGAATCTTATTCCAATACAATAAGATGATAATTTTAAATAAAGAGATTATAGAATTAAACACAATGTTGATAACAAATGATTTCTGAATGATTTTTTTTCAGTTCACACGTAGATTTAAAAGAAATTAATTAAAAATGATTTTGAAACTGCTTTTATTTAGTATTTTAGTAGTAATAGTTACTGCAGAAAAAGTAAGATATGATAATTTTGCGTTATACAATGTGCATCCGAAGAATGAAGAAGATTTAAAGTTTCTTAATGAGTTGATGGAGAAGAATGAAAAGCTGGACTTCTGGAAACTTCCTAGTCATGTAGGGGAAAGTGTAAGTGTGGTGTCACCACCAGAATTGAGAGAAGAATTTGAACATTCTTTGAAGAAACGCAGCATATATTCAGAGCTTATGTTGAAGAATATTCAAGAGTGAGTGTTACCCAACTTTGAATTCTAATCTTATTTATGTCATCTTTTTCCTATGTTATGTTTTCTTAACTTATAGCTTTTATTGTACTTAAGAAAACTTGTTTTGATTATGAACTTTAATTTTAGCACAGAGATCACTATTTTGTATGTTGTTATTCAGATTTGCTTTTAGATTCTCAGGTTTGTTCATTCACTTTATTATGTCAAAAGTTTATGTGACAGTTTTACAAATTGAATGAAAAATTTCTGAATTTCTAAAATCTCTTAGCAATTTTTCAAATAGTAAACAATGTTTGCGAATTCGCAATTACTATTAAAAGGTTTACTCTTGTATGATTCTTCCACCTCTTCTTAGATAAGTTTTATGTTATAGTTGACAAATGCAATCTTGCCGAATCTAGCACTGACATCTTTAAATTGGTGATAATTATCCTAATTAAAATAATAATTATAAATGCGAAAATGAGTTTGTTTGTTTGTTACGTTTTCACGCTAAAACGGTAGAACAGATTTAGATGAAATTTGGCACATAGATACACCATGACCTGGACTAGGACATAGGATACTTTTTATCCCGATATTCCCACGGGATCGAGACTTACGCGGGATCGAGACTTACGCGGGTGAAACCGCGGAGCGCAGCTAGTTATTTATAACCTCAAATTTACTTCTTACACTGTCTGCTCCGACAAGAAAGGCAGTCGAAAATCATCACTTTGTAATCCAATTTATGTTTTAGAGCATTTGACGCCCAACTTCAAAGCAGAAAAAGACGTGACACCAGCCATGAACTGATTTGGACCAACTATCAAACTATTGACAATATCTACGGATGGTTCGACTATTTGGGCAGTAACCATAGTAACATTGTCACTGTTGTCGACGTGGGAGACACTCCTGAAGGTAAACTACATTATATATGTTTTTTTTCTAGCCTCTGCTGTCCTACTCCTGGGCAAAGACCCCTCCTTTCATCTATCCAGTTCGTCACGCCATCTCCCAAATGTGGCGTACTGCGGCCCGTCTCAGGGCACCAACCAGTTCTTTGATATTTGTGCCCAATATGCAACATTGTACACTTCCTTTAGTTTCTTAAACATTTTGTTATGATTTTGGTTTATCACCAATTTATAGCCACTAGTCATTTTTAATATAAAGTCATGGAAACTGATTGAAAAGCTAAATGACTACCAACATAAATTATCCGTTTATTCAAATCACAACTGTCAGTCTTTGACAGTTGTTTGAAATGACTGTAACAGCCTGTCTATTCTGTAAAAATGTCACTGTGGAAACTTCGGTGAAGTGACCTGTCATTCCATTCTCAAAAAAAAATGAAGGTGCTGTGAGCTCACAGTGAGTTTAAAAGTGTGCTGTCAATAGTGTCAATCCCTAGGGATTCGGATCGTCTGAGTGTGGGAAATCCTCAAATAACTTCTCCGAGGAGGAGGGCGTTTCTGACTTTTATTGACTAAAACCCACCCGTGTTCCTTCAGTTGCCTCTAGCCAAGGGCCCCGGTATCCCTTTCGGACTTGCCCACAACAGCACCTAAGTTTTCACGGTGAGATTCATGGACATGGAGTCATATGACAGCGGCATAGAAGACTAAGAAACGTTTTTGCCCGGATATACCCGGCATACCATTTCATCGGGTGCGCCAAAGTTCACCTAAATTTTCAACCCCGATAATTGGAAATCCGAAAATGTTCTTCCTAACATTTTTCATCCTTCTCGCGGCAGCGGCCGGCGAAGTGCCAGAACCGAATCGGTCCTAGACGGCACTCTGACCTTCTGAATATGAGTGAAAATATTATGGTAATTGTGTTTAGGGATAAAAGCGTTATGATAAAAAACAGTAGGATTTTAAATATATTTACATTAATGATATTATTCATTACAATTTTCGGAAACATGAGTGTTATGAACATCGCCGGTAGCACTACAAATAGTATGAATGAAAGATCATTCGGATGTCATGATGATCAAGAGTGATCATTCGGATTACAAATCATTAGGAAGAACAATTTCGGGTAAAGAACTTTAGGTGAGCCAATATGGACCCCATTTCATCAAAACAATACATAATACAAACTGTGTAAGAAAAACCTATATTCAAAATTAAAGGCGACTAACTAAGTAATGAATGGAAACGCTGGGAAAGGACGTCCTAGAAGGATCATATCTTCTAAACGACTCATCACAATTTGACAAATGAGGTATCGTTGGAAGCGTCTTGAAATACTGAACTTTTTGGTGATGTTCTTCATAAAGGTCAGGTGTGTAGTACCTACTTGTAATCGGCGTGCGTGTATGACCAAATGTATGAACGTAAACGAAGCAAGAGCAGTGGTGGCCCAGTGGTAACGGCCACGACTTACGAGCAAGAGCAGTGGTGGCCCAGTGGTAACGGCCACGACTTACGAGTTGTAGGTCGTAGGTTCGAACCGTGACAGGCGCTTTACTTTGTGTAAATTATTTCAACGCCACTGCTCTCAAAACGGTGAAGGAAAACATCGTGAGGAAACCGGCATGTCCTAGAACCAAAAATTCGAAGACATGTGACATCTACCAAGCCGCACTGGGCCCGCGTGGTGGATTACGGCCCACTCCCTCTCACAGAGAGGAGGCCTGTGTCCCAGCAGTGGGAACATTATAGGCTGTTTATGCAAAACGAAGCAAAAGGAGTGTGTAAGGATCGTAACGGGTTCTGTAGATTCTGGGGAAAAATACGTGAGTTTGTGTTATATAAAATCGTTTTTTTTCAGGCAGAGAAATCAAAGGAATTAGAATAAGTCGTGGTTCTGGTACACGGGCATTCATCTTGCAGGCCGGAGAGGTCGGTGCTGACTGGCTCTCCCCGACCATCCTGACATACATCGCGAATCAGCTGATCTTTAGCAACGATGCTGAAATCACAGCAGCCGCACAGGACTTCGTTTGGTACATCTTCCCGCTGACAAATCCAGATGGTTTTCAGTATAGTCAGGACTCTGTAAGTAATCATCTTACTATCGTTTATTTTTGGCTTAAGAAAGTAAAATATGAAGAAAATTGGAAAATTAAGGTTGAACTTTGCCCAACTTCTACGCAACTATATTTTTTGACGTGGTTGATTGGCGACTCGACGTTGACGTGAATTACAGTGTACATGAACCTTCAATATACAAAAGAACCGTTGAAGATTAGGAAATCATTATGTTTTTCCTTGTTACTTGTAATAAACTTAACCTATCGCAGTTCCCGGCTGGGTATAGTCCTTTGTCGAATTATGCTAAAACACCTGAGGGTTAATTACGTAACACACTTACAATTGGCATTCTTTTAAATTTTGAAAATTCGCCAACATAATTGGGTTACTTACGTTGGCCGAGAAGACGGATTTTACAAACGCAAATTAAGAAGTAATGGAGCAATGGTTCAAAATCCTTCGGATGGTGAAGGTGTATTACGTAATAGGGAAAATGCATGTGATTCAAATAAGGGTCAAGTATTTTTTTAATAATCTATATTACCTCAGAATTATGCCTCCATCAATATTTTGTATAATATTTCTTTTTGAGCGAGAAATTAATTTTTAAAAAGTGCCAAGAAACAGTGGGAAATTCAAATACTTGAAAAGCGACGCTATTGGTCAGAGCGGATGTGACGTAACAGTCTATGACAACAATCAAAATGTCAATGTGTTTTGTAGGAGTGTTTGACATTGACTTGACACTTGTTTGTTTGTTGTCATAGACTGTAACGTCACCACACCAAGCGCGCCAAATGGAGGGCGTTTAAATAGCCCGGGTCGGTTGGATATTAGGTTTTTTACTATTATTTGGCGATGTAAGCTAACGAATAAAAATATTTAAAAAATACATGCATATCTATTGGGTTGCCGGTCTTCTGCTTAGAAATATGCATAAACTTAGGAGTCTTGTTTCTTTGCTGCTTATTTTAAACTAATGTTAAAATTCTGTTCTTGTAATTCCTTCAGGTCAGACTTTGGGTGAAGAACAGGAGGCCAACCTCGACTACCACTATCGGTGTTGATCTGTCTAAGAACTGGAATGGACATTGGGGAGGTAAGGTTTCCCATTAGAAGTGATAAACTTGTCAATGCGTTTAGTAGACTAGTGTGATGGAATACTTTAAGAAAATAGAATTACTCTGCTTAAGGGAAAAGGGTCAGCGTGGCCCGCAAAAATCAAATTTTCTTTGGTTTTTTGGCAATTTGCATGTCAGGTTTGTATGTTGAATAAAATATTATGATTCACGATCAAGTATCTATTATTTTACAATAATAATCAATAATAAGTCTGTAACCTCAAATTACCCGTATTAATTATGAAATAGTATAATCAATAAACTATTTCATTAAATCATGACATTTTTCATGATTTCATGAAATTGTTGTTTATTTGATACCCTCTACGAGTTTTATGAGATGATTTTAATAATTATAATTCTGTATATATATTGTTATGGTTGCGAATCATATTTTGATCAAGATACAACCTTACATTGACCTTCAAATTGCAAAAAAACTTAAGAAAATTTGTATTTGGCTTGCTACCTAGCGCATCCCTCTTAACAAGCTTTTGGAGATTTGGATCATTGTATGCCATTTTAGTGCTGTATAATATTTCTCTCCATAATTCAAAACTAATGTAGATAATTTTTTACTAACTTAAGTTTAATTATCCTTTCATTTTGCTTTTGCTGCATGAACTAAGATTATATGTCTAGTCAACCTCGTAATTTCTTTACCATTCTAAGGTAGAATGTCAGACAAATCATCAAACGACAAGTTCTAGTTGTCTATGTGACAGTTACATAGTTTCAACCTTAGTGAAAACAACTGGCATTTTTTGTCAAAAGTGGTAAAGAATACCGAGATTGATTACCTATACCATCCTGGGGGCTCAAAACGGTCACTTTAGCAAAGTCATAATAATATGAAAATATTATGAATCATCATAGAATGTCACAAACTGACAATTCATAACATGATCTGCGTGTAATTCATATAACGAAATAATTCATCTGTTTGTCAGTTTTCGACGAAGATTCGTAAAATGGTCCACAAATTATGAATTTTTTAATGTGAATTTAGAGGAATTGCTAATGACAGCTGGGATTCAGGAAATGAACTGTTTTTAATGGAATTGCTAATGTGGTCGGTTTAGGCCCCCTGTTCTATTGCATCATCTTCGTAAAATTATGTTATAAAATACAATAGACGTAGACGCCATCCTGAGGATGCCTCGTTGAGAGGTGAAACACGTGTCGATTTCTTAGAGTTTTTATGACTCTTGAAGAATCGTCAAGCGGAATAGGTTACTAAATATATCTACGTGTATTGTATTTTATAAAAGGCTTCCGGAAAGTCACGCCTGAATCAATTAACTATCTAAAATTATGTTGTTTTTTTTTGTGTTTTCAGTAAGCGGCGGCAGCCATAATCCCTCTGCCAACAACTTCATAGGTCTTGGTCCATTCTCGGAACCGGAAACCAGGTTATTATCCAACTGCATTGAAGAAATTACCACCAACCATACACTAGCTGGATTCCTGTCGTTCCGGTCTTTCGGACAGCGGCTACTCATTCCCTTTGCGTTTACCACTGTTCCGTTATTCAATTATCATGAGATGGTAAGAATAATTCTTGTTTGCTTGGCGAATTCAGACGTATATCCTATTAGTTTATCCTATGTCCTTTTCCAGGTCATGGTCTACACATTTACCAAATATCAGCCGTTTTAGCGTGAAAGCGTAACAAACACACAAACTCACTTTCGCATTTTTAATATTAGGAAGTTAGGATAAGGATTATTAGACGCATATTATGTAGGATAGTGTTTAAGTCTCCTTTACATAGAAGCCATAGGATATCCTTACATATTATAACAAAGTTCTCTGCCGCGTCTGTCTGTCGTCCTGTTCGCGATAAACTCAACTGCACCGATTTTCATGCTGTTTTCACCAATGGATAGAGTGGTTCTCGAGAAAGGTTTTAGTTTAAAATAACCGACAGCCACGCGGGCGAAGCCACGGGCCTCAACTAGTAGGCTATAGTTATAATGAGTCTTTTATGCAGTGTAGACATCGATCCCCTTATGAACAATTCAACCTGACCACTGTTTCATACATAGTTTCTAAAAGGCTTGATGTCAAGTCATTTGATTGTTTTTTAGATGTCATGTTTTGTTTGTGCAGAATAAACAATTTTTCTTTCTTTCTTTCTTAATGGTCGCAAGCGCTACTGCTGAACATGAAGTCCTGGGTGCGATTTCCGGTCGGGCAAAGTGTTATTGGGTTTTTCCATCTGGGATTTCTCAGTAGCAGTCCGGAGTCAGGGTTTGTGCCCTGGTTGATGGCAATAGGCGCCCCCTGTAACATGAGACATAAACATAACTGGTGAAATGTGTGTGTAGGTACTATAGGTACACGTACACTCTGCCTAGCTCTTTGGGGAATACAAGCGTGATTATAACGGCGGGTGACCACTGAAAATCAGCGCTGTGCTGTGGGTCCCCATAGCGCAGCATCATGCTGAGTGGAAGCCTTCTTGTCACAGTCATGACGTGCAGCTGCCGATTATTTATCTGTATACTCCTGATCTCATATGTTTTTTTTTTATATTTTATTTTTAATTGTATTTAGATCTATTTTGGTTAAAATTGCTGATCTTTTAGTATGCACGTGTTTCTGTGACAAATAAACCTATTTTTCTTTCTTTCTTTCTTTCTATAAACATTGAATTGATTTTCAGGTTACCATCGGGAGAAGAGCCATGGGATCTCTCTCTGTCCGTTACGAAACGTACTACAGAGTTGGTACCTCCAGAACTGTGCATGGTAAGAAAGCAAAGAATGCATCAGATTTCAACATTTTTGTTTTTAGTGAAAATATGCGCGACAAACATAAACTATGAATAAAACAAACTGCGCAACAGAGTTAAAAAATCTCTTAATTTGACTAAATAGATTTGCCCAGCAGTGGGAAAAATTATAGGCTATTAAAAAAAAAAGTTTATTTCGGAACGATACAAGTACAACACAAAAAAAAAGAATTTAAAAAATCCTTCAAAGATCTCGCTGAGGACTTTCTTAATACAAATGATATACATATTTAACAGACATTGAAAGCAATTTAATAATTCCTAAGAATTTCACTCAAGCATTATTTTCTTCGTTTGTTCTGCTACCTTGGAAACTACGCAAATTAAACAAACACTTTCAAGGATATTTACAAGTAACTGTTCATTTTAACGAGCGACTTATTTTGAAAAATAAAAAACAAAACGGTTTTTTTCAATGGGGAATTTTATTACTTTTTAGTAATGTTATTGCAGTGTCCCTTTCGGATCGGATATTGTTTTTACATGTTGTAAAAAAAATCGTTAAAATAATCGTTTAATCATGTTTCAAAGAAAGTGTACATGTGCACAATAATGAATGATTACATTGTGTCAGAATATCTTTTCCCTGCTAAAGAAAAATAAATTAGGTACAACGAGGTTTGAATTTTATTTCGACTGACATTAACTTTTATTTGCAGATGGTGCAACAGGCTCCGTAGTGGACTGGGCGAAAACCCGCTACAACCCACCAGTTGCGGCCACATATCTACTCAGGGATAACGGTGCTTGGGGCTATACATTACCTGTAAACCAAATAACCCCCACGGCTGCAGAAACCTTCGATTCTCTTCTAGCAATTGTTAGGGAAGCGAAGTTCATTAACGTTTTGTAAATTATTTAATTTTAAATTACATTTATTTTGAAAATGTTTGACTTTTATTTGACGTGGTGTCAGTTTGGAGAGGTAAGTGTAGGGGTATGATGAATAGGGTGTAAAGTTCACTCATCCACCATAGAAAAGGGAGGATCCTCCGACCAGACGGGTGTAAGTTGTGTCTGGCGGGCAACTGCCCAATTATTGATGTTTGGTTTTTGTTTATATGTCCACAGCATGGTAAACTCTAATTGCGCGATGCAGGATTTTTGTGACGTCAGGATTTTTGTGTGACGTCAGGTCTTTGATGCGTAGTTCGCATGTGGCGATGTAGATACCGCCACATAAGTAAGGACTATGGGGATTGCATCATATTTCGAGGCACATTATGAGAGATGACGACTTTTTTTCTAAAAACCTTCACTCGGTTACCTACCACCTCAATCAGCCTTTTCCCAACTTTGTTGTGGTCGGCTTCCAGTCTAACCGGATGCAGCTGAATACCAGAACATTACATGGAGCGACTGCCTATCTAATCTCGACAACCCAGATACTGGGTAATAAAACTGGTCGTCAGACTTTTGGGCTTCTGACTACCCGTAAACTGTCAAAGATCTATGAATGACAACCGGGACCGAACCCGTAAACTGTACCAAATCTACGAATGACATTCGGGACCAACGCAACGGCTTAAAAAGAGGCACGGAGGGGTTTCGATATGTAATCATGTTCGCCCGTTCACGAACCGATCGCTGCAAGCGTAGCGTTAACCTCCAATCAACCCGTGTGGCTGATATCATTCAGCCACGAGTCCCTTTTGGGATAGGGTTTCACCCAAGTACATAAACAAAAGTGCCAATTCCCGTGCTTAAACAGAAATAACGTTCTTAAAGCAACTAGCCCATCCATCTAAAAATTCAAAGAAAACAAAAAATAACGCGTCTGCGGGGGAGCCTTTACTCCCCCGCAGGCAGGCATGACACGACACTAGTAGAACAATTTCTATGAAAACTTAATCGAAATTGTCCACCAGAATCACGTCGCACCTGTCTGCAGGAGCCTTAAAGGCTACGTGTCGTTGCTGATATTACTTATAGGTAGTTTATGCAGCTTTTAAGTGCACGCTATTTTAATCAAATGAAAAGATAATGTAGGTAGTTGGAATAATGCGCAATCGATCCTACGAGTACCCAAACTAATATTTGCCATTTCCAAATACAACACGACAAAACAGTTTATTATCAAAATATAAATATTTCTCAAATCTATGATATGGTTATGATAACTAATGATATAAATGACCGCAATAAAACGCAGCCCAGTCAATCCTGCCATAAAGATAGGAAAACGATAATAGTTTTTTTTATGGTTAATACTTCTATTGATTATAGTTTTTATTATTATTTAGCGTTATAGATTATAGTTTTTATTATTATTTTTATTTAGCGGCCGCGTGTCAAGCCAAGTTCAAGAAAAGAACTGGCGACGCAGCAGCCGTGTGTATGTATATTACACGAACCATTTGGAGCTACTTTTCACCCCTCAATAACTCAAAATCTATTTAACATACACACATGATATTTGGTTTATTTATTAATACCCCCTAGATTAGCTAGAACCCCAAATTGTATAAATACAGCTCAAACGGTTGTTGAGATATCAACGTCCAAACGTAAAAATCTTCATTTTTATCACTGACTGACATACCTACCTATAGATAAAAAACCTAACCCACTTCCAGATGACCTAGAAAGTTGAAATTTGGTGTCCAGCTTGGTAATTGTGTGTATACAAAGGAAAAAATCAGAAAACAGTATTTTTTTATGATTTAAAAAAAAAAAACAAGTAATCGATTTTTAACACCTAGCGCCTTTCGAAATTATAATAGCAAAAATATTTTCTTTTGTAGGAGAATTGGTTCCATTTATGAAAGGTCGCTTTTATCGTTTTGTATATAGGTACCAGATTATTTTATATAACTTAGACAACCAATAATTAATAATAATTGTTAATCATTGGCTGTTTAAGTTTTCCGCGAGGCGGGCAACAGGAGTGCGGCGGGGTCACGGGGATTTAAGGGTTTAGAAATATAGTCATAGTCCGTATCTTAAGGTGACATTTAGGCTTCCTGTACATGATGTCGGAGCCGCACCAGAGCCGGACCACAAAACGAAAAAAATCGCAGCGCGGCGCCGCCCGCACCGGTGAGGTTCCGGTGCATATTGCCCTTGCGCCATGTGGGCGATATTCATTCATATATATATGTTACCGGTAACTGTATAATTCAGGTATTCTATGCAATACCTAGGCAATGTATGGAATACATTTTCCGCAGTAGAAGAAAGCCCATAAATAAAAAAATAATATAAAAATTCGTACTTATTACGTACGTTATTTATGTTTTTGAGTGTGTCAAAGCGGATCGTGAGGTCAAAATGTAAATGCAAAATAATGGCTGCGAAAATTAATTAATTATAGCATACGTTAGGAAGGAACAGACAGGGTCCATGTGAACTTTGTAACTATCATTTTAAGAGTTTGTACACACATGAGATACCATGGAATGAAGATTTGAATTCAATTGAATTAAACTTGTTCCTGACGGAGTTTCCCCGACGGCACACGTTTATTTATAGAACTTCGACAACCAATATTAACACAAACTACAACGCCGGGCTCAGTGATCTGACATCATTGCGGATAAGTGTAACTAATTAAGTTACAAAAGAAATACATTCTAACACAATCCTGCTACTTATATTTGAAAATAGATTTGACGGATCACTTTTAGTTGACGAATAATAATAATTTATTTAAAAATAGTAATGATATCCAATCAAAAACATAAATGTGAAATGGGAGTTAAATTAAAAGTGTGGTTATCGACTTCGCCGACAAAAGAATTGAGATCTAAATGGGTGCCAAGTTCTATAGATAATCCTGAAATTTATAAAGAACATACCTACAACATTCTAAAATAAATTTAAAACAAAATTTCATGTTTTTTCTGTTATAACAATGTTTGCTATTTAAAAATGTAACTTCATTGAATAGTCGAATTATTTACACAAAGCACTTAGGATGAGGGTTAGGGTTCGAACCCACGACTGACCTACAACTCGTAAGTCGCGGTCGTTACTAGTAGGGCACCACTGCTCTGTGAGCCTGGTAGCCAGGTGCTTTGCATTTAATTTGAAACGTAGAAAACTTATAAGTAAGTAATCAACTTGTAAAACAATTAAACATAGATTACATCTGTACCTAATCATCATGGGCCTGGTATTTTACATAATATTATACACTAGCTATGCCTATGGCTTCGCCTATATGAGCCTTTTTTTTTTGAGGTTGGGAAATCCACAAATTATTTGGAGGGCGTGTCAGAATTTTACTGACTAAAACCCACCCGTGTTCCTTCAGTTGCCTGTTGCCAAGGGCCCCGGTATCCCTTTCGGAATATCCCGCAACCCTGCCAGGGCCTATATGAGCCTTCGGTAGCATATAGCAAAATATTTTTAACCGTGATGTTAAGTTTATTCTCCTTCAATTCCATATTAGGGGCTTTTATAATGTAACTGAAATGGCTCATAATCTGTATGTCCTAACACTTCTAACTGCGCAAACCCTTGAAGAACTAATGCTACAACTGGACCATGATCAGATACTTGTTATTTCAACTTAAAACCCTCACAAACATAATACAATTAATACTCAAACAAATTAAACATTAGTACACACACGTTCGATCGATTTATCTAATAATTCGAAGCACTCATAAAAAAATAGTGCCGTTATTATGACACGGCAGTAAACAGGTACTTTTATTGTCCATAGTCCATATCTCATTTATTTGGGAATGGTAGTGTGTACTGGAGGACACCCAAAAATGTCGTTAAAAATATTTTCTATTTTATCAATTTTAATTATTTGTGTGTCAAGTGAACCATTTAGGTTCGACAACTATACGTTGTACAAAGTGCTGCCAAAAAGTTTAGAGGAAATTAAAATACTCCAAAATTTGCATAATTCTGGGTCGGAGTATGATTTCTGGGACGACCCTGTGCCTACTGCTGACTATATTAATATTTTGTCCAAGCCTGAACTAAAGAATGATCTGGAAGGTTTTATGGGAACGTATGGAATTGATTTTGCTGTTACCGTCCCGAATATTCAAGAGTGAGTTTTTTTTTTTGAGCTTAGTGTAGAATCGTTGGTGTCATAGAGACGGCTTCAAACTTAGTTCCAAAGGATTGAATGGCAGTCCAATATTGACTTAATTTCAAAAAGTCAACAGTATATTTTTCACAAGATAATTTAACCAGAACCGGAATTTTATACGCAAGATAATTTAACCGGAACTGCAATTTAATAATAGAGTATTGGTTCTTTGTCAGACGGATTAATTTTGTAATTTTAATGATACCGTAGTAGTAAAGTAGTACGAAGACCTAATTTCAAAAGCGAAGGTCAGACAGGTAATCTTTATAACTTACGAAACACTTGTTGGACTCAATAAAATTGTACCGACACAAATAATTTTTTACAGGTTAATAGACAATGAAAAGAAGACGAAATATACTAGAAACAATGTCAAAAGCATGGGATGGGAAAATTATTATACCTTAGAAGATATATACGCCTGGCTTGATGACCTAGCTGCAACATTCGATGAAGTATCCATCATAGAAGGAGGAACATCGTATGAAGGTCATGTCATCAAGGGTATTAAGATATCTCACGGCACTGGCAGAAGAGCAGTCTTCATTGAAAGTGGTATACATGCAAGAGAATGGATTGCACCAGCAACAACTAATTACATTATCCATGAGTTACTGTACAGTGATGATGCAGAAACGAAGGCTGTTACTTACGATTTTGATTGGTACATCTTCCCTGTGACTAACCCTGATGGTTACATTTGGAGTCATGTTGGCGTAAGGACTTTTATTATTTTTAATGACGGTAAAGTGTAATTTTTTTTTGATTGGAGTATCCCTCGTCACGACACAACACGACACACTAATGTGTCGTTAGCGTGAAACTTAGCAGAACTCCTACATCTTTGAAGCACAAAATCAAAACCAAACTATTTAGAAGACACCAAATGAGGACTAAATACTAAGGCGGCTTTATTTTTAAAATGACGAACATAACAATTTTACTCCCTTTTTTTAACACTTTGGTTGGTGGCAGAAATACTTCATGATAAAAGAGATCAACGATATGAGGATCTCCTTCTCCTCTCAATAGCTTTAAAAATAACAATAGAAGAGCTTCATCATCATATTTTTGAACATCATCTACAACCTCTCTTTTTTGTGCCAATCTCTATCCTCCTGTGCCAGTCTCATCCAAGTTCTACACGCGTTGACAATAATGAAGAATATATTATAATTTTTACCCGACTATTTTATTTGTATATTTTTAATTTTAGTTCAGACTATGGCGTAAGAACAGACGTCCATTCGGCAATGAGTTTGGTGTAGATCTAAACAGGAACTGGAATGACAATTGGCTGAGTAAGTATCTAATAAGTTGACTTTTTTTCAGCTCGTGGCGGCGCTATTTGTAATATTTTCAACTAATACGTCGAGTGCAGTACATATTTTAGTTCCAAGTTTCGCCGCCCGCAAATTATATTCTTGATTTCTTGGTACTGCCGTAATTGTGACGATTTTCATTTCACTAATTACCGTCATGTTTTAGCTTGAAGTAAATTATTCTCTGAACAATATATCTAGTAGCTGCTGTGGTTAATACCTACGATTTAAATGGTCACAAGGCTTCAAAAAATACGATACCAGTAATTTATTATGATTGGTTTCTTACTTTGGTCACTTATTGACAATAATTTTTTTTAATTTTTTTTTAATACATCAATTTGTTTTTCTTCAGTGACAATTAAATAATGTTCCTGAAATTATTAACTTGAATTCAGTTAGTTCAATTTCATGGTCATTAATGTATTTGAATTACGATTTACGACATTAAACAGCTATCAACACTTTCGTGTGAATAACTTTTCAAAAATAGCAATAGGAGAGGCCTATGTCCATAGGCAGTTTAGGCTGACTGAGAAATTGTTTCCAGCGTACTTGTACTATACGCGGTAACGAAACCATAGCGACTGCTAATTCGACGCCAACGCCATCTAGAGAGTACGGGGCTAAACTTTTGTGCATTGTTTTGCAAGGTGCAAATAGTATATTTTATTTTAGTGTACCTAGTTGCTATAAAATAAGATTGAAAAACATAATTATTAGTGTAAAAAAATAGTGTTGATCTATTTAAAAAAGTAGGAGGACATAGATGTGCTTGTTGAAATTCACTTTTAATACTTTTTAAAACTATTCGATATTGAAATACTACATATTTTATTAGAATTTATAAATTCGATATTACGGGACATAATAATAGGTACTTATTACAATTATATTATATTAAGGTGAATAAAATCTCTAGGGAGCAATATTTTTTCAATAACAAAAAAAGATTTCCTCAAACTATCCAGTCTCAACTAATTTGACACTATTTTATATAATACTAGCCTCCGCCCGCGGCTTCGCCCGCGTGGTATGAAAAAAAGTATCTTATGTCCTTCCCCGGGATGCCATCTATCTCCTTGCCAAATTTTATCGAAATCCGTTGAATGGTTTAGGCGTGAAAAGGTAACATAAAGACAGACAGAAAGACAGACAGACAGAGTTACTTTCGAATTTATAATGTTAGTATGGATTTTGATGTAGCTCTCATGGAAGTCAACAGCTCTCGGCAGGTTACATAATTCCTCAAAACTTATACCAACGCTGCAATGCGGCAGTCCTAATAGTATAAAAATGATATTTCCAAACGACAATTTCTGGAATAATTATTACCACTGTCTTAAATTGCTATATATTTCTCATCTACAGAGGAGAGTATCAGCTTGGACCCGTCTTCCAACGTCTACGCAGGACCTGGGCCCTTCTCGGAGATTGAAACCAGGACCTTATCTGCCTACATCAGGGACATGGCTGATAGGATTGACCTATATCTTTCTTTCCACTCTTCTGGACAAATACTTCTTCTGCCTTTCGGAAACACTACGGAACCTTTGGCCAATTATTATGATGCTGTAAGTAGTTCTTAACATCACCTATGGGGTTTTAAGGCGAATTTCACCAGTGACACCGACCGTGATCAGCATTTCAGTTTAAACCGCGATCAAGAGTTGTCAGTGTCATCATTGTTATGCAATTGACACTCACTGACAACTCTTGTAGTTTAAATTGTTTAGGTTTAGATGTACTAAACATCAAACTGATAGCTAATTTAGTTTTTTTATTTTTTATTTGTATGTACTACTTGTAACAATGTTAGGACTATTGTAATATCGTATACTTTTACAATCTTTGTAAATATGTGAGCACCATGTATCTGGTAATTAATTTATTCATTATTGCTCCATTTATAATTCTTTTTACCTTTTGTGGTACAGTAATCTTATTATAGGTGCATCGTCTTCACATATAGTTATATAATTAATGTATACAAAATATTGTAAAACATTTTTAAAAGAGTAACGGTGGAGTTTCTTTCCCATTCTTCTCCATACGAAAACTACCTTTTGGAAGGGGCAACTAGAATCAATTCTATTTCTTTGTTTGACGTTCAAAATTGCCATATTATGTGCCTATTTGAAATAAATTATTTGACTTTGACTTTGACTTTACTGATCGTACTAAATTATGATGGGTTTAGTTTTTAATTGTATATGTTTTATGACGTGGATTCTTTGGCTATATCCTAGAGGATATATGTATAATAATGAATATAAGTAATATACATAATATCTATTATTATAATTTATATATATATAGTAAAATAAATGAGGGAGGTGAGGAGGAACTCGTGGCTAAGTAATAACAGCCGCTCGGGTCGATCCATCAGGTTAAGCTACGCTTGCCGGGGTTGGTCCGTGGATGGGTGACCATTTTCACATATCGAGACTCCTCCGTGCCTCGGAAAGCACGTTAAGCCGTTGGTCCCGGCTGTCATTTGTGGATCTTTGACAGTCGTTCGTCTGACAACCAGTCTAACCAAGGGGTATCGTATTACCCTGTTACTGGGTTGTAGAGGTCAGATAGGCAGTCGCTCTATGTAAAATACTGGTATTCAGCTGCATCCGGTTAGACTGGAAGCCGACCCCAACATAGTTGGGAAAAGGCTAGGCAGATTGATTGATATATAGTAAAATAAATATAAGTATTATAAGTTATAATATATATGAGACGGGATCAGGAATACTAAAAAAAATCAAGTAACAAAAACTAAAACCCAACTACGACTTAAAAGGTATAAACAAGACACCACAGACAGACAAATTAAAAATCCGGAGTCACACGTATTAGGGCATAAATCGAACAGATTACGTGTGACTCCGGATTTTTAATTTGTCTGTCTGTGGTGTCTTGTTTATACCTTTTAAGTCGTAGTTGGGTTTTTGTTTTTGTTACTTGATTTTTTTTAGTATTCCTGATTATTACTTGATTTTTTTTTAAATTCTTTTGGGGTTATAATATATATATTTTTGAAATGTGCTCATTAAACCCTTTCATTTGATACCCAACATGGTACGACAAAACCATTTTTTTTTTTAAGTTCCTCACTTTATGTCCTCTAGAGGGCGCCATTTTTAATTTAATGTGCCTTCACATAGCCTATAACCAGCGGACAATCACGACGCTTCTAACGATACCTCATTTGTCAAATTGTGATAAGTGGTTTGGAAGATAGGAGGGAACAGATGAACATACATACATACATACATAAATACTGGTCAAAATCATAACCCTCCTTTTTTCTTCGCCGTAGTCGGGTAAAAAGAAGAAGTAGACGTTGGAAGATATTGTTATTGACATGTTGTTGGAAATCACGCAGTCCTAGGTAGGGTGTTTTATGTTACAGAATTATAAATTAGAGACAAATAGACAGATCTTACGCGAAACAGTAATTTTTTTTTTTTCATTTTCAGATGAAGATTGGAAGGCGTGCCCTGGGTGCTTTAGCTTTCCATCATGGTACACCGTACACCATCGGCAATATTGCCGAGGCCATTTGTAAGTAACAACAGTCAACCTAAATAGGTACCTAAATATCCAATATTATAAATCTACTAGTTTCGCCCCGCGGTTTCACCCGCATAAGTCTGGATCCCGTAAGAATATCGGGATAAAAAGTAACCTATGTCCTATTCCAGGTTATGGTCTACCTCTGGGCCAAATTTCATCCAAATCCGTTTAGCCGTTTTAGCGTGAAAGCGTAACAAACAAACTGACTTTCGCGTTAATATATGTTAGGATTGTGATCTGAGACAAAGATATACCACTATGTTGACTGCTCCATTATAATCTTTTGAAAATTACCTTCAAAGAGTTTTTTGTTATAACAATATGTATGTTATTAATGTTCTCAACATTACTTTACCTTTTTCACTATTTACTCTTCGTCCTGCTCTAGTTCCAGGTTACTTGGATCATCCTAATACCTATGTTTTTCTCTCCCCTTTCAACATTCACTCATCATCATCATCCCCCTAGCCTTTTCCCAGCAATGTTGAGGTCAGCTTCTGGTCTAATTGGATGAACTTGAATTACCAGTATTCTGACTCGTATTTAACCTGGAGCGACTGCCTATCTTAAGCAGTGGTGGCCCAGTGGTATCGGCCCCAACTTATGAGTCGGTCGGTCGGTCGAGAGATCCAACCCAGCCAGACACTTTTCTTTGTGTATTTAATTTCATCAGCACTGCTCTCAGAACGGTGAAGGGAAACATCGTGCGGAAACCGGCATGTCCTAGAATCAAAAATTCGAAGACTTTTGACATCCACCAACCCGCACTGGGCCGGCGTGGTGGATTATTGCGCAATCTCACAGAGAGGAGCCGTATGTCCTAGTATGCTAAGCTACCTATCTGACCAGTTACCTACTATTGTTATTTTTTTCATCACAGATCATTTTTAATTATAATATCTCACTGTTCACCATTCCAGATTTCGCAACCGGAACTAGCATAGACTGGGTAAAAGAACGCCTGAACGTTCCTCTAGCCTATTGCTACGAGCTTCGCGACAGAGGAACCTATGGGCATCTGCTGCCCCCAGATCAGATCAAACCAACTGGTGAAGAGACCATGGATTCAGTCATAGAGATAGTGCATCAAGCCAAGAGATATGGGTACATGGTCCCGTATAGTGCTACAGTAAATTAAGTTGCATTGTATCTTGCTGTAATTGTTTTTGTAGATAATGAAAATTGATGGTGGTTGTTGGCCGCACTTCAATATATCTTACCTGGGTTAAAAAAAAAAAAAAAACTATTTAGTCCATCAGTCAGACAGTAAAAAAAAATATTAGACACGCACTTTTTGATTTATTAATAAAAAAAATATTTAGATAAAACGCATTTAAGTTTTAACTGAATCTATTGCCGTTATTTTTTGTTTACCTAAAAAAAAAAAATACTTGTCCAATATTTTTTTATAATAGGAATATCTGACAGCCAAAAAAAAAATTGTCAACATCCCTATTTGACTTTGAGCTGGTCTAGCGTAATACTGAGTTTCAATAGATTAAGTGGCCAGCGTGTACTGGTTTTTGTTACCACTGACGTGCGGTCAACCGAACTTATTGAAGTTTTGATTTTGTATAAAATTTATTTTGTAATTGTCATTTGATTTTTTTCTAGGCATTTCCTATCCTTTATTTTTATGAAGCTTTGCGCAGTGCGCAATTCTATCGTTAAAATTAAAGTTTTTTACAATTTCTTGTTTAAATAAGAGTAACATAACGTCATTTCCGTTTCCCCGAAGTTTTAGGCAAAGGTGTACTTATTTCGTCCCACACATAATTCAGTTAGTCGTCAGTTTCGTTTAGGTCCTGTGCAAGAGTGATTTTATTAAAAAGGCTCTTCTATGCTATACATCAAATGTGACCTCTTTGGCACTCTCTACACGAGGGGGGTTCATAGACGGCTCAGAGGCCCTAGACAAAGTGACATTCTATCAGCGATAACGATGATGGAGAAGGCAAAAATGTATAGGACTGACATAAGCTATCGAAAAGCTTATGTCGATCCTGTTGAAAGTCGTTGTAGAAATACGAAAAGCTTTCGAAGCTATTGTCACTTGTTTAGGCCCTCTGATCTCCGGTGTATATGCGGCGTCGTATGTTTTACAATATTTTGTGTACATCAATTATATAATTATATGTGAAGACGATGCACTTACAATAAGACTTCTTTTTCGAAAGACAGGCAAGGCTCCTCGATTAACAAGGATATTCCACATTATACTTTCAATTGTATTTTCTCGACCTCTCGACTGTTTTACACCGCTCGTGCTAACTGATAGTTCACGAAGCCAATAAATAACTCAAACGTGAACTAACCCATTAATTTTATGTTTTACTCCGATGAATATTACATACGACTATAAATAAATTTATTGCCTAGGTTTTAGGGCTCTTGGCTTCAGTGCTATAAAACACCTAGTATATATGTCTGCCTTCAATAATTATCATCATGATAATTAACAGTATCTCAGTAACTCAGTATGGATATTAATCAGTCTGGCGATAGTGAGATTTATTATAATTAGCAGATTAATGTAATTTTCTAAGATTAGAGATAATCCTTGTGATATCATGCAATTTTATGTAAACTCCCAAAATTATGGCACGTGCCAGTATTTTCCTTTAGCTTCAATTAAGTTAATCAAATCAGAGCTGAGAATCGGTCTTTTTCTAGCTTCAAAATACCACAGTCACCCAAAACGTCCGCCCTTTGCCACTTCCTAGTGATTTAGCTGGAAAGAAGTGGTGCAACTAACTTCCCTGCAGCACAGAGCTGTCTGTTCAGTTAGAAGAACTTGATTCTATACAATATTATCTGTGGTGTTCAAAGGAGACACCCTGGTGCATGCTGTTTGCCGATGACATTGTTCTTGTCGGTCAAGATGAATCTGAGATCCAGAGCAGATTGGAGAAATGGCAACAGAAGCTGGAGAATGTTGGCTTGGAAATCAGCAG
This sequence comes from Lithophane socia, assembly GCA_947522985.1. Taxonomy (NCBI): domain Eukaryota; kingdom Metazoa; phylum Arthropoda; class Insecta; order Lepidoptera; family Noctuidae; genus Lithophane; species Lithophane socia. The sequence continues at coordinate 12,541,578 of OX383270.1, read as the reverse complement.
AACCAAAACTGAGAACATATTTCTGCGATTTCGGCGGTCTCTCCAGTTCCGGAGCCATAACGCTTGATGGCGCACTTCTCCCAGTCTGCTCCGGCTTTCGGTATCTCCGTTTACTCCTGCAAAGTGACGGCGAAGTAGATCAGGTGGTTAAGCACAGAATTAACACTGGATGGATGAAATGGCGGCAGGTCACGGGAACAATCTGCGACTCCCGCATTCCCCTTAAAGTTAAGGGGTGGGTATATAAAACAATGGTTAGACCTGCTGTCTTGTATGGATCAGAATGTTGGGCAACAAAAGGGATGAATAAAAGGCAATTGCATGAGGCTGAGATGAGAATGTTAAGAGTAGGGGAAGACCAAATAAACGATGGATGGACTGTGTGAAGGATGATATGGCTAGAAGGGGGTGACTACCGAGATGACGGCTGACAGAGAAGTATAGAAGCAAGGGACATGTTGCGCCGACCCAAAATAAATTGGGATAAGGGCAGTAGAATGATGAGTATCTGTGGTGTTCACCACGTTATAGGAAGCATTCGAGTAGGTAAATTTAGCAACAATTCACTGTATACTTAACAGCAAAGGTCACACGTCGGCACTGGTCGGGCGCCAGCAAGCAAGTGACCACCTCTGCGGACGCGCGCTACTGCACTAATTTCTTATGTCACTACGCTACAGTATTCAAAGTAATTAACATTTCGAAACACAAAACATTCAAATACATTATTTGGACCTCCAAATTTACACCAAGTGCGATGTTGTAAATAATTTAGATTAATAGGAACGTTATCTAAATCGATTAGGTAAATAGTTCTGCTACCAATGCTATTGCATAGATATTTCGTTATCAGAATAACGTTTACAGCTAACATAATAAACGTTTATAGATTATTTATTACCACTTCAACTTGACCAGATAATTCATAAATTGGTCCGGACTGGACTGTTAGGTACTTATTAGTAGTTGATAAGAAAATTTATTTAAAAATTAAATATGTTCAAACTTCTTTTATTATGTTTAGTTTTAACCTTACCAAATGTGTTTAGTGAAAAATTACGTTTCGATAACTATAGTTTGTACAAAGTTTTTCCACACAATGCTGAACAAATAAAATTGCTTCAAGATTTACATGATCGTGATGTTAGATATGACTTCTGGACGGATCCTATTGCGTCTGCACAATATGTGGACATTCTATCGAGTCCCGAACACAAAAGTGAATTGGAAAATCTTTTGAATTCCAATAAAGTGGACTTTGATATATCTTTGGCGAATATTCAAGAGTAAGTACACCGAGTTGCATAATTAATATTTATATTCAAATCCTAGTCAAGGTTTTGCTAATAAACCTAAATGCATTTCATTGCCACATTTCAATACTTTCAATAATGTTTACAGAGCAATAGACAAAGAAACGGTGCACACATATACTAGAAGCAACCTTAAAAGTATGTCATGGAATACTTATTATCGCTTAGAAGACATCAATGCGTGGATTGATGATCTAGCTGAAACATACCCTGATATAGTCACCAAAATAGTTGGTGGTAGCACATTTGAAGACCGAGAAATCAAAGGTTTGAAGATATCTCATGGTGAAGGAAGAAGGGCGATCTTTTTGGAAGGTGGGATCCATTCAAGGGAATGGATATCACCAGCTGCAGTCAACTTTATCACCAATGAGCTTCTTACTAGTGATTACGGAGAGACACAAGCGGCTGCTCGTGATTTTGATTGGTATATTTTTCCTGTCACGAATCCGGATGGCTATATATGGAGTCATGACCAAGTAAGCAATATTTTTTTTGTACTTACTTTTTTTGATAGCCGGTCATACAGGCTAGGTTATGCGTGACGGAAATAAACTGTTTCATACCTACTTGGTTAATATTACTTGTGCGGATAAATCACTGGGTTGCAGGTAGGTAGTAGTAATAAGCCAGTGGTTGATCAAGATTTTTCTTCTGAGTTCCGAGTAATTTATTAGATTAATTTATTGATTGTCTCCTTTGCTTTTCAGAATAGAATGTGGCGTAAAAACAGGCGTCCTGTTGGCGATCAATTTGGTGTGGACTTGAACAGAAATTGGAATAATAACTGGCTCGGTAATATTTTTTACTTTATTATATAATGGCTATCTATGATAAGATTTGGGTAAGAGCGAAAGTAAAATGTGCAATTTGTACTCAATTTTCAATGCTTACTATTTATCATGCAACAATGTGAACAGACGGGGTCATTGTGGACCAAAGTAGGAAAGAGGAAGAGGGGGTTAATTTTTGAATTAGTTGATATACTTATATTATTTGAGTAATAATTTTATGAAACATGTAATTTGAAATTTGCTTCAAGACACTCAGAAATCATGTCTTCTCTCTGATCAGACCGACGACGAAATGATTCGTGAAGTCCTAGGTAGATATAGGCCGCCCTCTAGAGATAAGTTTCTTTGTGCTGATCACCGTAGGTTGTGACTAGTATTAAAACGTCTACATTATATAATAAGTAGAAAGTGTACAGCGTTAGTTTTGTGTCCCAAAAATTAGGGTAATGTCCCACGGGACCAGTCGTCGTAGCAATTTTTAGGGTAGGCCTATGGCCATTGTCCAACAGTGGACTATTCTTTCAGCTGAACGCTGACGATGAAATAAATAAAACCATAATATAAATTTTGTATCAACAGCTGAAGGTGCAAGTATCAATCCTTCACAAGATCACTACGCTGGTGCTGGACCATTCTCAGAGCCAGAAACCAGGACCCTATCCACATTCATAGAGTCTATTGCAGACAAGATTGATTTGTACTTGTCCTTTCATTCGTACAGTCAGTTGCTGCTGCTACCTTTCGGAAATACCACGGAACCGTTGGCAAACTATGAAGATGCTGTGAGTTTTTGTACAATTAACCTAAGACCCCTTTTGAACATACTCCATCATCTTACTTACCTTGTCCCATGTTACTTGGGGTCAGCGCAAAACGTTTTCTTTTTCCATTCTCTATTGTCAACCGTCACGCTATCATTTACTACCTTCTCTGTTATATCATTCCTCACACAATCCATCCATCTTTTCTTTGGCCTTCCTCTCCCTCTCCATCCATCAACATTTCCGTGAACTTTAACCTTGAACATACTTGTCATATTTAAGCAATGCAAATGGTGACGTCAAACCATCGAACAAATCCGAGTACCAAACAAATGAGATATATAAATATCGCGTAAAATAACAAACCATCTATATGTCATTTATCAAGTTGAAGAAGATATTTCGGCTTTGTTGGTGTTGCCTCGCGGACACGAACAGTACGGGTTCGCGTGCATCCTAGGAACATAGATGGACACATTCGCTTCACGGTTCGTGCACGTGAGCTTCCATTGCGGGTTTGTTGCAACATGCGCGCGCTCGCGTAGAGTGGATTAGAGGCGCGTAGCGTGCATGGTTCGTGCGCGTGCACTGTGGAAAATCTAACGATTCGAATCTAGGCAAAAACCAATAATAACCGGTTTCGTTTAGGACTAAATATTCGATATTATGTTAAGTTCCCTATTAATTTTAATACTTCATTTCCAGATGAAAATCGGTAGGCGCGCTATGGGTGCTTTGTCGGTCAGAAACGGAACTCAATATAGAACAGGGAATATAGCTGAAGCCATATGTGAGTAATTCAATACTTGATGTAAAGGTTCGGTATCATAATAATAATTATGAAGGTCAAACATGTACCTCAGGGTTGTACCTAGCCTGTCAGGGTTGCGGGAAAATCCGAAAGGGATACCGGGACCTTGGCAACAGGCAACTGAAGGAACACGGGTGGGTTTTAGTCAGTAAAAGTCTGACACGCCCTTCCGCTCCGCCCAGAGCGGGAGAAGTCATTGGATGATTTCACAAACTCAAAAAAAAGAAAAAAAAAAGAGATGTACCTAAGATCGTAAATAGATATTATTAAATATTATTAATTATAATTATATTTTATTATCAAAAATATATAAATATATTTATACATTCCCAGATAAAGCGACAGGTGGCAGTATCGACTGGATAAAGGAACACCTGAAAGTTCCTCTAGTCTACTGCTACGAGCTTCGAGACAATGGAACCTACGGGTTCCTGCTTCCTGCCGATCAGATCCTGGACAATAACCTGGAGGTTATGGACTCGATCCTGGAACTCATACTCCAGGGCAGGAGGTTTGGTTACTTGTCCCCGAGTACTAGCAGTGCATACGGTGTGAATGCTTTTGTAGCTCTTATTGTGATGGCTGTCCTGGCGAAATTTTTACAAGATTGATTTCTGAGGATAATATTTATTGATTAAAGTTTTTTTTTTATCTATTGTTCTTTTTTTTTGTACATGTCTTGAAATGGTGCTGAAAAAGGAGGAGGTTTTAAATATTTTCGTCTCTATTTATTTTTAATTTATAATTGTTGTTTTATATTGTATCTATGATTATCGATTCATAGATATATGACAATAGAATGATTCATTTGTGAGCTTCGAAATAATGTATTTTTACAATTATTTGATTTATGATGAAATTCTGATTATGATCCTTTTTATTATTAATTGTATTTTCTTTCTCATCTTAATTCATCAATCATTCAGACTACAATGAGGTCCACAGGGTTAGTAATATCAACCTTATTGGATTTATGTCATAAAACTAAAACTCAAAACTAGGCATTATCCATTCTCCAGCTCGCTGCACAGATGCAGCACCACTTTTACGATTAAAGCCAGAAGAGGCTCCTATTGACTGAGACTGTAAAACACCATGTGAAGATTTAGCCGCCGGCCATTAGGCTATATGAGAGCGCGGTCAGCTAGTTCGGACCGGTTTATGTGAGATGTGGTCAAGATATTTAAAGGATTTTTTTAAATTTTGCTTGTAAACCAGTCCTATTGTGACGACTATACCTACCTATTGATAAGTCGCTGTCAATTTAAATTTCATCATCTTTCTGCTCTTGTTCCATGTTACTTGGGGTCGGAGCAATAAGTTTCTTCTTCTGTTTTGTCTGGACAACCTTCTAGATTATCTATCAGTCACTCATTTTTTTTTTATCACTGCTCAAACAATTCGTCAATTCGTAACATGATGTTAAAGACATCAAACGATATCAGTTTCGAAAAAATAATACTCATTTTAGAGATAAAATAAAGTTTCGGTCTCATCAAGAAAGATTATAAAATTGTATTGACTAAAAACTAAATTAATTAGTTACCTATTAAATAGGGTGGACATCGACGCGCAAACTGCAACCATGAATTCAGCACATTCTAGAAAATAGCGCAGAAAATGTTCGTCAATTTTTTTTAAATTGCTGTTCCATGCCTTTTGACCGCATAAATCACTATTGTTTGAAACAGCAGATTTTTTTAAATCTACGCTAGGGTAGAAATTAATCGTCAGTTAACAAAAAAAAATCAGCATTTTAAACTGTCAATTATTATATACTGGTGATGCTTTAGTTAGAAGATGCTCGACAGTTAGTTGACAAATCAAATATACCCAACTATGTATTAGTCATAGAAAGGGGTACATAAGAAAATAATAGAAACATGTCAAGTGTCATTGATTGTTAACAAGAAACACTTGATTGTGTGTAGTGATTCTGGTAATTTGTCGTAATAGTCATACTTAATAGGGAATATGTATGTAATTCAAATAAGGGTCAAGTATTTTTGTTTATAAACTATATTACTTGAGTATTATGCCTCCATCAATATTTTTGAATAAAATTTCTTTATGAGCGAGAAATTATTTTTTTTAAAGTGCCAAAAAACTGCGGGTAATTCAAATACTTGAAAAGCTAAGAGCGGATGTGACGTAACAATCTAGCATAACAATCAAAATGTCAATGTCAAGTCAATCAACAAGTGTCAAGTCAATCAACAAGTGTCAAGTCAATCAACCAGTGTCAAGTCAATGTTGACAGTTTGTTTTCATAGAATGTGACATCACCACTCCAAGCGCGCCAAATGGAGGGCGTTTGAATAGCCCGGATCGGTTGGATATTTTTAACATTTTTTTAAGTACTTTAATTTGCTTTTTTTCCGAACATTTTTTTTAAACATTTGGCGATGTACACTATCGAATAAAAATATTAAAAAATACACGCAAATTCCCTATTATATTATTTTTGGGATTTTAGTCTGTCTGTCCTTGCAAAATTTTATTAAAAATACAATGTGATGTTATATTGTGTCGTATTCATGGACTGAATGCTTAAATAACATCGTTAGTAGCAGGTGGCGTTCTGTTGTTTCTACCTGCCCCCATGAAGAAAATGCGTGAGTATGTGTATATTTTAATAACAAATAAATAATAATTATTTAATATCATAAAAACTCACGCCAAACACAAAATACCACAGCGGTTTTTTAAACATATAAACGCCACTAGTGCTCGAACCACATCCAACCCGTTATTCAATCCAAAACTTAAATTAAAACGCATAAATTGTTCACTCTAGCATAAGCCACGTACGGGACCACGTCTCCCCGCGTTATCGCGATCTAGCTCTTTGAGCCCCGAGCCACGAGCCACGAGGAAGTACGCAAGGATTCCTACAACCTTTGTGCGGATAAATTTATAAGCTTACTGCAGATATAGCTATATATGTATTTGGAAATTTTCCTGTAGCAGTGCATAGTTCGGTGAATTAAACGTTGTCTCGCCTTATCGATAGGGAAATGTGAATACTGGAGTCTTGAAGTTTGTAATCGAAAACATTATTTTGTTTATGTGTTTCTTTTCTGATACTGTTTTGTAACCCCTGGCTTAATAACAGCCGCACAGGTCCATCGGGTTGGTCGTGGATGAGTGACCATCTTTACATATCGAGACTCCTCCGTGCCTCGGAAAGCACGTTAAGCCGTTTTGGTCCCGACTGTCATTTGTGGATCTTTGACAGTCGTTACGGGTCGTTAGAAGCCTGAATGTCTGAACCAGTCTTATCGAAGGGTTTCGCATTACCCAGTTACTAGGTTATGGAGGTCAGATAAGCAGTCGCTCCATGTAACATACTGGTATTTAGCTGCATCCGGTTAGACTGCAAACCAACCCTGACATAGTTGGGAAAAGGCAAGGCAGATTGATTTTCTGATACTGTTTTCTTTTTCTTCTTAAAGGGGTGGAAAAGGAATAATATTATTATTATGTACCTAAAGACAGGGAGATTTATTATTTAATTGACAACCAATTTAAATTGTCCGTATGTACAAATCACAGCTGTCATTTTTGACAGTTGTAGGAAATGGCTAGGCCACATCAATTTGATAAACGATTAATTTCATTAAAGGTATCTACTAAACTAGTATTTTCCATTAGCCATACTTATGTATGGCTATGAACTATCTCCGGCTCAATGTTTACTTGGATGTTATCATCCAAGTAAACATTGAGCCGGAGATAGTTCTAAATTCCCAGAGCTACGAAACGAAAATTCGATCACAGCAAATCCCAAAATATTCCCAGACCCTGTCAAGCTATAAATCTAAACCTAATAGAACAAACGCAAGTGTACGAGGTGCGCTTGTGAACCCCAAAACCGCCACTCACAATAGCGTGTTTCATCAAAACTTCGCAATAGAACTTGTTCCAAAAAAGAGACTATCAAATCCAGGCCTACACCACCAAATAGATAAGAGGTACAGAAAATCAATTTTGCGCTCGTGATTTCTCTCGCTCGTTAGCGGAAATTTACGCACACATAGACGCAAAGGCACGGAGAACTCAAACGAATGCCAGGGATGTTACACACTTGTTCCGATCGGCAAATTAAATTCGGCAGTATTTGCTGAAGTGCAAAGCCGACCCGAAGCAATGACTACCCATATTCGGCTTATACTGATCGGCAAATTCCGTTTGGCTACCATCGCTGGATCATGATCGAGTCGGTTCCGCAAAATTTAAGCTAACGCAACCTGCTTTTTTCTGAACATTGTGTACAAATAAAATTTGATTTTGCCGCCCGGCTGTGCCAGATAATGTCGATCCGAACAAGTGTGTAGTAAGCCTGCCACGAGTGCGAACGCACTCGCTGTACGTGAAGCGTGTCTATGTGTGCGTGCATTTTCGCACGTTGTGTGGAGCCGACCTTCTGTATCTATCTATTCTGTGTCTACATACAGTGCTGGATTGATTGGCGTGCAGAGGATATTGCTACCACCTGCCAGGCTTTGGATTGATGGGGAGATCGCAATATGATGGTATGAAGAGATACTGTACTGTTGCTCTTTGTTGTATTGTGGCTTTAGCAATCAGGTACTAGATTCGGAAAAGTGCTAATGAATTATTCTATGAATTATTTTTTATGAATAATGGTGCTAATGAATACTTCCTATAACTAGTTTTAAATAAAAGAACAGCGTGTTTGAAATTAAAATTGGATTTTTATACACATTAATAACTAGCACTATGCCCGCGACTTCGTCCGCGTGGATTTCGTGCTTTCCTCTATAAACTTCAACAACCCCTCCACCCCCTTTGAAAGATAGTTTCAGAATCTTAATATTTAAGATCTTAAACTTTATCCCTTTGACACCCCGTTAGAAGCTGATTTTTGAAAAACCCCGAAGCACATTATACTTTTGTTATTTTTTGTTTTAAGTATTAGTATCGTTTCGAGTTAATCCGACAGCGCGTTAAAATTTTTTTCTTAGTTCGTCACCCCGTTATTCCTCCATGGTAAAAGAATTTCCAAAAACCCTTTCTTATTGGATGCCTACGTCATAATAACTATCTGTGTGCCAAATTTCAGCCCAATCCGTTCAGTGGTTTGAGCTGTGCGTTGATAGATCAGTCAATCAGTCAGTCACCCTTGTGTTTTATACATATTTATATCCTTATTTCAGACCCTTCGCAATAGACGTTTCCCAACTATGTTGGGGTCTGGTTCCAGTCTAGCAGGACGTGTTGCCACGCCGAGTGCCCGAAGCAGCTAGCAAAACCGCCTGTCGGGTTCGCGACAGGTCAATTGTCTGAGGATGCCTCTTTGAGAGGTGAAGCATGTGTTGATTTCTTACAGGGTTTTTTAATGACGCTTGAGGAATAGTTAAGCGAAATAGGTTACTAAATACGTCTATTGTACTTTATAATGGATTTCCGTAAATTCACGCCTGAATCAATTAACTATGAACTGACATCAAAAGAACTGCATTAAAACAAACTAGCCAGTTTAAAAGCGAATAGCACTATGATTATGAAAGACCAGCGAGTTATTGTTAAACCAACAGTTTTATAGAGAAGCACTCAACAGTAATGGATTTGGTAGAAATTAATTATTTTCACCGTTGCGTGGACTCACCCGAATTTCTAGAATTTTTGATGTGTGAAATTCAAACGATTGGACAGTGAATCGAAATTGGACTTTAAATAAAGGTGCTGAGGTGAACTTTTGATTGGTCCCGTAATAGTGGAGGCGTTACCATCGGTTTCGGTGAAATGATTTTATTTGCGGCCTGTTGAGGTAATATTTATGCTTATTTTATCAAAATTGTTTGAGTCTGTACATAACCGTAACAGGAATTAATTTTAGAGAGACTGTAGGATGCCTATTTTTGACGTGACAACGTCTAATAAATCGATGAACGGCGGCTGCACGCACGAAAAGGGATGACTCATTGTCCCGTTACGTGCATTGTCCCGTTACGTACATTGTCCCGTTACACTCATTGTAACGTTACGATCGGAGCGAGAGCGCTACACTAGCGAGCGAAAGGCACTTGTTATGACGTTGTCACGTTAAACTATCGTCCGTAAACCGACTTTACAGACAACCAATTTTTTATTTTTTTATTCAGTTCGGACAACAATAATGGTCCAATTTGTTAGAAAAACCCTTAACACTAGTCACGTGTTAGTAGTACACAAAACAGACAAGAAAAGCTGGTGACTGCGGCAGTATGTGCAGAGAACGATACAGCAAGGAATATGCTACCAGACCATTCTTCCCACATAGTGCGTCAGAAAAGGGGAGTAAGGGTTCTCGACCATTGTTTTCAGGATGCTATTGTCACCCCACGTTCTACGCATCAGTGATACGATTTTTTTGCGAATATTATCACTTGTCTAGAGGCCGGAAGTACAGTAGCATTTTGCTGAGCATGAGGTCCTGGGTTCAATTCCCCTACGGGCAAACTTTAATTGGAATTTTTCAACTAGAATTGCTCAGTAGAAGCCCGGAGTTTGAACTTGTGCCCGGTTGCTGGCAATAGGGTCGCCCCCTATTACTGGGACTTAAACATACCTGGCGAAATGCGGATGTACTATAGGTGCACCTCTGCCTAACCCTTCGGGGAATGCAAGCGTGATGTTATGTTATGTAATGATGATAATGTGATGTTATGTTATGTTATGTTATGTTATGTAATTACATAAAAATAACAACGTTTGTGTAAAGATCGTAGCAGGTGGTGTTCTATAGTGTCTGCCTACCCTCATGGGACGAAGACTTGATTTCATACATATACCTACATAGGTGTGTAACTACATTATGGCCGGTGCTTCCTCTTTCTTGACGTGTGGCTAGCGACTAACTTGGTATCAGAGTTTTAAAGCCGCCCACGCCTCTGACTTGGCTTCACAATCATGCCGTCGAGAACAATCTCTCAGGCCGGTTTCCTCACGATGTTTTCCTTCACCGTTTTTGAAGCAAGTGATAATTATACAATACGCATATGAATCCGAAAAGTCAGAGGTGCGTGGCTGGGGTTCGAACTCTAGACCTATGACTATGGCCGGTGCTGACCAATGCTATAACATAGCAAAATAGCTTTAGGATAAAAACAAGCATGATTTGTATTAAAATTTGGATATAACCCCCCAAGAATCGCCGCGACTATTGGTCCTGCGCTGCCGGAATCTAGGGGATTCCTGCTAACTTCACTAGATTATTGGTCCACCTAGAATCTGCCTATGAGCAATAGTAAATTGCTGATATCAGAGATTCACTCGAGTAAATGGTTCACTCGAGTGAAGTTCACATTCACACGACACCGACAAAATTAAATAGAAATTATCGTTAATTTGTTAATTTAATGCCTTACCTATGTAAATGCAATAACGTTTGGTCAATTCACTACTGAATTAATTTTTCACTTTTGATTCATTTTGTGTTCAGACGTTCCACTTCGCGCGAAAGATACCGAATGAAAGATTATAGGTAAATGAATAAAAAGTGAAGCGTCATATCCAGAATCAATTTTTGCGACAGCGACTTAGAATATTTTTTTTCTAACTGAACAGACAGCTGTTCTGCTGGGGAGTTTATTGCGCCACTTCTTCTTCGCAGCTAAAGCATTAGGAAGTGGTGAAGGGTGGGCGTTTTGGGGATACAGTCTTATGTAATTTTGACGTTCGAAAAGTGCTGATTCTCAGCCTAGTTTGAATAAACGATTTTTGATAGTGATTTTGAAATGACCACCAAAATCTACAACGCGCAACGTTATCATCAATCCACAAAAACAATTGAAGGTGACTGCAACAAATGCTAAGGCCCAATCGAATGCATGTTCCGACATGCACGCGACCAGTGCCCGTGCCGCGGTTTCCAATAAATTTCCTTCTATATATATACTACATATTTTATTGTTGCTTTGTTTGTGGGTACGCCCCAAATATGGGCTCTACGTACGTTTTGTTCAACAGTTTTTGTCGAGGACAGAGCAAATTGAATTTCTACTTTGTTTCCAGCTGAAAACATTGTTTGTTTTTAGTTGCCTACGACTGTGGTGTGTGGGTTAGATTTTTTGTGGGAATTGTGGATGAATGTGACACGCGTTGTACAAATTGGACTATTAATTAGGTAGATATCAAGTATACGGCTAGTTAGGACCATCTATGTATGTAATTTAAATCTCTTAAGGATTCTGTCCAGAGGCCCTAGAAAAAGTGACAGGCGCTCTTGACACACTATCAGCGATAACGATGATGGAAACGGCAAAAATGTATAGGGCTGACATAAGCTTTCGAAACGACTATCTCAATCCTGTTGAAAGTCGTAGAAAAACGAAACGCTTTCGAAGCGATGGTCACTTGTCTAGGCCCCCAGAGGGCCTTATGTCAGTCCTATACATTTTTGCCGTTTCCATTATCGTTATCGCTGATAGAATGTTACTTTACTTAGGGCCTCTGGTTAGTCTGTGTTTTAACTAAATTTTCTAATTATCATCTCAGTGAAGGTACATTGATGCTATATTCCTCTATGCTGTCTTTTGAACAGCAATCATTGAAATCGGTTTCCATCAAAAGCGTGCACAAAAAACCTCACATAAAGATTGAAACTGTCGTATATACGAGGTCTTATAAGCCTCTTATAACTCCGTATCGACAAACTGTGCGACAGTGGCACCCTATCTTTTTCTAACGCAGAGGTCCTAGCACGAATGCGCGACGTAAACGTAACGTAAATTCGAACGATTTTAGAATCTAAAATATAACTATCATAATTATAGCATTATTCGAAGACATGACATCTACCAACCCGCACTGGGCCCGCGTGGTGGATTACGGCCCACTCCCTCTCATAGAGAGGAGGCCTGTGTCCCAGCAGTGGGAACATTATAGGCTGATTATGATTATGATAATTATTATTTCTTTGACAAACACAACATATTCATCCATAGATATGAATAAAGTTAGCTATATAATAGTAATAGTTGTCGACATAGCTCACAGAATAAGCAAACTGCGAACACACTGAGGTTCTGCCGCGAACACGTGACATCAGGGATGCACATCTTTTTCTAATAATGGCGGCAAAAGCATCAATGTTATTATCCATCATCTGCCTAGCCTTTTCCCATTTATATTGGGGTTGGCTTCCAGTCTAACCGGATGCAGCTGAATACTAGTATTTTACATGGAGCCTATCTGACCTCCACAACCCAGAAACTGGGTAATACGATACCCCTTGGTAAGACTGGTTGTCAGATTTTCGGGCTTCTGACGACTCGTAACGACTGTCAAAGATTCACAACAATCAATCTCATGTTATTATCCGTAAACAATACAATTTCTATGACAATTTTCACAATTTTTTACCAACAACGATGTCAACGCCATTCAGGAGCCAAAAGACTCTTGGAGCACTCTTCGTTTACTCCGCGCGTTCGTGTTAGGTCCACAGGATTGTGACAGTTATGTTATGAAATATCGACAGACCTAGGACTCAAGAAATATTGAGTGTAACAGCTGTTTGGAGAGTTAATCCTTACGCTAGCAGTAGCCTTAACTATAAATGCTTGTATCGATGTTGATGTCAAAGTCCTTGAATTTAGTTAACACTACGAGGCAGAAATACCCATAGGAGAGCTACTCAGTTCTTCTATCGCGAGGTCCATCTGCATTTTAGCATTAAGTCACATGCTGCAATCTCTTTAGTAAGGATATCGTTCTAAAAAAGCAGAATTATCTTTACCCCATATTTTTTTATTCCGGTGTGAAAACGAAAGCGATACGATGCAACAGGGTGGGGGTCGGGGGGACAAGAAATTTCACGCGGACGAGGTCGCGGGCAGAAACTAGTCATTCTATAGTCTGTTTTTTAATCCCGAAGACTGATTTGACAGGTGCAAATGTCAAACTCCAAATTGAAAAAACAAAACAATAATTATTTGAAATGTCAAATTAATCTACAAGATTAAAAAAACAGACTTTAATAAAAGTCAGAATCTCGCACACTTTAAAGGCAGCAGCAATAAACTTAAAAGCATACGATTAAAAGTTAAAACTATAACCAAAAGGTGTCGAAATTCAAATAGGTAACTTTTATTGAGACCGTATCATTGTGCTAGCCAAACGTTTTAGGCAGATGCAATCGGAGAGAAGTGTTGACTCATCACAAAACATAGATGGTTCAATGATAAATAGTTAATGGGTATCGGTAACCGTTTGATTTGGGACTGCTGTGTGGAAAAAACACTTGGTTTGTTTGGATGTTTTTACTATATGTATGACCCAGTGTTAACGGCCCCCGATTTGACTTACGAGTTGGTTTGAAATAATTTCATCTCCACTGCTCTCAAAACGGTGAAGGAAATCATAGTGAGGAAACGGGCATGTTCTAGAACCAAAAAAATCGAAGACATTATGACATTTAACTACCCGGACTGGGCTCGCGTGGTAGATTACAGTCCACTCCCTATCAAACTGTGTCCCAGCAGTGGGAATCCATGTACAGTCAGCATCAAAAGTCGATTAGTACTTCAGTTTTTTTAATCTGAATTATTGCATTTAAATAATGATTAATAACATGAATAGTTTTTTTTATAATTATAGTTGAATGTTTTTTATATCTTTTGTTATGTTTTTTTTTATTATTATGTTAGCCACTGTCCCACTGCTGAGCACAGGCCTCCCCCAAATCCTTCCAAACATCCTTTTCTAGGGCCACCTCGATGCAACCCTTGTGGTACGCGTTTAGATCGTCCCTCCATCTCTTCCTGGGCCGGCCTCGGCGGCGCCGTCCATCCTCAGGCACGCACCGTGTGGAGACTGTTGCCCAGCGGTCGTTATGCATGCGGCTGACATGCATGCGGTTTTTTTTATAAATATTTTAAAAATGTATTTTATATATTCAAAAATTAAATAAACGAAATAACATAACAGATGTATTTAAAAAATATTAACCCTTAGCTACCGAAAGGCTAAAAAGAAGTTTATAATTTTTTTATGTAATAGTGGCAGTTTTTATGGTCTGTTGTTGCCAACCGTACTTATAAACCTACATCAAAATAGACAAAACCGTAAAACAATACTAGCCCGATATTGCATATCGAAACAAAAACCATTAAAAACAAAAAACAAAAATGTTAACGCGTTGAACGTATCTCAGTGTCGATCAATTACATTCGAAATAAGAGCATTTCTTATCAATAATGGATCAATCACTATAGTCACGACTATTCGAATTGGCATCGAAAAAAGCGGCCAGGTGCTAGTCAGACTCGCACACGAAGGGTTCCGTACCACCGTACAATATACAATGCCGAAAATAAACAAACACGTTTCTTGTATGGGGACCCCTGAATTTTTACATTTATTTTATTTTTATTATCTGTTAATAATACACACTCTGTGAATTTCAAATGTCTAACTGTTACGGTTCAAAACATACACCTCTGTGACAGACGGACGGACAGGCGGAGCCTTGCCAACGCTTTGGTGGCCTTGTTGGCAACGAACGGTTGGGGATCCCTAAAAAAGCGAATTAATTTCATGTGTTGCAATTAATTAAAGTGGTCTATTGTATGCAAAAATGGTTCTACAAATAGTTTTAGACATAAAAAATTCGGTTTGCTAATTTAAATAAAAATGTGAATTATGTTTTTTTGAAATGTGTGATTAAAACAGTTAAACGGGGTTAGCAAAAAGGTGATAACACTAAAATGATCAAGTTTTTAATTGGATTGACAATGTATTTTTTTGCTGTTTTATTACATTCATTCAGGTGAATTCTATTAACAAGACACTAGTCTAAATAAAACTCAGTAAAAATATAACTATCTTCTGTTGATTATAATATTTCAGTTCATTAATAAATTAATAGATTTTTCATAGCGTATTTACTTAGTACAGGATATTTTATGTATTTTAGTAAATTCAGAATGCCTAAATAATAAAAAAACAATTGTTTTTTACCCGACTACGGCGAAGAAAAAGGAGGGTTATGATTTTGACCGGTATGTATGTATGTATGTATGTATGTATGTATGTATGTATGTATGTATGTATGTATGTATGTTCATCTGTTCCCTCCTATCTTCCAAAGCACTTATCACAATTTGACAAATGAGGAATCGTTAGAAGCCTCGTGATTGTCCGCTGGTTATAGGCTATGTGAAGTCACATTAAATTAAAAATGGCGCCCTCTAGAGGACATTAAAGTGAGGAACTTAAAAAAAAAAATGGTTTAATCGTACCATGTTGGGTATCAAATGAAAGGGCTTAATGAGCACATTTCAAAAATATATATATATAAAAAAATCAAGTAATAAAAACTAAAACCCAACTACGACTTAAAAGATATAAACAAGACACCACAGACAGACATATAAAAAATCCGGAGTCACACGTAATCTGTTCGATTTATGCCGCCCTAACACGTGTGACTCCGGATTTTTAATTTGTCTGTCTGTGGTGTCTTGTTTATATCTTTTAAGTCGTAGTTGGGTTTTAGTTTTTATTACTTGATATTTTTTTAGCGTTAATTTTCAACAAAGTTGAAACAGCTTTAGTAAACACTAAGATGGGTACTAAAAGTCAGGATGCGGTCCTAAATTGCATGACCAAATGCGTTTTACATCGTTC
Organism: Lithophane socia; assembly: GCA_947522985.1. Lineage (NCBI taxonomy): Eukaryota > Metazoa > Arthropoda > Insecta > Lepidoptera > Noctuidae > Lithophane > Lithophane socia. Next base: position 12,525,263 of record OX383270.1, on the reverse strand, counting down.
TTTTAGTTTCTCAGAAAACATTTGAGATGTTTACAAATAACTTTCGTCGGTCAAGTGTGTTTTTATTTATTAATTTACTAGGTTCTGCTCGCGACTTTGTCTGCGTGGACTTCAGAATTGGGTCCATAGAGAAATAATAAATGCAGAAGCTAGTTTTAACATAAATTGATAACAGATACGCCATGTCTCTTTCCTGGCAGGTTATATGCCAAATTTCATCCAAATCCGTTCAGGCGTTTTTGTGTGATTGAGTAACAAACTTTCACATTTTGAATAATACTAGCTGTTACCCGTGACTTCGTCTGCGATCCAGGACAAAAAGTAGTCTCTGTCCTTTTCCAGGTCTATTCCTGTGCGAAATTTCTACCAAATCTGTTCATCGTGAAAGCGAAACAAACAAACTCACTTTCGCATTTATAATATTATTGTTGGGATTATGTATGTATTTATACTAAGAAGATGATTTCACTTTTTATGCGTCATTAACTTTAGTTGATTTTTTTGGGTTTACTTAATATATGTTGCTCATAATATGACATGCTGGAATATTTACAACTAAATATTAGGTATTATACTTTTTAATTAGTAAATAAATATTTTCTGAGTGAAAGTTATCTATGCAATATTGGCTATTATTTGAGAAGTTTATGTAGAATCATCCATTTTCTATACCAGTCCGTAATTTTTCCACAACAAGGCATTTTTTTTTATACAGTACAGGAAGAAATAAGTAGGTATTTATAGTTCAATACGGGTTGGTTTGAATCATGCAATTTATAAATGTACCTATAAATAGTATAGTAGTAATAGTAGAAAGAACGTTCACATTAGAAAACTTTTTTTGCTCGACAATTTAAAAAGTTATATGCCTGTTTTTGAATGTGCTATGTCATGACGTGTAAGGCTTTTTTCACAATATCCCACAGGTAGGTTCACTTTCAGAAAGTACCCAGAATCTCTTGAGTTCTACAAGCGATTCTGGAATGTTATGCGTTCGCATCTTCCATCAGAAACAAAAGTGCTAAATTATTATTATTGTTGGTTGAAAAATCATTTGGCAAACTATTTCCCACGTATTTGGCCACTGCACAGTTCGTGAGTGGCCAATACAACGCACCCCAAGTATACACTACAGAAAATAAACATAATCATTCACACGGCCCAATCTATCGGGCCGACAGTGTACGGTCGCTAATTGGTATAGATATGTTTGTAACGGAACGGATAATGGCAAGGCGTTTTAATATACATGACTTCTTATTTTGTTCGAGTTTGATCGATGAGATTAGGTCGTTGTTGTTTCTATATAGCTTTTAGACAAGATTCATAGGGCGCTTTGAATTTACGGGACTAAGTACATTATTTGTAAAGTATTAATGTTCAAATTTGAATGAATCGCTTCCTCACTTATGCTTATATGAATATGAACATCACATACAAATAAGTTTCATATTCGTATGGAACGCTTGCTTTACGTAGTAAAGCCAAAATGCGATCTGTGAATCTGGCGCTTAGATCACAACTTGTTGCCTCTAGACACATGAAAGTTGTTCAAAGGCTATCTTTATACATATACGGTCACCTTGGGTCACAGTTAGGGTTAATATGCCCTATATTAGTAATTAAATCTAAATATGATAATATTCTGTATCCTGATAGTTTTCTCCGCGGACAGCTATTTATTTAAATAAATAAGTAATAAAATATTGCAGACCACAAGGAACATAAAAAACAAGATTAAAAAAGATATAATAATAATTTAGGTACACTTTTTTTTTTTTGTTTTTTTAAACCAAATTTAAATTAAAAATACACGACTGATGGAGTGTTTTTATCGATCGGTAAAACTACATTTTGTTTTATTCATATAGCTACATACTCGTATTTATCTAACGCCAATAAATTCCCGAACGCCACACAATAAGTAAATTACAAAACTTCAATTTTATTAACGACACAAAGCAAACAAAACAAAAATTATGACGAAATCCCCTCAATATTGTGTAAGGTAATTACTTTGCATTATAACCCATCAAATCGTTCCCATAGTTACCCCATTTCATTGCCCTAGCTATCTATTAGTTCCTCTAATGACAGTTATGCGTGATATTTCAATATAACAAAACATTAGTATGAATTTTCACATGAGAACTTTAATATTTGGATTAAACTTTTATTCTATTGTTCACAAATAAAATGGCCCGGGTGATTGGATTTGGTGGTTTGAGCTGCAAAAGCGAAAAAAGAAATCAAAATGTACGAAACAACCAAATAAAAACCTTTTGTTTTAGGTTTAAGTTGGATTGGTTATAAAAAATATAAATTATACACTTTGCAACAAGATTGTAACGCTTCGTTAGTAGTAATGGATCTGTGTGAAGAGAAGTACGTACTGGCACTACCAAGCACTATTTGAAAAGATTGCCTATCTAATTGCGTAACCGATTAAGACTTATTAGTTTCATTTTGACAGTTCAACAACATTCATTGCGTTATTAATGTTGATGAGGAGATTTTTTTTTCCAACTTACGAAGCAATGGATTAGACATTTGTTTCAAACCGCTTCCAATTCTGATTAATCGTGTATTACCTACTCAAACAGGGTGCTAGTCTAAATAGTGCCAATTAAAAAATAAAAAAAAATCGTCTTTACCGTTAAAACTGGGTAGGTACAGCAATAGTTTTTGAGTGAAGTTCGAATTTGAATCGATCATATTTCTAAAATGAGCACCGTGCTGTTGATTGTAGGGAGAATCTCTCTCTCTTAACATCATTCGCCAAGTCTTTCCCAACTATAGCATAATCAGCCTATAATTTTCCCACTGCTGCGACACAGGCCTCCTCTCTGTGAGATCCAGTGAGCCATAATCCACCACGTGGGCCCAGCTATACTAGGTTCCTATTCAGGGATAACCAGAGGCCTACTGTTTTTAAGAATACCCGTATTTAAAAGAAAGCTCGTCGTCAAAACGATTTATTTCCGTTGGATCCCAGTTTTCGATCCCATTTTAATATTTTTGGCGTTGGATCCCACAAAACATTAATATGAATTTCAATGCCTCTAATTTATCTACATATTTGACTTATTGGCATTGATTGTCGCTAAAATGAGATTGCAACTCGATTTTGAACGTTTTTAATTACAAAATTGGCCTTCAGGTACGGGCGGCCTCATCTAATTCACAACCCAATTACTAAGTAATTTCGAAATCCTTCTATAAACAGCTAACATTAGCTCAGCTAACATCTACGTCAATTTTATTTTATAATGGATTTCCGCAAAGTCACGCCTGAATCAAATAACCAAGCCAAAATTTTTAAAAACCTTGGCCATAATTTTAAAATACAACGAGTTCAACCAAAACATAACCAACATCAAACATCGACCCATATCCACAGCACTAAGACCCTAACGATACTAACAATGTAGTTATACGTAAACAAATAATGTCAGTAGCTTCAATTATATTCACATTTGTTTATTAAGGCCCCTTTGTCGGCCATTACAATGGATTGGACTACAAATAGAACTCGAGAGAACGCGAGGGAAGAAGAAATGGAGGCGGCTTTTGGTGTTTTTCACTGAGACACTCATAGAGACATATAAATACTCCATTTGAAATAAGATTAGATATAGTTAATTGATTCAGGCTTGACTTTGCGGAAATCCATTATAAAATACCTCACCTAATATGTCACCAACGCAATAGAAGTCAAAATCGGTTGAACGGACTGTAAAAAAGGTTTATTTAAATGTCTAATCTTAAAATACAATAGACGTAGATATAGTTAGTAACCTATTCCAATTCAATTCTTTGAAAGAATCTCTCACAAAAAATCAAATACCACAGAAACTAAAAGTTACAAAAAATAAACATAAACATCATCAGAGTCTGTCACCTCCATACTACATGCCACATCCAAGAATTTTTTCATTATTTCCTCAAGTAATCTAGTGAGCGCACAATAGATTTTTATTTGTAGGAAGCCACTCGACTCAGTTACCGACGTCCGCTTACCAGCGATTTTACTTAAAATGCAGACTCTTGATCATAGCCAGTAGCCAGTACTGTTGGCAACGTAACTGTTTCAAATGTCAAAGGAATATTAAATGTTAATAAGATTGAATAATGGATGTTCTTAGAGATCTTGGGAATGGAAGTAAAATTTTAAGTGAAATTTTGCAATATTTTACGTAAAGTTTTCTTGATTAGAATTGGGCATTAAATTATTATATTATTATTCAATGGCTTTCGTGGAGGTAGTAAATTATCCCATGAAAACGTACTACCTGGATCAAAAGAACTAATAACTCATTAATTACTATCACTATTATGTTGTCTGCATTATTAGAGGAGCTCGTAGCTAAGTAATAACAGCCGCTCGGGTCGATCCATCAGGTTAAGCTAGGTACGCTTGCCGGGGTTGGTCCGTGGATGGGTGACCATTTTCACATATCGAGACTCCTCCGTGCCTCGGAAAGCACGTTAAGCCGTTGGTCCCGGCTGTCATTTGTGGATCTTTGACAGTCGTTACGAGTCGTCAGAAGCACGAAAGTCTGACACAAAAGACCAAAACAAGTCCTTGTAAAGTCATAGAACCAAATACATTCGTAAAATTGAAATGAATGAATGCAAGTTTTCAAATTAATGCTACATCTAATTTTATCGTATTGTAAAAGTATAACTAATTTGCATTTTTACCCGACTACGGCGAAGAAAAAAGGAGGGTTATGATTTTGACCGGTATGTATGTATGTATGTATGTTCATCTGTTCCCTCCTATCTTCCAAACCACTTGTCACAATTTGACAAATGAGGCATCGTTATTCGTGTGATTGTCCGCTGGTTATAGGCTATGTGAAGTCACATTAAATTAAAAATGGCGCCCTCTAGAGGACGAACTTAAAAAAAAAATTGGTTTAATCGTACCATGTTGGGTATCAAATGAAAGGGCTTAATGAGCACATTTCAAAAATATATATATTATAACCCCAAAAGGATAAAAAAAAAAACAAGTAATAAAAACTAAAACCCAACTACGACTAAAAAGGTAAAAACAAGACACCACAGACAGACAAATTAAAAATCCGGAGTCACACGTAATTTGTTCAATTTATGCCCTAACACGTGTGACTCCGGATTTTTAATTTGTCTGTCTATGGTGTCTTGTTTATACCTTTTAAGTCGTAGTTGGGTTTTAGTTTTTATTACTTGATTTTTTTTAAATTCATTGTTGACAATTAAAACAGAAGTTAAGAAACTGTTGTCGACAGTACTAATAGAGAAAACATTAGAGTAAGCACGAAAATAATAAAAAAACAACTCTAGTATCACGAAAGAAATTATTCAGTTCCGTCTGAAAATAATTTAATGGAATAGGCAATCTGGATAAAATTCTATTGAAAGAACGTCCGCAGTTATTTGATTGAATAAAAACTGGATTATTATAATAGCTCTAAGATTGAACTGTTTTTATTCCATTTTACTATTAAATTCTTCCAACTGATTGGAGTCGCTATTGTATCGTTTCATTCCATCAAAGATTTTCTTGGTAAGGTCAACAAAGGTGTAATTACTTATTTCTTTTGGTGGAAGTAATACATTTAAAATTGATTGTCACTTTTTGGGTTCCGTACCCGAAAGGTTTCTTTCTTTCTTCTTTCTATTTTGCCCGTCAGTCGGTCCATCCGTCTGTCTGTCAGCGGGCTGTATCTCATGAACAGTAATAGGTAGACAGTTTGGTACTAATATAGATAAAAATTAAAAAAACACGTTTCTTGTATGTAGATCCAATGTATCTGTAGTTCCTCCTTAATATAAATATCTCTTTGACTCTTGATTATTAGTAAACAGTAAGGAAAATCATGTTGTTGTTATCTACTATTTTCTGAATAATACCCGATCTACTTACAAGAAACGTGTTTTTTTATTTTTATTATTTGTTGTTAAAGCGGCTAAATTAGTACCAAACTGTCTACCAGCGTTTTTTGCTCGATCTTAATACGGTACGGAACCCCTCATGTGCGAGTTCGACTCACACTTGGCCAGTTTTTAAAGATTTGCTATGCCCATTCGCATTCATGTAGCATTAAAAGAAAGAAAGAATGAAAAGTTGGGTACAAATATTGTGTACTCCGTATTCATAGTCTTAGGTTTTAATTTCTACAAGTCGTTTTATAGAAAAAAAAGCATGTTGTAATCAGTGACGCTACTAATGTGTTTTTTATTGCTACAGATACTAGAGTACTTGAATTACACGTAGATATAAATATATGGTGTATTTATTCATACACGAAATGTTATAAGAGGTCATTATGAAAAAAAAATACTACGGGACCAAACCTGAAATCGCGAAACAAAAATCTACTGTTCTCTGCATTAATTTACGTTCGCATAACTCGTGAAAATGTAGGAAATAGCCGAATTTTTATTCGCGATACCATACCATAATTATTATTATTTTTTGATGCCAAAAAGTGACGTTGAAACCATCCATCAACGATCTTAGAAGGATATCCTGCAACTTAAGATGAAATAAGACTATAATAATAAATTCTAGGCCACTTCATTGCCATTCCAGATCCATAAAAACGACTCCACAGGCACAAATCAAGTTGGAATTTTCCATATCTGGGTCAATCGTGGTTCAACCCCGATATTCAATTACGCTGTTAGGCCGATATCTGGCCTTTACGTTTGCTTCGCATCTCGGTATTACCTACATCTCAGGATCTACTGTTACAGGACTTTGAGATTTAGAAACGAGTGGTTTAGGTTCGTTTTTGCATGGTTGTTTCTCGTCTTTGAGGTCACGAGCCTTTGATTGGTTATCTAAACTGTGCTTGCCAATTACTTAGGGTAAGTGATTGTCTTGCGTGGTTGGATGCAAATTTTGATGGGTATCCAAGAGATTTTTGGAATGTATTGCGTTTTGAGGTCTATTGAAACGTTGTTCCTTCACATATGAAACTGGGATATTGGTTGGAGTGCAAAGGGATGTAAGCATGGAATCCTGTTCATGTTTATGCTGAAATGCTTTCAAATAATAGAAACAGAGGGTTTTGGAACTGATAGGGGATTGAACAGCTGAGAGTTGCTTTTGTTTTGGTTATGGATTATCGTTTTGGGTGGGAAAATGGTGCCGGTAATGCTGCGTAGATTTCAAATTCAATTACCTAGCAAAACTCCGCAGACGTGATGGGTCTCTGAGTGAGAGGGCGAAAATGATGGTAATTAAAAATAATAAAAACACACGAGGTCATAGTTAGTTCATTTAATATGCAAAGTATGATCTAATTTCAAGTTTTTTTTTAAATACCATCGGTTTATTGTTCGGTTTGGATGTAACTTTGGTTTTTTTTTCTATACAGAAAATTTATGGAATCGTGTTTTCGTCAAACATAGTAATTAACGTTAATTTCAAAATGAGTGCTGCAATATTTTCGATGTAACGGAGGATCATGCTAAGTAATTTTAGGTAGCCAAGGCCCTTAACAGCATTGTTGTGTTTCGGCAGTTGGAGGTAAGATAGTCAGTTCCTCTGTGGTTGAGGATCCGGGTGAAGCTCGCTTCCACCTTCAGCCTGATCATCACTTACCATCAGGTGAGATGCAGACTAAGAGCTTCCCCATAAATGGATAAACAAATCATTTAAACAATTAATTAATTGGTCTATTAAAATTTAATCTTAGATCGGTGGACATTCAAGAAAAGAATCCAAAAAATCCGAAATAGAGCCAACAAAATAAACGGTTAATAATCACATCAAAAACGGGAAACCGTATATTTGAGAGGAATGTAAACAAAAAACAAGTGAATTGTGAGGTAACGTGTAGTCTAGTTTTAGTGGGTATCCTAATAATTTGAATCTGTCAGAATGTTGGAAACGATGCTATTTTGAGCCGAGATTTCTACAGGTTAGGCTGTGTGCACGAGTGCGTTTTTAGTGTCGGTTGATAATAATGGTTTTAAGTGTTTTCGACACTTTTTAAAGAACCTACCACAGACTAATGATATCATTTTGTGATAAAGTTAAGATTTGCATGAGTGAATTATGACCACTTACCTACCGATGGAGGTTGGTTAGATTCCGCGAAAATAAGACAATTATCAACGCAGCATGGTTTGATAACTAAGATACTGTGTTGCATATTGCCCATACATGTTTCTAAAGTCGATGTTAAAATAATGCTTCAATATTTTTATTTTATTAGCCGTTTTATTTTTAACCGACTTCAAAAAAGGGACTTTAAATTTTCGTCTGTATGTTTTTTTTAATAACATATACACATGTAAGTACTATGTTAATCGATAAACTTTTTTATTAAAACAAAGTTATTTTTCAAATTGTAGTTTTTTTTTTTTGGAAGCCGGTTGTTTTTTTTTTGTAAAGAGTGTTAATTTATATGTTACTTGCTTTGTAGTGGCAGATAGTTTTTATTTAAGTGTTAACGGCTTTGTAGTTGTAGATCGGATAAAACAAACAATCTTCTAAAAAAATCACAACATGATTATTTGCCCAATTTTGCATACACCATACCGTTATGATGAACAAAAATATACATTAAATACTAAACACATACACATACATTAATTACTATAGACAATATACATAACACAAACTGTTTCTCTATTTAAACTTCGTGTAAAAGAGCATTATCTTTCCTCTCAACTTTGAGTATTTATTATTATATAGGTACCTATAGTGTATTTATGTTTATATATTTAAGCTTTATGTATTTATTTAAGTATATGTTAATTTTATTGCGTATATGTGTAGGTATATTTTTAGTTAAGACTTCGCATATTCATGTTTTTTCTCTTCTTGTTCTCACACACTATTGTCTACATTTCTTTTTCATTTCTCCTTTCGCAGGTCTGCTGGAAGAAAACTCTTAAGAAATAAGCAGTACCTTTGTACTCATATTTTAATTATGTCGTATCTTTTTGTATTTTACTGTGTGTACATAAATAATAAAATAAATAAATAAATAAACACAGCTAACTATTTACATTAGGTAGTTTTTTATCTTTATCCTTATAGACAGTCTTGAAATATCAGTCTCAAATCTTTTCAAAATGAAAGTCGCAATCAAGACAAAAACCATACGTCTGTAACCAGCCTAACCAACAACGACGTGTCAACTGCGCGTAAACGTCGGCCAGCTAAACGCGCCTGATTTATTTTATTGGGCCGATAAATGAGTGCGCCTCACTCCGGCGCAAATAAATCGTAACACAACGGGCACTGCGACTAGTCGCAAGGGAATTCTTGCTTGTCGCATGTTCAAGGCGTGATTTTAAGCGGTTTAAATTAAAACTGAGGTTTGTGGAAACGGAAATATTATGAAGAGAGTACCTACATAAATATAGACAATTCCTTTGGACATAGCGTCGTTCCTATCATTAAATGATATTTCTTCGATCTCAAAACTGTAACACCTTTAGTTAAACATTTTTTTTAAATATAAATGTTTTTTTTAAATGACTGCGCGCGCAATTTTATTTTATTTTTTTGTTATGTATAAATTCAAATGGTTAACTTGACTTATAAAAATAAATGGTAAAAGATGTAGATCTTGTTCCCGAATGTTATCAACCAAACCCAAAGAAAATTGAACTTTAAACTTACGCAATAAAGTTTAAAAATATCTACCAGATTCCACGTCAATTATAATGGTCATAAGATTGAAAATGTTAAGGTAGCTAAATTTTTGGGAATATTAATTGACAATCAATTAACATGGAAATCTCAAGCTGAATATATTTGTAAAAAGTTAAGTACTTTCGCCTATATGTTATACAACCTATCTAAAAAAGTCAATACCAATACAGTCCTTGTTGCTTACCATGGCCTCGTTATTTCAACGTTGAGGTTTGGCATCATATTCTGGGGTAATAGTAGTGAAAGAGAAATCATTTTCAAAGCCCAAAAACGATGTGTTAGGTCAATTTTTAACTTACATGTTACGGACAGCTGTGTTCCTATTTTCAAATTACATAAATTACTAACCTTCCCATGTCTGTACATTCTACAAATAGCCATTTTTGTAAAAAGCAACCCGCATCTGTTTCCTTCGTTATGTGAGATACGAAAGAGGACAAATTGTATGAGATCTCAGTATCAAAATTTATTGCGCACAGGTAGCTATAACACCACACTGTTAAAAAAAAGCGTTATGTGTATGGCGCCAAAGATATACAATAAGTTACCTGAAGTTATAAAAGAACAACCATTTAGAATATTCAAAAAGCGACTAACTGACTTATTGTTACAAAAATGTTACTATTCTATATCCGATTTTTTGAATGATGATTTGTGATAGTATATAGGAACATATTTTCGTTTTTTTTTTCTACGCTGATAATGCTGATAACCTGCTATGTCATATGTATGTACCGGTGTCTACCCATAAATGTTTGTATGCCGAAAGGCAGGATGTACAAGGACTCTTGAACTTTTGTTAACATCTTATTGTAATACCTACATTCTATACAAATAAAAACTTCTTATTCTTATTCCAAGGCCATGCAAATTTTCAAACCCTGAAATTGCGAAAAAAATAATCAGCTGTTCCCTACATTTTGACAAGCTATGCGAACATAAAATAATGTAGGGAACAGCAGATTTTTTTTTTTTTCTCGATTTCATGGTTCGCCCCATATTGAATGTTGTTCATAATGATGAGTACAATGACCACTTAAGAGGATCAAGACGAATCAAATTTCACCCTGTATACATAAATCATCATCAGGAGCTAAGTAATAACAGGCGCACGGGTCGATCCATCAGGTTAAGCTACGTTTGCCGGGGTTGGTCCGTGGATGGGTGACCATCTTAACATACCGAGACTCCTCCGTGTCTCGGAAAGCATGTTAAGCCGTTGGTCCCGGCTGTCATTTGTGGATTTTTGACATTCGTTACGGGTCGTCAGAAACACGAAAGTCTGACAACCAGTCTTACCAAAGGGGTATCGCATTACCCGGTTACTGGGTTGTGGAGGTCAGATAGGCAGTCGCTCCATGTAAAATACTGGTGTTCAGCTGCATCCGGCCGACCCCAACATAGTTGGGAAAAGGCTAGGCAGATGATGATACATATATCATTGTGAACATAAATAAAACAGAGACTGCAACAAATCGTAAGGGAATTGTATCTTATTTAGAATTTGAGCGATTTAAATTAACTGTGTGTTTTCTTGTAAGGTGCTGAGACACAGACAGAATTTATGACTAGAGTATAACACTATGTGCTGATAAAAATCAAGTCACGTTTTCAGGGACGCTCGACTAGTTTGCGATTCTTGAAACATGCATGAATACCGAATTGTGGGTAGGAGATAATCAGAATATTCTAGATCAGTAGTTGAATTTCAGGCGACAGCGTGCACCTTGACTAATTAATTAGACAAGTATAATGTTTGCTAACCCAATGTTAATATTATTAAATTGTTAACCCGATGATAATAAAATTACCCAGTTCTTTTTTAGATACTTCTCCAAAACTGATCTAATACGCGCGGTAAATCAAAATCTACTTTTATTTTATTAACGTATTGTTTAGGAAGTACATGAAACGTCCATTGCTTCTCACAAAAGCAAAGTTCCATCAAAGTATTTACCAAATACATCAATAGACGTAGAAGTATGTCTAAATATCAGTCACTGCGCAAAAGGCATCTAAGAAATGAGGTTCCCTTGAGAACGTCTAGACGCGGCGATCCATCACAATACGACTGAAACTGAGAAGAAGTAGCTTCATTTTCTTACTCCGGTTTGTGTCGTAATGGTGTGATTTGACGGCCCAATTGACGCAGTGGCTGATTCGCTACAGCGGATAAAATTCCTTTATGGAAAAACGTTTTATATGGGTGAAAAGAAGTGTCGGGTGAGTGGCGCAACGCAAAAAAGCAAACACAAACACCTATTTTTGTATATAATAATAATATATACTACATATCCCGTGAAATAATATGACGTAGCATAAAGTTTTCTCCTTCGTGTCGATGGTATGGCTTTTGATTGCATAATCACCCTGTAATGTTCCCACTGCTGCGACATAGGCCTGGAGAGGGAGTGGGCTATAATCTACCACGCGGGCCCAGTGCGGGTTGGTAAATATCACATGTCTTTGAATTTTTGGTTCTAGGACATCCCGCCGGAAAATTGTGGAACTAAATTTTTTTATATCAAAGTGATGCAATGACATAGACACTAGCGCCGTGTCAAATGGACTTCAGTGTGGCGCGGACTCGTACCTTTTCACTTAAGGCGAAAGCTTCAGGTTAGCCCGCGAATTTTTTTGCGTTTTTTGCATATTGCAAGTGTAAAGTTGTATGTTGATTAAAATATGATTTACGACCGTAACAAATATATGAATTTACAGAATTATAAACACTAGAATCAGCAATACAACTCTCTAAGTTCATTTAAGTGGCAATGCACTTTTATGAACATCCTTATGTTCATAGAAGTTAGAAGGAACATAAGGAGAGAGGAACGAGAATTTAAGAATAAAGGCTCTTACATACTGGAGCGACATGTCGCGCGACGCGACGCCGCCGCATTGTTCGCCGTGAAGTTTTCTCAGAAATGTTTTGTTAAAATTCGCGTCGCGCGACAAGTCGCGCCTGTATGTAAGAGGCTTAAATATTTAAATATAAAGATATACATATACCTATTAAAAACTATAAATATAATTTTTACACCTAATTATATTTAAATATAAGCACAAATTAATACTTATAAAATTAAAATAAAGTGTTATTTTTTACTAACATGCCAAGTTCATTCTCTGTCTCATTAATTAGTCTGTGCACACTTCTGACTACCCACATTTAAGGAGAAATAGTCTTTTTGATCTCGTCGACTAATCTATGATTATTTATGAAAATCTTCGGGTGGTGACTGCGGGTACATAATGGTTTGAAAGCGGATTATGGGGTATCATCAACCACAATGGTAGGCTTATTAAATATTTATACAGTTAAGGGTTCTATGATGTCATAATATTAGGTGGAATTAAGTAAGGCAGTATTTTTTTAAAACTTTAAGATGATTTATAGAGACTGCTATGATAAGTACTTATGATTTATTTAAATAAAATTAATAATTAATGAAATTAAGTTTAATCATTAGGTAATAAGTCACATGCCTGTTATCTATTGTAAAACAGTCAACGTGTTAGAAAAACTTTTTTGTTGCTAGATTGATTGTAGTTAGAAACTAGTATTTAAAAAAAAAAAAAAAAAAACTCTTGTGCGATCAGAGGCTATAGACAAAATCCCTTTTCTGTAAGCGTTAACGCCAACGGAAAGATCAAATTGTATGGAGTTGACATTAGCTTTAGAGATGTCACGTGACTGCTGCTGTCAACTCCATACATTTTGATCTTTCTGTTGGCGTTAACGCTTACAGAAAAGGGATTTTGTCTAGGCCCCCAGGGCGTTCAATGAAACGATTCGATTTGTCTTATTTTAGAATCTTCTATTTTTTATTAAATTACCTACTTCTTCCTCTAGCCGTCATTCGTTGTCTGTCACTTCCCGTTCTAATAATGTTACCAGTTGTTCAACCTCACATTCTCATATTTATAATAATTATAAGTTCTGATTTATAAAAATTAAGTATCTGCTAGTTCAGAAACTTCGACATTTATAATTTAAAACTTAATTAAAACTTCAACTTTTCTATTTGGAAAGTATCAGCGAAAAACGATTTTAGATCTCACACACACTAGACCTCTTTAGTGTTAACCTAGATATCCCAGGAGCAGAACTTTTTCTAATTGACATGCTAATTGAGGCCAGATCTGTTCGATAAGTGAGTGGTCACAGCGGAATAAAATTGGCATCTTTTTTGCTAAACTTTTATATGCATTAATGCAGTTTCGATGTTTATTGAATTAACTTAGAGAAAAAAGAGTAAATTGATGGAGGGATAGTAATTCCGTTGAATTTATTTTTGTGGTTTTGTGGTTGAATAAATGGAACTCTATTTTGGAATAAATTTAATAAACCCTAAGTTTATTGTTTGTTTTCTTGTCAATATTTAAATCACTGACGCTTTTTACGGCCTCAGAAGTGCAGGTGTATGGACATTTTGGACACTCCAACAGATGGGCCATGGTTTGGTGAGGAGCATCACATTTGCACTGGGTGTCGCTTGGATCAATAAAAAATGCTAACAGTACGCGCGTAATAGCTTCTGATGCCGCGATTGGCATGGCCACCTCCTGGGCCCAACTCATCTAACTAGTATAATTATTTTTACTTTTGTTATCAACTCGATCAGAAGAAGATGAAATCAAATAAAAAATAAAATAAACACCAGTCATGTTAATGAATGTGTATAAAAGAAAAAAAAAATAAACAAAAAAGAATAAAAAACATACGTACGAGTATAGCAGCGTACACCTAAAGGCTCCTGCAAACTGGCGCGATACCGCGGGCGCGACAGGCAGCGGTACCCTTATCGCGCCCGCGATATCACGCCTGTTTCTTCTTTAACTGATTTTTACTTTCGCATAAAAAATCTGAAGCAGCAGCATATTAATATAAGAGAAGAACTTCCGAACTTAAAACCACATTAATACTTTCATTAGTCCAACAATGGCGGCGTAAATCATTCGCTCTCACTCGCACATTTTTCACAAACCAGACACTATCACACCTTCACTTACATGTTCAAATAAACTCCAGATTCAATTACACCTCTATAAAGTGCAAAAATAGAGCCACCTGCACCGAAGACCGCAACAAAAGGATACCGTTAAAAGAACGGTGCACCTCTAATAAAAGAATCGAATCTATCTATCATTGAGAAAGTAAAAAGAGACTGAAATCAGCGCAGTCGCGTCGTTCCGGGGTTAGACGTGCCCCGCATGTTCTTTGTAGGGACGTGTTTGAGTGATGAGCGGTCAGCGTTTTGAAATGTATGCAGTTGCTTTCCTGTAATACTTTTAAATGATAACTTTAACCTAAAATAAAAAAAAAACGATTATTATCGATCTGATAATCGTTTACCTGTCGATCTGATAATCGTTTACCTGTCGATCTGATAATCAGTTTTTTTACCTTTAGTGATTTTTATGGATTTGTTATAAAAGTAATAAGTCATCTTCTGCCTAGCCTTTTCCCAACTATGCTGGGGTCGGTCACTTTTTATTTTGTGTTTTTTTTTGTAAAAAGTTTTTATTTTTCTGAAGCATGACCTACCAAACAAAAAAGAATCATCAAAACGGAGTAATCGCGTAAACAAACACACAAAAAAAATACATACGAAAGAAGAAGTCTGTTAAATGTATATGCAAATGCATGTATTCTATAAAGACGTGTTTTATTACAGCCATCAGTTTTTGAATTGCACCTACCTGCTGCACCACACAACGTAAAGTGCTGCGTAAAATCATTAGCTAGAAAATTATAAAGTGCAGAAAATATTTCTCTATAGATGGTAACGAACGCTAAGGATTTGTTAATATTTTCTTTTTACTTACGACTCCATTTCTTTGAATACAGGAAATATACATACAATAGTTGTGATTTACTATTTAGAAGTAAAATGTTATACATAACATCACGCCTGGAACGCACGGAAAGGTGAGAGGTGTACCTACCTATCAAAATAAACCCACATTTCGCCAGTTATGTTTAGGTCTCATGTAATACCCTATTAGTCCCCCAGTCTATTATGTGCGTGAACTTGGCAGATCATTTCCCAGCAGAGCATAAAACAATGTGAGTTCTATTGGCATGCGGCTGAGTTCTAGAGTTCCTTATACTTAAAAAAAATAGTTCTGGCTTTTTTTCCCGAGAAAAGTCGAATGAAAATATGCTCTGCTAACTTCCGTCAGCAGATCAATTTTGCCAAAATTTAAATTTTAAACCTGATTTAGGTGCACAGTGGTGACCTCTATAGTTCCTAATACTTTTCCGAAAGAGTTCTGCCTTCCTAAATTTATAAAAAAATAAATTAAAAATATTAACCAGTTACTAGAAAAAGACAATCATTTTGATAAAACAGTCGTGAATGACGCAGTTTGTGGATTTTCGTAGATTATTTTGGGCTATAATTAGTAAAAAAGACCCCAGTAACAGAAAAAAAAACTAAAAGAATGCAGAAGTCTCACAAAAGTATCAGCAGAGCCTTGTGAAAAAGAAAGGTTAGGAGAAATCGAAATTTCATTCAGTGTTTAAGTTAGTAGGATCAAAAAGGAACTTGAGTAGAACTGAGGAGAAGGAAATCCTCATTTTCTGATGCACCTATAAAAGAGGTATCCGACAAAATGCAATAATAACCCAGAACTCTGACTCAGGGGTAAGCAGAGCATGGTTGAAAAATAAGATTAGTAGAAATTGAGTTTGAAATAAGTGTTTAATACGAAGGATCATAAAATAGAATCAGAACATCTGAGGTGCTGGAACTCCTCTATTCCTGATAAATCTATAAAAGAGCTATCCGAAAATATGAAACATAAACTGAGAACTCCCACTCAGATATCAGCAGAGCATGGGTAAAGGTTTGCGAAAGTAGAAATCGAGATTGAAAATTAGTGTTTAATACAAAGGATCATTAAAAAAAATCCGAACATCTGAGGTGGTAGAACTCCTCGATTCCTGATATATCTATAAAAGAGCTATCCGAAAACATGAAAGATAAACTCAGAACTTTCACTCAGATATCAGCAGAGCATGGGTAAAGGTTTGCGATAGTAGAAATCGAGATTTAAAATTAGTGTTTACTACAAAGGATCATTAAAAAAAATCAGAACATCTGAGGTGGTAGAACTCCTCGATTCCTGATATATTTATAAAAGAGCTATCCGAAAACATGAAAGATAAACTCAGAACTCTCACTCAGATATCAGCAGAGCATGGGTAAAGTTTTGAGTAGGGTAGAAATTGAGATTGAAATTAGTGTTTAATACGAAGGAACATATAAAAAATTCTGAACATCTGAGGTGCTGGAACTCTTCGATTCCTGATGAACCTATAAAAGAACTCTACGAAAACATGAAAAATAAACTAAGAACTTTCACTCAGATATCAGCAGAGCATGGGTAAAGGTTTGCGAAAGTAGAAATTGAGATTGAAAATTTGTAATTAATACGAAAATTCATTAAAAAAAAACAGAACTTCGGAGGTGCTAGAACTCCTCGATTCCTGATGCAACTATAAAAGAGCTATCTAAAAACATAAAACAGAAACTCAGAACTCTCACTCAGATATCAGCAGAGCATGGGTAAACGTTTGTGAAAGTGGAAATTGAGATAAAAATTAGTGTTTAATACGAAAATTCATTTAAAAAAACCAGAGCATCTGAGGTGCTAGAACTCCTCGATTCCTGATGCATCTATAAAAGAGCTATCCAAAAACATAAAACAGAAACTAGGAACTCCCACTTAGATATCAGCAGAGCATGGTTGAAAAGCTAGATTAGAAAAAATCGACATATAATTAAGTGTTCCAGAAAAAAAGATAAAAAAAATATTGAGTAGCTCTTAGGAACTGGAACTCCTCGTTTCCTGAGACAACTATAAATAATCTATCGGAAAACATGAAAAAGAAACTCAGAACTTTCACTCAGATATCAGCAGAGCATGAGTAAAGGTTTGCGATAGTAGAAATCGAGATTTAAAATTAGTGTTTAATACAAAGCATCATTAAAAAAAATCCGAACATCTGAGGTGGTAGAACTCCTCGATTCCTGATATATCTATAAAAGAGCTATCCAAGAACATAAAACAGAAACTGAGAACTCTCACTCAGATATCAGCAGAGCATGGGTAAAGGTTTGCGATAGTAGAAATCGAGATTTAAAATTAGTGTTTAATACAAAGGATCATAAAAAAAAATCCCAACATCTGAGGTGGTAGAACTCCTCGATTCCTGATATATCTATAAAAGAGCTATCCAAAAACATAAAACAGAAACTGAGAACTCTCACTCAAATATCAGCAGAGCATGGGTAAAGGTTTGCGATAGTAGAAATCGAGATTTAAAATTAGTGTTTAATACAAAGGATCATAAAAAAAAATCCCAACATCTGAGGTGGTAGAACTCCTCGATTCCTGATATATCTATAAAAGCGCTATCCGAAAATATGAAAGATAAACTCAGAACTCTCACTCAGATATCAGCAGAGCATGGGTAAGTTTTGAGTAGGGTAGAAATTGAGATTGAAATTAGTGTTTAATACGAAGGAACATATAAAAAATTCTGAACATCTGAGGTGCTGGAACTCTTCGATTCCTGATGAACCTATAAAAGAACTCTACGAAAACATGAAAAATAAACTAGGAACTCTCACTCAGATATCAGCAGAGCATGGGTAAAGGTTTGCGAAAGTAGAAATCGAGATTGAAAATTAGTGCTTAATACGAAAATTCATTAAAAAAATCTAGAACATCAGAGGTACTGGAACTCCTCGATTCCTGATGCATCTATAAAACAGCTATCCAAAAACATGAAACAGAAACTGAGAACTCAAATTCAGATATCAGCAGAGCATGGGTAAACGTTTGCGAAAGTGGAAATTGAGATAAAAATTAGTGTTTAATACGAAAATTCATTTAAAAAAACCAGAGCATCTGAGGTGCTAGAACTCCTCGATTCCTGATGCATCTATAAAAGAGCTATCCAAAAACATAAAACAGAAACTAGGAACTCCCACTTAGATATCAGCAGAGCATGGTTGAAAAGCTAGATTAGAAAAAATCGACATATAATTAAGTGTTCCAGAAAAAAAGATAAAAAAAATATTGAGTAGCTCTTAGGAACTGGAACTCCTCGTTTCCTGAGACAACTATAAATAATCTATCGGAAAACATGAAAAAGAAACTCAGAACTTTCACTCAGATATCAGCAGAGCATGGGTAAACGTTTGTGAAAGTAGAAATCGAGATTGAAAATTAGTGCTTAATACGAAAATTCATTAAAAAAATCTAGAACATCAGAGGTACTGGAACTCCTCGATTCCTTATGCATCTATAAAACAGCTATCCAAAAACATAAAACAGAAACTGAGAACTCAAATTCAGATATCAGCAGAGCATGGGTAAACGTTTGCGAAAGTGGAAATTGAGATAAAAATTAGTGTTTAATACGAAAATTCATTAAAAAAAACCAGAGCATCTGAGGTGCTAGAACTCCTCGATTCCTGATGCATCTATAAAAGCGCTATCCAAAAACATAAAACAGAAACTCAGAACTCTCACTCAGATATCAGCAGAGCATGGGTAAACGTTTGCGAAAGTGGAAATTGAGATAAAAATTAGTGTTTAATACGAAATTTCACTAAAAAAAACTAGAGAATCTGAGGTGCTAGAACTCCTCGATTCCGGATGCATCTATAAAAGAGCTATCATAAAACATAAAACAGAATTTGAGAACTCCCACTCAGATATCAGCAGAGCATGGTTGAAAAGCTAGATTAGAAAAAATCGAGATATAATTAGGTATTCCAGAAAAAAAGGATAAAAAAAATATTGAGTAGCTCCTAGGAACTGGAACTCTTCGATTCCTGAGACATCTATAAATAAGCTATTGGAAAACATGAAAAAGAAACTCAGAACTTTCACTCAGATATCAGCAGAGCATGGGTAAAGGTTTGCGATGGTAGAAATCGAGATTTAAAATTAGTGTTTAATACAAAGCATCATTAAAAAAAATCCGAACATCTGACTGGTATAATTTCTCGATTCCTGATATATCTATAAAAAAGATATCCAAAAACATAAAACAGAAACTGAGAACTCTCACTCAGATATCAGCAGAGCATGGGTAAAGGTTTGCGATAGTAGAAATCGAGATTTAAAATAAGTGTTTAATACAAAGGATCATTAAAAAAAATCCGAGCATCTGAGGTGCTAGAACTCCTCGATTCCGGATGCATTTGTAAAAGAACTACCCAAAAACATACAACAGAAACTCAGAACTCTCACTCAGATATCAGCAGAGCATGGTTAAAGGTTTGCAAAAGTAGAAATTGAGATACAAATTAGTGTTTAATACAAAAATTCATTAAAAAAACCAGAGCATCTGAGGTGCTAGAACTCCTCGATTCCGGATGCATTTGTAAAAGAGCTATCCAAAAACATAAAACAGAAACTATAAACTCTCACTCAGATATCAGCAGAGCATGGGTAAACGTTTGCGAAAGTGGAAATTGAGATAAAAATTAGTGTTTAATACGAAAATTCATAAAAAAAAACCAGAGCATCTGAGGTGCTAGAACTCCTCGATTCCGGATGCATCTATAAAAGACCTATCATAAAACCTAAAACAGAATTTGAGAACTCCCACTCAGATATCAGCAGAGCATGGTTGAAAAGCTAGATTAGAAAAAATCGAGATATAATTAGATGTTCCAGAAAAAAGGATAAAAAAAATATTGAGTAGCTCCTAGGAACTGGAACTCTTCGATTCCTGAGACATCTATAAATAAGCTATTGGAAAACATGAAAAAGAAACTATGAACTCTCACTCAGATATCAGCAGAGCATGGGTAAAGGTTTGCGATGGTAGAAATCGAGATTTAAAATTAGTGTTTAATACAAAGCATCATTAAAAAAAATCCGAACATCTGAGGTGGTAGAATTTCTCGATTCCTGATATATCTATAAAAGAGCTATCCAAAAACATAAAACAGAAACTGAGAACTCTCACTCAGATATCAGCAGAGCATGGGTAAAGGTTTGCGATAGTAGAAATCGAGATTTAAAATAAGTGTTTAATACAAAGGATCATTAAAAAAAATCCGAGCATCTGAGGAGCTAGAACTTCTCGATTCCGGATGCATTTGTAAAAGAACTACCCAAAAACATACAACAGAAACTCAGAACTCTCACTCAGATATCAGCAGAGCATGGTTAAAGGTTTGCAAAAGTAGAAATTGAGATACAAATTAGTGTTTAATACGAAAATTCATTAAAAAAACCAGAGCATCTGAGGTGCTAGAACTCCTCGATTCCGGATGCATTTGTAAAAGAGCTATCCAAAAACATAAAACAGAAACTATAAACTCTCACTCAGATATCAGCAGAGCATGGGTAAACGTTTGCGAAAGTGGAAATTGAGATAAAAATTAGTGTTTAATACGAAAATTCATAAAAAAAAACCAGAGCATCTGAGGTGCTAGAACTCCTCGATTCCGGATGCATCTATAAAAGAGCTATCATAAAACATAAAACAGAATTTGAGAACTCCCACTCAGATATCAGCAGAGCATGGTTGAAAAGCTAGATTAGAAAAAATCGAGATATAATTAGATGTTCCAGAAAAAAGGATAAAAAAAATATTGAGTAGCTCCTAGGAACTGAAACTCTTCGATTCCTGAGACATCTATAAATAAGCTATTGGAAAACATGAAAAAGAAACTATGAACTCTCACTCAGATATCAGCAGAGCATGGGTAAAGGTTTGCGATAGTAGAAATCGAGATTTAAAATAAGTGTTTAATACAAAGCATCATAAAAAAAAACCAGAGCATCTGAGGTGCTAGAACTCCTCAATTCCGGATGCATTTGTAAAAGATCTACCCAAAAACATAAAACAGAAACTCAGAACTCTCACTCAGATATCAGCAGAGCATGGGTAAACGTTTGCGAAAGTGAAAATTGAGATAAAAATTAGTGTTTATTACGAAAATTCATAAAAAAAAACCAGAGCATCTGAGGTGCTGGAACTCCTCGATTCCTGATGCGTCTATAAAAGAGCTATCCAAACACATAAAACAGAAACTGAGAACTCAAACTCAGATATCAGCAGAGCATGGGTAAACGTTTGCGAAAGTGGAAATTGAGATTAAAATTAGTGTTAAAAACAAATGATCATAAAAAAAAAATAAGATCCTCTGAGGACCTGGATTTTTTCGATTCATAAAACCGAAACTGAGAACTCCCACTCAGATATCAGCAGAGCTGTTATCCTTCTTTCTGGAGCACTTAATTATATCTCGAATTTTTTTTTATTTTTTATTTTCAACCATGCTCTGCTGATATCTGAGTGAGAGTTCTCAATTTCTGTTTTATGTTTTTGGATAGCTCTTTTATAGATTTATCAGGATTCGAGGAGTTCTACCACCTCAGATATTCGGATTTTTTTAAACGATCCTTTGTATTAAACACTAACTTTAAATCTCGATTTCTACTATCGCAAACCTTTACCTATGCTCTGCTGATATCTGAGTGAAAGTTCTGAGTTCCTTTTTCATGTTTTCCAATAGCTTATTTATAGATGTCTCAGGAAACGAGGAGTTCCAGTTCCTAGGAGCTACTTAATATTCTTTTTATCCTTTTTTCTGGAACACCTAATTATATCTCGATTTTTCTAATCTAGCTTTTCAACCATGCTCTGCTGATATCTGAGTGGGAGTTCTCAAATTCCGTTTTATGTTTTTTGATAGCTCTTTTATAGATGCATCCGGAATCGAGGAGTTCTAGCACCTCAGTTGCTCTGGTTTTTTTAATGAATTTTCGTATTAAACACTAATTTTTATCTCAATTTCCACTTTCGCAAACGTTTACCCATGCTCTGCTGATATCTGAGTGAGAGTTCTGAGTTTCTGTTTTATGTTTTTGGATAGCGCTTTTATAGATGCATCAGGAATCGAGGAGTTCTAGCACCTCAGATGCTCTGGTTTTTTTTAATGAATTTTCGTATTAAACACTAATTTTTATCTCAATTTCCACTTTCGCAAACGTTTACCCATGCTCTGCTGATATCTGAGTGAGAGTTCTTTGTTTTATTTTTCATGTTTTCGTACAGTTCTTTTATAGGTTCATCAGGAATCGAAGAGTTCCAGCACCTCAGATGTTCAGAATTTTTTATATGTTCCTTCGTATTAAACACTAATTTCAATCTCATTTTCTACCCTACTCAAAACTTTACCCATGCTCTGCTGATATCTGAGTGAGAGTTCTGAGTTTATCTTTCATGTTTTTGGATAGCTCTTTTATAGATATATCAGGAATCGAGGAGTTCTAGCACCTCAGATGCTCTGGTTTTTTTTTAATGATCCTTTGTATTAAACACTAATTTTAAATCTCGATTTCTACTATGGCAAACCTTTACCCATGCTCTGCTGATATCTGAGTGAGAGTTCTCAGTTTCTGTTTTATGTTTTTGGATAGCTCTTTTATAGATATATCAGGAATCGAAGAGTTCTACCACCTCAGATGTTGGGATTTTTTTTTATGATCCTTTGTATTAAACACTAATTTTGAATCTCGATTTCTTCTATCGCAAACGTTTACCCATGCTCTGCTGATATCTAAGTGAGAGTTCTCAGTTTCTGTTTTATGTTCTTGGATAGCTCTTTTATAGATATATCAGGAATCGAGGAGTTCTACCACCTCAGATGTTCGGATTTTTTTTAATGATGCTTTGTATTAAACACTAATTTTAAATCTCGATTTCTACTATCGCAAACCTTTACTCATGCTCTGCTGATATCTGAGTGAAAGTTCTGAGTTTCTTTTTCATGTTTTCCGATAGATTATTTATAGTTGTCTCAGGAAACGAGGAGTTCCAGTTCCTAAGAGCTACTCAATATTTTTTTTATCTTTTTTTCTGGAACACTTAATTATATGTCGATTTTTTCTAATCTAGCTTTTCAACCATGCTCTGCTGATATCTAAGTGGGAGTTCCTAGTTTCTGTTTTATGTTTTTGGATAGCTCTTTTATAGATGCATCAGGAATCGAGGAGTTCTAGCACCTCAGATGCTCTGGTTTTTTTAAATGAATTTTCGTATTAAACACTAATTTTTATCTCAATTTCCAATTTCACAAACGTTTACCCATGCTCTGCTGATATCTGAGTGAGAGTTCTGAGTTTCTGTTTTATGTTTTTAGATAGCTCTTTTATAGTTGCATCAGGAATCGAGGAGTTCTAGCACCTCCGAAGTTCTTTTTTTTTTTAATGAATTTTCGTATTAAACACAAATTTTCAATCTCAATTTCTACTTTCGCAAACCTTTACCCATGCTCTGCTGATATCTGAGTGAGAGTTCCTAGTTTATTTTTCATGTTTTCGTAGAGTTCTTTTATAGGTTCATCAGGAATCGAAGAGTTCCAGCACCTCAGATGTTCAGAATTTTTTATATGTTCCTTCGTATTAAACACTAATTTCAATCTCAATTTCTACCCTACTCAAAACTTTACCCATGCTCTGCTGATATCTGAGTGAGAGTTCTGAGTTTATCTTTCATATTTTCGGATAGCGCTTTTATAGATATATCAGGAATCGAGGAGTTCTACCACCTCAGATGTTGGGATTTTTTTTTATGATCCTTTGTATTAAACACTAATTTTAAATCTCGATTTCTACTATCGCAAACCTTTACCCATGCTCTGCTGATATTTGAGTGAGAGTTCTGAGTTTATTTTTCATGTTTTCGTACAGTTCTTTTATAGGTGGAAATTGAGATAAAAATTAGTGTTTAATACGAAAATTCATTAAAAAAAACCAGAGCATCTGAGGTGCTAGAACTCCTCGATTCCTGATGCATCTATAAAAGCGCTATCCAAAAACATAAAACAGAAACTCAGAACTCTCACTCAGATATCAGCAGAGCATGGGTAAACGTTTGCGAAAGTGGAAATTGAGATAAAAATTAGTGTTTAATACGAAATTTCACTAAAAAAAACTAGAGAATCTGAGGTGCTAGAACTCCTCGATTCCGGATGCATCTATAAAAGAGCTATCATAAAACATAAAACAGAATTTGAGAACTCCCACTCAGATATCAGCAGAGCATGGTTGAAAAGCTAGATTAGAAAAAATCGAGATATAATTAGGTATTCCAGAAAAAAAGGATAAAAAAAATATTGAGTAGCTCCTAGGAACTGGAACTCTTCGATTCCTGAGACATCTATAAATAAGCTATTGGAAAACATGAAAAAGAAACTCAGAACTTTCACTCAGATATCAGCAGAGCATGGGTAAAGGTTTGCGATGGTAGAAATCGAGATTTAAAATTAGTGTTTAATACAAAGCATCATTAAAAAAAATCCGAACATCTGACTGGTATAATTTCTCGATTCCTGATATATCTATAAAAAAGATATCCAAAAACATAAAACAGAAACTGAGAACTCTCACTCAGATATCAGCAGAGCATGGGTAAAGGTTTGCGATAGTAGAAATCGAGATTTAAAATAAGTGTTTAATACAAAGGATCATTAAAAAAAATCCGAGCATCTGAGGTGCTAGAACTCCTCGATTCCGGATGCATTTGTAAAAGAACTACCCAAAAACATACAACAGAAACTCAGAACTCTCACTCAGATATCAGCAGAGCATGGTTAAAGGTTTGCAAAAGTAGAAATTGAGATACAAATTAGTGTTTAATACAAAAATTCATTAAAAAAACCAGAGCATCTGAGGTGCTAGAACTCCTCGATTCCGGATGCATTTGTAAAAGAGCTATCCAAAAACATAAAACAGAAACTATAAACTCTCACTCAGATATCAGCAGAGCATGGGTAAACGTTTGCGAAAGTGGAAATTGAGATAAAAATTAGTGTTTAATACGAAAATTCATAAAAAAAAACCAGAGCATCTGAGGTGCTAGAACTCCTCGATTCCGGATGCATCTATAAAAGACCTATCATAAAACCTAAAACAGAATTTGAGAACTCCCACTCAGATATCAGCAGAGCATGGTTGAAAAGCTAGATTAGAAAAAATCGAGATATAATTAGATGTTCCAGAAAAAAGGATAAAAAAAATATTGAGTAGCTCCTAGGAACTGGAACTCTTCGATTCCTGAGACATCTATAAATAAGCTATTGGAAAACATGAAAAAGAAACTATGAACTCTCACTCAGATATCAGCAGAGCATGGGTAAAGGTTTGCGATGGTAGAAATCGAGATTTAAAATTAGTGTTTAATACAAAGCATCATTAAAAAAAATCCGAACATCTGAGGTGGTAGAATTTCTCGATTCCTGATATATCTATAAAAGAGCTATCCAAAAACATAAAACAGAAACTGAGAACTCTCACTCAGATATCAGCAGAGCATGGGTAAAGGTTTGCGATAGTAGAAATCGAGATTTAAAATAAGTGTTTAATACAAAGGATCATTAAAAAAAATCCGAGCATCTGAGGAGCTAGAACTTCTCGATTCCGGATGCATTTGTAAAAGAACTACCCAAAAACATACAACAGAAACTCAGAACTCTCACTCAGATATCAGCAGAGCATGGTTAAAGGTTTGCAAAAGTAGAAATTGAGATACAAATTAGTGTTTAATACGAAAATTCATTAAAAAAACCAGAGCATCTGAGGTGCTAGAACTCCTCGATTCCGGATGCATTTGTAAAAGAGCTATCCAAAAACATAAAACAGAAACTATAAACTCTCACTCAGATATCAGCAGAGCATGGGTAAACGTTTGCGAAAGTGGAAATTGAGATAAAAATTAGTGTTTAATACGAAAATTCATAAAAAAAAACCAGAGCATCTGAGGTGCTAGAACTCCTCGATTCCGGATGCATCTATAAAAGAGCTATCATAAAACATAAAACAGAATTTGAGAACTCCCACTCAGATATCAGCAGAGCATGGTTGAAAAGCTAGATTAGAAAAAATCGAGATATAATTAGATGTTCCAGAAAAAAGGATAAAAAAAATATTGAGTAGCTCCTAGGAACTGGAACTCTTCGATTCCTGAGACATCTATAAATAAGCTATTGGAAAACATGAAAAAGAAACTATGAACTCTCACTCAGATATCAGCAGAGCATGGGTAAAGGTTTGCGATAGTAGAAATCGAGATTTAAAATAAGTGTTTAATACAAAGCATCATAAAAAAAAACCAGAGCATCTGAGGTGCTAGAACTCCTCAATTCCGGATGCATTTGTAAAAGATCTACCCAAAAACATAAAACAGAAACTCAGAACTCTCACTCAGATATCAGCAGAGCATGGGTAAACGTTTGCGAAAGTGAAAATTGAGATAAAAATTAGTGTTTATTACGAAAATTCATAAAAAAAAACCAGAGCATCTGAGGTGCTGGAACTCCTCGATTCCTGATGCGTCTATAAAAGAGCTATCCAAACACATAAAACAGAAACTGAGAACTCAAACTCAGATATCAGCAGAGCATGGGTAAACGTTTGCGAAAGTGGAAATTGAGATTAAAATTAGTGTTAAAAACAAATGATCATAAAAAAAAAATAAGATCCTCTGAGGACCTGGATTTTTTCGATTCATAAAACCGAAACTGAGAACTCCCACTCAGATATCAGCAGAGCTGTTATCCTTCTTTCTGGAGCACTTAATTATATCTCGAATTTTTTTTTATTTTTTATTTTCAACCATGCTCTGCTGATATCTGAGTGAGAGTTCTCAATTTCTGTTTTATGTTTTTGGATAGCTCTTTTATAGATTTATCAGGATTCGAGGAGTTCTACCACCTCAGATATTCGGATTTTTTTAAACGATCCTTTGTATTAAACACTAACTTTAAATCTCGATTTCTACTATCGCAAACCTTTACCTATGCTCTGCTGATATCTGAGTGAAAGTTCTGAGTTCCTTTTTCATGTTTTCCAATAGCTTATTTATAGATGTCTCAGGAAACGAGGAGTTCCAGTTCCTAGGAGCTACTTAATATTCTTTTTATCCTTTTTTCTGGAACACCTAATTATATCTCGATTTTTCTAATCTAGCTTTTCAACCATGCTCTGCTGATATCTGAGTGGGAGTTCTCAAATTCCGTTTTATGTTTTTTGATAGCTCTTTTATAGATGCATCCGGAATCGAGGAGTTCTAGCACCTCAGTTGCTCTGGTTTTTTTAATGAATTTTCGTATTAAACACTAATTTTTATCTCAATTTCCACTTTCGCAAACGTTTACCCATGCTCTGCTGATATCTGAGTGAGAGTTCTGAGTTTCTGTTTTATGTTTTTGGATAGCGCTTTTATAGATGCATCAGGAATCGAGGAGTTCTAGCACCTCAGATGCTCTGGTTTTTTTTAATGAATTTTCGTATTAAACACTAATTTTTATCTCAATTTCCACTTTCGCAAACGTTTACCCATGCTCTGCTGATATCTGAGTGAGAGTTCTTTGTTTTATTTTTCATGTTTTCGTACAGTTCTTTTATAGGTTCATCAGGAATCGAAGAGTTCCAGCACCTCAGATGTTCAGAATTTTTTATATGTTCCTTCGTATTAAACACTAATTTCAATCTCATTTTCTACCCTACTCAAAACTTTACCCATGCTCTGCTGATATCTGAGTGAGAGTTCTGAGTTTATCTTTCATGTTTTTGGATAGCTCTTTTATAGATATATCAGGAATCGAGGAGTTCTAGCACCTCAGATGCTCTGGTTTTTTTTTAATGATCCTTTGTATTAAACACTAATTTTAAATCTCGATTTCTACTATGGCAAACCTTTACCCATGCTCTGCTGATATCTGAGTGAGAGTTCTCAGTTTCTGTTTTATGTTTTTGGATAGCTCTTTTATAGATATATCAGGAATCGAAGAGTTCTACCACCTCAGATGTTGGGATTTTTTTTTATGATCCTTTGTATTAAACACTAATTTTGAATCTCGATTTCTTCTATCGCAAACGTTTACCCATGCTCTGCTGATATCTAAGTGAGAGTTCTCAGTTTCTGTTTTATGTTCTTGGATAGCTCTTTTATAGATATATCAGGAATCGAGGAGTTCTACCACCTCAGATGTTCGGATTTTTTTTAATGATGCTTTGTATTAAACACTAATTTTAAATCTCGATTTCTACTATCGCAAACCTTTACTCATGCTCTGCTGATATCTGAGTGAAAGTTCTGAGTTTCTTTTTCATGTTTTCCGATAGATTATTTATAGTTGTCTCAGGAAACGAGGAGTTCCAGTTCCTAAGAGCTACTCAATATTTTTTTTATCTTTTTTTCTGGAACACTTAATTATATGTCGATTTTTTCTAATCTAGCTTTTCAACCATGCTCTGCTGATATCTAAGTGGGAGTTCCTAGTTTCTGTTTTATGTTTTTGGATAGCTCTTTTATAGATGCATCAGGAATCGAGGAGTTCTAGCACCTCAGATGCTCTGGTTTTTTTAAATGAATTTTCGTATTAAACACTAATTTTTATCTCAATTTCCAATTTCACAAACGTTTACCCATGCTCTGCTGATATCTGAGTGAGAGTTCTGAGTTTCTGTTTTATGTTTTTAGATAGCTCTTTTATAGTTGCATCAGGAATCGAGGAGTTCTAGCACCTCCGAAGTTCTTTTTTTTTTTAATGAATTTTCGTATTAAACACAAATTTTCAATCTCAATTTCTACTTTCGCAAACCTTTACCCATGCTCTGCTGATATCTGAGTGAGAGTTCCTAGTTTATTTTTCATGTTTTCGTAGAGTTCTTTTATAGGTTCATCAGGAATCGAAGAGTTCCAGCACCTCAGATGTTCAGAATTTTTTATATGTTCCTTCGTATTAAACACTAATTTCAATCTCAATTTCTACCCTACTCAAAACTTTACCCATGCTCTGCTGATATCTGAGTGAGAGTTCTGAGTTTATCTTTCATATTTTCGGATAGCGCTTTTATAGATATATCAGGAATCGAGGAGTTCTACCACCTCAGATGTTGGGATTTTTTTTTATGATCCTTTGTATTAAACACTAATTTTAAATCTCGATTTCTACTATCGCAAACCTTTACCCATGCTCTGCTGATATTTGAGTGAGAGTTCTGAGTTTATTTTTCATGTTTTCGTACAGTTCTTTTATAGGTTCATCAGAAATCGAAGAGTTCCAGCACCTCAGATGTTCAGAATTTTTTATATGTTCCTTCGTATTAAACACTTATTTTAAATCTCGATTTCTACTATCGCAAACCTTTACCCATGCTCTGCTGATACCTGAGTGAAAGTTCTGAGTTTCTTTTTCATGTTTTCCGATAGATTATTTATAGTTGTCTCAGGAAACGAGGAGTTCCAGTTCCTAAGAGCTACTCAATATTTTTTTTATCTTTTTTTCTGGAACACTTAATTATATGTCGATTTTTTCTAATCTAGCTTTTCAACCATGCTCTGCTGATATCTAAGTGGGAGTTCCTAGTTTCTGTTTTATGTTTTTGGATAGCTCTTTTATAGATGCATCGGGAATCGAGGAGTTCTAGCACCTCAGATGCTCTGGTTTTTTTAAATGAATTTTCGTATTAAACACTAATTTTTATCTCAATTTCCACTTTCACAAACGTTTACCCATGCTCTGCTGATATCTGAGTGAGAGTTCTGAGTTTCTGTTTTATGTTTTTAGATAGCTCTTTTATAGTTGCATCAGGAATCGAGGAGTTCTAGCACCTCCGAAGTTCTGTTTTTTTTTAATGAATTTTCGTATTAATTACAAATTTTCAATCTCAATTTCTACTTTCGCAAACCTTTACCCATGCTCTGCTGATATCTGAGTGAAAGTTCTTAGTTTATTTTTCATGTTTTCGTAGAGTTCTTTTATAGGTTCATCAGGAATCGAAGAGTTCCAGCACCTCAGATGTTCAGAATTTTTTATATGTTCCTTCGTATTAAACACTAATTTCAATCTCAATTTCTACCCTACTCAAAACTTTACCCATGCTCTGCTGATATCTGAGTGAGAGTTCTGAGTTTATCTTTCATATTTTCGGATAGCTCGTTTATAAATATATCAGGAATCGAGGAGTTCTACCACCTCAGATGTTCTGATTTTTTTTAATGATCCTTTGTAGTAAACACTAATTTTAAATCTCGATTTCTACTATCGCAAACCTTTACCCATGCTCTGCTGATATCTGAGTGAAAGTTCTGAGTTTATCTTTCATGTTTTCGGATAGCTCTTTTATAGATATATCAGGAATCGAGGAGTTCTACCACCTCAGATGTTCGGATTTTTTTTAATGATCC
Organism: Lithophane socia; assembly: GCA_947522985.1. Classification (NCBI taxonomy): domain Eukaryota; kingdom Metazoa; phylum Arthropoda; class Insecta; order Lepidoptera; family Noctuidae; genus Lithophane; species Lithophane socia. Next base: position 12,494,355 of record OX383270.1, on the reverse strand, counting down.
TTTGTATTAAACACTAATTTTCAATCTCGATTTCTACTTTCGCAAACCTTTACCCATGCTCTGCTGATATCTGAGTGGGAGTTCTCAGTTTATGTTTCATATTTTCGGATAGCTCTTTTATAGATTTATCAGGAATAGAGGAGTTCCAGCACCTCAGATGTTCTGATTCTATTTTATGATCCTTCGTATTAAACACTTATTTCAAACTCAATTTCTACTAATCTTATTTTTCAACCATGCTCTGCTTACCCCTGAGTCAGAGTTCTGGGTTATTATTGCATTTTGTCGGATACCTCTTTTATAGGTGCATCAGAAAATGAGGATTTCCTTCTCCTCAGTTCTACTCAAGTTCCTTTTTGATCCTACTAACTTAAACACTGAATGAAATTTCGATTTCTCCTAACCTTTCTTTTTCACAAGGCTCTGCTGATACTTTTGTGAGACTTCTGCATTCTTTTAGTTTTTTTTTCTGTTACTGGGGTCTTTTTTACTAATTATAGCCCAAAATAATCTACGAAAATCCACAAACTGCGTCATTCACGACTGTTTTATCAAAATGATTGTCTTTTTCTAGTAACTGGTTAATATTTTTAATTTATTTTTTTATAAATTTAGGAAGGCAGAACTCTTTCGGAAAAGTATTAGGAACTATAGAGGTTACCACTGTGCACCTAAATCAGGTTTAAAATTTAAATTTTGGCAAAATTGATCTGCTGACGGAAGTTAGCAGAGCATATTTTCATTCGACTTTTCTCGGGAAAAAAAGCCAGAACTATTTTTTTTAAGTATAAGGAACTCTAGAACTCAGCCGCATGCCAATAGAACTCACATTTTTTTATGCTCTGCTGGGAAATGATCTGCCAAGTTCACCCACATCAGTCTATTGCCATCAACCGGGCACAAATCCAGATTCTGGGCTGCTACTGACTGTATTAATTGGTCCAATATTATTAATCATTTACTTTTGTAATTTTTATAACATAAACATAACATAATCCCCACAATAAAGCCTATAATGTTCCCACTGCTGGGACACAGGCCTCCTCTCTATGAGAGGGAGTGGGCCGTAATCCACCACGCGGGGCCAGTGCGGGTTGGATGATGTCACATGTCTTCGAATTTTTGGTTCTAAGACATGCCGGTTTCCTCACTATGTTTTCCTTCACCGTTTTTGAGAGCAGTGGTGATGTAATTATTTACACAAAGTAAATAATAATTTATATACATAGTTTTAATAATTTTAATATTTATTACGTGACTTTAACTACTTACATCAAAGTGAGATGGGAGTTGGTAAGCTAATTAAACAATTAGCGTAATAAGCTAATTACACAATTAGTATAATTAGGTAGGTACCTTATAAAAGTGACTGGGACAGACTGGATGTGGAAGGCGAAGGACAGGGTGTTGTGGCCTGGGAGAGGCCTATGTCCAGCAGTGGGCTGAAATAGGCTGAGTTGATTGATTAGGTACGTCTGTATATTGAAAAATGGGTTTCAATACTTAAGGTAAGAATTCTTCTTTATGCTTAGAAATATCATACTATGTCCACAGCATATCAAAACTGGCTGCCAAAACTTCAAAAACCATAAAAAAAAATCAGTGTAAAACCAAACCATTCACAAAACGCAGTCCACTACACCCTATCTCTAAAGGAAGCTTACGGTAGCTGCGCTCGAACCTATTTCCGGCCCGGGCATGCCACCTGAGGGGGGAGAGCGGCTCTTTTTTACCCTGTATCATTCATATGCTAATGTTGCCAGAATATTTGCTGTAGCCTTTCATAATGCCACTATCGCCAATGGTACGGAAGAGTTTTTAGCGTTCAATGCAATGATTTAGGGGATTCTGAAAGGCGTTTCGCTGAATGGCCGATGATGTCTCGATTTTTTTAGTGTTGGCTGTTCAAAATGGTAAATGGTAGTGAACGTGTCGTGGGTGATCAATTGGTGCAGTTTCGTTTTAGATGAATACTTGTAAATTACCAATGAAATGCTTATTTATGCTAATACCAAACCGCCTTACCACCATAATTTGTTAAAAACTAAGGTGTCGAGGTATGAATCCGCTATTATTTAAATATGTATATATTTAAAACCAATAAGCGGGTGGGCTTTCTTGTACGCAAACATGCGCTTTGGACGTGGAGTTACAGATACCAGCCCATTATGAATACAATTATTTGGCTTGCAAAGTTTATATCATAAAAATAATAATTAATGAAGTTCGTTCGAAGCAAAATTAGCACAAATAAAACTAAAAATTCTGACCAATACCGAGTTTAAGTTGTTAATTCTAGGTACATTTATAATATCATTTGCAACAGCAACATTGCAAGTCAAAATCAAATAGAATCCTTACTTATAACCAGAGTGAGGTACAAACCCTAAAAATGACATCGCACCATTACACAGGAAATTACATTCGCTTAACTGCACAAACGGGTTCATTTATAACTACCCACACGAGTTAAGAAGCCGAATAAAATCTTAGTGCTTGCGTCTATTAAATAAACACTGGCAGATAATTAAATTCAAATGAGGCTATATCTGCCATGCGATTGTTTTTAGAAGATAGTGAAAATTTACTGGATGGGTTCTGTGCTCAGTGTAGGGGTGGAATTGAACGCACCAGACCTTTGAATGTTTTATGTTATAATACACGATCTATTTAGTTAGACTTTGTCAGTAACAGATTACCAGAAAAAATAGGCGGTAGGAAAATTTGCTGATAAACAAGTTCTTGGAACATTCTGCGTATTTAGAAAAAAAAAAAATACTTCTACCATTTTTTTTTGGTCAAATTACATACAGTGTAGAAAAGCTAAACAACTAATACCTAATGTTTCGTAATATTCAAAGCTTGCAAGCTCTGAAATATAAAAGCTTGAAACTTGTGAGAGCAAAAAGCATTTCGTTCAAGAAACAAAATCACGTTTGTAAGTTAAAGTAAACAGAACGCTATCAGCCATAGAAACCATTCGTTCTTACAAACCTTGTTTAAAATACCTCCACCCTATATACGGAACCATATTATCGAGCAGACTATGGCGTTCCTCGGCCCTAACATCTCACTTATCTCAAACCAAAGAGTGAGCAATACAGACCGAAGATTACTCTATAAATCTGCAAAAATATTCTAAGATAAACACGGAAAAGGCGCCGGCGGTGGTGGCATCGATTTTTCAAGAGGTTTACAGGGAATGTGAGGTTTGGATATGGCATATTAGATGATTGTCGTGTTATAGCACAGATTTCATCGTTATTGGAGTTTAGATACTTTGAAAAGACTGATTCGAGAAAAGGTAGGTAGTGCCTTTGCGCTTCGCTTGCCTCGTCTTGGCGGGGGCTGTGAGTATGTGAACTTTTGATATTTTTGGCAGACTTATTGGTTTTTGGTACCAATTAAGAGAAAATAAACTGGCAACGCTGTCTTAAAGAAAATCCACATTAAAAAGAAATCAATAAATTGTCTCCTCCAGCTGCTGAATGCGCAAATAAAAATATTAAGCTCAACACAGTAAATAACTAACTCAAATTTCAATCAAAGTCACATCCATTAAATTGCGGCTCCTCCACCTCAAAAAATTCCTCCTTGCAAATAAACATAGCCAAACAAATTAAAATTTCATCTCCAGGAATTCATAAACGGAGCTCAATACCACCTCCCCCATTTCCTAAATCCTCACGAATACCAGGATCGACGGTAGCACGACAAACTTGCGCCTCCGAACGAAGTTATTTACATAAGATCTTAAAACAGCAATCGGCTGATCGCTAACATTTTAGCCCCGAGTCAACACTGAGACACTTCCAGTTGAAATATTTATTCAGAGTACCGTAGTATATGGTGTGTGTTTTGGTGAAAGATACTTGTGAGAAGAATTTATGTTTTCGTTCAGAGCGAAGAAGAGTTGTTGACAACAGAGTGAACGTAGGATCTATTGTCTGTCATTGTGCTAAAGTCCTCTTATTCACCATAGACTACTATTTAATAATGTTATTCACCTTCTGACGCATCTGGACCTTGTCTACAATTTTTTTTGAGATCCTGGGTTATTCTCTACTTTACAATCTAATTGTCATCATTTTATTTATTTGACATTTAAGATAACCTAAGATTCTGACATATCTCCAACCTATTGAGCCAAGTAAATATACAGTGTATTAAAATTTGTTCAATAAAACTTCTCTAGCATTTCAATTCCCTAATTTTGGACGCCCAATAAACAACAAAGAAAACAAAAGCTAAATCAATCTAAATCAAACCAAAATCCTTAATAAGACAATAATATGAACTTCTAAACTATTTCGAATAAAACCGACATGTAATTGCGGCGCCGCCGTCACGCAAGATGGCGTGACTGTGCAGCTACTGGACTTAATATTAGAAATGTTTACTGGCTTACAACTAATATGGCAGGACACAGCTTGTTCGCTTTAGAAACGTGTGTTTTTGAAAAGAATGTGAGAAATATTTTGTTAAAATCCAACGTGAATTTCACATTGTTCTTTTTATAGGTTTTTTTTTGTAGGACACGTTTTCTGTCAAATAGTAATGTTTTAATGGTTTAGAAGGGAAACTAAGTATGACAAAAAACCTTGTTTTATTCATTTACAAATTCCTTTATTTGTTAACAAACTATACACGATAATATTGTCAAGTTAGTTCAATCGTATGATGTGTGATAAATTATGAAAACACAAATAATATTTTCTAAAAGACAAAATGTAGCGATGTAGATGCCATCTGCCACAAAATGCCATCTTCGGGTCGTAAATGAATCCGGCAATTGAAATTAAATTTTAAATAATCATTATTTATGTGAATTTCTATCATATACTGTATCTTCAGCGTATTGAGTAATTCCTCGAGCTATCTGAAGCACGCAACGCGTTAATATTATGTTGCTGCGGTAATTTACCGACTGTGTCATAATAAAGACGGTATGCTGCTCAAATAAACGGTTAATATTAAAGCTATTATGATTTGGTTATATTTTCACAAGGATCTGTGCGAAAATGAATTTCACTGTTCCTTCTGAGTGTATATGCTAAGTTCTAGTTTTGTGCACAAGTGCTGTTTTTGTCTTGTAAAAACTCAGTGCTTAGCCATTTATTTTTTTAACTAGCTTCTTCTTAAAGTTATTATTATTAAAGTGCTATTACTTCCATGGGGCCAAAATCGTATTTGCAAAAAAAAATATGGATCCGTTCTGAGTCGACTATTGAAATTTTGTATGGGACAGTTGATAATTTTTTGTTGAGGAGCTCGTGGCTAAGTAATAACAGCCGCACGGGTCGATCCGTCAGGTTAAGTTACGCTTGCCGGGGTTGGTCCGTGGATGGGTGACCATCCTTACATATCGAGACTCCTTCGTGCTTCGAAATGCACGTTAAGCCCTTGGTCCCGGCTGTCATCCGCGGATCTTTGACAGTCGTTACGGGTCGTCAGAAGCCCGAAAGTCTGACAACCAGTCTTACCAAGGGGTATCGTATCACCCAGTTACTGGGTTGTGGAGGTCAGATAGGCAGTTGCTCCATGTAAAATACTGGTATTCAGCTCCAGTTAGACTGGAAGCCGACCCCAATATAGTTGGGAAAAGGCTAGGCAGTTTTTTTTTGAGTTGATAATTTTTTCACGATTACGATGTTGATCCCATAGAGAAAGTTTTTCAGTTTGATAATTTGTCCACACCCTTACATATTACCACACCTTTCTGTTACATCCTGTATATCTAGAGATAAAACAGTCTAAAAATCTAAGGTTCGCAGCATTATACTGCATAAAGTTCAGTTCAACTTACCTCTATAACTATAAAACATAAAGAATTGTTATTAGTGGTTCCAACTACAAAGTAACTTGTCATAATGAAAATATATTGTTTAGAAAAATTCTAAGCAAAACTCTGTGCAGCGAGGAATCTGGATCAGAAGTTAATTTTAAAAGTTTAATACTTTTAAAAGAAGTATACGTCAGGGCTGATCAACTATGCTACTTTGTAGTTTATCTAAAATTAACTATCTGACATCAGTGCTTTTCTGAAGCTGTGCTAGCTCAGGTATTTTTAATTTTAGATTGAGGTATTACAGAAAGTAGACGATGTTATTTTGCAGACTTGAGGTTTTGCCACAGATAAAAGAAGGGTCTTATCAAGGGGTATCGTGTTACCCCAACAATATAATAGTCTATTTTTTTCGACATTCACTTTGAGAATATTATACATAATATATAATATTATTATATATTTGAGGAGCTCGTGGCTAAGTAATAACAGCCGCTCGGGTCGATCCATCAGGTTAAGCTACGCTTGCCGGGGTTGGTCCGTGGATGGGTGACCATTTTCACATATCGAGACTCCTCCGTGCCTCGGAAAGCACGTTAAGTCGTTGGTCCCGGCTGTCATTTGTGGATCTTTGACAGTCGTTACGAGTCGTCAGAAGCACGAAAGTCTGACAACCAGTCTAACCAAGGGGTATCGTATTACCCAGTTACTGGGTTGTGGAGGTCAGATAGGCAGTCGCTCCATGTAGAATACTGGTATTCAGCTGCATCCGGTTAGACTGGAAGCCGACCCCAACATAGTTGGGAAAAGGCTAGGCAGATGATGATGACTTTGAGAATATTATACCTTGACTTTGCCTTTGATACAAAACATTAAATTGACGAACAGCACTTGATCGATATATAGATAATTAGTGTAATTGACGTAACGTAAGCGTAGGTAGGGAACTACATTCAGCCTGCCATTCAACTGACGTCTGCATTACCCTTTGACTGCTGGCGCGGTGTCTGTGATGTCATTGGCAAAGTGGTGTCAGTTGTGAACTATAATAGATTACATACCTACTATATCATCAATACGGCGTTGTGTGTGTATTTTTAAATTCATCATGTAGGTACTTTCTAAGTTTATTTTGAACATCCCTGGCATCGGTGAAGGAAAACCTCGTAAGGAAACCTGGACTAACGTAAGTCAATCTGAAATCACACACTTATCTTGAGCAAGGGTAGTGATCATTGCTCATGCCCACTCTGTATGAGAAGAGGCCTTTGCCCAGCAATGGACCAATGATAGGCTGGTACCATAATACCCATTAGGGTGCCTTATCATCTTCCCCAGAGAGGGGCCTTATCATCTGACGTTGCAGGTTAACCTCGCGTTGATGTCGCGTGGACGCTGCGCTAACTTCGCGCGAAAATATTCACGGCAATTTTTTTTCTTTGGCATGAAATTTTTTGGTTTGTGGACTCTGGCAACGTGTTTGATAACGATTGTAAAAATGCACGTTGAATATATGAAGCTCTTACTCATTATTATCCCAGTCATTAAATTAATGATACCCATGGTAAGAGCAGAGATACGCACACTATACGGGGACTAAAAGATTAACGACATTTATATGCATAATACCAGTATGGTCATATACCCGAATTTGTATTTAAATACCCGTATGGTTGCAAGTTACTTACAACTGTACTGTTATATCTAAGAAAGAAACAACTTTGTATAGGCAATGAACACTTGACTCATTGATCAAGGAAACCTTAGCTTTAGACAGTGTATTAGACGAGGTCGTAAGTATTGCGACAGGGAGACTAGTGGTCCTGCCTGAACCAGTCGAATCCAATTATGACATCATACTTACTGCAATCACTACTCCACCTCCGCAAGGTAATTATTGCATTGAACCAAGCACTGTATGGTGAGTCAGAGCCAATAAGCGATCAGAAGGTAATGAACTGAACGAGGAATTCCTTGTCGACGTCGTCCATATCTTTTAGAGTTAAATAAAACACAATTAATAACACATTATAATTTACGCCTTATTTCCCCGAAGGTTTGGGCAGAGGTGAAGCTGTAGCAGGTTCAACCACCACCACCGCAGGTGCCGGTTGATGGCAATAGGCCACTCGCCACCTATGTATGTACATGGGACTTAAACATAACTGACGAACACAATATTTATTTTTTCTTTGAACATTTTTGAAGATAGAAGATAACTCAATGTCAGTTTGTACTTGATAATTCATTAGCAAGGTCGTTTTCGGTCATCGGTTTAAAAGGATGTGGGTCCTTTTAAACCGAATCACAACTATGCTGCTTGGTGGCAGTTTTAAGAATTAGTCAACCAAGTACCTAATTGCTAAAGTTCCATTAACTGGCAGTTTTTCTCACTTAAACTGCCAGTTAATAGAACTTTACTAAGGTTTAAACTATTTAACTATCACGTTGATTTTAAAGCAGACATCGACAAATCGAAAATCGATGTTTCAAGTGACATTCAATCTCAAAGTCATAACGCAAGTATGAAGTCGACTACACAAATACTGATCTTTATAACAGCATAGTTATCTGCAACTAACAATAAAATTGACTAAAAATATCAATAACATAAAACAGACAGCCATTACTAAGTGTCGTACACAGCAATTCGCGTCGGCGTCTGTGAGATGCGCAGACGCAATCCTAGATTTGCGCCGGCGACTCATAACGAGCGACAACGAACATTAGACTACGATACCAATTGGTCGTACTTATACTAACATTTTTGTGTAGGGCTGGTACAAAAATCTCATAGGCAGGACTAATATTTTTCATATTGCCTATGTTCCTTGAAGAGATAGACGGAACTGTATCTAGAACAACCAGAGGACCTAGACAAGTGACAATCGCGCTTCGAAAGCGTTTTGTATTTCTACAACGACTTTCAACAGAATTGACATAAGGTTTTCGATAGCTTATGTCAGTCCTATACATTGTTGCCTTTCCGATCATCGTTATCGCTGATAGAATGTTACGTTGTCTAGAGCTTCAGTTTCGTATCACAACAGGTGGCATTCTGCCTACCTCCATGGGAAAAAGGCGTTAGTTTATGTAGAAGTCCTGTGAGAATGTTGAATAAACTGTTACTTGAAAAACTCAATAACATTTACCCAATCAAGCTCAGGCACAACACTCGTGCATGCATGCATTTGAGTAAAAGGATTGCAAAGCAGCAATGTCAAATCAACAACCCAAAAATATGATTGATACTTCATCAATAAATCAGTTTTCTCAAGTTGAAGGAATATCTCTCGAAAAAATCTTTCTACGTATCTCTAAAAAGTTTCTCAAAGAGTCATCCTAAACACAAACTTCCAACATTCCAATACATTTTTAAAGAACTCCTATAATAACCAAAGCAATTTCACCTCTCCACAGAGAGATACTTCAAACTAAGATAAATTCTACAGTCTCCATATTGACAGATCATCCATAGAGTTGTCACAGTGTCCAAGCGAAGAAATCTCTCCGATCATCTCTGCGAAAATAAACTTTATTTTGAACGTGGCAAGGTTGAAAATGACGTTGGAGAAGATAAAGTGTAGGATAATAATTTAAAAGGGGAGCTACTTGAGATGGCAACTATCGATCATTTTGCAAAGGAATTGTATTAACAGATATTTAAAACGAAAACTATGAGGGATAATGGTTTCTGTTGAGGGTCCATTGAGGATTTAAAATTGACTGGATTGGGAATTGATTTGTGTCAGTAAAATTGATGATGATGTAGACGATAAGCACATAGCAACCATTTATTTCTTCAATGTCGAAATGAAAATTAGTTTCGTGTAGGTACTAAATTTTTGGATTAAATAGATGTTCTTGAAGAATTTCAAGTAATCTTTTGTGCATTTTCGCTGATAACTATTAAGTATTTCGCTCCTAAAACTAAATATCCATAGTTACAAATATTATTGTACCTAATTCATAATCAATATTTTTTGTGCGCTACAGGGCCATATTTCATAATTTAGTTTAGTTATAGAATACAATAGAATAGAATATCTTTATTTTGCATAAAATATGGTACATAAACGGTCTTAAATGTAAGAAGTCCCACATATTTTCCTTACTTATTCATTTCAGCATGCAAAAAATACTTTAAAATAAAAATAATACTTAAATATATCGGAAAAATATTCAAAACAGCTAAATATTTGAGAACTATCTCCAACGTTGCTAACTTGCAGAATGCACCCTCTTAACTGATTTTCAAAAAAGCTTATAAAAAAAGAATTAGTCGTAATTTTTCCAAAAACTTTTCTAAAAAATCGAAACATATACTTCCACCAACTTAAATCCAGAACACACTTGAACCATTTTACTGAACTATTGATGCAACGTCACAGATCCAGAGTGATTTATAGAGAGCTGCGTAGAAGCCAATAATATCCATTTCAGTAATTACTGGCTGGCAAGACTGATGATCGAACGAAGCTCAGTTGGAAACACAAAGGTGATCCGTTTTGCTTGAAAAGTGCTGCTGTAGTTGTCTATGGATTTGAGTAATGAAAGGATTGTGAGCACTCCATGGGTATTGGAAGCAGTGTCGTGTTTTATTTGCTAGTGAATCAGAATATTATTCTTTTAAAATATTTATGTCCTCCTCTTCTCGTTGATCTAGCGGTCGCAAGCGCCACTGCTGAGCATGAGATCCTGGATTCGATTCCCAAAAAGTTATTGAGTTTTTTCATCTGGAATTTCTCATTAGCAGCCCGGGGTCTGGATTTGGTTCATGGCAATAAGCTCGCCCCCAATTACATGGGACATAAACATAACTAGCGAAATGTGGGTGTCCTAAAGCCTTGTACTCCTGCCTAACCTTTCGGAGATTACAGGCGTGATGTTATGTTATGTAAATTAAAACCAAACTCTACTTACGAGTAAATAAAACAATACCTAATTTATAAGTTATCGTCATTTCACTCCCGAAGTAAACAACTTTGTCGACAACACCTAGATTTTCGTGTGGTGTAAACAGAATAGCCAATTTCTGACAATTCAAAAAATTCCCACATCGCAAGGTGCACTAAGTTTACCACAACCTGATCAATTTAAAATCCTCTTAAAAAAAAGAAACAAAAATTACATCGCCTTGTGCACGCGCAGCCCTAAATTTTACGCGCAATTTTAAATTCCGAACGTCCATTGTTGTCGCCTATCCACTCCTATATCGGCCATATTTTATTCCTGTAACGCCACCAATGTATTTAGACCCCTGAGAACTCGAAACATAAGTGACAATTACATTGAGGTCCACAAATTGTTCGGAGATTCAGGGGTCATGTTAATTTGGTCATGCAATCGCTATAATGTTCGTGCCATCCTTGCCCTAATAAGGTTTGGTTCTACATAGTTTGCAGTTTTGGCATTGAGATTAGCTCTGAAATTGTATTATTGAAAGAGAAAATAATAATGTATGGCGTGTTTGTTGAATAAGTGTGTAAGCGTAGGTGGAATGATTTGTAATGTCTGGCAAAATAGTCGATTATTCGGATTACCTTGTTGCTATGTAATATGTTGTGGGGATCTGTGGGATTAAGGACAGTAAAGGCAGATAATGCCTTTAAGAAATTTCTTGCGCACCTATGGCAGATTCTTTGGTAGTAAAATATGAGTTTCTATATCGTCTTATTTTTACAACATTTGCCATAATTTTGAATCATCATCTTCCTGTCTTTGTCCCAAGTTACTTGGGGTCGGCGCAACACGTTTTCATATTCCATTTCATCCCTATCAATCGTCACTCTATCATTTCGTCTTTTGCCATAATTTTGAATAAGTGAACAATAAAAAAAAACAGTATTCAATGACTAAATCCTGTTTTTCTGCTACTCTTAAAATTGAAATAATTATCATCTCTCAAAGTCTACTTCATGACGTATGTCTATTCGGCTTCTGCATTCAATTTATATCCAGATATTATTTATTTTTGGTTCAGATTATTTCTTCAGGCTCTATTCATCCAAAGTACTTCATAATTATGAAGCATTTTCATAACTTCTCACGCTCAAACTGAAAGCCATCTTATCGTGTTTGGTAGCTGCGTTTTAATATTTTTTATCAAGCGCCATTGATACTCCATTGTTCTGTATAATAATTATATCCAGGCTGCAGTCTTGCTTTTTTCTGCCAGGTTCTGAGTTGGTGTAAGGATAGAAAAAAAAAATTACGAGCCAACGGTAGACTTCGCTTTAATCTAGTCTAATTGTTGGCTGAATAATAATTCTTGTTATCTAAATTAACATGGTCACATAAAACATTATTATCATAACAGTACGCCTATAATTCTCGAAGGGTTGGGCAGAGGCGATATATTTGGGACACCTATATTTTTTTACTAGTTATAAGTCACACATGTAACAGATATTATACTTAGCAAGATGATGATATTATTATCTATCGTCTTCTTCGTCTTCATAAATAGGGATGCTGACTTGGTAAAAAAAAACAAAAATTCGTCCACCAATCAGATTAAAAAAAAATATTGGACACGTATTTTTTGCTATATCATAAATAATAAAAAACGCATTAAAGTTGAGTATGGGGGCTCGCTACGTTACAAGTCAGTATATAATATACTTACCGACCGGTGACGTAATGCACATAACTTAATTCAAAATATTGCCGTAATGTTTTTGATTATTTAGGTAAAAAAATAAAAAAACACGTGTTCAATATTTTTTAATAATCTAAATGACGGAAAAAAAATTGAATCTACATCCATAAATACAAATGTCAGCATGAGCCACACAATAATTGTTTATGCCTTAGTTCAACAATACCCATTAATGAACGTACGACATACGAAGATCTTGCAAAAAAAACTACGCATTCTCCGAAATATTATTTAAAAACCGAAAAGAATCGCCAAAAATATCCTCATTCCCCATACATGAACCCAAATAAGTGAACAAAGAGTTATCGTTCCCGGCGGTCAGTAGGAACATTTTTATTTTTGACAAGTGCCATCGATACTTCCCATTGTTCTGATCGACACGGCTCCTGCTCGTTACCATCCACTGTGGCGTAACGATACGGTTGCTTTTAACTGGTATATTTATAAGGGTTTAGGGACTGAGGAACGAGGTCGCTGATTTTGACTGGGAGTTGGCACTTGTTAAAACTGTAACTCTTCTTGAAATTAAAGATACGCCAGAAATATGAGGAAGAAGATAATGCTGCAGGCATAGCATGAGCACCGTTTTGTCGACAGAAGAGTTACTCTTCTGTCGACAAAACGGTAGACAAAATTAACGTTCCGTGTAGCCAGTACAACAGCTGTAGCAAAGTAGAAAGAGCCAACTGCACTTTTTATGAAATTCACTCTTCTACATAATTCGACTCAGAATTCTTTGTTTTGTCAAAGGATATTTTCTCTGATGGTGATTTTGACAGTTGACAGTGACAGTGCGATGTCAAAAATAAAGAAACGAAATGTCACTTTGTCTAGAAAAAGCTATGTCTATTTTTCGTAGAAATAGAAAGCGTCATGCTACGCCTGCAAGACTATATCTAACGAACAGATAACAATGACTCAATGACATTTTCTTTAGAATATTACAAAGTATGATGGAAAGAAACAGGATACAATATAAGTACGTGGATCCTAACAATCCTTTATCAGTTTATTTATAAAGCAACCTCTAAGCTGGAAAAATGATTATCAAGTAGCTACGCCCCGTGGTTTCACCTGCATAACACCACTGTTGTAAAATTAAATAAATAATTATAATAAAAAATAAGTCTCCATCTCGTGGGAATATCGGGATAAAAAGTATCAAAAAAGTACTCTGTAACCTAACCCAGGTCATGTTCTACCCTTGCGCTAAATTTCATTCAAATTGGTTTAACCGTTTTAGCGTGACAGCGTCATAAACAAATAAACAAACTTGTCCTTCCTATAATATTATAGGAAGGAGTAGGGGGCCTAACACCACCGCTAACAGCAGTATTATTTTAATATTTCTTCAGTGTAGGAAAGAGATGAGGCTCTACAGGACGTATAGCTCCATCTCTTTCCCCCACTGAAGTAAGATTATAATAATACTGGTGTAAGCGGTGGTGGTAAGCCCCCTGTAGTGTCACAGTTATAGTACTGAGCATTCCATCACTACAGCTTATTATAATTCTGATAATATCCACCTCCTTTCTCAATCTTCCGACTTTCCCTCCGCACATTCAACTTATTCAAAACGATAAGCAGTTCTTCCAAAAACGTCAGACAATCAAAAATCCCCGCAGCATTACCGTGCGCCAGCGCATCCGAATTCGTTTTCGATTCAATCGGAATAAATTTTGACGTGCTCGATTTTCGATATTCCTTTGCTTTCGTATGCTTTTTTGCTCTTTTCGAGCATAAGGCGAGGACAATGCGGTTGGGGCGTAACGAATAACTTGATTTATAAGTACGCGTGTGCGCCGCCGGCCTTGCTTTGGACACCGCTACTAATAATAAGTCTGTGAGTATGATATGCCTTATATGTGATTTTGTAAATGTATGGGAGATTTACTTTATGTGGTTGAAATGAAGCGGTTTGTTTCCTTTTAGATTTGCCGGGAAACGTTGAGTTAATAAATATTTAGTTTTTTTTGTACGGGTAGGTACGGCCAAGGAAAAAGAAAGATTTCCAAACTGACATCGATTAAATGGATTTAATCTCATGACAAAAATGACAAAATTTAGTAACCCATAGTCGAGAGTCGAGCTCAATCAATCAATCAAAATATTTTATTTCACATAAACCTTCTGGGCAAGTACGAAACGTCAGAAGCTAGGTGCACGGTTCCAATTGGTCGTTTCCTATGGAGAAGAGCCGGCAAGAAACTCCACGGTTACTCTTTTATATACGATCCCAAAATATATCAATACGATCTCAAAATCAAATCCATCCATACAAAATGCCTACGATTAATTCACAAAGCAAAACCACGACCACCATCTAGTCCAGAGTAATACCATGATTTGTTTAGCACAATAATGGCCTGTAAGGGAGGCTTATACATTTTGTAGGCGCAAATGCCAGTTCAATCGCTTTTATGGTGTCCTGTGTAGCGACTTAGTGCAGATTAATGCTAGGTTTAGCTGCTGATTTGATGTGGGTTTCATCTGATTTAATGTGACTGCTACGAACAATGAGGCTGACTCTGTTGAGTATTGAATGTCCAAATGATGGTGGATCGGTTTTCAGACTGTGTTTTGTTTTTATGTTTTACTAGCTGCGCCCCGCGGTTTCTACCGCATAAGTCTCGATCCCGTGGGAATATTGGAATACAAAGTATTCTATGTCCTATTCCAGGTTATGTTCTACTCATGTGCCAAATTTCATCCAAATCCGTTCAGCCGTTTTAGCGTGAAAGCGTGACAAACAAACAAACTCAATTTCGCATTTACAATATTAGTTAGGATTTTGGTGGTATTGTTAGTTGTGATAACTTAGTGTAATCTATATGTTTGTTTCTAAAAAGTTTTGTAAAATATCTGTTTAATCTGTGGTATCGTTTCCTTTTGATTAGAAGGTTGACATAAAGAAAGATCTCGTATTGGACTATCGAGTTATAATAATATTAGTATTACGGAATGTCTATTACTGTTTCAGATCGGCAAAGGCCTTCTCAGGTTTATTTCTTCCTTAGCTCTACTTACTATTTTCCATTATTACACCCTTAACATTATTTATCTCGACTTCTCACAATCCTCAAAGAAAAATCCTAGCCAATCATAATACGCCCTTATTTCCATCTTTGCCAGCAGCATCGGCTTCTCTTATACATTCGCGTAGCAAAATTGGTAGTCAGTGAGTGTTGAATACAGAAGGTGGCATTATAAATTTAAAACGAGCCCCTCGTTAAAATATCGAGTTTTGTCCCTTTGTTTGTTTGTCTGTGCGTGGGGTGACGTCAGAGATGATCATGGATGGTTTGTGTTTTGTAACTTCAAGGACTTTCGAAGTAGGTAGATTGAGATTATCATAATTTTAAATCTGTGTGGACAGAGGTTCGTAATATTTTAACGTAGCTGACTTTGGCAAATTACAATTTTGTCATTTTTGGTTCACTTGCAAATAAAATTGCAATTTCGGAAATAATACATTTGCAGCGATCAATTTGCAGAAAAAAACTTGCATTAGATACGAACAGACCAGTAGTATTCATTCCATATTTATATTAAAATTTGATCTGGCAGGTCGCTACATAACATACTGATTTCTAAATAACTACAATTACATGAACCTGTAAAAAAAAAATGTTGTATTTTATTTTTAGGCGCTTATAAAACATTGAATGGGAAAGTAAATGTTTACTTTATTGCTATTTCTTTTTCATAAAAAAATATTACAATCAATTTTGTCATTTTGAATTTAACTTATGAAATACATAATGGACAGGACAGAATATTATTCACATACAGCACTGTAGTTAGTTAATTTTTTCAGGAGTGACTTTGTTGATTTCTTTCAGGTTTTTTTATGACTCTTGTCGTGTTCTGGATTGCGACTGGTCAATCGTCATCCTGAGGATGCCTGGTTGAGAGGTAAAACACGTGTCGATTTCATTCAGGGCTTTTATGACTCTTGAAGAATAGTTAAGCGGCATCGGTTACTGAATATAATCTACGTCTATTGTATTTTAGCAATGTAGTTATCGTGTCTGTTGCTACTAGGCCACTCAAAACGTATAAAAACCGTTTCCAATCACACATAATCTACCAAAATATTGACAAAACCAAGAGCACATTCACGCCTTTTATCCCTCATTGGATCAACAGAACCGTTTTGTTAAGTAAATTTACTTTTCGCGGTATGTAAGAAGCCATGTTTGTATAAAAAAATGCCTTTTATGACCACAATGAGGCACTTAGTCGTTGTAGGTTGTCAAATATATTTAGGTATGAATATTTTAAGATTCAATCAATCAATTTATCCGATGTAGTCTTCCCGGTGATGGTCATGGGAATTAAATATTGATAAGTTATTTTGGGTTATTGTATATTCGGCACAAAGTAAATTCGTCACATTTTTGTACATTCCATACATTGAAAGTAAATTCGTCACATGCTATAAAAAATTTAGTATCCACATTTTTAGTTGCAGAATAGGTACTTCAGATCGTCAATGCTTGGTACAGTTAAATGGTAAATGATTTTATGTATGTAAGTAGGTTTGTACAAACACTTTAAGCGTCAGCGCACACCAAGTGGAGAGCAAAGCAGTGCATTTTCTGCGACTACTAAAAAAATAATCTTATGACAATTCCATACATTCCAAAATTAAATAAACGTTGAGCGTCCAACTTGATGCTCGACCATGCTCGAGCTTGCGTGTTCGGTTATTTAATTTTGGAATGTATGGAATTGTCATAAGATTCATTTTTCAGTAGTCTCAGAAAATGCTCTGCTCTTGGTGTGTAATGACCCTTACACGTCAATAATAATTATTTAAAAAAACTAGATGAGGTCAGCAGGTGACATTTTAATGATCGTCAATTTTTTTTTAATCTGCTTATCCACTTTTGGCAAAGGCCTCCACCAAATTCTTCCTAGTGCGTATCTTTATCCTGAGCCACCTGATCGTCAGACCTATGTATAATAATATATTTTTTTAACCAGAATGTATGAATGACCGTATGTGTTTTATGTTATGATTTTATATGAATGTTTCAATGAATTAAGGAATTGTAATGTAATGTATTTATTTTTATTTTTAATAAGTTTGTAATAACGTGTATATAGGGACATGGTGCCTTAAAAAAAAACATGTGGATACATTACACACACTCTAGAACTAAACTTTCATTTGCATATACCCATACAAATATAAAATTTACGTTGCTGAACCCTTGAGGTGCTCTAAGACAATTTAAAACCTCATCAATCATTAATCATTCTAATTTTTTTAAGTAAAATAAATGCTGTACGTTAATATTCTTTACTTTTAGCACACTGACAGAAAACTAAAATATATAAAACCCAGCACACCCATTTTCGAACCATAAACTGCTCAAAGCCACATCTTTAGTTCATGAATCAGACTTTATCAGCGTCGTTGGAAAGGCGGAATGAACCGATCTCTTCCCACATAAGTTCATAATTAAGATATTGATGAGGAGATGATTATGCGTGCCCATTGGATCCAGTTAAAGGTCACAGACCTTGCTCAGGTTTTATTTTAGCGGATACGGCTGCGATCTGCGTTTTGGTACGGTATGCAGATTATGAGGCATTTTGTACAGCATTGCACGCATTATGTAGGATAAACAGGTGAAAAAAGTTACATTTATTTTTTATTTTTAAACGCTGATTCGAAATTCTGAAGTCGAAGATTTATTGCTCCGTTTTATATTAATTAGAACAAAATATGTGGATGCTAGTTAAAAAAGAAAGATTATTAAACCTGGATGGGATATTTTAATATCAGTCTTGCCAAGGGGTATCGTATTACCCAGTTACTGGGTTGTGGAGGTCAGATAGGCAGTCGCTCCATGTAAAATACTGGTATTCAGCTGTATCCGGTTAGACTGGAAGGCGACCCCAAATTGGTTGGGAAAAGGCTAGGCAGATGATGATGGGATATTTTAATGTCTCTGCCAAGTCAGCCTTACGAAGGCTTCTTTTATAAAAAAAAATAGGAAATAGCCATAGGAACCTACGTCTCTGTAAGAGCAATAAAATAAGAAAGTAAAAGTTAACATTTATTATGGTTCCTACGTTAGCATAACACGTCAAAGCCAGATTCTAACAGACTCGGTTAAGAATAATTCTCAGTTCGGAGCTTATTAACTAGAACACAGAAAATATAAATCAAATTATTTAGCCTTAGGTATATTTTCTTGTAAAATTTCACATAGGTACCTAACTATAAACTACAAGGACCAACTAGAAATAAATTATTCAATTGCACTCCAAAATATTGCGCAAACTGTTCTGCTAACCCTACCTACGCGGTGGCCAAAGAGAGGGTATAATACGAACCGGTCCTGGCCCACCAGTGCGTACCGAACACATGCTTATCCCTGCAGTCCTTACATACTTAACATAAAGGTATTTTAACACTTTATTTACATCACGATATGGCGCTGAAGGGTTAGAAGACGCAGTTTGCTGTTTTTTTTTGGCAAAAGGCAATTTTGACTGAGAAGGAAATTGATAGATTTGTGGCGACAATCAAGTCGGGGTCACTAATTTAGGGGTATGAGGAGCAGGGTGTAAAGTTCACTCATCCTCTATAGAAAAACGAGGATCCTCCGACCAGAAGGGTGTTGTGTCTGACGGGCAACTGCATAACGAATGATGGAATCTTGCACATATTTTATGTTGATCGCACGGTAAACTCTTATTGCGCGATGGAGGATTTTGTGAGACGTCATGATTTTTGTAACGTCAAGTCTTTGATGCGTAGTTCGCATGTGGCGATGTAGATGCCGCTACAGTCTCTATCAGCTATTATCTATATATAACCATTCTTGACAGGAATGATGCAAGCAATGCAGTTGCAAACTTGCCTAGAACAATATTATCCTTAAGATAATAATAAAAAAAAAATAATAATAATAATTAATTAAGTATTAATAATATAATTATTTTAATTGTAATTTTATTTTAACTTTATTTTAATTTATTTAATTTTAGTTTTGATTTTCATTTAGTTTTAGTGTGAAAATATAAATGTCTATTCTATGAGTCCATGCCACTCGACATGAATGATTTGAATTTGCATTTTACATCATTCTCCTACACTTATCCTAATTTATAGGAGAAGATTCATAGAAACAGGAGGAGAAGTAACTTATTCACTAGAAAATTAGAGTGAGTCTACCGCGGTAAGTCCAAAGCGCAAGCTAGATCTATCATGTTACATGGCAGTCGTGACTAGCGCAGCAAGAGTTAGCACAGAGCTGAGGCTCTAGACAATGTGACAGTCTATCAGCGATAACGATGATGTAAAAGGCAAAAATGAATAGGACTGACATAAGCTATCGAAAAGCTATGTCAATCTTGTTGAAAGTCGTTGTAGAAATACGAAACGCTTTCGAAGCGATTTTCACTTGTCTAGGCCCACTGGGTTCCGACGGATCTCGACTTCGACGGGATGCTCTCTGCAATTTTCAAGAAAATCGGTTACTTCTTCTTCCTTTTCGGCATTTTTGACTGGAGAGATTTACCTTACACAAGAAGAACGGGGTTGTCTTTTCTCTATCAGAAACATAAAAGGACCTATATACCGTTAAACATTGGGTTAAGAACCCCGTAAAAATCACCCAGGACAACAAAAAATGTTTGATTAACCAAACTCTGACACAAAGAAGTGATACTTTCAACACCCACATATTAACAAAATAAACATGAAAGAAACAAAAACTCGCGAATTCTAACAAAGTAAGTTAATGTTATAAACAAACAATGTTCTGTACAATATTAATTAGCAAGTCCTTGATAAATACTTTGTTTTGTGACGACCTTTTTGTTATTATTTTTTTGTGTTTTCTCACTCAGATCAACGTGAGCAAAGTTTATGATAATATTGATAATATAATATATAATACTTTTGTTGTGAAGATGATCAAATTATTTATTATAATCACGAAGAAAATAAAAACATAAACTTGGAAAGAAAAGACGTAACATGCGGTGACATACATTGGGAAATATGGCAGAAGTATAATGATGATGAACCTCAATCAAATCATGATAATTTCTCAGTTAAAAAACAGCCCTAAAGCCTTCTTTTTCACGAGAATTTCACTAAATTATATCTGCTTTCTCAGCTAAATGGACCGAAGACATTAAGGGTCAGTTCGACGCTGCGCGCACTTTTGAACAATTATGGAAATTGTACTCTATTTTTTTTTTTTAACGCTGTGTTGCGCAGCGCGTGTACCTTATTGTGTAGGTAGTAAATAAATTCGATATAATATCGGATCATAAAAAAAGTGCGCGTCGCGTCGTGTCTCGGTGTAGGTACTGACCCTAAGGAGGTGGCTGGGACAGACTGGATGTGGAAAGTGGAGGATGGGGTATTGTGGCGCAGCCTGGGAGAGGCCTATGTCCAGCAGTGAATTGCGATAGGCTGATTTGATAGATTGTTAATTATCTGCTTTCTGAAAGCAGGTTACTTCACGTTATGTATGTATGTATGTATCAATCTAATTAGACCATCTCTTCAAGTCTATTGAAGGTTTAAACAGATTTACTAAGGGAAGTATTGATATAATCGTCTAAAAACTTACTGACCTTTGAAGGACACTTTTATTTCATTAATGAACCCGTTTTCTAATAATTGAGCCTCTTTTTAACTTTCTGGACTTTTCTTACAGTTGATCGCAGTAACTAACCCATACCAAATAGGTTAGGTTAGAACTGTCACAAACCGCGTGCGAGCCGAGCGATCGAAGCGAGCGGTGCCGCGGCAACTGCCGCCGAGCGCTACATCCAAGTTGATTGGACTTAGCTATTTAGTTTTTTTAGGAACCGAAAATAGGAATTATTTGAGATGTACAAAAATGATCATAAAATATGGCGTCGAAAAATTCCTCCGCATCGCTGTCGGCTGGTAATGTACCCAAGAGACCTGCGGCATTGCCACGTTATATTGCAATGAGGTTCGCTTAAATATATTTAATATTATGGCATTTAGTAATACACCATCGCTCTATCGTACTTAACGCGTAAAGTACTAAATAACAGCTAACAAAATACAACCAGCTACTGTTTATAGGTTGTAATGTTCATAATAGCTTAACTATAAGGCACAGTACATGGTACTTATTCAAATATAAAGCGTAGTACATAACAGAGACCGTTGGTTACGCTGTAGGTGGCTAACGTGTGCACCACCCGGATGTATTTATGCGTAAGGCTGTGAACACATGGTTTTAGTTGGCTATTTTAGGGCAATGCTTTGGTTTCTATCTCTAGAGAGATAACCTGACTAATATTATAAATGCGAAAGTGATTTTGTTTGTTTGTTTGTTACGCTTTCACGCTAAAACAGCTGAACAGATTTGGATGACAAATTGGCACAGGGGTAGACCTTGACCTGGAATAGGATAAAGGATAAGTACTTTTTATACCGAATTCCGGATAAAACCTACGATCTGTAAAATTCACGAGAGGGGTGCAGCTAGTCTTGAATTAAATCTGGTTATATTCGCAAAGTTAGTTAGCTGAATATATACACTAACAATTACTATAATTCTTATAATAAAAGCAAGTTCTACTGAATATAATTATCTATCGTAGTCGCAGTTTTCTCATTTGATAACACAAAATAATTATCAATAAATTGACAAAACAAACATCATGAAACAAACAAAATGCCTTATCAGTTCCACCTCCATTACATTACCATTCCAAAAACCAAATATATTACAAACCTATACCTACACTGGAAACATGGCCAAGCCCTTACAAATATATTAAATCATTTATGTAAATGAGTCCTGTTAAAACTTGTGTAAGCGATTTAACACAATGCGAATGCAGTCGGCAACAAGAATTACGACTATCATGTCTTTAGTCATAACTCATACACTGGAGATGTTTCTAGTTACTTTGCATTATGTATTTGACGACTAAATGTTACATTGTGGCTCCAAGCAAAACACTATTGATTGGTAGAAGACCCTAGATGCCTCTTGCCGGTGCCTACACTCCATTTGAAATAAGATTAGACATTTAAACAATGATATTATATTAATATAATATAATATTATATTAATATAATATAATATTATATTAATATAATATAATATCGTCGTTGATAGTCCAATTCCGCGTAACTAACATTGTTAAATACCGCGGATGTACACTTTCGCTAATTTTACAGGAGGGTCAAAAAACGGAAGCTCAAAAAAACTAATCGGCCGAATTTTGAACGAACTTGAGTTTAGGACCGTTTCGTTCTCCTTAATCATATGTACTATTTTTCAAGTCAATAATCGTAATAGTTTATTTACAAAATCACTTACGCTATATAGTTTTAATCGATTCTGGATCATAGACAGTACTTACGCGAAATTATAAATGAAAAAAAAATACCACAACCTCAATCAATTATTTATTTAATGACTAAATTTAATCATAAATATTATACGGTTATGAAAGAATAAAAGATATCTACCAACAAGTATGAAAAATTATCAAAAGTAATAGTCCACATTATTTCTTCTATAAACTAACTTGGCTTAAAAACTGCAATATCAACTATGTAGGACCATCTAGTAACGTTAAATAAAAATATAATTATCAAATAAAATAATACTTTTATAACAACTAACAATGAGCTGATGCCATTTTAATTTAGGAACGAATCAAACAGTCTCAAACATTTTCAAAATTATCACTTTTAACTTAAAAGAAACTAGAAACAATCTATAAAGTAGTCTTCTCTTCTATAATAATTATTAGTAGTTAACAAATTGAGTAATGAGATCAATTATAAAACAAATTAAACATACAATAATTACCAACAAAACAAACATTGTGAAAATCACTATTTCTTTTTAAACGTCAAATTATCATAAAATGCATGACAATCACGGGGTATGACACTTTTCAGCTGTTGCAAGTGTTCATATTTTGTTTCCTGAATAGGTAGTTTCGATGAATAAAGTAGCGGAACGCTGAATAAAGGTGCACAAATGTTTTTAGGCCTCCGAGGTAGGGGGCTAAAATCTGCTTCAAAATGTTTTTTGTATTCGATTGTTCCATTAGGGTTGTATTTTAACACGCGCAGATCAACAACACAGCCATCACCAACCCCTCGTCCAGGTCTTATCGAGTCGTATATTTGGTACTTTTTAGCGCTGTAATCTTTGAAGAACGTGTGGTCTGGTTGGATGACTGTGTATGGAAATGGTCTTCTCCTAGCTTCTTTTGTTATGGATGCATATTGTGACGGCAAAAAAATCTCGACATTTTTTAATTTTCTTTCAATGACAGAGTGTACCGAGTCCACCTCCATCTGCGTGTGGCCTTTTTCTAAATACTTTTGGGTAATAGTCACGTTCTTCTCCATTGCTAATAGGAGGAGTGTGTTTGATAGTACACTGTTTCTATTTTGCGCCGTGCATCCATCGCTCCAAATGATAATATCTTTCGGGTCTCTCTCTAACAACTTTGATAAATAATCAGCATAAAAAGATGCATACGTGGCTGCTTTAAGATCACACGCTGTCTCGTCAAACCAATAACAATCAACATGGTCTGTTCCAAGGTCATAAACTGTAAAGTTATGAACTGCTAATTTCGTTTTAAAATACAGCGCACTAGCGTTCAAAGAAGGGCATAACTTCACCGCCTGCAAGTCAGCAGTTATAACGTGGAGTATTTTTAGTTTTGCCTTCTCTTTATCTGTTTTCTTTTCTTCACGCGCTAAATTTTTTGCTTCGACATGCTGTTGGTAGGCTCCTTCTTCTACGTTACCAGCCTTATAGGAGGTACAGAAATCACATGCGTCTTTCTTTGGTTGGTATAGCCCTATGTTCTCTTCTTCAAAGACATCATTAAAGAGCTTTCGTGATGCGGCCGGCACGGAGTTTGATGCTGAACAATATTCTACGTACATTCTGTAGAGCTCCGATTTCGATTGAATGATAGGTTCTAGGTATTGTTTTGTGCTAGATTGACGACAGTAGTGTGATGGTAACTTAGGTAAATTGTCCAGGTAACTTTTTACGGAATGTCTTTTAGTCTCAGTGTTAAGCACAGTATTTGAAGTTTCGGTATCGAGCCTTCTTTGATTTCTATCTCCTAGCCAATAGCGGACAGTCCATTCCTTGATGCCTAGTGCCGAGAGAAATGTTTTAAGACAAACTCTTTTTTTCATGCCATTAACTTGCAAGTGATACTCCTTACTAAAGAGACGCCGTGAGCTATTTTCCGATATTTTCCTCTGAGTTGGCTTTATGTCAATCATAGAACATACAAATACCTTCTTCTCTTTCCATGATCTAGACCAAAAAGTTTCAAATATTTCCTGTCTCTCTTCTTCACTGATTTGCGCGCAAAGCAGGGTTTTGCTACGCAGACATAATGGCGAATTACATTTAGGACCTAAAATCCTTTTAGGTTTTGGGGCATTTTGAACGTACTTCGTATCATTTTTTTTATAGCCTATGTATTCTTTTCCTAACATCCTATTATTTTGGTTTTTAATTTTCTTCCAATTCTGACGGTCAGCTTTACGTTTTCTGGTTCTGGACGCACCTGCAACTTCTGGCTCAATATCCCTCTCAGGAAACCAATCGACATCAAGATTATCTAAAGGCTGCACGTTGGTGATATCCGAAAGGGGAACATAAGATGGGTCTGCAACAGAGTCATCGGATCCAAAATCAAAACTTTCATTTGGCAGAGCATTGTTGATATTTAGGTCTACCGTAGGTGTAGCGCTGACAGTATCGTCCATTGCAGTTTCAAGATAGTGGCAATCGTTTCCTACAGTAGTGAAATCAGCTGTACTTACAGTATCACCGACACGTGTAGGACATGCCGGCTGGACAAATGGGTTTAATTCAACTAAATTGGGTTTTTGATTTTGTAATATTTGTTTTTTCTTCTTAAGTAGTTCCTGTCGCCGCTGTTGAAGTTTTTGTAATGTCGTAACGTCATCATTAATATCAGCACCTTCCAAATAATTCGTAGAACCTCCGTTTTCATCTTCATTCATTGTGAATCTTAGTTTTTACTGCTATCACTGCAAAGGAAAATAGACCTATTTTTCATTAACTGTCAAAAAATAATCTTGGTGAGTACCTCATAAAACACCCATATTTAAGGGATCTTTAAAGTATGATCTAATTTAATTGTAATTATTAATTTATTATAATAAAAATCAAAGTGAATAAAGTATAATAAAACCGCGGAAGTACGAAACAAAACGAAAGGGGATTCTATCTAAACCGCGTAAGAACAACGTAAAAATTAGAAGAACTTTTATATCCAAAATTACACAATTTCAGAATAAAAAACGTCTCAATTTTATGTATAATAAAGTATAGAATACGTGTGACATACTTACATTAAAAATAATCCAGTAATAACTTTAAAAAATATTTTTTACCCGGAGCGTCACATAAACACTGCACCCACTGATACAAATTGGCGCGAATACGCGGTTTTCGTGTCGTAACTTGTTCGTCGTAAGATCCGCGGTATTGTTATTTTTGATAGAGTCGTCTTCCTATTGGTCGATTCAAAAAATTGTCATACGGGTCGACGCCAATCACGGTCAGTTACCTGCAGCCGCGTAATCTCATTTTTGTTTTTTTTGTACATTCGCGGTTTTGAATAATGTTAGTTACGCGGTATTGGACTATCAACGACGATATTATATTAATATAATGTCATTGCATTTAAACAAACCTTATTACAGTCCCTTCAACCGATTTTGATTTCTATACCGTATGCATATGGATGGCATTAAAAGCAAAAAAAGTTATACAATACCAACTGTCTACTGCAACTGCCATTTGTCATGCCACCAACGCAATAGAAGTCAAAATCGGTTGAACGGACAGTACTTAAAAAAGGTTTATTTGAATGTCTAATCTTATTTCAAATGGAGTATAGGTTCGATTTAAAAAGCCAATTAATATCCAGTTGTCTACAGTTACTATTATGCTGATGATGAGAGAGCGAAAAGCTGCCGCAATTACCGTTAACCGCGCGATGGACATATATACAAGATTCCAACACCAATCGTTGGGCAGTTGGCAGCTAGACACGACACCCGTCTGGTCCGGAGGATCCTCCCTTTTCTATAGAGGATGAGTGAACTTTACACCCTGTTTCTCATACCTCTAAAATATCAACATTGGTGCTACGAATTCTTATGTTGCAGTGGCTCCTTATTGAATACTGGTACACACGGCTACACATCAAGCTATACATTTCCAGTGTAAGCTGACCTCGCATTGTACGGAAATCCTATACAATACGAGATCAGTATAAACTGGAAATGTATAGCTTGATGTGAGCAGCCGTGTGTACAGTTACTCGTCTATAAGGTGTGCTTATTTTAATCTTAAGTATGTACTTTGTCTATGTTTGTATTTTTATATAAATACATTTTACCTAAACTTTTCTATACAGAATCTATCACCAACATTGAAATAGTTCAATTTCCCACAGCGTTCCCGTTATTTAAAACACTGGCTCCCAATCAATGGCACAACGATGTTACCACCCACCCTTTGTGCTCACCCCCGCTCCGGATAATCTATTCCACGATACACTAGATAGATGTAATCGAATGTTGGCTAGATTTATATTGAACAAGATTCGAAGCTAAGTGAACGGTAAGTAGAAATAGGGTGAGAGTTTTGGTTTTGTGGGTCTACGTATTTTACGAGAAGCGCGTGGCTAAGTAATAACAGCCGCACGGGTCGATCGATCAGGTTTAGCTACGCTTGTCGAGGTTGGTCCATGGATGGGTGACCATCTTTACATATCGAAACTCCTCCGTGCCTCGGAAAGCACGTTATACCGTTGGTCCCGCCTGTCATTCTTCATCTTTGACAGTCGATACGGGTCGTCAGAAGTTCGAAATTGTGACAACTAGTCATAGGGACCAGTTACTGGTCAGTGGTGGTCAGTGGTGGTGGTGGTTACGAGGTCAGATAGGCAATCGCTTCATGTAAAATACTGATAATCAGCTGCCAGTCTAACCTCAAAATAGTTGGGAAAAGGCTAGGCAGATTGATTGGGTACCTACGTATTTTGATAAGGATGGAGTGTGGTTTGTAATGGTTTAGGGCCATCACAGGACACTGCTCGCTGAACGAACACTTCCATACAATAGGCATAACGGACAGCCCTCCATGCAGAGCGTGCATGGAGACTGAGGAAGGCCGTGCTCTTTGAATGCACGGGCGTCACCCAGATTAGAACCGAAACCCTCGGGTCACCCAGATCCTACACGGAGGTGCTGTACACACCAAGAGACTTAGCTTACTCTGGAGGGAGGTGGGCTGGTTGCAAAAACCCCCAACGGCCGCCATGGCCCACGCATAATGGTCCACCTTAGGGACTAAGTGCGGAAACCAAACCCCCAACATAGAACATAGATAGAGTGGTAGTATGGACTATTAAAATCTTTTGGTTGATTGAACGCCGTTTGACTATCAAATTATCATTGTTTAAATAAATTTAAAATATTTTATCAATTAAAATTAAACACAAAAATTCGACAAATTAACATTATCTGCCATTACTTATTGTAATTCGAGACATTTTACTACGAAAATAAGAAAAAGAGAACAATCGCACACGTCTTCCACGAATGAGAGGCTTTCTCATTGTAAATTGGACTTTAACTTGTTATTCAGAAGGTTTATTTTTAGTTTATGAGTATGTGTTGGGAACAAAATGATAATAAAAAGCATAAAGTCCTTAATCACTGGAAACAAGACGTCTTAATTAAAAAACCTGAATCTTAACGAACGCATACGAATAAATTAAACTATTAACTCTTAAATAACTTAAGACTGAGATATATTGCTGTTATTTTTCACAGGAGACCTTAATTTGTTACTTTAATGTGGTCAAATATTTAGTTTTTTAAGTGTCGCTATGTGGTTAAAATAGTTGTATTAATTAGGAAGAGAAACGATTAAAAAAAAAAAAACTTCCGAATATTTGTTCATAAATGCTGCTTAAAGTTAAGTAATAATTAGCACTTTTTTACCATAATTTTTTGACGTTTAAACGTCACTTATCTTCAAGCAACGTATAAGAATGTCAATCTTGCCAAGGGGTATCGTGTTACCTAGTAACTAACTGGGTTGTGGACGTCAGATAGGCAGTCGCTCCATGTAAAGTACTGGTATTCAATTGCGTCCGGTAAGACTAGAAGCCGACCCCAATATTTGGGAAAAGGCTAAGCAGGTTGATTCATAACTCAAGGTAGTTACGAGTAAATTACATCCGTAACAAAACGTTAAAGAAAAAAACAAGAGTACCTAATAAAAGCAATGATACTGGCGGGCGTTGTTTAAATGTTACTTGTCAAATGAGCAAAAATGATGCTCTATGACAATTTAATAAATAGGTATGTCAGTATCAGTAAAATATGACATCATTTTTGCATTTTCGGTTGCAGTGAACATTTTGCACAAAATAACAATCTTCATCGCAATAAAGTTTCAAACAAAATCGAACGCTCAATGTCCATTATCGACGAATTAAATTGTACCTCCCACAGGTTTATGCAAAATTTAAAAAAAGAACTTCTCATTAGCAACGCTCCAGGTCGCTTTTAACGTCTTAATTTGAATTTGGAAGCGGTTCCGAGCAAAAAGTTGAGTATTTAATCAGGTGATACTCCGTGATACTGGCAATGGGCAGAACCCGTTGAAAGCCAGATATTTTTCGTGATTTTAATAGCTGTAATTTTCTTTTAAGTGAAGCGTTCTTTTTTTGTATTTTTGTCGTTGATTACGTTGTAATTATAGGTGCGTTTTGCCGCGAATTCACTTGGTACCGGTTAATTAAATTAAATGTGAGCTGACATTCTTGCTGTTAAACAAATGTATGGTATGATACGGTGCAGTTTGAGATACTCGTAAGTGAACTGAATACAAGCAAATTTAAAATACACATAGGTTATTATTTTATTATTCTTTTTCTTTAACGCTGCCTATTTTTTTTTTTAACTAGAAGATAAAAGATAAAGATAATTTTATTTGTCTAAACATGCGTTTACATGCAAATTAAGCATGCAGGATGTCACAATAATAATATTTTACGTACGTCCATGTTTCACCCATACGGCGTACAAATTTATAAGATTTACAAAAAAATAAAAAAATAATCAAAAAAATAAAAAATAATCAAAAAAATAAAAAAATTATCATAAAAATAAAAACAATAATCATAAATTTTAAATAATACTACGTCACTAAAGGCACAATAGTAGTGTAACTAAAAAAGTCACTTATATTATAATAACACTTGTCTGTTAATAAATCTCGCATCTTTTTTTTAAACATATTTACCGGCAATGCTTTAAAATATCATTGTCTCAAAAGTCTTTGTTGAATTAAACCAACAATTTATAGGCAATCAGTTCCAGTTACCTAATAGTGCTTTAATAAAATTAAAAAAAAACATGGATATAGTCGTGTCATTATGCAAGGTACTAGTTTTTATTTCAAAATGCCTTCATCAATTTGCCTTGGTCGCTTCTAGAATAGACCAGCCAATCTCCGATACATGTCATTTTGCATTTGACGTTTGACTAAAAAGTTAGGTAAGTATTTCTAGGTTTGGTTAAAAATACAGTAGTCAAAGGCCTAAATTGAAATCTATTTCGGGGTTTTCCGAAAGGCTATATGACTATATTTAATTTATTCTCAATAAATAATCAGAAAAAACAAATTTCTACCTTATAACTGTGTACTTATTTTTTTTTTCCTTTGATTCTTCCATCTTATTTGTCAATCTATTTTTAAACATAATCAAAAGATTTCCAATAACCTTTTTTACATTAAAATTTCGCAACCACATAATAACTCAGTCCCTCAAATACAGTAGCAGTACCTTCGTGCAAAAAAATAAATAAAATACAGTGCAGAGCACTTTAGTAAAACCAGTTGCACATTTATACGTATAATTAATTAACAATTCAGCTGTTAAGGCAGTGTCTGCCGGCTCGACTCACTCGAGCGAGATCGTATCACATCTTAAACCAGAAGTTTAACGGGTAACCGGTGCCATTAGGGATATCAAAACACTGGTCTTTGCACGATGAGACCCTAAAGATGGCAAAACATGATCAATTTCACCTGGCAACTGTTTAAGGTGTACTTGCAAAGCGTCAAAGATGTACCTATTTAGTTTTTTTTTTCAACGTAATTTGTCGCTTAGTTAGTTTTGCCATTACATAAGTTGTTTAAACAGGGATACCTGCGTGTGTATTGTCACCTTTACGCTTTCGCCACATGTAACGGGTTCCAACAAAGGTTCGTGTCGTCTTGATAACCCGAACATGACGAATGCATGCGATATGAGACTGGAGACGAACACGTTGGCTTTATGGATATTCGCGGTAAACGTAACCACGAGATTTAGAACTTCTTAGTTTTAAGTGCAATTTGTATTTTTTTATTCGTTAGCTTTTAGTTATTTTAAATTCATTTTCAATAAACTTCTAACTTTTTTATTTAAAGACACGTATTTACATTTACACTTTGTCGTATGTTTCTCCATCCATACTCCATACTAATATTATAAATTCGAAAGTAACTCTGTCTGTCTGTCTATCTGTATGTTACCTTTTCACGCCTAAACCACTGAACGGATTTCGACAAAATTTGGCAAAGAGATAGATGGCATTCTGGGCAAGGACATAAGCTACTTTTCATCGACATACCACGCCGGCGAAGCCGCGGGCGGAAGCTAGTTATTTATAAAGGTCGGATAGAAACCTATAACTACATAGATTCAGAAGCTCATATATTATTATTGCAATTACTATATAATACCTGTATACCAATTCCAAACGTGAAACAATTCTGATTACGTTAAACACATACATCTATACATTTTCTTCAATTTCAGCTATCCTAGTACATCGAAAATTATGTGGCCATTATTACTAGTTTGTCATATTTCTCGCCCTCATTCATAGAAGTCTATAATTATAAATTCAGAAGCTCACACATTACGGTAATTCCAATAACAAATTCAAAACGTAAAACAGTGGTATCATTGGTAGACCAATTCCTCCCATTTCTGCTACCCTAGTACATCCACATTGTGTGGCCGTTAGCGAGCGTTGGCTATCAATGTCGATCTCCTGATTAATAGCAACAGTTGCTATCGCGATCGGCCTTCTAATTAATTGGACATCCAGCGGCTTCCTTAAGGGTTTAGCGATATCTTCATTTGGACAGTGTTAGTTTTAGTTTAGATGTTTGAGAGAACTTGGGGTTTGTAATGGAGATCCTTTCATGTTTAGTCATGTTATGATCGATAGTAGTTAAAATGAGTTTTATCTAGGTATTTTTGAGACTATTTTTGGCATTCCAGCGATGATTACATTTCATTGATGTCTTTTCAATGATTGTATAGAATTTTATCGCAACTATGTATACAGGCATTCAGTCTACTCGAAATCAATCAGAATATAAAGGTATTGATGGTGTCGGGACGTTGTATATACGCTAGTCGCGCGGTGAACTCTAATTGTGCAATGCAGGATTTTGCGTGACGTCAGCGTGATGCGTAGTTCGCATGTGGCGATGTAGATGCGTCACAAGAACAAAAGACTTCCAGGATAATTCACGTAACCATTGCCTCTATAATCTGACTACTGGGCTCTAGATTCAGTGTAATATTGGAATAGATGAAATGAAATGAAATGAAATGAAATGAAATGAAATGAAATGAAATTGTTTATTCTGTAAATAGGATATTGGAATCACTTTTACACGTCATATTAAAAAGTTGTAAAAATAAGCTAGATGAGGTCGGCGTTTCCTATCTGACTACTCTGAGAAGAAAGGCCGAAACAAACTCAGAGGTCACCGTCTCCTTTAAAGTCCAGACATAATCTTGGTCAGGCCATATGAGGACCATGTAGATTAGAGTCTGAAATGGTCTTTTGAGGAAAGAACCACACAGATTTGAGTGGACCTGTCCAGTCAGTGCAAGCATTTGTCAGTAATAGTGGAGCTCAACTCAGAACTTAAGGAGCTCAACGACTCGACGAACAATACCAAAGAAAGGACATTTGGGTAGGTCGCATAAAGTTCTCAAATTGCCAGACCTTCGCTAAAACTAACAGAACGAAAAATAAATATCCACATAGTCCTCACATTCACAATAAAACAATACTTTACAAGTAATCATCATGTCATTTTTTATATAATATTCAATAATGTCAATTTGTATATAAAACTGGTAGGTATATTTTTATGGTTTTCCATAATATTCAAAATGTCACAATGCTTAGCAGAGCGAGCAGCTCAATCCCATGCATTTTTGTCTTCTAAATAATCTGAGATTTTATAGTACCCTTTTTTACAAAGTTTGGTTTTAATACAGCTTTTAAATCGTTTAATGGGTAAGTTTCGAATGTCAATGGGAAGTTTGTTGTAAAAGCGTATACATTGACCCATGAACGAGTTGCCTACTCTGTGGAGACGAGTGCGATGTACAGCAAGATTGTGTTTATTCCTGGTATTTAAACTATGAATATCGGACATTTTCTTAAACTTTGATATGTTTTTGTGTACGTACAATAGGTTTTCAAATATATATTGTGAGGCTACAGTCAGAATATCTATTTCTCTGAATTTTTCTCGAAGGGAATCTCTTGGACCTAGGTTGTAAATGGCTCGAACAGCCCTTTTCTGTAAAACAAAGATAGCATTAATGTCCGCACAGGCTCCCCAGAGAAGAATCCCATAAGACAGAAGACTATGAAAATAACTAAAATAAACAATTCTGGCTGTATCTACGTCAGTTATCTGTCTAATTTTTTTAACGGCATAGGCGGCCGAACTAAGCCTACCTGACAATTTTTCTATGTGTGGGCCCCATTGTAATTTACCGTCAATGGTTATTCCAAGAAAAACTGTCGATTCAACGGGGTCCAACTCTATTCCATTAACTTTAACATTGTTAGATAGCTGCCTGACATTTGGCGTTGAAAATTTAATGAGTTTAGTCTTTTTTTCATTCAAGAGAAGATTATTTACATTAAACCAATGCACAACTTTAGAGAGTGCATCGTTAACTTGTTCAAAGTTGACTAACTGACGTTTGATTTTAAAAATGAGGGATGTGTCATCTGCAAATAAAACGATCTTATGATTATCCCTTATGTGGTAAGGCAAGTCATTAATATAAATGAGAAATAAGAAAGGACCTAGAATTGAACCCTGCGGAACGCCCATGGTGACCGAAGATCCTGCAGATCTCTTGCCATTAACATCAACCCTCTGAATTCTGTTGTTCAGATAAGAAGTCAGAAGGTCGAGAGCCTTGTCCCTCATACCATAGTGGTACAGTTTCCTGATGAGAGTATCATGATGTACGCAATCGAAAGCCTTGGATAAGTCGCAGAAAATGCCAAGAGCATCCTGCGACTCCTCCCAGGCCTCGAAAATGCTTTTCAGTAATTCCACGCCCGCATCTGTAGTTGAACGACCCTTTGTAAAACCAAACTG
The DNA here is from genome assembly GCA_947522985.1 of Lithophane socia. Taxonomy (NCBI): domain Eukaryota; kingdom Metazoa; phylum Arthropoda; class Insecta; order Lepidoptera; family Noctuidae; genus Lithophane; species Lithophane socia. Next base: position 12,460,355 of record OX383270.1, on the reverse strand, counting down.
TTTTAGATGGAGTAAATTATGTGCATTAAAATGTCCTAACATCTGTTTAAAAATTATTTTTTCAAAGATTTTGCTCAACGTAGGTAAAATCGAAATAGGCCGAAAATTCGAGGGATCAGTTGTGCTGCCAGACTTGAACAGTGGAATCACTTTGCTAAGTTTCATCAGATCAGGAAATACACCAGATGCAATACAAGAGTTAAAAACAATTGCCAAAAAGGGTGAAATAACATCAATTATTGAAGACATGGTATGTACTGATAATCCCCAAAGGTCAGCAGTTTTTTTTACATCGAGTTCTTTAAAAGATTCTATAATGTCTTTAGCAGTAGCAATTGTGAATTCAAAAAGTTTGTCACATTCTGGTACACATTCTTTTATTATTGAATAAGCAGAAGTCGAGGATGACGATGACAGAGTTTTGGTTGTTAAAATTGGAATATTAGTGAAGAAATTTTCAAACTCAGTTGCCACCTCCACGTCTGCCTTAATATCTACATCATTGATTTTTAGATGGAAGTCACGATTCCGTACTGTCGTTCTTCCCGTTTCAGAATTAATAATATTCCAGGTTGTTTTAATTTTATTTCCAGAAGATTTTATTTTATTTTTAATGTGTATGGCTTTTGCTGAGGAACAGGCTCTTTTAAAAGTTTTAGAATATGTCTTAACAAATTCTTTAAAAGTTTCATCATGGTTATATGTTTTTTCATGATATAATTCAAATAACCTTTGCCTACTTTTGTAAATTCCTGGTGTTGCCCAATCACTAAATATAAAGCGGTTACAAACAGGCAATGTTTTTGTGGTGAAAACCTTCCCAAACTCACAATTGATGAGGTTAAATAGTGCGGTATAATCTTGATCCGGGTCGTTGTGATAAGGCAAACCGGGTAGTTTTTCCATTAAATTATTTTTAAATTGTTCTAAGCGACTTTTATTTACAGGAACAAAACTCACAAGTTTTCTTTGAGCTCTGACTATTTTCAGAGGGAAAGTGACTAACTGGCCACAGTGATCAGAGTCCAACTCATTTATAATTAAATGGCTAGAAGGTCTTAAGTTTGTAAAAATATTGTCAATACAGGTAGCACTAGTGGCAGTTATTCTAGTCGGCTCAGAGAATGTATTGTACAAGTTATACGACTTTAATAGACTTATAAATTTATTTACTGTGGCTGATTTTTCTAATATATTGATATTGAAGTCTCCACAGACAACAACTGTTTTATTACTGCTACAGGTCTTTAATAATACTTCTTCCATAGATTTCTCAAAAATATCATATGAAGCACATGGGGGCCTGTACACGCTTATTACAATGAAATGCTCAAGCTCAATGCAAGCTATTTCAATAACTCGCTCAACAGAGAGGCTCACAATATCCTTACGTTCTTTAAATTTCATATTGTTACGAACAATTATTAGAGACCCACCGCGTATCATATTAACTCTGCTGAATGAGCTGGCAACCTGGTGGTTGTTAAAGCTGAACATGAACTGGTGGACTTTTAACCAATGTTCAGTTACACATAAGATATCAATAAAACTACAGTTCATGAACAGCTCCAATTCTAATTCCTTACCTATCACACCCTGTATATTCTGATGGACTATTTTTAGACAATTATTATTTATTAAATTACTACAATTTGATGGGTGAGAGGATATTAAAGAAGAACGTTTTGTAACATTTTGATGATTTAAACCAGTATTTATTAAGCAAGAGGTTTCCTCTATTGTCCTAATTTTTAATTTAAATTATAATCAATGTCATTAATTGTTGCCAAATTATTGGCAGAATTATTTAAAATTACATTGCATTGCTCAAAAGAAGCAAGTTGTTTAGCCAAATTTTTGGCTGAAATAGAAAAAAAATATGATAGCGACACAGCTATCTGTCTTTTAAAGTAGGTAGAAAGATAGTACATAAGAATATTATATCTATCTCTTGTCAAATGTAAATTATTACCAACATAATTGTTAGTATCAACTAGATGAAACAGATTATTATTGAATGTCCAATTATGTAATGTCATATTTAATTCAAATCGTAGGTTATTTTCTTCCTGTGGCAAACTCTCACTGTAAGGGAATGTAAACAAGACAATTTTTCTTAAACTAAGATTACATAATGTTCTATAATATTGGAGCAATTCTCCTTTGTTCACATTTCCCCTATTACCCATAAATATTAATAATGTAGTGTCCTGGTTAAAGTTACATTTAATAATTTCTTTCATAATATCAAACAAAGAACAACCAGGCATGCAGTAATTTATTATGGAGTGTCCCGGATATTCATCTGTCAACAAGTGGCCTAAGTCCTTTCCAATCTCATCACAAAATAATACTATATCATTGTTTACACTTTGTTTACATTGTTTACTTGAACTATTGATAGCAGGAAAAGTCAGATCAACACAGGGTTGCGGTAAGCTGGTATTGCATGATGTCAATGAATGGTCTGGTGTAAGTACTTGGGATGGTGTTCGGCACTGCTCACAGTTGTTTGTTTGTGATTTCACCAGCTCATTCATTGCCAACACATACTCCCTCATTAGATGTTCAGAGGTATTATATTTATTAGTCATTGAACTAAGTTTCTCCTGTAAATGGTCAAGTTCAGATTGCAAGTACCCTGTGTCAATGTTGTGTTTCCTAGTACTTTGTTCCAAGTTAAAAGAATACATATCTAATTGTTTAAGTAAATTTAGCCTTTCTCTATTAAGTTTAACATTTTTAATAAAAAACTTTTGTCTTTTTACCATCTTTTGTGTTTTAACAATGTATTTATTAATTTTAATGTATTTTTTAGTAAGAGATAATACACAGACATACACTGCGAAAGGTATTTGACCGACTTTGTAGTCGATAGTGCAGATGAATTATTAACACTTTATTATAATTATAATCTTTCCTTTATTATTGAGAGCATCGGTGGCCCAGTGGTAGTGGCCCTGACTAACCAGTTGTAGGCACTTTATTTTGTGTAAAAATTTTCTTCACAACTGCTCTAAAAACGTTGAAGGAAAACATCGGGAGGAAACCGGCATGTCATAGAAAGAAAAAATCGAAGACATGTGACATCTACTAACCCGCATACGGCCCGCGTGTTGGATTACAGCCCAGTCCCCCGAAGAGAGGAGACCTGTGTCCCAGCAGTGGGAACATTATAGGTTGTTTATGCATAATAATATGCTATATCTTTCCAAAAACGATCCCACTCCAAATCTATCAAGTAATGGTCCTTTTTCAAGCACATTGTCAAATCCCAAACTAAAACAGCACAGACCAGAGAAAACCTTTCAATCCAAACTGTCAAACTGTCCGCACTTCAGCCTTCAGGCAAAAGTGACGTCACGGAACAAATCAATTGTCAATCTATGTGTAACATAGAGCAAAGTTTCATGGTGGCCGAGCAGCGATTTCCAATCAGTGTTTATAAACTTTTCAGGTAGCATCCGGAAAATGTAATCAAAAAGATGCCATGCGAGTTTTTGATCGAATGTTTTCTCTGTATCAATGTTAAAAGAGATTATATAGATTAGAAACTTTGGATTCATTTTGTGGCCTCCTTAAATGAGGTAGGGACAAAACAAAATGTCGCAGAAGCGCTCATAACATGTTTATTTTAGCACTAGCTGTTTAGAGGTATGAGGAACAGGGTGTAAAGTACCAGCTTATGCCTCGATCCCGTGGGAATATCGGGATAAAAAGAATCCTGTGTCCTATTCCAGGTCATGGTCTACCCCTGTGCCAAATCCGTTCAGCCGTTTTAGCGTGAAAGTGTAACAAACAAACAAACTCACTTTTGCATTTATAATGTTATATAGTTAGGATTACAAATTCAATGCTGATGGGTGTTTCAGTAATGATTACACGGTTTAAGATATTTATTCCTCAAAAAGAATACAAATCACTTATCATGATTTCCTTCGAGGATTTCAGGTGGTGGTATAAGGTTACTGTTGAGTACCACAACCATCGGCAAATATCATCATCATCATTTCAACCGAAATACGTCCACTGCGGGACACAGGCCTCCCCCAAGCACCGCCACTTCAACCGGTTCTGTGCTTCCCGCATCCAGCGGATTCCAGTGGCCTTCAAAAGGTCATCGGTCCACCTTGTGGGAGGCCTTCCAACGCTTCGTCTTCCGGTACACGGTCGCCACTCCAGAACCTTTCGGCCTCATCGGCCATCTGTTCTGCGAGCACTGTGCCCTTCCCACTGCTACTTAAGTTTGGCAATTCTTCGAGCTGTGTCTGTTACCTTGGTTCTCCTACGGATCTCTTCATTTCCGATTCGATCACGTAGGGAAACTCCAAGCAAAGCCCTCTCATTGCCCTTCGGAAAATATACCTACGTTAAAATAGAACTTTCAAACTACATTAGGTTTACATGTAACACCAAACCACTATAGTTTGTATACCACCTCACAAACTCAAATCTAACAGGTTCCGTATACCGGGAAGTATTTTATATTATAGTCAATGGCTCGATCTCACAATATAGATATAAATCAAATGCTGGGCACTGAATAAAATCGCTTATATCTCGTTTTATCGCTCGATCGCTTGCTCCTTCACATTATAAGCTTACATTCTATATATAGGATGTTTCGAAAGTGTATCCAAACATCGTTTTAGTGGTTAAGAACAGTTGCGTTTACTTGGAAATTAAATAAGTATTTTTCGTTTTGCAGTTTTTTTTAAGTGTCACCTAAACAAAACTGTAAAACGAAAAAGACTTTCAGAAGATCTTTTTTCAGAATGATTTTTCTTGCAAGGAAGCATTTGCACAATTTACTGAAAATGTACAATACACAATTTACTTAAAAAGTAGTTCTTGAATCCAATTTTATTTCCTGTGTCCGTAAAACTGTAAACAAAGCGGACGGTGTCTTTAAAGTAACTACTTTACCTTTTAAAATGTCTTGTGCCTTTTGTTGCTATATTTTTAGTTTTGAGGATCCAATAATATTGGCTCATAGACTTCTCATAGAGACGTAACAACATTTTACCTTCCCCGAAAATCAAACACCCTGTACCCCAACCGCCCGCGGCGCCAGTCATCGTTGTCCGCCGTTTGGCTGTAAGGTGTTATTTTTGACGTAGCGCAAAGCTATACGTCTCCCTGACTCCTTGCCTATGCGCTATGCATCTCCCCAGCTCCCCGACTATTTCCCTTCATAAATCTTGCGGAAGTCCTTAGCCAAACGATGAAAATTTCAATCAATCCCGCCCAATCCCATTTTAGCTTGGCAGCCTTTTTGCCTACGTCTAGGATCCCCGTTTTGGAGCGCAACGTGGTGTTTCGTATTCTGTCAGTTCGGTTTACGCCCAGAATGCTGCGCTCCATTGCTCTTTGGCAAACCCCAAGGCGGAACTTTTGCGACTCGGTGAGCGACCAGGTCTGGGCACCGTAGGTTAGGACGGGCAGAATACACATATCGATGAGTTTTCGCTACTATAATTATAGTGTTTAATTATATATTTACTTTATATACTTTATTATAGTATATAATGCAGATTTAGTGTACAGGGATTACGTTTATCGCCGGATTGACGGAAATCCGTGGTCGTATAGAATTACCTGTATGAGCTACGAACGGTAAGTAATAATATGCCGCCTACGATCTTAAGGATAAAATATGACAACGCTGTATGGGAATAGTATAAGATGTACAAGTTGTAAATAGGTATTATTCCGGATAAAGTGCTTTTAAAGGAGTTTTTGGTGACTCCATATTTTCTTCCAGTCATTTTGTTGAATAATTAAAATATGACAAGTAGATTTAACATATTCACCACGCAAGTCCTAACGTGTCTTTCCGGAAAATAGTATGCTTGAAACATTTTGTTCACCATCACTTTGAGATTTTTTGTGAAAGGTGATAAGGCTAGATAAGAAAGGGGGTGACTATAACGACTAATAGAGAATTATGGAAGAAAAAGACATGTTGCGCCGACTCCAAATAAATTAGGATATTGATGATGACTTTGAGACTCGTATAACATGTATAGGTAACTAGCTGCGCCGCCGCGGTTTGGCCCGCGTAAGTCTCGATCCCATGGGAATATCGGGATAAAAAGAATCCTATGTCCTAATCCAGGTCACGGTCTACCCATGTGCCAAAATGTAATGCAAATCCGTTGAGCCGTTTTAGCGTGAAAGCGTAAGAAACAAAAAATCTCATTTTGGCATTTATAATATTAGTTAAGATAGTTAGGATTACCGATATTGCCAATTTAACACCTAAATTGCATCCTTACTTGAAATTTTAATAGAGTTTAAAAACAAAGACTCCTTCCATACGTTCCAAAAGCGAAACAACAAAGAAAAGCCGCAAATACCCCATTAACATTTCAGAATAATTAAAACACCTTTTTCGAAACAACCTTTTAAATTGTACATTAATATCAAACGACAAATTTGGTCTTAACTCTTTATAGGGGTCCGAGAGACCGCAAAAAGCCAAACTTTTCAGTGGGACTGGGGTCTGAGAGTCCCATTTAAATCGCATGGTTAATATAAAGTGACCCGTCCCAATAGAACCCGGTTAGCCACCCGGAATGGCATTTTGGGCACATTTCTGTTGTTCCACTAAGGGTCCTTGTCACAGTGGAAAGTGAATAAATAATTATAATTCATGACGTTACGAATGCTTTTGACTTAGAAAAATAACGAGCGACTTTTTAAGGATTCTGAAAGAAGATTGAATTATTTTATTTGAACCGGAGTTAACGACATAGCCTGCAGGGTAAGCAAGCTGAAGTGGCAGTGGGCTGGCCATATTTGTCGAAGGACCGATGGCCGGTGGAGCAGACGAGTTCTTGAGTGGAGACCGCGTATCGGCAAGCGTAGTGTGGGACGCCCCCCCAACTAAATGGACTGTCGACCTTAAAAGTTGGCTGCGACAGACTGGATGTGGAAGGCGGAGGCCAGTGTGTTGTGGCACAGCCTGGAAGAGACCTATGTCCAGCAGTGGACTGCGATAGGCAGAGTTGATTGGTTGATTGATTTTATTTTCAGCCTGTCTTGGCCCACTGTAGGGCTAACGCGTCCCTGGCTCCTTTACACTCCTCTCTTTCTTGAGCTCGTGTGGAGCAACCCTGCCTGGTAGGCGTCAAGCTCGTCCGAAATCGGTAATTTTTTTTTTAATATGAACGCTCCTTTACGGCTTCGACCAGTCGGGTATGGCTTATTCAAATAGATTCAACTAGAATAAGCTCGACTTATGTAGGCAAGTCTATTTATTTATAAGTCTACATTATTATTTATTTACTCTGAATATATTTTATTTGAGAATATAATGTATAAAGTTTTAAATATGAATGCTGATAAATGGGATGGAAAATCTTTTTTATGAAGGCTTGCAAAAGATCCCAGGGATTTACTGTAAAATTATGATTGTATTAGAAACCTTGGATCCCATTACTTTATTTTGTTTTCAAGAACAAAACTTTTTTGTCCATCTAAGCAGTTGGTAACACCAAGTTTGAAGAAACTGCTCGTGCACATATTGCACTGAAATATATCTAAAATTAAAATCTGGAGATCAAAAGAGCCTTGCGTAACGAACAGTCATGGAAATTGATTGTTAAGAAAATTGCTAACCTACGTCAATTTGCCATGCTATAGCCATTCCATTAAACTGTCACAGAATGGCAGTTGTGATTTGTATACCCGCAATTAATTTCCTTAACTTTACAATATAAATCATCATCCTGTAGCAGTTCACTTCTGAACATATGCCTCTCCAATTGCACGCCATTCTCCTCGATTCTCGGCAACTCTCATCCAGTTGCTACAAGCCACCCTGTGAAGATCGTCGCTCCACCTAACCTGAAGGCGCGCGAGCGATAGAAATGGTTAAATACCTAAAAATATAACATTGAAATAGAGTTATTTACAAGATTCCGCAAACAAATGGTGACATAAGGAAAGCTTTAGACTAATCTGAAAGCACGGTATCAACTGACCACAAAAATGTAACAGTAATAATAAAAAACCCAACTTATCGGCCCGAAAAATAATCTCTAAATAACTACATAATGCGGCTCATCTTTTAAAGGTCGGAGACACTTTTTCGTACATTTCATTGTGGTCCAAAAATATAAGAACAAAAAATAAATAAAATGCTAACGCCCACCCATCTCGATACGGTATCCGCGAACCTGTAGATTTATTATTTTCGACAATCCAATGAATATTACGAAGTACGAGTACTCTTATAAAAATTTAAGTGTTCTGGAGAAGGTATTATTTACTAATGGTCAATTAAATCTTTTATCATAGGAATAATAGATTCTATTTCTATTCGTGGTTTATGATTTGAGTAGGATTAAAGATGTTCCTTGTAGGCCAAATTCTACAGGACCCAAATGCTACCAGTAGTCCATGAAGTATATGGTGCTAGCTTCCAGCGGGTTCAGCCGAGTAATATCTTTATAAATGACTGTTACCCGCTTCGCCCACTTCTTCTACGATCCAAGATGACAAGTAGCCTAAGTCCTTCTCCAGGTCATGATCTACCCATGTGCCAAATTTCATCCAAATCCGTTTAGCCGTTTTAGCGTGAAAGCGTAACAAACAAACGAACAAACACACTCACTTTCACATTTATAGTATCAGTAAGGATTTAGAAGATAATAGGTATTTTAGCAGACCATTGACCATCGATTAATATTTTGGGGTGACCAAAATCAACTGATCGACTTTGACCGACCGCAGGCACCTTAGGGCCCATATCCCACGGCGATACTCAAAAGTAACGCGATACAAACTCAAACCAACAATAAGCCATAATGTTAAAGCACTAGTTTTTCAAAAGTAACATGTTACTTTTCAGTAGCTTCGTGGAGCTGTCAAAATCTAAAACCTTATCACACTGCAACTGCAATCCAAATCATTGTCAGAGTGCGCGCAAGATAAGTCTGCGCACGACTCACGGCTTTGGCGTGCTTAATTAATTATATACTGCAATATTTAAGACATTAAATCTATATTAATAATTAATCCTAATCATAATTATATTAATTTAATTAATTAAATAATTTTATTTGGCCTTTGCTCAGCAGTGGGACAGCATTAGCTAACACAAAAAAAATAAAAAAGTAATTTGACTTTACATAAATGACAAGACGGCTAATACTTTTAAGTTCCGATTCTTGTGAACACTTTAGTTTCAAAATATTTACCACATCCAAAATGCCTTCGTCACCGTATCTCAGGATCGTTTTAAAATCATTCATCACTCATTCAACAAGGATGATCTTTCCTCTTCAGATTTATTCGTGTTTGTATCGCCACTCCCCATTGTGGGTCTTCTAATGGCTTCAAAATCGCTGACTCAGGATTACATAATACTTATTTATTTCAGGGGTTACTGGACGTCGGCACCCTTGGCCAAGATTTACATATGTATGCAGGTTTTCTTTTATGCCTTAAAAATGATAATGCAGCTTTTATGGTTCGTGTGTGTGGCAGTGCAGAAATGTGGAAAAAGTATTTAGTGTAAAAATGTTCAAGCCTGTGTTGTGGGGCATTGAATTTTATTGCTTCTGCTTTTTAGAATCCATTACAATTGGAAAACAAACAAGGAAACAATTCAGCATCTCAGTTTTTTTTCTATTCTATAAAGTTTCCAGTTAGTCTTAAAACATTATAGATTTCGAACAGAATTGTAATTGATCAGTAATATTTTAAAATTGTTTCAAATGTTTTCTTTCGTTTCAATGGGTTTTATAAAACTCTACATTTGTTTTTCATTTTCATTTATTTTTTACATTACACTTTTAGTTTCGTTTTAGCCGTTCTTTCATTACTCATATTTAACCTGGCCATTTAGCCAAGTCATCAAACACTTCCAGCCATTATTTTCTCGACCCAAGAACACAAAATCCTCATCCGAAATTACAAGATCCATTAAATTAAAACACATTATTAAAAAATCGAGTCCAGTCCAAGTGTTGAACACCTTTCAGTTCTGTACAATGCTGTATTTACATTACAAGTGGACTGTTCCGGGCTTTCTTGACGTTTGAATCTTAAAAGTAAAGTAGATTTTTAATTTAATAAAAACGATTTTGAAATTAGTAACAGATGTTCCCATTGTCCCAAATTCATTGGAAACAATGTTGGGCAACAATTGTGCAACATTGTTCAAAAATATTGCACGATGTTTTTTGTTTACCATAACAACATTATGTCGCAACACAAAAACATGTTACGGAAACAATGTTTCACAACTTTTTTTCCTAATAAATATGTGGCTATTTTACTTTAAATTCCCATTTTGAAGGTGATCATCAATGATATTATATTAACAGATATGTTATACACTCACAAAACAACCGAAAAAAGTGTTCCGCGCAGCAGCGGCACACATACCCACGTTTCATTCATTTTTACATTCCGAGTCTTCACGATTGCGCGCTTATAACATATCTGTTAATTTAATATCATTGCTGATCATATATTTATTTTTGATTTGTTTACAATCTCAAACCATCAAAAAGGCACTATAAATAATTTCTCTTACCCACACAATATCCTCGTCCGAAATTACAAGATCCGCTAAATTAAAACAGACTTTATTAAACAATCGGGTCCGGTCCAAGTGTTTCGGAACACCTCTCAGTTGTACACAATGCTGTATTTACATTACAAGTGGACTCTTCCGGATAAGGCCTTCTTGAGGTCGGCAGGCGTAATGTGGAAATCTTTTGTTGGGATCAAGTTGGCACGGATGTAAAGTAAATAGAAATACCTTTACAATTTATTTATTTCCTTTTACAGAATCAGGATCAGGGCGAATTTTACTAAACTTTTATACCGAGTAGGGTCTCATCCTGCGATTATTTTTTGAATTTTTGACAGTTTTTCCATATAAAAACTGTCAGACGACAATTTTATTCCACGGATAAATTGATAAAATCTGCCCTTAGAATTCTATAAAGATTCTTCGTAGAACAAAAGCTTATTATTCATACCTACGAGCACTTAATATATAAAGTTAGATTTTAAATTAATGTTATTAAAATAAGTGACGTTTTTAATGAAAATTCAGATATTTATATAGCAGTGTCATTCATAAAACCAAATTGTTAAAATTTGATTATGTATTTTAAATAAGTCGCTTGTTTTTTAATTTTATTTATTTATTAAATAGTTGTTGCCTAACTTTCAAATTAAGTCACCAAATCATACCTGTAGCAGCTGTGTTATTCTTTAATTCCCAAGGTTGTGATTCATTTCCTTTGAATTAATAGAAACAATCGTCTTTGTCGAACCTACAGTAAACAAAATATATTATAAAACTAACTTTGTAAAAAAGTAAGATCAACAAACTCCACTAAACAACCAGACACTTACACCCATTTCTTTACCTAACCCTATAAATAAATCCGATAGTACTGCTCGGGCCACATCCAGCGCGACGTATCCAGATATTTATAGCCCAAACTGGCCTTTTGTTCGGCCACCGCTTTGTTGTCGCTACCACAATAAGTGTTAAATGTCCCTCTTGGACCAGGGCTGGCTGTGAGTTAATGTCTTAATTGTAAAAACAATAATAATGCTAGAAAGTAAAGTTTACGCTATTTAGTGTCATGAAGTAAACTTCGCCGAGACTATTTTGAAATTGATCTTAGATAATGTTTCATTATTGGGACGAATTTCTTGAACGCGGCTTGCGGCAGGAAAAAACTGGTAGAAATAGGTTTTCTCTCACTATACTAAACTACAACAATTTTTCTTTAGAAAAAAATAAAATTCAAGATGGCATCTGCGAAAATTTTAAAACTTTCGTCACGGGTGTCGTTTTCATAGTTTTTGAAGGTGCTAAAGTTGATAGTGAGGTCAATATGTAAATCTAAAATGCCGGCTGCGATGTTTTTGTTTAAGATCATACGTTAGAAGGAACTTCGTTACTGACGTTACGGGGACCTCCGTACACGTTTTTTTTATTTCCCAGTTAAGGAAGATGTGACAAGGATTGGATAGCCCCTCTGGCTATCATTTTTGAATCATCACTCATAGAAAAGGCTAGTATTGACATCAATATACATATATCTGGGGCTTCACCCTACAAGTTTCAAATGTAGCTTTTGGCAATCAGCGTTGCTTGCTTGCTGTTTGCTTTGCCTTGCTTTGCTTTGCTTTTAGCAATAAACCTGTGCAGCGACAGACCATACATAAAATAAAAAAAGTAAAAGCATAAAATCAAAGTTTACAACATAAGCATACTCATAGCTCACATGTTATGAGCATTTCAACGCTAATCTATAAATAGTCGAACACCCAAAAAATGTTTGCTCATACCCAGTCACATCGTCTCACGCATGTAATATTTCATCTAAAGGAAATGGGCGTATCCTTTGAGTTAGTAGTCTGTCAGCACATAGAATATGATCTAAAGATGATCATTGACGAACATTGCCATCATAGTACCTACAAACCGCTTCCTTGACATTGCTATGTGTTGAAGTAAAATTTGCCGGCCGCATAATCATTTATTTTTTACCAGTACAGCAATTTCGATTAATCTCGAAGAAGGTTGTCTAAATAATGCTGAATTTGTAAGCATGTTTGAGAAAAATTACTTTCCTATCGTGGCTTTAAAATATTAGCATCATATCCTACAGTGCACCAACCCTAACATTGTGGGGGATTTCGCGAAAACACCCCTTCACTAACCCGTCTCGTCAACTGTTCTCGGGAACACCTCCAGATATTATACCTCTGAACCATTGAGGTTTTAATTCTCTTTATAGTTCACATGATTCTCTTAACTGTGGGTGTTTTGTGTCGAATCTTGGTACCTATTGGATTATCCACCTTAGGAAGAAAAAGATATGGTTGGTTTTGGTTAGTGCGAATAGATATTGCGCTCTGTAAAACGGTGCCGGTGGTGGTAATGGGCTTAGGAAGTAAGTGTGAGGATTATCTTTGTAGGTAGGGTTACAAAAATGTTGTGTCAAATAAGGTTATTATTATTCATTAATCGGTCTTTGAATTTTCCCACTGGCATTTTAACGTTCCTAAGCTCTTTCATACCTTTAATGTCTGATAAGTAATGCATTTTGAAACGAGCAGTGTTCAATACCAATGCCATCTTTAATCAGATCCTTTAGCCCGCAGCTAGTTGAACAAAAGACTGATATTTTTTCCGATAATCGAGAAATTACTTCAATCAGAGCCAAAGTCAAAGTTTCAAATAATTTATTTCAAGTAGCCCATTCAAAGGCACTTTTAACCGTCAAACATTACATTACAATAACGTTCATAGAATCGATTCTAGTTGACCTTTCTAAAAGGTAGATTTGTATGGAGAAAACTGGCCAAGAAACTTCATAGTTACTCTCAGTATATTTTGTGAGTTTGATTAATTAAAGTTTAACGACAAATTCTCTTATAATAAGGTATTAGTACGCGTCAAACTGTATGGCGGCTCTGAAGTGCGTTACCTAGTGCGCAGTGCCGCACCCCTCACCCCCGCTGACACGTGAATTTGTTACTGCGCAGCGACTTGCCTCATGTTCCGATCCGCCATATAGTTTGAATCAGACTGTACTCAAGAATGATAATTGATAAAGTTCATAAACAGTTACATAGTTACCAACGGAAATCCTTATCCTTTGACTAATCGTTATGTTTATTTATCGTATCAGACGATGCGCCTGCGCAGTTTCACAGGAATTGATACAATGTTGCGAAACCAGTCATAAGTGTTATGAGTTAATGTAAATAATTCTCCATTTTGATAGCTTGTTTATAAAATAAATAATTATGATGCTGACCTGGATGTGAATACAACAATGTTAAAAGCATCACTAGTACCAAGGTATGCACCGACTAATATTTATACTTTATTACTGTATTTATTTAGTCCCACTTTTATGCACAATGGCGGTACATATGGCGGAATTAATGCCATATTTAAGGCATTATCAACCAGTCAGTTTTAGGTATTTAAAAATTCAAACAAAAATCTATATATTGTAGGCAAAAACACAACATAGCATCTTCGAAGACTATAAACAGACAGAACCTAATCCAATTCGGTGTGCCAATCAACAAATTACAACACATAATCCTATTACGAAGTTTTCATACAAATAGTTCTCAATAAATCAATCTATACAAACCGGTCCCCTACCACTTGTATTAGTAATTCGCATCGAACTCTCGAATATATAATAATAAGGTACCTACAGAAGGTCAGCTTCAGCGAAAACGCACGCACACATAAACATGAGTCTACCGCATGTGCGCCTGCGTGAGTGCGCTTTCAATGAGTGCAAGCGCACTTGCGCGCTTGACGCGACGCTTGACGTATCTGTGCGTCAGCCCAGAGTAGTTGGCGAAGTTGGCGGTGTGATACCCCCGTGGCTAGCGCAGGTACCTTCAGTCGTGTTGGATTGACGACCCATCGGATTATGAGGAGAGTGAGGGAAAAGAGAGTGCACCTGTGTTTGCGCACACTGTGCACTATAATATATCTTCCACACTGAAGGTATGAGCTTCGGCGTGGCCGAAATTCGGTCTGGAGAACAATTTCTTTTTAATACGTGTTTAGGGGTATGAGGAACAGGGTGTAAAGTTCACTCATCCCCCATAGAAAAGGGAGGATCCTCCGACCAGACGGGTGTTGTGTCTGGCGGGCAACTGCCCAATGATTGATATTGGGTTTTTGTATATATGTTCACTGCACGGTAAACTCTAATTGCGCGATGCAGGATTTATGTGACGTCAGGTCTTCGATGCGTAGTTCACATGTGGCGATGTAGATACCGCCACATCACTCCCCTCCGGAGACCGGAGGTCGATAGTGGGCTTAGTCTTGTATCTTGCGATGCTTGCCAGTGCCAGTTGTGGTTCCAGTGAGTCGGAACCGGGTGCCGCATTGTTCGCGGTGGGTCGGAACTGTTTGCGGTGATTCCCCAGTGGGTCGGGGTGATGAGGCTGAGGGTGATGACCAGGAATGCGCGATCGCTGCATGCTGGTGGTCAGGATACCCGTTGACGCCTCGGGTGTTGGCTTGGCTGTGTGACTCGCCTCACTGAACGCTTGCGGGAGTGATGATGATGACGTCACGCTGGAGTAGTTGCACAAAGGCTGCGTTAACGTTCATATTCGGGGTCACCAATTTAGGGGTATGAGGAACAGGGTGTAAAGTTCACTCATCCCCCATAGAAAAGGGAGGATCCTCCGACCAGACGGGTGTTGTGTCTGGCGGGCAACTGCCCAATGATTGATATTGGGTTTTTGTATATATGTTCACTGCACGGTAAACTCTAATTGCGCGATGCAGGATTTATGTGACGTCAGGTCTTCGATGCGTAGTTCACATGTGGCGATGTAGATACCGCCACACGTGTATCTGTACAATGATTGGTGCGTGGCTAAAGGCCGCCATCTTGTTTTTTAAATTTCACAAAACAATTTCATAAATGTTTATTACCGCCAATGTCAATGTGTCATTCAAGCGCCAAAAGATCCTTGAAGCTTATGTGCGCGTGCGCCTGTTTTCGTTGGTTCTATAGAGTCGGCCTTCTGTACTTATCTATTCTGTGCCTCGTAGATGAGAAATAAACCCGTCGACAGTGATTTAAATGCCAATAACTCTAGAACGCGTCGCTCCTAATTGCACGCGGCCGATTTCGCACGGACCAGAGACAATGGTAGGGGATTTATTTTAGGTTCCTCTGATGTGTGAATGGGTGAAGTTTAGTGTTTATTTACTTGAGAACAATGTTCGATGTTATTCAGTAGTGTGAGTAAAAGAGAAACAAAGGATAACAAACTTATGACAAGTACCTAATTACTTACAGTAATAAAGAGAGTAACGTCAAAGTCTAATAATTTATTTCAAACAGGCACATAAAAGGCACTTTTGAACGTCAAAAACAAAGAAATAGAACTAATTCTAGTTGCCCCTATCAAAAGGTAGTTTTCGTATATAAGAATGGGCAACAAACTCCACCGTTACTCTTTTAAAAATGTTTTACAATATTTTGTACACATGAAATAATATGTGAAGACGCGATGCACCTATAATAAGATTACTGTATCACAAAAGGTAAAAAGAATTATAAATGGAGCAATGACAAATAAATTAATTATGTGATAGATACCATGGTGCTCACATATTTACAAACATTGTAAAAGTATACGATATTACAATATTCCTAACATTGTTACAAGTAGTAAGTACCTACTAATAAGTCAGTGCGTGAGTTTAAGTAATCACAGAGTGTAAAAATCCATGACATACAAATAATAAATAGTAATCGTTATAAATAAAATAACTAAATGAGTCACAATTTCCATTGAGTAAAATAATCTTGAACCATATATTGCAAATATTTTTTGTTGACACTTTTATGTTCCGAAGACAATGACTAAGTCAATGATTTGGCAAACTTTTTACTTCACCACCCAAAAATATTAAAGAACCTTGGAGGTAAGAAAATAAAGTTCAAAATTGCCTGTAAAGTTATTAACGATAAGCAAATCAAAAAAATACCATAAGATGAGTAGCATTACCTACTCGGAAGTGTAATTTCGCTTTTATGACGCCACAAATATTAAGGAAATGTTATTACCGGCATTTTTTCTAAGTTAGAGGCTGCCATTTTTTAAATTTAACGGTATAATGACGTCACTCATACATCTGCGCGGGAGTCGACCACCACTGTGTGAGGAAAGATGGTGGGCGTGAGGATTTTGTTCCCACAGTAGCTTTACTACAGAGCGAACTTTGTGAATGGTTGTTTTTCTTGTTTTCTCCATTTCTTTTGCGATTTTGTCGAGTCTTGTAAGTAAATAAAAGATGTCCAGTGGCAATTATTGGGATGGCTATAAATCTATCGTTCATGCAATATTTCTGCTATTTGATGGATATTGCAATTACCTTTGTGAAACATAGATTGTATTTGTACAAGGATATGGCGCGTGACCAAAATCGGAACTAACACCGTATTATTTTTTAATATATTTTTAAAAGAAAAGAAAGAAAGTACGTTTATTTGCGATAAACATGATGCAAATAAAGTACACACAAAACAGAACAAGTTGCGGAACAATATGCGTCGCATCCACGCAAAACGGCTATCGCTCAGCATAATGCTGCGACCCTATCCGAGACAGCCCCAGCACTGATTAAAAAAATTATTTACCACCGCGCCCCATGTGATTGTCATTATTAAGAGCACAAAGATCCTTGTGGGACTATACCTACAACGTTCCACCTAGCTATATCAAAAAGTACGATACTAAAATGTAAAATACATAACCATTTTTTGCAGTCGGGTCTAAAATGATGGCACACGACGACCATAAAGACATAAAAATATGTGTATCCTATCTCATCCCCTACATTATAAATGTATGTTGTAACCACTTGGTGAAACCCATTTTGCGAAAAGAAAAAATATAAGTGGAAATGCTAATGGAAATTAGATTATGGTTATCTAGTAAACAGGACATGACGTCCTATGTTTATGTATCATTCAGATGTACCTCTTCCGAAAGGGCGGTAAACTGGTTATCGATATGAGAGCAAGTAATTATGATAGGGACATAGGAGAAATCAATCAATTCCTAGCCTTTTCCCAACTATGTTGGGGTCGGCTTCTAGTCTAACCGGATGCAGCTGAATACTAGTATTTTACATCGAGCGACTGCATAACTAACCTCCACAACCCATTTACTGTGTCATACGAAACCCCTTGGAAAGACTGGTTGTCAGAATTTCGGACTTCGAACTACCCATAACGACTGTCAAAGATCTACAAATGAGAGCCGGGACCAACGGTAACGTGCTTGACGAGACACGGAAGGGTTAAGATATGTAATGAATCGTCACCCATCCAAGGGCTGACCTAGGCATGACTAGCTTAACCTTCGATGGGTCCCTCACAGTCACGGGCCCCGGTTAAGAATAGGAAGAGACAACATGAAATAGCTAGGTTAGGTTGCCAAGTAGTATTTGCCAGATAAAACAGTATGTATGCGCAGCTGAATGGGTCGCACACACCTTGGATGATAGCTTGAAATGATAAGTCACGGATAGCCAAAGATGATGGTTTACTGAATATATTTAACTATCAAGTAACTATTACTAATGTTGTTTGAATGAGTACAGGTGACTATGAACGCTGATTGTGTACTGTCGCGTTACACTATGATTTGTGTAAGGCGACGGAAAAGTGCTGATCTATGCAATGCGCGCGTGCCATGTACGATACATGACTCGTACACAGTACCTTTTTTTTCGAGTGTGCGAAATCGTCAAATATTTTCTTCCGCTCTGGGCGTACAGAACAACAGTTACCTGACAGAACTTTTTTTTTAGATTACACAAAATTGACCAGCTCCTAAAATCCATCACTACAAAATTGAACCCCCAAATTAATAACAATTATTGACTTGGGGGGGTTCGATTAACGGTGACAATTATTTTCACCGATAATCCCGTTTTATCCAAAACATTCGGGTCCGTCCCAAAGGCCCCGGATCCCGGACTTTATCTATTATGTAGCCCCACGGTCCGGGACTATAAATAATTGATACCTCGTAACTAATTACGAAGATCTTTCATTAGTTCGCATTATCGCGGAGAGTTTAGGTCAGTAAATGAGCTGAGTGATTTGTAGGGTTGGGTTAAATCGATGGTTAGTTGTCGATATTTGGATTAAGATTTAGAGGGCGTAAACATGGAAGTTGAAGGGGCAAAGTGTTAGCAAATAAGTTGGAGTTAACAAACGCTTGGTGTGGTGGGAAGACAGCAGGTGGACTTAGGTGACTGAGTGCTAGCTTACCAGCGCTAGGCAAAACACTACCACGATGAGCGATAAATAAACCCGTTTTTTACTTATAAGTTCTATAGCGATGATCAACACTAACTCGCCAGCTTGAATACTTTTCGCCTGTAACGGTACTGGCTGATAAGACCGGCTTTGTGGTAGCAACTTATTGCTGCCCATCATCATAATTTCAGCCGAAAGACGTCCACTGCTGGACATAGGCTTCCCCAAGCATCGCCAGATCGACTTCTGTGCTTCTCGCATCTAGCAGATTCCTATCATGATGCATTATGAGTCATCATGCATCATATTACGCATCATATTGCTTCCCATCAAATTGTATCGAGATGACCTTTAATGATTATACATAGAATTTTTCCAGAGGACCAGCTCTGATTTTGAGGACGTCACGACACGACGACCTTCTATTACATTACACGTAAAATGTTTTATTCTGAGCCAAACCAACACATTTTATCGATATTAAACCAATTTTGATAAAATAATAAAACATTCATTCAGTATCGATAGATTGCATTTTACATCACTAATTGTGTGGTGTCCCTTAGGAATTAGTTAACTATTTGGATATTTTTTTGTGAATTCTTTATTGCTTTCGTGGTTTCTTTGGGACGCACGTCGGTTTCTCTGAAAAGGTTCATGAATTAATCAGTGCTACCGTATCTAGTAAGGACTGTATCGAATAGTGAACACGTGATAAAGCTGGATGATGACCTCACGTAAAGTTGTATCCTAAATACATAAATTACGTAAAAATAAAAAACCCGCGAAGTGCGAGTCGGACTCGCGCACGAAGGATTCCGTACCGATATCTATAAAAACGGAAAAAAAATCACGTTTGTTATAATTATGGGAGCCCCCCTTAAATATTTGTTTTGTTTTAATTTAATTATTTATTTTTAAAGCAAATATGTAATTAAATATTCTGTGAATATTTCAAGCGTCTACCTGTTGCCGTTTTCAGTATCGAGCAAAAACGAGCAAAAAATTCACGTTTGTTGTATGGGAGCTATAATTAAATAATTATTTTATTCTGTTTTTTAGTGAAATGAAATGAAATTGTTTATTCTGTAAATAGGATATTGGAATCACTTTTACACGTCATATTAAAAAGTTGTAAAAATAAGCTAGATGAGGTCGGCGTTTCCTATCTGACTACTCTGAGAAGAAAGGCCGAAACAAACTCAGAGGTCACCGTCTCCTTTAAAGTCCACACATAATCTTGGTCAGGCCATATGAGGACCATGTAGATTAGAGTCTGAAATGGTCTTTTGAGGAAAGAACCACACAGATTTGAGTGGACCTGTCCAGTCAGTGCAAGCATTTGTCAGTAACAGTGGAGCTCAACTCAGAACTTAAGGAGCTCAACGACTCGACGAACAATACCAAAGAAAGGACATTTGGGTAGGTCGCATAAAGTTCTCAAATTGCCAGACCTTCGCTAAAACTAACAGAACGAAAAATAAATATCCGCATAGTCCTCACATTCACAATAAAACAATACTTTACAAGTATCATCATGACATTTTGTATATAATATAGTATTTGTTGTTATAGCGGCAACAGAAATACATCATCTGTGAAAATTTCAATTTTGTAACTATCACGTTTCATGAGGCGTTCACGTTCCTGGTGACAGACGGACAGACAGACAGACGGACAGACAGCGGAGTCTTAGTAATAAGGTCCCGTTTTACCCTTTGGGTACGAAACCCTAAAAAGGTAGTTGCACTGGCTATAAACGTTTTTACAGTTGTCTGATAGTATTCATCAAAACCTTTTCAAATCATCATCGTTACGCACCTAGCCTTTGCCCAACTAAGCTATGTTGGGATTGCCTTTCAGTCTAACCGAATGCAGCATTTTACATTTTTAACCGACTTCTTCAAAAAGGAGGAGGTTCTATGTTCGTCCGTACGTATTTTTTTTTGAATAGTCAAACGAACTTACCTGTAAGTGAAGTTCGACGGTAATTATACGAAGTTATTGCCTCGTCCGAAGATGATGATAGAAAACAAGTGTAGTAGGCGTTTAGTCGAGTCTCTCGTCACATAATTTTGAAGAAATCTAAAAAATGAACGCGTCCCAACGTGTGCTGTCAACGGCCTTCTGCAACTATATTCATTAAGTTCATAGCGATTTATGGTTTTACAACATAGGGTCCATGCTCATATAACTATAAAGCATGGAATGCTTGGGTCGGGTGGGACTCATCATCTTCGGACGAGGCAATAACTTCGTATAATTACCGTCGAACTTCACTTACAGGTAAGTTCGTTTGACTATTCAATTATACTCGTTATTGCCTCGTCCTCAATGATGATAGAAAACAAGTGTAGATGTTCAAAGACTAGTTGTAAAAACAATAAATCATAATAAAAACAATAAAAATAGCCAGTATTTGCTATTTTTAACATAGGTAGGTACTTATTAGATTAACATTCACCTGTACTTGTACAGGTATTAATACTTTATCATTGCATAAGGAGCAAAAATAGGTATAATAACCTAATTAAAGTTGTACTAAATCATTCACAAACACGAAAAAATTGATTCAGAAAAGTTTATATTGAGATTATTAAAAAGTGATAGATCAGCAAAAATACGAGCTTTATAATAATATTAGACAACAATTATTATTAATTGATTATCAACAATAACTTAAAAATATTAAGGTCTTTTATCAAATCAAACTGCTGTTTGACTCGGTCCAAACCAGGAGGGCATTGGATAGAATGATTAAATAATAATTGTAAGAGAATGTACTAATGTCAATATTACTCCACACTTTCCAACTGTAAAACTAATTATAGGTACTTTAGCTCACAGCTATTTTTGGGGTTTCTTGTTTATATAATAAGCAAGTTAGCACAGTCTCACAGACATTTAGGACTTCTAAAGAGTTCACTACAGCCTGCTGTAACTTGGTGTGCTCTTATTCTATTATGTACCTATAATAAAATAACTTCTAAAGATAAATAAAAAAATTAAATAAGGTTGTTATTTTTCCCTAGATTGTATTAAGATTATATTTAGTTCCCTTTTGGCTTGTAGCTAACATCTATAGTCACTGTTTACGGGTAGCAGTTTTAAAAATAATTTTGGTGAAAATAGTTATTTTAAGTTCATATAATGTAAACAAGATAGATCCTTATTAGTATTAAGAACCTATAGATAGGTTTTCAAGGACTTTATATAACTACTTCATTAATAGAAAACCTCTGAATAATCTTTTGACTTCATTAACTGTAGCTAGATATTAATTAAAGCTAGATTTGATTTAATGAAATTTTAAGCTTACGGAAAATTCCTTCTTGGAAAAACTCTGAGTGAAAATATTTTGTATTTCACAGTATTAGCCCATGCTACAAATGCAGGTGAGTAAGTACTTTAATTCAAAGTACCTAGGTACATTTAGATGCTGATTTTAATCATCATTTCTACTGTTACATCACGGATTCTTTCCTTCCATTTCAATTTTTGATGAAAAAAGGTATGCATATTCTACTGTTGCTCTGTTTATAATTATATTTTATGGTTACTTTGGTAATCTATGGTTGGTATGGTTTTCTATGGTTTTAAGAACCATAGAGAATAGAAGGGAAAAATCACAATAGATGATAAATCTTGAGACCTATATAATGTAAAGTAATTACTGCCACAGACCCTGGATCTGAGTACCACATTGACACAATGTGTTGGTCTGTGATCATCACCAATTAAAAAAGTATCTAATCTTTTGATAATAATAAATATAAAATATCATTCAGTTCCTAATCTGCAAGCCTCCTTTTAAGACTCACAAAACCATTAACGTAGGTACCTTATTATATTTTTAGTATTTAAGTAGAATACCTCTATCTTCATTATTTTACCCTTATCCCAATCTATTTAGAGTTGGTGCAACAAGTCTTATCTTCCATACTTCTCTATTAGGTGCATAATTATATTGTTATATAATTATATTACTATGTTGGTACCTATATACCTATATACCTAGGTATCAAAATATAACAGATGTCTTGACTCACACCATTGTTGTGTGACACTGAGTAATATTTATTTTATTTTATTTTATTTATTTATCATCATACATCTACCCTTACAGCTAACCAATGCGGTAAATGTGCCTTAATTAATACTTGAACATTCCACTCCATACAATTGAATAATATAATAATATGAAACAAAATTTTTAACAAGATTCAGCAATTTCATAAACTATTAGAATATTTTTATCCCAAAATAGCAATTTAATACAGGGAATTAATGTGAAACTGAGTCCATTATAGATGTGCAGTCTGATAGCTAAGTAAGTACATGATATTCCACACCATGTGAAGAGGCATCAGTAGATATCTCTACTTAGAACTTGAATTAACCTTTCAAAATGAATTCTTCCAATGTGGCCAAGTTATAGACCACCATTGAAGATCATTGTGTGTGCACAATTCAATATACTTGGCTATCATAATTGTTCATAATAAATTAAATTCTTTACCTTCTTGTAATAAAACTAGACATTAAAATTCCATTACCTATCATGAACATGAAATCTAAACTAAATTTGAATTTATTATAACCAATAAGGCTAAAAAATATAATATAAATTAGATGCATAGACTTCAAGTTGTTATTCGATTCAATAATTACAATGTCAAAGTTACATAAACTATTATTGTAAACAATTAGACCTAGGAAGTTTGCTGCTGTTTTGGCATAAAATCTAACTTTTCCAGTGCATCTAGAGTAGACTGTACTTTCCAAAACACTGAAGGTATGTGAATGTTTTCTATTCAAGAAAGATCAAGTCTCTTTCTTTTAAGTACCTTAACCTTAACACAGGTTTCATATCATCATGTAAATGTTACCGGAGCCAAAAGAAAAGGCATACAGTAAATAATGCATCAAGTATATACCAGTATGTATGTTAATGTTGGTTTTGTAACCGCATCTTGTACATTCTATGGTTACAAGAAAGTTGATTTCTGTAATTTTCTAACGAACAGTAGTTTGTTAGTTTTTTTTTTTTAACTTGACATGTATTATTTTAATAATAGTATTAACATCTTCCAATCCAAAGTAAGAATTAATGCCCCATTGGACTTTTAAACAAGAAATAATTAACAAACAAAGTTTGTTTTGAATAGTTATAAAAATAACTAAGTATTTATAGAAAAAATCATTAATAGTTATAAAAATAACTAAGTATTTATAGAAAAAATCATTAATCATTAACAGAATTTGTCATTCAGTAGGAGTTTAATCTTATTCTGGTGTGACTTATTGGGGTTTGTATACCCACTAAGCGATAAATAAAACAAGATCTCTCGTGATTAGTTTCATTTCACAAAACTATGAGAATGAAATGTGCCCCCACCTGTGGGTTTACTTGCAATGTTAGTGGTTCCTCTTGTCTTCCAGTTCCCATCCACAGCTGGTGCTCTAGGAGACACACGCCCCCCCCCCCTTTTTCGCGTTTGAGCAAGGAGGGCCCCGCCAGTTTAAAGCTTTATTTGTTAATTGTTTGATGAAAGCAATGACTTTACAGTCTGAGATTTTCACTAAGTTAGGTAGGTAGAGAGGTAACTTTCCGTCTCTGATTGTTCCAGAAGAAACTATCTTTTCTAAGCATTACAGATAGTAGGATATAAATGTCCTTTTGTGTCAGGATTAAGCAACAAACACAAAAAACCATACTTTCTTGACATTTCTTGAACTGTCAAACTTTTGTTTGATTCAGATTAAAAAATATATTTTGATACAGATTAAATAAAGGTCATACCTTTCATATTAATTGTTCTCAATGTTTACCACCCCTACGGGTGAGGTATATCTGAATGATCTTTGGTAAATGAAGAGTTATCTTCGCTTTTGCTAAGCCTTTTTGAAGTATAACATCCCATCTTGATCTGTTAATCAGTTTTCTCAAGCTGCCACTGTGATTTCGATCTGGTTGAGTATTATATATCGACTCCGGATGGACATTCTCATTATATTACTATCATGTAGGTCAAATGAGTTGCTTACTGGGGAATATTACAATATCTGGAACAAATATACTTTATGCATGCTGTAAAGGGCAACACATCAAATAACCATGTAAGTTCCAACAGAACTCCCCTTTATGGAAAAAAGTAAACCATAGGTTGTTTAGCTCACAAACCCAAACACAGCCATTGTAAACCACGTGCGTCCCCACGGAACGCCCCAAGGTCAGGCAAATCGCTTACATTATAGCCATATTCAACCACGTGCGTTCCCACAGAACACCCCAAGGTTAGGCAATTCGCTTACATTATAGCCACATTCAACCACGTGCGTTCCCGCAGAACGCCCCAAGGTCAGGCAATTCGCTTAAATTATAGCCATATTCAACCACGTGCGTTCCCGCAGAACGCCCCAAGGTCAGGCAAATCGCTCACATTTTAGCCATATTCAACCACGTGCGTCCCCGCAGAACGCCCCACAGGTCAGGCAGAGCTTCAGTATAGGTTATAAAAAAGTCAACCATGTGTGTCCTTTCAGAACACCCCTCAGGTTGTTTAGCTTACAACATAGCCATTTTTAACCACGTGCGCTCCCGCAGAACGCCCCACAGGCCAGGCAAGTTGTATTGAAGCCATTTTAAGGCTCAGAAATACTAGAAAGTTTACTTGCAACATTTGCAAACATGTGTAAAGTCACAAAACACAATATCACACCCGATGTTTTGGATTAGGTTAGCGATTATACTCTTGAAGGCGATTATACTCTTTCATGTACCTATTTATAAACACCAATGCCATAAACAGTAATAGCAGAAAATATCACACCACGCGGTAACTTTTTACGTTCGCCTTCCGAATTGAAAATTCGTTTGATGTTTTTCGAGTTTCTTAATCTTTCTCAATAAATGTGATCCTTTTTGACTTCCTCTTTTCCATTTTTAGGTGAATTTTGCACAAAATACTCTAAAATAAGCGGAAATATGTGACGCCATTACTTGACATAAAAACCGAATGAATATAGTTGCAGAAGGCCGTTGACAGCACACGTTGGGACGCGTTCATTTTTTAGATTTCTTCAAAATTATGTGACGAGAGACTCGACTAAACGCCTACTACACTTGTTTCCTATCATCATTGAGGACGAGGCAATAACGAGTATAATTTTGTGTATGTTCATCGATATTTTCGCCAATTGTGAACTGATTTAAAAAAATATTTTTTTAGTTCGAAAGGGTTTACTCGCCAAGTGGTTCCATATAAATTTTATTAACTTTGCTTGCGTAATTTTTAAGTTAGCTTCAATAATTACGTATTTTTCCCACTTAGTCTATGTAGATGATATTATTATTTTTCTCCGTCACTGTTATTTACTTAGCAGGTACGAGTAGTGGTATTCAATTTTGTGTGGGATAGGTACCACAACTAAAAAGTGAAAAATAAAAACTTTTTCCAAAAAAAAACAACCGACTTCCAAAAAAAACACTAAAAAAGTGAAAAATTACTTTAATTACGGAAGTCAGTGGCAAAAAACGAAAATTGAAAAGCAAAGACACCGACTTCCGAAATTAAAGTTATTTTTCACTTTTTTTGTGTTTTATTTTTATTTTTAAAACTTTTCATGTTGTTATACAGACTGAAAGCCGATCCCAACATAACTTAGTCGGGAAAAAGATACATGTTTTGAAGGATCAGTGTATTCGACCTCAGTTAAAACACACGTTCTCTGACTAGCCAGTTCGACGCCTCACTCCTAAGTGTTATAGAGTTTTTAAATAAAAGTATAATGAAGTTTACAAAGTAAGAAGTGCATTTTCAAATAAGTTAGTTTTTTCCATGGAAGTCGCCAAATTTTCGCAGCTTTGTGAATTAAATTCTATAGAAATCTGGCAGTTATCCAAGTAGGATCATAGAATACTCCAATGCGAAAGTGCAAAACGCTACATTTATTCTGCTTGACTTGAAAATCAAAAAAGCAGCCTAAACGCTAGCAGACTTGCAATTAATGAGTTTAAACGTTGAATCATCATAATATAAGCATGTAAAGACAAATAAGGTGAACAACAAAAGTACAGTCAGGCTAAGTGAATCATGACCCACTTTGACGATAAATCGTTTGAAACCGTCAAAATAACAAAGATGGCAGATGACAAGGTCGTTACCAAGGAAATGTATGTTTACGCGAATGTCGACCTAAGTGTATTTGAATGTCTGTAAGAAAATAAGCTTATGGTGGGTCAGAATTAAATTTTTTCGACTGTACTTCCGTAAGAGAATGATGCCATAAATCATGCTAGTCAGAAAAAATGCCTACCCTACTTGCCTTTTACATATGTGATCATAAATAATTATGTAATCACGGGGCTAATTATTATTACATGCTGAGCCAGAATCAGTTTTGAGTATGAATGTGGATGGCTATACGAGTAGGGAAAGACCAATGAAACGATGGATGGACTGTGTGGAAGATGCTATGGCTAGAAAGGGAGATCATCAGGCGTGCTTACTTCGTATTGGCAATTTCTGGACTTGAAGTCGTTTTTCTTCACCAGAAGCTTTTTAATTTTGACTACCCATTATGAGTACCTATCCAAAATTAAAAAGAGTGACCTTTGTACTAAAGTATAATTACATTAGTGCACACCTGGTAGTTTTAAGGTTATTTTTAGTAGATTATTTGTGTGAATGTAAATACAAGCGCTTCTCGCCATTAAACTGTAACGTTTGGCGAGTGAAAATGTAAAAAAAAAACAACAAATAATGTACATGTTTGAGAATAAAAAAAAATAAAAAATACTTTTTTTTAGTTTGGGAAATCATCAAATGACTTCTCACGCTCCGGGCGGAGCGGGAGGGCGTGTCAGGCTTTTACTGACTAAAACCCACCCGTGTTCCTTCAGTTGCCTGTTGCCAAGGGCCCTGGTATCCCTTTCTTTTCTGAACTTTCCCACAACCCTGGCAGGGTGACTTTTGTACTTGGCGTTTAATTAAAGATCCATTATTAAACATAGTTTTATGGGAGATAGCCGGAGAAGGCAACACACAGGGAAGAGTACAAAACTGTGGTAGAGACCACTTTGCCCAGCAGCGGGAAAATAAAGGCTGAAAAAAAACACCAAAACTGCCTGCTCCCGTCTGACAAAGAACTTCAGCATACACGTCATCAGAGGAGAATTATCTGCGCCATTAATGTCAAAAACCTGCCCCCATTCAGTATCCACTGCACGACACTCGCAGCTATATAGGTGGTATATAAACAATAGTTATATAGCCATTTAGTCGTAATATCATGCTCGTGCCTATGCGTGGACAGTCAAGCCCATAAACAACGGACTTCCGACATTATCTGGATGTGGTTCAAGTGACAAAATGACAGCGGTTTTGGGTATCTTACAACTTGAAACGTATTAATACAGCGGGTTTAAAACAGTCGCTTTAGCAGAATCATAATATGAAAATATTATGAGTCATCGTAAAATGTCACAAACTGACAATTCATAATATGATCTGCGTGTAATTATAATTACGAAATAATTCATCCGTTTGACAGTTTTCTATAGAGATTCGTAAAATGGTCCACAAATTATGAATAATTTTTTTGTCCAATTAGAGGAATTGCTAATGACAGCTGGGATTCAGGAAATTAACTGCTTTTAGAGGAATTGCTAATTTGGCCGGTTTAGGTCAGAGGAACTCTCAGGCCAATAAAATAGCTCCTACAAGTGACCATGCCGTAGAGGAATAAAGATAATGTCGCAAAGTATGAAAGCTTGGGATAAAGTTATTGAAAGGCAACTGAGAGAAGAGAGTAAAATTTTTTTTTTTTTTTTTGAATGTGCGTAATCATCCAATGACTAATCTGGCTCTGGGCGGAGCGGAAGGGCGTGTCAGACTTTTACTGACTAAAACCCACCCGTGCTCCTTCAGTTGCCTGTTGCCAAGGTCCCGGTATCCCTTTCGGACTAACCCGCAACCCTGGCAGGCATCGGTCCTAGCGGACCCCGCCAAATTACGTGCACCCTAATTGCGTAATTCACGATCATGAATCACGAACAACCTAGCGAAGACCAGACATCTAATCCATTTCATCCACTTAACACGCCACAATCTAGAACGAATAATAAAGTTTTTACTACGAAGTTCGCTGTCTCTTATGACACACGACGCCATGATGTTTACGACTGACGGTAGTTATGAGAGCTGTTACAATGTGTCATACAATACATTTGTACGTAAAAACTGTACCAATACTTATGACAGGATGGTAAAGGACATCCTGGGGTTGTTGTAATTACTATGCCACGATAATACCTACTGAGTAATAGAGCCCTGGTTGATATTACCAGCAGGCGTAGCATGGCGCTTTCTATCTCTACGAAGAATAGACATTTTTCTATACAAAGTGACAGTTCGTTTCTTCATTTTTGACATCCACCGTAGAAATCTTTCTACAATCTGTAGTTTTGTCTTTCATTTCTAACGATCTTTGTCTAGGTCTTTTTGTAGGTAGACTATTTCGGAAGAAAGTTTTCTATCCTTACTGTCAAAATCACACTGACAACCGATAAATCATATGACAAAACAAAGAATTCTGAGTCAAATTATGTAAAAGAGTGAATTTCGTAAAAAGTGCAGTTCACTCTTTCTACTTTGCTGCCGTCGTACTGTCTACAGGAAACGTCATTTTTGTCTACTCTTCCGTCGACAAAACGGTGCTCATGCTACGCCTGCAGGTCTGCCTTAAATGTACCATGTTTTAAAAACAAATAAATATATTCTATTCGATTCTAACCTAACCTAACTTTTTTTTTTTTTTTCGTGCTGGAAAATCCTCATGGAGGAGGGGTCTGTCAGACTCTTACTGACTTTTGGTCTTTTGGTGGTTTTTAACCACCCCGGTGTTCCAGCTCACACCCTAACCTAACCCAACCGGATGCAGCTGAATAAATCCAATAATACCTTTCCCAATTTGATTGTATTCTAAATATTGTCATTTTTGTTCATTTTATAATATCGATTTGTCATTTGTAATATCGCATATCGATTTTCCTTATATCGATTTTTAATGGGTGGTAGTTTTTTGAGTTACCATAACCTAACTAAAGCCCTACTGTATCACTTAAAATCACACTAATAAATACTGGACTTTGGCTTTGACTTTGACCGACTTGGGAATCGAACCTACGCACTCATGTTTAGCAGCAGCGCTTTCAACCACTAGACCAACGAGGTAGGTATCGGTAAAACCTTGAGTTTTCTCTAGCACGAAATGGTACATACAATAAGAAGTAAAATCATTAAAATACCGTTCCGGAAACACGTAATATTCATGGAACTCTTGAATAAAATAGTAGGAAAATCGAGTTTCATGTGAAAACAATTTCTGAGAATTGAAAGATTTCATATTTTTCTACTTATTTGCTGCATTTCAGTTTCCAGTAGCATTTAATAAGTTGGAAAATATTTTTCTAATAAATAGTGGAGCATTACGAACATAAATATTACGAAATAATTGAAGGTAATGGAATATTTCGTAAACTTTGTGTTTGTAACTCTACTGTCGCTGTTCGGGGACACAGGCTCTTTTCAAGAGGGAGTAGGCTGTAGCCTACTGTTGGATATTTGGGCAGGAAAAAGAAAGATTCATCGAAGATTAATATGGGTTTTATTAATTTCCACATCATATACAGGCTGTAAGGGTAAACAGTCTTGTCATTCAAACCATGGGTAGTTGACTTAAATACAAAAATAAATGACCGAGTAACAACAAAAAAAAAAACATTATTTTCATTAAAAGATTTTAAAAAGTTTCTATCCGACACCGTGCTCTCTAGCGAAACAGCTGACTGACGGAGGGAGAGGTCGCGCTCGCGGCCGTTCAGGTCACATCCCGCACCCCCCGCCCGTGTTGAGACGCAAGTTCGTTGCCCTAGCGCATAGGGCAACGAACTTGCGTCTCTTGTGATAAAATGTAGATCAAAAAAAAGAAAAAAAAAGTTGTAATTTTCCATTGATTTTACGTTCTATAAAATGAAACCAAACCACTGGTTGCCAGGATAACGGTGTTCACCCTAACACCCTGTAGAAATCATGAGCGGAGCGGAAGTGTCACCCCTGTCACCATCAAAAGGACAGATGACGTGTCAGTATAGGCTGCGTTTAGACTCACTTTAATTCCTTTCAACACCTACACCACCTACCTAGGCCCAGTGCGGGTTGGTAGATGTCACATATCTTCGATTTTTTTTTTGTTTTGTGGACCATTTTACGAATCTCCATAAAAAACTGTCAAACAGATGAATTATTTCGTAATATGAATTACACGCAAATCATATTATGAATTGTCAGTTTGTGACATTTTACGATGAGTCATGATATATTCATATTATGATTCTGCAAAGTGACCGTTTTAAGTAGCCTGATCCAGTTACCACCCAAAAAACTGTGATTCAACAATACGAGTACATCCCAAAAAACTTCCACTTCCAACAGGCAGCACATGCGAGACAGACTGATGAACAGACAGACACACTTTAACGGCGAAATAAAATGAACTGCATAAGTAAGAGCGTTCGGCAATAAAATCAGGATCGCGCCCACGAACCGGGGAGCGTGCAAACATCGACGAAGCACTGTGTTAGAACGTGGGCGGGGAAGTTAGGGTGCCAGTGATAGAGATTTGTCGAACTTTGGCAGAGCAGGAGAGGCCTTTGACCTCGGCCAACGATTTGAGGACCTGATAGATCAATACCAAATTCATCTGCCTAGCTTTTTCCCAACCAATTTGGGGTCGGCTTCCAGTCTAACCGGATGCAGCTGAATACCAGTATTTTACATGGAGCGACTGCCTATCAGACCTCCACAACCCAGTAACTGGGTAATAAGATAACCAGGCACGGAGGAGTCTCGATATGTTAAGATGGTCACCCATCCACGGACCAATCCCGGCAAGCGTAGCTTAACCTGATGGATCGACCCGAACGTCTGTTATTACTTAGCCACGAGCTCCTCCTACCTACCTAACTAGAACCTTATATTAAACCGCAATTGGGTAACACTTTAATTCACAATCTGAAGGATTTTGAAAGAAGATCCTAATCCATTGCTTCAGAAGTTTGAAAAAATCGTCTGCTCGACAACGTAAATAACGCCATGATTGTTATGAATTGTCAAAATGCATTACAATTCTTAGTTGATTACGCAACTACCCCGCAGATAAGGATTTGTTTTTATTCCTATCTCGCTCTCACTGCGACCATTCAACAATACAACCATGTCCAACACTTTGTAGCATAAGAATTGAGTTTTTACTGCAACACTTGGTAATGTTACATTTTTTCTTACATTATTTACTTGTTCTACTCACCCTGTAAGATGTTAAGCGCGATGGTTGAATAAAACCGTTGTTTAATGACAGAGATTGTATGGAAATATGCAAAATGAAAGGCTATAATGTTACTACTGTATTACTCGTATGATATATACAAAGATAGGGGATATGAAGTTGATAATAAAATTATTGTTTATAGGACTATTCCCGTGATATCTTTGGCTATAGAACAGCATAATCGTAAGATTAATGACAAATGAAGTAGATAATTATAATAACATGATTAATTATTCGGGGACAACCCGTAACGAATGTCAAAAATCCACGAATGACGGCCGGGACCAACAGCTTAACGTACTTTCTGAGTCAAGGAGAAGTCTCGGTATATAAAGATGGTCACCCATCCACGGACCGACGCCGGCAAGAGTAGCTTAATATGAAGGATCGACCCGTGCGGCTGTTATTACTTAGTTATGAGCTCCTCCTACCTACCTAACTAGAACCTTTTAATATTTATTGATTTAATGATTACTGACATTTTACTATTATAATTTGACAAAACTATTATAATTTGACAAATGATTGACATTCCTAAGTATTCTTAATTATAATAGCTGTGATGTATGTTCCAATTTTATAAGCTTCATTCATTTATTTAATTACTGTAACTTTGCATGCTAGTTTTAGCGAATTGTTTTAGAAACGGTTAAAAAACCCGACCATCTTAATAATGTACTACAATTCTTGCAAATAAATTTCATTTCATTTCAATATTCATGAACCTATTTCTCAGCCTGAATACTTTACAAAATACCCCGTCTCGTATATCGTGGTGATGGTCACTTCACTTACGATATATCTCGGGACAGACAGACCGACACCTCGTAAATATTCTTAAAGACAAGAACGCTAATTGCTTCGAACGTGGACCTATTTTGAATGGCTTTGGTAGGGGTAAGCTATAAATACTTGAAAGAATCGAAAGCTACAGCTTGGAGGAATATAATAAATCCGGTATTTTAGATGAAATGGGGAGAATGTGGAAAAGTTCGACTGTCAAGTTTAGGTACTCCGTAATTCATAGGTTAAAGATACTATAGAATACTACGAGAACCATTCGGCGCCTGAATGACATTGACAAGGCGTTGGTATACATTAGTGAAATTGACAAAAGAAGATGGCAGCGTTAGTTCCGATTTTGGCCACGCGCCAAAAGAACCTCTTAGCGTCATACGTACTATTATTATGGCAAACTTTCATTTCGTGTGATATCAATTGAGTTTAATCATTTTACCTTGTTAGCCGTCAATGCTAAAACCCGAATATTCCAACGAAATATGCTTCGATCAACAATGTACTAGATTTCCGATGAGCGCATCGAAAACGGCCGGAAAAATAAGGCCACAAATAATGTTGTGGTCTTATTTTGCAACATACTTTTTTCAACCATATTGTTTAGAAATTATGATTTATATTTTCATAAATATTTCTGTTCTTATTTTAAAAATTTGTTTAATTTTCAATCGTAGTAGTAAATATACTGCAAACTATATTAAAATTTATGTTTTAGAGTTAAGGTTTATAGTCAAGTTTTAGGCAATCGCGGCCACTTCCCTACCACCTATCGTTGATCGAAGGAAATATGTCATAAAGAGTAAAAGGGATATAAACGGTGTGTAACCGATCCATGAGAGTGTTGTTAAGAATCATACTGAGAGTCTAAATAGGTGGTTTTTTTTTGGAAAAAAGAAAAAGTAAAATTCGCCCCATTTTTTTTCAATCGGGAATTTTATCGGGTTATTACATGGGTTGCGGACGGCCGTCGTTTAGTGGGTGTCTACAAGTCCTTGATCTCTGCAGAAAATTTGCTGATTTCTAATGAAATTGGGGTAATTTTGGTACTAAAAATGTGAATTTCAACGTCAAAGTCAAAGTGTGTGTGCCCCTTTCGGATCGGACAGGGTTTTTGTTACATTACAGTTACATGGATCGCAGATGGATTTACGATCAGCAGTTTCAGCCTAAAAAAACCTCACTGCCTGGAAAAATTTCGCGCACGCTTGAGAGGTTATGATTGATTTTTCACATTGTCATGAATTAATTCTATGTCTTCAATACGCAACTGAAGCTAATAAATAACGTAATACTAGACACATATTTAGCCACCCAAACCCCAATTTAATGTCACCCCCTACTCGAACATAGTACACGCATCAGATAAGACGTCAACACGTCTACACTGGCACTAGTTTCACACTTTTACGTAAAATCTATACGAGCCACGTCCATGCAAATCACTCGCGCTAGCTGAATATCATACACACTTGTAGGCGTTCTGAAACGGATAAGCAGAGGACGGTTGGAAAATGTAAGTAGGTGATGTCAAAATAATATTATGACATACATAAATAGTAAATGTAACTGTACCTAAAATAATAGTTTACTTATTCTGTCTAGGTTTAAATCATCATCTGCCTAGCCTTTTCCCAACCATGTTGGGGTCGGCTTCCAGTCTAACCGGATGCAGCTGAATACCAGTATTTTACATGAAGCGACTGCCTATCTGACCTCCACAACCCAGTAACTGGGTAATACGATACCCCTTGGTAAGACTGGTTGTCAGACTTTCGGGCTTCTGACGACCCGTAACAACTGTCAAAGATCCACAAATTTTAATGACAGCCGGGACCAACGGCTTAACGTGCTTTCCGAGGCACGGAGGAGTCCCGGTATGTAAAGATGGTCACCCATGCACGGACCAACCCCGGCAAGCGTAGCTTTACCTGATGGATCGACCCGTGCGGCTGGTATTACGTAGCCACGAGCTCCTCAGTCTATGTTTAACTAAATAAAGGAAAAAAATATCTATCGCACAGTCCTTGGTTCAAGGAGCATTCTATATACCTAAATCCGATTTTTTATAAAGCTAAAGTGGGGTACAACGTTGCATATACTTACAGCATTTATCAGAAAGGAGTAGTTTTTATTAAATTACTATGTTGGTCTCATGGAATAAGTTGTTCAGTTTGATGGTCTGTCATCATCATCATCAGCCTATAGCAGTCCACAGCTGAACATTATACACAGCTATGTTGGTCTCATGGAATAAGTTGTTCAGTTTGATGGTCTGTCATCATCATCATCAGCCTATAGCAGTCAACAGCTGAACATTCTCCAATTGCACGCCATTCAGCTCGATTCTCGGCAACTCTCATCCAGCTGCTACTAGCCACCTTGCGAAGATCGTCGCTCCACCTAGCCTTTTATTTTTTTTTTGTTTGCCGATTCGCGGTCTCTACTCAAGAACACGTCTACCCCAACGGTCATCGGTTCTACGGCTAATATGGCCGGCCCATTGCCACTTCAGCTTGCGTATTCTTTGAGCTATGTCGACAACTTTGGTCTGTACCCATAATTACTCTTTAAGACTGTATACTACCAAAACTTTTATCTAAAGAGGATGCTCGACTTTGGCCTTCTAGTGGTCAAATTTTTTGAAAAGTACGCTTTTTTAGGCTGCGGCGGAAAATACTGAAACAACATCAGATTGCATAAAGCAGTTACAGCAGCATCGTTACAGTAAGCTTACTAGTTTTGTGGTCACAGACAGAGTCAGGTCAGTTTACGGTCTCAAGGTTATCGGTAATCAATTTCCCATTAATAGCGTCTCAGCTGTGGCGGCAAACTTTACTAGTGATACTCCATTATTCTCTTTCATTCCCAGATGATTATCAAAAGAGATACATATACAATAAAATGATCACTCACTGATATTACCAGATAGTGTTTTTTTCATCAGTCAAATAAAGCAAAATTGTACCGCACTCCAGCTAGTTACAGCCCACATAAAACAATTATCTCAATTCCAAACCAATTTATCATAAAATTGCTTTATCGTCTTCGACAATTAAATAAAATTGGCCGCAATTCGGGCCAGTGAAGACATCAATCCATTAATGGTACAAAATGATAGGGTTTCTGACGCCCAAGGCGTCTCCAGTCGTCGGCGCCCCTCGGTCGAATGCACTCTAAATCTCCAACCTGCATAGACAAAACCCCTACACTCTGATGCAGCCATTTCCCACCCCACCTGTGCGTCCGTCTCTCTCTACTCCCTACAATCTCTCACCTATCCCGTTTACACCTCAAAATTACATTCGGCCGTTGTCGTTTGTGCTCGGATGCAATAGCCGGTGTGGCTCACAGCTAAACATGATTTCAGCCAGTCGCTTACCGGCCGTCGGAGGAGGTGCATCGCTGCCGGCCGCCGTTCCCGCGTTCGAAACATCGCAACGGTCCGGCTTGTTTGTATAGGGATGTTTGTTCCTTGATAGTGCGCCTCACAAACCCTGAATGGAAGGATTCCTAGTGTTGTGAGACTAAGTGTGGACAACAGCGGAGTATATGTGCAAGTGTTGTGTCGTTTGATGGTCAGTTACGATGTTGCAATACTCACGGTAGGCGGATGTGGCTAATGCAGTTAGATCTGTTTGATTGGCAAAAGTAAACATGTGTATGACAGACGTATTAAAGCTATGTTGCCGTCTGCCGACGTCGCTTTAATGGAACGTGTATTACAAACAGTAACGGAAACGTGCGATGATTTAGTTTCAGCGAAATGTTATGACTTTAACATTCAGTGGAACATGATATTACCGGGGAAACGATGCTTTGAAAGCATAAAACTTTACGATGATTAGTCCGTAAAGTGTTGAAGGAATTGAAGCGACTGTTTAAAATTGAAATAGATTGAAAGTAATGTTTGTAATAGATGATGAGGAAACAATTGAACAACTAATTGATTTAATTTATTTAAAAAACCATGTGGGTGGAATAAAAGATAACAATGATCTGGCAGTTTTATGTTGAACAAGCAACAAAACAATTCATTATAACAATGGAGTATTGTTTGTGATTGAGTTTGAGCTTTTTTTGTTAGGAAATAACTTTTTTTATTTGTGTACAAGCAAGCGTTGATAATCATTTCGGTGTGCAAGACAATACCTACTGCACGCGTTAATGAAACAATAGATAATTTGAGTTCAGTCTATGGGTATCTAATTGGAGTTCATAGTTTAAGTAATCATAAAATGATTATGAATAAAAACATAAAACTAGGAACTCCGGCTCATTCAGTGGCCACTAAACTTTCATTCGCTGTTCAAATTCAAATTGAAAAGCAGTCATTCTTTTTAAACTTTTTGTTCTAAAACTCAACATTATTAAAAAGAGCTGGCTTGAAAAGTTGGCTTTTATTAGACTTGTTCCATGAAAGTTTTGCAGACCAATTACCCACTATATAATTGTTGTAGAAAACTATCTAGGAAGGAATAGGAAGGATGTCGGAGACCAACATTTTAAAGTAAAAAAGAAAGCCATGAAAACCAATGATATAAAGTATAATGTTATAAACAGAAATAAAACACAAAGTACAGTCGAACAGATCTCAACCCACGCATCGTGAGACCATCAAATTGACCATTTATTTTTTATTTATTTTTACAGTTATAATTGAGACAGTAACGATCAGTGACAGTTCTTTGATACTTACTGAACATAAAAATAAAGTGACGAAGGAAAAGGTTTGCAAAAGAGTAAAACATACGTTGGTGGACTTGCAAAAAATTCTAGGAATTATTATCACATGTGAGTAAATAAAAAATGTATTTTGCTTTGAAATAGGTAGTGTTTTTATGAATATTATTATTATTCTGTGATCTCTAAAGTAGATATTATTATAGAAATAGACTTATCATACTTATTTACGATCTTCTAGTAAACTCGTGAAATTCCTGTTAGATTTTATCATCATTATAAATTTTTCAAATGCACGCTTATTGCGTTAATCATTATCAACAAGACGTAATTAACGCCGAAGAACTAATTAAAAACCTGGTTTTGCACACATGATGAATTGAATTTATAACTAACGCGATGTGCGCGGGAAAATAAGCAGCTGATTATTATCTAGATGTATGTCTTCTAT
Organism: Lithophane socia; assembly: GCA_947522985.1. Taxonomy (NCBI): domain Eukaryota; kingdom Metazoa; phylum Arthropoda; class Insecta; order Lepidoptera; family Noctuidae; genus Lithophane; species Lithophane socia. Next base: position 12,422,213 of record OX383270.1, on the reverse strand, counting down.
TTCAAATGTCTCTTTTATAGGTGGGTCTGTTTTATTATTGTAGGTAAGTATTGTAAATATATTAATTTAAGTAAGTTTCTCGTCCCAATTACCTACCAATATTTTTGCACTCTCTCGAATTTCATTTTCTATATATATCTCGAATGACTAACACTCTCCCTGATTACTTCGAATTTATCTTTGACACAAAACTTTGTGGAAATTCAAGCTTGGACGGCTAAAATTGTAATTTACGTTGGAGATACTTATTTCGGAAATTTAACTTCCAATGAAATTTATTAAAGGGAAATTATTTTATCCATAGACAGCAATTAGTAAGATACTCTGGATATTTATTGTATCCGCCAAAGTGAAAATACAAGTTATGAATATTAATTCAATCATTCTTGGTCTTATTCGTAAGATATTGCGAAAATGGCGAGAATTTATGAAATTATTATCCAGTCAAGAAATTAATACTTTATTTGGTCCACAGTAATACCAAAACAGACTTGATACAGTCAGACTTAAACCTTTTGTAATGGTTTTTTGAAGGGGTAATTATTATTTTAGTTTTACAGCCGATTTTCAAACTAAATTCATTTTCGTTAACTTCTGCCTACCCAACATAATTATGAAGTAGCACTTTGCATTTCTGTGAAAGCAATATTGTACCTACTACCTAAGCATTGAACAGACACTAACGATAATGATATCTCAGAGCATAGTAACAGTATTTTCAGGAGACCTAGGTATCGTAAAAGTGCCAGGTACTCTCGTTTCCCTTATTCGATTTTTCAAACGACTGCTTAGAACAGCACGATGTTGCCATACATGGTTTTAAGCGTTGCCAATACTACTTGTTTTCACACTGCCTGTTATTTGACCTACCTTTTGCGTATTTTCATATATCCGCTCACATAAAATTTGGTGTGGTATAAAATTTATAGTAAAACTGCCGGAAGGCTTAGTTACAATGCTATGAATTTTTGGATATAATTGTAGAGACATTTAAGAATGGAATAAGGTAGGTACTAAAAGGAAATTGGTTCATGTTATGAACATAGAACCTTCTTAGACTGGAATATTAATTGGATTTCTAGAGACAAACTCATTGTAGGATTTTGACGACCAATTAAAAATTCAGTTTATTGTTGTCGTATATTATGTCAACTTGTTTGGTCGTTGATATTTTTATCAGTTTGATTTTTTCAGTTTCATTTCCAAATCTGGGTGGGTGTTAGTATTTATCTTGTATTTGTCATCATTATCATCTTTATCATACTCCTACCCATATTCTAGTTTATTTAGTATCGGCTCAGCATGTCTTTTTCAACCAATCCATTTAATAACAACAGAACGATTTAACCTTTTTAACTTGAAAGTACTTATCGACTACCAACAAAAGTTTTTATATTATATTTTTTATAAGTATATCACATTTCTTCCGCTTCTAATTAGAAAAAAGAATATTTTGATAGCACTTGATAAAGCTTGCTCCAAATACTTTATACATTGATCGGAGACTCGGAGTGTTTGCTCTCTTTTCTTACACATAGCGCTGATTACACACGAGTTGAAGGTCGTACCTCAAAGAATTTAGCTTTAGCGTATGATTTTTAGATTATGTAGTAGCTATTATTACGATTATCTTGCTCAGTTTAGTTACCTCAATGAAATAGCAATTCTAATAATCACAGAAGAATATTTTTTGAGGAACCGATTGTATTATCTTTTGTTACCTGGACCTAATGTTTCAATGCTAGAAAAAAGGCCTCTCTCTTTGAATAATTTATTTTTCAAAGACAATAAGAATTGGGAATGGGCTAATATTTATATAAAAACCACAAAATTAAGGGACTAACTAACATTGGAGATTGATCCAAAAATGTCATTGAAATTATCTCCAGCAGCTACAAAACGGAATTCTCACAAAAATATATCAAGTACTGAAGTTAAATATCGATTACGTACATACTTTCAACTGGTAGTCGATCTTATAAAGATTTATTTGCAATTAGACCATCGACCGATAAATTGCTTCGTTTCCTTCTGAGTTTTAGCTTGTTCAAGGCGGGAAAGTTCTCCTCGGTTAATTTCTACAACTTGGCGAGTTTTATGCCAGTACATCTACAACGCTTATTTCAGAGTGTTATTCTTCGGAATTTGATTAGCTTGTTTATGACTGGATTATTAATTGTGGGAATATTGTGGAGTTCCGCATTATTTTATAGATTATTATTATTTTCAATAAAAAAGAAAGAAAGATTTTAAATGAATTTTCTTTTCTTGTGTTTTATTTTACACTATTCTTTGTTCTTAATTATGTTTAATTTGTGAAAAAACGAACAGGCCAAAAAATTAAGAATATTTCTCTATTATCTCTAAATTGGTAAGTGTTTCTATTGATTAATTATCTTTACTTGTCTCTCTCTACTTGTTCATTTCTCCTAACTACGTATTACCTTCTTAAAATCAAGTCTACTTTACCTGTAGCTGTCCCAAGTTCTTTCTTTATTTATTTCATTCTTTCTTTCTTGCATCAGACAAGTGCGTCGGTGTGTACTCCGCATAGCATACCTGACCGACTTGAGAGTTTGATGGATGTGGCACGATAGCGATGCCATTATATCGTTTTGTTAGGCTAACGTTTTTTGGATCTTCTAGCTTGGTACGCGGTAGTACGTTGAGAATGTTCGTTTGGCATAGTACTGATGGTTTAATTTAGTGAGGTTGGATCTTATTTTTGAGGATCATTAGCATGTCATTGTTCCTTTTTTAAACCATGAGATTATATTATTTTATTTTATGGTAAATCGATGACTATAAAACTAATGACTTTGTGATTATATATTTTGTAATAGTGTTGTGACTTATTAATGAGCAACGGCTTACTTTTGCTTTCCTGTACTTTTGCTTATAAAAGTGTTAATTATAGTTGTATGTTACATTTGGTTACGTATTATAATTATTATTCTGGGAAAGTAATCAATTTTACGGAAAAATCACCTTAACCTACGGTAGGTAGACCCACGAAGCACTGCTAGGCTGTTGATAAATATCTATCTATGTACCTACATAGCCGCAGAAAGCTAAGGCGCAAACTTTACTCGCTTTCACCGCTTTCAAAGAAAGTCCTTTCTACGTAAACGTGCCAATACTGGAATATGTAAACACTATCGAGAAATCTATATACCTACTCGGTAAAAATCGTAACCGCAGTTTAAACCCACGCTTTTACATAAATGCACCTTTGGAACTATGGAAAATCGTATACTTATGTTGATGATCCTATTGAAATAAAAAGTTATAAAAAACTAAAACCCAACTACGGCAAAAAGTCAACTAAAGGTATTAATTTTTGGTATTAGAATGGAATAAATCAAAGACATAACAGACAAATAAAAAATCCGGAGACACAAAAAAAAAAATACGACTTCCAAAAAAAAAACACTACAAAGTGAAAAATTACTTTAATTTCGGAAGTCGGTGGCAATAAATGAAAATTCAAAACCAAAGACACCGACTTCTTCACTTTGTATTGTTTTTTTTTGTCATTGTAAGATAATTTTCTATTGCAATTACAGTTTTATCATAAAATATTGTCTAGGTTATTTCTCCTTTTTTTATCAAAGATCCTGAACGCCATATTTAAATCCTATTCTAGTTGCATTGATGTTTCGTGTCCAAAGCGCAAGATGGTGTAATCTCGCCTTTCGAAGCACAACTCATGTTCACGATTAGAATTTATTATTGACTGGCGGATTTCTAAGCAGAACTTGCTTCATCGTAATTTAAATTATGGTATTGGAACCTGTCACTTATCATTATCAGAGAAAGGCTGGCCTTTTAGCATGGGTTGGCTTGCAGTCTAATCAGATGAAGCTGAATAAATATCAGTATTTTAAAAAGGTGGTAGAGAAATCTAGACTTGTCATCTTACTAGTAAGGATGTCAATAAAAGTGCTCTTTATCTATATTTATAAATCCCTATTTCCCTTGGTCACGCCATCATGCATGAACGGCTGAACAGATTTGGATGAAATTTGGCACAGGGGTAGACCATGACCTGGAATAGGACATAGGATACTTTTTATCCCGATATACCCACGGGATCGAGACTTACGCGGGTGAAACCGCGGGGCGCAGCTAGTATATCGATAAAAACTGAACCAGCTACCAATAAAGCACGGAAAATAAAAATTAGAAAGTATCGTAAGTGTCGATACATCTTTTACTTGCCAAAATGTGAATCGATATTCCAAAATCGTTTTCTACGGTTGTATGAAATGAAAAATGAACAATAGGAAATGAGAATATTTAACAGAGAACTTAATTTTACAGAGAACGAGGAAAACTGTTCCACCGTAATACAGTTTAAACTAGTACGGGGAACAGAGTGAATCAGTTCAGTGTTCAGTGTTAACAACCAAAATAAGTACCGATACCTACCGAACAAAAATGTTAGCTAACTCTACAGCTTATTTGTAACTTACTTAAATTGTGCTAGGTTGTTATGTTGATTTGGGTAAATAAAGTATTTTTTTTTTTTTTTTTTTTTTTAATATTCTTATACAAAGATATTGTTACGTTTAAACCACATTCTAAAACGCAGAAGTTTGACCAAACATCAAAGCATTTTCCGAATATCCGCAGCCGGAGGCTCTTTGAAAACTTTTATACTTCATATTTTATTTCGAAACCACTCCATCTTTCTGAAGCATTCGATCCTGAAGCCACAGGTGCTCCCAAATCTGACCTTAAAAGAATTCTCTATATTTTATTCAAAAGCATTGGAGTATAAATAATAGATCGGCCATATTGAGATGAAACATTCAGAGGATACTGATAAAAAAACGGCAAACTGCGAGTTGGAACTTGCACATGAAGGGTTCCGTACCATTGTACAATATTTAAAAAAAAAATGTGTTTTTGTAAAAAAAATCACGTTTCTTGTATTGGCAGCCACTTTAATTTTTACCTTTATTTTTATTATTTTTTGCCATAATAGTACGTGGGTACTATTAAGGCAAGTGAAGTCTGTGAGAATTTCAAGTGTCTACCTATTACGGTCCGATAAGATAAGTCCTGTGACAGACGGATGCACAGTGGAGCCTTAATAATAGGATCCCGCTGGCACCCTTTGGGTACGGAACCCTAAAAATGAATGTTATATCGGCTCCTTTCCATTTAAGATCATTAGAGTTCCGAAGATGAGAAATGTGAAATAAAAAAGCCTGTTCATTGTGGGCTTCCGTGTTTCATTCAAAAGAATATTTTTATTTATATTTTTGTGGGTTCACGTTGAGGTGAAAATGGATGGTTATAATGATCCAGTTTTTAAGGTTTTACTGGCTTTAATGAACTCTTGAATTTTCCTGAAAAATGTACATGGATATACCTATTTACAGAGTGTCTGACACACCCTGTATTGTCGAATTACAATATGTTTTTATGTTACGTTATTTCGGGTGGGTATTATGACGATGATTCAAATGTTACCACTTCGGATAGCTAGCTTAAGCACAAAGTCAAATAAGTAAAATATAATGGCCCACCCAAACGTGACACCTCACTCCCTTCAAAATCCTCAAAAACTTTTTAGACTTCGCTCGGGACTATTATCAAGTTTATACGCGGCATATAAGATTTATAAGGAGTTGCCTGTCAGTAAGTCGTGCCCGATCTCCCTGTTAGGATAAATGTAGCGACACGTTTTGAATAACATTAAGTTAGTCATTTCAAAGTTGGTCAGATCCAGCGATTATGCGTGACAGTCGGGAATTTAAATCCGATACTAGCTGAAATATTGCTCGTGTTTGGACGATATGATGGTTTTTCGAAGTCTTGGCAAATGTTCTGTCGATCTGTATATCCACAGGAGAAGCAGGTTTTGTCGACGGAAGAATGAATGAATGAATGAAATGCACCGACCCCAGCGTGGCTTAACCAGACTCTATAAATCGAATGAACCCCAGGATTTGCCCCTGGAGCCTCATGGTTCATGGTGCTACTGCCATTGCATATCAAAGAGTAGACCGGGGGGCGCGGGTTATGGTAGGGAAGACCGTGCCCATCTGGATAGGAGGGATTTGCGAGCCTACCGGATATGCATCCTTGAGTAAGCTATGGACTAGTGGAGAGACGGGTAATATTTTTATAAGGATGGGCATCTTTTTAAACAAAATGATAGATTGTGATTGTAAAATATTGTCTGTTCTTCCGTCGACAACACCCGCCATGCTACGCGTGCTGATGGAAGATCAGATTCTTTAGATTATTTGTGAGCAGTTGGTGCAGGTTGATATTAAAAAGAGAAAGCTTATGTAGAAAGGTATAGAAGACGGGGTAAAAGACGAGGTGGGTAAATAACGTGCATATTATATTACTTCTGGAGGGTAGGGTGATATTACATTTTCGCTGTAGGTACCTACTATTTTATAATAAAATGTAGCTACGAAAGTAAAATATAGCTGAGTATAAAATATTTAACAGTAAGGTATGTTAAGGACGACCCACTGTTTCACCCGTATAAGTCTCGATCCCGGAATATCGGGATGAAATGTATTCAAATGTATTCCAGGTCATACCTATGTGCCAAATTTCATTTAAATCCGTTCAGCCGTTTTAGCGTGGAAGCGTAACAAACAAACAAATTCACTTCCGCATTTGTAATATTAGTTTTGACAGTAAAATAATGATATTTAAGAGATTATTCCAAAATTTTTTATGAGTTCTAAATTAATTAATTTCCGTAGTCACCACAGACCACGGACAACGAAAATCAAATGAAATTCTTATTATTATAAACTTACTTTGCAGCCCTCTCCACTAGCCCATCGATCTTATTAAAAACAACCGCAAATTGAATTCTCATCGCACTAAGATATCAGTACTGAGACCGCGTCAGCCTAGAAGTTCACATTGCAGATAAAACGACGACATGGCATCGCCACTTTAAAGAGATAGCACAAAACAGGGTTGGCAAACATTCATAGTTTACCATATAATTACTGTAATTTCATTATAAATTTCAATAAATCAGTCACCCATCCTATCCCCCGAATGTGCAGAAGCAAATATGTGAATTCAGGAAGGCGAGTTTGATTTCAATGCCGAGAAGGTTCACTCTGGACTTTTTGGTCGTGAAGATGCCGATGGCTTCGTTTCAAAACTTCGCCACTTCTACGGCATCATCTGAGGCAGCGCAGATGTCACTTTGGCTGCATTTTTTGTGGCACAGAGTGCAGGTTAGGAGGCGGAGCATAATTATCCTGTTGAAAATATGATATAGAAATTTTGACTGTGGGGTGAAGATGAGGACAGAATAGAAACGTTTAAGTGACAATTACAGAAAACTTTGAAAAATCTTATCAGCATCCGTATCAGACCTTCAAAAACAGTTACATTGCTTTAAAAAGAGGTCCGTCCAAAGTTAATTATATACATGTCACATTATCATCACCATGAAATCACGCGACCTCCATTTTAGAACACCATTCGAATGCCTCACCGAGGTTTCAAGGTGTGATAACCCTAGCTAGGATAATGATGCGAGCCTCGAATGAGGCCGGCCAGTCATTAGGAAGATTTAACTCATGATTACTGAAGCTTGCCCGGTAATGCGAGAAAGGGACGATTAAAACTAGTTTGGGTGTTTAGACGGTTGGAGATAGCTGACTATTTTGGCGCCATTGTTTAGGTTTACAACGAGAGTCAATGGGCGAATTAAATGGGTTTATCTGGGAGTTACTTTTTAGTTTTTTGTCTTTTTTGGTCTAGAGGTCACAAGTGACTGGAGGAGACAAATGTTGCGCTGACCCCAAATAAATTGGGATAAGGGCAAAATAATTATGATGTTGAGGGCAAATGACTGCCGAGTGTGGCAAGACCGCATAGTAGATTCGATTGTGTAAAGTGTGGGTTTTTTCAGTATACAATTCTTAGTAGATTCCTGGCTAAGACTGGATTTGCTCCCTGTTTTGGCAATAGGTTGGTCCTTACAGGAGTTATAATGACGTAACTGGCGAATTGTCAGTGTACCACACACGTTAAACCCGGTCTTTTAGGACATAGTCCCGTATCCTCGCGTCACGCGGCCGCGGTATCAGCGAGACACAACGGCTTTCTTTGTTTCTCCTCTACAGTCATAGCGCCGAATGGAAAAACGATTACGATACGATTATATTTGCTGTAACACAGAATAACAATGTCAAAAATGTCGTGTTTGTATTATTTTTTACACGTTTTGGGCACGGGGTTTTTAGCATCTTTTATTGTCTATGGTTTACAAATATTATCAGCCAGTGTAGGGAAAAATTCGATATCGATATACTCGATTATTTTTTGTAAAAAGAATATTTCCCCGTGTCGGTTGCGGGTGTCGCACGCCCGGCGCCCGGCGGTTCCTCTCGGACTTTACGGGTGAACAAGCTCACGCGGAAACCTTAACCTAAAACTGCCATTAGGACTCTAAAGTACGGGATTCGACGGGTTAAGATCATCGATCAATCTTTATTGGCTGAAGGCCGTCTCATGCCAATCCACCTCACTCGCGATCTTTTAAGTACTAATACATATAACTGCTAAGGAGGCCCAATCTTATCAGATTACACTTTGTATTATGTGTGTTATAGTGATGGTACCCCAATCACTAGGTGTCAAACACACTTTGGTTGAACTAGCTCTTCGCTGTCAATTTCAATCCACTCTTAGCGTAAGTATATTAGGCCAAGGGGACCGTCCTAACATTGAGGGCTATACAAAACTGAAAAGTCATTTGTGTGTTATTGTGGGTAAAACCGTTGTAATATATGATTGTTAATAGAAATTTTTGTGGCCAAGAGGTCGTAAAATAAACTTTTGCTTAGACCGAATTGACACATCACTAGTACCTTGAAAAAAATAAAAAGGAGAAATTCCATTTGTTTACTCTTTTGCTAATATTTTAGCTTTGATGACTATTTACTAACGGCCAAAATAAGGCTATAGAGATCCTAGTTTACGAATATTAGAATAAAATGTTTGTGACACAAAAATATCGTTCAAATAAAAAGGGTACTAAATCGAGCCCTAGAAGATTGCTGTATGGACTCTAGGTTAACTTCTCTATGTTGACAAACGTTAATTATAACGTTAAAGTCAACACAAAGAAGGGAATCCTGGCGAGACCCATTCATTAAAGATAGTGCGAGTATGCGTAGGCTGTGCCACCTTCCAATTAAGGCATAAATACTGCAAAGTAATAGTTCTAGTACGACTAGTTTAGGACAGGGACAAACTCATTCAAGTATCTGTACTTAATAGTGTGATAAATTGAATGAAATATCATTATGGTTGTTTTTATGTCATATGCAGAGTTATAGGTAATGTTGAAACTCCACAATACTCAATGTCATTGTCAGTTATAACACCGTAAAGAATTATAATATACAGCGGTACATATCGCCAATTTTTCGCCTGATATGAAATCAATACCTTAACTGTTTATGCTGCTGGGACACACTCGGACTGTAATCGACCAGGTCAGGCCCAGTGCGGGTTGGTAGATGTCACATGACTTAGAATTTTTGGTTCTAACACATGCCGGTTTCCTCACGATCTTTTCCTTCACCATTTTGAATGCAGTGGAGATGAAATTATTTACACAAAGTAAAGCACCTGACTGGGTTTGAACTCATGATCTACAACTTGTAAGTCAGGGCCGTTACCATACTGGGCCACCACTGCTCTTCAATCAAGACTTTAAAAATACCTTACTTTCCCCCACGTTCATAATAATCTCTGTACCATATACATCAAATACCCTCACACATAAAAAATGTAAACTCATGTAAACTCATTTAATGTATTCAAAACTCAACTAGCTCAGTTTGTAATTGCGAACAATAAGTCTCCTCAAACGACGAACTGTAATTATTGTTTAAGTTAATCTGTTGTTCTCCAGTAAGCGAAGCTGTATTCTTTATTGAGAATAAATTCTTTAAACCTATATACATCAAGCTTAAAAGATAAACTGAATATAATGATACAAATCAAAATGAAAACCCCAATTAATATATGCCTGTCAAAGCACCCCAAAATATAAAACAGAGCAAAAACGTAATCCAACCACATAATTTACAAGGAAAAAAAATTCGAGACGATAATAATCTTATTTCGCATTTCTTAAACAAAGTTGGGAGATGCGAAAGCGATCTTAAAAGTAAAGTTAACTAAGACCACAGAATAATTAAATACAGAAGGTCGGATCCAGACGACGGCGGTAACAGTATATCCTGCATTCACAATTAAGTACCCAAAAATGTAAACCAATGTGTTTTTGCTTCCCACAAATAAAATTCAGGCTAGTCAGTTTGAAATCAACTTAATTTTACACTAATATAAAGTTGATAGTGGAAATAACATCAATAACAAGGAAATACTTAGTCGTGTCAATGGCACGACAGTGTATAAAATTTTACTGACCCAAAACTTCGCTACTTGCGCGGCGTCGGCGGTGGCAGATCGTTTGCTATGGCTGCATTTTTTGGGGTACAGAGGGCAGGATAGGAGGAACAATGACTTAAATATAGATAGACGTGTAATACGTACTTTGATCTCAATCTACCTCAAAACCTCAACCGAATGCCAATCGCAAGTGCGCTTGCATTCGCTGTACGTGTAGCGTGTCTATTTGTGCGTTTTCGGTCGTTGTATGAACCTAACCTTCTGTACTTATTTTGTTCTGTGCTAAGACGTTGCTGACGTATGTATGATTATAACACAGCGTTGTTCGAATTGTCTGACAACTTCGTCTTTCATTTTGATGATAAGAAAATTAAGTATCTGTACTTCTAAAATATTCCCCTTGAGGAGTGAATGTAAATTCTTTTTTGAATATTTCATCATCTTGTTCGCCGATGTCTTTGTACACTGTAGATTTAAGTTGTGCTTCCGTAGAACTAGGTATACCCAGAAAAATCGATTCACGATCACCTCAAAAAGCCCACTGATATCGATTGATTTTTGATTTTTAATTATAGACCTGATTGAATTTCAAAATCTTCAAACTTCTAACGTTACTAGATCACAACTATCACATTAAGAGCTGCTTCTATAACCAATGTTGTTATAAACTGATTGTTATCCAAGAATTTTTGCCAGAGTCAAATTGATACACACCAAAATCTTAAAACCAAAATCAGAATCGAACCTTCTCCACAGGTCAGTGAGTGTCATCCTCCTCTTCAACAGCGCTATCATCATATACCTCGAAGATGGACGAGTAATTTCCGAGTTTGGAAGTTCCAAACGACTTAAAAGTTTTCATCATATTTAATGAATCAACATCGGGAGTTATATTCTCGTCGTTTTTTAATTTGGAATCTTTATGTCTCTCGATGGACTTGGTTCCAACTTCCTTGTGGGTTTATTAAATATGAATGGACGTCTTTTTCTTTTGAGCTCCCTTAATTTCAATATTGATAGTGCATTTTCTTGTAGATTTATTATTCAACGCTGTTTCCACGTATATTTGTATAATATTTTAGATCACGCCTAAATTCGTCATTATATTTTTTTGTTATTTAAACACTTGCTTTATCCGACACGCAAATCTTTTGAGTAGTCATTTTCGTAGATATTTAGTTCATCAATAAACATAACGTAATCAATACTTCTCTTTCTAATAGATCTGGTTTTTATATTAAGTCAAGCCTCAAAACAATTGAGTGTCATATTTCAAGAAAACCAAAAATAAATGCTAAAAGTTCAACGTTTTCGTGGCTTCAGCATAAAATCCTCCTACTCAATTTCGTGGATTTACGTCCCTTAGTGGACAAGTTGGGGACATTCACACTGCCCTCCCGAAGAATTTGTGTGTAAAATGTTTCAATATAGAGTGAGATCGGCATCTCAAGAACTTGTAACGCCTGCGGTGTCGGTATAGCGAAAGTTTTTTAATAAAATATGTACCGAACCAAGAAGTGTCGTTTATATTTTATGACGACATCCCAGTTTTATTATTCGCAATTTGTGTACGTCGTATTTTTTGGGTTCGTTTTAATTTAATTTTGTAATCCGTTGTGATCTAAAAGGGAGCAAAGTTTTAAAGATATCAGTAAGTTATCCCGCGTTTGATTTGATGTTAAGCGATGATAATGGTTGATTATGGTGCGCATATAATTCACCTATAGGGTGAATCGTAACCTGAACAGACCCAATAGTTTGTGTTAAATACAGGAGAAAGTTATGCTCTATTATTGATTTAGCTCTCATGAATTTAAACAATATTGAACTCCACAATATTGCTATTGTGTGCCGTTCGAATTTTATTATATTTTTTATAAAGAATAACAATAACTTATCAAAACCGTTTACATTATTTCAAAAACAGTAGCCTTTTATCGCTTACGTGTGCCTTTAATAAAACAAGTATAACTTTATTTTCATAACTTGGCATTACATTTCAATTCCTTTCAATTTAAAATAACTCAACCATTCAAAGGACTCGCTGCTCAATTTTATATTCTAACTTAATCCGACCCATTAAATCTATATTGTAAATCAATATGTATAATATATCGTTCATTCACGACCATAATTGCTTACGTTTGCGTCAGTATTTCTCTTTAAAATTGTTTATTGCCATCATAATTTAATCAGGATTGAAATATAATACCAGGGAAATTTCGAATAGAGGCACGGAACCATAAAGTGTGCTTTACGACAAATTTTGTTCAATATTTGTGTCATAAATCACGGCCATGATCTGTTTTTCTGATGTTCTTCAACGGAAGTTTGATCTGACGGGCGGTGAATATCTGTTTGGAAACAACTTTTAGATGCTTCGCCTCGTGACATAAAAATAACTCCTTAATCGTTAAAAATAATATGTTTGTGAGTTTCGGCGATAAAAATAATGTCGCTTTGTTGGTTGTTTTGCTTTGATATCGTTTAATTGATCGTTGGCAATAAATATTTGGGCTATGTTGATGTTTAGTCGATAGTTATGACGTATTTAAAATTTGTGTGCCTGCAAACATCTCTGAGCCGTTTCTTTGGCTTTCATTCGTCGAACAACTTTCGTATTTCATTTATGTTTGGACGATCATGTCATTATAATTCGTTCTATCTACTTTATGTTGGGGTACATCAATAAAGGTATCACTAACTGTCTAGCTTTTTCCAAAGTATGCTAGGCTTGGCTTTACCTAAATATGGGTAGATAATTATAATACATAAAACATAACAATCACGCCTGTAATCCCCGAAGGGTTAGGCAGCGGCGTATCTATATTACACCCACATTATTTCACCAGTTATGTCAGTTCAGTCCCATGTAATAGGAGGCGAGCCTATTGCCAAAAACCATGCATCAAATCGATCATCTCGATCAGAAGTGACCCGATTCCTGCCAGATCCTGAACGGCGCGTAAACAAACCAGTCTCCCGATAGCGTTTGTAGACTCTATGAACAGACGACAGGCTTAGATGCAATCTTTCAGCTACAACACGCTGACTAAGTCCAGAATCCAGCAATGCCACCACTTGGGCGGCTTCTGCGGGCGAAGTATCCATATGTTTTAGAAAAAAAACGTCCCACAGTCACAGTACACACACAGTATACAGAACACGGAACAAAAAGTTTTAAGATAAGCGCTAATTTTTAGTTTTCAAAGGTGAAATGTACTCCAACTCTAAACACACATTTGTCTCAAAACAGTGAATCATTTCATTTATAGGATAAAGAAATGAAATTCTAATATTGAATTTAGGGATTTGATCTGTGGGTGGGTGTGGGTGGGATTGGGTGTATTTATTGTTATCCGCTCAACTGTCGTTTGGCCTTCTAATGGCCGATAACAATTAAAATTCTATTGTGTCTCGTTAATGACAGTTGGAAGTTTAAAGCGGCAATAGAATATACATCATTTGTGAAAATTTCAACTTTGTAACTATCACGGTTCAGGAGATACAGTCTGGTGACAGACGAACAGTCGGACTGACAACGGAGTAATAGACCCTATTACTTACTATATTATTATTAAAAAGGAAAACCTTTCATCAATCAATTTTAAAAAACAAATTACCGTTTCTATTACCATTAACGAAAAGGCATGCAAATAAAACAATACTGATCAAAACAACAATAACTGTAAACAATCCTTGATTTCGACAAACCTATCTCCGCCCAATATGCATTAAAATTCCATATAAGTAAACCGAAATGATCACAAGGGGATCAAAGGCCTAAAATTAGAAACTTTCAAAGTTAAAACGCCGGATTGGATAAATGTTTTCGAAATTGTACGTAAACATACATCAGTGGCAGATTATTTGAGTGTGTGTAAAACGTTTATGACCGGAACTTTTAAAATAACTTTTGGAAGTGGTGGTCGTGTTGAACTGACACTAATATGGCGTTGTCGCAATTTAAAAAGGTATCAGTTTCCAAAAACATGTTACACCAGATTTGACAGGAATATTTAAAAAGGCAACTAGTGTTGTCAGACTTGGCAGTTTCATGATAAACATCAGAATTAATGGACTTGAATCTTTTAGGCTCTGGTGGGACAATTTCTATGAAAACTTCACGTAAAATTGTGCTACTGGTGTCGCGTCACACACGCCTGTCTGCAGGAGCCTTAAAGCTACAAAAGAGTAGCTACATTATCAGCTATACCTACATTAATTTGGTTAAATTTTTTCACGTATTATTGATATTTGACGTCATGGAGACGTTACACATGAATAAAAAACAACTCAATTAATAAACTATTAAATTTGAATTGCACCAAACACTTGCATTTCCTGTACGCTGTTATAGGACACACATGAAAGCATTCATTTATTTATTTTAAATGCATATAAGTAGTTTGTTTGTGTTTTTTGAAACGCATGGGAATATTTTATGGTGCAGACAGCCGATGACGATTTTAATGAGCGCCTTTGATTTATGGCTTTTTGAACGGGGAGCTTTTTTGGTAACGCAATATGGTGGAGGTAATTTTCGACGATTTTTGAGTCATCTTTTAGGTCGATGAATAAAATATAATTATATTATAAGATATAGTTTTGATATAAATATTTTTTTGACATTTCGTTGATGGCTCAGCTCAAATTACAAAGATATCATAAAAAGGAACGATAATATTAATGTTTTGTTCCACAAAAGAATGAAAGAAAAGGAAAGTCGACATTAGCCTCGGCCTCTGAAACAAACAATAAATATGTATAAGAAAATATGTTTACAATAAATCTTACTTTTACATCAATTTGAATCCCAAATGAGGTGAGTAAGAACCCTGAGATACTTTTAAAACATTCGTTAACAAACTTTTCAGTTAATTATCACATAATTAAGCTAATTAAAAATACTTTATGTAATGTAGTTGGAACGTGTGGTCTTATTGCGCTGGCTAACGCCCAATTTATTTTTATTTATATGTCGCCATCTTTATTTTGATAGGAAAGTTAACTAGATGCACCTTATCCTTGGGGAAGTTATACATTAATTTAATTAACTTGTGTTTGGAGAATATTAGTCATATAGAAAAGAAAGAAGAAAGAAAGAAAAATTGTTTATTTATATTATATTTTTTAATTATATTTTCCTGATAGTGTTATAATAATTACTAAGATTATGGAAACCAAATTTTAACAAGGAGAATCTTACTAGCGTCGAAAGACTTAGGTTTATACAATAATTTAACACCACTAACTATTATATGTATATATATTTTATTATATTAACTTTACTTGTGTAGTTTTTGAGTTAGCTTCAATACAAATAACAAATACAAAATATTTATTTTTGTACCAACTAGTTTACATTAGTTTATGATTGGAGCCTCCTTTTAAGCATGATGATGCCTGTGTTAGGAGAAACTATTGATACTTGGTAAGTATTAAATGAAATGACTAACTTCCTAACTATACATATAAATAAAAAAACAAAAGAACACTCAGGCGTCACAATACTTGTCCGCATTGCTGACATCCGGAAATGTGCCCAGAAGACTAGCAGCATCGCCACGTTGAATGGCGATGCAAATTCCTTGGGCAAAGAACAAGCTAGCCTTACAGTAACTAAAAGTATCAGATTTATTAATACAATGTCAATTCAATTTGATGCTGATGATGTGGTTAAAAAGTAGATGATTACTGAGAAAGCAGCAGGCTGTTATCAGAGATGATGATAATACACGATGACAAGAATGTTAATGATAACGCTAAGGCTGCCACAAGACTATTACTTAAGATAGTAGTTTGAAATCTAGAATTATAATAATTACTTGCTCCCTACAAATTAAAGGCTGGAGTGACACAAGATAATTATACTTGAGACACATGAATAACTCAAGGTTAAGTCAATGTTAAGTTAGCAAGTTGAGAACTATTATATTATAATCTTGGTAAGCTTGGGATTCAACGTTTGAGATTTAATACAATTGGTTAGCTTTGTGACAAGTGGAGCAGTGGATCATAATGTAGAAGTACGGTCTTATAGCTTATCACTTCTATAGATTATCACTAATGCTGTTAGACATAAATTATCTTTAGTCTAGACTATCTCTGAGAACAATAGAAACAGCTGTTGAGAAATTAGGTTTTAATAACATTGTGTTACGTTTTCATGCAGATAACTATGTCAGAACACGTTGGCACTTTAGAAAACTGCGGATAATAATTTTGTTCTATATTAACCACATGTAAAAATTTGTTCTACAATAACAGTCATATTATGTTGAGGATCCTTTACGAAAACAATAGTTGGAAGTATTAAAAAAAAATATGTTAATGGTATTTTTCTAAAAATCTTATTCACAAAATCACACCCTTTCCCAACATTATATTCCGTACCAACTTCAAAGAGACAAGTACCGACAAGACTTACTGTCGCTATTGAACTAACAAAAGCGTCAACAAAGCACCAGAAGTGCCAATAAAAGCAACAGAGATACTCCAAGTCCATTGTGCATTGTCGCTCTAAAAATCACTTATATTGAACGGGACACTAAAACAATTTAGTACGGGAAGTTTGTTAGCAATATACAGCGTGTATCAGAAATGTGTGGTCATTATTTAAGAGTGTGGTATAGACCATAATACTGAACAACTTTCCCCATGGAACCAAAATTGTAATCGCCAAAAAATTATCAGCCGTCCCTTAAAAAACTTCGATATCTACTAACTTGACCCAAATGTATGGGACTGCTGACATTTTTATGGCGAATAGGGTCCGTGGATGGGTGACCACCTTCACCGAGATTTCTCCGGGGCTCGGAAAGCACGTTAAGCCGTTGGTCCCGGTTGTCATTCCTCAGTTGTCAGTCAGGTCCTTTGACAGTCGTTACGGGTTGCCAGAACCCGAAAGTCTGATAACCAGTCTTACCAAGGGGTATCGTATTACCCAGTTACTGGGTTATGGAGGTTAGATAGGCAGTCGCTCCATGTAAAATACTGGTATTCAGCTGCATTCGGTTAGACTGAAAGCTGACTCCAACATAGTTAAGAAATGCTAGGCAGATTGATTTTTTGATGTTGGTCCCATGGAGTAAGTTATTCAGTTTAATATTTTGTACCACACCCTTAAATATGACCACATATTTCATAAACACGCTGTATATAGTAGTTCCTTCTGTTCCTTTCACGTTGTATAGTGGATCTTTTCATTAAACCACACTCTAATGAGTCTGTGTTAATTGAAGCTTCCTGCTGGATGTTTATAAAACCGGACCCTTTAATTTGGATTTTTAGTTACTTTTTTTTTTTTTTTCTTCTATAGCCGTTTTTTGGTTCAATGTTTAGATGGCCTGAATTGAGCTTGTTTGTAGTATGTTTTGTAATTTGAGTGTTGGGTGGGTCTTTAACGTGTTTCGAATCTGATACCTGCTAATTCACTTCTTTCGTTTTTGTTACTTCTTGAAAATCGTTTTCATCAGTTCCTAATCCTTAACTCGATTCTTTTCTTAATCGGTGTGTAGTATTGTTATTCTCCTAAGTAATCTTAAATTCTTGATTATTAACACCTAATCTTATGGATTAAAAAAAATCATTTGTCATATTTTTTAGAAGGTAGAATTATATTCAGCTGATTGAGCGATTCCATGACATTTTAAATTTTTAGAAGAAAAATATCAATATTAAGATTTCGTTATGTAAATTGGCAACGAAATTGGATAACACTAATTAATGTTCACTTTAAGTGTTCGATTTGTTTAATTATATTTGCGTATATACAGTTTTCCAATCATCATTAGAAAGTAAACGACATAATTAACCCTAATTGGTTTCATTCAAATATCTTCTTTAACATAATTAGGTAGCTTCCATTTTGTAACTATACTTTTAAAATAATCTGGGAGATTGCTGTCCTAATCTTGTGTTATCTTTTCAACAAGATACTTATCTATTTGTGAACCAGTCCTTGGCACTAAAGCTAGGACTTCTTAAGGCTTAAGGTTTCTATTTTCCGGTGGACTGTTTTTATTTGTTTTGTCCTTTGTTTGAGATACTATGTTCACTAGATTGAGGGCAATTAATTATTTGCTTACCTAACCTTACTAAATACTACTACATACTAAATACTACTACATACTAAATAAATTCTAGTAATGGATGCTTACTAAATAAATTCTAGTTATGGATGTTTTGTTTGGTCTTTGAAGATGTGCCGAAAGATAATAATTATAAAGCTTTTCTTCTCTTAAGTTAATTTATAGTAGTTATCCTAGCAACCCGCCCCTGCAATTAATTTATTGTTTGCTTACCTATCTTACTAAATAAATACTAAGTATGCATGTTTTGTTTGGTCTTTGAAGATGTACCGAAAGATAATAATTATAAAGCTTTTCTTCTCTTAAGTTAATTTATGGTAGGTATACTAGCGACCCGCCCCTGCGTGCGGTTTACTGGACTTGACAAAACATCGAGATTTCATAATTCTATGTAACTTTAATACTAACGTACACAATAACGTATTTAAAATGTACATTTAGTCAATAGATAAGATTATTTCGTAAACAATAAATAGTGCCTGCTTTTTTTTTTTTTTTTTACCTAAAACTAACTAACTAAAACTAACCTAAAACTTAAATATGTATATTACAGGTGCAAATCGGTAATGATGGTTTGAAACTGCAATGTAAGGTAGCGACCCGCCTGATCTAGGTTAATTCAACCTGTGTTTCAGGCCATCACTTTACAATTTATTTAAATGAAAGACTAAAATTTATATTACACACAAGTATAAATTCTCTAAAAGATGGTGAAAACCTCATCAAAATCTGTTGCGTGGCTCTTAACGCGGACATACAGGCAAAAAGAAAAAGCGACTATAATTTATAATATGTATAGGTTCAAATAAAACTAGAAACACAAGAGCTAGCTAACAAAATACTACACCAACTAATATCCTAACTGATGACTTTCCTCAAAAAAACTCAATTCTCTTTGAGATAAAATATCGCATCTATTATTATGCAAAATACGTAGATGTGAAGCAATATAAGGAAGAACGTTCATAGTATCGGAATATTGGAATAAAGGATACACGTATATCGCGTACAGGCCTTTTATTATAATATCGCCATTAGTTTGTTTTATGCGCTACTCTGGATATCAAAGGGTTGTATGTGATGTCTAGTTCCTGCAAAGTTGAAAGAGATAAAACGAAATAGGTCAAGCAAATGTTAATGTTGAGTGTACCGACATCATTATAGTTTAGAGACAGGTAGAATGACCTGGGAAGAATTTCTAAGAAAATACTTGAACATGAGCAGTAAAGAGGAAATAAAAGTACAACACGAACAGGATTCAAGTAAAGCAACTGAATAGAATTTTAAATTTAGTTATAAAATAGTGTCACAATTTTTTATTGATGCATCAATATATATATAAATATATATAATATATAAAAGCCTTTATAGATACAATTATAAAGGCTTTTATATCAATGAAAAAGCCGCGCCCATATAAGTTCATGACAAACAAATAAAAAATGCAAACAAAATGTTTCAGTGCGCTCCACGCTCGAATACATACACACATTTCCACCAGCTTTTAGTGCACTTTTAACTCCGAAAACTCATTTTTCATCATGCATCACTTTCATGCGAAAACCCGCAGTCAAATCAAAATCTAAAACGTGATCAATCAATCTAGTTTGGCGAACATCCGATGGCTGTCAAATGTGGGTAGATGTAACTGTTATAGAACCAATGCGGGCGTAATTACAGGATCGAATTGTCGATCCGATGTACAATTTGATCTAACAAAACAGGTGATTTTGTAATCGTGTGAATTTGATTGTTGGTTTGAAATCAGCAATGGTAATATTGTGTTTATTTGCGTGCATGTTAGAACGTAAGTATTAGGGATTTAGATATTAACTAATCTGATATTAGAATAACCACTGAATTTGGGTGGTGCGTTATCATAATCAGCCTGTATATTCCCACTGCTGGGACACAGGCCTTCTATTGCACGTACTACTGCACAAACTGCGCGTAATATTTCCAAATCCATCTCTTTTCTCGGAAGGATTGGGAAATCGACAGTTAATACTAAAAAGTAAATAGCACTAGGCTGTAGGTAGTTACTTGTAATAATAAAAACGTTGTCCGATCTACAACCAACAGGAACCCAATAATAACATTCTGTAGAAACATAATTAAGGAAACTTCTCAGAAAAGTTATTCGATCTAATAAAAATTTCCACGATCACTAAAACAATTTAGCAAACTGCTAAGCTAAGTAAAAGTTACCCTGAAACTTATTCAAGATATCGTAAGTTCCCCTAATGAATGAGCATACGAGTTACTGTGCAATTACTGCCTCGTATTTGCATAAAATCTATCCGGTTACGGCTGATGCATTAGGAAGCGAACACAGAAACATAGTAGCTGGAAACACGATAGAAAATGCTGTGTAAGATTTTGCGGAATTTGATAAGGCTTTCGACTCACATTACGTGAAGATGGTTGGGAATTAGATTTTCAATATTGATAAAGGTTTTGTTGATGAGAAAAAAAACGAAATGAAGAGAAAAAACTGTAGAAAGTGCAAAATAGGAACTCGATTTGAATGTGGCTAGTCTAAATCATTTAGAAAAAAATTAATGGTAGTGGCCAAACCATATCATAATAAGTATGTTACTGTAAACCATGTCAATAAAGTTAGTATTATAATTATAGATGATGATGTAAAATAACATACTGTACCATAGTCCAAAATTGTATTGTCACATATCATATGAATATAATTTTGGAACTTCTAGAATCTTCTCAGCTTTGTCTCTAGCTATCGCCAACGGGGCTCTGTCGATGTGGGAGATTGCGTCAGCATGTTATCGCTTGTTGCCGCATTGTGGACTGAACATGTCTAATTTTATGGTTTTCCGTAACATGTTAAACGGCAACATGCAAATTGACTTCATTAGGCGGATTGTTTCTGAAATTCTGACGTGTTTTGAGCTTAGGGGTTTCGTACTTTTTGAATACAAATGTAACAGAAGCTATATTGCTTGCTCTGTAACAGTTTAGTATCGTATCTAAAACAGTATATTATCTAAAATAGTATTAATTCTAAAACAATTTTATCAAAGTCAAAGTCAAATAATTTAATTCAAATAGGCACATATATGGCACTTTTGAACGTCAAACAAAGAAATAGAATTGATTCTAGTTGCCCCTTCCAAAAGGTAGTTTTTGTATGGAGAAGAATGGGCAAGAAACTCCACCGTTACTCTTTTAAAAATGTTTTACAATATTTTGTATACATTAATTATATAATTATATGTGAAGACGATGCATCTATAATAAGATTACTGTACCACAAAAGGTAAAAAGAATTATAAATGGAGCAATAATGAATAAATTAATTACCAGATACATGGATACATTACCAGATACATTTACAAAGATTGTAAAAGTATACGATATTACAATAGTCCTAACATTGTTACAAGTAGTACTAATGCGTGTGCGTGAGTTTAAGTAATGACAGAGTGTAAAAGTCTATGACATACAAATAATAAATAAAAAACTAAATTAGCTATCAGTTTGATTTTGTCCAGACACTAAATCGTCCTATGGAGCAAGACCAGCGTCGTCCGTATTGGTTTTTTTTATACCCAACGTTCAAACTTATGTCTTAATCTCCTTCAAACTAAACCATAACGAAACACTCAATTCAAAGCAAATTACTAATAAATAAACCAATAAAATAAACTAAATAGAAAAAGGTAATATAATACTCATTGTTATTTACTCACACGATCCGACGTAATGTGAAGATTCGATAAAGCGAAAACGTAGCTAACGTTTCGATAAACCTTTGTTACAACCACTCCAACCCTCGAGTTTTAATAGTGACGTGACGTGTGGAATACTCGAGTAGATTAGAGAAAATTGGGTATTATTGAATTGTGTTTGAGTAAAATTTTGTTATCTCTTATTAGTGGGACAGTGGATAATTTGAAAAACAAACCCATCCTAATTAAGTAGAGAATAAAAATCTTGATTAGGTGAAATAACTGAAAAAAAGACAATGAAAATTCCTTTGTTTTGCGATAAAAAATCGTGCTTTTTCTTATTATCATTATTTGTTTCCAATTGGATTATTTTGAGTATCAGTTTTATTTCAAACAGTTAACTTTCTTTCCTTTCTAGCATAAGCATAATCAGCCAATATTCCCACAGCTGGGACACAGGACCACTCCCTCTTTGTGAGAGGGAGTGGGCCGTAATCCACCTACGGGCCCAGAGCAGGTTGGTTGATGTCACATGTCTTCGAATTTTTTGTTCTAAAACATGCCGGTTTCCTCATGATGTTTTCCTTCACCGTTTTGAGAGCAGATTTCCTCTCATATTGATCGAAAATTTTCTCTATTTAAAAGTTGCTCACAAAACTTCAAAGACAATTTCGAACCTCTCAAAAATACCTCGAAATACTTTTAAAAGCAGCCCCTCACTAGAATTTCCTTGAACGACGACGTAAAGTAAATTGCACACATCCTTATCTAAAACGCTGGGCCCTTCACCGCTTTCGGTAAGTTATGAATTTTCAATACGACCCAAATGATACGGCAATCAGATAGCTCCCGCATTAACATTTATCTGCTATATTATAGAATTGGGTCGGAAGTGTGTTGGTACGTTCAAGTTTTTGAGAACGTGATTGAAATTTGGTATTTGAGCCAGAAATTATCCGTGTCATGGCTGGGTTACGGTGAATTCTTTCTTATCTTAGCTTTACCTGTATTGCAGGCCCCTGTCTCTAATAATTATGCACTGCATATGAATTTGATTAACGAGTAAGTTAGTATCTACTCGTAAATCAATTTCATATATAGCCTTTTCTATAGTATCAGCATCATGATTATCATCGTCCACATCCCGATTTCAACCACTGACAGGGGCAAGTGTTTAAGTATGTGCCTATCCCTACCACTCTTGTGACAGGTATTACCAGTATCATTATTAGTTTTGGAAATTTCTACCCGTTGTGGATTTTTCTATTTTCTATTTCCGTTTTGGAGTCCTAAAATATCTCCAAACACCATTTCTTTAACTTAGTATTTTATGACAACCATATCAGCTACAACCGGAAAAATGTTATAAAAATTCTTAGACTCACTTATCTTCAGCTCATTAATTAGCGATAAATAACAAATATCTACTTCCAACAAAGCTTTGGCATTCCAAAAATGTATTTGCATAACCGCTATCGTTCATATTAGTACTTCTGTTTATAGCTATAAAACATAAAAATTACATGTCGTAAATTATACTAATATAAAACACGTTGAGTTCATAACTCCGAAAAATTCCTAGCCCACGTAAACAAGTTAAATGTTTAGGAGGCAAAATAAACTAGCTATCAAGTTTCAATTAGAGATTTTGCTGATAATCATCTTTATCTTGTCCAATTTAATTTGATACTGCGCTATTGGTTTATTGACACTGCATGGCAACTGCTGAAAAAAGATCTTTCTCATAATTATTTTAATATTATCATCTGATGTTGACGCTCCAATCATAACTACTTACCACTTAGTGGGTCAGCTGTTACTTTTAGTAGCCAGTCCTGAATTAAAATTTCTTCAGCTATCATATTTGTCATCCTCATCACCTGTCTAGTCCTTTTCCAAATATGTTGGGGTCGGCTAGCAGTCTAACCGGATGCAGCTGAATACCAGTATTTTACAAGGAGCGACTGCCCTCCTCCCGGGGATACTCGTTTCTGGAAATAAAGAGCGCTGCATTAATTGTTTGCCTAGAAAAACAAGGTAATGTTTGTATACACATAATATTTATTTTGTTCGGTTTTGAATAAGAGTAAATTCAATCCTAATAAAGTTAAACGAAACATCAGAGCTCTATCGAAAATGGTTGTACCTAATTATTCGTTCTCGAAACCAGTTGTTTCTAATAAAACTTTCGTAATGTTAGAGATAAGCTTCCAAATTGAGGAGTCATCGTTTTGTTCATGTAAAATAGGTATTAAAAATTATCTGTTTTGATCATCTTTGCCATAAAATGGTATCGATGTTATAACATCACTATCATAATATATTGAAATCGAATTGGGTTTAGGCACAATATGTATTTACATTTGAATTGGAGTTTTGAGATGTTTGCTACCGCTGTTATAGTTTAATATTATTAAAGTTAAACATAAAATATCTTATCATAACATGACGCCTGTATTCCCAAAGGGTAAGGCAGAAGTGTACCTACCTATAGTACACCAACAATTCGACATATACAAAAATAAAAAACGACTTAAATACTATAGTGCGATCTGTTTTTTAACAGGTACCTATTATTACCTCACAATTCAAAAATCGGAACTGAGTGCGGCTTTAACATCTCCAATCTTTATTTCTGCTTTAGATGAAAATGATCTTTATGCAAACGCAATAACTTGTTAAGTTATATAAGCAAATACATTCGTAAAATTGAAATGAAGGAGTGCAAATTTTAAAATTTATGCTACTGTACCTAAGTAATTTGTAGCTGAGATATTTCTTCTTGGATTTGTTTCTTTTCATAACTCGTGGCGGTAATAATAATTAAAGTTTAATGTATAATGTCGTAGTGAACGGATTAAACTTTTCATATTTAACAGTAGCGTTGCTAACTTCTTCTCATATTTCACAGAAATGTATCTCTTGTCTCAAATTTTCAATTTAAGTTCGATGTCTATAAAGATAAAACTTGAATCCACGACAAACATGGCTCCATTGATTACCACTACTCCAAATTCTGCCCCACCCGTAAAGGAAAAATCGTGAACTTACAATTCCTTATTGAACGGAACTGGATCACGTACTAAGGCTATCTGGCTGCTATTATTTTTCAACCAAGCATTACTTCCTGAAAATGAGCGTTTGAAATAATAAAGAAACTGTGAGATTAACTTAATGTTGTTTACTGCGGAGAAAATATACGGGGAATGCTCTAATTTGGTTGGATTTTATTTATTTTCACGCTTGTTTTTCTTCCGAGGAACATATTGTTTTGTCTTGGTTGAAGACTTTTAGCTAAGACTAAAAGCTTGTTCAGATAAAATGTTTTACGTGAAGTTCACTTGTTTGAGTCAAATAGACTTGGTAACTTGTTTCAAGTTATTTTAAATTTTGCCGATGTATTATTTTTGTATAAACTTATAGTTTTCGGCAAGTTGAGGACGAAAATATTCGAAAACGTTCCAATTAAATGTCGGTTTACTAAAGCAAATGGTTACTAAAATCTACGTATTTTATGATACCAATGGGTAGCCACGCCACTCGATTTTTAAGTGGACCAATCCCTTGACGACTCAGAGGATTCTAAATAATGTTGGAACTGTTTCGATACTTTTACTAAAGTGATTTGAAATCCAGTGGTTATGAACATTGAGAATGAATTTCACCAATTACACTGAACTCAACCAACACATATACACCGCGTTAAAGAGTTAGGTCAGTAAATAAACAATGCGTACTCATAAAACATATCAACCAAAATAATCATGAAACGAAAAAAAAAAAAAAAGTTGCATGTAACACACATAGAAAATTTAAAAACTAAAAAACCTACTCGAAGCAAATTCGGAACTATTCCTGTTACAACAGCAGACATGCTATGTTTAGTCATGACTCCACGCGAGCCTATACTATCAAATTATTCATGGTGTTTTGCTGCGCCATCAACGTTCCTGATTCGGCCATATCTGGTTGCTTTTCACTGGAGACGTGAAATTTGCGGGAGCGAACGCGAAAGGTAGTTTTGCATATAAAGTGAATAGGTGTAGCTGTATTTTGGCGTTTTTGTGCTCGAAATTGATAGTAATACGTTGGTCTATATACTAGAACAGTTTTGGGCACACCCTTAGATGTTTAGATACTAGTCGGTTATTATAAAAAACTCTGTGACAGACTATTGACAAAACAATGAAAATATAATCAACTATAGGCCAACCGCTTAACTGAGTCCGTTCCTGAGGTGGCTGCCTCAGGAACGGACTCAGACGAGCGCAGTATGAGAGGAATGACAGTTGTCACAAGTTGACGAATCACTGAGCTCTCGCGTCACGACACCACCTCAGTCCTGCACCGCAGGATCGATCTTAGTTAAGCGGTCGGCCTATACGTACATACATTCTTAATTAGTAGTTCTACATAGCGTTCACACATGTAGTTTAGCAACAAAAAAAATCTATAAACTCTAATTGAACTAGCAGAAAATTCAAGTTACAAAAACTGTCCCTACTTCAGGTAGGTACCTATATCAAACAAAGTTAGTTGGGAAAAATAAAAATAACTACATATTATTATTTCGGCTCGCTCCATTTCCGACGCTTATTTTCTGGGCACACACCCAGACGCCTATGATACTTTACAGGCAAACTTCTGCTGCTGCTCTGATTACCTCAAAATATAGGCTTACTATGCTCGTAATTTTAAACTTTGGCAGTTTGCCTCGCATAAATTGAGATTATTTTTTATCCAAGCTGTTGTTTCTACTTTTATGTGCCTTATTTGATGAAATATGAATGGAGTCTTATTTTTTTTTTTGTAACTGGTTTTTTATTATGAGAATTGTCCTCTCTGTGGGAATATGCTTTCTTCTTACTAGTGCTTTTATAATAAGAACTTGTGTTGAAAGGCTACTTTTTCGAATCTGATTTTGAAATAATAATATCGACATCATAATAAATAATAGTCACTGTATAATAAATAATAGTTCTAAACACTAAGGAGTTTATTTATAAACGTTGCTTAAAGTTAAGTGACGTTCAAAAGTCAACAATGTATGATTAAACAGTCGCTAATTATTACTTAACTTTAAGCAACGTTTATAAATAAACCCCTAAAGGCCTTACCACAAAAACTTATACACTTGTTCAACGCGTGTTAAATGTCAGTTTTATGTCAAACTCCATACAGAAATGTCATGTTTAAAAGGTGTTTAGGCTAAACAACTGATACAAACGGTTTTGTGTTAATAAGGTATTTTAATGATTTCACTGTGTCAACAAAAACTCGCATTTCCTAAGGGTACATGTCATTAAGTAGCAGTGTAAAACTACCAAGCAATTTAAAAGCCATGAGCCAGCAATTATCCGTAATTATCCACTATTAACATCACAAAACTTTATTACGTCCGATCACGTAGAAAATGAAGTCATTTACCATTCTCTTAACGCAGGAAAAATCTAAATCGTATCAATTATTTCCCATAATTTACTCCGGATGACTCGCAGCTGCTGGTACATTTAGATAAATGTTTTATACCCCTGTCCAGATTCCCAGAAATCAAATCGAACAAAAACCATTTCAAATACAAAGTAAAACTTCCACAATACAAATTTGAGTACTCCCAAATTACCTTTCAAGAATTAATAAGAGTCTGAAAAGACTAATGGATTGGAAATTATTGGAGTCGGAGTAATATTCGAGAGCCGAGCAATTTCTCGTCCATCTTTAAGATGCAATTAAAGTACTTTATTTCTTTCATTAGATCGAAGTTCCGAAGCACGTTTTATTTATGATGGCAAAGTTTAGGAACTTATTAAGGTGGATACATTATTGGAGGGTGGTTACAATCTGGGACAATATTGGAAGGTTGGGTGAGCAACGTGTTAAAAAAATTGGGCCAACTAATTTACATTTATATAAGTTTTTTTTTCTGCACCTTCAATCATCGTGAACATACAGGTAGATATTAAATACTTATTAGAGATTTTAACCAGTATCCAAGAAGCTTCTTATAGTACCTTACACGTATCTGAGCCGAATGAATATGTGCTTCTAAGTGTAAATTATACTTAGCCGGCTATACATTCAACTTACATACATGCAAAGGATTGTATGTCCACATATATAAGAATCTTCTCTATGTAAGATTCTTCGGAAACCATTTCCATAAATTCCTTGTTCGTACATACATTCATTTTTAGCTTATAGGTGTTAATTTAATTAAAAATGAAATCCAACTCTTGTATGTGAATGCTTTTGAATCTTTTGTATTCATTGTCCAAGTTCTTGGTGCAAGTAATTAAATGTTCATAGCAATAGATAGATAGAATAGATAGAATACTCTTTATTATGTACACCATAAAAAAATACAGATACAAATGTAGAAATTAACATGAACTGATCATTACTGAGGTGGATGTAACTGTGTGTAATTTAATAATAATTGAAAATGACCAAGTATTCTTTAGGCTACAAAATGTTACACTTATCAGAAAAAAAAACGAGGCAAATATTAACAAGATAATCATTTTAACAGATAATTCGGAGCACCTAGAGAAGTTTTCAAGTTATCTGACTCTTGGAAATGAAAAAAAAAAGTTTTTTTACAAGTTAAGAATCTGTTTTATCTACATATAACTCAAGGGTTCTCGAAGAAAAAAGATCTTGAAAGACCAGTCTTGAGTTTTACAAAAGTTTTCTTGATCTAGACTACACAGGTAAGTTAATAGGTAATGTTAAAGCTATCAAAAATGAAAATACAGCATCCACATCTTCCGATTCGACTCAGAGAAATAACAATGAGAAACCCACATTTGAATAGCCAAAACATATTGACACAGACCCAAACAGGACTTAGTCATACCGCTAAGTTCAAACCGTTTCACACACCATCTGAGCCGACCGATCTCAGCCCTCCCTCGAATACTAATAAGTTAATCTTTTATATCACGTTTTCGTGAAACAAAGAGATGAGGGCAAGTATGAGATAAAACATCCAACAGAACATGATCCCTCGTTAGCTATACCAGCTTACCTATCCAACAAAAATTCTATATATAAAAGAGAGGTGGGGAAGGTCTTCAAATCTGGTTTTGAATCGCGGTGGTCGAGTATGGGGCCGTATTAAGCAGCAGGGGAATTATGAAGCATGTGCTCTTTGAATACTAAACGGCTATTTCCAAAGGCGGTAGAAATAATCTGAGCAGCTTTGAAAACCAGGGATGTGACTAATGTTTTTTAGTTCCTAGTGGGGAATATTCATATGGTAATGAGGGTGATTGAAGAAATGTAGGAGCTAGGAAAGAATGGGTTTGTAATTATAATGAATTTTATGGTAAATTAAATGAGTAAAGAGTTTTGATTTATGAAGTAGAAGTGGAATTTCGTGAAGGGAAAATAAAATTGAGTATAGGTACATACAGAGATCACAATATGACTTTAACTTTCCAGTATAAAAAAAAGCTAGACCCGAAGCATCCTAAAATATAACAAAAAGAAAAGTATGTTTTGAAGCTCTATTTGCTCAAACAAAGGATTCAAATAAAATAAACCCAAAAACCAATATTCCAACAGGAACCTTTATTAGAATCATACAATTCTTACTCATTTATTATGAAAGACGCGTCAGTACCGGCTGTACTGTTTTGAATAAATCTTTAGCTTAAATACTAACTCAATTAGACTTCGTTTGGACGAAGTTAACGCTCTGTGAATTGAAAAAGGTTAGAATAACTTAATTTGCATTTGAATTGACGTATTTTGAGTTCTTCAATTGACCTGTTAACTGTTCAACTTATCTTTGGAAAATGTAATTTGAGAAGTAACTTACATTTTCATAATGGCGTACTTTTTATACATTGGCACTAGGCTGACTCTCACGTAGATTGAACATTAAAATATTTCAATTCAATCATTTAATAATACTGAAAGAAAATAATAATATTGAACTTAAAAATTGTATAGAAATGAGCAAGGACACTAAAACCAGCTTTTATTTGTAACACATCACATAACCCAAGAGGACATTCTCTCAAGGGAGAATGTAATACTTGCAGAAGAGTCTGATTTGCTTCATAAAGCTCACGTAGGTATCTAATAGAATTGTTCGTTTAGTCCAATTTTATGTTCGAAAGTTCTCATAATATCTATCTTATTTTCTCGTATTGTACATTATTAGACTAGCCAGCACTGGGTAGTGAGGAATGAATGGGATTGAATTGGAAATTACACACGATTTAACGATGCGATGTCTGGTTTGAATCCAAATGGCGTCATTTGGTTATCTATAAACTTGTCCTAACATTTCGTTTGATGTCACTTTTGATATATTTCTGAACCAATTTAAATCCTTCCTGAAAACTATAAATTCAGAATAACTTAAATTATGTTATAAATATGGCACGAATTACCCATACTAGCTTCCACCCGCGACTTCACCTTTTTTTTTTGAGGTTGGGAAATCATCCAATGACTTCTCCCGCTCTGGGCGGAGCGGAAGGGCGTGTCAGACAGAAAACCCACCCGTGTTCCTTCAGTTGCCCGTTGACCCGTGACTTCGCCTGCGTGGTGTGTCGATAAAAAGTAGCCTTTATCGTTCCCCAGGATATCGTCTATCTCCTTGCGAATTTTTTTCGAAATCCGTTCATCGGTTTAGGCATGAAAAGGTAACACGCATGCAGAAAGAGTTACTTTCAAATTAATAATATTAGTATGAATATACATAAATATAAAATTATGTTCTTACGGACAAAAAACTTCTAATTTGTTCGAAGAATCTTTACAACAAAACTCTTTAACAATGACACAAGACAATGATTAATAATAACTTGACACATCGTTAACCGTATGTTAAAGAATTTCCAAAAACCACATCACTCATTTAAATGATTACCTCTTCACTTCATTCAAATAAAAAAGTGACTAACTAAACTAACAATGAGTGTAATTTTGAAAACCGCAGACGGTAATGAGTGACAAAATACTCGTACAAAACGGAGGAAATACCAAGTGCATGAGTCTGTTAATACCTTCAGTCATTACCTACCACCGTTGTTGACTCATCATCAACCAAAAAACTTCATCAGCTTCTCCCAAGCATCGTTACAAATATCCTGTGCTTCCTGCTTTCAGTAGATTCTCGCGACGTTCACCCTTCGTAGGGGACCTACATCAGCCTTCCGTTCTGCGACTAATGTGTCCCGCTCACCACCAAAAAATTTATCTATTCTTCGGGCTATGTCGGTTTTCTTCGGAATAGCCCCTTCAAACTTGAACCATATAAATAGTCCTCTCCATTGCCCTTTGAGTGACACCCCTTCGAGCGTTCTTCAAAATTTCGTGATGCGCATTGTCAGCAACCATGTACATAACAGTGTCATCACTGGCAATACATACTATTCAAAGAATTGCATCTGGAAATACGGTATTTGGGACGAGACGTTGCATAGCTTCCCGACTGCTGACTCATACATGACAATGAGTATTAATGAATTGTCTAATTTCTTTTACAATACTGACGGCTTATTAATAGGCCTAGTTTCGTCTGTATGTGTGCTTAGCATACTTTTTGAATGAAGAATGCTTTGAGAGGCTTCTAAGTGCATTTTGATACTCTTGGTTGGAGTTTCTATGTTTGTTAAATTGTTTTTGATGAGGCTTGGATTTATTGGAGGCGTTTGATTGATTAGTTCGGTATCTGTGTTACAGTTTTGATATTGTAATGTTCGTTATGTTATATCCAGCGGTAACTGATGTTCGTCCTACATGGAGTATTTTTAATATATTTTATTTCCAATCCTGAGTAAAAAGTAACAAGGCTCGAACCGCCGGCTCCTATCCGTCCGGCACATGAGGTACCCTTCTAGCGGCGGGGCGAAGGCGCCGGGCGCTTCAATGAGACGGTCGCCCGCGTCGCCTGAACATACGCGCCCGTAGAATCGTCTTCGTAGCGTCATCGTAGCGGTCTTCTTCATCTTTTCGAGTCTTCGGCAAAAGTAAAATTTGTATGGAAGGGCTTGTGGCTAAATAATAACAGCCGCACGGGTCGATCCATCAGGTTAAGCTTCGCTTGCTGGTTGGTTCGTTAATGGGTGACCATCTTTACATACTGAGACTCCTCCGTGTCATTCGTGGATCTTTGACAGTAATTGTTACGGGTCGTCAGAAGCCCGAAAGTCTGACAACTAGTCTTACCAAGGGGTATCCTTTTACCCAGTTACGGTATTCAGCTGCATCCGGTTAGACTAGAAGCCGACCCCAACATAGTTGGAAAAAGGCTAGACAGATTGATTGGCAAAAGTAAAAATTTTCAGGAAAAGGGAGGAAATCAAATTAAAGAGAAAGTATCTCTTCTCTCATATTCGCCGGTGTGTTTAATAACATGAAATATTTTTCAAGTAACTTAAAGCAGAAAATTGATTGTGTTGAAATGTGCCAATTGTACATTTCAAGCTTTTTATAATTCAGACTCATGGATCAAATATTGTCAATAACTTGATATATTTTAGTCCTTGATATATGTTATAAAGTATAGTTCAGTCTTATTTAGCAATTATTGAATATTACTGTATCTCTAAAATATACTTGACCCTTTTTAAAGTACCGTATGAATTGAAATAAGTTGATAACCCATCGTCTACTACGTGCATCCCAATAAGGTAGTTCCAATTTACCTTATAAGAATCTTATAACTAGTACGTACGAACTTTACTGACTACAACATGTAGATTTATATATTTATGTTCTTTTTTCCCACGGCAGAATCGATAAACTAAACAACGAAAAAAACTTCACATTTCCAGTAATAATCAGATTTTTCTAATTATTTTATTTATACTTTCAATCTAAAAATAACAGTGCCTCACAAAAACTCCAACAATTCCTCAATGATTACACTATCACCAAAAAAGTGACAAAAAAATAACAATAACTAATAATAACAACTAATAGCGAGTCACAACTTTTTATTAAAAAAAAAAGCGGTAGAGTGCGAGACGGGTTCGTAGACGAAGGGTTCCGTACCAACGTACAATATTGCAATGATTAAGATTGAGCAAAAACCGCCGAGTAAAACGTTTTCTTGTATTGGGAACACCTTTTATTTTTAACTTTATTTTATTTTTTTATTTGTTGTTAAAGGGGTCATAGTAGAAATTGAGAAAATTTCAAGTGTTATATTTCAAAAGATGTGTGACAGACGGACGGACGGACGGACACCGGACGTTAGTAATAGGATCCCGTTGGCACCCTTTGGGTACGGAACCCGAAAAAGGATTATCAAAATGGCCGCGTCATTCCGCAAACGGTACCAGCGATCGTGTAGCGATTATCTACGATCGAGTGCCGATTGTCAATGAAACAGACAGTAATGTCTTCATTACTGCGGGCCAATTGATTCTGTAGTGGAAGATTGTCTGGGAATTATTTGAAAGATCGCGGCGAACGGAAATGATTGCTTAGTGCTGTGTTTAACTTTTTGCGTATGTTATCAATAAATCGATAAATTGAGCTATGGTACAATACATTGCTAGGTTGTTTTATAGCTTATAATGTGGACTATAATATTATTATGAAAACGATTCCAATCGTATCGAGCAAATCATGATGAAAAATGGCATTCATAAACCAACTAAAGCTAGGCAAAGGGCGTGTTTCAATAATGCTATTCACTTTGGTTCGGTCCTGGCCACTAGCACACTTATTTTACTACGCAAATCACTAATTAGCGTTCATTAAAAATATAGCTGCTTCGTTGGTTTAGTAATCGCACGCGCAGAGCGCTGAACAGAAGAATCGATTCCCGGGTTGGGCAAAGTGTAATTGGGTTTTTCCATCAGAAATTTTGCAGTAGCCCGGAGTCTGATCAGTCTGTCAGTTGATGGCAATAGGTTCACCCTCTATTA
The DNA here is from genome assembly GCA_947522985.1 of Lithophane socia. Classification (NCBI taxonomy): domain Eukaryota; kingdom Metazoa; phylum Arthropoda; class Insecta; order Lepidoptera; family Noctuidae; genus Lithophane; species Lithophane socia. The sequence goes on along the minus strand of OX383270.1, from coordinate 12,388,103 downwards.
CATGGGACTAAGACATTACTGGCGAAACGTGTGTGTTAGTATAGGTACATCTCCGCCTAACCCTTCAAGCTTACAGGCGTGATGTTAAGTTGTGAAATTTATTTAAAAAATCGAATTGAAAAAGCATTGTTCACGTTGTCAGACATAATTTCACTATATTTTTCATTTTATTTCACTCGAAAACCTATACAACAAAAAAAATACAATAGACGCTGATATATTTAGTAACCTATTCCGCTTGACTATTCTTCAAGAGTCATAAAAACCCTGTAAAAAATCGACACCTGTTTCACCAATTGCAAACCAGAACGCGACGTGTTACCACACCGAGCGCTGGACGCAGAGGTCGCGTTCTGGTTTGCAATTGGTCAATCGTCATCCTGAAGATGCCTTGTTGAGAGGTGAAACACGTGTCGATTTCTTACAGGGATTTCATGACTCTTGAAGAATAGTCAAGCGGAATAGGTTACTATATATATCAGCGTCTATTGTATTTTATAATGGATTTCCGCAAAGTCACGCCTGAATCAATTAACTATCCTATACAACAAAACAAATAAATTATATACCAAACACATTAATGATCCCAGTCAAACTGAAAACTTTAAACCGGCTTAACTCTGCGGCCGCGATATCCTTTGAAGCCAGGCCTTTCCAACAGCTTATTAGTATTCGATACAAAGTTTTGGGCCCATAGATTTGTATCTAATATATGTACAGATGTACGTGATTGGAAAACACATTTTATGTACCTGGATCTGTAAGGGTTATATTTTGAGTTTATTTTTTATAGTTTTTGTAAGGGTTTATTCATTTTGTTTGAAGTTATGTTTGTGAAAAAAGGGTGGAGATTCAATTTTGGAAAATAGGTTTATAATAACTTAACTAGAAACTAGAAAACCTTCACTGTAACTGTATGCTACACATAATAAATTATTTTTTTACTAATTCTATCACTAATGGAAAACTACAGTATTACAGAGTGTCGAAAGATATATTTTTATGTTAAAACAAGAAATTGCGCGTGGACGAAGCCGCGGCCATAAGTTAGCATACAAAAATAAAACATATACTGTGCGTCACCATTTTACCAAATATCTCAGTTCAATCGGCACAAGAGTTGGCCTAAAGATATTTTCTTATCGCTTCTAATATTATGAGCTGTTATTATACGAATCTTCAAGCAGCTATCGCGTATAATATTACTGATATCGCCTGCGGCATTTGGCGATAATCTATGCTTACCATCCCACACAATTATTGCATTGGAATAAGGGTCATTATTGATTAGCTAACAGCCTTGTAAGCGATGGAATGTCAAATCATCATTTGGATTATTATAGCAGTGATTTTTGAGTGGCTCTTAAATATTATCACCGTTGCAATGTTTTCCAATTATTTTCATTACATTATATACCTTCTTCCCATGGGGATAGGAACTATAGAACCCACCTGCTATTCTACTTACATACTCCTTATGTTTCGGTTACATTCATACATCTGGTAATATTTTCATTATCTTGGTATATTTTTTATTTCTATGGTGTCAGTGTCATTTTATGATAAAATTTATATTCTCCCATTTAATTTGCAATGTTAAAAATACAGATGCATTCATTAATAATAATGACGTGTTTTTTTTTCAAATAAACTTTTAACATACCCAATCACTATATAATCAAGAATTAAAACCTACATGATTATCATAATTATCTATAATAAATAATTCATAACACATCAATCAAACCCTATTCAGATCCCAAAACATCGAAATAAAAGGTTGCACTATTCAACATAATAGACAGTCATTCAAACAAACGGTTTCGCCGAAAAAACCGAAGACAAAACAGCAATCAACACAAAAATAACAAGCCTTTTTGTATGAACACTCCAAAACTTTCAGCGCATTGTAAAAAAAAGTTATTCAACATTCCAAATTAACAGACAACTATGACATGTACAAGTGTTTCTGACCACTTTACATATACTACCCAAAAAACACAACAACGCGATATAAAATCTTAAACACTTAAAAATAAGGTTGATGTTTTGTTGATTGGAGTTTCGTAAACGCAAATCGAAATTGGTATTCTAAAGGGCCATAGAGACTTGTCCGACGTTACAAAGACAATGAGCTATACAGAAATCTCTCAGCAAGTGGTCAGTATTTCTCGTCTTTCTAAGACATTGTTACACCGTTATTCTTCGGACGTGACTAATGTTGGCCACTTGTTACACTGTACCGTAACAGAATAATCTTTTGATTTTATGAATGCGTTTCCGGAGTCAAGTGGATGTGGACAAGGAAGGTTTTTTGGTTGGAAGTAAATTATAGCAATATAAATTGATGCTGTTGTTGTAATTGAAATTGATTAACAATTAAATAGTCGTGATAAAGTGTTACATCTAAAGTTATGCCAAATATAAGTTTAATCTGAGAACTAACTAATAAAAGTTAAATCCGATTGCTACATTATTATCCATGGACTAGAGTGGGTTCAGTTTAAACTTCAACAGAGATCAAACTTATGAACTCTTGCTCGCCAGTAAGTACTCACACCATTGGGGTATACTTAATGCAGTAAGTTTACACTACAGTCCTGCCGTCAGTTGGACAATTTCTAGTAACTCATCATCTGCCTAGCCTTTTCCCAACTATGTTGGGGTCAGCTTCCAGTCTAACCGGATGCAGCTGAATACTAGTATTTTACATGGAGCGACTGCCTATCTGACCTCCACAACCCAGTAACTGGGTAATACGATACCCCTTGGTAAGACTGGTTGTCAGACTTTCGAGCTTCTGACGACCCGTAACGACTGTCAAAGATCCACAAATGACAGCCGGGACCAACGGCTTAACGTGCTTTCCGAGGCATGGAGGAGTCTCGCTATGTAAAGATGATCACCCATCCACGGATCAACCCCGACAAACGTAGCTTAACCTGATATGGATCGACCCGTGCGGCTGTTATTACTTAGCCACGAGCTCCTCTATTCACAATTATTATACAATTTCTAGTAACTATAAGGATCAAATTCGCAAAATACATGTTCGTTAGTATGAAACTGATAACTATAATATCGAGAGAATGCGTTTTTGACACTTATTATATTATATTAAGTGTCAAAAACGCATTCTCTCGACGGCGACGACGGCCGGACTTTAGCTACATTCTGTAACTTACAATTTGACACGTTCGTATTTCCACGTCGCAAAAATTCACGTCGGTATAACAACGTCACCATTGATATAGCAATCTACATTAATATCAGTAATCAATATTTAAACTGTCGATTTATAAAGAGGGATCAGCTAATAAACCATCGTGACCGCTCTTCTGTTAGTCTGTTAGTGTATCACGTTTTGTGATGGCGGTGGAGCGGTCGTGATCTGTTCTTTGGTACACTTTCTGTTTAGGGATATTGTGCACTGCAGTGTAATAGGGCGAAATTCGTGTTTTTCTCCAGATTTTTCTGTAAATTTTAAAATAGAAGATGACAAGTAAATACTTTAGATTTGTTTCATAGTATTTACTAACGCATTATTTACTCGACAATTTAAATAATGGAACAGAATTTTTATTTAATGAAGTGATGATCATAAGGTATATTTTGTTCGATATGTCTTATTTCAAAATCTTATTAGAGACGATTTGTCTTATAAGAAAACATTTTTATAGTCCAGCACCTTCCAATAAAATAAACAAAACATTTACGTTTACGATAGACAGATAGGTACCTAGATTTAAAATCCGAAGTCGTTTGATTACGCCGTTCTGTGTAATTGGTTTTGAATGAAAAAAAAAGTCTCCTTCAAGACATGTAAAAAAGAATTATATTTACAGTTTGTTTACCTCCTATAACCAAAGTAAATCCTTAAACCACATCTTCAACTCCCAACACAACTAAACACAATCCCAAAATTAATCTTGACCGCAGCACACCACTGCAGCCATTAGTGTCGCCATGATCGTTACAGTCTAGTGCGCAAGCAGCCTAATGTTACCGTATGATTTATACCAATGGTTCTGTAATGAATTTATTCAAAACTGAACTCTACTTGAACGGGCCCTTGTAAAGAGAATTATGCATTGTAGGAAAAGATTTTACTTCTATTGTTAACTGGAATTTTAGTTAGCAGAAACTTTAAGAATAAAAATCATTAGGAAATGGCTAATAGCAAATTTTTGCTTTTTAAGATGCCGTTTTAAATTTGTAGACTTTGAAAAAGTAAATATTTACACGTGGTTTAAAAAAAAATGTATTACTAGCGACTCGCCCTTACTTCACATGGTGTTTCGTACTGACAAAACATCAATATTTCTTAGTTATATGTAACTTTAATATTGACGTTTTATACACATAAACCTTCCGAACAACGCGGTTAGAAGAACAACGCGGTCATACAGACAGACGAAAAGCGACTTTAATTTATTATTATAATGTATAGATATATACAGATCGCTCGCCCCTTATGAAATGTGGGTGTACTATATAGGTACCTACATCTCTGCCTAATCCTTCTGGGAATACAAGCCTAATGTTATGATGATGTTATTATATTTTGAATTTATCTTTTCTGAAAAACAAATATTATTTCAGGCATTGTGAAATAAAGTTGACCTTTGAATTATTAAGTTATCGGCTTAAGAAAGTCGTTCTTACATCTTGAAAATACATTTTAAGATTTAGATTTATGTTTTGATTTGATTTCTTTATGAACACGTAAATTCACTTTTCACGCTCAAATGTATTTTTAACGAAAGATCTGTGATTTCAATCATAATATTGTTCTTTATTTTACTAGGTATAAGAAAATAAATATTATCATAGAACTTTATTTCAGAGTAATTTTAGTTCTCACAACTCAATTTTCGAAACTACAATGAAATTTAGGATCGAGGTCCTTCGTAATCAGTTGACCCCAATGTATTTTAGAACAAAATAAATATCATAAGCACCTGCAATAACGCAAATGAAAATGGAATAATTTACAACTTTACGGGTGTTTAATAATTTGCTTAATGAAGCTGACAGTCTTGTTCTTCCCGTTATTGTAGTTTTTAGGGTTCTGTACCCAAAGGGTAAAACGGGAACCTATTACTAAGGCTCCGCTGTCTGTCTGTCTGTCATCAGGCTGTACCTCATGAACCGTGATAGCTAGACAGTTGTAATTTTCACAGATGATGTATATCTGTTGCCGCTATAACAACAAATACCAGAATAAAATAAATATTTAAGGGGGCTCCCATACAACAAACGTGATTTTTTTGCTCGTTTTTGCTCGATATTAAAAACGACAACAGGAAGACGCTTAAAAACGCTCACTTTAAAAATGAACATTTCAATTAAAAAAATATATATATTTAAGGGGGGCTCCCATACAACAAACGTGTTTTTTTTTGCCATTTTATAGATAATGGTACGGAACCCTTCATGCGCGAGTCTGACTCGCACTTGACTGTTTTTTTTTTTTTGTCGTGGACCATTAGTGCTTTGGTTACGAATATATTGGAGGTCAAGGTTCCAACTTTTTCTGACGTTATTTGCGAAAACAAGTTTTAAATGTTATAACTTAACTTTGATTAGTACCGTAACATGCATACGCCCAATGTCTTGCGTGCGAAAGATTTTTTGCACCAGAAATAAAAGTCGTTTTCCAGTAATTATTTTTGTGCAACGCTACTTATTTTGACGTAGATACAGAATGCATTCTGTACCTACGTCAAAAGTTATAAAGCTATGTGCCAGATTTTGTTACACCCTGTTTATATAATACAAAATCCAAAAAACTTCCTGCCTACTTACTGAGGAAGGATAGTCTTTAAAGATTACCTTTTTGCTGACACCCAAAAAAATCTTACATCCCATTTGATAACTTAATATAAAACTTAATCCACTAAAGAAAGAAAACGTACTCCTATCCCCATTTCTTTTATATTCTGTTAAATCTTTCCGAACAAAACACAGGTCACGAATAATCGAAAAAATATTTTTTTACCAGTTCAAAGGATTTTTTCTTCTGCGGACCGATTTACCGTGAAAGCGAATTTAACCCCAAACGGATCTAAAGGGTCTCTTAAAAAACATTCAACTACCTGAGGCTTTGAATTTTAAAAACTATTTGTGCATTAAAGTTTTAGCGAATTAAAAACTTAGAAAAACACGCTAGACTTGCTATAATAGTCTAAAAAACTGAATAGTTTTTTTTTGTTTTTGCAGATTTAACGGCAGTGACCTCTGGGGGGAAAACTTATGCTCGGTAAGGAATATTATATTATAAAGCTAAAAGAAACACGTTATTCTACTTTAAAAGCCTGAAATAAAATATGGGATAAATGTCATCTTACTTTTATGTAAAATACCTAAGTCCAAAGGTGCCTTTTCAAAGTTTTAGTCGAGGAGTTGCCAACTCTAACACGATTATCAACAAAACTCAATTTAATGTTGTTCACCTTGTATGTAAATTACCCACGACGCGACATAACTGAACTTACTAAATCAATATGATATACAAGTATCTACACTTTCGTCTGACAACTGCGAATCCATTCCGTTTATTTTATTTTTTATTTGATCCTCTGTGGCATCTTTTTCTCATATCGATATTTATTTCAGCACACTCTGCCTTCTATTTATGTTTATTCAGTCTCTCCTCTCGTATTCCCTCGTCTTTCTAGCGTTTCCAAAGTATATAAGGGCTAGCTTCCAGTTTGGCTAAGTATTTGTGGTGTAGGTTATGGCTTTGACAGCCACTTAGGAGATTACGGGCCTGATTCATTGCTTCTAGTTATGTACCGCGTATCAGATAATTCCTCTAATGAATCGGTTTTTGTGAATTTATCTGCCAAATCTGATAAATGAAAATTAGTAAGTATTCCAGATTTAAATCTTTAATGATGTCGGTATACCAACTGCTTAAAATTACGTCTCATGACTCTTCGATTTGGATCGTTTTTTTTTATTGCTGTCAGTAATAAATTATTAATAAATTATTTATACTCCAACCGTATTAATAATAAAATAATGGAATTTATAAAGTTATGCCAAACCTGCACCACGAAAAATGTATGGTAAATATGAAGTTTATACTGGGTGTAACTTTACTCGTTTATTCTATTATTTTTGAAATTGACATGGAATGAAACATTTTTAACATTTTGACTTGTACTCGATCGTCATTTTCTTTTCTTCTTTCTTTCAATTGTCATAGACTCACACGACAATCGAGACAAACCTGCCACGTACTCCATCACTCAAAAGAAATATGATTTCGCAAAGATATCGCTGCAATCGTTTTAAAAGCTATGTCGTCATTTGAGACCAAAACTATTATAGCCTATACTAGGATAAAAGCACATTCGTCGAGAGTACAATATCTCGTAATTTGATGCCTGGGATCAGCATGTTTGTTTATTTTGCCCTATGTTTGCCTTTTGTCGGATCGGGCTACCCTCTGTTGGATGAAATGAGAATATGGGGATGGGAGAGATGTTATTGATGGATTGTTTATGATAGTGATGTGTATATATCTTACTTTTTGAGTGAATGAGCTGAAGATTTTTTTCAAGATTGATAGCAGTGTGGTTTCCTCCTGTTTTTTTTTACCCTTCTACGTTCACTTTTTACTTTACTGAGAGTGGATTCATGCCAATAGTGTAATGGATGGGGTTGGCACTCATAACCTCTTGTAATACCACAGACTTTCCGTATTACTGTTCGAACCAATACAGTTATGAAAAAATAAATATTCTAAGAATAAAGGTGCAAAAAAATAAGGTACGCCAAAACTGCCCTAGTGTGTTTAGGAGGCAACTTTCGTCGACAACTGAGAGCGGTGGCTCCATAAAAAATATCATGGTTTTAGGTATTATAAAACAGCCGGTGTAAATAAGCTCCATTAAAACATAAACGCAGGTGACACTGTCACATAATCTTTAAGCAAATAAACTCATAAAAATAATTCCCAAATACTACCTCAGCTTTTAGAATAAAAACCTCAACTAAGAAGTATTATTCAAATCAGGCCAGTAGTTTCGAAGATTATCTCAAAAACGGGGAATACACAAACAAATAGAATTTATATCTTTATAATATTCATATAAAAGTTTGTCACTAAGAGCATTCTGAAAATGTATTAAACGTGGGCGAAGTTAAGTAGGTACTCAACTGTGTTAATCATAGCTCTAGTCATTATTGTGGAGTTTCTTCAAACTGTTTATTATAATCTCTAAGGCGGCCACTATACCTACAATACAGGGTGTTTCTGGAAGTATGGATCAAATCGAATAGGTGGTTAAGGTCATTTCCAAACTTTCTAACCGTGAGAAATTTTCGCTAGTGAAACTTTTTCTCATGAAAGTCGTATATATTTTTCCTTTTCTTCCATGTCTCCAGCTCATCTTACTCCCATTAACTATAATAAAACCATAAAGTACAGTATAGTACCAACCCGTTTCTATCATCAAGCTATGTTACCAAGTTCACACGCCACTTTGCAACGTCTGACCCAATCTGACCATTGTCCCGCATGATGACAACTGTCTGCCTTTATAAGACGTGTGAGATTGTTTTGTCTCGATCTACGTACTTATGTAATTTATCTAATCGTCTGTTAGAAGTTTGAGTCATAATGACTCATGTTTGTTTACAAGTATCACAGTTTGTTTCTTGGCCCATAGATTTTAAACTACTTGAGATATCTTTGCACATATTTTTTACCTCTATCTTAGCTATCCCATCCACTGTACGATTTCTCTCAAAGCTCTCTTTGACCATTTGCATAGTATAAATATTGTCAGACTGAGCTTATTGTCAGATACCCTATAGGTTAGAAAAAATCGAATAATCATGCTTAAGTAAAATTCGTACGTGAAGCAGATTAGTATAAGACAATTCCAAACACTGTTCAGTAAAAACTGGTATAAGAAAATAATTCATCGCTTAAAGTATATTTTTTATAAACCAGGGCTTTATGATCTAAATTCAATTGTTGAGAAGCTAAACCAAACAGTTTATTATTGTGAATCTCTGATACTATCACAGCAAAATCTTAATGCAGTGAGTCATAAAATGAATGTTAACGATGGAAGAATTAATGATGATGAATGATCTGCAACACTACTGCAATTAAATTGATCAAAGTATTTTTAGAAGAGGACATTTAGTTATTCTTATTGACAACAGTTGCAACAGCGCATATGGCGATAAAAAATAATAAAAGATGATTGAATAAAAGATTTAACACAAAAAAAAACAAAGAATCATGGCGACCAAGATAGGCCGCTGAATTATAATCATAACGTAGGTCAAAATTAACATAACTGCGATCCTCAAATAGTTTCGTGCTTAAGAGAAAATTGTAATCTAAAAAATACAAAGAATACTGCTAATAGTACCCTCATACATACACGTGAATTTGTTATTCAAAACGAGAAATTTTGTGAGCTATATATCCAGCCCTAGGCTGCGTATTTAGTAGTAAAAAATTCATACGTTTTCTTGATATGAATAGGGGGTACAAAGGGGTTCATTCTATGGCCGCCATAATGGGGGGCGTAAATGACTCGACACATGTAACTCGATTCCGTGGTATAATGCTGTTTATATGCCGACGACACACTATCTTTTGTCCTGTTTTCGCGGGATATTTCGTTGGAGAGTCAGCAGACTAAATAATTTAATATTAATGTTTTGTAACGGTTATGATGATGTTTGAATTGATTCCAACGATATCAAACGTGTATGAATTGAAGTTTCTTTTTTAAGATTTATTTAATACTTTATTTGCTGATCCTGTCTACGTTTGATTCAAACAAGTTACAAGCATAAATTGCTATTTTAAGCCAGTCTGTAATAATAGCTATTGTATTTATTTTCCCAAACTCATTAAAGATACTTAAGCGATCAAACAAGTTAACATTCATCGTGTCAGTGATACTTGGATAAGTATTTTAGGTTCACTTTCATGAAGAGACGCGTTTTTGCCAACCGTACTTTCAACCCTCTTGAATGTGACACCGGCTGGAGTGGATCGCTAACAAAAGCACGCTGATTTTGTTTTGACTAAAATCTTGACTATAGTATTATCTGATTTCAGTAAACCTGTTTTTGATAGGTACAAGAAATAATACTGTCATTATTTTGTTTGTATGCTCAATAAAGTTTGTCTCGAAGGGATAGAGGGTTGAAGACGATAATAATAGCTGTAACTCAGCTTGGTCAGAAACTGGTTTTAAAAATGGCTTCAAAAACTACTTATAAATAAAGTCTTGGGGTTGGCCAAGCGGAAGGAGAAGGATCCCTAATAGGAAACTGTTGAGTAAAGAAACGAATGTTCGGGAATATTGGAAATTCGCCATTGATCAAGTTTAGTCTTAAAGAGGTGAGAAGGTTAGACTGGAAGCCGACCCCAACATAGTTGGAAAAAGGCTAGGCAGATTGATTGAGCCTTAAAGAGGTGAGAAGGAATATTTTTAAATTATCTTATTTAGTTATAAGAAGACACGAGATATTTATTATAATGCGGTCTAGAGTTCATGATATTTAAAAATCTGATTATAACTTTAATAAAAGTTTCGTCATCAAGAATATTTATAGTATCACGTTACGTTTTATGGTTAATATTTCTGGTGTTCATAATAGTAAATTTTTGATAACCATCTCTTTTTAATTCTGTAACGTATTCCTGTTTAACATCGTTATTAAGAACATGTGGAAGCGTTTCAATTAAGTTTTCTTTATCGTCGCCATAACCACTGTCTCTACAGCCCCGGTTATCTTTATTATTATGATCTTCGTTGAATTTTACTATCAAATCATCTCGGCCATTAGTTGCTTCTATTTCCTGCTCGAAATGCTTTGTTTAGAGATAAATGCTATATATTAGTCGCTAATTATACCGTGCGAATTATAAATCAATTGGGCTTTAGAGGATAAGCTCGAATAGCGTATGATCATTATCAATTGCGCGAATAGATTGTTTAGGATTGGCCATATTTGATTTTCATTGATGATGGTTTTAATCAGTTAGGTTTTGAATGATAGTTGTTTCATTTATGACTTCATTTGAAACTAAGCCAGCCAGCCATTATGAAAAATGATATAAATAGCAGTGCAGCATCGTACTTACTGGAACTCACTATGTCTGTAATCACCAATTCTTTAGACAAAAGTTATAAATACAAGCAACTTAGTTATTACAAATTAATATCACTGCTGTAATAAAACGTAGGGTAGATAAATAAAATATGCAAAATATTATTTTCAAACTTTTTGAAAAAAGTAAGTTATGAAATTGCCAAAATTAACGACAACAACATTATCACAAAAACTCGGGAAGCACATGCGTCACAATAAAAACCGTTCCCGCAGGAACTTCGCGAATTAGTTTCTACTTCTCATAGTGACCCAATAATATTTCATTCGCCGCTTTCACTACAAATGGGCCGGTACCTCCGATGTTGCGGTTAGTTACCTTAACGCAACTCCTACCGCCATTGTCCCATGATTCTCCGTTCATAATGGCCCGGAAGTCCGCGGGACATTCGACAAAATCCGAAGATTTCGCATAAAAATATAAATGACAGCAAATAAAGTTTCTTCAGTGATGGCTAACAATGGCTCATGTGAATGGTGCCATGTTGGACTCGCTTCGTTTTGTATAGCGCTTCCTTTGGTTATCTTTTTGTATGGGGCCAGGTGATGTTTCCTTTTTGATGGATTTGTATCAATTGGTTTATACTTTTTTTTAACAAATATGTCAGGGGTTGGATTTATGCTTTTGTGTTATTTGTATATTATTGTTGCGATTGTCAATCATACGTTTGCAATAAGTAGGTGAAGTAAGTCTTATTTTAATAATTAGGTAAGCCTCTACAATATATTAATGTTCACAGAATTCTCACGGTTTCTCACGGTATAACCAGTTCAAGGCAACTCCTGCTAACTATTGAAGAGATAATTATTATACCGTTGGCCCCATTATTAGGTATTGTTTCCATCATACCCACGCCAGCATTAAAGAATCCATCTAAGAATCATCTTGATATTAACACCATACCTAGAAATATTTTGATGCGTAAGTACCTACAAACCACATAGCTTTTAGATTCATCAATATGAATTTCCAACATTATTCTAATCTCTATCAAATTCAATTTCTATCTTTGGCTTTAACATAATAGGAATGTGATTAAATTAACAGATATTTGATTTCAAACTTATAATCTTAATTCACTTGCCTGTCATTTCAACTTATTGAGACGTCAATTTTAATTTCTGTTATATCAAATCATAGATTTATCGCAAATCATTGAATTTTAATGTTCTATCCTCCCGTTCTGTTGGATAATAATAAACTTGATATCCGATTACGATTGTAAATGTCCATTCATCATTTTTATTAAGTATTAGACACCCACGTTTAACTGTTATAGCCTTAATAGTGTTACAAAAGAAACACATAAATTCGTTGAATTCATGTTTGATTTTTACTGCCGCCATTTTACAAAGTGGATTTTAATATATCTTCAAAACCACAATCAATGTCAATGGAAAGAAGATTATTGGCAAGCAAAATTACTCCAAGTTATTTATCATCAATTTTATGTTGTGGTTGTTTATGTTCAGTCACAATTATCTGTGCCAAAACAATACGTGAAACCAATTACGTACAAACTATGGTTTGATAAAATTGCATTATCATTATTTAATAAACATTTCCCTATTGGAATACTAGTACTTCTGTCCTTCCATGGATCTACATGACTGGCAAAGACGGATTACTAGCTGTATCATTCTGCATTAATTTTGACTCCTAGAACATATTTAAAAAATACTTGCCTAACATTGAGATCATATTTTAATCTAAAACTTCAAAGATCAAGGAGCCGCTTACTAGTCACAATTCGGCCACCTGCTAGCTACTTGAACTAACCAGTACCTATTTGAGTATGATTTATTATTTAAGATATTTTCTATTCATTTCAAGTGGTTTCATAACAGACGCTTCTAATGGCCCCCAGTCTTGTTAAGGTTTGGAGATAACAGTGTTAGGAATATTAAAAAGTAACATCATGCGTAGAGAATGTTCTCCTGCATCGTTCTTTATATTTGTATAATTTAGTTTACTTTAACCTTTACAACATTCAAAGAGCCTTTAGAAACTGTAGTACCTACTGATATCATTATATGCGAACTTCTTTGATTGCTTATTGCATTAAGTATTGTCAAAAGATCTTTAATTTGTTCAATGGAATCAAGAAATGATTCACTTCCTTCTCATTCCTTAATTTGATCGATATCACGTTCATCATCGAATACAACAGCCTTTACAACACGAAAGGAAATAATTAGAAAATCAATAATCAAAACGTTTTCAATTAAAGTACCTTTCAAGTCAAATTGCTGAGTTAAACAAAACTAATTAGGCGTTCCACTTCTTAACAAGAATCGCGAATTAACCAATCTACTTATTAAGTATATTGATGCTTGGTTCGCCTGTGAAGAGGTCGTTATTCCGGTGGTCTGGTTTTACGAAAATAGAATGAGTTTCTTTACTTCTTTTCCCCTTCTGTAATGGTATGAAAAGAACTAAGTGATTTAGTTTAACTTCAGTGTTAAACACAACCGTGCATTGTTTTGACACTTAATTACTAACAGCTCTAATTGTCTTCTAAATAATAACAAATTATTGTTACAAAAAATATCTAATTAGTGAACAAAGGGGCAATTCCTGTAATTTTTAAAAACGTTCGCTTTCTAATCACATTCCCAATCTGTCAAAAATATAATCAATTTACTAAAATTTTGGTCGAGTTTGACAGATTGCGTCTGGAATGTGAACGTTTTTTAAATACGTGAAATATTAGCCTTCTGATAAAGAAAAGGATATTTTTTTTTTTTGTTTTTTGCTTCTGTAATTTGAATACTTTTCGACATACGTATAGTATTCCACGCCTTTTTTCTATTTCTTCCGATACAAACCTACATCAAAAAAGTTTCCTTTTCAATACTGACGACACGGTTGGCGCAGTGGCTGAGCGATGGACTGCTGCGCAACGTGTCGCGGGTTCGATCCCCGCACGGAACAAATATTTGTATGATCTGCAAGTAGTTGTTCCGGGTCTGGGTGTTAGTGTATGTGAGTTTCTATGTTTGTAAACGCACCCACGATACAGGAAGAAATTCTTAGTGTGGGGCAACGTTTTTTAAAAAAAAAAAAAAAAAAAAAAAAAAAAAAAAAAAAAAAAAAAAAAAAATACTGCTGTCATGACACATATAAAACCAGAAGAAAATAGTGTTGACATTAATATCCTGCATGCAGACAGAAATTAATTTCTTGTTTCATTTACAAAATTAATCTCTATGTTCGCCTTTAGTGTCAGGATAGATAAACAATTGAGTCTGTGCCAACTAGAACAGTTTGTTTCAAAATAGATATCTAGCTGTTTCTATAATAAATTTTATAGGGAAGTCAAAAAGAGATTTTAAAAATTGGCAGGCCTTGAGAAAATACATAATCGGCCGATAATGTTCCCACTGCAGGGACACACTCAGGTCTTCTTTTTGAGGAAGAGGGCTGTAATCCACCACGCGGGCCCAGTTCGGGTACGTCTTGTCACATGTCTTCGAATTTTTGGTTCTAGGATATGCCGGTTTCTAGACACTGTTTCCCTTGAAAGCTTGTGAAAATGCTGAAATCAAATGGCACCAATCAATGACAATTGTTGATCATCATTTTGGAGAAATGATGACAAATTCCAGATTAAGAAAATAATGTTAGTCCAAAATAAAGCAAAAGTCAGAAAATAAAATGATTTTCGTTTTCTTATGTTATCCATAACTTATAGTTTAAACGGAAATACGTGACTTACTTTACCGTACAAACGGAGCTTCTGCCAAAATACTTATCCAATATCAAATATAGGAGATTAAAGATAAAATAACAACAAATATCTCTATTTATATCACCTACTTAGTTTATTTTTATTGGAACAAATCCCTTTTAAAACCAAATACAGCTACTATACAAGCAGCATCCCAAACAAATGCTACCTACCTGGTTCTCGTTTGTCTACAGAAATAGCTCGTGCATCAAAAGTGTCCTCGGGTGAGTAGGGACTGAATGGGACCAAAAAATTGTCATTCACTCCGCCTTGACAATTTGCTTCGGTCAAATATGACATTTAGGATCGTTGCTCTATTGTTACTTTCCACACGGTTAGGTTAAATGTGTTATAAAGTTTACACTTCTCAGGACGAATTCGACCAATCTTTTACTCCTAGATGCTGCGTATAAATTTTGAATTTTTGACAGTTTTACCATGCAAAAACTGTCAGATGTCAATTTAATTCGACAAATAAAAGACTTTTTGGTGAACTGAGCCATTTAGTAGGAAAAGATCTGTCCTTGCGTTAGCGCTTTGCAAGATATACGTGAATCTATGTACTCCACATGCTACTTTAAAGTTATATTTATATTAAAGGTATGCGATGTCGGTCAGGCTGATCATTGTATTACTGTCTAAATAATGACATTTTTAGTGATATTTCAGCGATGAGATTAATAAAAGTTTTTCATAATATTATCACTTACACTACCTATACAAATAAATATGATAGCTAGTCCCAGCATTTGAAGTGAAAATAAACAAAAACGTTACTCGTTAAAGGTACTTTTATTTCCGACCATTATCACCCACTCGTGGAGTTCTAAGATATTTTATATAAAATCTAGAACGATCCCAAGGAATTATGCATACTTAATACGCGTAGATTTTCCGGGAACGAGTCTAATTTTATTCAAAGTATAGCTAAAATCTTCGTGAAGACACTGAAATATGAAAACAAAGGAAAATTTCCTAGAAGAGATAGGTCGGGAAAAATTATCGGCTAATAATCTTGAAATACTTTTTTGAACGGAATAGATTTTTTTTTATTTAGTAGGTACGGAGTTTTAGTTTATTATTATAATTACGTAATCCTACATCCAGCCCATCCTGGACAGTGGGCCCTGCTACCATTATGCTGACGGCTATTTGTACCACGACGACGCGCGACGTTAGCTGTTTTTCCCGACATGATAACTGGCAGGCCAAATTATAACAGCCGCACAGGCCGATTTTAAAGGTTAAGCTACACCTGCCGAGGTTGGTTCGTGGATTGCTATCCATTACATACCGAGACTCTTCCGTGTCTCAAATAACACGTTATCGCCGATGGTCCCGGCTGTCATTCGATAATCTTTGACAGTCGAGTACTCAGAAGCTCAAAAGCCTGTCATCCAGTCTCACTAAGGGAGAATATAGTGTTCCTAGTAACTGCAGAGTTGTGGAGGTCAATCAGGTACTCACTTCATGAATAATACTGGTATTCAGCTGCATCCGGTTAGAATGGCGGACCCCAATATAGTTGGGAAAAGGGTAGGCAGACGATGAGTTTGTGTTCTCATAAAATACCTGGTTCGTGCTGAAATGAGAGACAAATCAAACACAATACATACATAATCATCAATTGCATTATATTATTTTCTCCTTAGAGGATTTTCAAAATCCTCCCCAAAAAATAAAACTACTTTATCATGAAAATATATTCCGTAATCGTCGAAACAGTTCTGAGATAGGGTTAAACCGTTCCTCAAATAAGAATTCGAAAGGGAACCGTTCCGAACTGATAGTTGATCAGATAAAACTGTCAATAGCTACCCTCGGTGCTCAATCTGATGGAATGGAATACTTTGGGAAAGGTCAGACTTAAGTACGTTGGACAAGACAGGAGGAATTATATGTGTATGTAGGTTGGAGAGGGTTGATGCTGGGGAAATGATTTATATAGGAAAGTTGGAGCGGATGTCCTTAGAAAGTGTTATCCGTAAAATACATGAGAAAGGGTTTATGGAAACGGCGTTTTATACGCGCGTTGCACATTGACGCGAGCGACGGCGCAATTTCTGCCTTGAAAAGGCAACGCTGCAGCTGGTTGCGTTAGCAGCGACTATTCGCGCATCGATGGCTTCTTAATAAAATAATAGAATCTATAGCACATTTACTCGAATTATCATTACAAAGTATCGTTTTGAAAGATACACTTTTTTTTAATGGTTCCTTTTCTAAAAACAATAATTCTTTGAATTTCGAACAGCATGTTAATAAAAACGTTTAAATAAAGATCGGAACATATTTCACTCACACCCAACGGATATCCACGGATATTTGAGCTCACTAAAATGTATCAAACAATCAATATTTGTCGTCCTCACTGCAAGCTGTTCAAATAATGTGACATCATGGACGCCATTGATCAGAAACGGATTAATGGCTTTCTATAAACTATTTGTCGGGTATTCGATGACCTGAATTGCACAGGATCCAACATTCCTCTTCTACTTCTCATGTCGTTTATGAGTTATGCGATGAAAGCTCATAAAGTGTAAAAGTGTATAAAAAATCTACTCTCTTTTATTTTTTGTACATAATTTTGGTGGAGACTAAAGTATAGGTGTTATATATATCTACATAATATCTGCATTTGTTCTTCATAAAGTTTCAGCCTAGATTTTATTAGCAGGAACCCGAAAAATACATTAAATTAACTAACAATTCAAACAATTAATTAGTTTAAACTGAATAAGTTTCAAAAGCAAATAATCGTTAATAACAAGGTATTGTTCAACGTTCATTATTCTATCAATTTAAATCTAAATTCACTTTAATTATTTGTACAAACTTCACATTTGAGCGGCCATTTTAAATTGCACGCTAAAAGTTCGGTCAACCGCCATTTTCGTTCCGTATCTTTAAACAGTAAATAGTAGAATTTATTTGCGAAAATACATTAATTGTTTCGTTCAATGAATGGTTAATAAAACAAACAATCTGTTTAAATAATTAATGTTTATGTATGTACTTTTAAATGGATTGGTTAAACCAATTTAATGTGTCCGTAATGAAAGCTTCGAGTATTGATTTTGTGAACAGAAGCATAATTTTATTTTATAGGCGGTACGGAAAGGCGCTCGATTTTTATAAATATGGGCACTCTGCGGGGTAACTGCATAACATACTAACAATTGCAATGCCTTTCATTTTGAAAATTTGACAACATTCATCGCGTTATTTGCGTTGTCAAGCAAGCGATTTTTTCGAACATAAATGCAACAATGGATTCTTTCGGATTGTGAAAGAAAGTGTGTTACGCAATCGGCGTGCTGGGAAATGGTAGGCACTTAAAGAATATTTTTTTTGTCACAAAAGAAAAAGGCTCCAACAAATTAAATTATTCTAGTCAGAAACCTAAATGAAGAAAATATTTCCAGTTAGTAATCGGCTCTTAGCAATCGTCTACAAAGCAAATACTTTTAATTAACCCTTCCCACGATCTTCTCAAGCCTTGCATTTAATAAAAGCTGCAAAAATGCGTCTCAATTTAATTCTCAGATCAGTAGGAAAAAGAAAGGCGGCTAACACATTTCGTACTTTTGTCTCTCTCGACATGAAAATTAGAGTCTAAATAGCGCCTAGGGATGGGAAAATTTACATCGATATTTTTTATCGTCGGCTCTCGGGACGACGAAATGGGTAATTCGCGCGTTATCCAAGCACTTTATTTCTGTTAAGTGCGTGACAACTGTCGTTTACTTTCAGATGGAGTTGTGAGAAAATTTTGTGTTTATTTTGTAGAGTGGCCAGCCAAATTGGGTGACGATTAAGCGTGTTCAAGTGCGATAGTATTGTTGGCGTTTATTTTTATTGTACATTTTATTTGATATGCTTTTGTGATAACGATTATGCGGTAACTTGTTTTCATGCCGTTTCTGTTAGCGGGATGGATTGAGGCTAATACCCTGATATTTTTCTGCAGTATTATAGGTAGGTACTATATTTTCTGCAGTATCATATCATTTGAAGTACAATTATGATTGACAAAATAATCAAAAGCGCATGTAGGTTATCATTATTACTACACAGCTGCAATCAACGAACAAAAAGCAATCAATTATTAGATCCACCGTAAATTAAACGGTATCTATCCAGCAAGCAACTCGATTAAGCAATTAAGTCACATAAAAACGCAGAAAACTAATTAAAAAACCATCGACAATTCTAAGTTACATCCCTAAGCGTTTTCAAACGCGTTTAACAGTAATTATCGTAAGAACTGGTCTCAATTGGAACCAATGGTATATAAATATAGCACTTAATTACTTTAGTCCAGGTACCTGTATAAGTCCCTGAATACTTTTCCATAATTACTAAGGTAGAGAACGTTTAAATTCTCACCGCAAAATGACTTAATTAACGGATTTTGGTATTCATCGATATCGAGTTTAGTATTTATGTTCCACACTAGTTTGGAATGTTGGTGGAAGAATGAGTAAAGTAATAATTGTTTTTTTTTGGTATGTGTAGGTACTATGTGTAGCTGGGTACACTTTTACATGTTTGTTAATATGCTTGAAGACAATTGGTCGCGTTCATTCCTTAGTGTAAGTACGGGGTGATGATAATTATGACTTCCTTCTGTAATATTATATTCACAGAACGTGGTACATAATTAAATTGAATCTCAGCATTTTTAATTGCAAATCATTCCGAATGTATTTAAGAATGGCTTACACTAGACCTGGAGATTGAGAACCTATATTTATTTTTGTATTCAATTATTAATTTTACTTTGAGCACACTAATTCTCATTAGTGCACTGTAATGTTATAATAATAAAGACTCCTATCTTTCCATTTCCTGCGGCCTCTATCTATAATAACTATAAGTCAAATCATACACCTATACTAGAGCAAAACTTTGTGGCGGCATCTACATCGCCACATGCGAACTACGCATCACACAAATTCATGACGTCACACAAAATCCTACATCGCGCAATTAGAGTTTACCGCGCGATCAACACAACATTAATCGTTGGGCAGTTGCCCGACAGACACGACACCCGTCTGGTCGGAGGATCCTCCATTTTCTATAGAGGATGAGTGAACTTTACACCCTGTTCCTAAATCATTATGATGATACCAATAATAATAAAAACACTTCGAAATCTCAGAAATAAACAAAACACACTCACAGTATCATAACACGTCACTGACACCAAACAAAATGATAAAACTCACAATCCATCTTCGTTCCATCCAATAACATCCTTCCTGCTAATAAGTCCTGTCTACCCTTATTTACAAAATGATAAGTGAAGTTACAAGCTACTTGTGACATTCTGATAAGCAGGCGTCGTGGTGTCAACACAGAAAATATTATATACAGAAGGTAACCTTCCTTTATCGAGTGTAAACGTACAATCTTCTTTGTTATTTTCAACCTTAACTCGGGACCTAAAATCTTGTGTACGTTTCCTGAGCGAGAAAATCGTAAATAGCTAGTCACTCGTCTGTGGTGGGACAAGTGCCATAGGCACTCGCGACTGTCATTTGTTTAAAATCTCCGTATGTAGGTGTATGTGTATGTGTGCGTGCGCCTGTTGTCGCTCGTGTTTCAGATCCGACCTTCTGTATCTTTTTATTTTGTGGTAATATCAGGCGTCACAATGCCGTGGTGATCACTCAATTTTTTTATGGTTATTAATTAGGTTAGGACTACCTCAATATTTTTGATAGGTAAGTAGGTGGGTGGAATTGTGTCAGGAAGTTATCGAAGTGGGTAGTTGTAGATAACTTTTACAGGGGCCTGGAATGTAATGATAAGAGATGCATACAAAAAATCTAGATAGCTGACTGGTAAGATGTCATTATAAAAGAGGCATAATGATATTCAGTCAGTAGAGGAAATGAGCTATCATGAGAACTAACCATCTATGATAATAGTTGTAGTTGAACCCTTGTGTAAGTAAGGTTAAGTTTTGGTGGTGTTTTTAGGGTTCCGTATCCGAAAGGTGCCAAACGGAACCCTATGAATAAGCCTCCGCGGTGCGTCCATAGATCATTATTGGTAGATTGTGTATTTCAATTGCCGCTATTACAACAAATAATAAAAACGAAATAAAGTTAATATATAAGTATACAAGAATCGTGTTTTTTGGCATTTTTTTGCTCGATCTTAATACAGTAAGAAATCCTTTTTATGCGAGTCCGGCTCGCACTTGGCTGGTCTTGACATAATCAGTTTTAACAATTTTATTGACCTAATGCAGAAATTTTTAAATTACTCATTTACAAAATATTATTTTTGCCCACAATTGGATCCAAGGCGTACAGGTAAACAGCAAGCATCGATGACAGCAAAGTAAAACATAAATATCGATTCAAAACCGTTCAATCTTGATGACTCCTTTTCCTCCCAGAACTCCATTAAAAGGCTTTAAAAATAAAAACTTAATATATCAATAAAATGTGAATAGAACGATTCAGAATCCATATTTTGAAGTTAATAAAGTCGCTGACTTCGAGTCAGTAAAAGCCTTAAATCACGAGCAATCTATCTGAGAACCGCGGACTATAAAAATAATAATTCGTCTCAACTCGGTGTGGTATGGGTCATACGGAAAGAGCGGGATGGAAGATAGAATAAACATTTTTGGTTTTAAAGTACTATAAATTCATTTTGACGACAAGGTGGACCGATGACCTTAGGAAAGACGATGGCCGTAGAAATCCGCTGGATGCAGGAAGCGCCGAACCGGTCGAAGTGGCGGGGGTTGGGGTAGGCTTATATCCAGCAGTAGACGACAGACGTCTTTCAGCTGAAATGATGATAATGATAAAATCAGTTTATGATGCTTGTTGCTTGGTATTGTTTTACTTGGTAGATTGTACTGAAAAACTAGATAACCTTTAAAAGTAAACTCAGGGAAAAGACCTGTTATTGACTAGCAACTTAAACTTTCCGTATATTCATATCACAACTCTCATTCTTAGACAGTCGTAAGAAATGGCTATAACACGGTACATTGACGTAGGGTATATTGCTTTACAATTATTTTCCGTGATTAATTCAAGAAGCTTATTATATTTTACAGGACCCAGGTTTCGTTACGCCAGCATGAGTGCTGGAGTGGCGGAACCTGGGATGCGCAAATTGAGCCCTGGGATTCCAGCTCATAGCCTGGAATAGATGACCCCGCTACCAAACGGTTGCGCTTTCGCTTATCTATAAGCATGATTGCGTCAATCATTCGTGTTATTAGAAGAAGAAACTTTGTTTCACTAATACTGCACTAGCTTTACTTTCAGCAGCAAATAAAAAAGCAGAATTGAATTCTTTAAAATATAAGAAATATGAGTTAAAATACAGTCAGGAAAATGTAGTGTATAACAAATCTTCACACTACGTCAATTTGCCATGTTATAGCCATTCCATATAACTGTCAAGTAATGACAATCATGATTTTAATGTACGGACAATTTAAGTTGATAGTCAATTTTGTAAATAATTAATTTACCCTACTTTCTATGCTATCTGGTATGTTTCTGTCAAGTCCCCAACACTGCTGTAGAACAAAACTTATCTTATCGTCTCAGCTTATACCTTGGTCCAAACACGACTCGTGATGCAGTGTGAGCGAGTGGCGACCCAATATCGCTGCGAGTCTGTGAGAGCACGCTGCCGACTTATCGCCCTGCTAGACAACATAATTCATGGCTCATGTATCATTTTGCACCTTTGACTAATGTTTCTAGAACATTGAATGTTGATTCCTTTTCTACCTTAGGTGTTTATGTGATGTTAACTTCTGCATGTTCAGATTCGTGGTACTCTTTATCGTATAGTGTTCTTCATTGATCAAAGCAGTTTTGAACCATTTCTGAAGAGAACCAACTTATTTAAACATGCGTTTTGTTTAATGTTTTAGCTATCTGGAAAAGTTTTTCTTGGTTATTTTCTAGGACCGTATTGGATTTATGTAATAATAAAACACAAAAAATAAAAGTTTTCTCTAGGAATCAATCAAAAAAGCTTCGCAGACACCAATAAATTCACTATTGAATTGCATGAGTGATACAAAAACTGAGCTAGACAACACCCAGCGGCCATTTTTTGTTTTCTTTCCATCCCACAATTTACACCACGTAAAAGATTAATAGTTTTATCTAAGTCTATTTTCAGAAACCAATTTAAAGAGACATAATTCAAAGTCGAAAGTGAAAGGTCCAAAATCGCTTGGCGACTTCTCACGTATTTTGTTCTTCAAACGCACTTGGTATCACCTTGACTTGGCCTTTTTCGATTTTGAGCCGTACAATAAATTTTGGTGTTAGCACTGTATTATGCTTATCAATGAGAGCTTTCCTTGAATTCTTACTTCAGCGAATTTATTAAAAAAGGGCTATGAATTTTTGACTCTTTATTTTAAAGTTTATTTCTTTTCTACGCCTTCATGGACTAGGACCTTTTGGAATCCGATATGATGTAAGTATTTCGCAGTATTTATTTTACATTTTTGCTTGTATTGATCTTAGTAATCCTCTATAATGAGACAATCAAAAAAACACGCAGAAATTGTATGCACCAAAATTATTTTTAGTGGCTACTTTTAACAAAATCGGATAACACAAATTATTAAAACCAATAAAAGTGCTGAATCCGAAAAAGGATCCCACATTCACACAAAAATTTAACGTCAGTAAAATCACAAAGAAACAAGAGTGTTTTATGATACTCCCATGAAAACAATCACCGTGGTTCGGCATCACAAACAACCCGGCTTGACCTCAGCGAACCGGTTTCAAGCCCACGATTAAGTTATCTCAACTCTGTTTCACCGATTCCCAGTTAATTTCTTCATTTTGTAGCTTCTCTGTATCGTTTATTTTTTTCTTTTTAATGGCCGTCAGAAACGGGACGAGCAATTTTTCTAATGGCCTATCGGGCGATCGATCAAGCGAGTCATTTCTTCTTTTGCGGAAATTGATAGATGTGACAAACATTTTTGGTTTTTGATTTTTATGTTGGTATATTGAGGGCATCGTATTACCCAGTTACTGGGTTGTGGAGGTTCAGCTGCATCCGGTTAGACTGGAAGCCGACCCCAACATAGTTGGGAAAAGGCTAGGCAGATGATGATGATGTTGGTATGTCGAGGCATGTTTAGGTTTATAACCGATTTAAAAAAGAAGGAGGTTCTCAAGTCGTCTGAATATTTACGCGATTACTCCACCAATTTTGAATTTATTTTGATGATTCTTTTTTTGTTTGGTTGGTCTTAAATTTTATTAACTTTACTTGCGCAGTTTTTGAGTTAGCTTCAATATTACGTATTTTTCCCACTATATACGGACGATGCTTTAAGTTACTCCGTCACTGTTATTTTCATAGCTGGTAGTGGTATTCGAATTGTGGGATATGTACCACAACTAGAAAGTGAAAAATAGAAACTTTTTACAAAAATTAAAACAACCGACTTCCAAAAAAATACACATAACACACTATAATTGATAAAAGATATCACGCGGGCGAAGCCACTGCCGCTGGTGACACCTACATTTCTAATAAAAGTCCTAGAGTTATTATGAGTTCAAATTATTCAATTACGTCTCGGCATATCATTGAAATATTTAAAATCATATCATCTTTATCCGTGAACTTGTGAAACAGCTCCGGTATTCCAAGATCGGCAGCTGAGTTTACGTCTACTAGGCCGATATTATCTATTATATAAAGCTACATTAAATATGTGAGCTACTTATCTTACCGTATCGTATAAAGTAGTACCATTTACACGTTAGTAAAGCGTTCTTGGAATAAAGGGTACCTGTCAGAGAAATACGGCTACCTACTTCTAGAGAAAATGTTTAAGTACCTTTTTGGTTACAGGTCAAAGTCAAAGTCAAATCGTTTATTTCAATAGGCCATTAAAGGGTACTTTTTAACGTCAAAAACAAGAAAATAGAATTGATTCTAGGGCTGCTGTCCCTTTCAAAAGGTAGACCAAGAAAATTCATATTTACATTTAAAATGTTTTGCAATATTTGTATAAATTAATTTTAATATGAAGACGATGAGTAGGTACGTAACTATTTTTATTATTTATATCATCATTTCAGCCGAAAGACGTCCACTGTTGGACATAGGCCTCCTGTTGTGAGCTCCACCCTCCATAGACACCACCATGTTGACCGGTTCAATGCTTCCCGCATCCAGCGGATTCCTACGGACTTCACAGATTCTCAATCACAATCTGTCAGTTTGTCTATTCTTCCGTCAACAAAACCCGTTTCTATGGTGATCATGCTACGAGTGTTGCTTTGTATTGGTCTGGTATTGCAGTTATTAGGCGGCGGTAACAACTCACGATCAAGGTTTCACAGATTCACAATCTGTGAATTTGTCTATTCTTCCGTCGACAAAACCCGTTTTTATGGTGATCAATGTGATCATGCTACGAGTGTTGCTTTGCATTGGTATGGCGTTTACAACACTCGATCAAACATCATCTAGTTTCTCCAAAGCCTTTTGCTCATATTATAATTAGATATTTCCATAAAAATAGGACAAAAGCTGCCATTTATTGGGTCATGAATAATATTTGAATATTTCATTAAGTTCTGTTCAATTGAGATTTATTTGATGACGGTTTTTAACAAAGGTCTTACTCTTCAAATTTGTATGTACTGTGTAATTGACCTTTAGTGGTGTTATATTTTATCCTAGAAATGAAATGAAATGAAATGAAGGTCTCGAGTTCGACCCCAGGCAAGCACCACTGTCTTTTCGGATTCATGTGCGTTGACAGCAGGGACCAACGGCTTAACGTGCTTTCCGAGGCACGGAGGAGTCTCGATATGTAAAGATAGTCACCCATCCATGGACTAACCCTGGCCAGCGTAGCTTTACCTGCTGGATCGACCCGTGCGGCTGTTATTACTTACCCATGAGCTCCTGAAATTATGTCTTTACTTATTCTCTCATAATAATTATCATTTGCCTATCAATTGCTTTACAAGTATTTCTTTGTTGTTTTTGCCTAGAGTCTGTGATTATCATGGTTATACTTGCTAACTAATTGCTTAACTTAGTTTCTTAACCGATTTAAGACTAATTTGTTTCATTTTGACAGTTCAACAACATTTATTGCGTTATTTACGTTGCTGTGCAGATTTTTTTTCGAACTTATTTAGCAATGGATTACACATTTTTTCAACTGATTCCCTATTCTGATTGATCGTTTATTACGCAATTATGGTGCAGGTCTTTCATCCTGTAGTTTCTATTTGGTTTAAAATCTACAAATCGGTTACTGTCCTAACATGTAGGTACACATACTTCAGAACTCTCAGAGCATCTCAAAACATAAAATAAGTAAGACCGAACACTTTAATCAACAGGTTTCTATTCTGAGTGCCAGTAATTAGCTCTTTCACCGTACTCTGTATCAAAGTAAGATACATTAACTTAGATACATAGTTACATTTTGTGTGTTTGTTTATAGTGTTGTTTCTTACAGTTTGTTGTAGCGAACTATCTTTGTGTTTGCGGATAAAATAAGGAAACATTTTGACACATTGTAAGTTTTACATGACTGTTGGAGTAGGTAAGTTTAGGATATAAAAAATTATAACCTGTAAACTGGTAGGTAATTGTTAAAATAAGGATAAAATTTTGACACTTTGACTCTAACGCCGCGGCCGACGCGAAATTCTAATTCTTAACTGATATACATTTAACTTCGAACCTAAACTGTTCTCGACTTTGACTTCTTAGTAAAAAATATGCGTTTTACGAGTATGTGTAGGGACTTTAGAAATATGTTATTGTTTAGATTTTTTTTCGAAAAAGTTTTGTATAAGTTCCTAATAGGTACATTTTCGAATGATTATCATTATCAACCTATCAGGTTAGGTTCCTGGTATGATCTGTGCCTGCGCATTTAATTTTGCTTTTCTAAAATTCTAATAATAAAGGAAGAAGTTCCTGCTCTTTTCTGTTTGAACAATTCGCATGAAGTTTTCACAGAAATGGTTCCACCAGAGTCAAGTAGCGCAGTTGCGTCACGCCTGTCTGTGGGAGCCTTTAAAATCCCACCCGTTTCTTTGTAAAAGTTGTAGTCACTATCGCTCTGACTTTTGCCCTAAAATAGTGGTTCAGTTCATTAATGACAGGACTAATCGCTGTGACCCATTTGCCTAAAAAGGGTTTAACAACTTCCGGATATTGATAAGATACCTCATATAAGTTTTGATAATATGTTTGTTGTCATTTATTTTAATTCTGAAACTATTGGGACCAAGAAAAACAATGTTTCTCTTTTCCTAATAAATTCTTATGCATATCATTTTTATTGTCAAACTAGCTACGCTCCACAGTTTCACCCGCATAAGTCTCGATCTCTATATAACCGACTTGGAATATCGGGATAAAAAGTTCTGTGTCCTTTTCCAGGTCATGGTCTAGTCTTGTGCCAAGTTTCATCCAAATCTGCTCAGTCGTTTTAGCGTGAAAGCGTAACAAACAAACCAACCGACAAACTTACTTTCGCATTCATAATATTAAAAAGTTAGGATTCATATTATTGAGATTAAATAAATAAATAATATAGATTTGATAATTTATTACGCGCGCATTCTCGCTCAATACTTTGCAGGTTAAAGAGGAGCTCGTGGCTAAGTAATAACAGCCGCTCGGGCCGATCCATCAGGTTAAGCTACGCTTGCCGGGGTTGGTCCGTGGATGGGTGACCATTTTCACATATCGAGACTCCTCCGTGCCTCGGAAAGCACGTTAAGCCGTTGGTCCCGGCTGTCATTTGTGGATCTTTAACAGTCGTTACGAGTCGTCAGAAGCACGAAAGTCTGACAACTAGTCTAACCAAGGGGTATCGTATTACCTAGTTACTGGGTTGTGGAGGTCAGATAGGCAGTCGCTCCATGTAAAATACTGGTATTCAGCTGCATCCGGTTAGACTGGAAGCCGACTCCAACATAGTTGGGAAAAGGCTAGGCAGATGATGATTTGATAATTTATTACGCGTGCATTCTCGTTCAATACTTTACAGGTTAAATATTACAATAGCATTAAACACAGCACGCCAGCGCCACCAGTCGCGCGCAGACTTATCTCGCGCGTACTACCTAAACTTGTCATTACATATTTTTTAAATAAGCTACGCAATATTACTATCAAGCGTAGCTATCAAGTGACGTACAAATAGATCATGATCGATAGATAAGCCACAAAATAGACATAAAGCGTAGTACCCACTGTTACAACTTGACCCACTGGATGAAGACTTTTTAAACTGACCTTGTCACGTCAGCGTCACAGTCAGTTTGAGTCTCGGATTCCTAAATAGTCGTGAGTCGGATGTCATTCCTTATCTACGAAGTTCGTGTGTCTATTTTTAAAGATTTATACGGTTTTAGTTCACCAAAAATGTCGGTTAGACATTTGAGTGATACCTGTATATCTTATACTAACTGCCGCCAGCGGCTTCACCCGCGTGTAATCTTTATAAATTATTGTTACTCAGGGTTAATGTAGCTTTCTAATGGTGAAATAATTTTTGAAATCGGCGCAGTAGTTTTTGAGTATATTTATTACAAACATACCCACAAAAATACAAATCTTTCCTCTTTATAATATTAGTGTAGATTGATATCTAACTGTAAAATATAGTAACGAATCTACAGACTGTTATTGGGCTTTATACTTAGGCTTTGCACTTAATAGATA
Organism: Lithophane socia; assembly: GCA_947522985.1. Taxonomy (NCBI): domain Eukaryota; kingdom Metazoa; phylum Arthropoda; class Insecta; order Lepidoptera; family Noctuidae; genus Lithophane; species Lithophane socia. The sequence continues at coordinate 12,359,472 of OX383270.1, read as the reverse complement.
AGCAAATTAAATACCAACTTAAACTGTCCGAATATTCAAATCACTACTCACTGTCATTCTTTGACATGTTACGCTTTCACACTAAAACGGCTGAACGGATTTGGATGAAATTTCGCACAGGGTAGACCTTGAGCTACGGGGCGAGCACGGCCTTGCAACCTGGCTCGAGTCACACATTTTATCACAGTTTAGTCTTTTAAATTGTGATAAAATGTGTGACTCGAGCAATGTCACAGTAGGCCGTGCTCTCCCCCCTGGAGAAGGACATAGGCTTCTTTTCATCCCGGTTCGCAGTCGAAGTCGCGAACTACAGCTAGTCAACAATAAAATGATAACACCAATTTCCGTAATAAAATACATCCCAAACGGATCGAACTTATAATTCATCACATTTTGGAATATTTACGAGATCTCTTGCTCTACATTTCACTGCAAATCAAACATTTTGATATTAACTAAAGCCCGCTTTAAATATTTCACAAGTGTTAATGTATTTCAATTCCGCATTCATCTCTTTGACATTAAATATTATTCATAGATTCAATCCATTTGTGGGCCACTCTTGCCCGTGGTTTCGCCCGCGTGGTCGTCGGAAATTATCTGACGGAAACGTACTATCGGGATAAAAAGTATCCTATGTGTTAATCCAGTTTAAAACTGTGTGCCAAATCACATCCAAATTCTATTAGAAGCATAATAGGTACTACTGATTGAAATAGGTACTAACTTGAATTCATGCAAGCCTAATACTTATTGTTAGGTTACTGCTCAGAAATTGTGCACAACGTGTCATGAAAAGAATACCGTATTGTAACCTAACCTAGGGCATGGTCTGCCCATGTGAAATTTCATCTAAATCCATTCAGCCGTTTTAGCGTGAAATCATGACAAATAAAAAACCTATATACGAAAAAATAAACCTTCATTAGAAATGGTTTATCATATAAAACTGAATGTTGTTTTCAAAGTGATAATTCGGTTTTTTTTCCTAGCCTCCGCTGTCCTCGGTTTTCAAATAGCTCTTAAATTTTCCTTCGCCTTCTAACATTGTCTGTTGAAAAAGATAGCAATGTAATACTTATTTTTGTACATTTTCAACAAATCCTAACAAAATTAAATTTCAATACGATAATGGATGCATTTTTTGTGTAGAAACGAAATCGCACTATGCCGTTAACACGATGCATCAACGTCAACAACTCAAACTTAACTGTCAAACGTTAACGAACACTTCTTATGCGTTTGCGCATACTCTTGTACAGTCACGAGCATAAAGCCGGTACACGTTGGGTGAGTCTGTCCGAGCGCGCTCGGCCAACGTCTTGCCCAACGTGAACTGAACGGATTTGGATGAAATTTGGCACATGGGTAGACCTTCACCTGCAGAAGGACATAGGTCGCAAGTAACAGCCAGTTATGAAATAGGTATTTTTTCAAAGTTGCAAACGTTATCACACGAGAAAATTGCTTTGAAATCTTGCATAAGTTTAAAGTATTTATGCCCATGACTGTACATACAAGTAATGTATGAGTGTATTGGGAAATATTTACAAAGTGAATGTTGATATCCGTGAGATTAACGTATTAAGTCTTTTATGATTATTACGAATGAGTATTATAAGATAATAATGATTAAAAACAGCACATACTACCTACTTTAACACAAGACTTACTACTACATAAGCCTCTATTTAATGGCGATTGTCGTTTTTAACAACTTCCTTATAAGTTATGATGAGGTACTGGTACATTCGAATTCTGTTGTTTTATGTACTTGAATTGTAATCTTCGTAATAAAATCTATAATTATTTAACCTCACTCATTACCGTGTGATTAATACAAACATGTAGTTACTACTCTTCACCTGAATTTAAGTAGAAGTACTCTTCCCTTTTACGGGATTTTGTTCTAAAGATAGAAATTCGACAAGATGAAAACATTCATTATCCTGCCTTACAGCAATTTATTGTCTGTCATGCAAGTACTTCTTCCATATCTCTGTTAGTCGTCATCTCAGTAGTCACCCCTTTTCTATCTATATAATCTTTCACACAATCTTTCATCGTTTCTTCCTTCTTGTTATCAAGTCGATGGTACTTTTTATATTCGTTCGGTTCAGTAAATTGCTACGTTCATAGCAACATTGATCAGTGATGTTCATTAGAATTTCAAAAGTGCATATGGGTGTTCCCCCGTGGACCCGGTGAGTTGACCCATTGCCGGGTCTACGGGGGATCACTTGGTACACCAACAACTAAATCATGTTTTTTAATTACAAAAATTACATCGCTTCTTTGTTCTTCTCCTACTCTTACCTTCCTCACTTCATGTTCTTCATCCGTCAAGATGCAGATAGTTGCTGGAATTTATTGTTTATAGAGGACATGGGGACGCTTCCCGTAATTCCAATTGAAATGGGACAAGTTCTAGTTCAGCAGTAAACTGCAAATTCAATTTGTAACTCGTTAATTCTTTCCTAGTACGTTAGTATCCATCAGTGGCGATACTTAAGTACACCCGGTGTACCCTGGACAGGGTTACTGCCGTCCTTATTGGCTAGTATTTTTACCACGAGCAAGCATAAGCACAATCAGCTTTTAATACAAGGTTCCCAGTGGTAACGACCCCGACTTACGAGTTACGAGTCGTAGGTTCGAACCTAGACAGGCGTTCTACTTTGTGAAAATACTTTCATCATCATTGCTCTCAAAACGGTGAAGAAAAACATCGTGAGAAAACCGGCATGCATGTCCTAGAGCCAAAAATTTGAATGTGTCATCTATCAACCCGCACTGGGCCTGGGTGGTAGCATTACAGCCTACTTCATCTCACAGAGAGGACGCCTATGTTCCAGCAGTGGGACCATTATAGGCTGATTATGCTATGAGTTTTACGATTATTTTTGGCTTCATATAGCGTCATTTATTTCACTAATACTTGTGCTTTCTAAAGGTTAATGTTTCATATTTACGTCCGGTTCGAGTTCTGTATTTTGTCTATCACTTAACTAAGTTCGTAACTATGAAGTGAACGGTACTATCACTTCACTGCACTTCTATATACTAAATACTGTTAAAGTGTGACGGTTTTAGTAATAAACGAGATGACGGCTCGTAAAGTGTTTTTGTTAGTAAAGGCTATGTCGCAGTGAGAGCGGGAGCGGTTATCAGTGAAAATGCTTGTCCTACAGTTAGTAATGGTCATGCTAAAGAAAGCGTGGGTACTTTCTTCTAGACACTCATAATATTGCTCTTGTTGAAACAAGCACAGAGATTTTCAAAATTCTGACATCATGTTTTTTTCAATTGATGTGACATTTTCAGGAATTTTAAATGTATTTTTTGCCATGCCATGGCAAGAAATTAAACTGAAATACAGATTGTGGACAGTCTATTACTAATATAACCATAAATACAAATTCTTAATTGCTTAATAATCGACAGCTAATCATTTTCTCGCTCCGCCTTCATTAAAACATGAGCCCACGAAGATTGTTTACGACCGAACAGGATTACGTTTTGTGATTGATATGAATACCTCTTAATAAATTTTCTTAGGGATTACAACTAGCACTTTGTCAATCTGTTTGTTTTATGTTACAGTATAAAATTTTGAATTGGACGTATCTCGATCAACGAGACCGATCATCCAGATAAAGGATCTTATTAAAATAAAATTTATCTTTTCCTCTACAGTTTTATTGTCGATTTTTACGAGGAAGGAGGCTTTATGACAGAATTTTAATTTAAACATGCATCACAATAAAGCATGTTGTGGTGTTATTTATAAAAATAAGCTCTAATCAAATCAGCCCGAAGCAAATGGATATTGGTTGCCGGCGCAACACATGTAAAGGGGCCGCTACTAATGAACTTTAAACGATAGGTGATCACGATTTATCATCTTAGCTTCTACACTCAAAATTCAACTCAGTTTATATTTGTTTAAAGTGTATTTTCAAACGTTGAATCCTTGTCGTTAAATCCAAAGGTGGAACGTATGTCTGTCATGGTACGGGGTTCTCTCTCGCTTAGTTAATTAAGACATAGATTATCAAACGTTTTTGAGTAGTAAATAAAATTGTAATCTTTACCGTATGGAATAGGCGTCTATAACACCACTATCTTCGTATAAGAAACGCATAATGTTCTCTTTGATCCCACACCTACTCTTAAAATCCTATAAATACTAATGCACTGTCAATTTTTAATGTACCGATAGGAGCCGATGCTTTTTTTTATAATTGTTTTTAAATGTCATTTTAAACTTTGTCTTTACAGGTAAGTTGGTGTCTTCTCGTGTATGGAATTTTGTGAGTATATTTTGTGTTAAAGAGAACCTAGTTTAGGAACCATTTTGTTTTATTCCATTGAATCCTTGGTTACTATTTGTTTTATCCAAGTCTATAGTAATTTCACATACATATATTTCGCTTTCGTCATTGTTTGAATACGTTATCGATCAAATTCTTGGAATCTCTCGTTAAATATCTCTATTTCAGCGTATTAATTGGCGAGTAACCAACCATCGAGTCTCATTTCCTCTGCTCCGAGATATCTGTCAGACTACAAAATAATATGTTAGCTTTCTTATTTGTGGTCAAAGTTTTAGGACTTTAATTTGTTTTCCTTTCTTAAATTCCCCTTATTTCTCTTAGCGTTAATTCAACCAAAAGTTCACAAGATATAAGTCATGTCGAAACTTTTAAAACAACGAGAACAAACTGATTAAATACTTTAATCTTTATTTACTCTGTCTGTTTTGTTTTTAAATTTATTGTGCTTTTTACTTTCGGGACGTGCAAGTCTGTGCTTGGCTGTTTGTAGACTTCCTAATTTTATAAGAGGTGATAGATTTTGATTGGTTTTAAGTTTTTTGCAATTTTTCATTGTATCTTTATAAGGATTATTATTTTCACTGTAAGTAGCATCAGCTTCAGCTAAAATTAATAAATTACAAGTATGTATGTGTAGCTTCGAGTTCATTACAAAATCTATTGTGACTTTTGGGATGTTATGAAATTCTAACCTAACATTGACTATCACAAGTTATGCAACATGCATCTTGATTTTTTATTACTTCTACATTAAGTTTGAGTATAAGCAGTTATCCTCATCAAAGTTTAACAAAGTTATTGACTTTTAACCACTTTTTTATTGAGGTCAAAAGTTAATTCACCATTATTTCGAAGCTCATTTACTTTAAAAAGTACTCTTACACTAAATTCTTCTTGGGCATCTACTTAACTTCTTACATAAAATCTATTATATCGACTCGAACGAAATCATTACCAGAGACATTTCCTACGTCATCTTTTTTATTTTTAATACTCAAAGCGATGCCTAATGGATCAAGTAGTCAAACACGCACACATACATGACCATCATCATTAACGATATCGACTTTATTGTCAAGGCTTTAGAGATCAATTTCGTGTTTTTTTTGGTTTGCTTTAAAATTGTCTAAGTAAAGTGAAGAAGTCATTTCGTCGTTGTCACTGATGGGTTTTCAAATATTGACCGGGTTGGCCATTATCTGGCCGAGTGTGTCGGAGGCCTAACACCGCGTTGATAACGCTGGTTGTGTCGCCGGCCTAAAAAAGGTCTGTTTGTTTTCTGTCTGTGTTTGTGTGGGGATATTATATGCGGGCCTTTTTGTAATTAAAAATGGACATTAGGGTTGAATTTCTCTATGGGTTGGGTTGAGGGCGTTTATGGAAAATATTCATCTGTTTTATTTTTGCATGCGTTCTTTTTTGTAGTGATATTACTACCTTTTGTAAGGACTTTTTATTAAAACAATAAACTATAATAAAACTGGATTTTATAGCCTTTAGTGAATGCAAATTCTTATTATACTCTAATGAATTAAGAATTGTATAATAAATTAAATCCTCGTTAATTTTTAATTGCTCCAATTATATTCCCTTCCCAAATAGACTTCAGTTTATGTTCCTTCACCAACATCTCTATTAGAGCACTTCCTAAGAGGGTCCGCGTTATCTCTTATCAACTCCCCATAAAATTGCTGATAAAGCCTGTTATATAATTAACATAAAACACCATGGTTGCCGCCAGTCTCCTCGAGGACCACTTGATAAGCACTTAGACGTCTTACTTAGTCGTATCTTGAATTTGGTCCATTGGGTAGCAGCTAAAGAGAACTGTCTTCATAGTGCCTGTTCTTCCACCCTTTTCGTTTTCACCAATAAAGGGCTTTTTAAAAAGAACAGTCGTTGAATCTGATTGGTTTCTTTATCTTTTGACTTGTTTACTTGGTTTATTTCTTGTTTCTTACTTATCTTAAAAAGAATCATAGATCGACGACCGAAAGGAACAGTATTTGCAATAAAAAATATTAACTAAATATTTTATTTCATCAAGGTAAGTACAAGAATTTCTTAATCTAATAACAATTTAAATCTTAGTTTAGAGGTTGTACGCTGTCACATAGAATTATAGAATTCTCTTACTCCTAAATTAAGTCAAGCTTGTATTATAGAAGTTAGTGAGCTGCAACCTTGAACTTATGTAGCTGTGAAACAAAACAAAGATATTGCTTAAAAAAAATAAGAATCTGTGAGACACCTTTGATTTATTGATAATTTCGTATTAATAATAGTCGCCCTAATCTTAACTTGACACCAAACAATAGTGTCATTCACCAAAATAAAACTGTCTGCGCTACAGTAAAAAAAAACTTTCAAATACGGTTCACCATTTAGCAAAACTTCCAAAGGATATGAACCCCATGCATCATCGAAGACAAGGAGCTAGGCAGCAAAAAAACTAAGTTATGCAATAAATCCGTAAACCCACATGTGTTGAAAGAGCGTTCAGGAGATATTAATTACGAGACAGACAGACATCCGTACGATTCACAGTGTGTACATCAACGATATAATTGGGAACAAATGTGGATGATTTTGAAAATGTTTTCGGTGATATGTGAGAATTTATTTTGACTGCCAGTCGTAAACGAGGGGTGCTTTTTGATGGGATAGTAAACACTTAACTTCAAAGGGTTGGTTTATTTTGAATGCACTGATGAGCTAATTGCGACTTCCTAAAAATAAGGTTTAAATTTTGTTTTGATGCCAACGTAAAATCACTGGGCCTTGTAATTTTTTGAGTTGTTGAAAATGGTTGCAATATCAAAGGGTTATAATATTCGTGTTTGTCATCATCAATTTGTGCAGTAAGCAGTAATTTTTTTAAATACATTATTTAAATGATTATAATGCATAATATTATTTGCTTGACATTGATGTAAATAAGCTTGGTACGCTGTATTTCGTTTATTTTTTATACTTATTGCCAAAATCACCAACCGATATATCTAGATCTGTTTACAAACTCACATACATAAAGAGTTTTATTTAAAAATGAACGTCCGATTACCATCAGGCTTACACCGTACGATGCAATTAAGCATATTGTGTGTACAATCAGATCTCATACGGAGATACCGACCCGATGATTTGAGATAATAATCTTATTGGATGTTTGCTTACAAGATTAATGTTCGTTCTTTATTCATAAACGATTAAAGCAGGAAATAATTTCGTTGTTCAATATCGTATGATTACTTGCAGTTTTTTTGGTAGTAGGTACTCTCTGACTGCATTTAGGGTTGTAGTAGATGAGTATATCAAGTTTGACAGTCATCATTTTCATCATTAACTGTCCATTTGGCTTCTGACCTTTTCGATCCTCCCAGGTTGATGAAGTATGACGATCATGATATCATTATGGCGATAGAATCTGCATCCATTCCCATCAAATACACCGCACTGTTATGTTGATTTTACATTATTATTACATCTGACGTAAATCATTTGCCTAGCCTTTTCCCAACTATGTTGGGGTCGGCTTCCAGTCTAACCGGATGCAGCTGAATACATGTGTTTTACATGGAGCAACTGCCTATCTGACCTCCACAACCGAGTTTCTGGGAAACATGATACCACTTGGTAAGACTAGTTGTCAGACTTTCGGGCTTCTGACGACCCGTAACAACTGTCAAAGATCTACAAATGATAGCCGGGACCAATGGCTTAACGTGCTTTCCGAGACACGGAGGGGACATCTGACGTAAATACAAATCCATTGGCCAATGTCAAAGAAGATCAACGTTTTTCTAACCTTTCCGTTTTTCACTAAAAAGCCCTCACTTAAAAAAAAATGAAACTGATAACGATGTAAAGCTTGACTCACCTACAAAAAGATTTTGAAACGTGTAGAACATCTAACTAAAATATGAAATATTTAAAGTTATTGATTTTGTTAAATTAAAAAAGGAAATACAGTTCATCAGGCTGATGGCGGTAGCGGCGACAGTGTTGTGAGTGTAACTGCGCAGTTATGTAACGTTAAACCGAACGTAGAGCCATAAAGACATGAGCTTAGCGAGTTAGGAGACAACAAATACGATAGTGTAGAAAGAAAAGACTGCTAAGGAAATTGTGTGTGTTATAGAGTAGAAAATATGAGTCAATGATGAAGGAACCATAATCATTTTACCTCACGAATACGGGAGGTAAAATGATTAGTTAGTAATTAGAGCTCATGCACCACCAGAACAAGTTTAAAAGTAGCTTAGATGAACAGGATGATGGCAGGATACTTGAACACCTAAAACTGCATGTATCCAAGTTATTCAAATTAAGAACACATACAATGCCGCGCTGACTTATGTATGTAAAGTGGATGAACTATTTCCAACCGACCTTATTTTGCGGCAAATAACCACTAAAGTAAAGTTTTAGAGGTAACGAGCCACCTAGCCTACAGTACTAAAATAATCATCATCTGTCTAGTCTTTTCCCAACTCTGTTGGGTTCGCTTTCAAGACTAACTGGATACAGCTGAATACTAGTATTGGGTACATGGATCGACCGACAACAAAAGCAACCAATCGCTGTTTCCCTGGCTCAACCTCGGTCGCTCGTCTTACATCCCATCGGCTCAGTGCTACTGCATTCTTAAGTGTGGGCCGTGCATTCAGGACGGGTTCGACGCAAAAACCAAGTTCAGTCCCGGCATTCATAACAGTTTTTGTCACCTGTCTCCAACCTCCGGGCTTTATGTTCATAATAATACCTGAATGCTTTGTGAGACGAGAATTCTACATGTTTTTCAATTGAAATCATATCTCGTGAATTGATTTTTTTGAATTGTTTCATTTAGTTAAGTTGAGTGTTGATAAAGTACTGGGTTCAGGCTGTTGTGCAGGTTTACCAAATAGGTTTTGGGCACACTTTGATACAAGTGACAAAGCTAAATAATATGAAAAGAGTGAACATAAATATCCCTTAAAGAAAAAAAAAACTCTGAAGAAAAACTTGACTGTTTTTGGTGAACTCTTAGAAAACATATGCATGGTATTTTATATAGTTTATGGCATACATTGCCAATAAAAACAAACCTGTTAGTTATCCGCTCATTGACATTTATGTTGCTGTTGTAGAACACTTTGTACATATTTTTCTTATTATAATTAATACAATTAATATTATCACAATGTAAGCTTGTGCTGTCATGTTCGTTAAGGCAATTTAATGACACAGCAAGGCAAGCTCGAGTTTCATATCACATTTTTTGTACCTTAATCACAAGATGATATCCGTTACATTTACATTTTCAAGTATATTTTTATTCCATCACCACCATTATAATCAAGTTAACTAGTTATTTTAAGACACACGTAAAATGAAGCATCATAAAAATTAAGTAGAAGTTATAAACTCGACAGAACTAATAATGACTTACTACAAGAACACGCTACAGTAAAAAGAAAAGATCATATACTTCAAGTCCCAGATAATGACTTTATTAAAATTTATAACTCAATTTAATATTAACTAGGACTCTGCTACAGTAAGACGCTCTTCAACAACCCAATGACCTGATCTAAAAACGTCAGAACTTTAATTATTCGTAACAACATAATCATTTGAATCGTGAGTGTTCAATGAACACAGGTATTAATGGCAACGACTATTTAATCTTGACCTCTATCTACGAATTCATTGTTCCAACCTCCTCAGCTAATAAGTGCCTTGTTATCTTGGTCGTTAATACTTAGATTATTACGTTACCCTCACTGCGAGATACTAGTTTACTTGTCGGAACCACCCGCTGCGCTTGATGTGAGGCGTATATCCATCCACGCAAGTTCCATCATCATTCATAGAGCATCGTTCGTTAGCAACTTTATTAACAGCACATTAAGATTCAAATTCATCGTCTCTAACTTACTTGGTAGGTTGTACACCTCATGCCGTTTCATTACGATCCTTACCATCGTTTATCATACTTTACATTGCCATAATTTATTCATAAAAGCGATCTTATTTTATATCGTCCGAGATTATTTTACATGTTGTTCTCAAATTTCTCAATACGTGACAAGATTCAGTATAAAGTCGTTCTGGTCTTTGAATTATTGTAGTTTTATTATCGATAACAATATTTTACACGTCGCCAAGTCGTTGTAAGATGAGACCGACGCTTATTTATGTGAGGATCGCAGTTGTCTTTATCATGTATGCGGAGTTTTATTAATTTTTTATATCACCAGTGTCGGATCTTGTATCCAGCACTTAATTTTCATGACGTTCTTACTAAGGTTTCATTTTATGAATATGAGCATTGTTTCGCTGATTTCCCTTTAGTGTAGGAACAATATAAAGCTGCACTGTAAAAATGTTTTGACGTAAAATATGTTGTAGAGAATGGAAATGTACAGTTTAAAATATAATTAAAAGAAATGTAATTAAAAACAAATATTTTCTTGCCTTCGCGTTAATAAATGACAAGTGCGAAACATAGATGAAGTGAGGCTAGATATAACTTAGTCAATACCTTCAACCGGCACATTATTTTGCCTGAAATTTTAATTTATATGGAAATGAGTCTCATTCTACTTTTTTAACCTGCTCATTAATTCGATTTGAGTATGTTATCGATGCCAATTGTTTATTAAGTCAGCAAAGAATGTGATTTTATAATCAGTAAGTCGAAATACTGAATAAATATTCATTGTCTGTTATCATCGCCATCTTTAATTTCTGCCTGAAGGCGTACTAAAGGGTCATATATTGTATCAGAATTACTTTTTATCGTTTTTCGTTTTCAAAGGTTGTTCTCGCGGAGTATTTATTGCTTCGCACGGCCCTCTTGTGTATTTTAACAACATCATCAGCATCGAATTTCGAAATAATAAGAAGTCTGTAAGATTAGTTGTAGACATAATATTATGTCCTTATGCTTTGAATTTTCAAGTAAGGCAAAAACCTGCATATGTATGCATTTAGAGAGAAAACTCAAAACTCTCTAAATGTATGATCATTAATGTTACGATTGATCACTGCAAACTGTTAGTCTTTTTAGTTCTAGATACTTATTAGTACCAAGAACATTGCTCTGATTCTTTCTTCCATCTCCCAAACCTTTCTATTCATCAACACTATAAATAAACACCAAAAGAAATCAAGTTGTAACTCAATATTTTGTAGACGTTTCCGGCTCACCTTTATTAGTGGCTCCCAAATGATTAATATATATTAATGCATCTACCTCATAAACTGACAAGGCACATTAATGTCGACGTTGCTCTCGTACACTTTATCTATTTGTTTTAATACTGGTATCCATTTTATTAGAGCTAGGTGTTTCCAGTGATTGTAGTACGAGTATCAGTCTCTCATTTTATTTGACAGTTCCCGTCACTCGTAAACGGTGGTGTGAAAAGACATTTTGTGCGATAGTGTAATTGGTTTCGTATTAAAAGTTGATTAGAATTTTATTGGATTCTGAATTTATAGTAGAAAATTGTTGATTCTCATTTTTCCCGTTCTTCTTCCTCTTTTGTTAGTTCTTTAAGTGTATCGTCACGAATGATTAGAAATTAATGTTCTCAACATACCCTGGGATAATTCTTTACCCAATTGTATTCCAATAGAAAGTAGTACAGTAAAAGCTTAATTAACAAATACTCGAACATCGATAAACGCTAAAAGCACAGCTGCAAAACGTTTAAACACGATCGCTAATTAAATTTCATGTACACAGTGTAATTACACATTTTATTAAAGAAAAACTTTAATATGCTTGTCGGAACTGCAGCTGCCAAAATTTCGAAGTACTATTTATTATTATGTTTTCATGATAAATATGAAATGTAAACTTAAAAGGATTCATTAATTATGATTGTTAAATTATTGCAACATGCACTTTATTAAAAGCCAAATTAATGCTACAGGTAACTGTCGTAATGATTAAAATTGATCAAAAATATCTGTGTCCAACTCAAGCCTCATTAGTATCTGAATTAATATCTATCAATAGTTTTGTATTGAATTGGTAGTTTCTACATCTTCTTTCGTGTCAAAAACTACAACAGCTGCCCAATCTAAGAAACTTTAAGTTTTGAAAACATGGAGTTTTGGGTATGTAGTGTTTGGAGCTTCTATTCCTTTACTTAATAAGATACAATTATCATCTTCTAAGAAACGTTATTCAGTTTCAAATCACACCCACGTTCCTCCTATTACCATAAAATTAACAGGTGCGTGTCTCTGATCAAGATTTACGCTAGAGTCGCCATACCTAGGCATTGCAAGCTATCTATTTCTGTAATAGATACTAATATCCCATAGTTACCGGTTTAACTCAATTTATTGGTCACGCGAATTCAGAACGGGATATTGCTAAATGTCGTATTAAATGTTTTAGTTAATTCCGGGAATTGGCTTGCAATTAGATGGATATTGTGTAACTGGGAATTGTATGCATTTGAGTGTAGATGTAATAGAAGTGGCTTAATTGCATCAAAATAAGGAATATCATGAAAGGAAGACCAGATAGGAATAGTAACATTAGGAACATTTTGAAAAAAAACCGGCCAAATGTGATTCGGACTCGCGCACGAAGGGTTCCGTACCATCTATAAAAAATATTTAGTTTGTTGTATGGAAAACGTTAAAATATTTTTTTTATTTTAATTTAATTATTTATTTTTAAAGTGAATATGTAACTAAATATTCTGTGAATATTTCAAGCGTCTACCTATTGCCGTTATCAATATCAAGCAAAAACGAGCAAAAAGATCAAGTTTGTTGTATGGGAGCCCCCTTAAATATTTATTTTATTTTGTTTTTAAGTATTTGTTGTTCTAGCGGCAACAGAAATACATCATCTGTGAAAATTTCAACTGTCTAACTATCGCGGTTCATGAGATACAGCCTGGTGACAGACAGACAGCGGAGCCTTAGTAATAGGGTCCCGTTTTACCCTTTGGGTACGGAACCCTAAAAACGCCATAAATAATACTTCCGACGTTAATGCAATAGTTTATCATGCTTTCTGCAGGCGTAGCATGGCGCTTTCTATATCTACGTAGACATAGACATAGCTTTTTCTATACAAAGTGACAGTTCGTTTCTTCATTTTTGACATCCACCGTAGAAATCTTTCTACAATCTGTCATTTTGTCTTTCATTCTACAATCTGTCATTTTGTCTTTCAAAATTAACGTGCTCAAGTGCGGTTGGGAGAAGTGCGGTTGGGAGAAGTGCCGTTCAAATCAGTGCTAAAATGAGGGCTTCCACGCCCTCATTTCTAACGATCTTTGTCTAGGTCTTTTTGTAGGTAGACTATTTCGGAAGAAAGTTTTCTATCCTTACTGTCAAAATCACACTGACAACCGATAAATCCTATGACAAAACAAAGAATTCTGAGTCGAATTATGTAAAAGAGTGAATTTCGTAAAAAGTGCAGTTGACTCTTTCTACTTTGCTGCCGTCGTACTGTCTACAGGAAACGTCATTTTTGTCTACTCTTCCGTCGAAAAAACGGTGCTTATGCTACACCTGCAGTGCCACACAGAACCATAACCAATATTAAATTGATAATAACTTTAGAGGATCAATAAAAACATTAACTAGATGCGACACTAGTAAACATTTATTTTTACAACCAAACGGTTGCTTATACGGCGGATTAAGATTATGGCGTCACATTCATGCGTAATCACGTTCCAGACATAGAAACTGTTTTATATCGCCGTGTTTATTGAATGGCTTACAAAAACACATTGGCTGTTGAACAAGTACGTTAAATTCTATTGGAGAATTACTTCTTGCATTGTACATACAATATTCCTGTAACATAACGCAAAATCTTTTGGTATATATTATTTTTTATGAAACCATGGCCTCTATATCCGTGGCTGGCGTGAATACATTGACATCTCAACTTGTATGTTTTTTTTTATTGGCTTAATACGTTCTACGTATTAGGAATATATATGAAAAAAATTGACAGCTCAAAATAGAAATAACTTTTGGAGCAATCGACTATGGTATTATGTTGAACATCTCGCATTTTTACGTGTTTTACTTGACAACACAACATGTCAAATTAACGATTCACATGTTTTTGTGAACTAGCATTGATATTTCGTTATATCAATATATACCCAGTTTCCAAAATATTATTCTTTATTTGATATCTCAACTTATACACATATAAGTTTTCTCTTTTATTTGACAAATTGAGATGTCAAGTTATAGCCAACCGAAGTATTTCTGTTTAAATCGTGATATATTGAGATGTTCAGATACGGCCAACTAAGTTCTGAACCCTAAATGTAATAAGTATAGTTATCAATAAATGTCGGTTACAAAAATCTTTGAATATGTTTAGTTGCCAACTTATGAACCTAAGTTGTATTAAAAAAATAATAGAGTTGTCAAGATGCTTCCGTAAAAAGTAAAAATTTTCTTGTAAATATAAAATATTATATTTACTGTGTCTAGGCTGATTAAACAACAGTTATTATGTGTGAAGTTTTAGGGGGTTTAGGGATGAGAAGAAGCCTATTTTTTCATTAGGAATTAGGGATCTCGCGCGGCCACGACTCCGGCCAGTTGTGGCCGTCTAGTGGTAATTTTATGGTGTACGGCTAGTTGGTCGTTGCGACCAAGTGCGCAATTCGTATTGGTTTCTATAGTTTACCTGGTCGCTGCAATCACTGGTCGCGGTCATGACCGTCTAGTGCATGAAATCCCTATCTGCCTGTCTTCATATAAAAACAAGTCCAAAAGTTTCCCTGTAAAAAGTACCAAAGAAACTGATGCTTCTGTCGATAGATCCGATTCAATCCTGTACCAGGTTCTTTTATTGATACGATGTAGTGGGCTCTTCCCACCACCCTTCACACTTTACCGTTTTATCCAGGGTTCAACATGAACAATACCCAGATAAATATTCGCATAATTGCATAGCTTGTGACCTAGCCATATCGTATGTGACATTTCAGTGAACCATATTATTCAGTATGGTAATAAGTTCTGTCCAGCTACTTTCGTTCATTTTGCTGAAACGTACTGAGGCAGAAAATTGTGTTTTTGCCTGCAAACCCAAGTAATGGTTGAATAGGCTTGTAAATATTATGAAATATACTTCTTTTTGATTGGACTCGTTCAAGGTTCAAGAGGTTCTCATTTATTAAATGAGCCTTTGTAAATTATAACGTCTGGAATCAATAAAGATGTTGAAGAACATAAACGGTTTTGAAGTAAGTAGCACAGTTATAGTTTATATATATCATAACATCACGCCTGTATTTCCCTGAAAGGTTAGGCAGAGGTGTAGATGTACTTATACTTACTATAGTATAAGTATAATATCTACACCTCTGCCTAACCTTTCCCCACATAATAAACGGTGGTGGTGGTACCACCCACACCCACACAATTTATAGTTTGTAATTATTAAAACAATGATAGAGGTTTAACAAAACCAGATTCTCTAAGCACTACTCACGTAGTTAAAGATACAAATTCTAGTAACCATCATACTGAATTAATAAACACATCACATGCTAACCCATCCAAAACAAACAGCGCAGCAGCCGCACTCCATTTCGCGTTGAAACGAAGCATCAGCGAATAAGACCTTTGAGATTTCACGTCATTAATTGAGCCGTCAGAGACGAAACAAAAAAGATAGAACTAATTTAGATATCAGGCGAACGAGCAGGACAAATTGTACGAAGCGGTTCGGGGAACCGAGCCCAGTCGGCGGCTTTGTATGGAGTTATTTTGGCTCGGACAGCCAAGGACTGGTGTGAACTTAAGGGTTCGGTTATTGTTGGGCCAAATAAGTATTTTCACGGTTGGACAATAAGTAAAAGTCCTGAGGATGTGGTGGTTAAGGTTGTTGAAGATGTTATATATGTAAACGATGAAATAAACGAAAGAAAAAAATCACTTGCTTTAGCCACTATACTGTGATAAAGTCGTAAATAAATATAGAAAGTCTTTTTTTTTCTAAATGAGGCTGATAGTCTAGCATTTCAGAAGTGACATTTTGAGAATAGTCTTGAAATTCTTGTTATAGATGCTCATGCTCAACCACAACTCCATCATTAAATTTTTTAAGAAATTATAAAGTCTGAATAAAATAGTATCTTTCTACACTCCTATACAACATGGTGTGTTGCACATTATAAATAAACGTGTTAATTACTCCAACTAAATTAGCTAGTGTATAAATCGTGAGAAAATTATTTAATAGAAAAAGTGTATTCAGTAGAATTTTCTGAATAGTTTGTTGCGCAACCTCAGTCGTTGGGGAAGGTGATTGAACTTCAAAAGTGAATGAATGTGGAGTTTGTATGGTTTCTTGTGATGCAAAATTCGGTTAATGTGTAATGTATAGTTCCAGTGTAATATTTTTGAATGCGTTTTGAGTATCTCTATATCATCTCATCTGCCTAGCCTTTTCCCAACTATGTTGGGGTCGGCTTCCAGTCTTACCGGATGCAGCTGAATACCAGTATTTTACATAGAGCGACTGCCTATCTGACCTCCACAACCCAGTAATTGGGTAATACGATACCCCTTGGTAAGTTGGTTGTCAGACTTTCGGGCTTCTGACGACCCGTAACGACTTTCAAAGATCCACAAATGACAGCCGGGACCAACGGCTTAACGTGCTTTCCGAGGCACGGAGGAGTCTCGGTATGTAAAGATGGTCACCCATCCACAGACGAACCCCGGCAAGCGTAGCTTAACCTGATGGATGGTGCGGCTGTTATTACGTAGCCACGAGCTCCATATGAGTAGATTTTGAGTATCTCTATATGAGAATAATTATTAAATACGGTCACAATAATCGATGTTTAATTTAAGTATTATTGTAGCGTAGGTACCACAGAATGGCCAAGCTTCCTGAAACATTTTTTTAACAAATCCAGGCCGCAGCCTATTCAAACAGTTTTTTTTGCAATATTAGTTCTGTGATAGACTATGGGCCACTATCACTAATGTTGTCTAGACGTAAACAAATGATTAAAATACTTAGGTACCATTAATCAATGACAGTTAATTATGTAGCGATACCTAACAATTACTTATATAAAGAAATAATACAAGGTAATCATCTACTTAAACCAAAAAAGGTTGATGAACAAAAAAACTATTACGAACTAAACATAACGTCATAATTATTAATTGAATCAGTCTCAATTTCTAACTACAAAAACAGTCGACCATATTCAAACGACTATAATTTACGATCTCGAATCATATTAATATGTTAATATTACCCACGTACAAGGGTTAATTGATGTAAATAATAAATAACAAAAAGATATATACGTTAAAGGTTATAAAAATATATTTTACACCTTTGCTAGCGGAATCGAAAATCAATTCAAATCGAATAGACGAAATGTAGTTTGAATCGATTAATAATCGTTTGAAACGACATTTCAAATGAGTTTTTGGTAATTGAGTCGCGATAGTGTGGCGATTTACAACTAATTTTGTGTTGAAACGTGTTCAGATGATTATTTTATGAAAATGTACCAGAGACATATTCACATGGTCTCGTGATTAATCGTGGAAACTTATGGTTTTAGAGATTAATGGAGATTCTTGCATATCAGAGTGGTTTTAGAGAATTATGGCTGGCTTTTGAATAAGGAAATAGAACTGTAGATAATATTATAATCAAATCTAATGTGAGAGTGTTAGTAATCGATGACGACGAATAAATTTCACTTAATGTGTTAGATTTCATCACTAGTATTATAATATTCTCCAGTACAAAGATTTTCTACGAAGAATTTACCATGACTAGACTCTTTTATCGTGAAAATAGAGATTCCTAAGCAAGCTTCTTTAAAGATGCCAAAACCCTTTCAAAAAAGAAACTATGAAACTTTTTCCTGTAAACACGCGAAGGAGAGGCACAGACAAAACAAAACCACCATCTTCCTGTTTCCGTATTATTTTCTGAGACAGTCTGGACTTTAAAGACATCGCCCACAAACACAAAGGAATAAAATTTTAAGTATACTAATTAAAATTTTAAAGAAATCCACCGACTTCAGTCTAAAGTATGCTTTGTCAAAAATAAATGCAAAATAATACAATTTGGTTGAGAGCATTCGCGAGCGGAGGCACAGATTGTAAAAACCTTTTAAGGGTCTTGCACACTGAGAGGACTGCTTTTGGGTTAATTGTGTCGGTCGCATTTTACTCTCATTCATGACCTTTTCATTAGAGGTATACTTAATGTCTCAATATTTACCCATATTTTGGTAGTACCTACTTTGCGTTTATTGCCGTCATATTTGTCAAACTTTTTGAAGGAACCAATTTGGGTTCTCACCACTTTTTTTTCAGTATTATGAAAAACTTCAACAGGTTACACGGTATTTTTAATTTCAGAAAATCTTTTACCTCCATACACACGGATATAAATTCACATTGTATATTTGTGCGGGCAGAAAAATAAACACGCGAAAAGCTAACTGTATAAAGTTACTCGAAATAAAGCGAGTGCAGTTGTAGGCCACTAGTTTATTTAAAACGGGGACTAGGAACGAATGGCAGTTGCCGCGTAAAATCGAGCCCTATAGAGTGCGCACTTGTTTATTTAAATAAAGCATTAGACGCTCATGGAGGCATTGCTGATCACCCTCAGTGGACAAACCGTGACACTCATAAAACGGGACACGTCTTTGCACATTTGTCGCGTGAAATCGCATCCGCTTCGCTCTGAGTGTGTTTAAGACCTAAAGTTGCCTAGAGTCGTTGTATTTATTTTAGAGCCTAATTTAAATAAGACAGGGCTTAAGTTCCTTTGTGACTTCGTCGGCATTCGTAAACGAATTAGCTACAACGAAAAGGATATTTTCATTCGCCACATTATCATATTGTTTGAAGGACTGTTTGTTGGTAAAAAGGGTTGAAAAAGAAAATGAAGACGATGTAATTAATCGTTTTGGTTATGATTATGGGTTTTGGAACATTTATTGTTTTGTTAGTGATTATAGGCTCATTTTCACTGACATGGATCGCACCAAGAGGTGTAGTAAAGCAAAAAACCAACTCACAGCCGATAAGCTATGAGTTGATTTTTTGTTGTTCGTTAATAGAAATACTAATCAAACTTTCTATTTAGTCAAACTGAAATAAATATGGTTCCAACAAAGATAAAAATATGTCTGAAAAAAATAGCGTCCAACTGTTGGCCGCTAAGTGCACGCACACTAAAAAAACACAATGAGGTGGCGCGGCTGTCAGGCACACAGGCATAAAAAAATTGGCTTGTTTGTTGTAATTCGTTTGCAGCGCAACATTCTTATGTAGACATAAATAAAATTGGAATCAAAGGGTTCCAAATATGTAACTAAGGGCGAATATCACCAATAAAACTGAACGAGATCAGCACTTAAACCACGTTAAAGCTGCCTATGTTATTATTATCTGTGGAATAATGACACTGACAGGTCTTGAACGTGGTTTACAATAAGCTGATCCGGTCAGTTTCGTTATTGAAATTTGCACTAAGACTGAACTCATTACAATTGACAATTGGATACTTATCACTTACTTTAAAAACGGTGAAGGAAAACAATCGTGAGGAAACCGGCATGCCTGAGAAATGTGGCATGTGAAGCCAAGTTAGAGGCCCTTACCAGGTTAGTCCCTAACCACACAAAAATAACCATGATTATGACATTTATGACGTGACAAAGATCATCAAGACACAAAACTAAAGAGAAAATATCAAACACACCTTTCTTTTCTCATCCACAAAAGAGTATGTACAAAATTCCTAGCCTAATCGCTTCTAATGTACCCACGTTAATGTACCAAAATCCCTCCAAGCGTTAAAAAGTAGCCGGTGAGAATCTACCCACAAAAACTGGACAATTCATCATAATAGTGCCAGGCAATTACTGTGTATAGCGTTAATGACTGACGCACGTTATTAATCTAGGAGGAACCCGTTTTGGACAAGACTTAGCAATTCCGATAATAATCTTGTTTTAATAATTACTCACACATTCTTCCTACAATCTTGATTGTCTATTTGTACATTATTTTTCTTGCTTGTCTTAATTTGGTCGACAACTCTTTTAGTAGTGCTTAATTCTTGTTATTTTTCTTCGGTGACGTTATCAGGAATCGGGGCGTTTTCTAAGAAAATTTCTTGTTTATTTTTTACAGTTTTGTGTTTACGATTCGTCTTCGTTGTTTTGACTGGTTGGTGCATTTCCAAAATATTTTTTGTTTGGCGGGGCATGAATTTTTGAAGTGTCGTTTCATGTTCTTTTGCACAAAATGTTGCAATTTTGCGAAGCTTTCCTATCCATGTGTAAAATAAACATTTGCTATCTGGTAGATACCTCCAGAACATAATATGCGAGACTATTTGCAGCCACACGAACTATGAGCTAACCAGCTATGCACAAGATTGGTAGCAATTCAGATTTAGAATTTCTTGCAATTTCTTCCTACCTAATACCTATCATGCAATTATGGTATTTTATATATGCATGACATGTGCATGTGCATGGTTATTAAAAATATAAAATAAGAAAAAAATCAGATAACTACCAGCTGATCGCTCGTCAATGATAACACTTTTTTACCTTGAACTCGCCTAGCAATAGTTCGGAGTTTCAATAGATTATGAGATTTTGTTACCACTGACATTCGGCCTGCTGTACACAAAAAAGTAATGTTATTACACTCCCCCAGCCCTTCAAATGTATTCAAAAAATTACCATTTCTCCAAGCATTCTCCTTACTTATTCTAACTTACTGCGCCTAGTTTACTAATAAATGATAATCACTTACTAAGTCATGCTTAAATGTTTCCTGCTACCGTCGTGGCCAAACGAACTTAGTTCTGTAGCTTCATTATCATATAAGAACCTCGAGGCTTGACTGATTATATTTGTCTGTCTTGTTTGGGATAATTGGGGTATCAAGAGTTTAATCTTTGTATTTTTATTCGTAGGTAGCCTGTGTTAACGGTGGGGTTATCACAGCGGAAGTTACGTTTGAATTTATTAAAGGGAGAATTGATAAAGACTTGACTGATGACAAACTTAGCTTAACTTTAAAAGAAAAAGCGTAGCAGACAGAATACTTAAACAATTGCTGAACCTTATATGGATTTGTAAACAATATACATACATACATAGGTATACACTGGGCAGGGAAAGGGTTAATTAACAAAGATATAAAAGTAGGAACCTCTACAACAGCTACCGATGAAGTTCGTCGAAAGCCTTGGATAAGACCATTTCTATGAATCAAAATTTAAAAAAAATCACAAAGGTATCACACTTTCATCTGTAAAGAATCCGTATTCTTTTAAGATAGTGTGACCCCTTTTCAACATTTTGGTACCCCAGGTGACAAATCCACGGGATTCGAGAAATTCCAAGAATACTGTGGTTCTGAAAATATCCAATTATTAGTCATTAATTTTTTTGTTTTTTCTAAACTCAAATTGAATTGCCATCAATGGTATTTTATTTTGTAGATGTTAACAAAGCTTTTGCCGTAGCCAAGTACGTCGAATTACAGATCACCCTGTATAATCAAAATAAAAGAAAAAAATCAAAAGATAATGGGAAACTAAATTGCGGTAGGTAAGCAAGATTCACAAAATAAAAACAAAATATTATTTATACATACCTAACGTCATCAAGCAACACAACATAAAATTAAATACTCAGTGTAGTACAAGTAGTGACGGGTAACACACCAGTATCACGAACACAACCCGTTTCATCTCTTACTAATAGCTAAGCGTGAATCCAACACATAATTTCAATATCCGTATCCATCATTCAAGCATCAACTTATTAAGCCTACACCATAACTATAAAAAAATAAAAATTGGCGGCCATTTTGCTTAAGCTCGTTACATCTCGACGCACGCCACTGGCGCTCGTAATTATGATGTTAAAACGCGTGTGTGTAACATGCCTTAATAACGCGAATAAAGTTTTTATTAGTGTGTGTGAAAAAGTCAATGCGTACGCGCCGCATTGTGTTCGAAATTTGAATAGGTATGTGAGTGTGTGAGTGAATAAGAATGTGTGTGTTATATGTAAATGTGTGCGTTTTAGTGCTTGTGTGTGCATGTGTGTTGATTTGTCGGCGTTTTTGAGTGCGATGCTTGTCTAACAATAATTATTATATACGTGCTGAGCCCGCGGCGCGAACGTCCCTTCATGTTTAGGGTTCCGCGATAAGATAGCTAACCCCTATATGATTTGTTTGTGTTTGTTTTCTGTGCAGGTTAGTTATGGTTTTATTTTTTGTGAGGGGGCTCTGAAAATGATACGGTATGATAATGAGGGCGGTTAATTTTATATCTTATGTGCTGCAAAGTAAAATAAATGGAGTCGGTACTAATATGTATATTGGCAAAGAATAGAACAATAATAAAATTATGGCATGACGATTTTATCAATTCATATTTTTTTTGTTTTTCCTTAATTTGTCACAAATACTTGTCAATTCCAGCACATCTATAGAAATAAACAAATTATGACCGCTATTACCAAATGCGCGCGTGTGGTCCCAGGAAATGAAAATTCCGTCATTTCGTTAAAAGTTTACATTGCAGCTGTTTTCAACAAAAAAATAAATGGAACCTGCCCAACTTTGGTTACCAAACGCACTTGACCGATTATTTTTTTGCTTTTGGTTTAATTAAAATGATATGCAGCTTATAGCAAAAAGCCGTTTGTTTGTTGGAGGGTTTGGAAAACGTTTTTATTTTGCGCATGTTATCGGAACTGAGATAGTGAGTATCCATAACCATGAATGAAGTGAAAAGCTCATTTAAGTTAGTAAATATAACATAAGAAACAAGGATATCTTACACATGGAAATATGCAAGATATGCTTGTTGATTGAAATCAAACAATAGATGGCGCAAAAGTTCTATCTTTGAAAGGGACTCAGTGAATTTACCTACTGGATTTAATGAGGAAAGAGACAGCAGACAAGTCAGCTTTAAATATTAAAAAGACATTAGCCATTAATATCTTGGATTCCGATGTCTATTGTTTTATACCTTATGGAAATAAGAGCATAGCAAACGATATAAGGGTTCAACTAAAATTGAAATCTGTAACTGACAAAAGTGATAAACCGGAAAAAAATCGATAAAGTCGGAAATAAAAAATAAAGATATCAGGAACAATCCCAAAAAACTATTCGACACACTCCGAAATTGTTATGGTAACATCTAAATCAAAGGCTCAGTTGGCGCGCACCCAAACACATCCATTTGTTGCAGAATTGTTAATCACCCATGTTGTTCGATAACAAGGTTGTCCCGAATATTGTGGACACTTGTTAGGTCAAGTTTTGTTTTAGTGTTTTGTAGAACAACGTTTTGTTTTAGGTTATCTGAAGTTTTTTCATGTTCTTTGTCTTTTTCAACTTTGTATTCTATCTTCTTTGGTTACGTTCTTTGGGTACCTACCTACTTTTCTTCTTTTACTTCATTTTAGAGTGTTGCTCTATCTTTGCTTCTAGATATTTGCTGTTATTATCAAGTGTACGATTGGGTTCCTTATTTTCGTTAGTAAATTTTAATTTTCAGTAAGACGTAATCTTATTTTGAACCTAATCGTACACTTTTGAGTTGAGGCATTTGCCTTGACACTTCATGATTACAGTATCAAAGTAGATGCTTCTATGTATCCACCTGATTTATCATTTCATCGTTTGCAAAGCCTAGCAAGACTTCTTCTGGCCTATTATGTCGTCCTCAATTTAGTTTCTCATGTTTGTTTTACGAAAAGTATCTTTTACTTCAAACTATTCGCAACATTTGCAGGATGGCTGCAACAACAAATTAACGAGCATTCTCATACAAAGTTAAACTTTTAAACCTAAAAAAGGTGAAGTAAAAAGAGCCATTATAGTTGAGGACTAAAAGAAATAAAACATCGGACCCTACAGGTTGCAAGACGGACTAACGTCTCAATTCACATCCATCTGTTTCACACAGGGTTGCCCCAACTTTGTATGTTACTTTAGAACTAGCTTTTTAGTTGAAAAACATGAGTCAAGATTACAAATATAGTTTTGTTGCATTTTTTCAGTTCATATTTCATATATGTCTCTGTCTAAAGTGAATATTTTGTCAGATAACTTCAATCAAACACCTTATTCATTCGAGATTTTGTTGCCAGCTTTGGCTTTGCTTGAACAAGTTTCGTTTAAAAGGACCTCAACCAGCCCTATCTTTAAGTTAAAACAAGTTATCCAACTAAGCAAACAAAATGTAAATGTTGAGTAACGAACGCAAATACTATGAAATTGTTAAGTTACTAAGATAAATACGAAGGGCTTAGTTGGGTCCCTGATGAGTCTCAACTTAATGATGACGTCACTCAATCACGATTTTTAATCGGGACCAAACGTTTAAGAAAAGTTGTTCGTGATAAAATAAATTCAGATTTAAATATTAAAAAACAATGCTTTTATATCTGTTCAACGTGAAAACTTTAATTTTTAACGAAATTTGGTCTTTACCAAGATCTTCAATTTTATTTCTGATATTATTTGAGCGATGCCAATTAAAAAGTTGAGCTTTACAAACTCGAAACACATTTCGAAGTTCTTACAACTTTAATAACTAATTCTTTCATAACAACAAAAAACTTAATAACTTTCCAACTATCAAAATTAAAAACATGGCAGCGAAATAAGCAATTTGCGAGCGAAAATCGACTTGGAATGATTCAATCTGTTTTTTTTGCTTGCTGCCTAGTACCTACATTAAGACTGCAAGACATGAGACTACAATCACTAGAAAACGCTCAAGGCTACAAAAAATTTATGCAAAACTTGCACCCATACCAAATAGACGTATGAAATTAAGTCATCATGTTAAGAGGTCTTCATGCTACTTCTCTTGTATATTTTAAGCTACACCATACTACCAATGAAACTCCAACTTTAACACCATAGAATAAGGTTTTCAATCCTTTAATAAGAGGTTTATATTCGTTTTAATGGCGGAAAAAATCGCATCGTCATAGCGTCGACTGTAAAGCGTGACGAATCGCGATGGAGACGTCAATTCCTTTACATTCTTAACAAAACCAACAAGTGAAGTATGACAAAAAATAGGAATAAAAGGGAGGCAAAAAAGGGAATGGACGTATAGCTACTGAGTGACGCCGGTTGTCGTTCACGCTTTCTTTTAGTACAAGGGTGGGTTGAAGTACTATCGAAAGTGTAGTAAAAGCACCTTGTTTGGAACTTGGTGTTGATTTAGAGATTTCTATTCAGACCATTGTGTCCTCAAGTATCCTTACGGGAGTAACAAGAAACAATGGAAGTGAGATAGATCTAATCTTTGTAGAATAAATCCTACTATCCTACTTAAATTATAAATGTGAAAGTTTGTGTGTTTGGATGTTTGTTACTCAATCACGCAAAAACGGCTGAATGGATTTGGCAAACAGATAGTTAAATAACCTGGATTAACACATAGGATTACTTTTTATCCCGATATTCCCACGGGATTGAGACTTACGCGGGTGAAACCGTGGGGTACAGCTAGTACCTAATAAGAATGTTATCAATAAAATTCACTGTTATACTGTTATCAGAATATAATGTGAATCGATACCAGTGAATATTTCAAATAAGAGTAAAATAATAGTCTCATAGAAACCAACCCAACAAATAAATATGAAAACAATTTAATGCAAGCTTAAACATAAAACAAGGAAAACCCCAATGTTTGCTTAAGTAACATTCCACGGAATTATCGGGTCAACAACGAAATAACTCAAGAGGAACTGCCTGTACACAGGATTCTGTAAGATTATATCTAGAGCCAGCCACATAAATTACACTTACTGTGTCTCGTGGCAGAACGCACTTATTGTTTTTTTTTCCTCCGAATATCGCGTCCGTACTAAATACGAGAATGTCACCCCAAATGAATGTATTGTCGACGATGACATTTGGAATTACATTCGAATTGTAGATTCGAAATTCGAATATCTACAATTCGAAAATAGAATTCGCGGGCAAAATGGATTCTCCATTTAGAGATATTTAAAGGGGTTCGAAATTATAAAAAAAATCAAAACCGTTCTTGCAACAAATATTATTTCCACATAGAGTATGCGATCCAATATTGGCAGTTCCAAATAATGGTGTTCCGATTTTGTGGGTGTGATCAGGTATATTTGTTTTTATTTAATTAATAACCAAAGTATCCAATGACTTACGTTAATTTACAAATGCGACTTTATGCAATAATAATAGTCCTCCAGACCGTATTTTCGGCCACGGCGGCCAATCTCAACGGAGACTAGCCATCGGCGCGGGAGATATTATAGTGCACAAGTGTTTGCGCAGACACAAGTGCACTCTCTCTTCCCTCACTCTCATAGTCCGATGGGACGGCAATCCGACACGACCGGAGAGAGATAAGGCGTAGGACCAACGGCTTAACGTGCTTTCCGAGGCACGGGGGTATCACACCGCCAACTTCCAAACTCCGGGCTGTTACTACGAAATTCCTAATGGAAAAATCCAATAACACTTTGCCCGACCCGGGAATCGAACCCAGGACCCCACGCTCTGCAGTCGCGCTTGCGACCACGAGACCAACGGGGCAGTCAATAATATCGTAGGTATGTAGTATCTCCAACATGAAAAAATAAAATCATATTTTTTCATGATTTAAATAGGTAGATGATTTTTTCATAATCATAGGTATATTTAAATGAACCCCACTTAGTTACATGATTGGTAGTTTCTTTTGAATGGCTGCAAAATACAATGCGGATTAAAATCAATTGTAATGATAAATCAAATAATGATAGTGTATAAAACAATATTTAATTAGCTATCCAATTAATTTAAAACACAGCAAAACAAAAATATCAGATATATTTTAATAAGTTACATGCAAAGTAATTGACTTTGCAAATAATAATTATCGTGATTGTGTGAACAATTTACATGAAATTCCAGTAATTTATAATAAGACAGGTTTATTGTTCGATGTAGGTAATTATGTTGTGGTTCAATTAAGTCTGATATTTAATTATGATGAATAGAAATTATCTGCAATGCAATTATCAAGATTTACTATATCAGGTCCAGGACACGATAAATGAACTACCTATCAAGATTAAATGACGCAGTAAAGTGTATAATTACAACTTAATTTATACCTACTAAATTATATCTGTAGTCTAAGGTGTGACATAAAACCACAGACCATAATCCAGCTTCTAGAAGTTGTGCTTCCAACTCCCAACAGACACTTAAAGGTCTACAATTCTAAAATTACCGGTACCCGTAATTTTAGAATTGTAGACCTTTGCCAATTCATTTATGAGAATGTTATGTAAGTAAGAAAAAACTTAAATCTTTTTAATAAAATAAGTGATAGACATAATTTATATACTAGAAACTAGAAATAAAGATAAACTAGATCAACCATTTTTCAGATTAGCTAAAGTACAAACATCTTTTATGGGGTACTGCGTTAAATGCTTTATCAGAATACCTTGTGATATATTGCAATTAAATGAAAGAAAATTTAATACTCATTTAAAAAGTAAATTTTGTAAACAAGCTTATTACAAATTAGAAGATTATATCCAAGTTAAGAATGCTTGGAAACATGCTGGTCTTGCTCCATAGGACGATTTAGTGTCTGGACAAAATCAAACTGATAGCTAATTTACTTTTTTATTTTATTATTTGATGTGTCATGGACTTTTGCACTCTGTCATTACTTAAACTCACGCACTGACTTATTAATACTACTTGTAACAATGTTAGGACTATTGTAATATCGTATACTTTTACAATCTTTGTAAATATGTGAGCACCATGTATCTGATAATTAATTTATTTATCATTGCTCCATTTATAATTCTTTTTACCTTTTGTGGTACAGTAATCTTATTGTAGGCGCATCGTATTCACATAATATTGTATACAAAATATTGTAAAACATTTTTAAAAGAGTAACGGTGGAGTTTCTTGCCCATTCTTCTCCATACGAAAACTACCTTTTGGAAGGGGCAACTAGAATCAGTTCTATTTCTTTGTTTGGACGTTCAAAAGTGCCTTATATGTGCCTATTTGAAATAAATTATTTGACTTTACCCAATTTACTTACCTAATAAAAATCGTAAATTCATTGACAGATAACGCCTAAACCCGGGCCTAAAGCCAATTTTTTAAGGTCGACGACCTTAAAAATTTGGCTGGATCAAAAAATAAAAATGGTCCATCTAGCTGGGGGGTGCTTGCCGATACGCAATCTTCACTGTAGGACTCGACTGGAATTATTGATAAAATATTAATCTTTAATTCTACAAACAAGCTTCTTTCCGTAACCGCTCTAGTTCACAACTAGTACCAAACAATACACCAATACGATATTAATTATGAACGACACCCATTTCCGTCCTCATTATGACAATTTGCATTCTAACAAACGCAAATTGCGCAATGTAACACTAACAATTTTGAACGTTAATAGACTCTCTAAATTACTACAAATTTTGTGTTCTGATTTGCATATTAAATCATGTTATTTAGGATTTGTGTGACGTTCATTATGATAATTGGAAATAAAATTTCCGAAAACAATCATTTTCAATATTCGGAAAATGAAGGCCATTGCTGTGGACTTTCGATCTATAAATACACTAATTTTGTGTAGGAGTTTAAGCCAATTCAATAACAGTACTCATTGTACGTTTACTAATTAAGACAGCAAAGCGTACAAAACCAAAATAACTGAAGGTAGGTATTGGTGGTATTGGTAGTAATAGACGGCACACTATCTATCATACTACATCATCTTAAAGACGAAGAAAGCTGTGATCATTTGCTAGATCCTTCAAATATAAACCTTTGAAAGTAAAAGAGCAGAAGAAATAACAAAATGACGAAAAATACGAGAAAAAAAATAACTTGACTAGAAGAATTTTATTGGGTTGTAGACCTGAGATCAACTTCAGCCGTTGAAGTAGCGAAGTTTTGGGCCAACAAAATTTAACATACTGTGGTGTCATTCGGCATGACGAAGGAGGACATTATTACAATTACCCATTAATATTCACAAACGATAATTATATTGTTGTTATCGATACATAAAAACGTAACTTTGGCGAAAAACAAATCAGCTGTCCCCTAAATTGTGAAACGTAAAAATGTAGGGAACAACACTGATTGTTATTTCGCGATTTCAGATTTGGTCCCAATGTAAAACTTGTTCATAATGATGAGTAAAGTCACGTTTTTAGGTATCGGTCACTAACCACTACCACTACCAGTCACCCTATTATTTTCTAGGTCCAGCAGTGGATTTCTGTACGCTGTCACTGATGATGATCCTCATTCTAATTAAACACAACCCTAAACTTCAATATACAAAACTTGATCAAACATAATACAAATTACACAAACATTATTATAAAGACATTTCCGTTTTAAAACACGATACAGAATTTTAAATCAAAATTATGAATGCCTGTCGCGATTTATTTCAGTTGTAAAAGCCAAATTGGTTTCAATTAATCAAATTGAAACATTAATTCAATTAAGTGTTCCCGGTTCTATAAATTAACTTAAAGCATGCTATTCTAATTTTGTAACGTTCGTTTTTACGTAGGAATTCTTGTGTCTTGAGTTAATTGAATTTGAACTTTAATGTTTCGCGTTAGTGTTGGTATTCAATTGTTGAGTTTCAATTCTAATAATACTGAGCACTTAAAATTGGACTTAGAAACTAATGTTTCTAATAGATTTGAACATAAAATGGATTGTTCTACGTTTTAGCTTAATACTTATGAACAAGCCTCAAGTGCCACCAGCATCAAGTAGCTTTAATAATTTATGCTAGGTAAAATTTGCATTCAGTTCTTGGATACTCTACTGAAAACAGCATTAAAATAAGAGTACTTAATATTCAGACATTGGGAAATGTTTTAACCATCATTGACTACCCCTTTCTGAACCAGGACTAATCAAAATCCCAGCACATATTAATCAAACGACGCCTGTGTTCATTTCGAAGCGAGCTTAGCAGGTGAAACCAATATACCATTGACTAATATTACCTGAGCATCAAAATTTGCATATCAAACGTTGTCCCGTAGGACTATACAGCTAATGTATAGAGAGACAGAAACTCGTTCATATTAGTTCTCTCGTGCCGTTTACCCAAACTTTAGGCGTTATGCTGTTAGATAAAGCGAATACATGAGTTGGTTTTGCATTTATAATATTAGTTATAAAGTATCGGCTCCTGGGAACTTGGTCGTGAACAGACACTCCAGATTTTTTAAAGTGCTCTCTTCATCTTTGTTGTTCCCTCAATGTTGAGGTTTACACATTATTTATTTATGTACGCACAGTAATGCCTGCGGATTAATTTTCACGTTACCTATTTAATAATATTTATTCATCTATTTCGTTTTGCTTAAAGTTATATTATATTCTAAGTACTGTTTATTTTATTTTATTTATTACCTATTTATTAAGTACGTACAAATCGTTGAACCTGACTTGATTTCCGTACGTCTTTTTCGGGTGATCACTGAAAATCAGCGCTGTGCTGTGGGTCCCCATAGCGCAGCATCATGCTGAGTGGAAGCCTTCTTGTCACAGTCATGACGTGCAGCTGCCGATTATTTATCTGTATACTCGTGATCTCATATTTGTAGTTAGATCTAATTTTGTTTAATATTGCTGATTACTGTTATCTTTTTGTATGCACGTGTTTCTGTGACAAATAAACCTATTTTTCTTTCTTTCTTTCTATCACATACGACGCGTCTCCATAACTGGCGAAATGTATGTGTACTATAGTTACATTCTGCCTAACCCTTCTAAGAATACAAACGTGATGTTATGTTATAACAATGAACTTCCATCTTCAACAATAGCAGAAGTTAAGGTAGGGAAAGACAAGTTTGAAAATTCACATCGCTCATAACTTGAACCCCCCAAAACCGAGTACCGTGGAGCAGAGTGATAATTCATCAAGACATGATAAGGCAGTGTTGTGACTTATGACACGAATGTATTATATTACACCCACGTTACTATGTTTACTGACGTCGTGATGGGTTTTATTAATAACGTTAGTCTGCACTGTTTTTGGGAGAATTAGGGTAGTGCCGTTATTGTTATTATTATTTCGTGTGGTTTTTAAATATATTGCAATTCATTATGAATATTTTAGTGGACTACAGAACAGACTATCCTATTATTATTACAAATGCGAAAGTTTTTGAGGATGGATGAATGTTTGTTACTCATTCACGCAAAAACTAGGTACTGAACGGATTTGGATGAAATTTTGCACGCAGATAGTTTATAACCTGGATAGAATAGAATACTTTTTTATCCCGATATTCCCAGGGGATCAAGACTTATGCGGCTGAAACCACGGGGCACAGTAATTAGTATGTCATAATTTCGAATTAACCAATGCAGCGAAATTTTTGACAGCTATTTGCGACGTTGCCAACTTTCAGAATGCACCATCTTAGGAAGAAAATAAAAAAATACTGTAGTCTACCTAGACTACAGTATTCTTCTACATAACTTAAATCAAAGAGGATGGTCGTGAGTTCGAGACTATAAAGGAAGTAATATGCACTCAATAGAAAGAAATGGGAAAACATTAAATTGAAAAGCACATACCATACCGGTTAATGAAATAGAATTAAAGCATTGACATTAAATTTTGACGAAATATAACCTAAATTGCGATAGAACCGAAAATCAGAAGTACTACAATTCTATACAAAACCAAGATTCAAGACTGACAGGAGCGACGCGACTCTAATATAGCAATTTCACATGAAGTTTTAATTTGTTCCACTTGAGACAGGTCTTGTAATATCGAGCCTTCACTTGTAATATTTCCAGGAACTCCTTAAACCGTGACTTTGAAAACCATCTCCATTTTTTTCCAACCAAGACACCGCAATGGGCCAATCTTGGAGATAAAAAGAAAACATTATTATTAGGTTAGGTCTGTATTATATAAGACGCAATAAGGGCTCCCGTTTAAACTTGCCTTGTACTTGTAATTTTACTCTCACCGTTGGTGGTGGAACATACATTAACGTTGAAGGAACATTGTTAAAATATATGTACGTCATGTTAAATTTTCTAAACTTGGGTAATAACTTGGGTTCTGCGCCACGTAATTTCACTTGCCACGTACAACAACAATTTATGCAACGTGGTTAGGTTTAATTGTTTATGACAAAGACAATAAATAATGGTAGAAGATATTTAAGAAATTATTTAAAAAAAAAAACAGAATCTTTTGAAACTTGGCCTGTTGACAATATTTTGACTTTAGTTTTTCTGTACGCATTACAATAATGAAAAAAAAAATGCATTTCCTGTCCCCACACTTACTGCAAATCCAATTATTCTTAATTCAAAACACGCACTCTCACCCTAAATTCACACAACACACACTTATTTAATTCCAAAACTGAATTCCGAACAATTATAACCCACCGGAAACTTGGCTGGTTGGCGTGATAACAATCTATGATTTTTAATTACACCCAATAGGCCCCGCCTTGTCTTGTAATATATACCAAAACGTCCAATCAAATTAGGCAACGTTGACGTAAAGTGTCATTGGAACAAACCCAGGGAACATTAATCACACCATTTATGATTTAAAATTTGTACCGGCCGTTGGAGTGTTAATATTCTTTTTATTTTAAAATTTCAACGTCGAAATATTTAAATTCGAATTGACAACGGTTTCGAATGAACGATTGAACGATCAAATGATTGATGAGTGAGAGGATTCTTGATGGTTTTTGATTTTATTTGATTGCTTTGTAAGACACAATGTGTCGTATAGCATGAAATCTGATATTTCATTTGTTTCGATTAACTTTTCGATTTATCTTGAGCTATAGGAATTGCATTGTAAAGAAACACTTTCGTTTAAAAAATAAAAACTACGTAAAGAAATGTTTCATAACCCTCCATTAAAAAAGACTCGTTTTTATCACAAAGGAGTTGACACATTCTTTGAAACAGCTCTTCAGAGAGTTGACGGAGTAAAACAGGTCACTAAGGTGCAAGAGAAAACTGGCTGCTCTAACGTCAACGTAGTATTTAAACCGAATAAAAAACTTGCTACACGTAAATTGGAAGCAACCCACAAACGTATAATTTCAAACCTTGCAGAAGAAGAAAAAACGAGAGATTAAAAAACATGTATAGACTGCAATTAACTCCAAACAAGCATCCTTCGTTAGCCCAGAACAGTTTTATCCACGTAGTTTTTTAACCGCTATATCTTTTCAATATAACCGTCTAACGAATTAAATAATAGATAGAAAAAATAACGAATATATTACACGTACAGCATATAATTCACAGCTGCTCAAGCGGATGCCTTCACACAAATTATGATACGAAATAACACATTTCTCTCGCCGACACGACTCAACATAATATGGGGAGCCTCGAAATTAACCATAATTGCTTAATTCAGAGATGGGCACACCGAAGTCTTTGGTCAGAAGGATAAGTTGTGGAAGTTGTAGGTGATGCACCAACACATAAGCAAGCCTTGTGTACCATAGACACTTGCAGTAGTGTGCGTTTTGTTGTTAGCGCACCGGGCGAGAACTCCAGTAAGCGATGAAACCTCGTCGCGGATAGACGTGCGCTCGGTCTGTTAAGTGTGTTTTGTTGTGGTTCGAGTTCGTGTATTAAGTTTAAGTGACGATTTATGAATTAAAGTTTTTGAATTTAAATAGTATTTGGTTTTGTAGTGATTTGGAATGGATAGTGTGTGTCTTGGATTATTTGTCATGATTTAAATTGTAAGTAAATGAAACAATTATTTTCATCAAGGTTCAAAAAAATTTTTCCATGATTTAAAAATTTATTCCATTTTTGTTAGTTTATGGCAAAAACTTTTTCATCAGTATTTCATTATTATCATAATTTTAAGATTAAACCCGAAAAAAGACTTTGATTTAAAATTTTAAGATTGGAGAATTCAAAGTGATATAAAATCTTGAAAATTAATCACTTCTTCATGATTTTTACAAAGTCCATAGAGCTCCATAGAGATATTAAAAATGATAAAACATGCAACGAAATAACTGTGCACCTAAAAATGGTATTACTGACACATACTCTTCACATTAACATTGTTAAAGAAGATCTTTGCGGCAAAACCTTATTCAAAGAAGAAGACAAAAATATTAGGAATAACGATATGGAAAGAGACGGAAACATAGAAATTCACGGGCATCTTCCAGGTAATGGGAATAACGTGTGAAGGGAATCCAAGTGGGTATCATTAGAGGATGGTTTTGTCTATTACTAATCATGGAAGATGCTGTGTCATTGATTCCAACCGAAAGCTACATATATTTTCGGTTGGTGCAGAACATTTTTTCTTGTATGTTGATAATTAGGTAGAAAGTGATGTTACTCTGAATGAACATAGAAATTAAGATATATAAGACACTTAAATATGCATAGACATGATATAAAAATGCTGGGCATAAAAAATAAATATCTATTGCCGCAATATATAGCAGAATACTATAATTGTAGTCGTTTCAAACAATCACTTGCGTATTAATAATACAAAAGAATCAATGATAACCAACAGGACTAAATCACATAACCAACTTTCATAAACTGGGATAATTCATAGCCAATTCAAGTAGAAACCTAAAGTATTTCATCCATAGAGATCACAATATTCGTCCATCAAATTGTAAACGTTAGAGGGGTTAAACCCAGAATTGTGGTTAGTGAGTGCAACTATAGTCTAACTGTCACCAATAACTTATACGCAATTGTGGTCAGGCTAGATGCTTTGAAATAATTTTATGGTTGGAGCTTTGGAAATACGCCTTTACTTCTATGTATTTACACTCAGGAAGAATTTAAAGATTAATCAATTCTTCAGTCATGAAGAATCTATAGAATTTAAATCATTTCTTTAAATAATAGAACTGGTATAAAATTATTCACATGATAAATAAACATGCTAGGAACATAGGATAAGTAAGAAATTGAAAATCTTAAACTATAATTGTGTCGTAAGTATAACCTGAAAAAATACTAATATTTGAGTATTATTCGTTTTCTTATAAGCTATGAACAGTCATACTAATAATGTGTTTGCTTATAAGAATAAAAGTTAAAAAACATTATCATTTGTGAATAGTCCCAAAAATACTTGCGTTTAGACAAATAAAAAAATATATTTATAAAAATGGCCCATAATTATTACAGCAACAATTTTCAAGTATGTTGACTGTCCAAAAATTCATAATGATGTCTTTTTAAGGAAAATACTTTAATTGTTGTCCATTCTCTTTTCAGATGCCGTCGCATTTCGAGATACATCGTTAACAGGTTCGTTAGTTCAAATAAAATTATTTGTTTTATGGCACTTGAGAGCCAGTATTAAAAAGTAATAAGCGACTCATTATATTAAATAAAACAGGCAATTAATATAATAAGACAATTTATTTTATTTCGTACAATCAACAGTTAATTGTACGCCGGTTTAATTGGACTTTTCCGATTATAGAAAATTTTGAAGAATATTAATTATTTTAAATCAGATTATATACGTAATAGTTTCAACAGTAGTAATTAGTAGTTAGTAATTTGTTAAAGTTTCTTTGAGATTTGTATTTGTTATATGTAGACAATTCTTGATTTAGTGGGTACTCTTTTTTATGACATGTAATTTAATTATTATTTTCTATAATTAGAATCAATAATATTGTCAAAAAATTTGCATGCCGAATTTAGTAGGCGGTATATGAAGAACTGTTTGTGTATGTGCTATAAAATCTATAAAATACCGTATTTCAGGCAAATGAATGAATCTATCTATCTAACAAGTCTATAAGATTCTGTTATACCTTTTACGAAATATTCAAACTCGCCTGTGAATGTTACAACAGTAATTTTAAGAATTTTATTTTCTTTCACTTTTGCATACCGTAAGTTCAACAGTTATTTTAGTTATTGCTTTACTTAATAACAAATTAATTTTGTTTAAACTACCTTCTTACCTTCTTATTTCTTTATTATTATCCCTTTGCTGTAATGCTCTGCTTTTCATCGCGATGATGATCAGCCGAGCTATTAAGTAAAACGTCACTGTTAAAACTTACGTGAAATGAGCTGTCAATAGAGTTAATCCCCTCTGGAAAGACAGGTCACTAAAAACTCACTTCACCTAAGTTTTGACAGTGAAATTTTTACAGAATAAACCGGTATCATGCTTATGACAATTCTTCTTCGTTCCAAACTAAGCATTGTCTACAAAGTTTACATTATATCGAAAGTGCTCCCTCGTAAGAGAAAAACATTCACCCATAACAAGAGGCCAGACTTGCCCAAATTTTTATTAGTAGCCAGCGAAATTATCATAAATCCAATTTTTTCCACCCAGCTTATTTTACAGGCCATAAAATTTTGTATTCTCATCTAACGTATTTTTATTCATACGTTTTTGAACGTTAAATTTGCGGGTTTTAATGGGCGTCTGTAATACGAGTGGGAGTATTAAAGTGTGTTGTAAAATTGTTTGTTTTTCACTGCCTAGGAGTTCTTTTATAGTAGTTTTGTGATTGTTTCGATCTTTATCTTTTATGAGATAAGTATTTACTTCAACTTTATTTCTTACAGCAACTTTATTTTTAGATATCTTTCGTTTTTACTTATGCTGAAACTTAATTTACAGTCAACTCAGTATTCTATCTTATTGGATTTTGAACGATTTCTATAGGTACCTTTTGTTTGTTATCCTAATCCTAACTATTGTATATTATGTTATATTGTATATAATATTATACATGCGAAAATAAGTTCGTTTGTTTATTTGTTTGTTACGCTTTCACGCCAAAACGGCTGAACGGATTTGGCGCATGGGTAAACCATGACGAAGTCGTGGGCAACAGCTATAGAATATATTACCAATATTATACTCAATTTGATTTACCGCTTACTAGGAGGTACATAATATTAGTTGGGTTTCAGTAACTTATTTACCTACTAAGTAGAAAGCGATATTATTGATTACCATACCCAAGGGTTCCATCTATTATTTAAACTTACTAGCTCTTGAGTTTCCGTTTATTAAGCTTAGCTTTATAGTATTTGAATAATACAGAAGTAAAATTTTATAAGCATTACTAAACCAATTTTAAAACTGACTTACCAACGCTTCATTTTTGATCCTAGCCTGGATCATTTCATAGAGTATAGGTTTCATCAACAAGGATATAATGTGACCTAATAATTATCCGCAGAACGTGTGAACTGAGTCTCGGGAAATTGCTAGTTAACCTAAATTACTTCGCACCCCAGCGCGCAAAACTTCCGAAATACTTGGCCGAAAACAATTCCTTTTTCGAAAAAAGAACGCGAAAATTCTTTTCATAATTATTCTTGCTGTAATGTGGGTCGTATACAAAATATTTTTCGGCGAAAACAAGCTTACAGGATGATGAACAATCGAAGTTTCTCGAATACATCTTGAGTTTCGGCCAAAGACAGTAGGCGAGCGGAAATTAAGCGTCGTCTGCTCCCTCCATTATACTTTTGTATTAACTTTATGGGTTGCTTTAAGATTTTTTATAAAAGATTATGTACATTTTTCTTATCTGACGGTTTCTGGTCAATTACCGCGATCCAAGTTTGAATAAACTTGTGATTACGGTCTGATGAAACAAGTTACTGGATTTGTGGAGTGATTGACCGTTTTATTTCCTACCCTTAATAATTATAATCTCAATCATGATAAGTTATGTTTTTTTGAGAAGCTGTACTGAATAAAATAATAAATTGCCAAAACACATGCCGAAAGTTAATGACTTAATTAAAATCCCTAAAATATTTTTGCGTCAAAGTTTTTTGTCCAAAGCATTCAGATCAATCGTGTTGCTAAGTTTTTCTACTTTACGACGAAATGTCACCACTGTGGGCGGATAGTTTAGCTTTATCAATTATGTGAACAAAAAATTTGGTGACAGCACATCATCGTAAAACTCTTAAGTTTCTGGGAACTAATTCTTAGGATGAAAAAAGTGTCCCATGAGTCTTTGCATCCTACCGACAGTGTGGCAAGTAAAGAGACCAAAATGTTTACCCAAATGGTAAACATTTTACTAGAATCACAGTTTATTGGATCTGTTAATTGCTTAGCTAGGAGTTGCACTTCTGTGGTATTAGTGTTATCTATGGGCTTTATAGGTAAATACATCAGTTAAGCAGGACCTACACATTCTCATACAATTTTACCGTGCGAATCCTCTAATTTTTCCGAAAATCAATTATTATTAGGAACATCAATCGAATTAACTAACCTTGCAACACCGGCACCGCCAAAAATTCTTCTAAAAAAATAAAAATGTTCTAAATTCAAGCGCGCAAGGCGCTTATTACCCGCCAGTCAGACATGTTAAAACAGATGTTTCGTGCTTGACGTAAGGGTCAGGCAGGTCGCCATCTTGGAAGTTCCCGCCAATCGCGTCCCTGTCAGGGGCGGGAATAATAATCACCGGCTGTGATTGTAAATAGAAGAACAGATTATTTTCGAATTTTCGGTTATGGTTATATAATAGCATAATTATTATAATATTAAAATGGCCGAAGACTTTAAGGGGTAAGATGTAGGTGAATTTACAATTATTATTAACAACATAATAGTGTTCCATAGATAAGGGTTCTATAGAGAGATAGAGAAATATAGAATTTTGATAGCATTGCCATTGACAATATAAACAAAATGGAAAATTAAACTTCAGTCGAGATTTCCAAGAGGACCGATCTTTTTTTCATCAAAATCGGTCCTTGCACTTAGTTCCTCGTCAAATTAACTTCCTAACAGATGTTTCTAGGTCCGCCTGACGTATAGGTCACTCGGGTCGGCCATCTTGCATCTTTCCTGGCATCCCTGTCAACAGCAGCAAAGTAATTACC
Organism: Lithophane socia; assembly: GCA_947522985.1. Taxonomy (NCBI): domain Eukaryota; kingdom Metazoa; phylum Arthropoda; class Insecta; order Lepidoptera; family Noctuidae; genus Lithophane; species Lithophane socia. The sequence goes on along the minus strand of OX383270.1, from coordinate 12,320,110 downwards.
GCCGATGGCTTCGTGGTAATACGAGATCTATTTTGAAATGAGAGAACTGGATTAAATTTGTTTTGACTCGTCTCAGATGGATTGATTTTGAAACGGTTACTAAATAGAGTTTGTGTGCAGACTGGTCTTAAGCTCAGAATATTTGATTCTAGCTTTCAAGTGTGCGAATCTAAGAGTTTGTTTTATGTTAATATTCAGCACTTTTACGGAGTTGAATATAATGTAAATTTATCTTTAGTCAACCGCAAATGATTTTCATTTTAAAGCGTTTAGGAGGCATTTTCGCTCTACGAGTAATTCGTACTATAGGCTATTTAGCGTCCATAAATTTTAATCAAATCTAATTTTTTTTGTGTTCCGCTACTAATGAAGACTTGTTAGTTTTTTATTTCTACCATATTCATCGATTTTTGCAATCATAAAACAAATTATGTTACCATATAAAATTTACCGTAGAATATTTTTACTAATAGCGCAGCCAATAAACGTGTGTATACTAGAAAATGCTAATTATGAACATAAATTATATGGTCCATAATTACTTGCTAATAGTCCATTCGAATTTGAAAAAAATAAGAGATTTAACAGCATATCATTATCTTATATGACTAAACCAGTTATAAGACTATTAATCTTTGCCTTCAAAAACTGAGGTGCTGTAAAAACCATTTTATTACATTTTATACATTTTCAATATGATTGCTCAATTCAACGTAATGTTCTTGCACATTGCAGATTATACTATACTAGCTGCGTCTCGCAGTTTCACCCACAAGTCTCGATCCGGTGGGAACATTGGGATAAAAAGTATCATGTGTCCTAACCCAGGTCATGGTCTACCTATGTGCCAAATTTCATCTAAATCCGTTAAGCTGTTTTAGCGTGAAAGCGTAATAAACAAATAAACAAACTTACTTACGCATTTATAACATTAATTAGAACTACTTAATAATAGGATTCCTAATTAGATAATATACCTACTTAGGAATGATACTTATTTATTTTGAAAAACCGAAAGAAAGGGTTATAACATTTTTTTTGCCCATGCCACAGTGCATGAAATTCTCTTCTCTCTTCATGTATTAAGACTAGCCATGTTACTTGTAGATATTAAAGTTATATTCCCTCAAAAAGCGAACATAACATAAAGTACCAGTACCAAGTCGGCACCTTTCGCACATAAACTAGTAACGAGCATCCCACTACATCGTTTACGAATACTACGTCATCACTTTCCTAGATCGGCGTAGACGGCGAATTTAAATCGAGCTTGTATCGATATGGTGTCTATATTTTTAGAGGTAATCGTCGAGGTAACTTTTCTGGTCGTGTTTTAGAAAGCACCATTTTTGAAGAAAATGTTCATAAAGGTAATGAAGTTGTATTTGAAATAATTATTAATATTGAACGCAGACATTATATAAACGGTGACTATAATGTTAGGAAGAAAATTTAAAATAAAATTGATTACTAGATAAATAAGTTAAACATTCTAAAGATAATATAGATAAAGCAACCGAAAAATGAGATCAGAACGTCATAAAAATAAAACTTATCTGATTCTGTGTTATGTCGTCTAGTTATTTATATCAGAGGCAAACATACTGACTGACCATAAAAGCTAAACCTAAAAGTTAAAATAGATAACATAAAAGACACAGAAGTGAATCTTGCAGGTTAACATAATAATGATAAAGGAAATAAATACATCGGAGATTCATATCAGAGATTTTTTTTCTGATTGATATAATAGAGACAACAAATTTATCGATGATGATAAAATTAATTTAAAAAGTAAAAAAAACAATACATATCGAAAAAGACACAGAAGTTAAACTTTATAAAGATATCTAAATAATGATAAAGGGAACAAAACGATACAGATACATCGGAACGTCGGATAAACAGACGTAGCGGATTTCGGAGCACCAATCATGGCACCTGTTTCACGTCCCTATTTCATTTTTAATGAAGACGTTATATCCGCAGGTGTTCAATCTTATTATGTTGTTTAATTCATTCTGCCCTTTGTTTTCTTATAAACCTTTTTTTTCTTCATCTTCGACCGCAAAAGTTTTATTCCACAAAAATTTATTACGACACAAAGGTGCATTGTAAATCGCGCCTGTGAGGTTTAACAGATGTAGGTAATTATGTTGTAAAGTTTCTACAATGTTTTTATTGGTATCAAGGGACTTTTGATGACGATGATCTGTAGTCCTTTTAATTACGAATTAAACAATGGGAGCTTTATTGTGGTAACGATGTTGTAATAAATCTTTGAATGTTACTTAATGTTCTTTTTCATTATTCTTTTATTTTTATGGGAATTTTGTTTTGAATTAGTGACGGGCTCTTGTTGAACAAGTGTTTTCGGAAACTTTTATGTAGCACCGAATATAAAGTATTTTTTGTTGAAACTTTAAGTTTTATTATTGTTCTAATCCACAATATGCCATGTACTCGTAAGAACTAGAAGTGGATAAATAATCAACCATATCAAGTTTAAATAAAAAATACCATCATCACATCTATACAATAGTTGCTATTTTTGTTTCCAATAACATAATAAAATATAATGTCACAAATGACCCTTCAACTCGCTTCAATAATAGAGTCGGATACAAGACACGAAAAATCGCTGTTAATTATGACTGAACTATGATAAAAGAAAAATAATAAAAGTACACATATCCGAGCGTACTGCATCTTTTTTAACTGACATCTCTCCGGAGCAGCGTCTCGACATCGACATCACTTTGCGTTTCGAATTTCGAATCCGTAGACGTTTTCCACATCCCTATCAAAATACGAACGCCATTTCAACCCCAACGGTATCGAACTAAAACGAACTTTACTTTGATAGAGATAAATGTCAAATTCGATTGCTTATGTTCTTCAAGCAGTGACACATTGGAAACGGAACGAACTTGAGATAACACTCTGGATTCGATTTGAAGTTTCTGGTTGTACCTCCAGTGTATTTTAAACTCTAGAGAAACGAAGTTAAAGTTGAATTAATTTTGCAGCTGTAGGTCTGATCGGCTTGGAATAAAAGTTATTGAATGATCTCTGATTAGATGATTATCAGTACAGACGCAATGGGTCTTGCTCCGCGGTTGTAAGAACATTTTATATGGTAATTGAAATGTAATATAAGCATTGGATTTTGAGTTGCTTATCGGGTAGTTTACGATCGTATCTGGACGCGACAAGAGCGAACATTGTTTTCGATAATTACGATAGTAGGTATCGATTTCTCGTATGGTAATGAGCGAATCTGATACATTGTTTGGTGTAAACACGGAGAGATAATTATGGAGGTAACATACAAAGAGAAGGGAGAATGAGTTGATATAATTAAAATCTTGGCGGGATTTTGGTGCGCTTTTTAATTGAGTTGACGTGAAAAGCCATAATTATTATGTAAATAGCTGTGGCCCGCGATTTTGTCTGCATGTATTTATATCCAGGATGAAAAGTAGATAGGTCCTTGTTCAGATCCCAAGCCACCTATTTGTCACATTTCATAACGATCGTTTTGTCCGTCTGTCTGTCGGTCTGTCTGTCTGTCAGTCTATCGTCACCCATTTTTTCACGCGGAACGCGTGGAGGTACCAAGTTGAAATTTATATCAAATCTATGGTGCCTTGGAGCGAAATTTTAGTCCAATACCAATTTAATTAGCAGATACCAAAACACAGAAGGCAGTGGAGGTCAGATAGGCAGTCGCTCCATGTAAAAATACTAGTATTCAGCTGCATCCGGTTAGACTCGAAGCCGACCCAACATAGTTGGGAAAAGGCTGGGCAGATGATGATGATGATGATACCAAAACACAGAAAATGTGAAAGTTACGAACCTTTTTAAAAACATTACTGTAAAGTAAAAAGTGATTACAAATCTTAATGAAATGGGAAAACGTGTGGCTTCACTCGAAATATTACAGCCTTTCTCGGTATTTTTGCTTACGTGAAAGGAAGCTTGGCTTTTAGCCGCACCTTAGCATGTGTTAGCGAAATTGTACATAAAATTTTACAGTTCATTCCATAGGCTTGGTGGTTAATTGTGAAAATACCTTCTAATCAGCAAGATGTACTGTTAGACTCGGGCGTTGAGAAATTCATACATAACATTACGACGGGTTGAGTAGAGGTGTACTTAGTACTTACTACTTAAGTAACTTTAGTACATCCACATTTCACCAATTATGAAGAAGTCCCATGTAACAAGAATCGAGCCTATTGCCATTAACCGGACACAAATCCAAACTCCGGGCTGCTCCTGAGAAACTCCTAAACGAAAAACCCAATAACACTTTGCCTGACCCAGGAATCGAGCCCAAGACCACACGCTCAGCAGTCGCACTTGCAACCACGAGACCAACGAGGCAATCAAAATGACTTAATCAACAACATGCTGTTAAACACAAAACCTTGCCAAAACTAGTAGCTCAAAAATGACCAAAAAACCGCCGAACCGACCTGACCGTTCCGCCCAAAAAAAGGGACAATAGGTCGGCAGATGTTAAACACAATTAATTTTATACATCTCTATTCGAAGGAAGCCATCTTTAAAATTTGACGCGTTATAAATTTTTCTTACGTTTTGTTCGCCACATATGCCATGTTTTATTCAGTTCGACGAATGGTTGGGAGACTGAAGATAGGAAAGAGATTTGTCGACTAGATTTTGGGTTTAGACTGGAAAGAGATCATGTTATAGATGTAATGTGAATTGTTTTTTTCTTCAGTAATGATTTTGAAGCTTTCTTTCATAGCCAACTAGCTTCCGCCCGCGTGGTATGTCGATAAAAAGTAGCCTATGTCCTTTCTCAGGCTCTAGACTATCTGTGTACTTAATTTAAATTTAAATTAAATTAAATTAAATTTAAATCGGTTCAGTAGTTTGGCGTGAAAGCGCGACAGACAGACAGACAGAGTTACTTTCGCATGTATAATATTAGTAAGGATAGTAAGGATTGTTCATCCATGATAAAGGTTAACGATCGTTTGCTTAAGAGGTTAAAGCCTACACGGTAGATTATCCAACTATTGTCCAGGAAGACTATTGTCATATATTTTAAACTTCTGACACTTCAAATCTAATCTGCCTAGTCTTTTCCCAACTATCTTGAGGTCGGCTTCCAGTCTAACCGGGTGCAGCTGGATACCAGTATTTTACATGCAGCGACTGCCTATCTGACCTCCACAACTCAGTAACTGGGTAATACGATACCCCTTAGTAAGACTGGTTGTTAGACTTTCGGGCTTCTGACGACCCGTAAGGACTATCAAAGAACCACGAATGTCAGAACCACCAACGGCCTAACATGCTTTCCGAGACACGGAGGAGTCTCGGTATGTAAAGATGGTCTCCCATCCACTAACCAACCCCGACAAGCGTAGCTTAACCTGATGGATCGACCAGTGCGGCTGTTATTACTTAGCCATGAGCTCCTCCTTCTGATACTTCAAATAAATCAGAAATAGAAGTATTGATAAAAGATTTTAGCTTATAGTAAGTCGGAACAAGAATTTATTAATCAAAAGCAAAGTTTTAAAAACAGAATTTTAGTTACCTATCTATGTAATCTATATCCAAACATATATTCCAAAAATAATTTCACAATGAAATCTCTAAATGTAGCCACACTACTATGTGATTAGTATCTACTGCTGAAGTATGCTAAAAGCAATTGAACGAACATTTTAATATTCAGAAACTCCACCCAGTCAATAAACTCGAGAGTTTTAGCGTTTATTAACACAATAGCTTCATTAACAGCCTTATTTTATTCAACACTAAAATGTCATTAAAGTTCATAACTATAAACAAAAATACGACAGATGGTCCAACGTACCCCGCAGTAATAATTTCTATTGTGTGAAACTTGTCGCTATTCAAATCTAAGGGTCAAATTAACAACCTTATTTACTTTCAGTAAGGGTCATATTCCATTGTATGCTAGTAAAAGTTTTGCTCACAATAGAGCGATTTGCGCATGTATTTGTGCACAATTATTAATATCAGAATAAAGTGAATATTGCATTGAATTTGATTTAGTTAATTTGGTCATAATGCAATTTACAGGGGGTGTTTTTGGATACGTTGCACACTATTATTATATGTTAATAGTTCATTATTATTGTCCAAATATTTATCAAATAGCAGCAGTGTATTAAAATCTATTATTCGGGGATTAATACAGTATCAATAGAAATCGCCTTTGGCCACTGTTGATCATCAGATATAAATTTTACTTGAAGCTTTAGTAGAAAAATTTGAACCCCTAAAAGCTTGAAACGGGTAACCTTAATAGCACGAATGGATTTTAATAAAAATCTGCTTTGCAACGCGTGAATTTCTCCTTAACAGAAGCTTTACACCAAAACAAAATTCTCTGTTTAACCGAAAAAAATCCGCACTATACCGTGGCGTTTAGCATTATTATTTTAGGAGCGTGGCGCCTAGCATATGCTGCTAAACAAGCTGGGAACGTTTCAATAGCGCCCTGTTTACGACAGGCACTAAAAAAACTTGGCTAGCACGCCTGGTGTTTGTATAGACGGTTCCTTATATTATGACAAAGAAAATTTAGCAGCATGTCGGTTGGAAGATACTCTGGTCACTTTGAACAACGGTAGTAAAATAAATGAGAAAGATGAGGCTACAGATAGTAGTGCGGTTGTTGGCTAAGAATACGAAACCGTAGTATTAAAGGAGACTGCCGACGTGTTTCACGAAATAGAAGGCAAAGCAAATTAATTTAAAACAATGTAGATACAGCAGGAATCTAAAGAAGGTACCTTCCCGTCTTACGAAACGAAGGTCAGACCGTAACAGAGTCATACCGATGAACGGCAAGAAACTCCACAAAGTTGATTTTTGACATAAAACGCGAGCCATGGGTATATTTAGAAGTCCACGGTACCCTAAAAATGAATAGTAAAATTCACCCCTCGGAACCATAAACCCTGTTTACCATCGCCACTTGTCAGGATGACTGTAAGAAAACAGTTTTGCTACCATTTTATTATCTTTTTTAAGGGCTTCGTTTAAGGGGCTTTAGCTGAGATTAAAAGTATTGTACGCTTTTATTGTAGTCGGAATTGATTCATTAGTCGACATGTGTTGGGGTAGGTCGTGTTAGCTGCTGTTGATATGGTACGGTTTTTATTTTGTCATGCAGGAATGTTGGACACCTTTTAATTGATTTAAAAAAGAAACGAAAAGTTTTGTTGATTGAATTTGACCAAAGAATCTTCGTTAAGAAGCAACACATGGTTACTTCTTTGATTTGCTGTCTTTCTCTTGCTTTATGAGTAAATGAATTATTATATTCATTTTTATCTTTATTCATTTTTTTATATTCATTTTTATTTTTATTCATTTTTTTATATTCATTTTTATTTTTATTCATTTTTTTATATTCATTTTTATTATATTCATCAATTAATATATTCATCACTATTTGACATACTGAGATAATACCAGTATAAGTAGTATCTGCGACAAACTTAGGCATTGTTATTACTTTCACATTTTCTCGTATAAACTTTTGTGTTTCGATCGTTTTCTATTCTATCTGACAAAAGCTCAATTCTGTGAGGAATGTATACAAAAGCCTAGAACCTCTGTCACCAAGTCAAAGTTTTCAAATTTCATTTACACCTCTAAGTATAAAACCTTGGCACTTGCATCTCCACACCCACAAGGCTCATAAAATTAACTTTTCCGTTTTAAATGTTGAAACACCTTACTTATCTTGCAATAGAACATTTCACTGAAATCTTAAACAAAAACCCATTGTTTCGTCAGAAAATGCTTTAAGAGGAGAACCCTGAGTATTTATGATAATTCAAGGCATAATAGTAAAATGGATGAGTATGTCTAAAACACAATGAATGCTTAAAATTGAAATGCGGGGTAATGAAAGTCTGGGAGTATAAATTTGCACAGACGAGCCGTTTTTGAGCTATGCTGAAGCAACAAAAAGTCGTCGTTTTGAACAGAGATAATCAAAAAAGTATAAATATTTTACTGCATTTGACAATATAAGTCGAAAACGATTTGAACTTAAACCAATCATTATAATGACCGGAGCACTTAAAACATCACTGTTCAGTTATATGATCCTTTTAATCCGAAATTATTGACACTAAAATTATCTGTACCGTGTTGTTGCTACCGGTAACTTGCAGCAGTAACATGGAATCTAGTATTACAATTTACAACCATCCGAAGTGCTACTGATGCCGTAAAAGGAAAAATCCTAATAAAGGCTCATCTGATGCCTTTCCTACTATATTACGAGCAGACTATAACCGCAGAAATGTTGCCTCGTCTGTACTTGATTCTCTCGTATCGTAAAATACTAACAATAGGAATAAAACCATTTAATTTATCTCCAAAGAGAAGGTTCCCGCTGTCAAGTCTCTTTTGTGTTTATCATTGTCTCTACTCCAGCTTCCATTCGTAAAATCTCTAGGTATTTTACATTTGGTATCGTAAAACAAGATATTTATCGAAACTTTCTTTTTATATTCATTTTCAAAATTCAATAAGTATAAATGTCATTGGAAATTGAATTGTAAATAATGTATGGCACAATTTGTCTGTTTAACTCACTGTGTTTGGATCTTAAAATATTGCCGGATACAGTTATTGAGAAGTAGAACCTACACCGGAAGTGATTTGAATTTAGAAATCAATTTATTGGTTCGGTTAGTAAATACAGCGACTTAGTATCACCCTTTTTTCCTCAGAAAAGATTGCTCCATTAAGATTTCAAGCTAAAACCTTTATAGCATCATTACTTTCTGCTCCATCTACTAGTAATATCATTATCGACATAATCATCTGCCGTGTATCATATTTAAACAGATCATCAACACTTCCAAGCCGTTTTTATACAGATACCGTCGATTTACTAATTTGAAACTCCATCAATCATTTTTGTAAGAAACTCAATCTCAACCACATGCTATGGGCGAGATTTTACCTGAACCAAAAAAAAAGGTGACAATAACTTGAACGCTAGTAAAATAGTGAGACATCTCAATTTATTGGATACATCCCTCGGTTTTAAAGGAACCGATTTGTAGTTGGAAAAGGACAAAAGTTTCTGGAAATATATCTGTAGAATCTTTTGATAGTGCCGGTCGAGCGAAAATGTTGGAATTTTTGCCACATTATATCGGGACATTTGCGATTCTATGATATAGCCATAAAATCTGTTTGGGGTGACATGTATAGAAATACAATATAAGATTAAGAATATCTGTGTCTCCTTTGTGTCAATTGACAATGAGCCTAACATTGAGAATAGTATTTTGATGGAAACCGCTTAGCATAGTTGGTGATGCTACTGGATTATTAGACAAATAATTTCCCTAAAATGAAACAAAAAAAAACAAAGTTAACATCAGTCTTACCAAGAAAGTTTTTGGTACATCGCCTACGTTCTCACACAACCAAAATTAACATAAGCAAAACCAGTAGTTCAAACAAACTTCATCAAAATTTAAGTACTTACACGGCCCATTGGCGTCCGCTCCTCCGTATCTCCGAATTCTTGCATATAAAACAAACTATAATTCACTTTATCGGTAATCTAGAAGCCGTCAAATAGTCTTGACAACTCATTCTAACGACCCGTGGTGTGAACAGTAAAGGATAAATTATTCGTCGGTGACCAAAAATTTCAACGCATCAAGTCCCCTGTGACTTCTTAGAAATTATATATAGATTCGTATCAGTTTTTTCGCTTTGTGTATCCGTACCGCTAACGAAGGCTTTGGTACCTCTACCTGTTTATTTTTTTGTGACATCGTCAGAAACGTTGGGTGCCCCTGTCCTTGTTTAGGACAGTTTTATCGATGACCACCGTATGTCGTTACGTTATGTTAGTTTTTAATTTTTCAACTGTCAATAGTGTTGCTTAGATAAGAGGGCAAGATTAGGGAGGCGAGTTTTTACTGGATAAGCAAGTAAATAATTATAAAACTTGCAATTCAATATCGCTGGTGGTGCAGGAGTCTTAATCTAAGTAGGTACATAAAGCAGAAAAGAAAAAAGTAAATCAATATATGTGCAATTGGAAAGTTTATCTAAACAGAACTTAAAGTTAATAGAAACGAAGCCAAAAGTAAATGATCATAAATAAACACTAATTAGACATTTATGCTAATCACTAACAGATTTAATCTAATTACGATATCGTGTTCATAATAACTACCACATTTCTTGACGGATCCTAATTAAAATGCAAAGCTAATCCTCTAAATCAAAATATAACATTATCAGCTGGACACGGTCAAATTCTCAAAAAAAAACTATGATATAAATGGTATCTAAGCCCCCAACCGTTACAACACATATGTCGCGAGTTAACACTTTGTAGCCCATATCAAAATTAAGATAATTCGTAATGTCCGTTCTCTATATTCTGTACCTTTCCATCTGTCGTTTTTTTTTTCGTGAATGTGGGCATCGGCCTTAGTTCGGTCGGTCCCATAAAAGAGAACAGGTAATGACGCTCAGAAATTGGTAATGACTAAATAAAGTCGGCCGACTCTATGCTAGTCTGTTGTAATTTTGAATTATGACTTCATATCCTTCGCCTGTTTTATGATACGGAACGTGGATAAATGTTTATTTTTCGTTGGTTTCGTAAATTATTGGATATTGATTAACTGGGTTGTTTTTTGTGGTGTAGAGTTTATTTCGTAACATCAGTGCTTTTGAAGTATGCTTGAACTAATTAAATATATTGCAACGTTCTAGTTAACACAGCTGTCTAATTTACACTCAGTTGAGTATCAATCATGATAGACAATGATTTACGTTGTGGCGAAAATCATTATAATGATAATGTGCGTACATAACCCAACATAACCCAAAAACAAGAAAAAAATCACAAATCCTACTGTTCGCTCATTCTGTTTCAGAATAAAATGGTTCTATAGAAAACAGTGGAGAATATTTCATCGTTTTACATTGTTAATGTGGCCCGACACGGTCGCAGCTGACACATGTCATAACACCCTCGTATTCAGGCATGTTTGTTTCCTCAACGTGTTTAGAATTAGTGTGTACCCCTTGAATTTATAAGAGCTGACTAGTTGGTGGAGCGGTGAGAAGGTAAAATTGAAATTAATGAAATTTTAAGTAGTGGAAGCTGTTTCTGCTTTTAATTGTTATTTCAAATCGTTGGCTCTAGTTAAAATTGTTGTTATAGTTTTAATAATTAGTATTTTAAAACTAATAATATTATTTGAGGTATTGACAGAATTAGGCTTAACTTCTTCTGATTCAGTCTGATTCATTAGAATTTGGGCACTATATGACAAGCCAATGACGGAATTGCTAATTTTAATACACTAATACTCGTATGTAATACGTTCTTTGAAGGAAAATCAGCAACACTAAAATCTACCCTCATTACGAACGGGTATGTGTCGCATGTGTCATTGCTAGTCCCTCGTTGAATTTCATTTGTCTAATTGAGCAACCAATATTTGCTGTTCCGTCGTTAGTTTTGTCCTCATTCTGTCAATACGTCACTATAAAGGACACAAAGTATTGTACATGATCCGATTTTGAACTTTATCTGTTCTGTTGTAGAGTGTATTTTAGTATTGTAGTTTTGGGAATAAAATTGATGTAGGTAAAACACAACTTGTATTGTCGCTGATCAATACGGGCTTAATATTGTTTCTAAATTCCGTTGTCACGCTGTTGTTGCTAATTACTGTGTGTTCTGCTAATTGTCGGGGAGCTAAGTTGGGTTTTGCGATTTATTCGAGCGACGAATTGGTTCTTTGGTAATTACCGTAATTGGTTTTTGTGGATTAGTTTTGGGTAGTGGGAAATTACACTGTTTTATTTTAGATTCTATGGTGTGAGGGAACTAAAAGTTGACTTGGACACTTTAGTTTGGCTCACTAAAACTTCGTAGATAGATGGACACTACTAGCTAAACAGCCTATCTGGAGATAAAAAGTAATTTTGGCAATTAGCATTTTTATGACTGACACAAATGCCCATAAAGATGATGATGAACATGAAGTTGAGTGGAATTCTATATGTAAGTTTATTACGAAGGTATGCGAGCTAAAATATTCTTCAAATATAATAATAATGTTGTGAGGGACGAAGAAATAAATAAAACACGTCCAAATTATTATTATATAGGAGTTACAACATAAATAATCTTAATTGAGAAAAACTTTTTCATTATATTTTTGTCTGTCCAATGAAATCTTAACTGAAAACGAATCTCTCTCTAGGGAATAGTTGGCCAGGTATAATAAAAATGCCGACGGTAACTTTTATCACCAATTTAGAACAAAGCTATATTGAACATGATTTAGATTTAGATTTGAATAACTATAAATACAAAATTTTCATTCAGTAGATGCATCTTTAATCTCAAAACAAAGCATCAAAATTGTTCATCAATCAATTAATCTACAAATCTAAACTCCACTCGAATCAGTCTCAAAAGTATTCGAATAAATCAGAATCGGAATCCAATTTAATTGTTTCAACAAATACTTTAATGGAATTTGCTTCAGCAAATAAATTTAATCCCTTTTCATGTTTCTGGAGTTGTAAAAATTTTATTGTTCTGTTTTATATGTGACATGGTGTCTGAAAGTTTACTGGCCATTTTATGTGATCGTGTTCTGAGCATTGAACATGTCTTTGTGAAGCTATTCCGAACGAAACTAAGATAGTCTTAAAAGTGGTTCGACGTGACACTTGCCCCTTGTACATTTGTTACGAAGAAAACTTTATTTTACTGCGGAACTTTATCTTTACCTGCTAAACTATTAATCACAGTACCATTTACATAATCAGTACCTACGTTGATCAGTAATACGAAGCTGTAAAATAAATCAAAGCTTTGCAATGAAAATGCTTGAGTCACATCATCTTCAAGATTAAAGAAGCACGGACCTTAACTAATATTCCAAATTCTGCCCAAATATCTATCCGGGAACAATTCTCGGTAAAATTCTTACTAAATTTTACTCAAACACCCTTCTTCAATTTAATAAACATTCCTTTCTTAGACCTTGGCTCAAACCAACGCACTGTTTTAATTGATATTGCTTGTCCGGTAATGTTTTATGGCATTTCAGATATTAAGTAGCTGGAATCAGTAATAAATGTCTGCTGCAAAGTTTTATTGATCATCTTTGAAGTCCGACTAGTTTAGTACTAATGTTTGCGTCAATAATGCTACTAGTTTTATAATTAACTACTTTTGATTTGTATTGATGTTTGACTTCATTCTTTCGTATTAGTACTTTTGATTTCATTTATTGCACATTAAATTCTTTCTTATCTATCTTTATCATGTCTTCCGTATAAATTATTATGGCTTTTATAGCTTACCTGAATATTTTAAAACAAAAACCATGTTCAAGTTAAAAAATCTTTACCATCAGACAAGCAGATTATTCATTCGTTACTTATCTTTTTTATACCAATGTCAAATGGTCTCAAGACAAACTTTACACGTCTAAACACCATCCACAGCAGCGTTGACTGTCATCAACGACAATCCCCGTCGATATTTATCACCACATTACAAGCTGTCCCCAAACTCCAGCATCCCACCTTCAATAAATCCCTCATAGATGAGCAGTATCACAATAAATATCCGATCTAACACCGCCTTCCTGCCCACGCGCATAATTCACGAAGAATTATTCGTATATATTAAATAAACATATCAAGTAAGACGTTTTACAACGAATGTTCGCAAAGGAACGCGAATTTAAATTTAGAAAATTCTCTAGTATGATGTTAATTGGACTTATTTGTGGGAAAAACAGGATGATAAATCACTATTGCATACAACGTTTGCGCTTAAATAAGACTGATGCCACCTTAATCTGGCTCAATTTAAACCTCGCCGCCAACAAAAGAAGCAAAAAATAGGACGTTTCTGTTTTACGAAAACTCACTAACCTAATAAATTAACAGTAGGTGCAGACACTACAATAGTAACACTTACAGAAAACATTTATTTAAGCGCACTCCCGCTAAATGTATTATGCCATGTCCGACCACTAATAGAAATAAACAATAAAACGAATCGAAGCGAAGCCTTTAATGTCCTCGATAAACACTCAGGTACAAAGCTCGTAAATTTTGCAATATCTGAAGCAAATATGCACTTAGTATTTGATTAGGCATCGTAAAACAATCGAAGCTAACAGAGTGGGTGTAAAATCTATCTCATTCCCTTACGCCTAAACGAACTTGTACTCGATAAAAAAAAAAGATTTTATGATATGGGGAACCTTCAGAAAACATTGTTCATCTTGGGTGGCCATATAACTGGCTCAACGTGATCTTTTGGTCTAATAAACATTTGATGTGTGTTTTGCCAGCCGGTTCTCTTAATGTTTATTTTCTAATCGTAGAAAGAATAAGATCTTCGTGTTTAAAATTACTTTGGTATCTTTTAATGAATATTGAGGTGCCTACTTGAAAATTTAGCTATTTAGGGTAACGACTTTTTTAGCGCCGGAATCTAATTTTTAAATTAATTTTATGGCCCGAAGCGTCACCGAAGACCGTCTATCTTTATCTTTGTGGAAGGGTAACATTGCCTTCTAAGATATTAAAATGAGCATAAAATACTGAGGCAGTAAATTACGTAACGGCCTTATTTTGCGCAAAATAAGTTGCAACTTGCAATCCGTCTTAGTGTCATTCACAGGCTACTGACAGCTACTTTTCGTTTAGCATGTCGCTCGTATACAAATCCAACATCTCATTATACAAAAAGTGTCTACAAACGACTTCACCTTGCTACGTATTATAGTAGTTGTTTGAATTAAGTCTCTCACAAGTTTCCAACTGTCTCCAGTCATCTTGTCGACACAATATTTCATCTCGCAGACATCTGTCAAGACGAACAAGATCAACTTTGTCGCCAGCATTGGTATTAATTTCCCTTTGCCCTTCTTTATTGCTTGTGATTGGATTATTTCCGTAGCAACTTTTCACTTCCCGAGAGCTCTAAAATAAGATTCGTTGCTTGAACGCTTTTATTTTAATCTGGTTGGCTTGTTTTAATATCTTTAAGCTTTTTATTTTTCGCTGAAGATTTTCATCTTGGGTTTTATTAAAGATTTGTTTCGTTACAGCTATCTGTCCTATGTTGGGTATTGATGTATAAGTTGTAGATAAAAAATCGACATTAGCCATTTGTCCCTTCAACACTTTATTTGTAAGCTCATAAATCATTTGTTACTGATGGAGCGTGTTCACTACAATACGATTCGATGTAGCCATTGATTTTGATAAAAGCTAATGGTTGTAGACATTCATTCAATTTCCTTAAGTCATCAATATCACACATACGGCTGATAGGTCAGACAATGCTTTGTATGATACAAGTTCGAATTAGGAAAGTAAGAGAGTTTTGTTTAACATTAAGAATGAACAATAGGGAAACAAAACTTTTTCATCAAAAAATATAGATAACGAAACAATTAAGCCCAAGGAAAAAGTTGAGCAAACTCTTCAACTAAATACGACGAAAATCACTTAAGACCCTTAAGTCCAAGCATTACAATCCCTTCAAAGTTTTTATACTTGTGCAAAAACTGGCGAGACGAACGCCGGTTGAGTGTCATACATTTTGATGCCACTGTTTTTGTCTTCCCTTGTTATTGCCGAAACAAAAACCGCTGTTGTTCGCCTGTCTACCGTTTTTGCGCACTTGACAAGTCACCCTTCCCCCGAACTTTAATTTGTCCTGAATAATTACATAATTACACGTCTCGCTGTGATTGTTTTATGTCGGCAATGTTTTGCAGAGCGCGATTCACGAGAAAGTTACGACTCTGAGTCGAGAGTTGATCCAATTTGAATTAAAAGTACCTAATTAGACGATGCTTAAGTTAACTTACTCAAAGCGTTTGTCCCCCTCTGAAGGAAATTACAACATAAATCTGCCTTGCAAAATTGCGTTACACCTAACTCAGTTTCAAAAAGGAAAAAGTTGGGCATTTCTATAATTGGCTCTTATCCAAATTAGTCAAGGGGAGGGTTCTTCTAAAATAATAACTTTTCATAATCTTAACGGTACATGTCAGGGGACGAAACAACGAAATGAACTGTCAACTTTTGGACGACCAAATCCAATTATTGTTCGGCTTACAAACGCGGGGATTCAAATTAACCTACGTTGTCTTCCCTTTTTGCAGGCCATCGTCGGATTTTGCGGGGCTTAGAAGGCTTTTATTCCATGATACTTGTGATTAAGATTCATTTTTACTTGTCCTTTTCGCTGTAGAATATCAAAGCCCGTGATTGCTTTATAGATAGATTTAACAGTTTCCTCATTTTCGTTGACGTTGTTTGCACTAGGTTTATATTAAAATGTAATCGCGGCGGAGTAATTAATACTACCTCAGTGTATTTACTCTTAAACGTTGGATGTCGATTACGACTAGGTTACGACAAATATTGTACTAGATTTAATAGTGGCTTATGAGATAACTTATGTCGTACTTGCGTTTACCTAAAGTTAGTTTGTATCGAGAATGTAAGGTAAATAATTGCTGGCTGGGTTCCAAGTATTTGTACCTCAGAATGTTTTCTTGTACAAAAAAGAAATGTTCTCTTCAAATTGTGGATATTGCGTTGGGTAACTTAATTGTTTTCTAGGAATAAATTTCAGGTAGAAATTCTACAATTTCTACCTGAAATTTATTCGGCTTTAGAAAATAATAACTAATATAACAGCCACTCTATTAGCAAATACAACTTCATTTAGTTGATAGCATTTTACTCAACTTGCGAGGTTTTATTACATAAAATCGCACCTGTTTCCCCCGAAGGATTAGGCAGAGGTGACCTAAGTAGGTACACAAACATTTTTCCAGCTACGTTTAACTCCCATGTATGTAGGGAGCGAGTCTATTGCCATCTACCGGGCAATAATCAAGACTGAGAAATTCCTATGACGTCATCCTCAGCAGTAGCGTTTGCTACTATTAGACCAAAGAGGCAGTCTTTGTGTATCATTTTATATCTAATTCATTCCTGTGTTCTACATGTATGTAAAGTAATTATTCTCATTCATTAATTAGTATAACACTCCCTTTCAATCCAAAACTGAAGCTTTTATCGCATTTAGACCACCACTCCAAGATATAATCAAAGTTAAGTACTGGAATCAAATTGTTAGTAACCAAAGCGTCAATCTCACTAATTGGTCCGACTCCGTTATCAGTTCGGTCCGTAATAGAAATGTTATCACTTTGCAAACTTAAAGTTGGTACAACTTTGCCTTCAATTGAATCTTGCACGTGATTGTAATCTTTTATCTTTTCATTCTTCTTTCTCTTAATTTTATTATCTTCTTGATTACCTACGTGTGGTTTTAACGATATTATTACAGTTAAAATGTTTAGTTGAGCATCATTTTCTGATTTTTAATAGGTCTGATAATATGGCACCGGTGACTGAAAATGTTAGAGGAAATCGGTTGTAATAATGCGAAGAAGGGAGACAAATGTCGCGAGGAAAGTGATTATGAATGTGGATATCTATAAGAGTAGGGAAAGACAAGAAGTAGAGAACAAAAACGATGGATGGACTGTGTGAAAGATGATATAGCTAGGGGGTTAATACCGAGATGATGACTAATAGATAACTATTTGGAAGAAAAGTACAATGTTGCGCTGACCTCACATGAATTGTGACAAGAGAATGATAATAAGGTAGTTATAAATATTAGGTGTATAAGAAAAAAAAAATCCGTAAAAAAAAATAACTTTCTAATTTCTATTAACATCTTTGTTGTGGAGAAATTTATTACCTCTCACGGCCTCTTTCATAAAAAGGTTTATTTCTAGCTGGTATGTATTACAGAGAATTCGCAAGTATTTCTTAAAGACCAAGTGCTAATACGCATCCAAGTGTACCCACACCTAGCAAGGAATGAATGTGAAGATATTTTAACAGTCGTAAAAGTAAGCTATTTACACGTAAAGTTATTGCCCATTCCGTTTTTGTTTCTAGTATGTGTTTAAGGGCCTTTGGCTATGTAATTACTTGGCGTGCACCTTTTACCGTCTTTTAGCAAGACTTGTGAATTTATGTGGTCTTACGGTGTTAAGGATTATGGGGAGATAAATTTAAGGTTTGAAGGGTTTAAGGTTAAGAATATTTTACCAGTTTTGTAAAATAATCTTCTTTGCCATAAGCAATATTTTTTCATTTTATTTTATCTAATTATGAATAGATTTCTTTTTGAGGGACTTCTTTTGAAACGAACGTTAATGATTCATTTTCCAACACTTCTAATAAAATTACTATAAAAAATTCCTCACATTTTAACACCCGAAAGTTAAAAAAATAATATTAATATAAACCTCCAACGTTTAAAATGCTCTTCTACTCCGTAATTTTATTACACATTTTTTCTTGGCAGTGCCATCGAGTATACACCGCGACCCAGATATCTTTGGGAACATAGCCAATCTTAATCTCAGAGTCATTTAAGATAGTTCTGTGCTTACGAAGGAGGAAGCTTAAATGGCTAATCAATCAATCTAATCCCCTACTAAAGAAATCAAACTGTGGATGGGAGCAGTGACAAATTACACAGTAATTGCTTTGTGCCGGAGACAAAGGTTTTTTTTTTCTAAATTGTATTCGTTCGAATAACTGCGATTCCGATTGATGAGTTGTTAGAGACAAATGATGTACGGCCATACGGGTGTGATTAGGTTGAAAAGTGGGCAAGAATTTTGAGAAAACTGTCAGGGAAATTGCGTAATACATTAACGAGGGGAATGCCATGCATTTTTAATGTTCAATATCATTCATTGCGTTATTAATGTTGTCGAGTAGACGATTTTTTCAAATAAAAAAACCAATGGATTAGGAATTTGTTTCGAAATCCGCCGGATTGTGTAGAAAGAGTGCTGAATAGAAATGAATGCCTTCCTATTCTTTCTGATAAAAATATATCTGTACATTATACACTAACACAAAAAATATAATTAATAATATGTACATTATCAGCCTGTAATGTTCCCACAGGCACAGGCATCCTCTCTTTGAGAGGGAGTGAGTTATAATCCACCACACTTGCCCAGTGCGGGTTAGTTGATGTCATATGTCTTCGAATTTTTGGTTCTAGGACATGCCGGTTTCCTTACGATGTTTTTCTTCATCGATTTGAGAGCAGTGACTGATAAAATTATTTACACAAAGTAAAGCGCCTGTCTGAGTTCGAACCCACGACCTACAACTCGTAAGTCGGGGACGTTACCACTGGGCCACCACCGCTCTCATATTCTTAAATACTGAAGAAGAGTGGAAGCCAAATTAATATTTGAAATAGTAGATCAATTTTGTAATGCAGATTTTATATCAAAGTGTGAAAATACCTACTCGTGAAACAGTTAAAAAAAAACTCTGTACCCGTGCTAAAGTTCAATGAACTTTTACCAACAACTCAAAACAGCGAAACTTTTCCCTCACCTTGTTTCTATCACCATAACTCACAGAGAACTAATAACTTAAAAATTCAAAATTTTCCTTAGATTTATCGCCGCGCCATAATTCTTTTGCTAATGCAGATTTCAACCGGAATTGGGAGTGCACCATTCCACCATTAATTCTGGCTCAGAGTGCCAGGTGTGACTTCTACCTCCTTGGAGGTCTGCACAATCCTTGTCGACCCTCACTCGACGAGGAAAAACAGAGATTTACGATCTGCGATACTTTAGCGTAGGGATGGGACATCGGTAGAACATGTTGAGTTATCGATAAGAAAATGTGTTATTGAAAGGAATCGGTACGACTTATTTGTTGATTTTATTAACTTATCATGTTGTGTTGTCACTTTGGGATAATTTATTTTTGTGATAAAATATTATGTATAAGTCACACTTAGATATTAGTTTTCATTGTTAACAAAAGAGAATGCTTGCTTACAAACTAAAATGTAAAAAAACGTCTATAACAAACTTTATTATTAGATTACTTGAAAAAAAAACATCTCATGAACTATCGATAAGTCACAAGAGACACATTTCCTCATCCCTACAAAAATTTCAGTGGAAAAACTTGCGTTTAACGCCTTCGGATTTTGGACTGGCTATGAGGAATGTTGATAGGAGCCTTTTCGAGCTCAAAAGTGAGTTCGAAAACTTTGAATTGGTACGACAACTCCAATTTAACTATAAAAAGTAGTTTTTTGTGGCAATTTCGACGTATCGTCTTCCTTTTATTGGCAAGTGAAAATGAAAAGTTTTAGTAATAGTTTGGTTTTGGGTTGTGACCTTGTGAGTTATATTGCCATTTGTACAAATTGGTGGTTTAAACGTATAATGGATCCTTTGAGGTGTGATAATGTGGTTCTGAGTTGAGTAAAGTACGTTTAACCGACATCAAAAAGGAGGAGGTAATTAATTCGACTGGTTTTTTTACGTTTTTGTGTCGAAACAACCGAATAGAATCTTCATCACTGCTTCAAATGCCTGAAACACCGGTTTGAATTAACCTATATCGGGCAGGTCTTACCTAACATTGTCATTTCGAAGCATTACCGACTTGCACCTGTACTAGGTACTGTACTGTGTATATTTTAGATTTAGTTTTTTTTTTATTGTTTGTGAAATCTTACTGTTGACTAAATGTAGGTACACCTTTTGTAAATGTTTTTATTCAATAAATATTTGTATTTGTATTTAAACCGTTTGTCACAAAAATCACAAAAATTATGACCGGCTACTAACAGCCTTATCATAAAGTTTGGCCATCCATCTTATTTTAGCTGACCCTAAAGAAAAAGGTTTGTTTCTTCCAGAAATAAGTTTTTTACAAAACATCGTAACGTAACTGGCTTCGACTTCAATAGTTTCAACAAGCTTCAACTACCAATTTTGCGTACCCTACCCTTCCAACCTCATTTCAACCTTCCAGTTTCATTTTTTTTCATGGTCACGGTAAGTGTGCCGATATTTCCATCTAAGCAAACCTCATAAGGGCACATCTCATCAAAACATACGACCTTCATCGCCATTCTACGAACTGAGTAATATTGAAGAAATCCGCGGCCTTTTAAGGAGGGTTGTAATCCTTGTAATCCAGTGGGAAGAAGCTTCTATTTTTAACCGACTACGAAAAAGCCAAAAGGACGTGTTATAATTTTAGCAGTCTAAGTCATCATCTGCCTAGACTTTTCCCAATAATGTTGGGGTCAGCTTCCAGGCTAACCGGGTGAAGCTGAATACCAGTATTTTACACGGAGCGACTGCCTATCTGTCCTCCACAACCCAGTTACTGGGTAACACGATACCCCTTGGTAAGACTGGTTGTCAGACTTTCGGGCTTCTGACGACACGTAACAACTGTCAAAGATCTACAAATGACAGCCGGGACCAACGGTTTAAAGGGCTTTCCGAGGCACGAAGGAGTCTCGGTATGTAAAGATGGTCACCTATCCACGGACCAACCCCGGCAAGCGTAGCTTAACTTGATGGATCAACTCGTGCGGCTGTTATTACTTAGCCACGAGCAGTCTGTCTAAGTATGTTTGTATTTACGTGTGTTCCACTATAGCGCCTGAACTACTGAACGGATTTTGATAAATGAAGTATCAATAGATTCGTAATAATGGTCTAGGTGACAAAGGCTATATATATTCTCCTTAAATTTAATATGGTGGACTTTACACGTTCATTTCTGACCACATTAATTTTATTTTATTAGAAACAATGAAGGTTTATAAGGCAGATTGATCGAATAAAGAAGTTTAGTTACTCAATCAATGCAGCTTATTGAAGTCCACTTATGGATTAAAATTAATCAATATGCTCGTCATCACATCTGGTTTCACCTTTCCTCCATTACGCATCATAATTATGCCAAAATGTAGCTCTCCAAAATGATGTGCCGAGGTGAAAGGTATCTGTAAATTGCCTGTCAGTCAAACTACCGGAAAGCGAATATGAACACCAAGTATTCATCACGACGAAATTAATTAATTTAATTAATCTCACACATCATGGCTCCCGCAGACAGGTGCGACGCGACTCTAGTAGAGCAATTTCTATGAAAACTTCATGGAAATTGTTCTACGAGAATTGCGTTGCACACCGCGTAGCGTCGGGCCTGTCTGCTGGAGCCAAGCGGAATACTGTTCGCGAGTCAACTAAATTCACTTCAGATTTTGATGTTTGGGCACGTTACATTTTACGGTAGGTATTTTATGGGCGATTCGTTACCAGTTAAAATGATAGAATTTATAAATTAATGCCATGTATTGATGCACTTATCTATGAACGTAAACGAAGCAAAAGGTGTGTCTAGGGATCGTAGCAGGTGGCGTTCTATAGTTTCTGCCTTGTCAAAAAGGCGTAAGTAGGTATGTATGTAAATCCTTGGTAAGTAAATGTTCAGTGCTAGACTTGAAACACAGCCCCTCAATGTGTTTCTAAACAAAAACATTCGAAAAAGAATTCTTTGAAATGGTTAAATTACTAAGTTCCTTATATTTCTATTTTTTTTTTTTTTTTTAATAAGAATATATTATTTACGAACCTTGTTTTATATCGCCTACCTATTTCAATTCTCATGACGATTCAATTTCAGACTTCTCGATTTTTCTTCGACGAAG
The DNA here is from genome assembly GCA_947522985.1 of Lithophane socia. NCBI lineage: Eukaryota > Metazoa > Arthropoda > Insecta > Lepidoptera > Noctuidae > Lithophane > Lithophane socia. Next base: position 12,297,438 of record OX383270.1, on the reverse strand, counting down.
AGACCCCGATGACACCAACTCATGATCCAAACATACCTAGGGGTTTCAGTCCAGTTCACCGGTTAATTTGACGCCAGACACATCGTTGGACAGAACAGTGGGTCACAAATCATGCATATTTCCGTTCGGCGCACGCGTGCAGATAGTCTGAACAAACAATACGGTGTTTATGGCTTGAAATCGCACAATGTGTGCCGTTACATAGTAATGTATGTTACAACCGTGTAGGCTGGGACTGTTAGTTATTGTCTCCAGGGAACTGTTTAGCTCTAGGTCAGGTCAGAAGCCCAGCAGTCTATGAATACCTTACCTAGCATATTTTTATTACTATTCGTGAATTTTTGACAGTCGTTACGGGTCGTCAGAAGCCCGAAAGTCCGGTTAGACTGGAACCCAACATAATTGGGAAAAGTTTAGGCAGATTGATTTTTATTGCTTTTCAGAATCTACTTTTACAAAACTTAATTTTAAATCTATGAGTCCGATTAAGGATTAATTTAGTGTGTTTTTAAATTAACTTAAAAATTTAAAATGGAACCTTTATAGGATCAGATTTTTGTCTGTCTGTTACATAAGTTTTTTTTTGTGATAATTATTTTTATTTTACACCATCAGTATCAGACTTAAGATTAAAAAACGAATCAGCATAAGCATTTTTCCGATACACTAGAAAGCTATCATTTATCAATATGAATAAATTTTATCGTATAGTATAGCTTCAGCTATACCACAATCCCAACTTTGTCCCCAATATAGTTTTCCATACGCCATCAGTAAATTCGCTTTTGAAGTCCAAGAAAAAGCCAAAAGCGCCCCCTGCCGAAATTTACGAGCTATTCGAGCGACTTGTTTTTGCCGCATAACCGACCAGCGATTTAAACTGGGAAATCTGTAGGCATGTTTCGGGGTAAAAACTTTACCTCGACACGCGTGTGGCCCAAGTTATAAACGAAGGTTGATTTTACAATAACAATAACATAACATCAACGACTGCGTTCGCCGAAAGTTTCGGTAGAGGTTTATAATTGTACAATTACTTTTTACCAGTTATGTTGAAAGTGCCATATAATAGGGGGCGACCCTATTGCCATGTACCGGCCACAAATCCAGACTACGGACTGCTACTGAGAAATTCCAGATAGAAAAACCCTTTGCCCGACCAGGGAATTGAACCCAGGACCTCGAGCTCAGCAGTAGTTGTGACCACTAGACATACCGACATGTTGCGCCGACCACAAATAAATTTGGATAAGGGCAAGAAAATGATGATGATTTATTTAAAACGTGTTTATTTCTCAAACTGCTATAATCTTCAAACTTGGACCACACACGCGATCTCTTTTTCAATTTTGTGTCCAAAACTTTTCGCGTTGGTGTGAATTATAACCGCCATAATGAAGGGACAATCATCTGTTTTTATACCCAAATGTGTATTCAGTAAACGCATTATCTTTTGAAAACGATTATTTTAAATGTCTTTGTTTGGATTTTGCGCAAATGTTTTTTTAATGAATTATACTGTCTGCACTGTGGTCCTTTGTGGAAAAAGACGAGTTATTGAATAAGTTGGTGCTCAATATTTTTGTACTGTTCTCATAAACTTGACGGAATTGTAATTTATGTAGCAATTACTTGTTCAATGCTAACATAGTATAGTATTATAAAACAAAGTCCTCCGCCGCGTCTGTCTGTCGTCCTGTTCGCGGTAAACTCAAAAACTACTGCACTGATTTTCATGCTGTTTTCAACTATGAATAGAGTGGTTCTCGAGGAAGGTTTTAGTATATAATAACCGTCATCCACGTGGGCGAAACCATGGGCAGTAGCTAGTCATTGATACGTAAGAGGTGAGTTATTTCGATTAGACTTTTGAAAGTCCCAATTATTTTATATTTTGTTCCAAATTCGTATTCAGATAAACAAACATTTGACGTGTAAAAAATATCGTGACGACTACTTTTTGCCTCGCACGAGACAACATCATGATATACACAATAAGTCATCTCACACCAACAAAATACAATCAAGCCGTGAAAATCAGAACACAAATAGTGACTACTATTGGCCCTAATCTCACTTTTTTTTCTCAACGAAATCACGAACTCGATCAGGAACGTACGTGCGTAGAAAATCTGTGACCAAGTTAACAGGCGATGTGCTTGACAACGTAATCGAAAACGGACTTTGAACTTCAAAATGCTAGTTTTTGTCAATCCCATGTTGATATTTCTCACGAACAAAAACTGTTTTCATTTACATTTTTTTAGATGAATTTAGCGCGTGCTTTCGAGTTCCTACCGAATTTGAGATCACGAGCTGGTTTTTTTGGTAGCACTTAATGGCCCAGTGGTTCAACTCGACGAAATCTGGACAAAAAATATAGTGCCAGATTTGCCTAGATCTTAAATCAGCTCAGCAGTAGTGTTTGAGTTTGCGGATCCTAATTTTTTTGTAGAATTTTACGGCTCAGTGGGTATAACAAAACCTAGGCATGATAAAAACATGATTAAAATGGATAACGTGACTATTACTCGTAGTCTGTTTATCCTGACTATGCGAAAGTAAGTTTTTTTTTGGTACGCCTTCACGCTAAACCGGCTGAACGGATTTAGATGAAATTTGGCACATGGGTATACCATGACCCGGAGAAAGACATGAGATACTTTTCATTCTGGATCGCAGACGAAGTCGCGGGCAACAGCAGGTTCAATTTAAAGGAATCTTTGACTGCAGTATCACTACAGCAACTAAATACAAATGATACTTAAAAAAACAAGTTTGTATTTATTTTATCTCCTTGTTTTTTCTGACTTCATCCTTATTACGTAGCTTTTCATAATAAGATCATAAATTTGTCATTAAGATCTTAAGGAAAATTTGGGTAATTTCGTCCAAAAAGCGCCGTGAGTGATCTTTTATACATCTTACGCGTGCCGTGCCCGAGCATTAATTAAAATTTACAAATTAATACGTACACATCACCTGTGTTGTACCTATCTAATTAACCCAATTTCATGATATAAATTACCGTTGAGAAATTATTTTACACAGGAACTTTTGTTATGCATTATTTGAAATAATGCAGGAAATAATTCATTTCCTTCGAAGTAAAATATGAATATTGATATTTAATAACGTACCAAACGTATAATTTATGTGCATTCAGTGGGATTATCGTGTGTTCTCATAATAAACTGTTTTATTAATAAATCAGAGTGATCGTAAATAAATGAATGTGCATAATCAATTAATTCAATTAATGAAATTGTATTCTGAACAGAGTGTTTTTTTATCAGGTTCTTATTAAAAAAAATATTAGTCCACAAATTTAATAATTATCTGGTAATTAAAATCCCAAAAAATAAACATACTTTAACAATTTTGTCCATCATCACAGAAAATTACCCCACTATGCAACTATAATTGTCAAACATATTAATGCAAGCTCTCACAAAAGCGTTCGACACGCTTTTTGTTCATTTACTAGCATCAAAGGCAGGCGATTGTCTTTTATTTCATTACAATGTGTCATACTGTCCTGAGTTCTAAAATAAACGAGTTGATTTGTCTTGCACTGTGGGCGGGAATATGCGATATTTAGTATACAGCATGTATCACAAAGGTTTGGTAATATCTAAGGGTTTTTGGTATAGATCATCAAAATGAAATGAAGGTCTCCATGCGAAGAAAAAACAAATACTTACTAAATAATCATTATCCAAACAAAATACCTCTAAATACAATATTACTCAAAAGTAAAAAATAGTACTAAAATAAATCATTAACTTTTTGTACCGTCAGAAAAAAAACCGTCAATCCAGAACTCCTCATCCGATACCAATTACGAGTATTAAAATGTGCAACCAATTTTACTTACGGGATTGCAAAGTCAACGATAAATTAAAGGGCTGTGGCTAAAATAGGGCTCCGGGCGCCAATTTCATTCTCTATAAATATGAACGCTTGAGTCTTGTTTTTGCATCGTTTGTTTCATACCTTGTTAACATATTCGCAGTTTATTTGTACACCGTACAATAAATTTAGTTGCTATCTGTACAATAGAAACGTTGCTTTGCGAAGTAAAGTTGTTGCTTAGAGTCTTGTGATTTATTGGTTTTGTTTTTTTCTATGTGTGGCTAGTTTTTGGCGCACTGTGTTAAAGTATATATTCGCCGATTAATTGACAATTTGATAGTAGCGATGACAATGGACATTCACAACTCTTGCTTCGGTTGCCTTGTCTAGGGACTTATTATTATAATGTATTGTAAAATATTAAAATACAGTGTGTTAGGTGAAACAAAAGGTGCATTACAAGGAAGTGTAGTACCTTTATGAAAATGACAACTGTTACTATTTGACCAACCCTGAAATTATAAAAAAAAACAGCTTTTCCCTACAAAGTCAAATTACTTATGTGCACACGGCTACACATCAAGCTATACATTTCCAGTTTATGCTGATCTCGCATTATATACAATTTCCGTACAATGCGAGGTTAGCTTATACTGGAAATGTATAGCTTGATGTGTAGCCGTGTGTACAGTGTGTTAGGTAAAACAAAATAGTGTGTATTTAAAGAAAGTGTAGTACTCATTAAAATGAACAACTTTAACTATGGAACCAACCCTGAAATATGAAAAGAAAAACAGCTTCTCCGTACATAGTCAAATTACCTATGCAATCAAAATGTAACACAGTATATTAATCAGATCTATCATGAATAATATTATTATCTCCACAATATAATAATTAATTCCGCTTCATATTAATGGAATTGGTAATATTGCCGATGAACTGTGAGTGTATCGGCTACGTGTCATCTCGAACATGTTCTATGAGTAAAGGCCCATCCCCTTTTAATTGAAGGGGTGGGCTGTAATGATAACCATATTCAATTGGTTTGGCTGCTATTCTAATAATAACAATACTGGTAGTAAACATTTAACAATGATATAAGTACAGAATTGAAATTTTGTAAATCGAATATTTAAAAAAAAGATTTCAGTTCAGTGTTTTCTTGACCTTATCTCAATTAATTTGGTTTCGGCGCAGCATGTCTTCGTCTTCCATATTTCTCTATTAGTCTTCATTTCATTAGTCACCCCCACATCTTTCACACAGTTCATTCATCGTTTATTCTCAAATGTCAGCTTATAAAAAAAAGTGTCGCATTTTGTATTAGTCTCCGCAATCATTTTGTATCCTTAAAACTGAAGAGTCGATAAGAAAACAACATTTTAAATCAAAATTACAACTTTTGTCTCGAGGCCAGATAATTCAGCGGGTTTATTCCAGATATCTCAATTTAACCCACCTAGACAAAACGCAGACAATGAACTACCTCACTCGAACTTTCGGGCCACCGTCATACAGACGTTACACCACTTTAAACTTGCACAGTGCGCCAAGCGAGAATCATGCTGGACAAAAACAGAACACTAGACTATTTTCATTCATGTTTATATCTCAGGACTCCCTGGCGACTCGCTGAGTTTTATTGACAACATAAATACTAGTGCCAGGGCAACGAATGTGTAGAACCGGCAATATTTAGTTAGGTAAAGTGAATTTGCATGTAGTTATTTCGGCTAGTGGAGTGTGGCATTTTTTACAGAGTTTTTAACAAAAATATGCTGAGTGGACTGTTTTTTTATGTGGGAAAAAAAATGGCTTTGTTTGACGAAAAGAGTTTAAAAAAAAACATACAAATTTACATACTAAAAAAAACTCAGAAAAATTGTAGTATGACTTTCGAGGTAAAACACATCGTGTTAAAAGTAAAGTTAACCTATTAAAAAATTAACACAATTACTAATCTACAGTCACCCTTACCAACAACAGCTTTCCACGAAAACTAATCAGGAAAATGCGAGCCAATTCCGAAAATGCATTCACGTTCGGAATTTCGGAAACGCCATCGCCACTCGAATCGAACACACGTTACGTGCAATTATGACGACTGGCGTAGAAGTTTCAAAGGCATACTTACCATTGATACGTTGCATACTTACCATACATTTGCATATTACTTTACTTTACTTTGTATTTCGCAGGGGAATATGTTAATTCGTACTGTCTTAAAACCTTATTACAGTAATTAATGTGTTTATTTTGTTGCTTTAAATTATAGCTTTGTGGCTTGTCAAATGGAAATGGAATTTCATTGTGTTTTAGTTTCCTTTCATTGTTATAAAACTTTTAGTAGATAAATGTTTTGCTGTCAACATAAAATTATAACTTAAAATTGATAATGAGCTGAAAATCCATTTTTTCACTAACCAGCCGATCTACTCTTTAAAAGTCTCACAGCTTTTTACAGACTTTTACAGATTGCAGATTTTTACAGAATATACCTACAATTTATTCTCTCATTCCAATTTTGCAATTTTATAATTCTGGCAATACTCTTATTTGTTTTATTGCTAACTGTAGAGGCGTTTAAATGGCTTGTCGTCAATTACTTTACCGTTACTTTTGTTTTGATAACTGTAAGCCACCCAAATCCAATAAAATAATTACAATTTAAAAAAATCGCGTCGTCAAAAAAATTTTACCAATCACATTATATTATTATATACTGCATCACATTTGTACATTTTATAGCAGTGTTTAAAGTGTAACAGTAGTTGTATCGCATCTTATTTAGCATTGCGATATCGGATAGCTTCTCAGGTCTGCGATCACAGTCATGCGGGATTCCTTATAAATTGGCGACGTTCAGCTCTTTAATTAAGTCACATCAGTTTTTAGAGTGGCATTGCACGCACGCCATGGCTTAAGGGGTCTATCCATCTACGTATTTGGATGGGAAGTGCCTCGTTAGATGACACTTTTGGTTGAAAATAAATGGGCTACTTTATGTTGATACAATACATGTTACAAAAAAAAAATTGTTTTGAAAATTTTTGCTTTCACACACAGTGTGGTATTTTTTAACTGTTAATTAAATATAATCCTGACAATACATTTTTTTATTTTTATAAATGGAATATTTAAACTGTGAATAACAAATTGTATTTATTGTTCGGTTTATACGAATATAAAATGATAATATGAAAACTGAAAAACCCATGAAAACTGTATATACAACGTGTAAACTCATATAAAAAGAGTCAAGAATACTAAGTGACATCTACAGAATAAATCCAAGATACCGTTCCATTTAAAGACGTAACCTCTAAATCACGTACGTCTATTCGTTATAAATTGGCGTCGTCGAGGTCTTAATTAAGCCGCTTCAGTTTTTAGACTGTCAGCGACTCGAGCGCTGCAGCGCTGCACCGCCGTGCTGGCGTGTCGTCAACTCGTGAGACCTGTCCGACGGTAACGTGACTTCCTTGTAGGACGATGTAGATTGTAAATAGTTTGTCTATGTTTAAAAGGTATAAAAAAAAAAAAAAATATTTTAAGTATAAAAAAAAATGAGTTTCGTACTCGACTCGATCTTACTTCCTAAAAAATAAACAAAAGAGGTAAGAATTTTTGTTAATGGAAATGGATACGATTAAAAAAAAATGTTTTTAAAATAAAATACGTTTTAAATAAAATAATAGGTATTTACATTTAATTCAGTTTATTAACAAACCAAAATAAAAATGCAATCCGACGGTTAAATAACACAATAAACTGAAAATTAATTAAAATAGCACCATTGAATTCTCAGCCCACGCACAATCGCACGCATCGAAAACTGCTCTACTTAGTTATATTTACTACTTCACGTCTTAATAAACAACGTTAATAGAGCCGTATTTACTTACATAAATAGTTTCCTTAGAATCTGTCTAGTGGCGTTGAAGCAGAAAATATCGGAAGCTTGGCAAAGATATGCACGAACGAGCAGCTTCGTGACGTCAAATAGAAGATTTTAGTTGAGAAAGGGAAGAAAAAGAAAATGTCTTCGGTAAAAAAGAATACCAATAGGATTGGTTTTCTGTAAGAAGTTGTATAATGTAATCATTATAATCTAGTCATTATTTCAAAAGGATATTTTTGTTTTACTTTTTATATAAAATCAATTCAGCTGGCCCACTGTGTAACTTCCTGACTTTTAGCAACCGTTATAAACAATGAAATATAAAAAAATACATAGCTACTTTATTAAAATTCACTTTAAATAAAAAAACAAAAAAAGGGAAATAACATCTTTTCCTCGTCTGTTTAGTCAAAGCTAAGTTACTTGTTAAGAAAAAGAAGTAACAGATTTGTCTGCCAATGAACGGGCGGCTTTAGAAGAGCTTCACTTTGATGTTTTCAGGAATGTTTCCGAACGCAATAATGGATAATAATGATGGAAGAAATGCTTCACAAAATACCTTTGTATTTATTTTGGTATTTTTAGCTAGAAATAAGACTTTGAAACTTTTTTTAAACATTTTTTGGTGAGTTAAAAACTTGCGAGAATTCGTTACATCTTCTTCATTTAAATCAAGTTCCGGCCATACAAAATACGCATAGACTTGCTTAAGACCAAGTGACGTTTAATCTGGCTTGAATACTCCGCACTGGCGACGCTAAAATAAATAAAAATGGACAAGAAATTTCCAAAAAGCAAACCACTCAAATATCAGTTACAAACAAATCAGCAACGTTTTCCTCCGAAAAAAACTCCTCTCACACGAACGAACAATAACTTACCTTTAAACACAACATCTTCAAGTCACGAACAATGCTCGCTGCGATAAATAAAAGAGTTTCCAACGAAATATAAAAACTGGAGAGATACCAATATATTTGGCGAACGCCCTGCCCTCAAACAAAATGGGGAACTCAATATGCGCATCGAATTGTTGCCAACCCCCCTCTAAGGGGGTATGTTAGGTTCGTAACGAATGCCCAACTTTGGCAAGAGACTCTTGGCAAATGCTTGCCAGTAACAGATACGTACTTGGAGTTGGAACAGTCAGGCTACAATAGGAATGTTCGTCTCATTCGGGGTGACAGAAATTAGGTTACGAGGTTATTCTCCGTACGAACGTGTTTATGATAAGTAGGGTGTTCCGGATGGTATATTTCTGTGTTGTTTTTTTTTGTGAGGGATGTGGATCAGTCCTATTTTGCGGTTCATTACACTGTACCTATTGATGATTTTCTTTTGTGATATTTTGGGACGATTGAAATTGAAAAAAAAATTAAATTTTTCATTGATTATTGGCTTCAGATTATTAAGCAGTATTCTTACGATTATAATCGTCAAATCAATCTAGTTGGTTTGTGATACTTTCTGCATACATAATTCAGTCTACAGTTTAAAAGTTAAAATAAATCTTTTTCAATATTTGCGCATAGTCCATCTAGAGGACTATGCTAAATATTATTTCCATATTCATTCCAATCTACTAATAAAGGTAGATTTACACTCTCTCCATAACCTCATCCCCAAGACAAGGCATCCAGTCTGGTCACAACGTAAGTGAGCGGCCATAATCCGTCTGAACAACGCAAGCAAGGCAACAAAGTCCATTAAACATCAATAACTACTATTAACACAACGTTAACAGACCAAGGAATCACACAAGCCGACGTTTTAGCCTCTTAGCTTGTTTCCACTGTTCAAATGACGGATGAGATGAGTCCTTGATTCAACAGTTTAACGGTCTTAAATCTCGTATCGTTGAATACTCGGTTCCAATAAACAAAAACGAATCGTTTTGATTACCAATGGTAACATTTTAAATTGCCAAACTGGCCATATAAATAGATTCGTAAGCTAATTTGACATGTGATAGCTACTTCCATAAGGGAGGGTCTACTATGCAAAGCTATGTCTTTGCTTCCATTAATAGTCTTAATTTGAACCAATATGGGTCCGTTAATTATCGCCATCGGCCATAAGACATTTCAGAGGCTGATGTGCATATTCCAAAACTTAATTATTAAAATTATGTAAAGGTTCTTGATTTTCTAAATTAATCTAATTTTATGAAGCTAAATCAAAATCAAAAGTCATTTATTCAAACTAGGCTGAGAATCAGCACTTTTCGAAAGTCAAAATCACATAAGACAGTCCCCCAAAAACGCCCACCCTTCACCACTTCCTAGTGCTTTAGCTGGGAAGAAGAAGTGGCGCAACAAACTCCCTAGCAGCATAGCTGTCTGTTCAGTTAGAAAAAAATGATTTTATACAAAAGTATGCAAAATCATTTACATTATGCAACACAAAACATAAATCTAATTATTAGCCATATGTCAGCTAGCACACGCTAATATACCAACCAAAAAAAAACGAAAACTATATGTACTCAAGCAGAAATAAAAAGTAAATGTAAACTTAGATTAACTAAATAAAATCCTCCAGGCACAAAGGGCGTGCCCGCCTACATATAGCTTATTTTTAGATGTAACTGGAAGTTATAAATGATAAACTATGACCATTGAAGTAAAATAAATAATATTTATAAAAAATCTCTAGACTAATAATGGATTTGAGTAAGCAACTTAAGTTTATCTGTTTTAACCTACTTGCTTTACGTACTGTCTATGTACGTATGTAGCTGTTTCACCTATGTCCTTCAAAGACTTAACAAAGATTAACGTCTTCTCCAATGGAAACACGCTCCAGGGTCATATTTACTAACATGTTTGCGTTAGCGTTAGTCGGGCTAATGGTCGGTCCTGTTCTACCTACCCTCAACTGGCTTGGCTTAACGCTAGTGCTAACTGCCGGACATGGAGCGGGTTACGCTGAGAAAATACAGACTTTTTTGTGAAAGGACCACCAAGATGGCGGCCCCTCTTTGCCTTTATGTTCATGGTTAAGATTTTTGTGTGATTTGGTGAGTTTTTTTTTGAGTTTTAAATGTTTTTCGTCTTTATTTTAAAGGATTGTTTGTGTTGATATTAATACTGTTGATGGGTTCGGTCTTTATTTATTTATTGTCTGCTTGTTAAAAGCTAAAATCTGAGGGCTTTTTTGTTTCACTAGTGTGAATTTTTAAGTTTCATGATTACTTCGTTGTCGCTTGTCCGACATTTTATTTTCAAAAGTAGTAGTAATAGGTAGTAGTAGTTTATTTTTAACTGACTTCTTCAAAAAGGAGGAGGTTCTCAATTCGTCTGTATGTTTTTTTTGTATGTATGTTACTCCATTACTCCGCCAATTATGAATCGATTTTGATGATTCTTTTTTTGTTTGGTAGGTCATGCTCAGAGGTCCCATATAAATTTTATTAATTTTGCTTGCGTAGTTTTTGAGTTAGCTTCAATAATTACGTATTTTTCCCACTTTGCTATGTAGACGATATAATTATTTCACTCCGTAACTGTTATTTACATACAGATAACGGTATACGAATTTGTGTGAGGTAGCTACCTCAACTAAACGGTGGCAAAAAACGAAAATTGAAAAGCACACACCGACTTCCGAAATTAAAGTTATTTTTCACTTTTTTTGTGTTTGTTTTTTGAAGTCGGTTGTTTTTTTTTTGTAAAAAGTTTTTATGTTATAACCTAATTTAAATAGTCAACCTAGTGTACGAAGCAATTATTACCGTTCCTAGAATCACTAACTATTGAAGCTTATACTTGATAAATCTCGTAGTTATCTCGCTCTTTTGCGTAGTTATAGCTTGTCCACTACGCGGCGCGTCGTGTACATCAAATGCGGTATTGGGACACATCATTTCAGAGTGGACGAGCATATACAAAGTTATCCATGATTTCATCTGATCGCAAATATCTATTACGTTTATGAATGAGGCATAATTCTTACCATTTTACTTTCTATTTCACTACATCACCGACAAAACTACTGCTATCTGTTATCATTTTACTTGTTATTCACTAAATTGGATTAGTCAAATATAGGCGCTAATTTATTTGTTTACGACACTCTACCATGAAATCATTTCAAACCTAACACCTTCGCCATAAAGTCCGAAATCGACTGCATTTCACATTTCCAGCTCCCATTTCTCACTTCACAAGGTGTTTCAAACCGTATTCCTAGCAAATAAAGTTGGAATTCGTTTATTTCAATACAGTTGGGTTATCTGGTGTCTACATAATGAAAACTACGTAGATACGGACAACAAATCTTCATAAGAGGAAACTAATTAACCGATCACGAACATACGACGGATAATGTTATTACATTGGTATATACACACGGCTACACATCAAGCAATACTTTTCCAGTATAAGCTGACCTCGCATTGTACGGAAATCATATACAATGCGAGATCAGTATATACTGGAAATGTATAGCTTGATGTGTAGCCGTGTGTACGGTGGATGGACCAATTGTTCGCTGTGAAAATGGTGAAATATTTGCAGTTCCATTAGCATTGTATAATGTAACTGTGTATTGGGATTCGTGCGTTTTTTGTAATTTTATCGAAGTGGGTTAATTGGAAACAATTCTTTGTGATTACTGTAGTCCAGTCCAGCTTAAAGTAATGTTAAATAAAGTACTTAAAGCTTTTTATTTACTGGTTTAATAAACACTACAGTAAGTTAAATATGTAGAGCAATAAATGAGTCTTCTTGAGAACGATGATTGAGTAAAGTTCTTCCGATTAAATTCTTCTTCATGCTAATCTTTTTATCTCCTAAAAACTGATGGCAACACCTATCCTAACTAAATTATTATAAATACGAAATGAGTTTGTTTCTTTGTTTGTTAGGCTTTCGCGCTAAAATGGCTGAACGGATTTGGATAATATTTTGTCTTTCTATCCCGATATTCCCACGGGATCGTGACTCATGCTGATGAATCCGCAGGGCGCAGCTAGTTTTCAAATAAATCATGCCGCCATTACTAACTTACTATTATATAATAAATATAATATACATACAAAGTGAGTTAGTATATCACTACATAGTATAAAACAAAGTCGCTTTCTCTGTCCCTATATCCCTATGTATGCTTAAATCTTTAAAACTACGCAACGGATTTTGATGCGGTTTTCACCAATGAATAGAGTGGTTCTCGAGGAAGGTTTTAGTATATAATAACCGACATCCACGCGGGTGAAGCCGCGGGCATCAGCTAGTATTATATATATAATTAAATCACCTAGCCTGGAACAATATTGCTATATATTATATGTTATATAATTAATTATAATTCTATCACAATCACGTGTATATCTCCACAAGTGACGAAACTACTTCCAAAGCCCTTGTTTACAAGTGGTACGATAGATGTAATTCTCAGACATTGGCCCGCGTTAACATGCTGAGGGGGCGTAACAATCGGCATTATTACTATTTCACTGACTACACAGAACAGTACCTGCCACCCTACGCGACTGTATACATATATAGGACCAATTCCAATTACAATGTTTGTTTCTTGAGGTTCCACTTCCATTATTACTATCGGAGTTTAACCGGCTTGTATTAATAAGTAGTTATATTCCAGTTAACTTTGAAATTCCATTGGTTTGAGTTAAGGGTTTGTGTGTAAGGAATTTGCGGTTCGTGAATAGTTCTGAAGTTAATCGAGTTGAAAATTTTGCGGAAGGGATGAAATTTTTTGTTGTATCTTCACATACCTTATTAATAATGTCCAGTAATTGGACATTACAGATATTAGATATAAAATTATGACGATGTTAATAAATACATAAATAATTAAAATAACTTTTATTTCAGACATATTAGTCCATATTAGTACAATTGTTTTTTTTCGAATACTTAGGTACACTCGGCTACACATCAAGCTATACATTTCCAGTTTATGCTAATCTCGCACTGTATCGGATTTCCTTACAATGCGAGGTCAGCTTATACTGGAAATATATAATATAATATAATAATTTATTTGCCTCAAGTTTTGCATTTTACCTTATGTGTAGCCGTGTGTACAGCACTTTTATGAGAGTATAACAAATGAGATCCATTTACGTCGTGGACGAATATAACACTATGTATTTAATGAGTTAGAAGTAGGGGTGGACTAAATTATTAATTAAGATCATATAACGTCTTTTTTTTACAGACAACGCTGATTTTTAGTAATATGTTAAAAAAGAGAAAGTAAAATAAGTTTATTTGTCACAGAAACACGTGCATATAAAAAGATAATTAACTCGAGTGACAGAACAATTAAATAAAACACAATAGATCTAATATAATCACGAGTACAAAACAGAATCGGCAGCTGCTGGCACGTCTGTGACAAGAAGGCTTCCAGCCGACATAATGCTGTGCTATGGGGACCCACAGCACAGCACAGTACTGATTTTCAGTGGTCACCCGAAAAAGACGTAGGTACGGAAACCAAGACAGGTTTAATGAATTGTACCTATATAAGTAGACAACAAAATAAAATAAAACAAACAGTACCTAGGTAGGTAGGCTGGTAGGTAATACGGGCAGGTATCCGCAACTCCACGTTATAGCGCGTATTTTGAGTACGGGTGGGAAAATCGCTTATTCGATCCACCCCAGCTCGCCTTGGTGTTACTGACAATCTCACATAGGGTACCTGGGTTACCGACGTACTTTGCCCTGTAATTGGCGATCACGGGGCAGTTTAGCAGCATATGAGCTGCTGTCACGTCGTCCTCCATGCAGGCCCTGCACCTATTAGGTTTCGTATCAGTTATTCCAAAATTTACTTTCTGACGGAGAAATGGTTGAAATGCCTGCAATACTAAAGAGCCAAGTCATCATGTAGGAATGCCAAAGTGTCTCATTTGTCTACGTTTATTCTTTAAATGTTTGTCTTCTTGGGTGGTAAGATAAGGCACCCTTCATACTTTTGTTACATTCTCATATCTGTAGAAAACAAAGTTGAGTATTTAATTGTAGCTTTCTGTTTTTGTGTTGCACGTTTGGAATCATTTATATTATTTTAGAATTTGTTCTTTCACCTGCATTACGAGGCTTTTATACAAAATGTTATTAGTTTTTCCTACTTTGAGAGGCTCCACTATGATATCATCATCTGCCTAGCCTTTTCCCAACAATGTTGGGGTCGGCTTCCAGATATAAGTAACTAAAATCTTTCCTTATTCTAAAGTATATTTATATTTTACCTAGAATCGAGTTCTTATCTTTATCTTTAAATATTATTGTGAGGTCGTGGACTACGTGAAGTGAAGTATCGAAACAAAACCAGCCATTACACCACAAGCATCCCGGAAGTTTATACAAAAATCAATTACTTGCATACCACTCCAAATAGTACTTCAATTTCCTTATTTTAACACCACAAAAAAACATCTTAAAATCGGTCTTACAGAAGATTTTTCGTTTACATTATTATTAGAGTAACGGAAACGCCTATTAGAACGTCCTATTGCTCTTTTGTCGGTCAACATACAGAGCTGTTAGGTAAATAGACAAGGTAGTAGTACTACGGAGACAGCTTAGAGTAACTTTAGATACAACAAAATGTTAGTGAAGTGGCCGTTTTCACTAACACTAGGCGATGCCTAAATAAATGCGCACTGTTGTCATTTCAACTTTAAGCGCTGAGCCGAGAGTTGTCATTCCAACAGCAACCTTTAATTTAGGTATTAATTCAAGCGTCTTCTAGTGTTCGTGAAAACGGATAGTAGTGTAAGTGTCATTTGCCTTAACTTTAGCGGGTAAGCAGAAGTAAAAGTCGACGCTAATGTTAAGACGGTGTTAAAAGACGTGAGAGTAGACACAGGCTATTCAAGTCTAGATGAACTCGTGGCTAAGTAATAACAGCCGCACGGGTCGATCCATCAGGTTAAGCTATGCTTGCCGGGGTTGGTCCGTGGATGGGTGACCATCTTTATTAATCAAGACTCCTCCGTTCCTCGGAAAGCACGTTAATCCGTTGGTCCCGGCTGTCATTCGAGGATCTTTGACAGTCGTTACGGGTCGTCAGAACGCCCAAAAGTCTGACAACCAGTCTTACCAAGGGGTATCGTATTGCCCAGTTACTGGGTTGTGGAGGTCAGATAGGCAGTCGCTCCATGTAAAATACTGGTATTCAGCTGAATCCGGTTAGACTGGAAGCCGACCCGAACATAGTTGAGAAAACGCTAGGCAGATTGATTGATGAAAAAATACTACTACATTATTCCCTTTTCATCCGTTAGATTTATTCATGTTTTAACCCGAACCTGCTTGGATTATAACAAGTCTTAAAAAGTCAGACGTTGTCTGTCCCATGGGCAATGCCGCACGCTGAGTGTTAAGTTCTTTTAAATCTTGGGTAGATATGACGGGTTTACTAACGTTTGAATACCTATAATTCATTTTATATTTGGACACAAAGAAATAGTATGTACTACCATTTTTCAATTGATCATAAATATTTAGAAAAGCAGGTTGTTTACATCGTCCATTATACTGTGAACAGTTTTAGCTTCCTGTACTCATTGTCAGAGTTACACAATGTTCACCATTTAATTCTGACAATGAACACATTAAAAATCACCATCTTAACTAGGCCTCTAACTCTTCACATGCTCATTTACATCACAGCTCAACTATCAATGGGCACTTTGATTTATATCCTATAGATAACTGTACTTTAAACAGTTACCTTAACGCCTATATCATTCGAACATTGAATTAAAGCAAAAATAAGTAAAGTATTCAGTACCGTAATAATTGCAATTGCGCGGATTCGACCTTGGGACCTAACACGTAATGTTACCGTTAGATCTACTGATCCGTTGTCAAAAGGAATGAGACGACTATACAACATTTGAATTAAGATTACACATTTAATCAATCCTTTTTACTGTCCGTTCAACCGATTTTGACTTCTATACGGTAGGCATAAGGATGGCATTAAAAGCAAAAAGGTTACACAGTACCAACTGTATAATGCAGCTGCCATTTTTCATGTCACCAACCATGCAATGTGATAGCCATAGCCAAGACACAGGTTAATGATGCTGTCCAAAGATACAAACTAGATAGACAGTCAAAACTTGGTGAAAAATATAACGTCCAACTGTTACCCGGTAAATGCACACAGAAAAGCCTAATGACAGCACAATGACGTGGCGCGAGTGTAAGACGAAGCTGTCACGCACACCAGCATATAAAAATTGGCCTGTTAGCTTTAGTTCTTTTGCAGCGCAATACTATCTAGACATTTAAACAATCAAAGCTACTGTCAATTCTCGGGATAAATTACAAATTTCTAATAACAATTAAACACCCACAATAGCTGAACGGTTGAAAGCTAATCTCAATTATTCTACTATTCGAGCTGCCAAGGCAATGCCACCACAAAAAGCAGGTATCCAATGAAGTGACTTAAATTGCTTACCTTATAAAGAAAATCGACCACAAGTATAAAATAAAAGCAATGCTACTTATCTTGGGGCGAAGCTTGAAATTCGATGGATTTATTATGATTCTCAAGAGTAATAAACCTTTCTAGTGTGGGCAGTAGGCTATTACAACGCTCATGATAAACGGCCAAGTTTACGAATTACTGCTCAAACTTATTGTGTTTTCCTAAACTTGGTGCATTTTGCTGAATGTCTTTTGTGTAGATGATGTTGTTCTTTCTTATGAACAAATTTCATGTTCTTTCTGATAATTATAAAAAGAAAGGGTTGGAGATAAAAGACTTCAAGTAAAACACAGCACATAATTATATAGTCTTCAATAATTTGATATTATTGCCATGGCTGAATCATTGCTTAAATTTGAGGTACCTCAAATCGAAGCAATGATTCAGCCATCCAGCCAGTACCTAAGTATCGTATTACATAGATAGGTACTGGGGCCCTACCATCAACTTTTAAAATACTTGCCAAGTACATGACAGGTCAACTTAGCAGGCTAACCTGACAGGTTTTCTATTTGTACCATGAGCATTTCCGTCTGACCTGCAATGTATCAACTTCAGACCTGCTACGTGACCGTTGACCGGTACGCCATATTATAAACAAACGTTCGGAAATACTTTTTCGCAATGTTACCGGTTTTACGGTTTTAAAGAACTAGATTAAATTAATTTAATAACAGTTTATAATGATCAAGGGAATTCTTAAAAAAACTATGTTTCGTAACAAAATATCTTATTTAACACGAATACGACATTGGAGACCCTTTAAGATACTTATGAAAATAATCTTGAAAGTTACCAAAGTTATTGCTATTTTCGAACGACTATCCCAGCCATTAAGTATAAAAAATATAGTTTTTGATTGCTTGTCAGTTTGACTCTAGTGATGTTACTCAGTCACTAACGATCAGGCACTCGATTGTTCCGATTATGTAATTCAAGTACTCAATTCCAGTTGAATCTAAGGTAGTTACTAGGGAGGTTTCCAACAGCTTCGCACGTTTGAAACGCACACAAAAAAACAGAGAAAAGAATCATAGCCCGATCCAAAATACAGCAACCGTTCCATATTGGTATATTGGGGTTTAAGTCAGTGACATTGGGGTAAGATCGGCTTTGTTTGACTTTGTAAAAAGCGCTTTCTCCACATTCCACTCTCAATCTGATAATCAATGATGATACGATGATGATTTTAATGACAAATTACAAGTTATCAACAGAAATCATTGACCCACAGTACATATACTTTCACTCATCTTATTAAAACTCTTTGACTCTACACAACATAGTATTTTGGTACCTTGACAGAAAATGTAATCGAGTTTTTATTTAATACAATGCAGTATCGAGTTAAACAAAGTTTAGCCGCATCACTATCTGACACTGTCAGAAAGACAAATCAAGTCAAGGGACAACAACACTTCATATTTTTTCAGTTTCTTTCGAATTGCATCAATTTCATATATTTCTTTTTTGCCTGTGTATTATTGAAGGATTATAATTAGTATGGAATCTTCAAGATGGTACAGCATTTACTCCAGATGGATGTTGTGTTATTTGTTCTGTGAGATTCCAACGCAATGTGCGAAGACATAGTCCGAAGCTACAGATGTGCGGTGGACGCTTTTGTATCAAATGCACGTCGTATAAAGATGAGAGGTGGAGCCTGGTGGAGCAACCAGCATCTTTACTAGATGAAATAATATCTACTTCTAAGTCGTCGGACGTTGAAATTGATACTTAATACGTAATAAAAATGCTTTGTTTACATAATGTGATTTTTGCTTTCAATAACCGTTTAAAACACCCTACGTTTACGTTTTACTAAACTCCAATACCGATGAAGTGTAGGTAGGTAGACCTACTCACTAAACATTTTTTTAAGTTATGATCGTATTTCTCAGTAACCTCGTTAGACGAAGTATAATCATTACTACCACTGTAATCTAGAGATCATTATCAGAGTACATATTCACAAATGAACATGTACTTACG
The DNA here is from genome assembly GCA_947522985.1 of Lithophane socia. Classification (NCBI taxonomy): domain Eukaryota; kingdom Metazoa; phylum Arthropoda; class Insecta; order Lepidoptera; family Noctuidae; genus Lithophane; species Lithophane socia. The sequence goes on along the minus strand of OX383270.1, from coordinate 12,278,204 downwards.
TATTTTATTTTAAATTAAAGAAAACAGTTCACTAAAAGTAAGTTTTACACGCCTGCTTAATATGACTGCAGGGCAGTTCAGTAGTCGAGTGTTTACATGTCAAAAAGGACTTGATGGTACAGCTTAACGCAGGTCAGACCAGTGAAATGTTGTCACGTGACCACTGACCGGCTTTAGTCACGTGATCGCTGGCTTGCCTGTTATTTGACATGTTCACGGTACAAAATAGCCCGACAGTTCACTTTCCGTCGAAAATTGACCTGCTATAAGAGTTCATGGTAAGCCCCCTGTACGAGGTACGACACAACTTAGGTGTAGCATACATTTGAAAATTTGCATTTATTCATTTCAATTTCACGAATGTATTTGGTTATAAAACTTTACAAGTTATCCGTTTGAAAGATCATTGTCACCTAAAGCAGTAATAAAAATTGGAGATTTTGAAAGCACACTCAGTTCGGAATGTGATCAGTTTTACGAATTTTGCCGATGCTACATCTAAATTGTGTCGTACTGTACATTATTCAGTGAAATTCTGCCTTTTGAAATTGAATAATATTGATTGAATTAGTTGTTGTTTTGGTGGCTCTATATAGATTTTGTTTCCAAGTACTAGTTACTTCTTTGATTAAAACATTTACAGAAGGTTGTGATTCTCTCATGTTATTTATTTACTCATAGAAATATTAATCGAACTGAAAACTCGATCAAATGCAAGCATTAAAAACTCATAACCCACTTCTACGCTATTTATTACACTCATCCACTCTACGCGATCGATCGACACATATGCGACCCCTCGCAGACCGTTATCCACTAGCAATAATAATTCACGTGAGAAAATCCATAGAATGGGTTCGTTAAGTTCCTTAAGGGCTCTTGTCGAGTATTGTGCCGCTGTCAAAGTTCCTCTGACAGCTATCGAGTGGCCACTGACCGCGCCAAATGTTAATGAGACGTGGAGTATCAGAGATTACGCCTTCAACGCTGTACATTGATAGACTGCAATGAATATGCAAAAAGAAAATGATGTTATAATGTGAAATGGACAGGTAAGGCGTGAAGATGACGTTCTCATAATCATTGCTGCTTATAATAGTACTGTTATGGAATGTAATGAGAGTACGTAACGCGCAGTTAACCAAAGAATACAAAAGTATAATAGCTACACTGAAAAACAAATTAAATGTAGCTTTGTCTTCATGATATTACAACTTAAGCTAAATTCCTACACGACGAAAAGAAAACAAACAACAATAATAAGTACATTACTACGAAATTATTTTATTAATGAACTGTACAAGAAAACTTGGACATGAAACATTAAGATAATACTGCCTTTAATCGAGAAATCACTATTGAACTTTACAAAAGAAATAAAATTACAGAGACAATCAGTGTCAATCACCGAAAGAATGGTTAAATTATTCACTTTCAAGATTTCCATTCAAACGGTACTTACTTTAAACATTCATAAATCGCATCTAAAACCCTGTTTTGTATGCCATAACACCTCTCAATATTTTATTCGCTGGAACCTTCGGTTTATCTGACGCTGTTGACCCTAGACCTCGCAATCTTGCGGTACCTCCTCAGAAACGCCTTACGCATGCATAATTGCGTACTCAAGGCACATCTCTATCGAAAAACATTTGAACGCGCGGAAGTGTTTGTGGAAAAATATTGTTTCTTCCTGTTAAGGGTTACAATGAATGGGTTGACTCTGTAAATATGGTTTTGTAAGTGGTTCTGCTCGGTAGGTGTGTGTTTATGTAGAAACTTCTCCCATAAACTCACGTATTTAATGTATTTTATAAATGCAATTAATATTGACGTCAACCATTAATTTGTTACGGAAGTCAAACCCATGTGAGTAATAAATTATATTTGATACTTTCCCTCTTGCTACAATGTCGCTACTCAAGTTTTTGTTCAACAAAATAAGAAATCAAAATCCAATTATTCACCTACACTTAACCGCAGTTTGATCAAAATTAAATATCAAAAAACGATGAACTTTAAACTTTCGAAACCGCTTTACTGACGGGTACATCGTGATAGCGGCGGAATACCGAGTGCATAGCTAGAAACCCGTCCATCCAATTTGATGCGATAAAAAATAAATTAAAATAACCAGAGAACGGAGCATCCGATGATATCGATACCAGTCCCTCTCCCATTGTACTCACACCAATGGTAGGTTCTAATTGCGGCTGCTTTGTTAAACAAAATGAGGTGTTAGCTCTTCTATTAAATAATAAGTAGTTTGATACCACTGTAAAATCGATACGTTGTCCGTCACATAAAAAATTGATATAGCCAGTAATGGCCTTTCGATTTAAGCGTTCGTTTATAAATAAATATGTTTTTATTGTTGCAGATAACTTGAAAGAAGACTGCGTATGGACGAAAGATACAACAGGAGTCCAATAAAAGCGTCATCGTACGCTGTTTGGACATATCAAAATGTTTTCAATAGAAACGACAAATATAAGCAAGCGCGTGACTTGAATGCTGACAGTGGGAAAGGAGACCAAGATGTTCTTGGAAGTACAGTTGGGGGAAACAAAAACTCAGACTACACAGACAGAGTCAGCGATAGTGTTATAGCGCCACTATACGATTCTTTAGAAGACACTTTAGAAGATGAGGAGGTTAGAAAAAACGTATGGAGTGATGTGGACGACGAACTTTACATAGCGAATTTAATTAAAGAGAGGACTTCAAATGAAGTGAAACGCGACAAACGTGATACTAGTGGTTATTTAAGTGATAGTGATATCAGTGAGAAGGTTGTGAGTAGTGTTAAGTTAGATTACGCGATGTGGGAGATTGAGCCCACAGATCTGACGGAGTGCGACTGTCTTGGCCCTCCGCCGGAGTTCCTGTTGCCACCACCTCCTCGACCACCATTCCTGCAAGCGGAATACTATTGCGGGGACGATCCTATACCGGATTTGGAGACTTGCGACACGGAACCAGTAAGTGTTTTGACTTTTCCAGTAGAATAAGATTTACTTTAGATATCAACCAATATTTTAATTGATTTAGTGAAACTATCTTTTGATGGAGTTAAGGTTTTGTTTCCTAAAAAAACGGAAAATGGTAACACAAAAACGGCTATTCAAATGCGGAGCGTTCTTTGACACCATAATGTCAAGTAGGTAGGTACTGGTGAAAATGACAGATTCATGACAGTCGTTATAATTATGATGGAACCGCTTTCCTAGGAACGTTGATAAAACAAATGAAGATTTAAGTAGGATGTAATTTGCACGTTATCAAGTCTGTATCAAGGCTTAGGGTAAGAAACAGCCTGTTAATTTTTTACTAGACTTAGAGCCAATTGCAGAAACGAACTTAAACTTTTAAAGCTGTCATCAAATACTTAATCTTCCATTAAATTGTTTTAACTTGTTGCAGAAAGCAATATCAAACTTGATTTTAATGGGTCTTTGATGAAATTAATGAAATCATTAGGGTTAATACCATTACGTAATGAGGCATTAATTTGTCTTTGTGCCTGCGTGTAATCATCTGAGTGTTTAGTTTCAACAAACGTCACTATCTTACTTTATCTTCACACTTTGTTCCACAATTAAGCAGTCAGACCTCTTAATACACCATTTTTAATGAATCCTTATCTGTGGGCCTAATAAAAACGGTCTAAGCGAGCCGGATTAACAACATAGAGGTTTTTAAAAATTCCCTCTTTAATCTTGAATATTTTATACGAATATTCCTAACGTTAGACGGTATATATTTTATCTAATCTGATCATGCGTTTAGTTTTGTTTTAGTCATGACAAACAAGAGAAACAAACAGCGTTGCCTCGTTTTGCCAAGTTAGTAAATATTTGTCATAATGTTACTAATGAAATGTGGTGTTTAATCTTAGGATTAGTCGAATCTTGATTCCTTCAACCGAGTTTTGGTTTTGAATTTGTATGTGTCAATAAAATTAGCGCTTATTATGTAAATATGGTACTAAGATTGTGTCTACACTATCAACAAGGTTTATGTTTTGAGATAAAATTAGTGACAGACAAGCTGTCAATTAAAAATGTTAATTTCGGTACCAAAAGAATGATTTTGACCAAATATTCTTTTGTAGTGTAACTTAAAAGAACCGCATTTACGGATATAGCCTGCAGAGTAAGCAAGCTGAAGTAGCAGTGGGCTGGCCATGTTAGTCGAAGGACTGATGGCCGGTGGAGCTGACGAGTAATAGAATGGAGACCGCGTATCGGCAAGTGTAGTGTGGGACTCCAAGATGGACCCACGTCCTTTAAAAGTTGGCTGGGACAGACTGGATGAGGAAGGCGGAGGACAGGGTGGTGTGGCACAACCAGCACGCGTAGCATCACTACCCTAGAAACGGGTTATATCGACGGAAGAATAGAAAAACTGACAGATTGCGATTGTTTATCTGTCCTTTTGTCTACTCTTCCCTCGACAAAACCCGTTTTTACCGTCGTCATGCTCTGCGTGCTGGGAGAGGCCTGTGTCCAGCAGTGGACTGCCTGAGTTGATTAATTGATTGATTGTAACTTACAACATGTAAAACTACTTAAGTGTGTATAAAGTTAATTCAGTCAATAGCAATTCTCTCCGACATACAACACTTCTCTAAGTTGACATAATCTTCCAGCAAAAGGTTTCATAATCCCTTTGTCTTTTCCGAGAAACGTAGAAATTAAATTTCTCAGTACACATCTTTGTAAGTTTGTCTGTAAACATTGTTAGAAAACTCCGAATCTGCCGGCAACTTAACTGTATCCGTTTCGAAACACTAACATTCTGAGGGCGAGACTCACAGACCGCGCTTTGACTTTACTTTTGATAAGTTAAGTAAGCACCCCATAAAAATCCTTATTCTTATGCATTCTACTATAATTATCTACCCTCCTTAGCTTGGTTGACTGGTAGAGAATGCCTAAGACATTAAGTCCGTCTTTGTACCTTTTTTGAGGGCGAAAAGTTTAAATAAATAAAGTTTAAATTAATTAAATAAATAAAGTTTAAATAAAGTTTACTATCTATCTCTTATACAATGTAATTTGAAAACGTTGAAAAGCCCATATTTAAAAAAAAGTAACCGTGGAAATTCTTGCCGGTTCTTCGCCATAGGAAACGATCAATTGGAACCGTGCATACAGAAAATGATTGATTAATTTAGGTTTATGTTAATATTTTGAATGTTTTTTTTGTTCATATTCGTATAATACTAGAATACTCGAATGTGTACAAGCGATTCATTCGAATACAACATTTGAACTTTATAAAAATAATTAAATACTGTTCACATTCGTATATATTTACTTACGAGGCTTTTGGCTACTTTAAATTATTATTTTATTTTAAATTTATAATGGGCGTTTTATTTCTGCAGAAAAAACAATTTTTCTTTCTTCTTTCTTTTGAAATTACAGTCTAAATGCGATCTGTGAATCTTGCCCTGATAGTCGCAGAGTCACATCTGTCACTACAGTGTTAGCTTTCTCTTTACTTTGATTTTCTGTAGGCCTAGCACGAATGCGCGTAGTAAACGTAACGTAAATTCAAACGATTTTAAAATTGATAATAGTCATTTCGCACATGAATTTTATTATTAACTTAGTTTTGAGACTATTATTTTTATCTATAGGTGATACTTATTGTGTGTTTGACAGTCGTTACCTACGGGTTATCAGAAGCCCGAAAGTCTGACAACCAGTCTTACCAAGGGGTATCGTATTAACCAGTTACTTGGTTGTGGAGGTCAGATAGGCAGTCGCTCTATATAAAATTCTGGTATGCAGCTGCATCCAGTTCGACTGGAAGCCGACCTCAACATAGTTGGGAAAAGGCTAGGCAGATTGATTGACTCATTGCGGTTGTCGCAAAAAGTTAAACCATAATATGTTATGTGATAGTTGTATTTTCGATTCATAAATTGTTCGAATTTAATACTTTACGTTTTCGTCGCGCGTTCGTGCTAGGGCCTCTGTTTTAAATAGCGGTACGGTAATGACTTGAAAATTAGGCGTTTTGTGTGGTTTATACGTTCGTGTATGCTAATCTTTGTTTACATTTGGATTAACTTTGAATATTTGATGTTTCGTATTAATTGAAGATGGTTTGTGTCGTAATTAACTGTTTCGTGTACTGTTATCATAGCTTTTTTGCCTGCAGCTGCTTGCATTTTTTGTTTGTTAACCTGAACATGATTTCAAGTAATGCCTTAGGATTCATTTTGAGCATCCCTATCTCAATATTTTTTACATTTGACAATGTTTTCAAAGCGTATTTAGTTATGGTAAACCAACTATTATTAACGTATAAAACAAGTGACAAATAATATTTTTCGAATGGTCAAAAACACATCGGTATAGGCACAACTATCAAATCGTATTGTCATTCATTTTTAGTTCGAACTCCGAGCTAATCAATGTGTGTAAGTGTTGAAGAGTAAGGAAGGCCCGTAACTTCGGACGAAACTTAGGATTTATTGCTTAGAGAGTAGATCCCCAGGTTTATTCACGATGTTTTCCTTCACCATCATCTGCGCTAGGCAGATGATGGTGCTTTTCCCAACTATGTTGGGGTTGGCTTCCTGTCTTACCGGATGCAGCTGAATACCAGTATTTTACATGGAGTGACTGCCTATCTGACCTCACAAACCAATAACTGGGTAATACGATACCCCTTGGTAAGACTGGTTGTCAGACTTTCGGGCTTCTGACGACCCGTAACGACTGTCAAAGATTTCCAAATGACAGCCGGGACCAACGGCTTAACGTGCTTTCTAAGGCACGGAGGAGTCTCAATATGTAAAGATGGTCACCCATCCAGATCAGCGTAGATTTATAGCACTAATACCAAAATACCACGGATTTAATATAAATTTATTTTATAGCTCTCATACATCGTAACATCTCGCATAGGCTACTGAATTATCTTATTAATGTTGTCACTAAAATTCAACGAAATTGATGTTATAAATATAGTGATAACGAGGCTTATTTGTTTATTATATAAATAAGACGTTATAACAGTTGAATGATCTAGTTTCTGTCTCGCTGGTTTAGTGGTCGGAAGTGCGCATGAGCATGAGTTCGATTCCCACGACGGGCTAACTTTTATTGGGATTTTTCATCCGGAATTTCTCACTAGCAGCCCGGAGTCTGGATTTGTGTACGGTTTCTGGCAATAGACTCCTCCCTTATTACATGGGACTTAAACATTACTGTCAAAATGTGAGTGTACTATATGTAGGTACGCCTCTGCCTTATCCTTCTGGAAATACAGGCGTGATGTTATGTTGTTATATTGATAATTATAATGAGAGTAGCTAAAGATACCCAGACATTCAAGGACATGATGTAATAAGGTACGATGATAACTTTACCAAACTGTTTATAATAAATTAATGTATTTTCGTAACAAGATAATATTTATTATGTATGAGATTTTCTCTCTTAGTTACAATTACGAAATTAAATCAAAATCGTAACGCTATATCAAGACATGATCTATATTTAATCTATCTCTCATAATCTAACTAATATTTTATTATAAACACGAAAGTTTGTAAGTATGGATGGATGGATGTTTGTTACTATTTCACGTAAAAACTACTGAATGGATTTGAATGAAATTTGGCAAACAGATAGTTTATAACCTGGATTAACACATAGGATACTTTTTATCCCGATATTCCCACGGAATCGAGACCTACGCGGGTGAAACCGCGGGGCGCAACTAGTGCTCAATAAATGATAAAAAAAAATGCAAATAAAATTAAGTAATTCTATGTTTGTAATGTCCAAATCCATCATCCACCATCCTGTAATAAATGTATAAACTTCAATCATTTGTGAATAAACTTACCTCTGACTCATCCGACTACGCGTCACCACTCAACCAGATCACCTACCGTGATACATCCTGCGGTAAAACCTACCTCCAACATGATTAAGACATCAACAACTCCACATAATTAGTTATCGATAAAAACTGACACCTCTCACCGGGTGTCCAGATCCGAATTTTATCGATACTAATCAAAAAGAAATAAAATCGATGAAACTGCTTAACCCACCACGCTTGAAATTTGCGGTCGCTTACCTACCGCCGAAGGTATTATAAGTATTTTTTTTTAGCTACATTAATGGCGACACCTAAAACACAAGGATTTTTTTATTAAGTAGTGTCTTAATACTACCATACCACCATAAAATTTCATCGTTTCGGTTTTGTTTTATACACCATTTTCTTGGAATTGGAGCAGTCTATGGTTAGCTCCACCGACAAAATTATTAAGATGTCAACCACTTTATAATTATGCCTAATTCGAACCAGGCGTTGGTCCTAGAATCGAAATACTATAAATGAAGAATAATGAACTTTATGAAGCGCCAAATATGGTTGTAATTTCCTCGTGCGAGAAAACCTCTTGACGAATCCGCGTACGTTTGCAAATCTTAGATAGGATGCAGTTTAATACTAAAATTCGAACTTTAATGCTTTTCTTTAAGGTTCAATTTTCACTGTTTAGTTCAAGGTGCAATAAAGGCGTTTATTATTATTTAAATATCGACACCTATTTTATAAGGAAAATTAAGTTGTAGTCGGACAAATTTCTTGATATTCGTCACCCTTCCAAGAATCGTCGGGTGGTCCAAGTTTATCGGAAAGTATTTAGCAGTGTGGGATGATCTTTACCTTTAACCATTTTTGTACAAATTGGTTATTTGGAAAAATATTTGTTGCAACAGATGGACCACCCCTTTGCTTCCTGTAGGTGTCAGAAGTCGCTTGAGTGGGTTCATCAGGTGAGTGAGTGGCGGCATCCGCCTTGTAACTGACATCGTGTGAGTTTTAGCTAACAAAACCAAGCAAGTACCTATTGAATAGAAAAATAATATAATTAAGCCATTAAATCAAGAAAATATTTAAGGAAATTCGACTATACGACTATATTTGTACGAATTTTTCTGTTCCTTTCTTCTTTTCTGTATTTATATGGTGTGTGCATAAATGGTTAAATAAATAAATATACATTTTTTCTCGCTCATGTTACATTAGCTCGTTCGTTGTGACCCCTCAAAAAAGTTCTTAGATCTTTTTGGGACCTTTCTAACGCCCCCATGACGTCCTCGAATCACAAATTCAAAAATGAAGAAATAATAGAGTAAACTGCGGTTGCGGATTTAATTTAATAATTATTCATTTATTTAATCAATTATTAGTGTACATTTGGCTTAGTTGACTTAAATGTTAGTTAACAAAACAGGTTACAGGCTTAAGTATTTCATACAAGATGTAATTTAAATAACTGAAAACCTGAAAAGATCATGTAATTATGAACAACTTTTAATATAAGGCCAATCCTGAAATCACGAATAAAACATCAGCTTTTCAATAGATTTATTTTCGCTTAACTCGACAAAATAAAAGGAAAAGCTGCAAATTTTTTATTCACGACTTTTTGTTTGATCCCGAAATCAAATTTGAGTACAATGACCCCTTTTCAGGTTTTAAATTACACAGTTTAAACAGAACTTTAATAATAATCAGATCTAATAAAATCTGAAGGTTTTAGCAAAGTATTTGGTATTTGATTGGTTTTCATAGCTAACGGTTAGCATGGTTATCTATTCTAGTAGGCTTTACGTGCTTTCCGAGCCACGAATGTATCACCAACAACGGGCTGGTACTGAGAAATTCCTGATGGGTAAACCCACTTTGCCCGACCTGGGAACCGAACACAGGACCACTTGCTCTGCAGTAGCACTTGCGACCACTAGACCAAACAGGCAGCATAATAGAATCTGCAAATAATCTGCTTCATTACACAGAAACGGATAGGCTAGCACATATTGACACGTCCGGATAGCGTGAGGTAGTATTAACTGTTAAACTGCATCAATATTTGAATAGTTACTATACGGGAGAGTACAGCGACACAACTTAGATGTAAAATAAATTTTAAAATTTGCATTCATTAATTTCAATTTTTCGAATGAATTTGGTTATATGACTTTACAAGTTATTGCGTTCGCGTAAAGATCATTTTCACCCAAAGCAGTAATAAAGATTGAAAGCACACTCAGTTTGTAATGTGATCGGTTTTACGAATTTTGCCGATGCTACATCTAAATTTTGTCGTACTGTACATAATTCAGTGAAATTCACTTTTTTAATTGAATTTAATGTATTGAAATTAATATTAATATAAGATTAAATATTTAAAATATTATAGTATAGAACGCGCCAGCAGCGTCACCAGTTGCGCGCAGACTTAACTTGCGCATACTCTAGATTTTGAATGCCGTGAATAACGAGGATTGGCCTTCAGATTAATATCAAGATCACCACAAAGTCTTTCTTACTGAACTTCATCCGTTCAAGCCTTAACCCTTTGAGACCCAAAAGGACTCAATACCTAAAACAAAGAACGTACAACACTAATTGTTCTACATGAGACAGCACTTCTTAAGTATGCGCATATTATACGAACTGTGCCTACGTCTCGCTTTAAAAGGCCGTATGTAAATCCAGACAAGTTATTATTTAAATACTTAGAACCTTTTTCTTTTTTGTGGGTTTAAACTTGTCTTTAAATAATGAGTTAATTTTTGTATAATAATGAGTTTTTTGTGTGTCGTTTTTCGTTGGATTAGTATTTGTGGTCTCTGTTTGACTATTAGTGTCATTGTGGCGGTATCTACATCGCCACATGCGAACTACGCGTCGAAGACCTGACGTCACATAAATCCTGCATCGCGCAATTAGAGTTTACCGTGCAGTGAACATATATACAAAAACCCAATATCAATCATTGGGCAGTTGCCCGCCAGACACAACACCCGTCTGGTAGGAAGATCCTCCCTTTTTTATGGTGGATGAGTGAACTTTACACCCTGTTCCTCATACCCCTAAATTAGTGACCCCGAATATGAACGTTAACGCAGCCTTCGTGCAACTACTCCAGCGTGACGTCATCATCATCACTCCCGCAAGCGTTCAGTGAGGCGAGTCACACAGCCAAGCCAACACCCGAGGCGTCAACGGGTATCCTGACCACCAGCATGCAGCGATCGCGCATTCCTGGTCATCACCCTCAGCCTCATCACCCCGACCCACTGGGGAATCACATCAATCACCTCAACCTCATCACCCTGAGCCACTGGGGAATCACCGCAATCAACTCAATCACCGCAAACAGTTCCGACCCACCGCGAACAATGCGGCACCCGGTTCCGACTCACTGGAACCACAACTGGCACTGGCAAGCATCGCAAGATACAAGACTGAAGCCCACTATCGACCTCCGGTTTCCGGAGGGGAGTGATGTGGCGGTATCTACATCGCCACATGTGAACTACGCGTCGAAGACCTGACGTCACATAAATCCTGCATCGCGCAATTAGAGTTTACCGTGCAGTGAACATATATACAAAAACCCAATATCAATCATTGGGCAGTTGCCCGCCAGACACAACACCCGTCTGGTAGGAGGATCCTCCCTTTTCTATGGTGGATGAGTGAACTTTACACCCTGTTCCTCATACCCCTAAATCATTGTTACTGGCCACTAGTGTCATTCTTTACATCTGATCATCATCGTCATTTCAGCCGAAAGACGTCCAATTCTTCTTTTCGTGTGGTTAGTGACTAACCTGGTGTCAGAGTTTTAAAGCCGCCCAAGGGCCTCTGACTTGGCTTCACATGCCGTCGAGAAATTCTCTCAGGCATGCCAGTTTCCTCACGATGTTTTCCTTCACCGTTTTTGAAGCAAGTAAGTGAATGTCCACTGCTGGACATAGGCCCAAGTATGGCCACTTCGACTGGTTCTGTCTTCTCGTATCCAGCGAATTCTTGCGGCCTAAACAAGGTCATCGGTCCGCCTTGTACTTTAATCAGATACCTTTTTATTTGCTGATTAAGTCAAAGAATTCCTTTCCTTAATCCATATTCTTAATCAAACATGCTTCCTTAAAAACCTACCATATTACCACAAAACAGTGTTTATCAGTTGTTTAGCTTAAACACCTTTTAAACATGACATTTCTGTATGGAGTTTGACATAAAACTACGACATTAAACACGCGTTAAACAAGTGTCTAAGTTTTTGCGGTAAGGACCCTACACTTTTCATTAAGCAAAACAAACTTCACCCGATATTTCATCCAACCAGCTTTATTCCAATATCCCATGCGGAAAAATAAAAAAAATATGCCTTACCATTGCAAATCTTAAGGGGCGACCGATGATCATAATTTACGAAACTTCGGCCGACCCAAATTAATTAAGGTTTTCATTAATTTTTTTCCTCTCTCAAAGAAAGACTCTTTTATTAATTAAAGAAGGGGCATTGACGAATCGGCTACCGTCGCCAGATAGACAAGCCGATAAACAGAGCTTGCTTTCTGAATATAATTTTGAAGAGCTTGGGGTCCCGTGGTGGTTAAGTGAAGCCCTTTTGGGTCTTTTTTTCATTGGTATCGTGTTTGTAAGATAAGTTGAATTTATTTTCGGTATAAGTATTTCTGTTACGTTTGAAAAAACTGTAATTGAGTTTTATTAAATCTATGTAGAACGGTTTACTGCGAAATTACGGTCAGAATATGATCAGAAGTTAAGGTTATTTTTTCGGAAAACCCTTATAAAATTCTGTACGTAAATCCACACACATGTAAACTTTTCTGCCATTTATCAGGAAATCTAGTAATAAATTGCCGTATGACAAATACAGAGAACAAACATTGATTATATCAGACCAATATCAAAATCAAATACCGAAAACCGATAGACCCTCAGCACTTACCTCAGCTCACGCTTACCAGATTTTTTTACCAAGATATTGTTTGTAAGATTCCGTGAGATATGCCCAATATAATGTCCCAGGCTCGATGACGGATTCCCGTACCGATAATGCCACATTTTGACAAATGGACGACCCTTTTTCAGACTTAATGCATTCTGGGGACATGCGCTTAGATTGTTATCAGTCTAAAATAGGGCTGGCCAACCACCCAAAGTTCGAATAATCCCAAACAAGACGAAGATTCTTAGTAGGAACCGACAAAATGGAAGGTCCCCAAAATTTAGTGGTACTAAAAATCTGGGTAGGTGCGTCCTTAGCTGGAAAATTGGGGTCTTAAGCTTTGATTTAGCTTGACGGATTACCTTAACCTTATACCTGGGATATCTTGAGCAATTTTGTTCTATGACAACCCTAGTCATAAAGTTTTTATGCCTGTGACCGCTGACTCCGGGCCCGTTCATCTTTGCTCGCATTTGATAAATTTTATCATCTGATATGGTTCCTGTATATTTTTGCTTGTTCGCCTTTTTTTCTAAATTTATATTCATCTATTATAGAAATAGTTAACTTTTTACGTTTTTGAGATGTTTTTTTTTTCTCGGCTCGATCTATTAGGTTAAACTGCGTTTGCGGGGGGGAAGCCGTGGAAATGGGTGACCATCGAAACATACCGAGACTCCTCCGTGCCTCGGAAAGCACGTTAAGCCGTTGCCGGCTGTTATACGTGAATCTTTGACAGTCGTTACGGGTCGTCAGAAGCTCGAAAGTCTGACAACCAGTCTTACCAAGGGGTCTTGTATTACCCAGTTACTGGGTTGTTGAGGTAGATAGGCAGTCGCTCCATATAAAATACTGGTATTTAGCTGCATCCGATTAGACTAGAAGCCGACCCCAACATAGTTGGGAAACGGCTAGGCAGATTGATTGATTGAGAAGTTTTTTTTTTTTGTGTTTTGCCGCTGTTATGGTGACACATCAAGTCTTCTTCAACAATCTTCAATTACCTACTAAATACAAATCGTAGTATTACAAACGATACCGAAGGAAATGGAGTAATTTTAATTTACTTTTTTTCTATTAAGATACGATACAACGAAAAGTTCTTAACTCAGTCACCACCCACACGTCATATTTATATCCAAACACGAAAAAAAAATACCATCCATCATTTTTCCATCCCGCACTTTACTCCGGTATTCCACGTAAATTCAATTAAGTAAAACAAAATGGTAAACACAATATAGGGCGGGGATGTAAAATGAATAATACATACGGCTTCGATATGATCTATCCAATTAATACAAATAAATAATCGTGCTATTCTTCCCTTTTCTATGGCCGGTCGGAACAATGAGTTATGTTTTATAGGTTTAGAGGTAATGACATAAATATTGTGGTTATGTGGTTTCTTGCGCAGAATATTAATAGACTAATATTTCAAAGGGATTGGTTGTGAAGAATTTTAAATTCGTAATTTATATTTTCTCTCTCGTCTCTTTGACTACTCACGGCCAGTTCCTTCATCAAAAGTAACAGTCAACTGGTCTTTTGCACTGTTATATTTTCAATCCTCGGCGCTGTGGCGAGGGTTGTAAATCAAACAGCGCGGAAGAACAGAGTAACAACTCTTGATGAAGAAACAGGCCGTAAGTCTACTCCTCTTTGTACCCTGTGCTGCGGAAGTCTCTATAAAAATCAATGTTATTTTAAAGTACCTGCGCCACACCGTTTCAAAACTGAAACTCAAACTCAAAGCATTTATTTCAAATAAACCAATTACAGGCACTTTTGAATTGTCAAAGGGTCGGTCAGTCAGAAAATATGAAGCTAGTTGCCCATTCCAAAGCGTAGTAGGTTCCTATGGAGAAGAACGGGCAAGAAACTCCACGCACACTCTTTTAAATCAGAATATTGTTACAATAATTGTTGTTTACATCATTCATGTTGGAATCATACATGTGATCAGATAAACGTGCAGGTTAAAAGCGTTCGTAAATAAAAGATACAAAACAATTCAAAAATTAAAATAAATCAAAATAAGCCGTGGCAGCTAAGAGATGACCAGTCCCTACTGATGGCGCCCGTTCACGAACATGACGCATGGATCAGCACCATTTAGCTCAACCATTTTGAAGGGAACTTAATGATCCAACACAGCTAAGTTCACCGGCTAAGCTAAGCTCTCTCACAGATAAGTCTTGATCCTGTGGGAATAGCAGGATAAAAAGTATCGTATATCCTGTCATCCAAATCTGATGATGACAGTTGTTACATAAGGACAATTTGAGTTAGTTTTTTTTTATTATTACTATAATTTGAGTTAGTAGTCAATTTAGTAAAGAATTAAGAATTAAGTTAGTCGTAAAACAACAGAATCTGGACAAGTAATGAATTGGTTTTGTTGGTTGTCAATCACGACTCAATTTACATAGAAGCCAATAAAGTACTAATAAAAATACCAAAAATCGATCCAAACAGAACCCTATGCAATAAACTCGCTCATGCCCCTTTTAATCATAGCGTATGAAGTGTTATTACAATTACAGAAAAATATTATTATTTCAACCCCATGCAGATCTTACTGATATAACACTAACCAGCTAAGTTGACCTCTGCAACCCTCTATTGATAGATTGGAATCGCATTGAAATGTAGTTATTAAAACTCGTTTATTAGGGTCTTATTAATCTGGAATGTAGAACTGAATACATTGTTTGTGGCAAAATTAGTTATGTTTACGGAATTAATTGTATTGATGAGCTCCTGGCTAAGTAATAATAGCCGTATGGGACCGTCCATCAGGTTAAGGGAACGCTTGCCGGGGTTGGTCCGTGGATGGGTGACCATCTTTACATACCGAGACTCCTCCGTGGCTCGGAAAGCACGTTAAGCCGTTGGGCCCGGCTGTCATTCGTGGATCTTTGACAGTCGTTACGGTCAGAAGCCCGAAAGTCTGACAACCAGTCTTAGCCAGGGGTATCGTATTACCCAGTTATTGGGTTGTGGAGGTCAGATAGGCAGTCGCTCCATGTGAAATACTGGTATTCAGCTGCATCCGGTTAGACTGGAAGCCAACCCCAACATAGTTGGGACAAGGCTAGGCAGATTGATTGATCTGGGTAGAAGGTACCTACTCGTACTATGGGTACGTACACCAATTTAATTTTATTGTTTTGTCTGGTCTGTCATAACCAGTGTAGTTGAAATATCAGCAGTTTTAGAATACCAAATAAACTGAAATCTGATAATGTCAAATTTGGTCAAATTGATCCCAACAAATTACTACAAATTGTTCATGAAAGATTTTTCTTTGTGATGGTGTAATTATTATTGGCTAATAATAATTAAAAAAAAACTAAACCTTCATGTCCTAGAACCAAAATTTCGAAGACTGTGACATCTATCAACCCAGACTGGGCAAGCGCGGTGGATTATGGCCCACTCCCTCTCACAGTGAGGAAGTCGTTGTCCCAGGATTGGGAACATTATAGACTGATTAAACTAAGCTTTAAGCTTATTAAAAAACTACAATGATAAACCTTTGTACTAAATTAATTCACTAAACATTTTTCTCTCAATAACCTCCCAATTTCACAGCACTTTTATTTGTTACCAAGAAGTATTTCATCGAGTCTGTACCCGTACAACATAATAGGCAATTCAACTAACGTCCGACACAGTCACTCAGTCCTCAAGTAGTATATTGTGTATCGAAATATAAATCAGTGCTCCACAGAAAAATAACATTACGTGGACCTGAAAGCACAAAATATATATGATACAGAAGGCCGGCTCCGTACAACAAGCGAAGTCAGAGTCAAATAATTTATTTCAAATAAGCACTAAAGTTTTTCAGTTGGCAAGAAACTCCACCGTTACTCTTTTAAAATGTCTCACAATATTTTGTATAAGTACCTACATTATTTATGGTGACTTTTAATAAGTGTCTGATACTTAAAGACATGACTTTATTCATCTTTATGAACAACTTTCACTACAGGACAAAACCTGAAATCGCGAAAAAAAAAAACAACGGTTCCCTACATTTTGACGAAGCGCACATAATTGCGCCAACTAATTACCAGTCACCCTATAAAATTATATTTGAAGACAATGCACCTTGAATAAAATTATACTATACTACAATAAGTAAAAAAAATCAAGTAATAAAAACTAAAACCCAACTACGACTTAAAAGGTATAAACAAGACACCACAGACAGACAAATTAAAATTCCGGAGTCACACGTGTTAGGGCATAAATCGAACAGATTACGTGTGACTCCGGAATTTTAATTTGTCTGTCTGTGGTGTCTTGTTTATACCTTTTAAGTCGTAGTTGGGTTTTAGTTTTTATTACTTGATTTTTTTTTTAATTTTTTTGGGGTTATAATATATATATTTTTGAAATGTGCTCATTAAGCCCTTTCATTTGATACCCAACATGGTACAATTAAACCATATTTTTTTTTAAGTTCCTCACTTTATGTCCTCTAGAGGGCGCCATTTTTAATTTAATGTGACTTCACATAGCCTATAACCAGCGGACAATCACGACGCTTCTAACGATACCTCATTTGTCAAATTGTGATAAGTAGTTTGGAAGATAGGAGGGAACAGATGAACATACATACATACATACATACATACATACATACATACATACATACATACATACATACCGGTCAAAATCATAACCCTCCTTTTTTCTTCGCCGTAGTCGGGTAAAAATAATTAAAAATGAAGCAATGGCAGATAATTTAATTATGTGATAGATACATGATGCTCACATATTTACAAACATAGTAAAAGAAAGAATAACGAAAACAGTCGCAAGCACACATACACATACCTACGTATGGCTATCTCAATTTATCTCAAACAAATGCCAGTCGCGAGTGCACTTGCACCTGCTATACGTGAAGCGTATCTTTGTGTGCGTGCGTTTTCGCTCCTTGTATGAAACCAACCTTCTGTACCTATCTTTTTTGTCCCAAAAGCGAGTTAACGGAAAAACGTGAACCATTTCGCCATTTTCTTTCGAAGGAAAAATAAATAAAAGTCGAGTTTCGAGGAGTGTGAAGGGTTTTGAGTCCTCAATTTCTTTGATAAAGCATCTTCATGCGTGGTTTCGTGAGTGTAAGTAAAGAATGTTAATCGAGTGACAGTGAAGTGAATTAGGCGGGTTCTGACTAGGTGTCTGTATTCTTTTGGCATTTAATTTGCTTTGAGAGTTTTCTTTAACATGTTTTCAAGATGTTTTCACGGACAGACTTTTCACTTATTATGCACTTTATAAGTGATTTGTGAGTAAATGTAGATCAGAAATACTTTATTTTAAAGTAAGGTAATTCTTCATGACTTTCTTTCCTCTAACAACTAAATCAATTGATCATTGAAAAATAAAAATTTAAAAACCCCCGACAAAAACAAAGCATCTAATAAACGATTTTTATATAGCTAAGAACACTCTCGGTCAAGTCACCCTTCAAACAAATACAAAAAAATCAAAATCGGTTCAGCCGTTAGGCAGCTACGATGGCGCAGACAGACACACAGATACACACGTTAAACTTATAACACCCCTTTTGCCGTCGGGGGTTAAAAATAACATAACTAAATAATACAATAATTTTTTAATAAAAAAAAAAACATCAAAGGAATTTCAAAATGGAAAAAAGCTATTGTATCAGAATTGCCTTTTTTCAAACCAATTTATCAGTTGCGTGACGCTTATTGCACCAAAAAATTAATACATAAACCCGCCTACTAGGTTCCCCCATACACCTTGCTACCCTCGGTATAACGCCTATAGTAATTATTATGTGAATTAAAATTATGCCATATGCTGCATCAGTTGTTTTTTTCAATTTGTCTGTCGTGTTTTTCAATTTTAGTAAGTACGTTTGGTAACGCCTACCTCGCGTGTATGAATGATACGTTTATTATTTTAAAAGACCTTAATTAGTAAATATGCTGTGTGTTAGTTTTTGGGGCAGAACATATTCTTTTGTTTATAAATGTGTAAATCAAAGAAGATTTTGATTGTTAGGAGATAATGGATGGATGGATGGATTTCCTCATGGATCTGACATAACTATTAAGATTTACATAACCATAGTTTAATAAAATTATAAACTTATAAAAATTCAACAAACATTCTAATAGAATGATAACATTTTTACATCAATCAGAAAAAAATTCTCCGTCTTAATATTTTACTAATAAAACATAATTTAAAAAAAAATAATAATGAATCCATCTTTTGTCTACAATTTCCGTTGTCACATCACTATTCAAAACAATATGGCGCTCACGTTAAGCACTGAAAGAAATAAAATCCACATTAAGCCGTAACTCGTAGAGAATGTAAAATTAAAATCTAAAGTGCTTTTATATTATAATGCATTATGAAATCATTTTAAGATAAGCTGAAAATGTAATTTCGTTAATGTTGTTTAGTGCGGTTCTGCTATATGCATGCTAAGTTTTAGATTGTAGCGATATGAATGAAATATTTCAGTTTCATCCTTTTGAAAGCAAAAGGTTAAGCCGATTGTCAGATGTTTTTGGTATGATAAAGTTCATTTTAAATTATTTCAATCATATTTTCATACAACTTTCATTGTTGAGTTTCATTATTTTCGCTGGGTTTTCTTTCTCAATGTGGCTAACTTACGATGACTTATGGACACGATTATTTGGATGATAGGCAATGGTATTCACTACAGCATTTTAAATGAGCATAATATTAGTTATCTATAAAAACGGCAAAAAAATCACGTTTGTTGTATGGGAGCCCCCTTATATATTTATTTTATTCTGGTTAGTATTTGTTGTTATAGCGGCAACAGAAATACATCATCTGTGAAAATTCCAATTCAATTCTAATGTATCTATCACGGTTCATGAGATACAGTCTGGTGACGGACGGACAGCAGCGGAGTATTAGTAGTAAGTAGGGTCCCGTTTTACCCTTTGGGTACGCAACCTTAAAAACAAAATAAAAACAACAAAAAAATATATCGCATTACCTTTTTTGTGCAATTGCATTGTATTTACCTACTGTTATTTCTCGATAGGTAGCTAAATATTATCATTCTCAAAATATTCTCATTCCATTCCAGTAAAAGGGACAAAATTAGCGAAATGATCCGCGAAATTATCGATATCTCTGAGAACGCCAAATACATTTGGCAAACGTACATTTTTTGCTTATAATACAAATTAACTGTGATTCTTTACGTCTCTTGGAGAGGATCCAGGATCGTTTGTGGAGCCACTTATTTTCATTATTGATACACTCTCCCTGATTGATATTTTATGAATAGTATTTGTCGTATTAGTTCGTGTAAAAAGTCTTCTGTTTTTCAAGATAAAATTATTACCTACTACTGCAGCGCCCTGTGGTTTCATCCGCATAAATCTCGATCCCGTGGGAACATCAGGACATAAAGTATCCTATACGTAATACAGACTATAAACTATCTGTTTGCCGAATTTCATCCAAATCCGTTCAGTCGTTTTTGCGTGATTGAGTAACAACCAAACTCACATAGTACGATGGTTACGAAAACACCGTCTAATAATTAAGGTACCAGAGTACCTATAATTATTAGACGAAAGACAAACGATCAGTTTTGCACCAAGTCACAGATGACTTGGTGCAAAACTGATCGTTTCTCTTAACAATTTCTGATTAATATTTTAAAGATAAAAGTGTTTAAATGTGATTATCTTAGTGCGAGTTGTTCCAAAAACGGCCGAAAAATAATGTTTGGATAATGAAAGATTCATCTTGACGGTACTTATCCCCAAATATACATTAATTAACACGTACGTACAATACGAAAATCATTATTATTACGATATTATTTTCCATGTAACTATTAATCTTTTTCTGCCAATTTTGATTAAACAAATAAATACCGTTCACGACGAAATTATTTAAAATGAATTGTGCAAAATAAAGTGCCCAGTACACAGTTTAAATTTTGATTGACATTAATTGAGAACGGGTTCCGATGACATGTGATCGCATCTGGTTGATTCAAAAGTAGGTAGCTATCTCGACATAAATCTGGGAAATAACTCTAAATTAATAATAATAAATAATGTTTACTATAAAACATTCAGAGCCCCTACAAACCCCTTCTATTCATAAAACACTTCTAACGTATTATTTTCTTTGATTTCCAGAAGATAGACGCATACAACCACAGCGGGCCATCACTGCAGACGTCGGCAGTGATCGCGTTGTGCTCCATAGTCCTGCTGGTCGGGGTTCTCATTGGTGCCATCCTTGTTTGGAAGTAAGTGTCTTTAATTATAATCATTATTTATGAAATACTTTTGTATATGTACGGAATACGGATGTAAGAGCAGTAGCGGTCACTTTCAATGGCCCAGTAGTAAGGGCTATCGGCCACTAAGAGCAGTGATGCTAATGGCCCCGACTTACGGGTTGTAATTTTAAGTCATGGGTTTGAACCCAAGCAGGTTTACTTTGTATTGTTTACATCATCACCATTGCTCTCAAAACGGTGAACGAAAACATCGTGAGGAAACTGGCATGTCCTGGAATAAAAAAATCGAAGAAATGTGATATCCACCAACCTGGGCCCGCGTGGTGAATTATGGCCCACTCCCTCTCACAGAGACGAGGCCTGTGTGACACAGGCTTCCTCTCTGTTCTTCTTCTTTTCGTGCCAGGGTTTAAAAAGCCGCCTAAGGGCCTCTGACTTGGCTCGATGCCGTCGAGAAATATCTCTCTGGAATGCCGGTTTCCTCATGCTGTTTTCCTTCACCGTTTTTAAAGCAAATTATAATTATACAATTATTCTGTCCGTTGTCCCGCTGTCTATAATGTTCCCACTGATAGGACACCGGCTGTGTCCCAGTAGTGGGAACATTATAAATTCTATAGTATAGGCATGGGGTCCCAACTCGAACAAATTATAATTAGTCTTGAAAAAAAATCATAGATGGCAGCATAATAAAACAATTATGAAATTAACAATTACTAAAAAGCGTTATACGGCAAATTTTGGCTATAGTAATACTCGTATTAGTAAAAATCTAAACATCTTTTTTTAATGCTGATTTATGTATTTACACTCATAAATCTCGTATTTTCAACAAAAAACTTAAATTAAGCCTTTTACTTCAATTCGAATCCTTAGAATGATAAAGTAGCTATCTGTTAATCATTTGCTTGAGAGCTCTTTGCAATTGATGGCGTTTTACTAAAGTGATGACAGGTCACTTTAAACTTGAAACGTTTAGTCGTTTCATTAAGGAAAATCAAACAACATTTTTTTTTATCTAGTACTTTACGTAGAAATATAAGAATTGAACGCTTAGGAAGAAAAAAACGTAAAAAAAGGAACAAAAAATCCTGGAGTCTTGCCTTGTACCTAGGCAAGACTCCTAGATGGCGTTTTAAAACTACGGTCTCTGGCAATTAGTGAGTCGATGATGCTGCCATCTGTTAAAAAAATGGGGAAGAAAAATAGCCAGCTCAATTGCCAGACTTAGGGCGGTGGTCATTTCTTTGTATGGGATTGGGTATCTGTACGTAGTATTATAATATCTGTGGTATAGGCTAGAAGGCGATAACAATATAAATTATATTGTGTCTCGTTAGTGACACTTGGACTTATTATTGAGCGTCTGTATTGTGTGCTACCACGGTATCATTGGCAGGTAAACTATCATTCTTTAACCTCCAAAATATGTTCTTAAAAGTAACACCTAATCAGCCACCTAAATTATGAATTTACAATAGAAACAGATTTAATTCAAACGTGTCAACAATGGATGTGACAGTTTAATCGTTGGAGCCGTCGTCACATGTGGGGAGGCAATGGCTCGAGAAAGTTGATTAGAGTGGCTGTCACCTTAAGATTAAGGTGCCGACTTATTGTTGTGTGGGGCAATTGTTGAGCTGGTGAGGTAGCGGGTTTAAGATATTCTTTGTCATTGGGCTACAGAGCTGCAGTAGTAGCTAACGAAATAACTAAATTTTTGGGAGAATAGTTAGGAACAGTGGTAATGATGATCATACAAGTAGTGTAATTTGCATAATCAGTGATCGCATTATCTTTTTTGGGATTGTGACATTGAGACAACATGATAAATTAAAAGCTATTTTTTTACGATGCGGTGCCAATTCAGCGTTCAGCAAGCCAGGACACATGTTGATCATAAGGGGTGACTCATTGGATCATCTCAGACTAATGCACAGCTGCGTAGTATAGATTAGTAACATCACTCCATCTCTCAAAGTCTCATCAATGTCAAATTAAATCAGTTTTTAATAGTCATCTTTTTAAAGACTCGCTAACAGTAGTAAAGAAGAACTCGAAAAATAGATGGATTAAGATCTAAATTAAATTAAGAAGAAAGATAAACAAAGAACAACTAAACAAGAAGAGACGACGACGAGTTATTAAGACTTAACCACTGCTTTTGCTTGACAACCTAAGCAATTAGTTTTTGCTTGAGCATAGAGGCTCGCACGACTTTGAGGAGTGGATGGTACTTCCTTCTCAATCCCTCTAAACAGCTTACACAATTAAATTTCTAAATCAGATCCTCATCTAAAACTAATTTAAAGTTAACACCCGCCAGATCTCCAAAATTAAAAAGCCAAATAATAAAATAATCGTTGGTGTCACTGTGTCACAATATCCTTGTCAACGCGTTAGACTGACGGACGACGGGCGGTTGGATTTAGAAACCCAAGGCGTTGAGAAGGTAGCTGTCTCAAGTTATGTTCTGTTAATTAGATGTTGAAGAGATTATAGGGGTCATTGGAGTTATATAAGTAACAATGTAAAGGATTTTGTTGTTTTTGGTTTTGAGTTTAGTTAAAGTTAAGTTTAGTGGTCTAGCGAGACACTTGTATTGACAGAAAAGTTTCAAGAGAAGGAAGAAAAAAATATTAGCCCTAAATAGTTACCAAATAATTATAATAATAAAAGTACTGGGATCAGTCTATCATCTATTCATCAGTGATAGGACTATTGTTGCCAATAAGCCTGATATAGTGGTGATAGATAGATTAGCGCGCCGCGCAATGATAGTCGATGTTACCATTCCGCATGTCGAGAACGTCGTGAAAGCTGAGAAAGAGAAACAAATAAAATATCTCGACTTAGCACACGAGGTAGTCGACATGTGGGATGTGAGCTCGGCTATCATTGTGCCGATTGTCGTAACGGCCAATGGCCTGATGACCGAAAGCATCGACCAACGTCTCTCGAGGCTTTCGTTAGGCGGTTGGATCAAGGGCTTTTGCTGTTTGTCAACATTTCTTTTTTTTTCAGATCTTTTCTCTATTTCGTCGTATTTTAATTCTAAGAAAAAATCGATTGAATTCTAATCACTATCAATTATTTCTCCTACAAAAATGTCTGTTTCTATTTTGTTCAACATTCCTCCAACAGCTTTTACTTCAATACAAAATCACCTCCACCTTCCAATAAACATTTCAAAATAAATAACACAACAAAGTAGAAACAATAATAAACGTCCCACTTTCTGTAACGGCTTAATTGTCCACCTACATCCTCTCTCTCACTCGCAGGGTGTAAGACAAGGATGAAAGATTTACGCCCACGTAGAATGAAACACGCAATCTTGAGGAGCGAGCGAAATCTATCAAATAATGACACAACCGGGAAGTGAGCCCGGAATAGATAGTAAAGCTGTGAGCTGACTGTTAGGACTTTGTCCTGTGTCGTGCTATAAGATGTGAGCGATATCGTTGGAATAATTTCTTTTGAAAAAAAATTGACGAAGGGTCTACTGTATCGTATTATCATCGTCAACAGACCGGCTATACCCACTTTTGGGCATATGCCTCTCCGTTCATGTGCTAATCTACAAGCTCCTGTGCCAGCCTCATCCAGGTTCATTCGCGATGGTATACTGCAATGGTTCCCATCGCACCCACAACAAAAACTTCCAGATTCGGGAATAAGCTCTCGGCTGTTATTGAGAAAAAAAGGGGCATAACTACAGGGTGAAATTTAATTTACGGGCATCCTCATAAGGGTTACTCATCATTATGAACAACTTTCACTATGGGACCAATCCAGAGATCGCGAAAAAAATGAGCTGTTCCCTACATTTTGACGAGTTATTACGAACACAAATATACGGAATATCTGTGTTTTTATTGACTGGACTGTTCAAATAAGAAAAAACATTCAGTTACAATCGAATTTTAATCCCCAGGTCGAGAAAAGTGTTAGTTGTTTTTCCCATCAAGATTTTTTCAGTACCAGCCCAGACTGTGGATTTGTGCCTGGTTGAGGCCGTCAACTAAGTACAGGGAAGTTTCCAGTAGCAATTCGGCTTACATAGGATTTATCTTAAAACTGGCTAATTTTTGGAGGATTATACAATTCTGCTTGTCGCGTTCACATATACAGACATAATGTTTGTATATTTTTTTTAAGGTAAGAGAAGAAAAACAGAATTTAAACTTAAATAAAAATCTCCATCTTTGTTACCTGCAAAATAATTGCCTCCACATAATGCCACAACTCACTAAACACAACGAAATAAAGCAATCGTACACCGGAACACATCAGCACTATAACACATGTATACTCACGCAAATAAGAGGGTGGGCAGACTCGCAACGAATCTGTAATCAAGTCGCCGCCTTCTGTAGTTAGCGGAGCAGAACTCGCTCGGAACTACTCGGAAGTGTTCGGGGGATTTCGTGGGTATTCGTGACTGTTCGTTGAGTTGTGTGTCGTGATTGTAGGGTTCATGTGTAGGGAGATAGGTCTTTCGTATCTAAGTTTTGGTTTAGACTCTTTGCTATTATTGCTGGCTGGTAAAAGGGCGTTGTACTGGTGAGTTAGAGGTCGTAAGTTTGTACCTACCCCACTCGTTGCACTTTTAAAACAAATTGTTCTTTCTTCGAGTCGAAATCCTCATGGCCATTTTCCGTCTCCATTTTTAAGGTGCAGGACTATGTCTGGGTTCTTACCGAGCATAAAACAACATGGTGTCTGCACTCAGCACATTATTCTGATGTGACTTCATCGACATCCTTGAGCTATGCCGATGGCAATGTCTTCAGAGAGACTTGATTTCTTCCGCTTTAGCAAATTATCACTAAGTAGATACTACTGTCTTACCCGAAGGGTTTTTTAAAAATCGCCTAGTGTCTCAACTCTTAGCGCTTACAAGCCTGAAGGTTCCTAAACTCAATCAAAAACCAATTCTAAATTCAAAGTCCAAAGTAATACAAACAATATCGCATCGCTATCGCCTCGCATATGAGACCAACCTATTTTAGAACAATATGGTTGCCAGTGTTTATCGTTCATAAATCATGTGAAACGTCAATATTACATGGCTAAATCGGTAGCCCCGCGGTCACAGCGCCCTCTGTGTAATCTGAGCGGAGATAACGTTAGTTCTGTAAGTTAACACGAATTATATTGGGTCCTGTGTGATTTACTGCGTGAATTATTGATTTTCGGTGTTCTTTTTGATAGTGAGGGTTTTGATAGTGGATTGGGTACTTTATTTAATAATTTTGTATGTAAAACAGGACTTTATTAGATTAATATTGGGTGTTTGGGAGAGCTAAAAGGCACAAAAACTACCGGCTTAAAAAAAACACGAATTTGGAAGTCGGTGACAAACAAAGCCGAAGACACTGACTTCAAAAAATATGTTTTATTGGGAGTCGGTAGTTTTATTAAAGCTAACTCAAAAACTACCAAAGCAAACTTAATAAAATTCATGGGACCATCGCGCAATCTTCCTCTACCAAATGAAAAAAATGTCCACAATTGACAAAAATATCGTACACACATACGTTTAAAAAAAACATAGAGACGGAGATTCCCCTCTTTTTTTTAAATCGGTCAAAAATACTAATGAACTACTTTTTAACTATTTTCTTTCTTTCTCAGCTGTCCTAATTGAAGAACTCAAATTGAGTTGAGACACTTGTTTAATTAGTCTAAAAATAATACCATAGAGCTAAAATGTCGTAAGTCGTAACAGATTCTGTTTTATTATGAAATTTTAAAACGATATTTTCATCTTTAGTTATTGCAGAAAATAGCTGAAGAATAAATAATGAGGAGCATCATAATAAGTAAGATAGAAAATAGTTCCGTAGCTTCTAAGATAGTTTTCTTTTAAAACCTCACCTTTTCTCGTATAAGTTAAAGGAGTTGACTCCAGGAAATTATTTACCGCCGGCAACAGACTTGCAAGTTAAACTTATCGCAATCTTCATACTCTGTGAGGTTTTTACTATCCAACTTATCTACCTCAATATTAGTATCTAGGATAAGTTTTGTACTAAAATTTAAACTGGTATTTTCTTGAGGTTTTGGAGTTATGTCGGTTTGTTTCAAGGATTTTGTAGAGATATACTATCAAGGTTATGGCTATATTGCCTTCTATACAAATTCGGCGGGGTTAGCACCATACGGTGTGGCTTAGATCGATATAAGAATGACACAACAACAAAGATCTGAAGGAAGAAATCTGAAGGCTATTACATGAGACTTAAACATAATTGGGCGAAATGTGGGTGTACTGTACACCTCTGCTCAATCCTTCGTGGATAACGAGCGTGATGTCATGTTATGTAACAACAAAATGGACAGTCTGTTATCGTAAAAACCAAATAAACCGAGCCGAAACTTTTTACTTACTTAGTAGATATTTTAGCCTAGAGTTTTTGCTAAAACATAATTATCAGTAGTTGACTTCAGCGACTAAAATTAAATAAATGGCGTAACGGATTGCAAGCAAATTCATTCTATCTTAACAGAAAACAAAAGAGATTTATTCCGCTATGACTTCTCTAGATATCTCAATGTCTTCCAAACAATATAACAATTACTTTAGAAACAATACAACATAAACTAGCGCGGTCTCAAACAATAGATCATGTCAGCCAACAAACATTATGAATATTTTTTTACAGAAAGCACAACCTTACTACTCCAATGCGTGACTAATTATGCCAAAATTACACGTAGCGTTTCCCGCGCGAACGCGATTGGCCAATTCAAAATTGGCCGGCCAATCAGCGTCGAGGGCGGGCCGACTCTTGCGCACGTTCTAGACACACTTATAGCTTTCGGCGTATGAATATTCAAGCTGATTTGTAATTGAAATAAACGCGATTGAGACATCAGCTTGTTGTCTTTTTGCGAATTAATGCTGGGAAAGGTTTAATTGTTTATTAGCAAGAGGGCTCCGGGAATTTTAAATTAGAATGCGGCTTTTTAGCGTGGAAATGTTAAGTGAATTTCGTTTCTCGTATTTATTTATTTCTTTGTTTTATATGGTCCACTTAACAATACATAAAATTTTTCTTTTAACTCATCATCTGCCTAGCCTTTACCCAACCATGTTGGGGTCGGCTTCCAGTCTAACTGGATGCAGCTGAATACCAGTATTTTACATAGAACGACTGCCTATCTGACCTCCACAACCGGTAACTGGGTAATACGATACCCCTTGGTAAGACTGGTTGTCAGACTTTCAGGCTTCTGACGACCCGTAATGACTGTCAAAGATCCACAAATGACAGCCGGGACCAACGGCTTAACGTGCTTTCCGAGGCACGGAGCAGTCTCGATATGTAAAGATGGTCACCCATCCACGGACCAACCCCGGCAAGCGTAGCTTAACCTGATGGATCGACCCGTGCGGCTGTTATTACGTAGCCGAGCTCCTCTCATTCTTTTAACTCAACAAAATAAAAGTTATTCTTCTTTTAAACTTCAATAAAAGACATTGTAATCAAGGCATGATAAAATAATCGTGTACATTTATTTCTCTATCAAGTAAGCTAAGTTTAATTTCATAAATAGCATTTTTTTATCCTAGGAGTATAATAATGACATTATACATCTACTGAAAATGAATCGATAACTGACTTCTCAGATAGGAATAACCTCTCCCTCTAGATAGTTAATTGATTCAGGCGTGACTTTGCGGAAATCCATTATAAAATACAATAGACGCCGATATATTTAGTAACCTATTCCGCTTGACTATTCTTCAAGAGTCATAAAAACCCTGTAAGAAATCGACACGTGTTTCACCTCTCAACGAGGCATCTTCAGGATGACGATTGACCAATTGCAAACCAGAACGCGACGTGTTACCACACCGAGCGCTGGAAACTCACCGTCCAGCGCTGGACTCTGCGTCCAGCGCTCGGTGTGGTAACACGTCGCGTTCTGGTTTGCAATTGGTCAATCGTCATCCTGAAGATGCCTCGTTGAGAGGTGAAACACGTGTCGATTTCTTACAGGGTTTTTATGACTCTTGAAGAACAGTCAAGCGGAATAGGTTACTAAATATATCAGCGTCTATTGTATTTTTTCTCCCTCTAGAATAAACCCAACCAGAAATAAACAAGATTGTAACAGTCTGTCTACTTGTTTATCGACTTACCACTCCAGCCTACTCCAGTAACCTTATTAGGTCAACACTAGGTCCCGAATCCCGACCAAAAACACAAAGGACCATAAGCTGTGTACGTACGAACGAACAAGCACATGGTGATCACGAACATCACTGTGTTCGGCCAAAATGTTCGAGGTGATGGCGATCAAATTTCGAATCCATGGCTACTAAAGAGAGCGAGGCGGTTGAGAAAGACCAGTGTTTGTATGGGATTCGTGTTTGCTTTGCTAATTTACGTCCACACATACGAACCAAATGTTCCGTGTTCGATGTTCGTGTCCACCATGTCATGTTCTTTCGTGCGAACACGGTTTTACCCCAGAGAACGCTTAAAAACAAAACACGATCCCTTTAAAAAAACCTTAAAGCTTTAAAATGCGAACTTAACAACCCCTATAGAATAAAAATTGTGATCTTGAAAACCCACAAACTTGTTAGAGGCTCTCTGACTGGGGCTCTAGAACAATGCACTATTTACGGCTCTTTGTTTAGGCCCTCTCTACAAGAGCCGACCTGGGATATAAAGGCTTAGCAGTCTAGTGGCCGGAACGTTTATTTTTTAAAGTAAAAATGCTATTTGGTCGTTTTGTTTCGTACTAGCTAGAGAAAGTTGTTGGCTTGCAATTTGCTGGTGGTAATTATTTTTTACATTCAATGAGCAATTAAATTTTACGGAGGTATTTTTTGTTTTAGATTTTTGTTCGAAGTTAGGTTTTTTGTTTTAATATTTTAATTAAATTTATGGAGTTTAAAATGCATACAGCATGGTTTTAAATGGAGCTGGTCTTATTGAATTCATTGAATAGAAGAAAAATTGTATTGAATTTAAATTATAAATAAGTAATTAATTGTTTACTGGATACACAATGAACAAACGGGAAATAAAATATTAGTAAAATACAGTCTGAACTCAAAACCATCCACTTCTTTGTTTGGGTTTTTATAACTAAAGGTTTAACAGCATTAAAGTCACGCCTGAGGTACTCAAATAATATAGTGTTTTGTGTTCTCTCAATCATACACCCAAGTTCGGCCATGCCGATATTACGCCCCACCTATATGCAGCAAAAAACAAAATAATTACGGAATATCCCATGCAACGTTTACGAAACTCACATGATATGTAAATTATGTACCGAAAAACGTTACATATTCTACCCCTGACCCCAAATAACTACTAGACCGTAGCGTTTTTTGTGAACAATATCCACATGCCATGCAATTTCTTTACCACGCCCACCTCACAAGCCAATTACCGGCACTATCTTGATCAAAACCTTGTATAGTCAACGGCTTTATTAAGCCTATTGTCTCACTCATTATGGAGAATTGAACGTCGATTTCTAAGTGTAGGGTATTATCGGCCATCTGCATACAATCAAGTATTTGCATAATATCTCAATTCTGTTTTTGTGGCTTGCGCTGATTTGAATAGCTTGGGTGCATTTCACGCATCGTGGTTTGGACACACTGCTATGCAGTTTAGGCAGCAAAATATTAGAGAGATACTTTGATCATGAGATTCA
This sequence comes from Lithophane socia, assembly GCA_947522985.1. NCBI lineage: Eukaryota > Metazoa > Arthropoda > Insecta > Lepidoptera > Noctuidae > Lithophane > Lithophane socia. The sequence goes on along the minus strand of OX383270.1, from coordinate 12,247,392 downwards.
GCTGAATCAAATACATCAACACTACTTTAACGTTGCCTAATTTCATACTTCAAAACATCATGGCATCGGACATCGAGATATAAGTACTAACGTACTAGAGAAGCTACGTCAAATAACTGAATTGTCCTATTCTTCGTATTGAATCTTTAGTTCGCTGCAGCGCTAAAATAATAACAATTCGTCTAAACCGTACCTAATTTACCACAGTGCTAGATTTGCTGCGGAAGTGTATTTATTCTCGGCAAAAAGTTCTTAAGCGCCATGTAAATCACGGCACTTACGCGTTTTCTTCGACAAACTGCGGCGCGATCGCCGCAGTTGAACGAGACAAAGTAGGTGTTTACGGTGTCTTCTCTAGTACGTTAGTACTTATATCTCGATGGCATCGGATGACAAATTATGAACACAACATTTAGAGTTGGCCAATTCTGTAGACTTAAGAACTTTTTTTCTGTGTTAATAAAGTAAAAATCTATTCGATTTGGAAAGCACTGTTAAGTCATTGCGACACTTCTTTAGAGATCTCGCGCACTAGACGGCCACAACTCCGGCTAGTCGTGGTCCGCGGCCTGGTGTTCGGCTAGATGGCCGTGGAGACCAAGTGCGCGATTCATATTTGTTTCTTCGGTTTACCTGAGGGCCTAGACAAGTGACAATCGCTTCGAAAGCGTTTCGTATTTCTACAACAACTTTCAACAGGATTGACATAAGCTTTTCGATAGCTTATATCAGTCCTATACATTTTTGCCTTTTCTATCATCGTTATCGCTGATAGAATGTCAGTTTGTCTAGGGTCTCTGGTCGCTCCAACCACTCATCATGGTCGTGGCCGTCTAGTGCGCGAGATCCCTTAGAGGACGGCTTCGAATGATGGTGATCATACTTAGGTAACGCCAATAGACCATAAGATACAAAAACTTAAAAAAAAAAATCAATGAACAAAATCAATCATCCAAAGTTATTTTGCTCACCAAACTCCTCGCACCTGTGTCTCATTACAATGACACGCTATATTCAAAGCACTCGGTTTCTACCACCATTGTTCGAACCTTTGGTTTCAAAAGTAAATATTTTGTTTTGTTTACAACTTATTTTATGGTAATTAACAAAGTTGGATCTCAGATGTGTGTGGTTCAAACAGGTAAAAATCTTTTTTAAATTCTTATTCGAAATACCTATAGATTTAATAACTCCTCGTTCGTCTAGTGGTTGCGAGCGGTACAGCTGAGCATGAGGTCCCGGGTTCGATTCCCGGGTCGGGCAAACTGTTATTGGGTTTTTCCATCTGGATTTTTTCATTAGCAGCCCGGAGTCTGACCGATGACCTGGTGAAGGCCGCAGGAATCCGCTGGATTCAAAAAGGACAGAACCGGTCGAAGTGACAGTGTTGGGGGATATCCAGCAGTGGTCGTCTTTCGGCTGAAAATAACTGATATCAATCAAAGACAAAACTATGATCAGCTTCAAGTCGGAGAATACTAAAACTTATTTAACGCGTGGCCTTCATTTCTTTACAAAACTCTTCAGATAACACGTCTAAAAATAATGCAGAGCAAACAGAACAGAACAAAACAAAACTTTTTATGAAAATATCAAAAGCAATTTAGAATATTTTCTTAGTAAGTCCAACACTCGGACGAACTTCGATTTGCCAATTTCCCCTTTCAAACTTTCCCAACTTGACAAAATATATGCCCTAATAGTGTTTATGAAAATTGTAACCTATTTTATTTCAAAATGTTACTAGTGTGGGTTAGTTTTAAAAAAGTTTCAATATTTTTCGAACTAGTATTTTTACAGGTGTATGGAATACACAAGTTTTAAAAATACTGGTCATTTTATTCACCTGCCTGATATTTTTGTCGTTAAAAGGACGACACCATATTTTTTTGGTGCGATGTAGGTACTATTTTTAATCGGCTTCAGAAACATTTTTATAAATACGGGTCGCAAATAGAATGAATATATTGAGTATATTTGTAAACGTTCAGAAAGTTAAGTAATGATTTACGTGTAACGATATATACAACATCTAACATAATTTATTCTTACACTAACCCTACATAATCAACTTAAAAAAACACTTAAATTCACTTACTAATTGAAAACGCCCAAACCACGATGCGTGAAATAGCCTTTAACCACCGGGTCTAGAAGCATGGCAGAGGATTAAAAGAAAAACAACCCCTAGAGGCATTAATTTATTTATTTATTATCTTTTTAGGAAAACTTACAGCTAAATAGATACAGTAAGTATAAGTTTAAACAAAATATGGCCAATTACAAGTTTCCACAAGTAGTATTAAAAATCACAAGAAACAGAAAATTTTCGAACGTTTGAGTTTGAATTAGAATTTGCTAATAGACTTTAACACAAAAACTGAAAAATGACTATTAATTACGCTCGAAGAAGCGATTTGATAGAATTTTCTTCATTTTAGCAACACTGGTATTGAAAATGTCGATATCGGCTTCCTGACAGGTTGCGTTGTACATACGACTCGCTCTCAACATGAACGAGTTCCATCTGTACGTAGTGGCTACCACTGGGGTGTGCATTAAATGAGGTCTGCGTAAGAAAACAGACGGCACTCGCAGCCCGATTTTGTGCAACAACTCGGTGACACCAGTTGTTCCATTGACAATCTTGGAAAGAAACACAAGATCAGATATTTTTCGCCTTTCGTAAAGTGGAAGGATATGAAATTTCCTACAACGGTAGGTATAATTCTTTGAAAACGTTTTAGACCGATATTGAATGTGCCTTAAAAACCTTTTCTGTATGCTCTCAATACGATTTATGTACACATTATAATTGGGGTTCCAGACCTGAGATGCATATTCCAAGTGACTACGAACAAAGGAACAGTATAAAATTTTAATAGTTTTGATATTTTTAAATAAGGGATACTTCGTCAATTTTGCATACGGGATATCCCCAACGGGCGTGCGGCTCATTATTCCAATAAGCTCCACCATTTACAACTTAATTGAATCTCAAACTTTCAAGTTAGTCATCATAATTAAAACAAGGTCTTACTTAGGGCACTAACTAAGCTCCTTTAATCAACTTAGAAACTTAGTACATACGTACCGAGATCTAGGTCTAAAATTATTATCGGAATTAGGTTTGTGACACTTGTCAGCTTTAAAGACCTTTGAAATCCTTAGGGCTAAACACTGGCTTCTAGTTGACGTATATTGAAGAAGAATAGAGAATAAATAAAAAAAGTCGTCTGCCGCATCTGTCTGTCGTCTTGTTCGCGATAAACTCAAAAACTACTGCACCGGTTTTCATGCTGTTTTCACCAATGGATAGATTGGTTCTTGAGGAAGGTTTTAGTATATAATAACCGACATCCACGCGGGCGAAGCTGCGGGCATCACCTAGTTATCTTAGATTTAAGCTTAGATTTTGATTAGGGATGTATATTTTGCTTAATGTAGTGTTATTTACACATTAGTACTTATTAGTACCTACAGCCAAAAGTTTGACAAACAGTCTTACCAAGGGGTATCGTATTTATTACCCAGAAACTGGGTTGTAGAGGTCAGATAGGCAGTCGCTCCATGTAAAATACTGTTATTCAGCTGCATCCGGTTATACTGGAAGCCGACTCCAACATATTTGGGAAAAAGCTCGGCAGATTGGATGGATGTATGGAAGTATGGATGTAAATGGTACACCACTAACTACCTGCAATATTGTCTCTCCTTCTTACTTTACTCCATCCAAAGGTCTGTAAAAGATCGCTTTTAGCGATAAGACCGCCCTATGTAAAATTTCTAAATCCAAACTTTATTTGGTATTGTGTACATAATAAAGAGTATCCTAGCAACGGTTAGACTTGAAGCTGACCTCAACACATTAAGGAAAAGGCAAGGCACATGATGATGAAGACGACTGTACCGCAAGTTACCTTTTTATCTATATCGAATTTGTTTGCTCCCATGATATTATTATTCTACTGAAATCTTTCCTTATTTTCCACTGTATACAAAACCCGTTTTCAAAATCTCCGCCATTTTATTGGCTTTCAAAATATGTGGTTTGCCAATTCTCTTTACTGAATTTAAAAGGAAATCCCACATCACGTTTACCTACCCCATTGTCTCTTTTCCCGAGCGAAAATCCTATTTTCAGTACCTTTAAAAGCGTTAGGTGTTCGGAATTTTCCGTCAGGGAAAATTCTCCTTGAAAGCGACATCCAGTGCAAATATTCACCTTCACTAATACACTTAACGAAGTCTCTTTACTAACCGTTGAACAAGTGATGTTACTTTAAACTAGCACTCGGTACTTTGAACTCACACTCGGCTAAGTGCTTACAGACTACGTTGTCAGTATCACGCAAGGAACTTAACGGTAACTTAATCTTCTTTTGTTTAAGCTGCGACTCAGTTCAACGCTTCCAACCCCCTATATAATTTTGACACCTCTTGTTCACCAATTATGTGTGTGAATTTGATGGCGGACGGTTGTAATTTGATAGAGATTGGTGCTGTCATAATTTTGACGTTTTGTTATTTTACATTTTTAAACCAAAAAAAACTTGCATTCAAATAACCGTCTTTAACTGCGCTCCTTTAAAATAAAATAATATCCTTACCCCTGTAAAGGGAAGTGAAAATAAGCGTTGCATTAATCTTCCTGATTACTCAAGCAGTTTATTAAAGCAGTCGGCAATAAAAACTGTATATTTACGAGCTACTAAGTCCATTAGTGTGGCTGGAAAAGCTCTACATACCATTCCTTAATGACTGCATTAATTTATTATTCTGAATTTCAGTGTATATTCTAATAATGTTTTGAATTTGTTCTCATGCACTTAATTTTTATCTGCGATCTTTTTATTATTCGAACGCAAAATTAAGTTACTAAAGCATTATTATGAATATGTTCCCATAGAAAAGAAAAAAATACTATAATAATATTGAATTCTATTTTAGGCAACATAATTTTATGATAATAAGTGCCCAATTTGACCAAAAAACTCAACATATACCCATTTATAGCAATGACACGTCAAATTCCTATCAATTTCTAATCGACACGTAATAATGTCCAAGTAAGGGCACTCTCACACTTCCCAGGCGCCACCTAACGCGTGTTCAGTGAACTGTTATCAACGGATGTTGCTCTAATTGGACCCCCATCAATGTTGGGATACTACCTGATGGGATTTCATGGTGTCAGAGATAAGATTTGTTAACATGTAAGACTAGTAGATACGTTGAGGTAGAAAGTTCATCTTTGTACGCCGAAAGATCGACCGCAGTTATCGGGAAGTTCATATTGGTCGAGTTACAGTAATATTATCCTTTTTACTCGCGTAACAGCATAAGCAGAGTTATGTTTTACATTGGTATGTAACTTTTACTTAAAACATAACTTGTAAAACTAAGTACCTATAAAAATACATTAAATTATGGTACCTAACGTCAAATCGTTTAATTAAAACTCATAGAACTTTATTAAACAAAATGTTTTTTTTTTTGTAATATTTTCATATCGTTAATTAAATAATTATAATTATGTGAAGACGATGTAATCAAGTAGAAACGTAAAATTGAATCAAAAACCACTAACCAAACAATGATGTTCTCTAGGGAAAACTGGTTAGGTATCTGATGAACACACATACATATAATATTTTTTTTTTTTATATATAATGTCTTTTATTTATATCTTTATAAAGAAATATTTAAAAATGTATTTTATATTACGTTAAAAAAATTAATAAACGAAATAATAACAAATCGTTTATTAACTAAATAAAATACTATTACATTTTCTTAAAATTAATACAAATAATTACTCTTAAAAATATTTTTACACCTTTGTAAAAATATTTTCATTTTTTTTTTATGTGTCTTTACCCATCATTTTAATAACATATGGACTCCAGACTGCGTTGTGCCTGTCTTGTGGAGTAATTATTCGAAAATTCTAACCAAAGTCGTTAATTCAAGCTACCACACTGAGGGTTAAAGCTTGAAGATACCAGTTAGCAAGTTACTCCTTTGTGCGGTTACTTTGACGTGAATCTAATTACATTAACGTGTACTGTAGGTACTTGTATTTATATACGACTATGATTAGGAGAGAGTAGCTCCTATAGTGTGTACAATGTGTACATAATATAGAAGAGTAACCACAACTTAAGACCCTACCCTACCTGGCGAAAACACGATTAGTAGGTACATAAAATTTTCTCTATAGAAAAAAAAAACCAAAATTACCTCTAAACCGAACTATAAACCGATCATGAAACTTCGCATAATAACTGAATAACTACATATAAAGCAGGTCTTATTTTTTTTTTTAATTACCATTATTTTCACCGTAAAAAGCAATTACCTAAACTATTCGAGGCTTGAGAGCCGCCAGCACCCCATTCCGTCTCGCTCTCACTCGGGCCGCGAGTAGTATGGTGCGAACGAGATGAAATCTGAGGTAGAGTACGGCCTTCACATGGACAGGTATCTTATACGAAGACTGTGACGTAAAATAAGTATAGAGTAGATTTGTAATTACTGATAAATCTAGGAAAGGGTAAAGGAATCTAGGGGTCTAAGGCTATGTATTTAAGCTTCTAAACAACTGGCCATAGCGTGCGTGCAACCAATTAACTAATTAGTTATTTAAAAAAGATGTTTACCGGTTCGAACCTCTAATATTTCCCATTTTTCCAAACCTGTTTTTGTGACAGTTCTAAGCGCATTATTAAAAGCGCAACACAGTTTTTAGAGAATCATTCATTTAAATAAGTCTCGTTATGCAGTAAATATGTAGTTGATTTTTTTAAAAGCTTCCAAGCCTTTTATAGTACAACAAAATTACTGTAATATGTTGCCAAGTTTAGGGCAACATACTACAGTAATTTTCTCATGTGATCCGTTTCAAGAACATGAAATTTTTCATATGCATCAGACGTCCTTCTATTTTAATTTGTACCTGTAGTACTCTGGAAGTCTGGGGTTTAATTCCACATACATGACAATGTCATTAACACTTTTTGTTTATTCTGTTAAAGAGATGATGCTTACCTACCCTGAAAATTATATTCATGAAAGGTGTCGAACATATCACTTAGCAGAAAAAATAAATTAAGTCTATCGACCGACAATAAAAAAATAACGAAACGAAAATTAAAATAATTACCTGTTACAAAAAATAAAGGTACAGCAGACGTAAAGAAACCCAAAAAAAATATATTACGAAAAAAATTAAAAAACAAAAACGCGTGACAAGCACGTTACGTCATTTCACGCGTCAAGCGTCACGGATCACACCTGTCACGCGATGAACACGTCCTTACGACTTGAGGTATACGTCCATCAACCTCATAACACGTCGTATAGACTTAGTGACGTGTCAGTAAACGGATCGAGTAACGTGACACCTGCGGTTATGGACAAAACGCTAAGTCTACATCGATTTAGCAGTAGTGTGATTAGGCAAGTGCAGGTTGTAACAGAATACTTGTAAGCCTATTATTTTGAAAGCTCCTAGTTCGTAGGGTATGTTTTTCGATCTTTACTTAGTGTATGGCTATTTAATTTAATTCAACATTACCCTGTTGAATTGGCTGCCAGCCTTTTGGGCACTTTTCACATTGACAACGATACGAACGAATTTTTTTATGCCCAATTAGCTCCTTTTTTATGTACTTGTAGGTACCTACATAATAATTAGTATAATTTATTATAATAATTTGTAAGTATATTTCTCTGTAAATAAGTAAATTACGAAGCTCAATTTTTAACTAAAATTGTTTAAAGTTTAAGGCTCAAGACTGTCTATTAGTGTCTATTACATAAAGAACAGTGATATCGCCCTCACTCTCAAGAAAACTGTCTCACAGTTAGTAGTTATCATAATTTATTGAAAAACTTGTTTTAAAAAACTCAGAATTGTACCGTCAACGAATAGAAAAAAACTGCTTCGTTTTTCGTGAACGCACCAATAATGAGATCTGTAACATCTTAGTTTTAAACTTATATTATTATGTACTTAACTACCTACCTTGCGATTTAATTCATTCTCATGAACTTTAAAACTAAATACATTATCAAATACTTTCGACCTTTCCCTTTACCTACTAAGCACACCGCTAAAGTAAGGACTGATTCTAATATTCACGACCGAAAAAGACCAAACATTTGTATGTACAAATGGATAAAAACGTTCATTTCGGGATATTAAAGAGACAAAATTTAATATCGCAAATGGCCATGTTCAGCCATTTTTTATTCAGAAATATTTTTAGGTAATTCGTAAATGTATTAATATTGTAGGGACTATTTGTCAAAAATAGGATATTTTGAAGTCCCTAAAGGCTTGAATGTGTCTGTCAATCCCAAATTGCATTTAGTTTGTATAATTTGTAAGTACATACTAACTTTTAATATTATAAATGCGAAAGTGAGATTCTTTGTTTGTTTGTTACCATGACCCAGAGAAGGACAAAGGCTACTTTTCATCCTGGATCGCAGACAAAGTTGCGAGTTGATAGCAATCTAAATAGAGTCAGCTCATAATTCGGGCCAGGAGTTTGGCACATTCAGTAGCATCCATCAGTTCCTGCAATATGCAGGCAACAGGACAAGCTGGAAACTATAGTAAGTGCCCCATTGTTTGTGGAACAGCACCACATTTTAGACTTGGCACTCCAGGGCGGAGTGATGACTCCGCCCTGGAGTCTAAAATGTGGTGCTGTGTGTGGTGGCTCAGAGATGTCTGAGCAGGTTTTCGTTGCTTCGGCCTATTCAAGTCCGGATTCTATTGAGCGAATTCGGACTTTAGGTATTTAGTGTTTACGATATTTTTAGTTTACGCGTCATCATTTATATCTTCCGATATTTAATTAAGTTAGAAACTAAATCCAGTAACTGGTATTTAATTATATTTATTCCGTTCATATGAGCACCATTAAGCCATTTCCTTTAACATACGTTAAACTCGATAACTAGCCTAAACTTCCTGCATTTTGTTATAAATATTTATAATATAAACCATCTACTTTATTAAAACCAGACGAAACAGGAACAAAAACAAGCATTCCTAATCGATTAAAATCAGATTCGAATAACCTAATCGATTCCCATAAATTGGTCTAATCTGAACGGAATTAAACAATCGATTAACCTAGTGTACATTAATTACAGCCTTTTCATCGATATCGATGGAATCGCGACACGAAATCAAATTATTTGTATTTACTGGTAACTGTCCGTCGGTATTAACTTGATTTATCTTATTGACTTTATCGATGGGCGACAGAAAGTTTCGTTTCCCACCACTAGTTCGTAGAAGTCATATGTCAATGTGGAAGTTCAATGGATTACCCACTTTATCTGGATGATTATAGAGATTAGTTTGGATTAATGTTTTAAGGAAGCTAGAATAGTTTTATCTTTAAAAAATGAGATAACAGATAAGGTATGCGACGTGGATTTCTTTGGATGTATTGTTAGTCTGCGTCAAATGGATTGGCCAGTTAAATTAACTAGCTTACAATAAATAAAAATCTACTGTTTGCTGTGTCAAACAAGAAGAGCTATTGTAACAAAACTTTTGCATGGCCGCATTGAAGGGTTCCAGAAGCAAGATGTGGAACCCTTCAATGCACACTCGGCCGAGCTTACTAGTTTTTAAATGATGTTATCACAAAATAATTCATCTAATTTATTATAGGTAGGCTGATGCCACCACAAGAAAAAAGATAATCCTATTCCATAGATTATGTAACCGCAGAACTAATTTTCCTTCATTTCTGAATTTATTTCTGTAATTTGTATGGTGTACATAATAAAGAGGTATTCTTTTCTATTTTACCTCTCTAAAACAGCCAAAAAATTTAATGTTTCAAACAAAACAACACAACAGGTGCACCCAACCGAAAAATTGTCACTGGCCATTTCTCTTCTCTCCGACTACAATATCCGCGGGTCGCATTCAGTGGGTGGTCGACACGACTTGTCGAGCGGTTGCGTCTTTGTCGCACCGTCATGTCGCATGTCGCATGCAACAGACGCCATTTGTACACAAAAAAAACGAGTTAGAAAGGATTACGAGTACGTAGAGTTTATTGTTTGGATTTTGTTTTTAATTTTATGACTTTTCGAGCGGTTTTGGAGGGTTTTGAGAGCTTACCTAATTTGTTTTAAGCTGGTTTAGTGGAATTGGAATTGTTTGCGTTAAATAGTGTTTCGTTTCAAATTCCGGGTAGAGTAAAAACACTCAATTTTGTGTAGGTAAAACTATTAGTTTCAAGTTATTTATCTCATAGTCGTATAAGGTGAGTAACTCAGATGGTAATTCTCAAATCTCGTATACAAAGTGTAAACCCATTATTACATCATCAACTAGCCTTTTCCCAACTATGTTGGGGTCGGCTTCCAGTCTAACCGGATGCAGCTGAATACCAGTATTTTACATGGAGCGACTGCCTATCTGACCTCCACAACCCAGTAACTGGGTAATACGATACCCCTTGGTAAGATTGGTTGTCAGACTTTCGGGCTTCTGACGACCCGTAACGACTGTCAAAGATCCACAAATGACATCCAGGAGCAACGGCTTAACGTGCTCTCCGAGGCACGGAGCAGTCTCGGTATGTAAAGATGGTCACCCATCCACGGACCAACCTCGGCAAGCGTAGCTTAACCTGATGGATCGACCCGTACGGCTGTTATTACGTAGCCACGAGCTCCCATTATTAAATCAAGCTATTCATAAAATTCCATTGAAAATAATCGAATTATATACAATACTAATATCAGTGATATTAATACCAACAACTCCACTCATAATTCAAAAGCTTTTAATATTTCTGAGACTAATACCATCTTGAAATCACAAAGCAAATATAAAAAAAAAGGTAAACCGCAAAAAAAGGAAGCATAAAATATGCCATTTTTTTACCGCAACATCTCAATCAAGTGGACCGTACTTTATTCCAATTATACCAATTATTCCAATCATAACTACCCTACGATTAGTCCTTCGAATAATAAAACCATCTGTACTTAAAAACCGCTACCTGAAATTAGAGATCCGTAATAAAAAGTAAAAGGCTTGGGATGAGGTCTCAATTTTATATTATAGATTTTATAATTACAAAGATTCTATAAATAATATTATAAATAAATACAAGTAAATCTGTCTTCTGTCTGTCCGCCTGTGTGTTATCTTTTCACCCTTATCGGCAGATATTTGGTATTCAGGTAAATTGACCATGACCTGTATTAGGACATAGAATACTTTTAATCCCGGTACTACGTTTCCGTGGGATTACTTCCAACCTAAACGTGGGCGAAGCCCCGAGCAAAATCTACTACTTTATAACTTAAAAGCTCAATGACATGAAGCATTTGAAGTTCCCTAAAGAAATCCAGTAGGCCATTGATATTTGTGGTAATAATATTTCAAGCATAGGTAAATTACTGCAAATGCTACTGATGTTTAGGTAAAATATGTTTCAAACTCACACACACTATTTATACCTCTGCCTAAGTCTTCAGGGATTACAGGCGTGATATTATGTGTTATGTTAATAATTTGAAACTGATAAAATTTTAACATGTATTTTAACATTATCTACAGAACCCATAGAAAGTCGTCAACACACACTTGTCAAGTTGTTTCCTCAAATATTGGAACATCTGCTTTAAGAAGTGAAGTTAGCGTATCTAATGTGTTTATAATATGTTCCTTTTTTATTATAAGTAATTGAAAGCTAGAGCAGAACCGGTGTGGAACTAATATTCTATTGATGGTAGGTATATTACTAAGAATAAAAGATAATATTTGATATACAAATTCTAATGTAGACAGATTATTTATTTAGCATCAAATACTTTAACGATATTCTTTGATGATTTTATAAGTTTTAATATAGAGGGTTATCACACTGACGATTGGCTAGCGTGTTTTCAACGAAGTGATTTTTGAACGTGCTCTCCGCGGTTGCGAATCGAAATAGCCGTAACTACGTGACGTGTTCTCCGCGTTTTTATAATTTTATACACTCGCTTGTCTCACTCTCTCTTGTAAACTCACGACAATCGCTCTCGTTACGCAAACGCGGCGAATACGTTAAACAATCGCCTCGCTGGGAACACGCTCGCAAATCGCCAGTGTTTTGTGGCCCTTAAGAAACATGAACTTTATCGTATAAAACAGAAATCAATTTAGTTCGTAGAGATTATGAAAACGTTAAAATCATAGATTTTCATTTAGTGTTGAGCATAATTAAATTCTAAAATTCGAAATTCTCAATTCCTCTACTAAATGTCGCACTTATTAATGAATTTATTTTAACATCAATTACTTTAGCAGTCTAAATTCAATCACTTCGTAAGTGCTTCATAATAAAATCATTTTGTTCAATTAGTTCTAAAAGGTACGTAATACCTATTCAATGGAATGCCACAACCTTTTACATCATGGCTCCTAACTTTACTGAAATATAATTTATGTATAGTTTTGAAGTATTTTAGGTCCCGCTAAATATAATACAATCACATTAATAGAACTTGAGAAGTTTATTAATAGAAATCTTTTGTGATACCATACACAATAAAACTCACGGTCGGTGTTGCCTTATCATTTTAGATAATCTTGTTTGTATTAAAATATCTGAGGATTTATAGTAATATATATTTATTTTGGCTTCATCCGGGTCAAAATTACTATTGATTTTTAATTGATTTTAGCGACATCATTAAGAAAAAAAATTATGTTTTATTTTTCAATTACACCGATAAGGAGTAGGTATTCATAGAAAATGGAGCATCCCTCTGTTTATAAAGGGTTCTTTTGATCAAAAGTGGTGACATCATTAAAATATAACAGCAAATATTCTTAGTAAACAACAACATTATTCGGGAAAATTACAACATGCTCAAAAAGTGCTGGGACTTGCCAACAAAAGACTATGTAATCGACACCGAACTTGTTTACGATGAGATCAAAATAACAACATTATCTCTATACCACATTTTCCCATTATGTAACTTATTAGTTATCTATGACCGATAAAGAACTATCTTTTGTTGTAGATACTGTGGTATTCCATTAAAATCATAATCATGCAATAAATAATAATAACTAATACTATTTTAATACGAAAGTGAGTTTGTTTGTTATGCTTTCACGCTACAACGGCTGAACTGATTTGGATAAAATTTATAACAAGGGTAGACCATGACCCGAAGAAGGCCATAGGCTACTTTTCATCCTGGACCGCAGACGAAGTCGTGGGCAACAGCGAGTAGATAATAAAATGACGGATAAAATATTTTAAAAAACATATCCTTACATATTATTACAAAAGTCCTCCGCCACGTTTAGTTTAAGAGAGGAGAATCGTCATTCACGCCGCACCTCAGCTAAACTGATGACGTCCTGATCACGATGCCTGCACATGCAGACCGCGTGCAAGGTGTTGTGTTGGGTTCGATTCCCAATAAAGTCATACCAATCACAAGAAGACGCAAAAATATCTATGACAATAAACTAATTGAACATTTTCTTCCACAGACACAAACGAAAAGTCACCAACTTACTTCCATCGAAGTCATCGGCGCCCACGCAGAGCAGCGGCTCTCAGCGTAGGGCACCACCACCAGCACCCTTATACGAAGACCTGCAGGACATGCCCAGGAGGCCGCCCCTACCTCACAGACCTGAACTGGAACCACAGCTGGAGGTAAGATATCTTAGGTCCCGTGTTATGTTGTTAATAGGAATGTTGAGGCAGATATTTTAACCAAATTCCAAAAATGATAAGAAAACTCCTAACCACCTGGAAAGATCTTTATATCCTTATAGCAGTTCTGTGAGTGACTTACTGACAGACACCGCATAGCCGAAGTATGTAAAAATAAAGTAGATCTGGGATTATTAGGGAAAACCTGTCATTTTTTCTCAGAGGCGTGCCTAGCTAAATATATAAGTTTGTTTGGAAATCGCTCAAGCAAATACACGATTCACGCCTGTATTAATAACTGTTAGATAAAACATAATACAATGCCTTAAAGAACTACGAAAATCATAGTGTCATAAAATAAGTGAAATTCTGATTATACAGGGCTATTGGGTCATTAACGACCAAATTAATGATTACTGACTCCTATTACCTTTTTTGTGTAATTTGACATACTTAGATTTTAAAATATAAAATTTAAAATTACCTTCTTTTAAAAAATTTCGTGTAATTTGACATACATTTTAAAATATAAAATGTCAAATTACTCGAAAATGGTTGACATTTACGTAATCATTTGGTTACAAATGACCTCTCATAAATCCCTGTAATGGATTGCCGATATTTACCAATTACCGTACTGTATTTTTGTCTAAGGATTACATAGTCTAGTATACAGCTACAAGTGAACAAATAGAGTTGCTTCAGTAGAGAAATAGTGTTCGGAAATAAGTGATTGCTAGTCAATCACATCAGCAGGATCAATTTTATAAATAAAATATCTCGGGCCGAGAAAACAGCTCCAGGGTCGAAACATTTCGTTTCAGAGGGTTAGTTACTAGACATCAACGTCTATTTTTATTTCGACAGTAGATTATTGGCGGTGCAAATCTATTTGAAGATGACCAAAATAGTGACATGGAATCCCATAACAAAGATTGATCCTTGGTAGCTTGGACAGAGATGGAAAGAGAGTAGGGAAGTTTTTGGCCAGATCTGGGACAATTCCTCATATGGCCGTAAGGAGTGGTCTTCTTATGGCCTGACCAAGATTATGTCTGGACTTTAAAACTGTGAGCTGAGTTTGTTTCGGCCTTTCTTCTCAGAGTAGTCAGATAGGAAACGCCAACCTCATCTAGCTTATTTTTACAACTTTTTAATTTGACGTGTAAAATTGATTCCGATATCCTATTTACAGAATAAACAATTTCATTTAATTTCCGGTTATTTGTAATAAATAGTGACACCAATGAAAATAGTACATAATAACGAAGCTTAGAAGTTAAAACGTAACTCATGTTGTGGCGGCATCTACATCGCCACATGCGAACAACGCATCAAACTGAAGTCATACAAAATCCTGACGTCCCACAAAAAATCCTGCATCGCGCAATTAGAGTTTACCGTGCGATGGAAATTAGCAAGAACCTTCCATCAATCGTTGGGCAGTTGCCCGCCAGGCACGACACCCGTCTGGTCGGAGGATCCTCCCTTTTCTATACAGACGATGAACATGATATTACAGAAGATGAGTGAACTTCACACCCTGTTCCTCATACCCCTAAAATGTTATTAGAATTTATATTTTACCTTATTATGGAAATTTCGAAGGCAAGAAATGTCTCAAAAACAATCTTACAAGAACAAATAAACCGTAACATCCAAAACCCAGAAAATTGTCTCATTAAGAACCCAACACACGATTTTCTCTAGCACTAGTTTTGCGCACCCGATATTGACAGAGCCCAAACTAAAAATTTCCAGACCGTAAAAAGTATGCCTTCTACTCAAGACGAGGGTCTAAGGGCCTTCAAAGTTAATCTAGTAGATGACCTGACATATCTTTGTGGAAGAAGTAATGAAATGGTTCGCGTCACTCAGTGTTAGTGACTCCATTTGGCCCGTCCATATTCATTGGACTCATTATTTGGTTATGTGTACCCTTTTTAGGCCGTTGACATTGATGATAGGCGATTGAATATATTTCTAACATGTTGTGACTTATTTCTTTAAGGGCTGATTTAACCAAAGCCATATTATATCTTTTATTCGGGGAATAAAATTGAAATTGAATTGCAGTTTATGTTTAGAAAATCTGTCAAAAATTGAATAATTATAATCATTAGAATACAACTCCTTAAGTTAGAATAACTCCCAAATGTCATGATTTCATGAAATAGTCATTCAATACACTTTTATGAACTTAGAGAGTTGTACTCTAATGTTTATAATTATGTTAATCCATATTTGTTACGGTCGCGAATCATATTTTAATCAACATACAACCTGATACTGGCCTGCAAATAACAAAAACGTAAGAAAATTTGAATTTCGCGGGCTACCCTGAAGTTTTCGCCATAAGCTCAAATATTGTAACATTTCTGTAGGTAGACCTCGAACAAATTAACTTATATTTTAAAATTTAAAGTAGAACGGAACCTAATATCAAATTCAAAAGACAAAAGCAGAGCAAATGCTATCTCACGAGTTTAACAATACCGTACTTAGGTTTGTTAAAGTATAATAGTCAACAACGAAACGTGAACAATTCCAAAAACCTTGTAGACTTTGGACCATTAACAGTCGCAAAGTTTCACGCTATATTCAACACCGACGAAAGCTGTCCACATTAATTTGCCACGACTAACACGACTGTTGGGACGTTGCTTGTGTAGTTTCACCTAACTAACATCTGTCAACCAACAAACTTAATTTCGTCTAAACATTCGAACGACCTGTAAACTTAGTGCATGTTAGCTATACAATTTTGAGAATTAACCGTAACTTTTGAGATCCTGTTAAAGTCAAACGTCAAAAGTTTCCCTGTTTGGTATTTTTAAGTCTGTACCGCAACGTTTATAATTGACTTTCAAATGAATGATGTTAGCTAGGCTTTTCGTTAAAATCTACTTTGAAAAGATTTATATGATTAGGCTTCAAAGAAATTATTATAGCTTTAAATATTAGTTTTCGATATCTTTTGCTAATTGTTTAATTAATATTTGTCTGTCTTGTGAGATAATTCGCAGTATTTTACTGGTATGTAAAAAGTAATCAGCAAGGGTTATTGTAATGTTAGAGTCAGAAGGTATATTTTATTTCAAGCTAGCTAAATATATTTCAGCACTATTTTGGAAAATAATTTGAATTGAAATTGTTTTGTTCAATGTCGCTACAAATCAATCTTCCAAGAATTTCTTAGTTGTTACGAAAACATTAATTAAACTCAATTTACTCTTCACAGATGGTGGAAACGAAAAGACCAAACTGCCCGAGCCGAGTATTCGTCTGCGGCTCTGGCGGTACCTGGCGAGGCGGGAACAGCTGTGGTGGCGACACCTGTGGGGCCCCACTTTACGAGGAGTTGCCCCATAGATCAGACGACTCCCTCCACAGTGACGACCACTTCGCCGAAGACGAACTCAGCCTCGTTGGAGAAGCAGCACCATGTCGAACCTGCTCCAGACCACCAGCTCCTCAGTCGCTCCCCCATCGGCCAAGACAACAGCGAATGGACAGAAGACCCAAGTCTCTGGAGAGACGACGGGCACAACATAGAATGCAGCAGCGCCATATCCATCCACCCGGACCGCCTGATCCTACGGAGTTTCATGAAGGAGTTCTTTTGGATGCTCTCTTGAGATTGTATCCTCAAGTCGGGACGGTTGGTGCGAGGCCGCAGGGGCCTCTGCCAATGAGTGCAGGAGGTGCCTGGCCCGGTGGTGAGCTGCCAGGAATAGCCTGTTGGAGAGGACCCCGGGCTTCACCGAAGCCTCCGAGTGGTGATTCCTCATTCGGTTCCGATTCCGGCTATAGTAATAATACGTGCGGGACGTGTGGGACGAGGGCATCCTCCAGGCACCGATTGTCTGCAGAGATACCGATGTCATGAACGGACATGTCGTGTTCGCGGCTACTCATGTGACAGTCGTGCCATAACTGTTCCAGTGACGAAGTGAATAGTGAAGAATCACAGTTAATGTAATCAATTTTGCATTTAGTAGTTTTACTTTGTCTTTCACGGCCTAACTTATTCAGCGGCCTCAATTCTCTCATGCCTTCCGAGACGGTGAACTTAATCGTTGAATATTAGTTACTGTCGAATATTTATGAACCTTAAATGTCTTAGGGACTACTTTTCTACACAATTGTACAAAATTTATTGCTTGGTAGAAGGTCTGTCCCTCTAGATTTTAGCGATACGATATTTTGATGAAATCGTTATTTTTATTAGCTGGTATAGCGATGGTTTTGTACAAAATTCATGTGACCATATTTTTAGGTACTTAGCTATAGCGGTTTCGTCCTAGTAAGTTTCGAACTAGTCCTTAAATTATCACAATAATTGTGAAACCTATCAAGTTAACGATTCACGTGTAAAAACTATGAAAGGATGATGATGTAAATGAATTTCTGAATTTGTAGATAATGTACAGAATTGTAGTTAAATGAATTATTTAAGAATAGTAAGTTGAATTTTATAATCATATCATATTAAAGGTACCACTTTTCATTCGAATATATCACACAGATTTTCTTTGGGGGATTGTACTATTTGATTTTGTCATTTGGTGCTAAAGTTAATGTATCGAATTCCTATCCTTCGATTTGTTTTTACAGCTCTTAAAAGTATTCAAAGTTCGCTGCTTTTTGTTTAGCATCAATTTTATTAAGTCTTTCATTCTGCTTTTATATTTCTACTTTAACGTTTCTTCCCTATCGTAAAACCAAGCATTTCGTTGGTATTGCAAACGGAAAATATAATTCGGTCGTCAAAAATGTTGTTTTTGTTTTTATTTCTGTTTTCTTATTTAATTTAAGTAATGCCTATTTATTTTTTATTCAATTTGATTGTTTTATTTTGTATAGTATCGAGGGTTGCAACACTTATGTAATTAAAATTCATGGACAATGTCCGTTTACTAAATATTGAAGAGCACAATAAAATGAAAAATAAATACATTTTTAAGAAAAACTAATTGTTTTATTGAATTTTCTTGGAATATTTACCTATAAATCTTTTACGAGTTGCTGATAAAGGGAGCATTGGACTTCTGACATCCAGGTTGGTGAAGTAATGTCAAATGAAACAGAATCCTTAAGTAACAGCAGATTTGCGCAACAAGATAATATAGCTATTAAAAATAAAATATAGTAAAAATCTTCTTAAAAACAAGCTTTTAATTAACTAAAAAGGATTTTCCCATGGCCACCTTCCGGCTCCATCATCAGACCCTGAACACTACCTAGTGTGACAGCACTGGTTAATACATAGCCAATGAGTCCAAACACGATGGTGCTATCTTGTTTGATTGAGGAGTTCCTATGGCCAATTTCCGGCTCCATCATCAGACCAGCTCCATGGTATCATTTTTCAAAATGTCTCGGTAGTTATAGTATGCCAATTTTCAGCTCAATCGGATGCTAGGAAGTGCTTGAAAAATGGATGACAATTGGAGTAACCGGAAACACATTCGAACAGAGCAAGCTAATATAAAGCTTGTAAAAAGTTTTTGTTGAGAACAACAACAAATTGTCATAATTACAATAAAAACGATGATAGCTACAAATGTTAAGAACCTGTGTCGCACGTATATGATTGTAAACATATCGATGATTCTCATCATCTATCAAATCCCTTCAGGCTCCTACCGATATTTGCAGAAACAGACACGTGTGACTTAGAGCGCTTACATACTGGGGAGCCAGGGCGACGTCGCTGGCTACGTAGCCATGGCTACTTACTGTAGCCAAATGACGTTGCCAAATAAGTAGCCAGTAACACGCGGGCGTCCGTCCTGGCGATCAGTTGGCCACAGCGTAAGGGAGGCGTAAGTTACTTGTATACAATATACTGGCGACTTGGCTACGCGTCGCCACGTCATTAGAGTATTCACTCTCCACGTAGGGGCCAGATGGTCCAAATTGGGGACATCACCAAGTAGCCAAGTAAGTTAACTGTCATACATTTCAATACAATTTTTTTGGATACGTAGCCGGCGACGTCGCCATGGCGTTCCAGTGTGTAGCAATCTTATCCTCAGTCACCAACAACAGTACACAAACAATATCCTCGCATATGCTCCAGTACCAACTCACCCAAACACACAGCAATCAAGCCTCACTCGAGCCATCTGTTTTGAATCCATTCTCCTTTTGTTCGTCATTCAATTGTGTCTAAACTATCCCTTACCTAAGTAATTTCTAACGGAAAACCCTTTAAATTTTATCTTTATTGCGTTTACACAAAGGAAGGCTCTTGTCACCAAATAATATAGTTTGGAGGGTATTATTAAGCTGTGAAAATAAATTGCCAGATCTTTTTGATAGTGGGTAATATTTTTAAGTGTATTGCTCACGTTTTCAGCCTTTTGGAAAGGCTTGTGGAACGAAAATGCTTTGGTTTTATACCTAAAACAGAAGGTGTTTCTTGTTACCTTATAAAATATTAGCTTCCGCCAGCCGCTTCGCACGAGTGTCTATGTCTATGGCTACGAGTGTCTGTGGCTTCGCAAGGCGCTGTCAGCGTCTATGTTACTCAGTGATAATAGAGCATTCTATACTGGTGAAAGATTTTTTGTAGATAGTTTTTGAGTTTATTCATTACAAACAAAAAAAAACAAAAACCAATCTTTATTTTTTTATATTATTAGTAAAGAAATTGATAAAACTGACTAAAACATTAGGAAAAAAAATCTGCATTATCAATTCATTATTTGTGGATAATGTGCATATTCAAACTCGCCTACCGCTATTTCTACATTATCTGTGGCATAAAATGGCGGCGCGTCATCGCAACAGCTGATCAGACGCTTCGGCGCGAACCCCCACGGCACTGTGTTTTTAATTAAATTGCACGAGTTTAGATAAAAAAGTGCGTGAAACCGCACATAAGACAAGTGGGCATTACCCCCCTGATATGTAACAGTTTCATAAACTACTACTTATAATGTATCGTTGTTGTGTGCGTTGACTGTGTTGTGTGTCGGAAGAAATAGTTTCTATCACCGAACCGGTGAGGTCAAAACCAACTGCGTGCAGATCCAGGGTGAGTTTACAATATGATTACTTTTGTACTTGTGGCGGCATCTACATCGCCACATGCGAACTACGCATCAAAGACCTGTCGTCACACAAAATTCCTGACGTCACATAAATCCTGCATCGCGCAATTAGAGTTTACATACGACATAATTACATTAATCCAACATCAATCGTTGGGCAGTTGCCCGCCAGACACGACACCCGCCTGGTTGGAGGATCTTCCTTTTCCTAGAATGAGTGAACATTACACCCTGTTCCTCATACCCTTATATACTTACCTACTCGTAGTAAGTGTTGTTTATACTTAGAATTAAAAAAATACCAACGGTTTTCGCACAATATGTTCAAAAATGGGCCACTTGACAGTTAGAAATACAAGGTGCATGCTTCCAATTAGTTGTTTACTAAGGAACAGCTTGAACAGATAAACAATAACAAGTTCTTTTTATTGTTTTTGCCAACGCACCGTCTTCCTATTTTGGTCACAACTCATAACATTTTGCTCAAAACAAGTTTTTAATAGTAGCCTCCTGCCGTCTTTGTGAAGCGGGTACAAATAGAGTTCTCCTTTGTACAGTCGGCAGAGAGGAGATTAAGTTGATTCAACTTGTTTTATAGTTAGGCAATGATCTGTTTTGCTGACACTTTCATTGACTGGAAGAGCAAGTTTTTTTTGGAATTACAATACTATGTTGTCATAAAAACTGCAATTTCATCTGAATATCTCTAAAATCATCACATCTCTATATTATGTAACCCTGAAGTAAAAACGGGTGGGCCGGGTGGAAGGAAAACGCGCTCAAGGCAGAGCACCGGCAAGATGGTCAGACGCGATCAAGAAGGTTGCTGGAGGCAGCATCTATCAAGCGGTCCATACTGCAGAAAACCGCATAGCTTGGAGACGCGTCATATATGGTCGCGATCCTCAGCATTGAGGGAACGACGAAAAAGGAGAAGAAGAAGTAAAAACCTTGATTTTGGAAATTAGAAAAACAAAAATTCAGAAAATAACGCCGTTAATTCAAGTTTCGAAATTCACATATTTTCGTCGAGTGTACCTGAAATCTTGCATCTTCCTCAGAGTGCAAGCCTCAACAATCGCACCTCAGATACAATCTTATATTATTCCCATCACATATCATATAACCACTGGATACGACACTCCAACATATATTTCTTTCGCGTACTTACTGTATTTTCATCGCGCGTTGGAAATGAAATGAAATGAAAGAAATGAAATTGTTTATTCTGTAAATAGGATATTGGAATCACTTTTACACGTCATATTAAAAAGTTGTAAAAATAAGCTAGATGAGGTCGGCGTTTCCTATTTGACTACACTGAGAAGAAAGGCCGAAACAAACTCAGAGGTCACCGTCTCCTTTAAAGTCCAGACATAATCTTGGTCAGGCCATATAAGGACCATGTAGATAAGAGTCTGAAATGGTCTTTTGAGGAAAGAACCACACAGATTTGAGTGGACCTATCCAGCCAGTGCAAGCATTTGTCAGTAATAGTGGAGCTCAACTCAGAACTTAAGGAGCTCAACGACTCGACGAACAATACCAAAGAAAGGACAATTGGGTAGGTCGCATAAAGTTCTCAAATTGCCAGACCTTCGCTAAAACTAACAGAACGAAAAATAAATATCCACATAGTCCTCACATTCACAATAAAACAATACTTTACAAGTAATCATCATGTCATTTTGTATATAATATTCAATAATGTCAATTTTTATATAAAACTGGTAGGTATATTTTTATGGCTTTCCATAATATTCAAAATGTCACAATGCTTAGCAGAGCGAGCAGCTCAATCCCATGGATTCTTAATGCTCGGCTCAATGCAGAGAATTTAATATACAGTGCGCGAAAAATATCGGCCGTGCGAACCTAGGCTTAAACTTACAAGAATTGAGAAGCGCGACCACAGATAGAAGGAGTTGTGACTGAGGCATAACCCAAGCCCACCGATAAGGCTGTATAAAATGTCAGCAGTAATTTATACATGGAGCCGTATCAGTTTAATGATTACTTACCCATTTCTGTGTATCTTTTACAGTTTTACAGCTCAATGTATAATAAAAGATATGACGATAATCTCTTTTAATTTAACAAAACCCGTAGACAACTACTTTCGTAGGCTTTAGGGTTTATTGTGGGAGGTACTCATGAGTTAGATTAAGGTTTTTAACAGGAGCCTGGTGGAAAGCTTAAAAGCTCATTGATTGGTCAACATCATGAGTGGTTCTGCAGCCAAGGTTTTCTTTTGTCACTACTTACTTAGGTACTTGTTCCAATAGCGGTTTCCAGCCAGAGAGACCTAAAGAAAAAACCGAGAAAGGGTGTGGTGACTGTCAAACTGCAACAACTTTCTCAATGGGACCAACTGCGAAAAAATAATCAGCCGTCACATTATTTGGGTCGAGTAGATATTTTCAAGTTTCGTATGGGATAATTGATAATTTTTACGATATTTTTTTTTTGAGTGTGGAAAATCATTCAATGACGTCTCCCGCTCTGGGCGGAGCGGAAGGGCGTGTCAGACTTTTACTGACTAAAACCCACCCGTGTTAATTCAGTTGCCTGTTGCCACGCCTTTATTGGCCTGGGTGTGCGATATAGCAATAGACAAAACAGGCAAATTACTTTGCCTGAATAAGAGGCTTTTGGCTGCTCTGTATGTGCGTTTTTTAGGTATTATTGCGTTTTGTTTGTGCAGAATAAACAATTTTACTTTCTTTCATCTTTTATATTATGGGTGACACTTTTCTGATATATGCGGTATAAACCGAACCGATCATGAGTAATTCTACTAAGCGTAAAAGCACTAAAAGCAATAATATCACTGTACACACGGTGCCTAAATTTAATCCATCAACCCGAAAATGTTGTTCACGTGGATGTATAAAATGGCACCGCGCGTACATTTCCCAGACACATCCAGCAAAGCAACATCATAAAATTAATAAGCCGCTAGGCAGTGTTGATTTATGTGCAAGCTGGAGTGCAAGAACTCGTATATTTTAACAACACAGACAGACAAACAAACTAAGAGATATGATGCATGTCCTGTCACCGGCAGAATTGTCGCTGCTACTAAATGAACGTATTAATTGTCTACTGTATGTTTTGAAGAGCTTGGATGTTTAGAGTTTGTGGGAGAGTATTATTGATTAGTTTTTGGAATATGGATTCGTTACTCTAATGGATAAGAGTAAGGAAAAAGTATGCCTGTTTATACCTATTGTCTTGTTTTTACTAAACTATTCAATTTGATCTGTTGTCAAATCTCATTGAATTCGCCTAGCCTTTTCCCAACTATGGTGGAGTGGGCTTCCAGTCTAATCGGATACAGCTGAATACCAGTATTTTACATGGAGCAACTGCCTATCAGAACTCCACAACCCAGCAACTGGGTAAAGATGGTCACCCATCTACGGACCAACCCCGGTAAGCGTAGCTTAACCTTATGGATCGACCCATGCGGCTGATGTCAAATCTCATAACGGAAAATATTTTTAATTTGGCTTATAAGAGCGTAGGCTTCCTGTTGAACTTCTAACGACTCAAAAAATCGATCCTTCGATCATATGAAAGCCAAGTTCAACAACGTTTGTGATAATGGACTTTATCATGGTCTGCATAATCAATTACCCTGATTTTGGACTCATTACAAAGCAACCAGACTTCGCCTTATCTTTCCATACATGATTCTTGTCCATTACGGATTTTGACTACAAGAAATCACTTTTAGCGATAAGACTGCCATTTGTACTGTTCAAATGTTTGCATACACGTACGTTTTCCCTTATCCTCATATCTAATACATATCACTTAGGTATTTGCTTAAATGGCTAATGGTTTACACAGGTGTTAAGGCACGTACTGTATAGAGCTTATTCTAATACATTGTGACGTTATTATAAACTGTCTATCTACAAGGTACTAATAAGTGCTTGGCGACACGACGCCGGCGCCGTCACCGCGCCTCTAAGCTGTGTACACGGCACCGCCACCGCACCGTGACGCTGCCGCGCCGCCATCACACCGCTAGAATTGCTTAAACTGTTTTTTTTATTCCTTCGCCAGCTACTTGCGAAAATTCACGCGCTTTACAATACTTTAATTAATCAAGCGGAACGGTGCGGTGGCGGTGCGGTGGCGGCGCGGAGGCGGCGCGGCGTCGTCGGCGCAGCGGCGACGCGGCGGCGGTGCGGTGGCGGTGCGGCGTCGTCGGCGTAGCGGCGGCGCGGCGGCGGTGCGGTGGCGGTGCGGTGGCGGTGCGGTGGCGGCGCGGTGGCGGCGACGCGGCGCCGACCACTAAGGCGGCCCTTAGGTACACCTACAATAAGTTTGCGCAATATAATTGAATTTGACAGTTCAGAAGAGGTCCACACGTTTGACAGAGACCTATTTAACTGAGTATTCTGGATATCCAATTCTTGAACCGGGTTAAGAATTCAACAATCCGTTCCTGTACTAAAATAACTGACGTCACTTTTTTTTGTTTTGGTTTTGCGCCCGGTTGATGGAAATAGGCTCACCCACTTAATAAATGGAACTTAAACATAACTGGCGAAATGTGGGTGTACTATATAGGTACACCTCTACCTAACAAAATAATAATAATAAAAAAAAATAAAAAAAATAAAAAAAAAAAAAACGCTTCGGGAAATACAGGCGTGATGTTATGTTATTAGTGAAACTTGCTTAAACTTTTGTTTAATCATTCCACAATCCTCAATACTAACCCTAAACTGACAAAAACATTGCGCAATTCGTGATATGACTGTAGGTGTACGAGCTGAAAGTATCGATAATAAAACAAAATGAAAGAAACTGAAATACGGTAAAGTAAAACAGTATTTTCCGATAATTTTCTTTTCGAGGACTTTTCAGTTACTCGTTGATGACTTTAACCGGTTCACTGGACAATCGGTAGATTACTCTCAATCTTAATTAAAAACTAACTAACTGTAGCTTAGTGCGACTTCGGGGAAGCTTCGGGAATTCTCGGGGATCTTCGGGCTTGGGTTTAAGATGGCTGGCGACTGGTCTGATAAAAGAGACTTTTCAAGGAATGTAGTTGTATATTGAGTAACTTACTTACATAAATATGTAGTAGGTAGTTAGCAACTGAGAGTAAAGTCTTGTATTTAATGCTAAAGTATCCTAACTTTTAATATTATAAATGCGAAAGTGAGTTTGTTCGTTTGTTTGTTACGCTTTCACACTAAAACGGCTAAACGAATTTGGATGAAATTTGGCACATGGGTAGACCTTGACCTGGAATAGAACATAGAACACTTTATCCCGATATTCCCACGGGATCGAGACTGACGCGGGTGAAACCGCCGGGTGCATATACTTATTAGTAATAATATAATTATTATAATCAGCCTACAATGTTCCCACTGCTGGGACACAGGCCTCCTCTCTGTGAGAGGGAGTGGGCCGTAATCCACCAAGCGGGCCTAGCGGGTTCGTGGATGTCACATTAAGGCTCTTACATACTGGCGCGATTCGCCGCGCGACGCGAATTTTAACAAAACAATTTCTGAGAAAGCTTCACGGCGAACAATGCGGCGGCGTCGCGTCGCGCGATATATTTGGTTCTAGTTTTGAGTTTTTGGTATTTTAAATTTCCTCACGATGTTTTCCTTTACCGTTTTGAGAGAGCAGAACCGAGCATTACAGTGTGCAATGTCTGTAAAATTTTGATACAACTTGTAACATCAATGTTAAATTACAAGCGAATGCTCGTCAGTCAGGGACCAGGGAGGCAGTATTGTAACGTACTAATGCTCAAAATTAAATGTGTAACGTTACATTACAGGTGACCGAACCGCACTTATCAAAATTTTGTTTCAGTGCTATTAGTAGACGTGCTCAAGTGCGGTTGGGAGAAGTGCCGTTCAAATCAGTGCTGAAAGTGGAATACCTCAATGCTCCTGGTGAGGGAACATTAAGATAATGACAAGGACATAATAACACATAACAGATACTCGCAAATTAGTTAACATCAATTCTACATTCGCGACACCAGCTCCCCATTCCGTACCAGATATTTCTAATTCGTACAAATTATTTGTTTTGGAAACTCGAATATATCTTGAATTCACGCCGTTCCATTTGCTTTTCTAAAATAATATAACAACTCATCTCGCAGTTTAATTTATTAGTACACGTGTTAATAATTTCATTAATTAAGGAGTTTATATCTTGTGCGCCTGAGGATAAGATTCAAACTCTTTTGTTTAAGTTCGCGCTCTTAACTTTGCGATTTGTCGCCCAAGTTTGCAAGACCCGCTAATAGTTTTCCCAAACGTTTGGCTTATTGCGGGAATGTGATCTTCTGTTAAAAATTTGATCGGGATGAAACATTCACATCATTAACACAGCCTGGTGAAATCTATGCATTTTTAACCAACTTCAAAAAAAGGGGGAGGCTTTCAATTCGTCTGTATTTTTTTTAAATGTTTGTTACCTCATAACTTTTGACTGGGTGAATCGATTTTGATGATTTTTTTTTTCATTGAAAGCTGGTGCTTTTCGTGTGGTCCCATATAAATTTTATTAACTTTCGTAGTTTTTGAGTTAGCTTCAATATTACGTATTTTTCCCACTTAGTTTATCTAGATGACATCTTAATTTACTCCTTCACTGTTATTTACGAGTACATAGCAGGTAGTGGTACCAACCAAACTAAAACCAATACCCCAAAAACTAAAAAGTGAAAAATAAGAACTTTTAAACGTTTACAAAAAAAATACCGACTTCTAAAAAAAACAAACAAGTGAAAAATAACTTTTATTTCGGAAGTGGCAAAAAACGAAAATTGAAAAGCAAAGACACCGACTGAAAAAGTTTCATTAGTAGTCGAAAGTTTTTTTGACATTTTGGTCGTTTTTTTTTTAAGTTCTCTAAAATCAGCCTGATGACATCAATAATTTTTTGAACATCAGCTTCTCTTCATCACTGAGAGAGATTATAAGGCAGATGAGACGCCCTAGGAGGACATAAAGTATAAAAATATGTTTTACAATACCGAGCCTAAAAGCGTTTAAAATCCCATAACTGCTTCCTAAGTAAGCGAAGTTAGTCTTCCAAGTGTTAGTTACTAGGCTATAAGTCTGTTAAAATCCTTTAACTGCTTTATAACTAAGTATATTTTGATAACTTTTACTATAAGTACAAGACGTGGCGGCTACAAGAAATTGCTTTTCTATAAAGCAGTTAAGGTATGGTTAGCGGCCTTATAGTGCAGTATATTATGTCAAAATGAAAAAAATTGCTTAGCTAAAAGTTAGAAAATGAATTTAAATAAAATGTGATTAATATAAATGAATGAACTAAATCACATATTGTGCAAAAAGACTGTGCCTACGTATATAACTTGCAACCTTGTTCCTAGGTAGCATACTTTTCAAGAGACATCAATTCCCACTTATTTATGCGTTTTCTCGAAAACTACTTTTTGCACCTAGCTGCCTTTTAGTTAGTGGACGGCAGAAATAGTAGCCTTATTGGTGATTTTCTTCAGAAAGGTCAAGTGCGTAGTAGTCGCAACCGCGCTCGTGTATGACCAGGGGACTTAAAACAATCACTTTGGCAGAATCATAATAGAAAAATATTATGAATCATCGTAAAATGACACAAATTGACAATTCATAATATGATCTGCGTGCGATTCATATTACGAATTAGTTCATCTGTTTGACAGTTTTCTATGGAGATTCGTAAAATGGCCAACACATGAATTGCTTTTGTGTTAAATTAGAGGAATTGCTAATGACAGCTGGAAATTCAGGAAATGAACTTCTTTTAGAGAAATTCCTAATGTTTCCGTTTTAGGCCCACAGATCGAACGAACGAATGGAACGTAAATGAGGTAAAAAGAGTAGGTATTTAAGGATCGTAGCAGGTGGCGTTCTCTAGCTTCTGCCTACCCCTATGGAAAGAAGGTGTGAGTTTATGTTTTTGTATGTGCAGTAAGAAAAATGCGGCTGTTATAATAGAACTGTCCTGGTTTATCCAATAGGACTGTCCTGGTTTATCCAATTGGACTGCCCTGGTTTATCCAATAGGACTGTCCTGGTTTATCCAAACGACTGTCCTGGTTTATCGAATAAGACTGTCGTGGTTTATCCAATAGGACTGTCCTGGTTTATCCGATTATTTGCAACCCCTACCCACAAAGTATAACACGTCTTACATTAAAGTAGAGTTGACGGTAAACATAAGTGCGAGGATGGGTCATCTTAAACTGGTTGGTTATTCGTATGCCTGAATTCATCAAATAGGACGTGAAGCTATAATTCTTGTTCCACGTTCAGGCCACAAGGAATGTCATTTATATGAGTTTATATGCGACGAGTTTGTCTCAAAATTCAGTATAAGCCGGTGAGTCTTTAAACTGAAAGATTATAAATAGCTAGTCGTCGGAAGGCGGTCGTAATCTCTTGGGAATTTTTGAGCGGTGATAAAGTGTTGAAGTCTTTTATTTGGTTTTTGATGTGACTAAATTGAAAGAAAATTGCACTTCTTTCTTTGTTATCTTAGAATTAATGAAATGCCACATAGTTAGGCCGATAGTAAAACGTTTCTGAAACAGTACGAGTACCATCACAGAGGATTAGCTTGATTATGGAAATGATAAAACGTAAGTATACGAGGGGTGTTCAATAAATAGTGATAATAAAATACAATCTCCTTGGAAAGAAAAAAAAATACTGGCAGGCATAGCCCAGACATTCGAATTAATGGAACATCCTCCATATTCACCTTGCTCCTAATGATTTTTACCTATTTCCGCGGTTAAGGAACATCTCAAGGGCCAGAAATTTAAAGATGATGACGCAGTAGATGCCGCCATACCTACACGATTTTTTAGGGGTTCAGGAAGAAGGTTTTTTTTAAAGGGGAATTTTAGGTTTAGCAAAAAGATATACTTACAAAGTGTATAAGTAATTGCGTCATACTCATTATCACTATTTATTGAACACCCTTAGTATTAGACATTTGGCTGATACGTATTTACGGGTTATTACTTGGTTGTTAAATTGACGGTCTATTTACAGTGCTATAACCATCTCAAACAACTGTCAATAATTGACAGTTGTGATTTTAAAAGGACAATTTAATTTGATAGTCAATTTCTTAGCAATTAATTTCCCTGAATTGACGTTCGTCTATCGATTAAAGAATCCGCTACTATGGATTCTTTGTCAATTCTACGCAAATTCTCCTTACGGCTCGATAAAAATTTTCATGGATCCTTGGTTGCCATTTCCATTATGTGCTTCTTCATGTAAAGCTATTACATCATTAGGCGGATTGCGCAACATATTGCCATAAAAATGAATTCTATTGGTTAATCGAATCATATGAACAAGTTCAAAATGATAAATTCTATTATTCCTGGGAATTGGTTGAAAACACTTTACCACGTCAAAAATAAATTATTTTTTAAGTTAAGTAGATGAGTTAGGTATTTCCCATAAGATTACTCTGAGAAGAAAGGCGGAAACAAGTCTCTTATAAACCTCCAACTGTCATTAACGAGACACAATAGAATTTTAATTGTTATCGGCCATTAGAAGGACAGTTGAGCGGAAGTCCAGACATAAACTTGATCAGGCCATAATATTATGAGGGCCAAGCAGATTAGTGTCTAAGATGATCTTTTGAGGAAAGAACCAAATAGCTAGGAGTAGCCCTGTCTAGTCAGTGCACACATTTGTTAGTAATCAACGAAAACTTGAAGGGCCCGTTTCCACTTACCACACCACACCACACCACATCGCAGCGCAGCCGAAAATGTGGGCAAGCAGTGAATAGTGCCGCTGCAGCTTCTTGCAGTTGCGTTGTGGTTGCGTTGTCCCTAATAGTTAGGATGTGGTGACGTTGTGGGTAGTGTCTAAATCAGTGGTTGAGTTGTGACTGCTACGTGGCCTTGATGTGGTCGGTATCGCCCGGTTGATTTTGACGGCCAATTACTGTGGTCGGTGTGAATAAATTATTAATTATCATACAAATTAGCGCCTGTACACCTGTTATCGTCGTCGTTGTGGTACGTACATAATAATCGGGTCCTAAATCTATTCCCTCCTAACAAAAACTTTAAATCTTTCCTCCTTCCCTCAACCAGTTCACCAGTAAATCTTCACACAATTTGCCCGACAATAGGCGCATCGCTTGATTAAGGAGCTCACCGTTTAATTTTAGTACTAAGACGTTTACGATCGTTGTCGCGTCTTCTTTGTGACGACAGAGTCAGCAGCGTCGTACTTTGACATTGTAAAGGGAATATTCAGTAGTATTACAGTTTACAAAATTTCCTCTCACCAAGTGTTTATTGGTGACTCGCACTTTTAAATAATATTATTTTTTCTTGAGGCGATTCGCAAGAAGTCAATTTATTTGTAGGGGAATCGACAACTCCGGGAATCCAACGCCTACAAATACATTAACTCCGTGGTTTAGCCAAAACACCTTTTAAACATGAAATTTCTGTATGGAGTTTGACATAAAACTGACATTGAACACGCGTTGAACAAGTGTCTAAGTTTTTGTGGTAATTCCCTTTTTTTTGTTGATGCTGGGAAATCATCAAACTTCTCCCACTCTTCGTGTCAGACTTTTACTGACTAAAACCCACCCGTGTTCCTTCAGTTGCCTGTTGCCCAGGGCCCCGGTATCCCTCTCCGACGTTCCCGCAGCCCTGGCCTATCAGTCCTAGTGGACCCCGCGTGGTAAGACCCTGTATCTTTAACTTCTGATTCAATTACCTATTGTCTCCGAAGTCCCCTTTGATACGTTTTATTTTTAGTCAATTTCCATGACACGCTAAGTTGCCAGGTGCCGCCAGTGTTTTGTTCTCAAAATAATGCCACAGACACACTGTTTATTTTCCCACTACATTTGTTAAAATTGTTTGTTTATCTTATTGCAGCCAAACGGAATGGAGCGATTGGGAATTACTCAACGTTTTATTAATGGGTCGGTATAGTTTTGTAATTCATTGAGTAAACTTATTTGTAGATTATTCTGGTAATGTGTGTTTTTTATGGCTGTGGCAATGAATTGTCTAGGTTTTTTTTATAGAAACGGTTTTCATCTGTGTTCATTACGGTTCGATCATTTTAGTTATTTTCCAGCCAAACACCAAACTAGTTTCAAATGGCGAATGAAAGCGCGAATAATTCCTTCCTTATTTAGGAGTCCTACATAGCCTAGTAACTGGGGCCAACTTGGATGTAGCGCCCGCCGGCCGCTGCTGCGACAGCGCTCGCTTTGCTCGCTCAGCTCGCGCGCTGTTAGCCACAGTTCTAACCTTACCTAACGCATTTGGTCGGGATGCCCTGAGTTACTGTGGCCAAATTGACTTGTGCACACACACACACACAAAGTTCACAGTTCTAACGTAACCTTATCTGTTTGGTTGGGGTACCATAGATAGATTAGTTACTGCGATCAACTTCTAGAAAAGGCAAGAAAGTTAAAAAGAATTTATTTAAAAAAAAGTGTACAACATAAGATGCTCAAAAAGTTTTGAATATTTAATAACCGTTTCGAATTCTGCGGTAGGGCCGATGCATTGAACAGAACCATTTTCCACGTTAAAAATAGCCTTCTAGTTTATTTTAAAAGATGTCTTATTGAACTTTCCCCGCAGTTCCAAGTTTTTGCAACCGTCCAAAGAAATCCTGACCTTTATTCTCACTATGTAAATGCCAACGTGAACTAAACCGTTTCATCTTAAAATGTGAATTCTTTGAACTATATTCTCATCCCTTCACACTCACTGATTCCACGTGGGCGTGGGCAAACCTGCTAAAGGTTATGCCAAGTGGGTAGCAGCGACGTTATAAAGCATAGAAAGTTAAGAACGCGTGAAATAATGAAAATAAATTTATTTCTTTAAGTAGATTTCTTTTAAGACACTGTTACATTTAATTGTTTTGGTCATTTCTCAGGTGATCGCTGAGAAGAAATGCCGAAAGAAACTTATAGGGCACTATTATCCACCCGCGCCTTCGCCCGCGTGGTATGTCGATAAAATGTACCCTATGTTCTCAGGATGTCATCTATCTCCTTGCCAAATTATGTCGAAATCCGTTCAGTGGTAAAGGCGTGAAAATGTAACATACAGACAGACAGACAGAGTTACTTTCGAATTTATAATATATGGATGATTTTAATGCAGGGCAATGTTTGGAAAGGTCTATTGAAGATAGAGCCATTGCAGCTTTGACTTGAATGCTCGAAGATCTTCCAATAAGGTTTCTACTAGTACGGATGTAACAAGTGTAGTTACCTATACTAAACTAGCCGACCCTGCGGTTTCACCCGCATAACTCGATCCTGTGGGAAGATCGGGATAAAAGTATTTTATGTCCTAATCCAGTTAATTGTCTACGTGTGTGCGAAATTTCATCAAAATCCGTTTGGCCGTTTTAGCGTGAAAGCGTAACAAACAAAGTCACTTTCGTATTTATAATATTAGTTGAAATTTTTGTAACATTCAACAAGATATTTTGTAAACATCATCGAAATGGTCAAATCTTATAATAAATTAAGACAAATAATAATTATTAAATTCAACACTTATTTACCTTCACTTTTTACACCAAATATCATTACAATGGCAAATATGGTAACTACTTTTTCCATTATTATTTACACTAACACAAAAATATAACTCAATAGCAATATTTGAATTCAATCCGTAATTAATATTCCAAAATAACCAGCCAGGCATAAAAACAACACATCAATTAACAAAACAATTAAAACCCACAGTAATAATTTAATTAATATCCATACATTATTATAATTATTAATATAATAATAATAATTAAGCTGAAGAGTTTGTATGTTTGAACGCGCTAATATCTGGAACTACCAGTCAGATTTGAAAAATTCTTTTTGCATTTGACAGCCCAACTCTAGAGGAAGGTTGAAAACATGGTTAACATCACGCTAGGACCATTAAGAGCCGAGCAAAAAGGACGCTAAGAAAAACCGAAGTAAAGCGCGGGTGAGCGATGAGATGCGGTGGGTCGGGGGCCGAGGGCAGCCGCCCGACTAGAACCGAGCATTACCGAGAAGCGCTGAACCAATTAAACGCCGGGTGAAACCGCGGGGCACAGCTAGTTTGATAGAAAACCAAAATGGCGGATCATACCCACCGCCTCCACCGCATTTTAATCAATTGGAGTTAATTGCGCCAAAATTATATGCTACCATTACTGGGTATTGTATCAGCCAATCAGAAAGAAACGACATGCAACCTCAATTTAGAGTGAATTGTTTAATTATTATATCGTGTTCATTGTAATTGGGGTTGCTAGCCGTTGAGTGTTTGGGGCCGTTGATTAATTTATTAAAGTACTAGCTGCGCCTGCGGTTTCACTCGTTTAAGTCTCGATTCCATGGAAATATCGGGATAAAACGTATGTATCCTATTTTCTAATACAGGGCATGGTCTACATACATGCCATATTTCATGCAAATCTGTCCAGCTGTTTAAGCATGAAAGCGTAACAAACAAACAAACTCGCTTTCGCATTTATAATGTTCTCGAGTGCAGTCAGAAGCTCAAAAGTTTGATAACCAATCTTACCAAGGAGTATCGTGTACCCAGTAACTGGGTTATGAAGGTCAGATAGGCAGACAGTCACTCCACGTAAAATACTGGTATTCAGCTGCATTCGGTGAGACTGGGAAGCCGACCCCAATATAGTTGATAAAAGGGTAGGCAGATTGAACTATGGCTCATTTTCAACCATGACTACTTTCAATAATACATTTTGTGAGTGATATTACTCTGTCTGTATGTCTGTGTTTACCTTTTCAGAAAAATGAAAGAAAGAAGAAAGAAAGTTCTATGATCTTATAAAAGTTGAATACTAAATAATAATACTTACGAACTCCAAAATCATCGTTCCGCAGAACCCAGCTTCACAGATGATGGTAAAAGAAATGATAACGGAATCTGATCTTTTTTATAATATAATCTTTTGTGCGAAATCTTGAAAATATAAGTACGTAGCTTTTTATCTGAATGAGAAAGGAAAATTCCCGGAAACCCGACAAGATTGAATATAATACCTTCTTATGTGGAAGGTACACAAAAGCGTTGATAAGTAGGTAAGTTCGTTGTAACAGAGACGTCGCGTCTCGTCGAGTTATTTTAAGAACTTCCTGACATCTAGCTACGCCCCGCGGTTTTACCCGCATAAGCCCCGATCGAGTGGGAATATCGGGCTAAAAAGTATTCTATGTCCTAATCCAGGTTATAGTCTACCCGTGTGCCAAATTTCATACAAACCCGTTCAGCCATTTTAGCGTGAAAGAGCAAAAAACTATCATAGGTCCTGTTGATCTATGATAGTTTTTATCCCGATATTGCCACGGGTACAAGATTTGTGCGGGTGCAACCACGGGGAGCAGCTAGTAGGTTATATTTTCTGTCTAGAGGCCCTAATTTATTAAGGCATCCACAGGATAGTGAAGTTAAGCAGCCGACAACCTCCTAGGTTGACCAGCAGGCGTAGCATGACGCTTTCTATTTCTACGAAGAAGACATAGCTTGTTCTATACAAAGTGACATTTCGTGTCTTCATTTTTGACATCGCATCGTAGAAATCCTTCTACAATCTGTCATTTTGTCTTTCGTTTGCTAACGATCTTTGTCTAGGTCTTTTTATATTAGACTATTTCGGAAGAAAAATAAAGTTTTCTATCCTCACTGTCAAAATCACACTGACAACTGACATTTTCACGGCAGACGATCACAGACCGCCACGCACTGTGCACCGAGGAACTTCCGATGTCTGCGATACCCCGCACGTACACCTTCCCACGGTGCGTCGTGCGGGCTCGTCTGTGTCCGTCCGCAATATGGCACACCGTCGGATCACGGCATAAGGTAGTCAAGACAATTTGATTTTGGGATCGCCAGTAGAAAATTTTCTACTCGACGCGACCGCCACAAAGTATAACGATTATCTACAAAATCATAATTTTAAAAGGGAGCGTTTTGAACGCAAAATTGATAATTAATAGAAGAACAAAGCTATCTTCTCCTATTTTACATCATTTCGTTAATACATAAGTTGATTATTTTGTATTATTTTGATGATATTTTTGGTTGTATGACATTTTCTGATATGGGTTTTCATAATCAGCCTATAATGTTCCCACTGCTGGGACACAATATGGGTTTTAATAAATGTTTTTTTTTTTATGTGCCAAGGAAATCGTTAAGGCCAATATTACTGTAAAATTGTTTGTTCCAAAATACGGTACTTCGACAGTTTGAGAAAAATTGTTGTGGTTGACGTGACTTATTCACTAAAAATTGAGAATTTTTAATTGCAGTTTAAACAAAAGCTCCATCTGTCAAAATAGGTGTGCAATTATTAAGATATTGTATTTACAGAAAAAAAAATCTATGACAAAACAAAGATTTCTGAGTCGAATTATGTAAAAGAGTGAATTTCGTAAAAAGCACAGTTGACTCTGTCTACTTTGCTGCCGTCGTATTGTCTACACGAAACGTCATTTTTGTCCACTCTTCCGTCGACAAAACGGTGCTAGTGCTACGCCTGGGTGACGCAATTAACAGAAAAAAACAATGACATTATAAAGTTCACGCTTTCAAAGGTATGCAATTAAGTAAATTGTTGTCTGCATTTTTAAAAATAAATAATTCTAAATTATCCGTAGGTAACTTGTATTTGGTTCATAGCCGCTCTGCGGTTAATTTGTCGCGTCAGTACTAATTACATCAAACTGGTAATTATACGCGTCGCCGATATATTTCCATTGGCAAACGATACCCCGACTATGTCTGGTTCGTTTTGTAATTATATTAATTGTGGGGCTGGTGGAAAATTATGGAATATACTGGAATCAGACCGAGGGAGCGAGTTTGGTGTGGCAGTGACGAAATTGAAACAAATGAGTAAATGAACGTATATTAGTGACGAGGTGGTAGTGATAGTGACGTGCACAACCAAATCAATAAAACAAAATTGTGTGATTTTTGGTGAAACCTACATTTTGGTCTTATGATATAATATTTTTGTGGTAAAAAAGTAAGTGGTGTACTTACTTTTTTACCACAAAAATATTATATCATAAGACCAAAATTGGGCAATTGTTTTTGGCTTTCGTCTCACTGGTCCGTGAAGTCCTTCAGTCACAGAGCCCGGAGAGGCCTCGGCGGCCGCTGCTAGAGTCGGCATTTCCTGCCAGGGTTGTGGGTTAGTCCGAAAGGGATACCGGGACCTTGGCAACAGGCAACTGAAGGAACACGGGTGGGTTTTAGTCAGTAAAAGTCTGACACGCCCTTCCGCTCCACCCAGAGCGGGAGAAGTCACTGGATGATTTCCCAACATCAAAAAAAAAAAACAGAGTCGGCATTTGTCAACACTTTCCATACAAACCAAGCGTGTCACCGTTTACGCGCACTACAACACTAAATGACGTTTAGAAACTGAAGGCTTTGAAGGCGATCCGCGACAGAAGTTGTGCGCTCAACGCGCTTTCGGTGTCACGAATTGTATAAGTAAAGTCTATTTAAATCCTTGTTTCCATTTGTTTTTTTTTTCCACATACACAAATAACGCGCTTTGTTGGAATGACTAGAATGACATTATTTTTCATCTAACACTACAATACTAATAATATGTACAAAAGTATGTAAAAAGGTGGAGGAAATAATAATTAAAGTGCATCAAAAAATTCGTCCGCATCGCTGTCAGCAGGAAAAGTGCCCAAAAGTCTGGCAGCATTGCCACGTTATATGGCAATGATGATAGAATGACTACTATTGAAAAAATCGTATTTTTTTTGAGGTTGTTTCGCAATCTGTACCATATAAGTACCTTGTATTAAAGATATACAGTATGTTAACTAACAAAGGGCGTTCCCGTTAACCTGAAATAGTATAGCGTGTATACATGCTAAAAAAAATATTACCAAATTTTTTTATTTGTGTCGTGAAATGTTCACAAAACTATTAAATTTAAACGTAAAAGAAACACTCTGTATACGCACACTTGTATTTCAACGTAGAAAAATAAGTGTGACAAGTGGGCGCACGTAGAGAGTTTATTTTCCGTAACAATTTAATATTTTATGTGAATATTTTACTATACAAAAACAAAAAAAAAACATTTTTTTTTTTATTGTAATATTTTTTTTAGCATGTATAGACGCTATATTATTGCAGGTTAACGGGAACGCCCTTTGTTAGTTAACATACTGTATATATTTTTAATTATTAATATTTTAACTAAATTGCTAACGCAGATTTGTTACTATAGAGACCGTGCTACGTGCTTTCAGTGGTAGCGTTTGGGTCCGCTCGACATCCGCTTACGCTACACTTCCACGATGTCACAGACCGCAGCCTGCCAGCCATCATATATGATGAGAAATTAGTTGGTGAATTAATATGAGGAGATAACTACGTTCTACGTTACATCGATAGCATGATCAAGGTCAATCATTTGGTAGCTTTGAATAATCGCGTCTTGTATTAACATATTGGAATGGATGTCAGTTGATTAACCTTACTCAATGTGATATTGAACAACAGCTAGCTATGTATATTTTGAATAAGCATTTTAATGTTTATGAAATAAATATTTCTAGACGTTTAGAAAGGAATTAAAAAAAAAAACAACATCATAGTAAATAATAATCATCACTATAAAAAAAAAAATATTTATACAGGGTGGCAGGCATCGACGCGCAACCTGTTACCAATTTTAGTCGGTGATTAAAAAAAGAATTAGCTGTTCCATACATTTTGACGGCGTAGGAATTGCACTTTTATGGAACAGCAGATTTGTTTTTCTAATATCCAGCGCAAAATTTCTATGTTACGTCTAGAATCGTGTGCTGAATTCATGTTTACAGTTTGCGCATCGATGTCTCTGCCATCCTGTATTTTCTGATTACAATGTGAAAAGTAAAATTCAAGGAAGCTGCCATTTGCTTTTGTAACTGGCAATGCGAAACATTTGTCAATTAAAATGTTTCACGTTTCATTCACATCACCTGTCTCCTGCCAGTTTTATAAACCAGGCCCCTGGTGGCCTGTCTTTCAGCGAAAATAACTGATTCTTACTTTACTTTTACTTACCGACAGTACAAAATCACCAAACACAACTGTAATAACTCTCACTCTCAACAACGTGATGACTAACAACTTATGTATTACCCATAAAACAACCAAAATACATTGAACTATTTCATAATTTTATTGCAAAATCTAATTTAATTTAGAGCCACAGTGTGGTGATTTAACGATGGCCATAAATATAAAAGATTTAATTGAGTTATTATTATGGGGATGTTATAATCCCCAGTTTAATGTCTGTATGTCATTCGTGATTATTGTGAAGTGATGGGAAAATTATATCGATATTTTTTTACGAAATTTGAAAAGGTACATGAAAAGTGTATCTTTTCATATACGAAATCTCTAAGGGATCATTGTACTTATCATTATGAACAATTTTCACTATGGGACCAAACCTGAAATCGCGAAACACATCTAATGTTCCCTACATTTTGACGAGCTATACGAACATAAATGTAGGGAACAGCCGATTCATTTTCATGAACCCAGTTTTTTTATTTAAAAAAAACTTTTTCGGTTGGATAGAAACAAGTGGCATAAATTTTCTGAATCATACCAGTACATTCCTGATTTCATTTTTCTCAGAAAAAATACTATTTACCAGAAATAAATACCTATAATATTAGTATGATCATTTTTGCTACCAACAAAAAGCACAAAAATAATGGCTCTATCTTAAAAACCTTCGATTTTTTTCTTTTCAAAATATTTTATAATTAAATATTCATTGTCAGTAATACGACGAAAATAACACCCTTACTGCATAATCAGTCTTACAATATTCCCACTGCTGGGACACAAGCCTCCTTTCTGTGAGAGCGAGTGGGCCGTAATCCACCACGCGGGCCCAGTGCGGGTTGATAGATGTCACATGTCTTCGAATTTATGGTTCTAGGACATGCCGGTTTCCTCACGATGTTTTCCTTTACCGTTTTGATAGCAGTGGTGATGAAATAATTTACACAAAGTAAAGCGCCTGGCAGGGTTCGAACCTACGACCAACAACACGTAAGTCGCGGCTGTTACCACTGGGCTACCACTGCTCCACAACACCCTTATTTGCTACTAAAAAGCATTTTCATTTCCATCGACAGTTACAAACATCGATCCTCCCAAACCATCGATGCATCCACCTCCCTATGCATCGTATTTCGGTCGACGGCGCAGCTGTTACAATTTGTCCGTCCTGACATCACGACTCGTGTCGCGGGCGCCGACCAGAGATGTTAACAACCTTGTTTTGACGTCGCCTCTGTTTTCAGAATAGAGCTTGTAGGAAAGACTGAGGATTAAATTGAAAGTATTATTTTCTTCGAGACGGAGAAAGATTGTGTGACACCTGTCTATTAGAACAGGTTTGTTAATTAATTAAAATGTTTTGCACCTCTGGCAAGGGGTTGCCTTATAAAAACTTTTTACAAAAAAAAAACAACCGACCTTCAAAAAACACCTAAAAAGTTTTTATTTTTCACTTTTTAGTTGTGGTACCTACCCTACACAAATTCGAATAAGTACCACTACCTGCTATATAAATAACAGCGACGGAGTCAAATAAGAGATTGTCTACATAGTAGTAGACTAAGGGGGAAAAATACGTAATTATTGAAGCTAACTCAAAAATATGGGACCACCTCTGAAGCATGACCCAAAAAAAGAATCATCAAAATCGATTCATAATTGGCGGAGTAATCGCATAAAATACAATAAAAAAAGTAAAAAAAAAATTAAGTAATAAAAACTAAAACCCAACTACGACTGAAAAGGTATAAACAAGACACCACAGACAGACAAATTAAAAATCCGAAGTCACACGTGTTAGGGCATAAATCGAACAGATTACGTGTGACTCCGGATTTTTAATTTGTCTGTCTGTGGTGTCTTGTTTATACCTTTTCAGTCGTAGTTGGGTTTTAGTTTTTATTACTTAATTTTTTTTAAAATTATTTTGGGGTTATAATATATATATTTTTGAAATGTGCTCATTAAGCCCTTTCATTTGATACCCAACATAGTACGATTAAACAATTTTTTTTTTTTAGTTACTGACTTTATTTCCTCTAGAGGGCGCCATTTTTAATTTAATTTGACGTCACGTAGCCTATAACCAGCGGACAATCAAGACGCTTCTAACGATACCTTATTTGTCAAATTGTGATGAGTGGTTTAGAAGATACAAGGGAACAGATGAACATACATACATACATACATACATACATACATACCGGTCAAAATCATAACCCTCCTTTTTCTTCGCCGTAGTCGGGTAATAAAACAACATACACACGAATTGAGAACCTCCTCCTTTTTGAAGAAGTCGTTTAAAAATGGAACGGCTTTCTTGAAACTAAAGCGAAGGATATTTAATTCATTTGTTTCTGGATTATTTCAATAAACACATTACCCTTTGCGTTATCCTTTGCGTCGCATATTCGGGTAAAAAGTAACTTCTGTGTGAATACACCAGAAAATCTAAAACACTTTATTTGAGTTACTGTTTCTAGCGTTTATTCAGTAGTTTGCCTTTATAAGCGATGCACAAGAGTGCTTTATCACTATGGGACCAAAGGTCAAATCACGAAAAAAAAATATCAGCTGTTCCCTACATTTTGATAAGCTATGCGAACATAATGCAGGGTAGGTACAGCTGATTATTATTTTTCGCGATGTCAGTGTTGGTCCCATAGGGAAAGTTCTTCATAATGGTGAGTACGTACAATGATACACCTTTTATACGATGAAGTCATGGGCAACAGCGAGTATTTACTACAAGCTAATGACATTACAAGTCTGTTTTGTATCCGTAAAAAAGAGCGCTGCCCGAAAAACACAAAAAATAGAATAAAAGGCGCGAGAAAAACTCAATTAATAGAATAAAAACCTGTCTATCGCAGACACCCTAACTAAGTACCCTCAAACCTTTATCAGTATTGAAAACCAATACTTATCTCCCTTATCAAATTAACTGAACTAAACGCCCTAATCTAAAGGTTCGTCGAAATAAAGGCAAATGGGGAAAACGTAAGAATTTTCCATTGTTACGGGGAAAAATCTTCATTGTCCGAATTACGTGAGGGGCATGTCTGTTCGAGATGGCTCCCCGGAATTATTATTTCTCTAGATTTCTTTATTCAGCACATTACTGAGACGATAAATTGTTTGAACGGTTCAATGGAAGTGGCTATAGTGTTTTTTTTTGTTATATCTGTGAGTATGTTTTCATGAGAGAGAGAGGCTAAGTAATAACAGCGTCGTCGATCCATCATGTTAAGCTACGCTTGGTCTGTGGATGGGTGACCATCTTCACATACCGAGACTCCTCCGTGTCTCGGAAAGCACGTTAAGCCGTTGGTTCCGGCTGTCATTTGTAGAGCTTTGACAGTCGTTACGGGTTGTCAGAACTCCCAAAGTTAAAGCCAAGTCCCAAAGCCCAGTTACTGGATTGTGGATATCAGATAGGCAGTCGCTCCATGTGAAATACTGGTATTCAGCTGCATCCGGTTAGACTGGAAGCCGACCCCAACATAGTTGGGAAAAGGCTAGGCAGATTGATCTGTGAGTATTTTTCGGCTGTAGGGCTCAGACCAAATAAAAAACCAAGGCAGAGCGCTGCGAACAATACAGTGATACATGCCAAAACTACACCAACGCTCTGTGCATACACGCTCACACGCACACATTTACAACCATTTACAATCAAACTATACTCCATTTGAAATAAGATTAGACGTTTAAATAAACCTTTTTTACCGTCCGTTCAACCGATTTTGACTTCTATTGCGTTGGTCGCATGACAAATGGCAGCTGCAGTAGACAGTTGGTATTGTGTAACCTTTTTTGCTTTTAATGGCATCCTTATGCCTACGGTATAGAAGTCAAAATCGGTTGAACGGACTGTATAAAGATT
Source organism: Lithophane socia (assembly GCA_947522985.1). Classification (NCBI taxonomy): domain Eukaryota; kingdom Metazoa; phylum Arthropoda; class Insecta; order Lepidoptera; family Noctuidae; genus Lithophane; species Lithophane socia. Next base: position 12,204,561 of record OX383270.1, on the reverse strand, counting down.
TGTTTAAATGTCTAATCTTATGTCAAATGGAGTATAGGTACACCAAAATATGTGCACACATGTTTACGAAACCGGTCTCACGTCACTGTTGACAGCGCTCTGTCAACAGTGACTTGTTTTCTTCCTCTTTTTCGAAAGCGTTGTGAAATGCGACTAAGGGATATTATGTTGATTATGAGGGGCTTAATGAAACTTGTTAAAAAAATAACAAACACCTACAACCGATTTCATAGCTATTTTCCTTGAGTCGACACTGAGTCTGAGTGTTACAACTGAAGCTAAGGAGTTCACCATGATGTGACTACCATCTGACTGTCCGATACCAATAATTTAATTACAGGGCAAGTTGATATTCTATAACCCTCCTTTTTGCTTCGCCGTAGTCGGGTAAAAACTAGCCCGTAATGTAAGACTTGGCTTGTGTAATTAACAAAACAGAAGGTGGGTCATCATTTCAGTCGAAAGACGTCCACTGCTGGACACAGGCCTCCCCCAAGAACCGCTATTTCGACCGGTTCTATGCTCTCGCATCCAGGGCGATAGAGCGGTGGAACTTAGTCTTTGGTAAACGTTTTTTTCTTTTTTTTTCAAATCCAACTGTTTATTCGTTTCGAAACATGGATAATCCATACTAATATTATTATTATAAATTAATATTAGAAAATAACTCCGTCTGTCTGTCTGTCCGTATGTTACCTCTTCACGCCTAAACCACTAAACGGATTTCGATAAAATTTGGCGTAGAGGTAGATGGCATCCCGGGGAAGGACATAGACTAGGTAATTTTTTTCTTTGAATGGTACAGTGTGCCTACTCACTAACAATGTCCCTTCTAGAGCGAAATCTTCAAACCTCAACGTCCACTCTAGTAATGCCCTCATTAGTACCTATCACCATTATCATTTATTTGTGTGGAAATCACCATTTTTTATCACAAGCAACCTTGGTACATAAGTCACGGGAATAACGACTTTGTTTCCAAAGTTATTATCGTTATATTAGGCCATTTTAATATGAAATACCGCTATAAAATCTAAGTGGTCTTCACAAGCCAATTAGGAAATTGATGCCGTAATTTCAGAAGTTATTTTTACGTAAGTTAAAATGAGAAGCTGTGTAATTTTAATGCCGTAATTTTTGGGGTATTATTAGAAGTTTATTGTGGTCATACTTTTATTAAAGTTATTAAATTTTTAATTATAATAATGTTAAAAAGGTGAAAATAATAAAATTATAATAGTAATAGTGATTGTCTCGTTGGTCTAGTGGTCACAAAGTCTACTGTTAAGCATGAGGTTCTGGTTACGATTGCCAGGTCGGCCAAAGTGTTATTTCTATCTAGAATTTCTCAGTAGCACTCTGGAGTCTGGATTTGTTCCCGGTTGATGGCAATAGGCTCGCCCCCTATGACATGGGACTTTAAACATAACCGGTGAAATGTAGGTGTACACCTCTGTCCAAACCTTTGGGGAAATAAGGCGTGATGTTATGTATGTATGTCATCATCTGCCTAGCCTTTTTCCAACTATGTTGGGGTCGGCTTCCAGTCTAACCGGGTGCAGCTGAATACCAGTATTTTACATAGAGCAACTGCCTATTTGACCTCCACAACCCATTATCTGAGTAATACGATACCCAGATGGTGTCAACTACCCCCTTAAGACATTGCACATTTTTTTTTTTTTCGAGGTTGGGAAATCATCATATTTTATGGCTTCTCCCGCTCTGGGCAGAGCGGAAGTGCGTGTCAGACTTTTACTGACTAAAACCCACCCGTGTTCCTTCAGTTGCCTGTTGCCAAGGTCCCGGTATCCCTTTCGGACTAACCCGCAACCCTGCCAGGAAGACTTTGCACCTAGCTTCCAATCACCCGTATACTGAGCATTGCTTTCATGGCTTCTCAATATTCAAACCATTTCATTGACGTAATTACAATATTGTTACATACAAATCAAGCTTCCACACAATAGTTCCACGTTCACTCAGCCAGTGTGCTATAAATTATAACACAATAGCATGTCATATACAACATGTACGATACATAATACATATTTACATAGTTCTCTACGTACGTGTCACTATAAGAGCGCTTAATTAAGCACGTCACACAACGTCAAAGCTAAAACGATATAATATTATGTGTATAATGCTTTATAACTAGATTATCTTCTAGTTTATGTTGCGTAGCACTTGGAGGACTTGAAATGTTGTATTAATTATTGTACTAATTACGTAATGATGGCTTGGTGGTTAAGTTATCTGGTTTTGGAGCAAGGTTGTGGGTTCAGCCTTTTTTTTTTTCGAGGTTGGTATATCATCCAATGTCGGCGGCTCGGTGACGGCACGGTGGCGGCGGTGGCAGCGCGGTAGCGGGGCGGTGGCGGCTCGGTGGCGGCGCGGTGGCGTCGCGGTGGCGGCGCGGTGGCGGGGCGGTGACAGCGCCATGTCGCCGAGCACTTATGAGAAGCGATGATATAACCTACCTTAGAACATCCGGCACACGCTAGCCAACCGCTCAGGAGAATTAGAGGCACGGCGTCGGTGCGGTGGCGGTGCCATGTACACAGCTTCGAGGCCCGGTGGCGGCGCGGTGGCGGAGCGGTGGCGGAGAGGTGGCGGTGCGGTGGCGGCACGGTGGCGGCGGTGGCAGCGCGGTAGCGGCGCGGTGGCGGCGCGGTGGCAGCTTGGTGGCGGCACGGTGGCGGCCGTGGCAGCGCGGTGGTGGCACGGTGGCGGTGGTGGCAGCGCGGTAGCGGCGCGGTGGCGGCGCGGTGGCGGCTCGGTGGCGGCACGGTGGCGGCGGTGGCAGCGCGGTAGTGGCGCGGTGGCGGCGCGGTCGCGGCTCGGTGGCGGCGCGGTGGCGGCGCGGTGGCGGCGCGGTGGCGGCGCGGTGGCGGCGCGGTGACAGCGCCGTGTAGCCAAGCACTTATGAGTAGCGCTGATATAACCTACCTTAGAGCATCCGGCACACGCTGGCTAACCGCCCAGGAGAATTAGATTGCCTAACTAACCTTGCTATGTACTATCCTCGGTGAATGATTAATCAATTTACGTTCAGCTCTTACCGAGACTATTATTATGAACTTAGGCTCCTAGCCAGAATTCAGAAATCATAGTATGATCTGTACATAATTATTTTCTCTATGTTTTAGTAGTGAACTAGTAACGGTTTGACGGTTTATGAGTTTCTGACTTTTAGAAAACGCATCATCATTCTGAAAATGAAAACAATGCTCTAATGGTGACGATTCCCTTGTTGACAAACTAAACTTTTAAGTTCAGTGCATCTTTTTCCTTGTATTTCATTAAGAAGAGGACAGAAGATAAATTTTAGTTTAGTCCTGTCAAATTAGTCAGCGCCTGACGTAAACGTCAACAAACGTGACTTTTTTGCCGTTTTTATAGATGATTGTACGGAACCCTTCGTGCGCGAGACTTGGCCGATGTTTCCATTTTCTATCTTCGAACATGAATTAAGTGCTTGTGAAGTGTGAAGTTCGACATGTCTAACTAATTCGTATAGATAACGTCAAACTACCGGCAAACTTTCCGAAGATAATATTCGTAGTTTTGACTACAGGCAGATCAGTAGTGACGTGGAGAACTGACGAGATTTCCTCATATCGTGGCTAAGTAATAACAGCCGCATGGGTCGATCCATCAGGTTAAGCTACGCCTTCAGAGTTGGCCCGTAAATGGGTGACCATCTTTACATACCGAGACTCCTCCGTGCCTCGGAAAGCACGTTAAGCCATTGGTTAGTCTCAGCTGTCATTCGTGGATCTTTGACAGTTGTTACGGGTCGTCAAAAGACCGAAAGTCTGACAACCGGTCTTACCAAGGGGTATCGTATTACCCAGTTACTGGGTTGTGGAGGTCAGATATCCCGTTGCTCCAAGTAAAATACTAATATTTAGCTGGACTGGAAGCCGACCCCAACATAGTTGGGAAAAGGCCAGGCAGATTGATTCACCCATCGAGATATAAGTACTAACGTTAGTACTTATATCTCGATGGATTCACCTCATATTTTTTAATGACAATGGGCCAATTTTTAAACACCTTGTACTAAGTTGACATGTCTTTAAAGCAAATGGTAATTGACCACAGGTAAATAACTTAGTAATAAAAATAACCGGGTACGCGTCACATTAAGAAAAAAAATAACACTGAGAAATAAAAGAAAGAAAACAAATCAAAAGTATGTTCTTTCTTTTATTTTTAGATAGATACCTAAAAACAAATCAAAAGTATGTTCTTTCTTTTATTTTAGATAGATACCTAAAAACAAATCAAAAGTATGTTCTTTCGTTTATTTTAGGTAGATACCTAAAAACAAATCAAAAGTATGTTCTTTCTTTTATTTTAGGTAGATACCTAAAAACAAATCAAAAGTATGTTCTTTCTTTTATTTTAAGTAGATACCTAAAAACAAATCAAAAGTATGTTCTTTCTTTTATTTTAGATAGACACCTAACAACAAATCAAGAGTATGTTCTTTCTTTTATTTCTCAGTGTTATTTTTTTTATAAATGCTAGATAACGTGTTGGTTAACAGATGTTAACTAGCACGTTAACTAGCAATTATAAACATAACCTCTATTTAAATTAGTCCCAATAAACACACAGCATAAAAGAAGCATCACTACGAACTTCACCTTTCTCCTAGTACCATTACATACAAAAGCATGCAAATATTCTCGAATATTCGCCCGAGAACTTGTTACAACACTATTATAAAAGCACTATGTAGGCATTAAAATAGTTAAACCGTGTACCTGAAGTTCGAAGCGATTTAAACTTTCACAGTTTTTGATTGGAGTATCATGTTTTAATAAGAACTTGGGATGAAGTGGCGAACTTTAATTTACTCTAGAATGCAACGTGGTGCACAGTTTTAATAACTGGGTTCCCATATGTTCTAGTATATTTTTTGACCGGTTGTCATTTGTTTTTTGACATAAATGCTACGGGCCATACCACGAAAACTTAGACACTTGTTCAACGCGTGTTTAATGTCAGTTTTATGTCAAACTCCATAGAGAAATGTCATGTTTAAAAGGTGTTTAGGCTAAACAATTGATAAACATGGTTTTCTGGTAACAAGGTACGTATCTAGTTCTTGTTTATAAAGATTTTTTTTTTCTTTGTCCTTGATTTGCTTCACAGGCCAAGTGTTAGGAGGTTTTACATAACTAATAACACTGTAATTCGAAAATATTGTAACAGCCAATTATTAAAAAAAAAGTAACTGTGGAGTTTCTTGCCGGCTCTTCTCCATAGGAAACAACCAATTGGAACCGTGCACCTAGCTTCTGACGTTTCATAAGTGCCCATGTAGGTTTATGTGAAATAAAATATTTTGATTTTACATGGGTTTTTCTATTATGAATTTCTCAGTAGCAGCCCGAAGTCTGGATTTGTGCCCGGTTGATGGCAATAGGCTCGCCCCCTATTACATGGGACTTGAACATAACTGGCGAAATGTTGGTTTACCTACTATGAGTACACCTATGCGTAAGTCAGTCATTTCACGATTATTTTCTCTTTTTCTAAAATTAGCAAACAAGACCGAGTAATTAGTCAATTCGTCCAAATGCCTACGGCCCATTTAAGACGTTCTTTAGATTTTCTGCAAGTCGTCCTAAATGGGCCGTAGGCATGTAGGACGAGTTGACGAATTACTCAAAGGACCACCTATTAAGTTTCCAAAAACAAAACCCGATCCTAATCAAAACGAAATTTTTGTTTATTTGTTCCGACTTAAAATGTTTATCGACAATAAGTACTTAAGTAAGAAGCTTTTAAGGGATTTGCGTTTGAATAACAATTACTTTATTCTGTTTCCTTAACGTTCATTAATAAGTCAATGTTGTTTATATTTTGACTTCCTTGTTTCCTAAAGGTTGTATAGATAATGGACTGTTCACATCGGATATTGGAAAGTTGTTAAAAGTTTTTTTGGGTAGTCTCTGGAGACTTATTTTGCGTGTATGTAAATTTTAGTGTAGGTCTTTATGTAGGATGCTTTATGTTTAGGGTTCTAAGTGTAATTCTATTATGTGGCATGGTAACTCCAAGGGTCACAAACCTGCCAGGGTTGCGAGAAAGTCCGAAAGGGATACCGGGACCTTGGCATACAGGCAATTACTGAAGGAACACGGGTGGGTTTTAGTCAGTAAAAGTCTGACACGCCCTTCCGCTCCGCCCAGAGTTGGAGAAGTCATATGATGATTTCCCAAACACCAAAAAAAAAAAAGGTTCACAATGGGAAATGGCAATTAGGGATTTTAAAAAACTACATTGACGCCAACAAAATATAGGCACATAGTTACCTAATTCTGTTACTCTTGGAAACCAATATGGCTTATATTAGATGAAGAGGGAGATCGCAGAAATAATTATTTCATTAACTATCGAATGATTAGCTTCGTCAAAAGAAGATACATACATAGATACATAAACTCACGACTTCTTCCCATGGGGGGTAGGCAAAACTTTCTACTACGACGCTTTTTTTTTTTTTTGATGGTGGGAAATCTTCCAATGACTTCTCCCGCTTTGGGCGGAGCGGAAGAGCGTGTCAGACTTACTATTACTGACTAAAACCCACCCGTGTTCCTTCAGTTGCCTGTTGCCAAGGTCCCGGTATCCCTTCCGGACTAACCCGCTACGACCCCAGCATACTCCTTTTGCCTCATTTACGTTCATAAATATCTGGTCATAAGTAAGATGCATTGGCATAATTTTCGTTTAACTATACACAACTTAAACTTTTATTTTTATTTTACTTGATTATGACCCTTTAAGCCGTTGGTCCCGGCTGTCATTCGTGGATCTTTGACAGTCGTTACGGGTCGTCAGAAGCCCGAAAGTCTGACATCCAGTCTTACCAAGGGAAAAGGCTAGGCAAATTGAACAAAGTAATCAAAACATTTAAATTGTAATTTTACCATCTGCACAAGTCCGAGGTCATATGTGTTTTCATGGCCCTCGGAACGCGCCACTGTCGGGTTCCCAAATAACGGTAGGAGGGGTTCACATCGGCGTCGAGTCGACGATGAAGTATCTAGGACTCGTCCTCGACAGCCGGTGGAACTTCGTGGAGCACTTCCGTCGTTTGGCTCCCAGGCTGGACCGGGCCGGGGCCGCCTTGGGGCGGCTCCTGCCCAATCTTGGGGGTCCAAACGCCTCCTGCCGGAGGCTCTACGCGGGGGTCGTGCGGTCTATGGCCCTTTACGGGGCACCGGTGTGGGCGCGTTCCATTAGGCTGCGGCCAGCCCGCCGGTTGAACGCGTCCCAAAGGGTCATGGCCATTAGGCTGGCCCAGGGATATCGCACGGTCTCTCGTGAGGCGGCGAGCCTCCTTGCCGGATTACCGCCATGGGATCTGGAGGCGAAGGTCCTCGCGCACATCTGGGAGTGGCGCGAGGAGATGAAGCGCCGGGGCGTAACTCCGCTGCCGCGAGAAATCGCGGCACAGCGGACAGAGCTCCGGCAGGATCTCATCGCGGCATGGAGAGTGCGATTGTCGCAACCCAGTGCTGGGCACGCCACAATTGCGGCGATAAGTCCCCTTTTTGAGGAGTGGTTGGAGAGGCGCCACGGCGTCCTCACCTTCCGCCTGACGCAGGTCCTCACCGGACATGGCAGCTTCGGGAGGTACCTGTGTAGGATTAGGCGGGAGGAAACGCCCGGGTGTCACCACTGTGCGGATCGTCCGGAGGACACGGTGGAGCATACGGTGGAGATGTGCCCTGCTTGGGCACCGCCGTGTCCTCGTGGAGGCGATTGGCGGCACTGACCTCTCGCATCCGGCCCTGGTCCAGGCCATGGTACGGAGCGAGAGGGCATGGGAGGCGGTCACCTCCTTCTGCGAAGCAGTGATGCTCGCGAAGGAGGAGGCGGAACGCGTGAGGGAGAGGCAAGGCCTGCGCCCTCACGCCCCTAATCGCCGCCGCTGGAGACACCCTGGGCGTCGGGAATCCCAGGCGGATTCCCGGCCACCATAGGCGCGGGCTTGCGGACGGCGAGCAATGGGAAGCTCGCCGTCCGATAAGGACCAGGCCCGGGTCGATGGCACGTCGTGTTCCTCGCGCGCCTCAAAGAGATGTCAGCACACCTGACGGGGTCCATTAGGACCGATGCCTGCCGGGGTTGCGGAATAGTCCGAAAGGGATACCGGGACCCTGGCAACAGGCAACTGAAGGAACACGGGTGGGTTTTAGTCAGTAAGAGTCTGACACACCCTTCCGCTCCGCCCAGAGCGGGAGAAGTCATTTGATGATTTCCAACCCAAAAAAAAAAAAGGGCTAATAGGAAACGTGATAGCCCTGTCGAATCCTGCTCTTGTTTATTTAAGAATCAATCAACGAACCAAAATAAAGTAACAATGGGAAGGAAATAATTACAGCTTGAAAGTATACTTATTTATAAAGAACTATTAGTAAAAAAAACCGGCCAACTACGAGTTGGAATCGCACACAAACGGTTCCAGTTACTCTTTTACCAATGCTTTTAGCATTGTACTCTACATTACAACTATTTTCCTAAATGTCCCTCGGGAATCATCTCATTTCCGAATAAAAACGAATGCTAATTTCCATGTCCATCAATATTAGATTTATCGTGTATAATAATTTGAATTCAGAACTAAGTACTTTATTGTTGTTTTTTTTTTATTTCCGTGTGAATTATACAGAGCTGTTAAACTATTTTCCTTAAACTATTTCCTCCCATTTTTACATTAAGCTAAAAGAATAATTAGCAACTCTATATACTTCCAAGTCCATTGACAGCGTCCATTCTGCACCAAGTGCAAAGGGCAACTAATAAAAATCCGACGTCTGACGAAAACGAAGTTTGTCGAGGCTCATAAAGAAAAAATTTGTAGGTACTATACAGTATAATATATTATGATAGTAATGCAAATTACAGTAAGTTTATAATTGTACCATGTTTTAGCCAGCTGGAGCGGCAGTTACACTAAAAGAGGATAGCACTAATATACATACGTACTTTATAACCAGGAAAGTTAGGTAGGTAATAACTTTCCGTTACTTCTCCACGAGCACAACCACATACTCATAAAACGCTCAACGATAAATATCGTCCAATCGCTAAACACCTTACTACCCACACAAATACTGCCAGAAGCCTCTTGCAAATATCATTAGGCTCCTGATTTGGCGTGAATAAATAACGAGGATCGATGGGCAGTGGCCATCACTTGGCGATTAGTGTCCAAATCACTAATGATATGGAGGTGCAAATTGCTGGATTCCGGATGCGAAGTTTTGGGTGTGTGGTATAATAGGAGTGGATGAAGCGGGTTCTTTAATGTTTCTATCTCAATAATCAATCTGGATAGCCTTTTCCCAACTATATTGAGGTCTAACCGGGTGCAGCTGAATACCAGTATTTTACATAGAGCAACAGCCTATCTGACCTCTTCAACCTGGAGATGAGGCAAGATTTGGTTGTCAGACTTTTGGGCTTCTGACTACCTGTAAATAGTCAAAGATCTGCGAATGACAGCCGGGACCAACGACATAACGTGCTTTCCGAGCCAGGAAAGGGTCTAGTCTAGATAATTATTTAGAAATGGATCACCCATCCGCGAACTGACCACTGACAAGCGTAGCTTAACCTTCCATGGAGCCGTGCGGCTGTTATTATTTAGCTACGAACCCCTCTGTATTTTTTTAATCTCTTATCCTTTAATTGACCAATTAGGACCAAATTCTTCTTCTTGTCGTGTGGTTAATAGTGACTAACCTGGTGTCAGAGTTTTAAAGCTACCCAAGGGCCTCTGACTTGGCTTCACATGCCGTCGAGGAATATCTCTGAGGCATACCGGTTTCCTCACGATGTTTTCTTCCACCGTGTTTAAAGCAAGTGATAATTATACAATACGCACATGAATCCGAAAAGTTCGAGGTGCGTGTCTATACCTTGGCAGTCCGACGGTCGCACCACTAGGCTATCACTGCTTATAGGGCCAAATGATCAAATGCTTAGATTAGTAAGTCTTTTAGCCAAAGCAACTTTGAGCCTCTCATAGATTTATTGATATTTAATGATCTTGGACTAATCGCATGAAAAAACTGAATTCTACCTTGTCTTCTTTCTGCAACGTTGATTGCACCACTCATTACCCGACTACGGCGAAGAAAAAAGGAGGGTTATGATTTTGACCGGTATGTATGTATGTATGTATGTATGTATGTTCATCTGTTCCCTCCTATCTTCCAAACCACTTATCACAATTTGACAAATGAGGTATCGTTAGAAGCGTCGTGATTGTCCGCTGGTTATAGGCTATGTGAAGCTACATTAAATTAAAAATGGCGTCCTCTAGAGGACATAAAGTAAGGAACTTAAAAAAAAAAATGGTTTAATCGTACCATGTTGGGTATCAAATGAAAGGGCTTAATGAGCACATTTCAAAAATATATATATTATAACCCCAAAAGAATTTAAAAAAAAAACAAGTAACAAAAACTAAAACCCAACTACGACTTAAAAGGAATAAACAAGACACCACAGACAGACAAATTAAAAATCCGGAGTCACACGTGTTAGGGCATAAATTGAACAGATTACGTGTGACTCCGGATTTTTAATTTGTCTGTCTGTGGTGTCTTGTTTATTCCTTTTAAGTCGTAGTTGGGTTTTAGTTTTTGTTACTTGATTTTTTTTGTCTTTAGTCGTTGACAGAGTGACTAGCATCTCACCTCAATCATCCTGCTACATGACTCCTCGTGCGCCGAAGGCTAGTCTCCGCTGAGATTGGCCGCCATGACAGAAATTTGGTCTGAAGAATTACGTAGGTACACGACTCCTAAAAATACCCAGTTCTTGACATAGAACTACCAATATTACACTGGTAAAATGGGTTAGTGGAAGCAATTTGCATTGCATTTGCAAGAAGACAATTAGGCTCTAATCTCTTGTAACTTGAACCAATCCCAACGTCGTTATGAGAGCGCGTGTCCAGAATTTTATGAAGGAACAAAATGAACAGCAACTGTTATTCCGTGGAACATCTGTTTAATTATTCTGAAAGACCTTAGATATCGTTTTTACATGGAAATTGTTTCCCGCTTTCAAAGAACGTGTGGAGTCTGTGGAGGTTATAATAAAAGAACGCTTTAAAGATTACTCGAAGCTACCGGGAATATGTTAAACCCCTCTTTCGTCAAATCTTTCGAAATCCCTTCATCTGATGGTTTTAATAAAAGATAAAAAACTTGTACTTACTTATATACATTATTTTTTATGGTTTTTCACGACCAAGTTGCTAAAAAAATATTGTCAAGTTTGTTTCGATCATATAAATTATTGTTTATAATATTTTAATGTGAACCTTCTGCGATCAGAGAGATAGCCACCAAAATACAACTGAGCTCCATAAAACCATTCATAGTTTATTCACTCACAAAATAAGTAGGTTTTTCTTTTTTTGTGCTATTTTTAATAATAATGAACGGTCAGAGGTGTTTTCATCACCAATAGTACAGCCTTGTACAGTTTAAAACCGTAAATAATCTTTCAGTTACATTATTTTCAAACTTACCTATTGTCAAAATACACATACATATTCCTTCACGGTTCTATAGTTGCCTACGTATTAAAGATAACTCAATCTGCCTTGCCTTTTCCCAACCATGTTGGGGTCGGCTTCGCGTCCAACAGGATGCTGCTGAATACCAGTATTTTACATGCATCGACTGCCTATCTAACCTCCACAACCCAGTAACTGTGTAATACGATACCCCTTGGTAAGACTGGTTGTCCAGACTTTCGAATTTCTGACGACCCGTAACGACTGCCAAAGATCTACAAAAGACAGCCGGGACCAACGGCTTAACGTGCTTTCCGAGACACGGAGGAGTCCCGGTATATAAAGATGGTCACCACGGACCAACCCCGGCAAGCGTAGCTTAACCTCATAAGATCGACCTGCCGTGCAGCTATTATTACTTAGCTACGTCTTAAGAAAACTATTTCCTAGAAAAAATCAAGTAATAAAAACTAAAACCCAACTACGACTTAAAAGGTATAAACAAGACACCACAGACAGACAAATTAAAAATCCGGAGTCACACGTGTTAGGGCATAAATCGAACAGATTACGTGTGACTCCGGATTTTTAATTTGTCTGTCTGTGGTGTCTTGTTTATACCTTTTAAGTCGTAGTTGGGTTTTAGTTTTTATTACTTGATTTTTTTTTTAATTCTTTTGGTGTTATAAGATATATATTTTTGAAAACATGGTACGATTAAACCATATTTTTTTTTAAGTTCCTCACTTTTTGACCTCAAGAGGGCGCCATTTTTAATTTAATGTTACTTCACATAGCCTATAACCAGCGGACAATGACGACGCTTCTAACGATACCTCATTTGTCAAATTGTAATAAGTGGTTTGGAAGATAGGAGGGAACAGATGAACATACATACATACATACATACATACATACATACATACCGGTCAAAATCATAACCCTCCTTTTTTCTTCGCCGTAGTCGGGTAAAAAGTACAATCAATATTTCTCAACAAGAAAACCACACAATAAACAAAACACTATCAAAACACAACTCATTTTCAACACTCATTCAAACTCTTTGTCTTATATTTAATTCCAGTCATCAACAAATTACGTAGCACGGTGTAATACTCAGCTAAGTTTTAATTAGGCATTCATTAAGAGTAGACTTCAGGACTGTTTTATTTGCAAATGGTTTTTGTAACGTCTGCATTTTACGTCTTAGATACTGGGTTGTATGCTTTTAAGATTTTGCCGGGTGAAGTCAAGATTAAATGGATCCTTTTAGAGTAATTTTTAGTTTTTCTTGTTTAGTTCATTCGTTTTAATGGTTTTGGACATTTTATTTTAGGTGAGAATGTTTAATTAAAGAAAATGAAGTACCTAGTGGGAGTGCTTTTTGAGGAATGATATAGAACCTGTGAGCAAACTTAAGATTCCATACGTTTGTAAAGCTTACAGGCATGTCAATTCTGTTAAAGTAAAAAAAAACCTATAAACAAACCCGCGGTTTCACCCGCGTAAATCTCGATCTCGTGGGAATATCAGGATAAAAAGTATCCTATGTCCATTCCAGGTCATGGTCTACTTCTGACGCAGGTACTTAGTAGCCATGGATGTTTTGGGAAGTACCTGCGTCGCATAGGTCGAGAGCGGACGGCCGCTTGTCATCACTGCGTGGACTGCTCCGAGGATACGGCCCAACATACGCTTGAGGAGTGCTCAGCTTGGGCCCAACAGCGCTGTGCCCCCGTCTCAACACTTGGTACGGGTGATCTTTCGCTTCCGGTTGTGATTCAGTCCATGGTCGGAAGCGAAAACGCGTGGGATGCTGTCGCTTTTTGCGAGGAGGTGATGCATGCAAAGGAGGCAGCAGAGAGGGAGAGAGAGCATACCTCTCATTCCACCCGCACCAGAAGAGCAGCCGGGCGTCGAAGGGCGCTTAACGATCTCCGGCCACCATAAGGAGGGGCCTGCGGGCGGCAAAATTGGGGGCTGTGTCGTCGCCCGAACAGTCAGGTCCAAAGAGGTGACACGTAAAACATCATGCGTGCCTTTATAGGAGGACGTGCGGTCGTGGGATCGGCCGCACTTTGTGATGAGGCCCGCTAGGCATGGCGGGCTGATACCAGTCGGGGTTGCGGCGCATGTATAAGTATCTCCCGGGCCCCCGACTCATGGTAGAAGTAGGAACAGTGGGGTTTTAGTCGGTAGGAGTCCGACATAACATCCATGAGGATTTCCCCACGGAAAAACAAGGTCATGGTCTACTTCTGTGCAAAATTTCATCCAAATCCGTTCAACCGTTTTGGCTTGAAAGTGTAACAAAAAAGCAAACTCACTTTCGCATTTATAATAATTACTAGTTAGGTTCATATTTATGAGATTTCAAAGCAAAAAAAAAGGGATATTTTTATTGTTATTTATGATGGAATCAAATCAAAACCTAGTAGGCCCTGAAAACAAGCCACCGCCGTATATACCAGACTCATCAATAATGTATACATAATACAAAAAAATCCTAATATACGGACTTACAAAAACCAGAAAATATCAACCTCTAATGTTACTTTTGTCTTTCAATTCACAAACCAGTACAACAATAAATATATTTACTTCTTCAGAAAATGTAAGGACCATAAATAATTCAATATTCCGCAATAGATTGATACAATACAAGTCAATTCTATACGAGTATCATTGCTTACTTTTATCTTATATTTCACGTATTTTGCCTCTGAATATATTGTAACAAACTGAAATAAAAGCCCCACAAGGCGGTAATAGATAATACGTTTTGCTTTGTTTTTTCGATTTCTACTTATTGGAAATGTAAAAGGATGAAAGACTGAAAAACCTTGATAGCATCTATTTACAAATGGCTTAAAAGCGCCTGCCAAAAAAGTCAATATAAGTCGAAGGAAAGAGAATTAAATATCAAGTTGTAGGCGATACCGTTATGATATTTTACATTAAATCATTCGCTATTATTAAGTCTATTAGTTATAAAATAATGATATTATATTTATCAAGATAGTCAAAATAAACTTATTTTTAAGGTTCCGTTTCCAAAGGGTGTGGGCTATTACTAAGGCTCCGCTATGCGTCCGTTTGTCCGTTTGTCACAGGGCTGTGTCTTTTGAACCGTATACTCTTTAAATTTATGTATGGACTACTATGGCCGCTATATCAACAAATAATAAAAATAAATTGTAAAGTTAAAAAATAATAAAGGTAAAAATTAAAGTGCCATTAAAAAATGTGAACTTTTTTAACCTCTCTGCTCGACAAGATTTTGACACGTGACACATCAGCTAACTCGACGGGGTGTTGCAAATTCCGTCATGAAACCAGGAATTTACATGAACTTTTAGCATTCGAATTTATTAAAAAAAGTATGTTACCGCATCTATTTTATACAATAAATTTGTGGTAAATATCATAAATTATATGTTGAGGTCGGTCAAACCGCGTCAGTCGACTGCGAAAGTTGTATAAAATAGGTATAAATACCCCTATTCAAAAAGTAGGCAACTCAGATTCCCTGAAAATATGTACATAAACAATCTTCTCTCTTGCTGAAAATATGCAAAAGGACCAAATAAAGATATTATCATTCTTTCTGCATTCTTACTTTTACCATTATTCATACTTATACTAGATAAAAAACACGATCAAATATGAACAAAAATTGTGGTGCGACGTGACACTTCTTAGTGCTTACCGTTCACCCAATTTTTGTATTTCGATTCAAATGTTGCACTCAGCCTAATCGATATTCGTTATAATCAAACTTGATTAAAAATTGTAGAAACTGAATAAAAACTCTTTGGTATATTTTTCATTAATTATTTTATTTTTTAAATTAATTTTAGTAATAAGTACATACACGTACACTGTGAAAGTGGTGTAACGTTTTAGGGTTCCGTACGACCGAATGAAAAAACGAACCTCATATAGGATCACTCATGTCACGAGTCTTGTGTCTGTCTGTCACAACCAATTTGCTTCGAATCTACTGGACCGATTAGGTTGAAATTTGGTACACATATACATTTTAGTGACCCAAACACGGAAGTGTAATGTAAATAAATGGATTTTGCAAATAGTCACTTTTGGGGGGCCAAACCAGAAAATTAAAAAAAAAAGTTTTCGGAAAAGCGTTCATACTTGCGACGGTCTTCTTCTAATTTGATAGCAAAAGAGAAAGAAAGGGAAAGTGTAAATTTAGTCAAAATGAAAATCCAAGATGGTGGCTGCAATTTTTTTTTTTTCTAATATCTGTCGTTTTCATAGTTTGCGATGGTGATAAAGTCAATAGATAGGTCAAAATGTAAATCCAAGATGGCGGCTGCGAAAAGTTTTTGTCATGTGTGTCGTGTGGTTTTCGGGTGATAGTGTTGATACCCAATAAGATGAAATTATAATTATATTTTAAATAAATTAACATAGACATCAGTCGCTATCGATTGTAAACTCGATAGCCAAAATCCGTAAAAAAGGACCTCTTAATTATTTCGTCACGTCCGTTCGTCCATGGGTTCAGATATCATACAGGCATTTTACTCGGACACCTATTTATACTATATCGTTGAAAATTTGGAAGAAGGTTTATTCTTTACACCACCAAAAATCGTTTAGTAAAATTACGATAAACATAATTAGGGGTGTCATTCCTCAACATGCAATCGAGGGACGAAAAAAAGATCTATGCACATAAGCATGTAGCATTGTTGGATCTTATAATAAAAATGATAAGATGCTTATAAGTGACTGCTTTTTAAACTGAATAACCCATTGTAACCGAAAATAACCCGTATTTCAACAATGAATTATGGGTTATTTTCGGTTACAACTGCAGAGTTAACTTTGTTTTTCGTAGTTTTTTCTAGAAATACAAACTTATTTTTGCAGTCGAAAAATTAATGCTGTGCAATGTGCATGCGTATATGTTCATCCCAACTACGGAACCCTTTTGTGCGTGGTCCGACAAAGACAAGTCAGTTTCTTAAATTTCGTTGGGAAACTCCCACAAAAAAAAAAAACCTACTAAAGTAACCTAATAAAAACAAAAACTACCAAGCTCATACAACTAAAATAAAATATTAGCGTTTGCGGAATTAATTTATCACCATTACCAAACAAAATTTTGTTAAGCCTACGCCTACCTAAAAAGTATACTGGGCATTCTGTAGCAAACTATCAGAAAAGAGTATAAAAAATAAATAATTGTCCAATATATTAAAATAATTTTGAACAGCGAGCGCATTCCGTTTTTAAATTCAATTATAGAAACATTCCGGCGCGAAATTCAAAAGATGAGGTACCTAGCCCGGCCATAAGGTCCTGTGATCCTAATGACCGAAAAACGATTAAAATAACATTAGAAAAGTATAAATTATTAATTTAACCAGTGCTTAATGTATTTATTGTGTAAAACAATTTTATTTCAATTTCCAAGTATCGATTTCTTATATTCGACATATTAATTAATCGAAAAGAACGAAATTTAAAAAATAATCGTTTGGCATAATCGTTTTCGGACATCATTACAATAAAAAAAAGTATAATGGTCGGCGATTTTGAAAACATTTTCAGTAGTGGTAATGAATAATACGTGTTATTGGACCTGTGTTCGTATATTATGTTAAGATTTGGACATTTTCTAGTTGTATATAATATCACGAATAATATTTGTCACATTTTAAATCGTATCTGCATGTGTATGAGTGATATTTGTGAAAAGAAAAAATGAAAACACGCACGATTGGCGCGAAACTTCGTCTTTGGATAACACAAAACTTCATTACCACTATTTATTTAACTTGAACAATGGATGAATTCGTCAAATAATTAAATGATGTATTATTCACTGCCCCTGTGGTGGGGTATGGATGTTCAAAATCACCAATTTTTATGTTTTTTAGCCTCGACCACCACTGTCATCAAAATGGCGATTATGGTATTTACAGTCTTGAATTTTATATAGGTTCATTAATTAACTTGCACGCTGAATATGAAAGATTTAATGGCGTAAACATAATGAGTTTTTATCCAACTCTCATAATTAACGCACATTCATAAGATTTGATGGGTAGCATATTAAATATTTCCATAATCGAGATAGGGTGTCGTATGTGGTAATTCTGGGGTCCAATTGGATCCGCTACCGAGCCGGCGGAGGTTTTTGTGTTCGGGTCCAATTGGGGGCGCTTCCGAACTATACGGTTAATCAAAAAAATAAATAAAAAGACATCTAGTCTAGATTTATGTCTCCATGTGCTAGTCTGACACGCACTTGGCGACTTTTCGCTTTCTTATGGGAAATCAGACAGCTAACTACGTGGTAAAATGAACATAGTACCTTTAAGGACGTTTTATTTTGATGCATAAAAACAAAATTAATTATTAGGTACAAATAAGCTTAGGAAGGCCTTTGGATTTGGATTACATCCAATCCTTTCTAAAATTAGAACCGCAATGAACATAAAATCTCACTAACAAGTAACCTAACTAGAAAATAAAAATAAAACATGCATAAACACGTACATAATTGCATCCCCAAAATTTATAACATCCGCAGCATTACATAAAAAATTCAAATGCCGAAATTAAGCGTAACAAACAGCTGACCAATTACAGTTTGCCTAACCATAACGAAATTAAGTCTTTGGCGATTTAGCTGCTACATTGTGGTGGGCAAATGTACAACAATTTTGTACACCACAACAGCCTAATGGGTCATTCTGTAATGTACTGAGGCCTGTTAATCCGTATTAAATAAATGGACATGGTTTTTCTGAGCAAATGGAGAATGGAACGACATTATACGCATTTGGAAGTAATTGGGTGAAATACGAACGCCTGATAAAATAGTGAGAGCAATTGCATTTTGTGGCGTTAGTGTACTTTACATTTTTGCAGGGAAATGTTTTCATCTCTTGTTGATCCTTGTCATCGATTTTGTATTAGATTTCTATGGGCATTATTCTTTATTGATAGTAAGATATAATTGGGACCTAGTACTGGCAATTTCTTAGAATCAATAATTTTTCTTACTGCTATAACGATTTGTTGATGTTTGAATAAATTAAAGACGTTGGTAATTGGGAAGACGCTTTTTGCTTACTTATTTTTTAGGAGCTTTTATTTTGCAGTTTATTTACAAAACTATAATAATTATTTCACGTAATCGTGTACGTTTAATGTTATGGTGTACGGAACAATCGATTGTGGCTTTTAATCTGACCGCGTTGTTTAGTTAAATGATGTTTAGTTTAACTAATGCATTTGCTGTAACTAGTATAAAATTATATAATATTAGTAAGGACCTACTTATATCTGCCCGCGACTTTGTTTATGTGAAATTTCTTGTTTTAATAAAAAACATAACAATATCCTCTGATACTGCAATAGTGTTACTTTCTATCAGATTTTTTTTGGGATACGAATAAATTTATGTAGATATCTACTTCCAAAGATTTGCAAACAATTAAGTATACCTCGTTATAATATTAGTTGTTTATTTATATATTTATTTATTTATTTGTTTATTTATTTATTTATTTATTTATATAACGTGCCGCTACAATGGCGACATTAATTTAACACACGGGTAGGGCTAGTGGCCAGTAACCATAAAAATGATAATAAAATAAAATAATTCGTAAATTGAAAAATAATAATTTTCAAACAAACTAAATAATAAAAACATAACCACAATAATTGTGGTTATGTTTTTATTATTTAGTTTGTTTGAAAATTATTATTTTTCAATTTACGAATTATTTTATTTTCATCTTTTACAAAGAGTGATCTCAATTATTGAGATCACTCTTTGTAAAAGATTCATTCATGTAGGTACCTACCAGCTGGCTTACGTTCCATCGGTCAAGATCCTTTGTCGGCATAATTTCTAGGAAATTGCGCGGCTTTCCTTTTATTTGCCTACATATGATCCGTGACCCCGGCAAATGAACTCTTCGCTACTATTCTTTAAGTACAGGTTGCTCCAGGATGGTAATTTAGAAAATTGTAAATAAATCAATAAATAATAACATTTAATGAAATTAAAATATTTTCCTAAAACGAATACGCGAAATCGGATACGTGTGTTAAATTAATGTCGTCATGGTAGCGGCACGTTGTATATTTATTTATTTATTTATTTATTTATTTATTTATTTATTTATTTATTTATTTATTTATTTATTTATTTATTTATTTATTTATTTATTTATTTATTTATTTATTTATTTATTTATTTATTTATTTATTTATTTATTTATTTATTAGGATCTCCAACAATAGATGTACACAGGACATGACAAATATTATGTTATGTACCATAGGTATTACGTAAGTGTACTCCCTCACTTACAGGAGACCACAGCATGCAAAGAAATAAAGTACAACTAAGCTAACAAGGTTAAAATTTACATATAAAATATTAAAAGATAAACAATTATGGTAAAAATAAAAATTAAAAAGTGAAAAATTAAAATAGTGAAAACTTAAAAAAAAGTGAAATAAAAAAATTCAAAATAAAATAATTGTTAAAGTTTATCATAGAGAATAAAAATATTATGTACACTGGATAACTCCATGACTTCATATTCTAAATTAACTAACAGATTAATACAAATATAATAACCTAACTTATCTAAAACGATTAAAAATGTTTGACTTTCAATGTGCCTATTTGAAATAAACGATTTGACTTTGACATACTAAAATTTGGCGTCGGCGTTGCCACGTTGTATGGCAATGCTTAGCGTCTGACCAAGGCAGAAGCCAGCCCCTGGGTCACGTGAAGTGTCAACCAGTCAATATTAGTTGTCTTATTAGTGGAGTTTCTTTCCGGCTCTTCTCCATAGGAAACGACCAGTTGGAATCGTGCACCTAGCTTCTGAAGTTTAAAAAGTGCCCTTGAGTGAAATGAAATAATTTTGATTTTGACGTGGCGACTTGATTTGTTACGCGTGTTCGTTACGGGTCGTCAGAAGCCCGAAAGTCTGACAACCAGTCTTACCAAGGGGTATCGAGTTACCCATTAACTGGGTTGTGGAGGTCAGATAGGCGATCGCTCCATGTAAAATACTGGTATTCAGCTGCATCCGGTTAGACTGGAAGCTGACCCCAACATTGTTAGGAAAAGGCTAGGCAGATGATGATGACTTTTTTACATAAAGAACTTTTCCTTTATTATCGCACGTCTGTCGATCAATCGGTAGGTTACCTACTTATACTTCGAGTATTTACTACTAAACAAGTTAAAGGGCATACAGCGCGTTTCTCACTGTCAGTTCATCCCAAGCATTATGATTTTATTCATAAGATTGAACTCTGCCATACAAAGTTCGTAGCGCTATGAACAAAAATATTCCATATTCTGACACATTGGTTGCTATGCGAATTTTCCTTTTCTACACACAAATACGGGCTTACGCCTAAGTTCTATAAATATTTGAGTTTTGTATTTACCTACACGCGGTTTCGGTTGTTGCATCGTCCCTAGAGGAGGGTTGGCAGAAAAAGTTACACTTTAGTGTGAAAAATTAAAATGTGTCGGAAATTGAACGCACGTGAACATATTCGTAAGATGTTGGGAGAATCATTTCAGAGTTGATTTGCTGGATTAGTTTTCTCCTCTACCTATCGTTATTTCTCCTGACTAATTTTATTTTGTTTTTATGTTTGTATTAGTATTTATTCTTTATCGAGTTATATATCAATTATGTTGCACCTGCCATGTTTGTCTCTGCCAGTCAACCTTAGAAAATGCTACAGGCATTAAGTCCGCCTTACTATATTATTTTTTTTCGGGTGCATAAAGTTTTAATAAATAAATAATTAAATTGAGTGTGTGACGGAAATACTAGGTCATGGGTGTCGAGGCTCCAGATATTGGTAGTGATAGTTAATAAAAAAATGTGGATGTGAGTGAGTTTCCTATGTCGATTGAAGGCAGCTATTGGTGTGGATTGCGACATTTTCAATAAAAAAAATGTTCAAAAACCAAAACATCAACTTTGTTAGGAGTGTCGATTGCCGATAATTTTTGCATTCAAATGCAAGCTCAACTACAGTGCGTATCGAGAACAATATTAAACTTAAACCTTTCCAAAAAAATAAAATAAATGCTTATTTATATATCGATGTATCTGCTAACGGTACATGTCTACCTTAATATGAAACAAACATAAGAAATTCTGTATAAAACATTTATCTTCGTGAAATACGAATTATTTTCTTCATATATTTTGTAAAACTTATGTCAAAGTTTATATAGATAGAAAAACTTATAAGGAAGTAATTTGAAGTTTGCGTTTCATGAAATTATGTCTTGTAGTTAAGTATTTACCTACTCATTTATGACTAAACTAATTTTATTGTAATAGAACTAACTCAAAATCAAAATTCATTTATTATTAAAATTAGACTGAGAATCAGCACTCTTTGGACGTCAAAATTACAGACAGTTCCCATAAAACGCCCGCCATTTATCACATCCTAGTGCTTTAGCTGGAAAGAAGAAGTGGCGCAACAAACTCCCCAGCAGCACAGCTGTCTGTTATATTAGAAGAACTTGATTCTATACAAATAATAACCACATCAAGTTGTGATAACGTCAATCAATCAATCTGCCTAGCCTTTTCCCAACTATGTTGGGGTCGGCTTCCAGTCTAACCGGATGCACCTGAATACCAGTATTTTACATGGAGCGACTATCTGACCTCCACAACCCAGTAACTGGGTAATACAATACCCCTTGGTTAGACTGGTTGTCAGACTTTCGTGCTTCTGACGACTCGTAACGACTTTTCAAAGATCCACAAATGACAGCCGGGACCAACGGCTTTACGTGCTTTCCGAGTCACGGAGGTGTCTCGATTTGTGAAAATGGTCACCCATCCACGGACCAACCCCGGCAAGCGTAGCTTAACCTGACGGATCGACCCGAGCGGCTGTTATTACTTAGCCACGAGCTCCTCAACAAGTTATGATAACGTCATTAGCAAAATTATTAAAAATTTAGCAATAATATTACTTACTTGGGAAGACACTGGACCCCATGACACAGGGAATCCTAGTGTGGGGTACAGGGAATTTGTAAAAACCTAGCGCCTATGGCTCCTATGTAATCTATTACTACTTTTTAGGGTTCCGTACCCAAAGGCTAAAACGGGACTCTATTACTAAGGCTCCGCTGTCCGTCCGTCCGTCTGTCACCAGGCCGTATCTCATGTACCATGATAGTTAGACAGTTGAAATTTTCACAGATGATGTATTTCTATTGCCGCTATAACAATAAATACTAAAAAAATACAAATAACGTGATTTTTTTGCCGTTTTTTTTTTATAGATAATGGTACGGAATCCTTCGTACGTGGGTCCGACTCGCACTCGTTTTTTTTAAACTGAATAAAATTTTTACTTATTTATTTTATTTAATACCCTTTACGCATGTTATCTTGTTATATTTATATCTTTTGCAAGAAAAACAAAAGAAATACATACTTATTACAAATTGCATCTCCTTAGAAAACGTCATAACATTTTGATTAACAAAATCAGCCCCTACCCTATCTCATCTTTGAACCCATAAAATTCTTACATTGAACATGGCTCCCCATTCTCCCCAACGCTAGAGGGAAAACAGGGGTAAATGCAACCGATTTAAATGCATGCATCTTGCCTACGACTCGTAATTAGGGAAACCTGAATTTCGACGAGCAACCGTTAGTAAAATGTTATTGTCTCAAATTGTCGTTTATAGAGCGTTCGTTCAGCAGTGTTGTTAGCATTCGAATGTTGGTAGAATAGGTAATTATCATGAGTAGCAATTATGTGAAATGTATTACGAATGCTTATTGCTTGGCAAGTTGTCATTGCAGAAAGATGTTCTTTTCTTAGTTTATTTCATTTTGTTTGGTCCCGGCTGTCTTTTGTAGATCTTTGACAGTTGTTACTGGTCGTCAGAAGCCCAAAAGTTGAACAACCAGTCTTACCAAGGGGTATCGTATTTTACCCATTAACTGGGTAAAATACGATACCCCTTGGTGGAGGTCAGATAGGCAGTCGCTCCAAGTCAAATACTGATATTCAGCTCCGTCCGGTTGGACTGGAAGCCGACCCCAACATTGTTGGGAAAAGGCTAGGCAGATGATGATTTCCTTTTATTTGACGTTAGGTTAATCGGTTCGTATGTCGATCTTTTTACCCGACTACGGCGAATAAAAAGGAGGGTTATGATTTTGACCGGTATGTATGTATGTATGTATGTATGTTCATCTGTTCCCTTGTATCTTCTAAACCACTCATCACAATTTGACAAATAAGGTTTCGTTAGAAGCGTCTTGATTGTCCGCTGGTTATAGGCTATGTGACGTCACATTAAATTAAAAATGGCGCCCTCTAGAGAAAATAAAAATCCGGAGTCACACGTAATCTGTTCGATTTATGCCCTAACACGTGTGACTCCGGATTTTTAATTTGTCTGTCTGTGGTGTCTTGTTTATACCTTTTAAGTCGTAGTTGGGTTTTAGTTTTTATTACTTGATTTTTACTTAATTTTTTTCTGATTAATCATTATGAAGTCGCTTGTATTGAATTTTTGTACGAGCGAATTCAAAGTCTGTACCAAAGTGAATTCAAAGGCTATGCGACGAACGTTGCAGAAAAGCATCCGTTTTCACGTTACACTATTGCCTCCCTTCGAATGTACAAAAATGTGACGAATTTACTTTGTGGCGAATATACAATAACCCCTGTTATTTACCACCCCACTAAAATAAAAACGAGTTCACAAACAAAATCATCTCTAGGTCACAAGTTAAAAGCTAAAAAAAAACACGGAAATGCTTTTGCGAGCATCGGCAAACATTGACAGAACTAGAAAGCTCTCTGGCTCACATAAAAATGCAACATTTTATTCGAAAAACGGTTCTCGAACTCATCGATCGATCTTCGGCACTTCAACAGGCGTTTCGAGTTTGTTTGCCTTACCTACTGGAGCTGGAGGTCAAAAATGTGTGTGTTAGAATAGTTTGCAGAGCCGAGCTCAGGAAACTGATTAAGTCGAAGACTGTTTTTAAAGTCGGATTGGAAAAGCAGAGGATCTAAGTGTAAAATAATCAGTACTTTTCTTTTGTCTCGTCTAGCACCGTTTTAAATTCTTAAAGAGTTTTTAAAATTCTTAAAAGTATTTAAATTCTTAAAAAGTACCTATTTAAATTCAAAGTCACCTCTAAACTAAACTATAAACCGCTGGTAATAAAAATACTTCAAATTAGATCATGTAACTCTGCATAATAACCGAAATAACTATTATACAGCAGGTCTTATGTGTTTTATTCTTTTAAATTACTATTATTTTCACCGTAAAGAGCAAATAATTATCTAAACTATTAGAGGCTTGGAGCCGCCAGGCCCCACTCAGGCCGCGAGGATTATGGCGCGAGCGAGATAAAAAGTGAATTTGAGCTGAGGTGATATAGGCCCATAACTCTAGTGATTAACTAAAATCACTATTTTCAGACGGTTAAATATTTTCATGCAATTCTTTGGTCGAGAAAAAATAAAAATCTACCAACTGTAATCGTCTTTACAAAGCTGAAAATCCTAACATCTTGACCGAAATATACTTTGAAGTGCCTGGTCAAGGGTAAGCGTTATTATAAGAGCCAAATATTGGCTCGTGCTCGCGCAGCCACTCGACTGCAATGTGATCAAAAGGTTCTTAATTTCTTGACATACTTACAAGATACAATAAGGTCATGGAGTTTTAAGTAAGATGGTTCGTGAAACATAATTTTGGCACATTGAGATTTATTGAATTTTCTTAGATTACGTACCCACGAACGTACCTACACTTTTACAGTTTGTCCAAAAGTAAACTGAACGTCTTCATTTTTGTTGCAGGTATAAATTGAATTTCAGTGGATTTTTTTTGTGATGTTTTTCTCATAGGTAGAAATCCGTCAAGCCACGTTCAATTTGGTTCTAAAATCAAGTGTTTCTCAATATTTGAACAGCAATCAAAATCAGCAGTAGTGGCCATTGGTAGCGGCCACGACTTACTACTTGTAGGTCGTAGGTTGGAACCCCGACAGGTGCTTTACTTTGTATAAAATTAAATATATTTCATCACCACTGCTCACAAAACAGTGAAAAAAACATCGTGGGGAAACCGGTATGTCCATGTACCAAAAATTCGAAGACATGTGACATCTACCAACCCCCACTGGGCCCGCGTAGTGGTTTACGGCCTACCCTCTTTCACAGATAGGAGGCCTGATTCCCAGCAGTAGGAACATTTATCGGCTGATTATGTAATGAAAATCAGAGCCATAAAATTGAACCAAAAACTCGTAGACCAGAATATATACAAATATTTCAGTCAGTAGAATATCTGTGTCATCCTTGTCTCACAATTTTAAAATAAATATTGCACTGCAGCATTTAATAATAAATCATTACGAAATGGAAGCTGTCGAGAAACAAAATGGCGCCGATGTCATTGAGCTATATTCGTCAATTTCTTTGAGTAAATTCGATTTCCTCTCACATCTAGCGATTGTTTCTACAACGTTCCCGATCCATCGTGTTCACTCGTTCATTCATTCATTCTTCATTCGATTCGCTTTGCTGAGATTGGAAGAATTCATAATTTTAAACATCGAAAAATTTCGCTCTTTTATGTTCGAGATGTTGTCAAGAAATTCAAAGGTTTGGACAGACCATTGATTTTGATTTCTCTCGGTGGAAAAGTTTCTTTAGATTTTTATCCTTGTGTGAACACCTGAACTTATAACTGAGGTATCTATAGGTACTTTTAACTTAGTTTTCTTCAAGGGAATGCCATGATAAAAATGGTTACCCATTTAAGAAAATAACCAATCTGGTCCATGCAACATTCAATAGATCACATCTAATTTTTTTCGTGCAGAACCGACCCTCATTTCAGCCCACGTGCTCATCAAAATGTCCAATGTGCCTGCAATTTCACTGGCAAGCAAACACTGTTAAAAATCATTTTTATTCTTCATTAGTGTTGACACGAGTTATGCGAAAATCATAGAGGCCACAGTAGTAACAGATTAGCCACCCAAAAGATTGGTAGCGCGGCTAACTTGGCCGAACTCTGGGAAACGTCACTCCTGAAGGCTGTTTATTGTATCCCAATAACCAACTAAAACTCAGAAATACCGCTTTTCAGAAATAAGTAGGTTAAGTAATTATAGTAAACTCTGTTTTTGAATCTTGTAGAATAATTTGAAATTTGTCACGTGATTGTTCTTTGTTTTTCAATTTGGTGTTTGACATTTGCACCTGTCAAATTAGGCTACGAGATTAAACAACAGACTTTTGTACATAACCTCCAAGTTTAATTAGAAAAAAAAAACTCAATTACAAGAAACACAAACCAATCTTATCTTACATAACGAAACTTACATCTAAACCTTTATAATATAAATGAAGTACCCACCCTTTACCGTTTTATGAATTTAGCGTAACCCCGAGCAGATGGCGCCACCGGCTTGGCTTATTAAATTCAACCGTTGTTATTTTAAGTTAGGCCTGTATTTAATGGCTCATATTTTCCTATGTAATTTCATAGTGAGTTTTGTATTAGTTCAGTTTCAAATGACTTTGGTTTAGGGTCAAGTCGGGGGACGCAATATATGTTGGACTTTAGTTTTGTAAGTTACTATACGTACAAGCCTTGAACGTAGGTACTTTTCCAACATTACAATGGTGAAAAATTCTGATTGTAATAATCCGGTATGTGTGATTTGAATGATTTTAAAAGAATTAGGGCAAATCTCACTAATAAAACTGCGCGCGAGCATCCCATTTAATATCTAAACCGCACTCAAGAGTCATCATCATTATTGTTGTTAAATATTGACACTGACAGTTCTTCGGATTGTAATGTTACATGTTACAAAGCGAGCATTCGTGCAGTCAGTACGTGGAAACGAGCACGAACACGCGAGCATCGAGCCGCTCGTTGTTAGCACTCCAAGTGCTCCGACCGTTGTCGGTTTTTTGGCGAATCCATTTGAGTGTTACGCTGTTCAGTCAGTACGCCGCGACAAGTTATCACTAGAAAAACGCTACCACTATTTATTAATGTCTTTATACGATTCAAAGGAGGTTATTTTCGATCGACAAGACCACTTCAATATTCCTACTGATAATTGCAATTTCAAGTATTCATTATCCAAATTAATTAAAATAAAACCAACTTCTGGCAGAATCGGGAGTACCTAGTAATATTCATTAATTAAATCTCGCTACCATTACTTGATTAAAAATTTCTCACCTCAAACGCAAACGCGCCCCACAAATCGACCATTTAGATACCGAAAAATGTGCCGTATTCCACGCTAATGCTTTTACATCAATACAGAACAACTCCATAATCACATTAAATGCAATCGAAGCAAATATAGAACAGCCTAACTAATACTATAAATGCGAAAGTGAGTTTTTTTGTTTGTTTGTTACGCTTTCACGCTAAAACGGCTGAACGGATGGGTAGGCCATGACCTGGAATAGGACATAGAATACTTTTTATCCCGATATTCCTACGGGATCATAAAGTTTTTGTGTTTCATAAAGTGACAATATATCAGCGATAACGATGGTGGAAAAGTCAAAAATGTATTGGACTGACATAAGCTCATGTCAATAGCGTTGAAAGTTGTTGTGGAAATATGAAATGCTTTGAAAGCGATAGACAACTGGCAATTGCTTTCAAAGCGTGAAAAGCCGTCAGTCAGTTTTATCTTCAGATCTGGCTGATCTAGCCAAAACCTATGATGACGGCTGGAGAGATCACTACTTAACATCGTTTAAACTCAACCTTTTCAATGTTTTTTTTATTTGTAGGCATCCGATCAAGCCGAACTGATGCTGACTCATCTGTTCAGACTCACCATGTGTAGCCTTTACTATAACCTTTTCAAACATGGGGCATGCAAAAAAAACACAATAATATATTTTTATGGTACACCTATAAAAATATATACGGACATTCAACCAACATAACCCTTTGGGTTTGTTGTAAAGATCCGAATACCAAGATGTTATTAGGCATAAGTGGATTGCCTTGCCTTTTAATCAGGTAGGCGGTTCTTTTGTGGGAGAAAATTTTGCGCTGTAGGTACGACACTACTTGCGCCCTTGTAGTAAAAAGTTACTACTAATTCATGGTGAGTGCTTAGAATCTTGAGATCGAATAGGCAATTGACTAGAAATCGTCTATATAATATGCAAACTTGTGAGGAAGTCAAAAGCATAATGACTTCGTTTACTCACTTTAGGCAGTGCCTATTTGAAATTATGTGGCACTCAACTAAAAAGTTACTCGTGGTTCAAAGAAAGAAAGAAAAAAAAATGAACCGAAAAAGTCATTATAAAGTTTCTGCCGTGTTTTTAAAACGAGCACCGTTATCATTTATAAGTCAGGAATATTTAAAAACCAAGCATTGAATATTTATTGCATTGTGCATCCGTAGTTGCAAATACACCGATTTTTTGAGAAATATCAGTTGATAGGTTTTAAAATTGCACAGCCCAGCTATCAGGCAGGATATTATAATAAAAATAATGAAGAGGAAATAAATCAATCGGCCTAGCCTTTTCGCAACCAAACCATGTAGGGGTCGGATTCCAGAAAAAAAAAGGAAAAAAAATCTCTACATATAAAAAATCCTGTGTTACTGAAATCGATGATCCCAATTTTATCTAAAAAAACACAAAGTATTTCAAACCAAACACGAATACGTAAAGGGCCCTTACGTATCCTTTTCACTGTCATCATCAAAATGGCGGCGAAATCTGTCAGATGGTCAGATGTCGAGGTCAGATTTGATTACATTTCAGCTCGAATGCATCTCCACAAAACAACAATAGCTACCTATCTACCATATAATGTATTATTAATATTACTTCATCTTATAAATGCTATCCATCGATTATGTTAACTGACCGCAATACCAATTACTTAGCCGCAGTCGATTCAGATAATAATGGATACTGTTGGATTGAACTGACTACGTAAAATTGAGTTAAAATCATTGTGTTGAGTTAAGCCAGGAATACACAAGCCTTGCATTAAAGTATGCAAGTAACTGATTAGTGGTAACAGTATGTCATTATAACTTGGCCCGTGATGCGATTATTAGTAGGTATTGTTTTGTCAGTCGCCATTTTGAACTCTATTAGTATTGAAACTAAGCTTGACAAGGCCCACATGACGGGAAGGGAGAAGTTACAGTCAACGCGGTCTGTATACAGCATTGCTATTCTGTAAACATCTCACCGTGAAAACTTAGGTGATGTGAGCGTGGAGTGAGCTGTCATTGTCATCGATGCTAAGGCAGTGACAGTTCACTTTAAGCTCACTTCACCTAAGTTTTCACGGTGAGATATTTACAGAATACTGCAGATCTTCCAGAAAAACTATGGACTTCGGCAATCATCGTCTATATTCGGAAATAGGAACACGCGACGACAAAATCTAATATAGACCTTGCCACCTTATACCTATTGCATTCTTTTGTATTGCCAGGGATACAAAATCTATTCAATTCCAAAAACCTTTTCAAAACTTTTGAGTGACAAATGACGATCAGCGACCGAGTATGTAACCAGAGAGACCACAAAGCGACAGTACCTACAAAACGTAGAAGATTTGCCACCGTTACTCTGTGGTTCAACGTTCGTACTAATTCGAAAACAAGAAGATTACCGAAGCGCATATCTTTTCTGTTTCACCTGTATCTATCTACTTTGTGCAAGTTATTAGCACGTATATTCCTGGCTTTATGATAGGTAAAAATTAATGAAGTGTCGGTCAGATGTATTAATTATTATGATTTCCAAATGCCAGTTAAATCAATGTCGAAAACTGTCAATTTGTCATTCGAAAATGACAGCTTGCGTGACCGTTGAAATGCTTCTAGGCTACATTCAGAAGAGATATTGCTGTAATAACTATGGTTAGTTGATGGGCATTAGTTCATCATCTGCCTAGCCTTTTCCCAACTATGTTGGGGTCGGCTTCCAGTCTAACCGGATGCAGCTGAGTACCAGTATTTTACATGGAGCGACTGCCTATCTGACCTCCACAACCCAGTAACTGGGTAATACGATACCCCTTGGTTAGACTGGTTGTCAGACTTTCGTGCTTCTGACGACTCGTAACGACTGTCAAAGATCCACAAATGACAGCCGGGAGCAACGGCTTAACGTGTTTTCCGAGGCACGGAGGAGTCTCGATACGTTAAAATGGTCACCCATCCACGGACCAACCCCGGCAAACGTAGCTTAACCTGATATATCGACCCGAGCGGCTGTTATTACTTAGCCACGAGCTCCTGGGCATTAGTTATCATAGCATAATATAGTGGTAATTAATTTTCTGAACAACCACAATAAAATGTGTTTTTGTACCAATCTCCCTTGCACACTATACGACATGCGACAGCAACAGCTCGACGACTAGACGAAACGGCACAATTTTTCATTTTTGTACAAATCCTCGCACACTAGACGTTGAGTTGCAGAGTCGTAAACGACAGGCTAGGCGCACGCTCTCGCAACTTTTTGCAGCATCTAGAGAGACGAAGCACGCGCACACCTGACGGCAGTCGCATGCGACTGGTCAGCGTCAAGGCTCATGCAGACTGGCGCGATATTGCGGGCGAGACAAATATTTTAGTTCAATAGTTAGCGAATTTCATATTTCCAGACTGTAATATTGCCAAATTAATCAAAACAGCAAATTATTTGACAGCTATTTGCGATGTTGCCAACTTTCAGAATGCACGTTTAATACAATTTTCCGTAAATTTGTAAGTAGGTATGAGGTGCTAAAGTACAACAAACCCATTTTCTCATAAAACAAACCAGTGTCCACTATGAAACAAATACCTACTTAAAATTCCTAATTTTATTCAACACTGTAACCCCCGAAAGCTAATAATATTATTGATCTCTCCCAACCCTTATCTCACCACTCACTGATGGCACGCTAGGGTTGACTTTATGAGTACACATCCCGACTCCCGTTACCAAAGCACGGGTCCAATAGGCCCCGATGCTAATTGTGAGGGTTGACTGAAATTAGAAGCGGCAGACGACGGGTTAAATTGACTATTTCTATCGATGTTGCTTGTTTGTGTTTGTACCGTTGTTTATTCTTAGGTGGAGTGTAGACTAAAGTCTGTTCATTGTATTTCGATTTTACGGGTGAATATATGGTAGGTTTACAACCAATTTGACAATTAAATTGTCAAATTGGTTGTAAACCGTGTGACTTGTCGTGTCGTATGACCAGTCTTTTGATCTTCCAAACTTGTCTTCAATTCAATCCTAGCCCAACTATGTTAGGGTCGGCTTCCAGTCTAACAGGATGCAGCTGAATACCAGAATTTTACATGAAGTGACTGCCTATCTGACCTTCACAACCCAGTAACTGACTGTAATACGGACACGGTCTGACGGTAATAAGACTGGTTGTCAGACCCACCCGTAAAGAATGTCAAAGATCCACGAATGACAGCCGCGAGCCCGGACTTAACGTGTCGTTCCGAGACACAGAGGAGTCTCTATATGTAAAGACCACCCACGACCCATCCACGGACCAACTCCAGCAAGCGTAGCTTAACCTGATGGAACGACACGTGTGACTGTTATTACTTAGCCACGAGCTCCTCCTTGTCTTATAAAAGTATTAGTTTTTTTTGTTGCTTTTCCTTTTATCGCTACTTTCATTCACATCGCTACTGTAAATATAAACTTGATTTTCAACTCTTCAAGTTGCACTTTACTACAGGAATCATCTGAAACTAAAGCTTGATTCACACATATCAGTGAAGCCACCGTTCCGACACAGTTCCGGCAAATATTCTTTCATACATTCTCATGCCAGTGTCGGCACTGATACTGACAAGTGCAGATGCGTTCATGGAGAATGTATGAAATAATATTTTGCACTGTGCCGGTACTGTGTCGGAACTGTGCCGGAACCTTTAATCCACAGTGACAGCTTGAACTCGATTCGGATGAAACACTATATTGTATACAAACAGTGTGACTACATAACTTCGAATCGTGTTTGCTTGGCTCGAATCGGATGCAGTGCATATACACTCTAAGAACATTATGGGACTATAGCTAACTCGATCATATTGCTTATAGTTAGAGGCATAGAGATTTAAGGTCCTAGATAAAACCATAAAGCTCGTGGCTAAGTAATAACAGCCGCACGGGTTGATCCATCAGGTTAAGCTACGCTTGCCGGGGTTGGTATGTGGATGGGTGACCATGTTTACATACCGAGACTCCTCCGTGCCTCGGAAAGCACGTTAAACCGTTGGTCCCGGCTATCATGTGGATCTTTGACAGTCGTTACGGGTCGTCAGAAGCCCGAAAGTCTAACAACCAGTCTTGCCAAGGGGTATCGTATTACCCAGTTACTGGTTTGTGGAGGTCAGATAGGCAGTCGCTCCATGTAAAATACTGGTATTCAGCATCCGGTTAGACTGGAAGCCGACCTCAACATAGTTGAGAAAAGGCTAGACAGATGATGATAAAACCATAAAGCTTGGTCGTGACGTGTGTAATGTATAATGTAAATTATCGTGTATTTAATGCTAATAATATGGACGGCATACAAAAACAACGCGAATAATTGTCGAGTTGTTCCACACAGTTGCCACACTGCGAAAACCTTTGTGTTTGCGCTAAAAACTGACAGCCGATGGATTAGCGCGAGTGTCGGCCCGAGCGTTACATGTTGCTCGTAGTGCCGTCCACATACAGAATTCGCGTTACTTTACACTATACATTATACAACACATTACACGTCTGGACCCGGCTTAACAAATCAAGTTCGCATACATTTTCAGTGAAAAAAAAAACACACAAAAACATTCTGTCGATTTTTTAATCTACTAAGTGCAGGTCATGGCGATCACCAATTAGAGTTTCAAGTAACAACTAATTGATAACGTTTTCCAGAAAAAAAAACCGTTCCAATGAATCAATTCTCTTGGAAACTAGACGTTTCCAATTGACTAATTGATTCGGATATTTTCCAGTTATTGCAACTATTGCTAGAACTTTATGAAGGAGGTAATATTTTCCAATGAAATATTTTGTGCTTTTGAAAGTCAAAAATGTTGAGCCTTTACTTTTAATTAACGCTATTTACTTCGTAGTCTGATTATAAACGATATTCTGAAGTCTGCTCTGTCAATTAAATAGCTAATAATCTCTAGTTATCATCGTAATAGGATAGTCACTTGATGTTTATTTGGCCTAAATAAACAAAATTAGTGTATATTATACAAAATGTAATATTCTCTAGAACTCTTCTAAAATAAACACAAATTCTGGTATTTTACTTTGTAGAAGATTTTCAACGGAAAATTACTACTTATCTCTCTTATGACAATTTTAGTTATGAAACAGTGCATTACTGCTTTTTTTAAACCCCGACGGAAAAAGAGGGGTTTTATAAAATTAACGTGTGTGTCTGTGTGTTTGTCTGCGCCATCGTAGCTGCCAAACGGCGGAACCGATATTGATTTTTTTGGTTCTGTTTGAAAGGTGACTTGATAGAGAGTGTTCTTAGCTATAAAAATTAAAAAAATCGTTTATTAGATGCTTTGTTTTTGTCGCGGGTTTTTTAAATTTTAAATTTAATTTAACTTGTTTACTTGAGCCTATGGGATATTACATTTTTTTTTCTATTTTATTAACACTTTTTTTTTTAAGAAGTTTTTATTTTAATTAAATAACATGCCTGTTTAGGGTTCCGCACACAAAGGGGACCCTATTACTAAGGCTCCGCAGTCCGTCCGCGTATCTTTTGAACCGTTATAGGTAGATACTTGAAATAACGTAAGTTATAGTGGCAAAAACATAGCCAAACAAATTAGTAAAATAAAATAAGTTTAAAAATTAGAGGGGGTTCCCATACAAGTATCGTGTTTTTTACTAAAGTTTCTAATTTTTATCATGTAATTTTAAGGCCCTACCCTACCTCAAATAGCTTAGCATGAACCTCCGTTACGCCGAAAATACTGCAGAATTAATTTTTAAATAAATAAGGATTAATGCTAGGTCCTATGTTTGGCGAAAAGACGATTAATAATTTCTCTATAGGTAAAAAATTCAAAGTTACTTCTAAACCGAACTATAAACCGCTGGTATTCAAAAAATACTTCAAATTAGATCATGATACTTTGCATAATAACTGGACTAACTATAAAGCAGGTCTCATGTTTTTTTTTTTAAATTACCATTATTTCCACCGTAAAAAGCATTTACCTAAACTATTCAAGGCTTGACAGCCGCTAGCACCCCACTCCGTCTTGCTCTCACTCGGACCGTGAAGATTATGGCGCGAGCGAGATAAAATTTGAGGTAGGGTAGGGCCTTTAATATTGTATGGTGGTACTACCCTGGCGATGAATGAGGTCTACACGAGTAAATAAATATGTGAATAAGTTTATAAATAACTTAGAAGTAGTAGAAAAGTCAATTTTATTTCAAAGTAAACTCAAAATCGTTTTGCCGTGTAGCAATAAAATCACGGATATCGAAATAAAATGAATAAAATCTTTAAAACTATAATTCCACAG
Organism: Lithophane socia; assembly: GCA_947522985.1. Classification (NCBI taxonomy): domain Eukaryota; kingdom Metazoa; phylum Arthropoda; class Insecta; order Lepidoptera; family Noctuidae; genus Lithophane; species Lithophane socia. The sequence goes on along the minus strand of OX383270.1, from coordinate 12,169,344 downwards.
TCTGCGCTCTCATGTCGACGTTAAATTGAGATGACGGAGGATCTTTGATGAAACTCTACTTAATGTCAAGGAATTAGATCCTAAAGTGGCAAAAATGGAATAAGGCAGGCACGGGCCCAGACTTCGGGCTGACATGGCTAAATTACTGATGCAAAAACCCTATATCTGTGGCCCTAGTGAAAAAGGATCTAAGTCCAAAAATGCAACTTCACAGGAGACGCAAAAAACACTCCGCGCACTTCAAATTGCGTGTTTGCCTCGTGTGACATTTAAACCACTACCAATTGAAATACATGTGATGTTTTTTATAGGTAAACAATTTATGCTCTTTATTATTATGGAGTTATTTTTTATGTAAAGTAATTCGTTTTTAAGATAGTGACTTATACTAACCACAAAATGAATTCCTTGAGGGTGTAAAATAAATTATACCCCTTCTCCCATATGTTAAATGTTAATTCACACAAGTGAAAATGGATACGCATTTGGAATGATTATGTTCATACTAATCCCAATAGAGTTTCTTTGATTTTTTTCCTTTATGGTGGTGAAAACGGATTTATGTCTAATAATATCACATTACTCACTAAATCATTTTTAAGAACCAGGTGTTGTTGTATTGATAAACACCAACCAAAGTAAAACGTGGGTAATTTATGTTAATTTAGATTAAAAATCACAAAATGCATTTTTTTTTTTTCGTTTAAAAGAATACAAAAGTACTTGAAACCGACTTTTGAATTTTTTTTGGTGTCAGTTGGACCCTTTTACACAAGGTAACTTCTTTATTTTTAGAGATAGCTTAGATCCGTTTACACCGAACGATAGAGCATTTAGGGTCCCGGTATCCCTTTCTATTCCGCAACCCTGGCAGGCATCGGTCCTAACGGACCCCGTCAGGTGTGCTGACATCTCTTTGAGGCGCGCGTGGAACACGACGCGCCATCGACCCGAGCCTGGTCCTTATCCGACCATAGGCGCGGGCTTGCGGACGGCGAGCAATGGGTAGCTCGCCGTCCGCAAGCCCGCGCCTATGGTGGCCGGGAATCCGCCTGGGATTCCGGACGCCCAGGGTGTCTCCAGCGGCGGCGGTTAGGGGCGTGAGGGCGCAGGCTTTGCCTCTCCCTCACGCGTTCCGCCTCCTCCTTCGCGAGCATCACTGCTTCGCAGAAGGAGGTGACCACCTCCCATGCCCTCTCGCTCCGTACCATGGCCTGGACCAGGGCCGGACGCGAAAGGTCAGTGCCGCCAATCGCCAATCGCCAATCGCCTTGCCTGACCTGGGAATGGAATTCGGGTAGTCGAACGTGCAACCAGACCAACGAGACAACGAATTACGGTTCTCCAATCCATTTAGATTTGGTTACAACTTTGCTCAGCAGAAGAGTATATACCCATGATACGCCTGTACATGTTATAATAATAATGTTTTAGTCGCTTTTCGTGTTTGTGTGATCGCGTTGTTCCTCTAAACTACGCAACGGATTTTTGATGCAATTTTCACCATAATTTAGAGAATTTAAACCGGAAGGTTTGTGTGTATAATATTTAAATATTAAACTTACATTATACGAAAGACATCTCAATGTTATGGCGGGTCGCTAGGTAAAATATAAAACAATATCAAATCACATAACCTCAATTCGAGTCCAATTTTCTATCCTCCCCGCATTCGCGGCCACCAGTTTTTTCTTACTATTTTCGGATAAAAACTAATTTTGTGCTTTGTTGACTTTAGTTATGTTATATTTTCATTCCGATCCGCGACCGGCTGTGGCCGTCCGATAAGGCTCTATTCGAACGAAATTCATTTTGCGATTTTTATTAGATATTTTTTTTGTTTCGTTTTTTTTTGCTGGGACTCAAAAGGGCTGGTTGAATGTTTGTATTTCCTTGAGAGTTATGTGAACCTATTAAGCTCATTTCAGACTACGCTATACTATTCTGCTCTAAAGTATAAGATTAAAAGGCAAATTAATAATAATTATATAGTATAGCAAAGTGTGAACGTGTCTAAATAAATGTATGGCCAGCGATATTGTTGTGCTATGAACTATATGCTATTATATTATAGCGTAGTCTGAAATAAGCTTTAGTGCGTAGTTAGTTAAGGAGTAGGCAATTATAGAAATTGGTTCAGAATATTAATAAATGCAAATGGAACGGAACTTTAAATATTATATTTATTTATACATTTGGAACGTGTATTTTATATTTATTATATATGTTTTATTTCTTATTTAGATTTTTGTCGCTGAAAACCAGCGCTGAGACATAATACTGTGTACTGGCATAACATTTGCGGGACCTACGTTCCGCATAGTGTCACAGTATTATGCTGAGCGTTGGCTGTTTTGCGTGGATGCCACGCATATGTTCCCCGTACTTGTTATTTTTTGTGTTATTTCTTTGCGTCATGTTTAACCGCAAATAATCTTATTTTCTTTCAAATCTACAAAATACACACACATCTTTCGGTTTGAGTGATATGACATACATACAAATCTTTCGGTTTGAGTGATATGACTCTGTTTTTATTGAGGATTTCTACATTGGTCTAACCTTCCTATTCCTTTTGCAGTTCAATATTTTTTTAGTCCTATATATTATGTCGGTTGTATACTATGTTCTATGCCATTTATTTCCTAATATTCTCACAACTAGAATTCTGACAAATCTAGCATAAAGGAGTCTCGTGTGAGTTCGGACTTCAAAAGCATCATTACCGTCTTATATTTATTTTATCTTTTAGGGTCCGTCCTAAGACGCTTTAGCTTCGAACATATACCTATTGGATATATTTGGTTCCTACTTTTCTTTTGCTTTGATCATAAACCATAACAGTCTGTATTCCTTGAAGGGGTAAGCAGAGGCCCCCATTTCTACAGCTTCATTTCATAAATATTGGCACTTCTTTGTGTTTTTGCAAAAGATAATTTGCCAGTAATCAAGTATCATGGCGTGACTGGCAGCCCAGGGTAGTCTGATATTCTCATAACATAAAAACCTATAAGGTACATTCACGAGCACAACTAAATACGTTACACTTAGGTAACTAAAATTCCAAAGCAATTTTCTCGTGAAATATGGATCGGAAGTTTGAGGAAAGATCTATTTCATAATAATATAATTGGAGTGGTTTTGATAAAATAACAACGTAAAAATCAAATAATAAATCCAAAAATAATAATAAATTTAATCCATTAAATCCATTTATTTAATTATTAAATCCATTTATTTGAGACTAATTATAATTAGTCTATTTAATACTAATTAGTCAATTATGGACAAATTATTATTTGTCCTTATTTGTTACTTACAAAGGCATTAAAACTAGGTTAGTATTGAATCATTAAAAAAAAAAACGCCTTACGCCTTCATATTATATTTTATCAATACTTTAGAAGCTAATCGCTTTAGATATCAGTGTGGTGTATTATTGTTTGTGACTGTACGATATGCGTTTATAATACCAACCTATTATTGTCATACAGAGAACGCACGAGCATTAATCACCACCTGCTCAAGATGGGTTGGTTACTGTACTAAACAAAATCCCAACCAACCTGAATATCTACCTGTCAAACAGCAAAATAGTATGCGGATAAGTAGTAAATCGCTCCCGTGAATATATTAGTTGAGGCAAAACGGCATAAGTCTTAAGTTCCAATACGGATGCTGACTTATGAACGCTAAGGTTTTCGCTAACTTTTCTTGAGAGTTAACCCGTAACTGGGTTCCGTGAAGCTATAAAGCACGAGTTGATGTTGGAGAGAACTATTTTTTTTTGTAATTAGCCTTTTTTCTTATCAAGAAAGAAAGAAGAATATTTAATTTGAGAGACGCACAGGAAATACAAACAAAAATAAAGGAAAATTAAAAAAATATCAACAGAGCTTTCTTGAAAAAAAAAGCCTATTTCGGCAATCTAGTATGACTTTCAATGCATTTGCACTTGCCTGGTTTTTTTAATCAATGCCTACTGACAAATAAACACTAGAATATAAGGTAAATATTATTTTCAAGTAAATAAAAACGCCCTCCAGCATCAGTAACAGATTCTCGAACATACAATAACATTGAATAATAGGTAGGTACTGTTACACAGCGATCAAACTTAGGTAGGTACATTAAATAGAGCCATTTCATTGAATTTGAATTTGAATATACTTACTACAGTATATTCAAATTCAAATACTCCGGGTGAAAATTTTTCGGTGGCGGGAAAATATTTTATATTTTGTCATTTTTAATACACAGTGATAGCATATAATCATTCTATAACATGGACAGTTTAGTCTACTGTGTAACGTAAGAATAAACCTTTCCTACTCCAATCTTAATCATTGTTCACTTTCTTCCATAAATGTCAGAAGTCGCAAAAAAAAAAAATATGTGCTACATCGTTTTTCGGGTTCCGTACCCAAAGGGTAAAACGGGACTACTACCGACAGACTCCATTGTCTGTCTATCCGTCTGTCACCAGGCTGTATCGCATGAACCGTGACAGTTAGTTGAAAGTTTCACAGATGATCTTTCTCTGTTGCCGCTATAACAACAAATACTAAAAAACAGAATAAATAAATATTTAAGGGAACTCCCATACAACAGACATGATTTTTTTTCCGTTTTTATAGATAATGGTACGAAACCCTTCGTTCGCGTGTCTGACTCGCACTTGGCCGGTTTTATTTAACATTGATCTGCAACAACTGTACTGACATACCTACTATTTTCATATAATTTCACAGCCAGCTTACAGATGCCTAAAATATCAAAAACCAATTCGCGTATCCGAAATATTTATCGCTCCAAGTACCCAGGAGCTGGAACAGCAGTGACGTACAAGATTTATGTGGAAATTCACTTAATGTACCGACTCCAATTTTATTAGTTTATACTTTTCAATCACACTTCGCGAGATTAAACTGCCTCCTCCACATAGCAAATTGCATCGTGGAATATTCTGCTTAGTTTGATGATGATCATTAATTTGGTTTACTTTAGTTACAGTTTAGTTGTAGTTTTGTTATCCGCTGGATGCGAGAAGCACAAAACCGGTCAAAGTGGCGGTGCTTGGGGGAGGCCTACGTCCAGCAGTGGACGTCTTTCGGCTGAAATGATGATGATGATGATGACTTTAGTGACAGCGTGAATTAATCCTGGAAGACTAACAGTAATTAATTTTATCACCTTTGAAATGAGTTAACATTCTTTGACAGTCGTTACGGGTTGTCAGAAGCCCGAAAGTCTGACAACCAGTCTTGCCAAGGGTATCGTATTAGCCAGTTACTGGGTTTTGGAGGTCAGATAGGCAATTGCTCTATGTAAAATACTGTTATTCAGCTGCATCCGGTTAGACTGGAAGCCGAAAGGCTACGCAAATTATGACTTAAAGAAAATAAACTATTTACCTACATCAAACGTTAGAAGGACTTTCTTAAATTAACCTCATTGATAGAATAACAATACAATATCAATTATTAATGAATTTGTATCCAATATCAGTTGTTGTGTGAAAGCCATTATGAGATGAAACAATAATAATATTTTATCAATGAAAGGTCCAATACACGACCTGCAATCATGTGTGGGTAGAAATTATGAGTATTATTATTATATAATCAGCCTATAATATTCCCATTGCTGGGACACAGGCCCCCTCTCTGTGAGAGGGAGTGGGCTATAACCAACCACGCGGGCCCAGTGCGGGTTGGTAGATGTCACATGTCTTCGATTTCTTTGTTCCAGGACATGCTGTTTTTCTCACGATATTTTCCTTCACCGTTTTGAGAGTAGTGGTGATGAAATAATTAATTACTTACACATTACTATAAACTTCAAACCTTTGACCTACAACTCGTAAGTCGCGGCCGTTACTGGGCCCACCACTGCTCATAGTGCCTTATAGAAAGAACTATTATTATTTATGTATAGTTTGCTTTTTAATCTCGTAGACTTTGACAGGTGCAAATGTAAACTCCAAATTGAAAAAAAGTCAAATTAGTGTACGAGATAAAAAAATAGACTTTAGCTGAGATTAATGTCGCAAAAGTGTTAATACACACTTCAATACCAGCTTGCGTATTTCAATTCTGCAGGTTTATTCTCTATACAATAATTACTATGCTACGGTCAAAGTTGTAATTTTGCAGTATACTATTCAAATAATTCTGACATCTTAATGTTTTGTAACGGCTTCATTGGAGCAATACAGTACAATTGAGGTGATAAGTTATCCTTTCAAAATATAAACGAATAATATATAAATATAAAAAATATATAAAATAAATATAATAAATTATCGATCATGCAACAGGATATTAAAGGATATCAAAATTAACACTCACTTACCTACTAATTACGAAATTGTCTTTGGTCCCAGGCCTTGACATCAACCAATGAACAAAATTTTCAAACTTTTATTGGTTGGATATAAGCCTTTGGCTACGTTGTATGTGTGTATATTGTCATTTTTTTTGTAATATGCCTTTTTCTTTGTGCAGAATAAACTATTTTTCTTTTCTTTTGTTTTACTTGTGAGCAGAAAAACAAAGACAGAAATAAACTTTACTAACCACTTAAAAACAAATCAGTTTTTCCACCAAAATCCGTAACATATTAACAATACCCCAATCCCTACAGGTTTACAAAGACAAAAAACATTTACAAGTAAATACAAATAAAGTAAGTTTATTCGACACTTTAAAATAGCGACGCGGAAGCCGGGGGATTTCCTTTGACGAAAACGTCGCTGTGGAAACTACTGAGGCCATGTACCGACGGTTTAATCAAACCGGCAACTTACGTAAACTTTGTTACATTGATGTAAATAATGACTGGAAGGGAAACTGGAATTGATTTGTGTTTTGGAATGGTTACTTACAGCGTCATTGTGTTTTAGGTACCGTAGACCTTTTAATCACATTCATGATCCATTATTTAAAATATAAAGAAGAAGATTATATAGGGAGTCTTGATATGTAAAGAGCTTGTGGCTAGGTAATAAAAGCCGCACGGGTCGATCCATCAGGTAAAGCTACGCTTGCTGGTCCGTAGATGGGTGACCATCTTTACATACCGAGACTCCTCCGTGCCTCAGAAAGCACGATAAGCCGTTGGTCCCGGCTGTCATTTGAGGATCTTTGACAGTTGTTACGGGTCGTTAGAAGCCCGAAAGTCTGACAACCAGTTTTGACAAGAGGTATAGTATTACCCAGTTACTGGGTTGTGGAGGTCAGACAGGCAGTCGCTCCATGTAAAATATTCGGATTCAGCTGCATCCGGTTAGACTGGAAGCCGACCTCAACATAGTTGGGAAAAGGCTAGGTTATGATGATGATGATGATGAATCACGCAAAATGTCACGTGCTTGTCAAGCAATCTAGGGACCCCATTAAAGCTTTGCTACCGAATTCGGTCGTAAAACGATCGCTATCTATGTCGACTGCAGCCCCTGGAAGTATTCCAATCCAGTGCCCCATTACTTAGCTCTAAAACGTGATATAACTTCTGTTCTCCCCAAATTCCAAAATGTCTCGTCCAGTAATTCTAACTCAATGATAGTAGATCTTGTCTGAACGTTAATGCCTCTTATCTGGAGATAAGCTCAATTACACTGGTTATAAGCGGTTTGTTACCGGTTTAAACCAGTTTTGGTGCAATATGTTTGTGTAAACTGGCACTAGAATTTGGGTTGTAACTTAATTTACTTACTTATTGGTTACATGTTGTCGTCATTTATTTACGCAAGAAGATTTGAAGAAAAACTCATTTTTATTATTTTTATTCTAAAATATAAAATTAAATGTCTGTTTTATAAAAATGTACACATGTATGTTTGTTTTATCCTTACATATAACAAAACAAAGTCCTCCGCCGCGTCTGTCTGTCGTCCTGTTCGCGATAAACTCAAAAACTACTGCACCGATTATCATGCTCTTTCCACCAATGGATAGAGTGGTTCTCGAGTAAGGTTTTAGTATTTAATAACCGACATATACGCAGGCGAAGCCGCGGGCATCAGCAAGTGTTTAATAAAATAAATAAAAAAGAATTGCAGGACTCTGTGTAATGTTTGTCACATTTCTACCTCGCTTACATTCGTCAAAATTCTCTCAAAAAATGTATCTCCGTCAAATTAGGATAAAAAGTAATCAAAATATATATTTTTTAAATTGGGATTTGGCATATCAAAACATTTCAATAACCCTAAAAACTTATCCAATAAATTATTTGCTTACTCCAAATTTTCACCAAGTTTTTATCATACTTAATCCCTGAAGAAACCGACATTTATTTATCTAAAGTGCTAAGAAATCCATTCCATATTACAATAAAAATGTCATAAAAATCGGCGAGTCACATAAAAAGTTACGTTAAACTTATCGTATGAATTGGTAACATCATTTGTTTAAATTGAAAGAACATGTAATATTTCTTTTTAGAAATAAAACTGTGTCTAAAAGTCTACGAACAGAGCCTAAAAGTTTTATATGAAAGGATACATAAAAGTAAGTAGTTTTCTGTGTCGTAAAAGGTGTGAAGGGATGATTTCAAAATAAGTGAGCGACCTTGTATCTGCTAATAACAACAAACTTGTACCTGTGGGTAATCTGTTGGCCAATCATGGTGATTAATGAAAATCGCCACAAGTAAGAAATGAAATGAAATGAAATGAAATTGTTTATTCTGTAAATAGGATATTGGAATCACTTTTACACGTCATAATAAAAAAAAATAAGCTAGATGAGGCCGGCTTTTCCTATCTGACTACTCTGCGAAGAAAGGCCGAAACAAACTCAGAGGTCGCAATCTCTTTTAAAGTCCAGACATTATCTTGGTCAGGCCAGATGAGGACTATGTAGATTAGCGTCTGAAATGGTCTTTTGACGAAAGAACCACAACGATTTGAGTGGACCTGTCCAGTCAGTGCAAGTAATAGTGGAGCTCAACTCAGAACTTAAGGAGCTCAACGACTCGATGAATAATACCAAAGAAAGGAAATTAGGGTAGGTCGCTTAAAATACTCTAATTGCCAGGCCATCGTTAAAACTAACTGAGAACGAAAAAATAAACATAAAATAAAAATCCACATAGTCCTCACATTTACAATAATTAAAGTGAAATTGCGTAATGGGTCGAAAATGTCCTGAATGGCTTTGAGAAAAGGATGGTACGGCCGTGCTTTAAGTTTCAGCTTGACTTGGCGGTAGCACTCCCAGATTGTTACATAACTTAATATAATACTTAACAAAGGGTTAGATAGAGAAAATAATAATTATTTATTTTTTATTATTGAGAATAATTTATGTTCATAGTTCGCAGTGTGAACCGAAGTATCAAAAGACGCGGTAGCTAAATGAGCGAAGCTAAACGAACTTAGCTTCGTTTCAGGCACTAGATCTGGGGACCAAGTCTACTAATTTACAAACGTGTCATTGGTACCGCAATGATGAGTTTTTGACAGATTTTGTATGGCTTATCTGTCAATAACTGATCATTACGAGACCATTGACACGTTTGTGAATTAGTAGACTTGGCCCCCTATAAACATGAACCGGTTTATCAGACTAATAATCCTAATTACATAAGTAGTATTTATGTAACCAAAGTAAAACATCTCCTTCATGGAAATTAACTTCATCAAAAATTAACATTCCAAAATCCAACAACTGAGCAACTGAAAAGTACAATCGTCAACAAAAGTGTTACAGAAATAATTAATTTCTCTTACCCACTAGGTCCGGGGAACTGGGTCAGTTTTGGCCGTTATTAATGCTAAAACTGTCACCGTCACTCGCACTGGCAATTTGCACCAATTAAAATTCCGTACGTGTCGCCTACCATACATTTTGTTTGAACATCCGCCGAGAAATACAGCACCAGTATTGTCCTGTGTACTTAAACGGACGTGTTTAACGTTTACACACGCGTTCAGGGTTAAGTTACAAGCGACTTGGTTAAACTTTTCTACCACGTGATTCAAATAATTGTGAAGTTGGTATACAGACCTACATGCCTGGGGTTTGTAAATCATTGTGGAATTTTTACTCCTTTTAAAAGCCATAATATTTTTGAAAAATATAGAAAAAAATATTTAAAATTGACGTAAATGCACGGTTGCCAACTGGAAATAGTTCAATGATAGTTTTTCTACTCATGTAATGACAGACAGAGAGTCAGGACAGACTCAATAAATAGCTTCAATAAAAAAAAAAAACAAAATACAACCTCCTCGCTCCGCGGCCTCCTTTAACTAACGCCACAAACAAAAGAGCAGAACAGCCAACATAATTAAAGGATATTTTGTGTAGACAATAGGTAAGTGCCGCGCACACAGAATTTTAATTCTAAGCTTATGCCCATTTAGATTTGTCGTCGGGACTGTACCTACGTGGTTAGAATAACCCCGCGTAGGCCGTTATAACCACTTTTTTTAAGCATTTCGGGTAATTTTTTCAGATGAATATTTTGTAGGATTATTGCGGAGTATTGTCCTCTGAATTTAGGTGGGTATTTTGTTATAATATTAGTTTTTTATATGTAACTTAGTATTTCGTTTGAAAAAACCGGGAAATAATAGATTGTATATAAATTTCGTTGATAATGTTAAAAAGATTATCAGCATTACATCCTTGTCCATATCCATGTGGCGAAATTAGAAAATTGTCAGAGTACACCATAGACAGAGTTGATTATTACAACATTTTCAAATAATTTGAAAAACATCCTCATCTTATGGGCTATCCAAAGAGCGATTTACATTAAAAATATCTAATAATCTAATCTGTGTACGAACCAGTAAGCCATAATTTCTCTTTATTAAAAACTTAAGCTACTCATGGGCTTCTCGTAGCACAGGCGTAGCTCAAATTCTCGTAGCTTGCTACGGTCTACGAGCTACGCAGCTACGGCGTAGCAAACCAACGCCAACCTCACATCAACTGAAAACCGCAGACTGTCTGCCTTTACTTTGATCTCAAAACAACAAAGTAAGCATCAAGTTAATACTTAGGCTGCGTTTAGGCTTAATATAGGTATTACTAAATATTTCTAGTTAAAACTAAACCCTACTACTACTAAATTAAACCCGAAAGTCTGACAACCAGTCTTACCAAGGAGTATCATATTACCCAGTTACTGGGTTGTGGAGGTCAGATAGGCAGTCGCTCCATGTAAAATACTGGTATTCAGCTGCATCCGGTTAGACTGGAAAGCCGACCCCAACATAGTTGGGAAAAGGCTAGGCAGCTTTTTTTTTTCTTATTAAGACTACTTTTGATAGGAATAAAACCTTAATAGGTAATTCCTAGCCCAACCAAAAATATCAAGGGACGGAAACATTTAAGTAAATACAGGACTCATTACGAAAAACATTTACCACTATTATAACACTAGCAGTCGGTTAAGGGATAACGGCTGAACCACTTAAAGAGCACTTATAACTATTAATTAAACATAAACGTGTGGGGATTATGTTGAATTGCGGGTAATGTTGCCATTACTGTTATCTTTTAAGACTAATCATTTTAATAGGCATTTTATTAGTTTTATTGCTGCTATTAAGTGAATATGTTGGCTTTAGGAATAATGTTACAAAGGTAAAGTTTTGTTAGAATTAACGAAATATTTTTGATTAGACCTATTAGGCTTTAGTAATAACATGCACGGGTCGATCCATCAGGTTAAGCTACGCTTTCTGGGGTTGGTCCGTGGATGGGTGACCATCTTTACGTTTGATCTGTCAAAGATCTACAAATGACAGCCGGGACCAACAGCTTAATGTGCTTTCCGAGACACGGAGGAGTCTCGGTATGTAAAGATGGTCACCCATCCACGGTCCAACCCCGGCAAGCGTAGCTTAACCTGATGGATCGACCCGTTCCGCAGTAATTGCTTAGCCACGAGCTCCTCCTATACTAACCTTTAAAAGTACTTACTATAATAATATCACAAAAATATAGCCCTGTCGTTTTTACCCTCCTTAGATTAGTATACAAGTACAGTATAATCCTATTTGGTATAATAACAGTCTTTATCTTAAACAAAATACGGCGTTTAGGCAAAAATAATATAATTTAGGGCAACCGGTCGGCTATAAAGGGCCAGGCCCTCTTCAAGGCTAATTTAGGCCGCTTTGGGCGACCCTTAGTTAGTTATTAATCTACGACAAATCGTATAAACTTGGTACGAGGGAAGGAGTTGTGTTTCTAAGCGGTATTATATTTAATGAAGTTATTGAAGGTTATATTTGAGTTTGAATTTATAAGTGGAGTGGAAAATTTACATAGAGGCCGCGCCACCATTGAAGTCCGGCGGAAAATTGTGGAACTACCTTTTTAAATTCAATTTGATGCAATAACATAGACACTATATTTGGAATGGGCAACTAGCTTCATATTTCTGAGTGACCGACTCCTTGACAATTCAAAAGTGCCTGTAAATGGTTTAATTGAAATAAATGCTTTGAATTTGAGTTTCTTGCATGTGGAGCGTCTACTTTTTAAGGGTCTACCCGCTTTGCGTCTTCCATTGCGCGTTCTTGGAGACACCTTTGTTCATAAGTGAATGTTTTCGGACTGAAAATAATGATGATGATTTGAGTGTTAATGTATTTAACTATCTAGCTACTAAACATAGCTCTTTACTGAATTTTAGAATGGTTTTAAACCACTATGGATTCGCTTTGCGTCTTCCATTGCGCGTTCTTGGAGACGCCTTTGTTCATATGTGAATATTTTCGGACTGAAATAATGATGATGATTTAAGTGTTAATGTATTTAACTATCCAGCTACTTAAACATAGCTCTTAACTGAATTTTAGAATGGTTTTAAACCACTATGGATTATTTGCGTACGATGAAATAGAATCAAACTGCAGTTTCTTACGCAAGATTATACATAGAACTGTATTGAAACCCACAAAAATGAAAACAATAAGTTAATCCAAGGCAACGATGACTCTTCAAATATATTATAAAAACATGTAAAATATAAGATGACCTAGTTACAATACATATTTAAAAATCCAACTCTCAAATTATTCTTTCGAGGACGATTTTGCAACATTAAAAATGTAAGGTCATTTACGATTGTCAAGCAATTTGTATGATTTATTCATAAAAACCGACCAAGTGTGAGTTGGACTCGCGCATGAAGGGTTCCGTAACATTATCTATAGAAACGGGAAAAAAAATACGTTTGTTGTGTAGGAGCGCTCTTAAATATTTCTGTTTTTTAGTATTTGTTGTTATAGCGGCAACAGAAATAGGTACATCTTCTGTGGAAATTTTAACTGTCTAACTATCACGGTTCATGAGATTCAGCCTGGTGACAGAGGGACAGACAAACAGACAGACGGACGGACAGCGGAGTCTTAGTAATAGTCCGTTTTACCCTTTGGGTACGGAACCCTAAAAATGGACACGCTCCGGGTCTCTTGGGTTTGTCCATTTTTCACCATCCGCTTCCGAAAAGGGCCCTTTTGCGAAATCATTATATCGAAAACGACAATTTGTATAATTTAAAACGTTATTTAACGTAAACAATGGACTGTTAAAGTGGTTTTTATTTTTAGAATAATTTGTGAAGTGTTTTTGTTTTGTATCTGTTTTGTTTTATTGCCAACAGGACTAATAATATTAGACTAATGATGGGAATGACTGCCGATGAAGACGCTCACCCTTAAACCTAATTAAATGAAACTGTTTCGACCTGTCTCATAATTATTAAAATATCTTGACAAAGAGGAAAAAGGGAAAAAAAAATATTTGTCACATAATAAATAGGTATCTACTAGTAGTTAGCAAGTATTATTGCTACAAATATTTGTAACTAGGCTTTGCCTGCGGTTTGCCCGCGAGCAGGTCGAAAATTATGCCACGGAAACGTACTACCGTATCGCGCACGCCTATAAAGCTCCCAGTTATGTTTTTTCCGACATCTTCTACAATCATCGATGTATTTCAGCCAATTTGCAGAAAACCTTTAATGAATTATACAATTTAAACCTTCCTCATGAATCACTCAGCCCATTTGTGAAATCCGTTCGAAAATCCGTTTGGTAGATTTTAAGTTTATGGCGTTCAGACAAACAGACTGTTGTATGACTTGACTTGTTTTATAATATAAAATATATAATAATAGTGATTACAATAAACAGTACTTAATAACAGCTGTCCATAAATAATGGTAATGTTTTTGTCATCCCTATTTTGCATATTTTATTCACCTAATATTTATTTCAAAAGTTTTGGACTATTTTGCGGTACAAAAGTAATTTCAAATAGTCTGAACAACGTAAATAATCGAGAAATAAGTACAGACACGTACGTTTGGGAAATGAATATTTGGGCTGTAACGTGGTAAGTAAGAGGCAGCGGAATACGATATTATAATAAAAAAACCGGCAAGTGCGACTCGGACTTAGTCGGATTATCTATAAAAAGGTAAAAAAATAACGTTTGTTGTATCGGAGCCCCCCTTCAATATTTATTTTATTCTGTTTTTTAGTATTTCTTGTTATAGCGGCAGAGAAATACCATCATCCGTGAAAATTTCAACTGTCTAACTATCACGGTTCATGAAATACAGCACTGTCGGCAGACGGACGGACAGCGGAGTCTTAGTAATAGGGTCCCGTTTTACCTTTTGGGTACGGAACCCTAAAAATAAGCCCTGGCAGATAAGAAACGACCAGTCTCAACTGACGGCGCCCGTTTACGAACATGACGCGTGGATACATATAGGTACTCATATCCAGGACTGCAGCTAAGCTCGCAACTGGAATAGCACATAAGGCGAAAACTTCAGAGTAGCCCGCAAAATTCAAATTTTCTTACGATTTTTGCAATTTGCAGGTCAGTATCACGTTGTATGTTGATCTAAATATGATTCGCGGTCGTAACAAATATGGAGTTCAGAATTATAAACATTAGAATCAGCAATACAACTCTCTAAGTGCATTGAATGACTATTTCATGAAATCGTGACATTGGCACTTATATGAACTTAAAAAAGTTACTTTGCTTATTTTAATGAGTATAATTCTGTTAATAAATATGTTACGGCCGCGAATCATATTTAGATTAACATACAACCTAATACTGACCTGCACATTGCAAAAAACGTAAGATAATTTGAATTTCGCGGGCTACCTTAGCGCATTCCCCTTAGAATTAATAAGGGGGATTAATAAGTGGGTTAATAATAAGGGGGATCTAAATATGAATTTAAGTATAAATGTTAACACCGCTGCCTCTTCTCACATGTCACTACCCTTACGCAGTTCCATTCATTATTTAAACGCTCTCGATATCTTAAATTTAGTTTTGTTTATGTTCCCTTAGTAAGGACTACGTGAGGTGTTGCCTCGATAAAAATGTCAGGAGTATGTTTTTTTCGATAGGTACGCATGCCCCGGAGTAATGTGTTGTACGCTCTGTATTTTTTTAGGGAAAAACGTGTGTATGTTAGAATGTTTTCTGTGTTATGAAAGGTATTGTGATGAATGTTTACATTATTTTTACGTTAGATAATGCGATTGTTTGATCAATTCTACAAGCAAAAACACTATTCAGCTACATTTCATAAGAGGTTATTGTGTGCGGATTCAATTAATTTAACATCAGAAATCAGGGTTTGGTTTCTTATGGTGATGTGATATCAGATATCCTTACTAATATTTTAAATGCGAAAGTAACTCTGTCTGTCGCGCTTTCACGCCAAAACTACTGAACCGATTTAAATAAAATTTGGTACACAGATAGTCTAGAGCCTGAGAAAGTACACAGGCTACTTTTTGTCGACATACCACGCGGGCGAAGCCGCGGGCGGAAGCTAATAAGTAAATATAGTATTAAGTTATTGAGACGTTTGCCTCAAATACAAAATGGTATTTCGGATCTTTGGTAAAAACGGATTGTACACATGAACTATTAGTCTACATCGCTAAGCAAAGTCAATTTAAAGTGGTATTAATGCTGCATTAGAAGCCTCTTCCTTTTTATATAGAGTGATTGGTAATTAGTGACCGATAGCTATGGGACCAACCCTGAAATCGCGTGTGAAATGTTCTCATAACTCGTTTAGATTGATCCTTCACATTTTCCAAAAATGAAATTACATACAAAGCATTTTTACTGACTGTACCTTATATCTTCGAACTTGTTTTGGTATTAGTTTAAACAATGTTATCCGTTTGGAATAGAAAATAAATATGAATTGAAACAAATACCAGTGGTATTAGTTTTTGGTATTAGAATGGAATGACTCGTCAAAATGAACAGCAGATTTTTTTTTCGCGATTTCAATTTTGGTCTCATAGTAAAAGTTGTGTATAATGATGAGTAAAGTCATATGTTTAAGTATTGGTCACTATAATTACCAGTCACCCTATATATTATTATATTTCTGTAAAAACACATCAATGTTATTCCGCCAAAAAAACCTTCTAAAAAACCATCACAATGTCACGTCACACCACATATTTATATAACCAAACAACATACATAATTGCATTGACGAGACCCCAAAATGGGGACTAAGTGGACTTAAATGAAAGCACATAATAAAGGTCGCTGTACATACATGTATACAGCGTTTGATCGATGCGTGACCCGTATTTAGGAGGCTGTGGGTCACACCAAATTGTAATTCCGTATGCTGAATAGGGTTGAAGATGTGAGATGGGTAAGGCACCTGTCCCCCCGCCGACGAGGAAGCCGAAAATATAGTTTTTAGAAATTTCGTCCTTTTGTTTAAAAGTACCCTTTGTGTTAATCCAGGTTATAAACTGTTTGTGTGCCGAGTTTCATCCAAATCCGTTCAGCCGTTTTTGCGGGATTGAGTAACAAACATTCACTAGCTGCATCCCGCGGTTTCACCCGCATAAATCACGATCCCGTGGGAATTTCGGTCATGGGTAGCCATGTGGAAAATTTCACCCAAAATTATTCAGCCGTTTTAGCGTGAAAGCGTAACGAGCAAACCAACAAACAAACTTACTTTCGCATTTATACGTTTATAAATAAATTATTTATATTAGAATATTTAAAGTAGAATAAATAGGTCACATTCTTGTAAGTAAGGCTTTAACAATGTTAGTTCATTTAAATATTTGGGAGCAGATAAATTATACTTATCTAAACCTAATAACTTACTTTAAAAACGACCTTATGCGTTATCAGCATCATTAATTATTAATATAACAGTGCTCATGACATATTAATTCTTTGGTCTATTTCAAGTTAAATTCGCATTTACGTTACTTGAATATGGAATTAAAATCTCCGTTTTTATGACCTGTTCTACTATGTGCACATACTTCTTCACAGTTTTCCTAAACATCTCATGACTGACCTGTGGGTCTAGCACAAATGCTCGGAGTACTACATTGGAACGATTTTAAATTTAGAAAGTTCCGGAAATAAATTATCTAAAGTTGTAAGACTATTAACATATTTGTTATTGTTGTATTTGTAGCACAAAAAAAGTGCATAAGACCAATGTATGACATGAAACCTGATCAATCATGTAAACCGATATTTAAAAACCTTGGTTTGTTGCCTCTACCCTCACTTTACATTTCTGAAACATGTATGTTCGTAGCAAACAACAAAGATTTATTTAGAACTGCAAATGATGTTTATCGAAAAAATCGTAGAGATCCATTCAGACTCGTACTAAATGACGTTCCTAGATCTACAAAATACAATAAGAACTGTTTAGCAATGTGTGTACGTATTTATAATAATATACCAAGCAACTTAAAAACGTTGACTTCTACAGCATTTCAGCACAAACTATATAAATGGCTAAATATACAAAATATCTATTCTATTAGGGAATTTATAGAGACTAAATATGCGCCAACAATTTTGTAATATTATGTGATGTAACGCATGCCGGACAAGTTTGCATGCTATGTATGTATAGCAAAATCTGTAAGCACTAATTTTAATGTAACATCTTTATTACCATGTTTTAATGCATATAAAAATGATTTGATTGATTGATTTGATTGTGTTGTTGTCGTTTGTTTTGTTGTTGTGTTGTTTTTTTTTTGGTTATTCAAAAATCTTTCGAATGTACATAACTTTTATGTCGCGCATTCTGCTAGGGCCTCTGTATACTACATTATGAGATAGTACCGCATAGCTCAGGTCGACATAACAAAATATTTACAAACATTACACGTCGGTGTAAATGCAACCCGGATTTGGGCATTTACCTACGGAAAATAGACTTTATTATGTGACCGTATTTATGCCTAATAGAATCACAATTTAATGTAAAACACGCACGCCCTCTATGAAAATACATTTACTTTTGTGAAAAAACATTATGGCTTGCGTCCATTTTTCTTCATTTTAACCTTTTTGGGGCGTTTTGCTTTCTGTTATGCTTTATTCAATAAACACAAAATGACGACATTCTTATTTTATATGGAGAGACACACATACGTGTTCAGCTGGCAGTGAAAATATGAATAGGTGTTTTTTTAGGAGCCTTTTTGGCCTCGCACAGGTCGTTATTTTGTTTATTTTAAATTGTTAGTTTTAAATTGTTGTAATGTTGTTAGTTTTAAATTGTTCTTTTTTTTTTGTTGTCCGTTTAATTATGTATGTACTAACTTTTTATTATTATTCCTGTTTGGTCCCAAATAAAAAATGTTTTTCTTTCTTTTCTTTCTTTTCCTTTTCATACTGTGACTGTGACTGGGGTACCGTATTACCCAGTTACTGGGTTGTGGAGGTCAGATAGGCAGTCGCTCCATGTAAAATACTGGTATTCAGCTGCATCCGGTTAGACTGGAAGCCGACCCCAACATAGTTGGGAAAAGGCTAGGCAGATGATGACTGCAGTAAAAGTGACTAGTTGAAAAATTAAATTCTTTGATCGCTAAATCCTTTTGTTAATCGTGGTATTCAAACTCAAATAGCCTACGCAGTTCCCTATGTCCAGCAGCTGACATCTAAAGCAGATAATTTTCATGAAAAGATGACCGTCCCCTTTTCTCGACCAAGCCCTCCGGGTGTCCTAAGTTCAGGCCGCTTTGTCCGACTTTTTCGGGCTTAAAGCAACCTTATCAAAAATTCAAAAAGGGAATACCTAAAGAGATCCCGGATGGTCGCGGTCGGTTAAATCTTTCATAAACTACCCTACTTTAGAACAAAAACGTCGCACATACTAAAGTCGAGATTAAAGCCAGTAATTTCTAACTACCCACAATTCCACAATCTAATTGCCCCATGTCTAGTTGTCAGTCGGAGGTACGCCTTTTGCTCATTCTGCCTTAAGTGCCTGAAGACTGTGACGGGGCTTAATTAACTGCGGCACAACTTTGTCGCGGCGACAAACACGACACGACTGGTGCGACAAATGCGTTACATGTGTGTGACGAAAATAGAGTACCTTGTGACGGTGTTGATTATACGACTTCTGTTATTAAATGCCGTTCAGTGATTCAACACCAACATTATTGTCTTGCATGTCTAACTGTTTTATGTTTAGTTTAGGACAGGAGGTCGTGGCTACGTAATAACAGCCGCACGGGTCGATCCATGAGGTAAAGCTACGCTTGCCGAAGTTGGTCCATAGATGGGTGGCCATCTTTACATACCGAGACTACTCCGTGTCTTGGAAAGCACGTTAAGCCGTTGGTACCGGCTGTCATTAGTGGATCTTTGACAGTCGTTAAGGGTAGTCAGAAGCCCGAATGTCTGTAAACCAGTCGTATCAAAGGGTATCATAGTACCCAGTTACTGGGTTGTGGAAGTCAGATAGGCAGTCGCTCCATGTAAAATACTGGTATTCAGCTACATCTGGTTAGACTGGAAGTCGACCCCAACATAGTTGGTGAAAGGCTAGGCAGATTGATTAAGGACAATTCTTATTAATTATGTCAAGCTTTTCCACTTTTCAAATAAATTTAATTTCTTTCTTTTCGTGTTCTGATTATTGAATTTTGTATAATTTGCATAATATTATAATAATACCAGCCTATTATTGTCCAACTGCTGGGCAAAGGGTTTTTTCTCATACAAAGAAGGCACGAGCATTCATCACCACGATTGCTCAAGACGGATTGGCGATTTCAGACTTCAGACTTATAACGGGTGTCAAAAGACGCTTAACGAAGCCGAAAGTCACTTCCTATTCCCGTCATTGTGCTTTTTTTCTTCTAGAGCATACCTTCTGGTTACGGAGATATTGAAGGTAAAAGTTCCAACTTTTTCCATCGAGATATAAGTACTAACGTACTAGAGAAGACACCGTAAATTCCTACTTTGTCTCGTTCAACTGCGGCGATCGCGCCGCAGTTTGTCGAAAAAAACGCGTAAGTGCCGTGATTTACATGGCGCTAAAGACCTTTTTGCCGAGAATAAATACACTTCCGCAGCAAATCTAGCACTGTGATAAATTAGGTACGGTTTAGACGAATTGTTATTATTTTAGCGCTGCAGCGAACTAAAGATTCAATACGAAGAATAGGACAACTTAATTTTAAATACCCCCATACACTCTGAACCGTTGCATGCACCCATAAACACAATGTTTTGGGTGCGTTACGTTGCACGCACTACCGTAAACATTGATTTGTCACACCAAAAATAAAAAGTCGTCTCCCAGCAATTAATTTTGTGCAATGTTACTAATTTGATGTTGTACAATGATATTAAATTAACAGATATGTTATAAGCGCGCAATCGTGAAGACTCGAAAACATTCCAATTGTAACGTTTTTACTTGTAGTGAAATGTAAAAATGAATGAAACGTGTGTATGTGTGCCGCTGCTGCGCGGAACACTTTTTTCGGTTGTTTTGTGAGTGTATAACATATCTGTTAATATAATATCATTGATGTTGTACTTATTGCGTAGTTGACGGCTATATAATGGGTCTTTTTACTCCCTGTATTAACTATAAGTCCAGGATGTCTCACGATATTTTTTCAAAGTCAAAGTCAAATAATTTATTTCAAATAGGCACATAAAAGGCACTTTTGAACGTCAAAAACAAAGAAATAGAACTGATTCTAGTGGCCCCTTCCAAAACGTAGTTTTTGTATGGAGAAGAATGAGCAAGAAACTCCACTGTTACTCTTTTAAAAATGATTAAGAATATTTTGTATACCTACATGAATTATATAATTATATGTGAAGACGATGCTCCTACAATAAGATTACTGTACCACAAAAGGTAAAAAAAAATTATAAATGGAGCAATGACAAATAAATTAATTATCAGATTCATGGTGCTTACCATATTTACAAAGATTGTAAAAGTATACGATATTACAATATTCCTAACATTGTTTCAAGTAGTACTAACAAGTCAGTACGTGAGTTTAAGTAATGACAGTGTAAAAATCTATGACATACAAATTATAATTTTATGGATGTGATCGCATAATTTGTTGAACATAAAAATTCAGTATTTGATCCAATGAGGTGTGTAATTATTCTTGATTTTGTAAGAAGGCTGTTTTCAGCACACAAATTAATAAATATTATGCCAACCTCTTTGCGATAAATTCGGTTCTACGAGTATCTCTGCGGTTCGGCCCACGTTCATATAAATTCTACCGAACGGATTAAAACTTAAAGGAGCATTGATCTAAACTACTTGGACTTGTGGAAGATTTACTGAGAACCCATTTGCGTGCATTTTAAATGTATGTCAGTATAGGAAAAGGTGATTATTATAACTTTGATATAATATGATGATAGATATAGATATAGATAGATAATAGCTGTGTGAAATGTTCCTCAAAACGTTATAATCAAAATAATCATAAATCTTTATTTATAACAACGTCTTAATACCTATGAAATTGGCGTTTTTTTCTCACTAATAGAGAACCTCGTCACTTCTATGATTTAAAATATTCATCAATTGCTTGGTATTATATCTAATAATGACCACCATAGACAACTACCAATAGTAAAAAACCTTATAAACCTTATAACCTTATAGTTTTTTTAACGTAAAAAATACCTTAAAAATGACCAAAACTTATTTTTGTCGCTTAATCTAAGTGGTATACGTTATCTTAGTTTTTAAACTGTAGTGCATAAAAGTTTTTATAAAAATTAAGAAAATGTTAGTATGAAAAATGCAACTTCTTTAAAATTCCCCATACAAAACACCAATTTCATAAGTCCACCTAATACAAACACTGGTACATAAAATAAACAACCTAAATAGAGAAAATGCACAACCTAAATAGAGAAAGGTGTCTGAGGTAGGAACACCCTTTTTTTTTTTTTGTATTTTTTTTTTTGATGGTGGGAAATCATCCAATGACTTCTCCCGCTCTGGGCGGAGCGGAAGGGCGTGTCAGACTTTTACTGACTAAAACCCCCCCGTTCCTTCAGTTGCCTGTTGCCAAGGTCCCGGTATCCCTTTCGGACTAACCCGCAACCCTGGCAGGCATCGGTCCTAGCGGACCCCGCCAATTGTGCTGACATCTCTATGAGGCGCGCGTGGAACACGACGCGCCATCGACCCGGGCCTGGTCCTAATCGGACGGCGAGCTACCCATTGCTCGCCGTCCGCAAGCCCGCGCCTATGGTGGCCGGGAATCCGCCTGGGATTCCCGTCGCCCAGGGCGTCTCCAACGGCGGCGGTTAGGGGCGTGAGGGCGCAAACTTTGCCTCCTTCTTCGCGAGCATTACTGCTTTGCAGAAGGAGGTGACTGCTTCCCATGCCCTCTCGCTCCGTATCATGGCCTGGACCATAGCCAGACGCGAGAGGTAACCGCCGCCAATCGCCTCCAAGAGGACACGGCGGGGCTCCGCCCAAGCAGGGCAGACCTCCACCGTATGCTCCACCGTGTCCTCCGGGCGATCCACACAGTGGTGACACCCGGGAGGTAGGAACCCCTGAGTTACAGATTACTGGCTCTCTTAGTTAAGACATCTTAATTTACAGAGTCATCTAAATAAATTTTTTGGCCAAAGAATCAGCATTTCTATACAACGTGGCAATGTTGCCAGCCTTTTGGGCACTTTTCCTATTGACAGCGATGCATCAATTTTTTAATGCTCTATGATTCTTTCCCCTCCCTGTTTTATATACATGTAGGTAGGTACATATTATTATTTCCTTTTTTTATTTTTATACAATAGTAATTACATTTATTTATAAAAATATAAAAAATATATTACTGTTTTAAGCCAATTAGAGTATGTATAATGTAAATACTATGATTAAATTGTCTCTGCATCACCCAAAGGTCGACTGGTAGAAAATGCCTATGGCATTAAGTCCGCCTCTGTTCATTTGTGTGCTTAAAGTATTAAAAAAATTATTAATTAAATAAATAAACCACGACAAAGAGTTTCTAAATGCAACCGTCCATTGCGTTCTGGAAAGTGGTTGTTTCTACCTACCTACCTAATATTACATCAAGTACAGTCACGAGCAAAAATATGTATACACTCAGCAAAATTCAATAACGTTTTTCTCGTGGAATAACGATTGTTACTTTGAGGTGATACCTATTTCATAATAATAGGGGTTCAAAAATACTATGTTCGTTAAATCATTAAATTACAATCAATACAGTAGGAGAAAATCACTTTTAAAAGTTTCTAAGTGTATACATATTATTGCTCGTGACTGTACATAGCTAAAACAAAAGAACTCTATTAACGACACAAAGAAAACAGCATAAACAGATGTATGCAGTTAAACATGAACATAAAGCAATTCCATAAAAATCCGCGAGCTTAGCTAAAAAGCGCTTTTCATTAAGCGGTTAGCTATTCTACCTTGCATGCGCCAGATGTTTAGAAACCCCGAGTTTTAAGATCAAAATGAGTTAATGAGTAATAAATGGCCGCTTTAAATCAAAAGCTTAAAGGGTTTATTATGGGGCGCTTAAGCTGCTGAGTTGTGGCCTATTTTATTTAAAATGGAGCAGAGTAAACGTTTTCCTGCTTGTGTTTAGATTAAATTAGAAGCATTTGTTTTCGACCTAAACTTATTAATTATAACTATTGTCTACATTTCTTTTTAAATTTTCCTTTCGCAGGTCTGCTGGAAGAAATTTCTTATGAAATAAGCAGTACCTACCTTTGTACTAAATGCTTTTATGCCGTACCTGTATCTATTCTATTTTACTGTGTGTATCTACACTGATATCAGTGAGAAGATTTGTATTTTTGTTTGTAATGAATAAACTCAAAACTAATGGAGTGGATTAAAGTCTTTCACCAGTAGAATGCTATACACGTTGATTTTCAATTCACTGTTTATCTTTCTTGGTGTGAAAATACTCATGATTCAGAGCAACTTGCCATATAAGACCAACTTTGAAAAATCGTAAAAAAATATCAGCTGTTTCATACAAAAATGCTAATATTTACTCGATGAAAATGTATGAAACGGATGTATTTTTTTTGCTATTTCGTATTAGTTTTCATAGTGAAAGTTGTTTATAATCATGAGTACTTTCACCTCCGGAAAGGTGAATTAAAAATCACCGTGTATTATCACTGAGTAACATAGGCAATTTATTAAGATATCACGCGGGCAAAGCCGCTGTCGGAAGACAGTAAATCATCATAAAAATAAATAAATAAACTTTTTTTATATACAGGTGGTTGGTAAAATAATAAAAACCAGCCGAGTGCCAATAAGGCTGGCGCACTACAGCCTACGTTCCGTAGGGCTAACGACTACTTATCTTCTTTTTATGATTTGCCAATAAAGAGGCCTCAGCTCATTCACACGAGGACGATTCGTATTTTTTGACAAATCGTCTTGTTTCACGATACGGTTTGTTTTTGACGACGGCAATGCTTTTTAAATGCCCGTTCAATCGCATCACGTATTATGAAAAACGACGGACTAGTCTTAAATCACGTATCGTCTTCTAAATCACGTTCGTCAAAAAAACTATTAGATATTTTCTTTGAGACGGATTCGCTGTAGCGCTCGCCGAAGACTGAACTCTGAATCACGGATCAAGTGTGAACATTGTGGCTATTTGGCAATGTGGCTATTTTGACAAATCGCGATAAAACTCGTTACCGTATGCAATGTGAACGTCTGTCCGTCATGACGTATCGTGTTTTTTGACGAATGATGGAACCCTATTTTGTAAAAAAAAAACAAGTTACTGCCTGTTTGGTTACAGAGATACAGCTCTGTGACACCAAGATGGATGGGTGGATGGGCAGACAGACAGACGACTTGATAAAATACGGAATACGGAACTGTAAAAACATATGATAATGCATAGGGTGTTTACTAAAACAGTTTAATTACATACTGTAGCTACACAAACCAATCTATAAGCGACGAGGTAACTGTTTCTCAGAATATCCCAACAGAAATTAACCCTAGCTAAACCTATTAGACCTTAGGGTAATTTCCATTACAAGATAGGCCAATCAACCCTGCACATACACGCGGTAACCGATAGGTTGTGTGCGCAACAACTTAGCATATTGCAATTAATCTATCCGGTGTAATTTATATACGTACATTATACATACTTTCAATCAGTTAGTGGTCCTTTGGGAATTTAAGAAAACGATTTATTTATAGTAACTGTTGGTGTAGTATTCGTATGCATTTTCTGTTGTTGACTTTCATAGGTCAACAACACTTATGCACTTTTTTTCCTCACGAGTTTTAAAGGGTAAAACGGGACCCTATTACTAAGACTCCGCTGTCCGTCCGTCTGTCTGTCTGTCCATCTGTCACCAGGTATCTCATGAACCGTGATAGTTATACAGTTGAAATCACACATGATGTGTATTTCTGTTGTCGCTATAACAACAAATAGGTACTAAAAAACAGAATAAAATAAATATTTAAGGGGCTCCCATACAACAGACGTGATTTTTTTGCCGTTTTTATAGATAATGGTACGGAACCCGTCATGCGTGAGTCCGACTCGCACTTGGTCGGTTAGGCACTTTTTTCCTAACGTTTTTTCCTTCACCGATGTCAGTGAAGTCTTAATCTTTTAGAAAGTATAATAGAAAGTCACATTTGAACCCACAACCTCATACATAATAACCCTAGACTGATAATCATTTTCAATCGATCTGCCTAGCCTTTTCCCAACTACATATTGGGGTCGGCTTCCAGTTTAACCGGATGCAGCTGAATACCAGTATTTTTCATGGAGCGACTGCCTATCTGACCTCCACAACCCAGTAACTTGGTAACTGGGTACCCCTTGGTAAGACTGGTTGTCAGAGTTTCGGGCTTCTGATGACCCGTAACGACTGTCAAAGATCCATGAATGACAGCCGGGACCAACGGCTTTACGTGATACCCGAGGCACGGGGAAGTCTTGATATGTAAAGATGGTCACTCACAGACCAACCCCGGCAAGCGTAGCTTAACCTGATGGATCGACCCGTGCGGCTGTTATTACTAGCTCCTCATCATTTTCATTTTCCCTAAAAGTGTTAAGACTCGTCTTCTATTTTGAGTTGAAACCCAATTTCTTCAAATGAAACAGGTAAAATGTACTATGTCCCTGGTGAGATGTTCGTGTACATCACTAAGCAGTCACCCCGTGTGACCTCGTTACTACTATCGTTCTGTGTAATTACTTACTGAATCGTACTATGTTACGCCCGTTGTGTTTCCCTGTGTCTTGGGTAAACTTTGACCGTGTGTCACACCGTTGGGTTTTTCCGGTACAAACAAGGTATAATTGAAATAATTAAAAACCTGTTAGAGTTTGTACTCATCATTATGAACAATTTTTACTACGGGACCAAACCAGAAATAGGGAAAAAAAAATCAACTGTTCCCTTCATTTTGTCGAGTTATGCAAACATTGTTTAGATTAATCCTAACTAGTCCTAATCCTAACTAATATTATAAATGCGAAAGTGAGTTTGTTTGTTTGTTACGCTAAAACGGCTGAACGGATTCGGTGAAATTTGGCACATTGGTAGACCATGACTTGGAATAGGATATAGGATACTTTTATCCTGATATTCCTACGGGGTCGGGGTCGCGGGTGAAACCGCGGGGCGCAGCTAGTATATATTACTATTATAAATACGAAAGTGAGTTTTTTTGTTCATTTGTTTGTTACGCTTTCACGCTAAAATGGCTGAATGGATTTCGATGAAATATGGCACATGGGTAGACCATGACCTGGAATAGGACATAGGATACTTTTTATCCCGATATTCCTATGGGATCGAGACTTAAGCGGGTGAAACCGCGGCGCGCAGCTAGTAAATAATAAATAATTATCACCTTTCAGGTAGGCATACAACATAAATTACGCTCACTATAATGAAAAACCAGATTCAGAATCTTTCGAATCGTATCTTCTGAATCGTGTAAGAACACACACGAACACACGAATGGCAAGAACCCATCAACCTACTAAACTAAAGGGAAGACCTTGTCGGAAAATGCGTAAAAAGATTTATTCTACAGCCAGCTAAGCCGCGGCGCATTGTAGGCTACGAGGCTACGAATTGAATCTATCGATGACAATGGCTGCTACGTAAGATATTGCTACGGTTGCTACGGATTCGTAGCAAATCATTGGCTACAGCCTACGCTACCGTAGCCGCACCGCGTAACCGTACCGATGACTGAGAGTTTTATTAAAAAAATATTTTATTGTAGCACTTGTACAATAAATGTATAAGATATATATATATATGTCAGCAACATGCTAATACTCATCACCTTGATCATTGGTCAGTTTCTTGAAAGAAATGTATTATTTTTTAGGGTTCCGGAGTAAAAGAAGGGACCCTTATAGTTTCTACAGGTCCATCCGGCTGTCTGTCCGCGGTTTAACTCGGACAATGCTGTAATTTGGCATGGTTATACAATAGGTACTTACATGAATCACACCTATAAAGGTGTGGAATAAAAATTTGTTTTTTCGTCATGGTCTTGTCCGGTTTTTGTACATAAGAGATAACTAACTCATCATCATCATCTGCCTAGCCTTTTCTCAACTATGTTGGGGTCGGCTTTCAGTCTAACAGGATGCAGCTGAATACCAGTATTTTACATGGAGCGACTGCCTATCTGACCTCCACAACCCAGTAACTGGGTAATACGATACCCCTTAGTAAGACTGGTTGTCAGACTTTCGAGCTTCTGACGACCCGTAACGACTGTCAAAGATCCACAAATGACAGCCGGGACCAACGGCTTAACGTGCTTTCCGAGGCACGGAGGAGTCTCGGTATGTAAAGATGGTCACCCATCAACGGACCAACCTCGGCAAGCGTAGCTTAACGAGATGGATCGACCCGTGCGGCTGTTATTACTTAACCACGAGCTCTTCCTCCTATAAGAGATAACTAACTAGCTGCACGTATTCAAAAAACACACTTCAAGAAGCAAAATATAAAACCCATACGCAATTCTAAAAGATAATCGCGCCAAAGTAACTTTAAAGCTGAGCCATTAAACTAATGAATACTCATATTTCTGTACAGAAACGTTATTCTGTTTAAGCACTAGCTAAGTACTTAGCAAAAGCTAAATCCTAGCATTTAAGTAGCCAACTTCGTACTCCATAATCCTTATTTAATATTATAAATCTGAAAGTGTGTTTGTGCCGTTTTCATGCCTCAAGTATTCAACTGAGTTCTGTGGAATAACAACATACTGTATCCTAACGTTTGAAGTGTTTGAAAAAATTCAGCATTTTGTTGGTTCATTCAAAAATTGAGCACTTTTTGGGTGAACAAAAATCATGGAACTCGCGTCATCGTCACCGAGCGCTTGAAGAAATGAATGAATGTTACTTAATTTTCACTTCTATCGGCAGTCCACAAAAACAGCCCCGCATGTTTTTTTTTTAAATACGTTGACAATATACTAACTCGTGTTCATACATAACTGTTCGAATTCAAATAAAAACAGGCAATTTTTAAAAAAATTGTCTGATTTATTTATAAATCATTATGATTAATTAAATAAATCAATTAAAAAAACAAAACAATATTTTTAAATAAAGGAAACAACAATAACAACAACAAGAACAATACAAGAACAACAATAACAACAAACAACAACAACACACACAACAACAACAAATTTTTTTCTGTTTTTTTTTTACAGCAAAAAGAAATATATTTAAAAAATCTTAAACTCACATGCTCGTACTCATTGATAAGCCGTTACGCATCGGTGTGACAGCCTCCCTACTAATGTTCAAGCCATTGTTTTTAATGTCAGTAACAGAGTTCGGTTCGGGCCGCTACATTCATTCTAATTGGCACTCCGCTTCCCTTGTTTAATGCACACTCGGACATCGAAAGTGATAAAAAGGGTGTCTATTGGCTGTGTATCTTTGTGCTTAGGTAATGATGAGGGGATGTTTTGGCTTTCCCGGTACAAAACTCCTTCGGTTTAAATCTTCTTTTGAGGATAAGATAAGATGAAATAGGATGATGTATAACATTATTAGGCCGTGACTTCATCTGTGATCCAGGATAAAAAGAAGCCTATGTCCCTCTCCAGGTCAAGATCAACACCTGTGCCAGATTTCATCGAAATCCGTTCAGCCGTTATAGCGTGAAAGCGTAACAAACAAAACAAACTCACTTTCGCATTTATAATTATTACTAGCTGCGTCCCGCGGTTTCACCCGCGCAGGTCTCGATCCCATGAGAATATCGAGAAAAGAAGTATTCTATGTCCTAATACCGGTCTTGGTCGACCGCTGTACCAAATTTGATCCAAATCCGTTTAGCCTCCTACAAAGTTAAAGCTCCTACGGAGCCCACAGTGAACCTGCGTGCCGCAAAGCCGAACACACCGGTGTACATCTCCCGCCTGCACTACACCACTAAGGCGGAGGACATCGTGGGGTACGTGCACCAGAAGATCAAGTACTTGCCGAGGGTGCAGTTGCTGGAATCGCACCGGAACGTCAACTTCAAGGCGTTCGTGGTGCGTGTACCAAATTGTTATCTGCCCCTTGTCATGGAAGAAGACTTTTGGCCGCAGGACGTGGTGTTCCGTCGCTTCCGCGGACAAGTACCACAGGACAGCACGAAGTTAAGCTAGTGCAAAGTGAAGTGCTACTAACATAGTCTTAAGCCTTATTTATTAACACAAGTTTTTATAAAAGTATGTATGTCTAGGTTAAGGTATTTTTCTATGGGCCTGTGTCGCCTGAAATAAATGGTATATTATATTATTATAATCTTTATTTCATTTTTCATACTTATAAATTATATTTTTAAATATTAGACTAAAAAATTATATAAAACATTTAAAAATATAAAAAATAGTAGCCCACCGGTATCGGGAACAGGGTTCAAGCTACCGGCGGTCAGGGCTCCAGAGAGAGGAACCTCCTAACGATGCGAGCCGTGTCCAGGAGTACAGCTTTCTGAATCAAGCCCTTAATCCAGCTGCCCAACGAGAGCCTCCTTAGGTGTTGGTCGAGGCTCTTGGCAATTAAGCCATTGGCTGATACGACTATCGGCATATTATTATTATTATTAGCCGTTTTGGCGTGAAAACAAACAAACAAACTCACTTTCGCATTTATAAAATTAGTTAGGATATAGTTAGGATTTATACTTGCCACGTCGTTCCAACAACAACAACATAACATCACGCCTGTATGCCCCGAAGGGTTAGGCAGAGGTGTACCTATTACACCCACATTTCACCAGTTATGGTTTAAGTCCCATGTAATAGGGGGCGAGCCTATTGCCATCAACTGGCCACAAATCCAGACTCCGGGCTGCTACTGAGAAATTCCAGATGGAAAAACCCAATAACATTTTGGGACTCGAACCCGGAACTTCTAGACCAATGAGGTAGTCAAAAATAACATTAGGTACGAGAAATCGTTTCAATGATTGTTTTTAAAACAACCTCCAGATATTTGAACACGAATAAATTAATTGCAACTCATCCATTGTTAGCGAAACAAAGAATGCTCATTTGCATCTGATTTCGATCATGTGGGAGTGTATTTTTTTTTTTTTTTAATACATCTTTTGATGAATTTTATTCACAGTTGAATAAATATACAGTGTGTAACAAAAACTTGTCCGATCCGTGAGGGTGTGTTGTTAAGAATCATAATGAGTCCATATATATTGTGGTTTTTAGAAAAAAAAAATTCGCCCCATTTTTTTTTCAATCGGGAATTTTTGCGGGCGCGTGCGGTCGTCATCTAGCGGGTGACAAGTCATATTTATAATGAAATTGGGGTAATTTTGGTACTAAAAATGTGAATTTCAAATTGCAATACCTTTTTATTTTCAACAAAAAATATATTTTTAATATTTTCCTGGTAATGTTATGTGCCCCTTTCGGATCGGACAGGGTTTTTGTTACATGTTGTTTTAATGATAATGTTCCGGTTCTCAGTACTGATAGTAACAAATATTATCTATTCAACAAAATATTATCTATGTCTGCAGTGGACTGCTGTAAGGTGATGATGATAAACAAAAGTCTTGATCATTGCGGCCTACCAGGCTGCTCCCAAATGTAGCTTGTAGAGGTAATCCTGAAACAAGTTTTTTTGTTAGTATTCCTACACTTTTCTTATGATTCTGGTTTATCTTGCTTAACCCAGTCGTGGTTCACCTAGCTATAAGGTCTTTGGAAACACTACCAACACAAACAACATAAAGCAGTTATGAACTGGAAAAAATAGATCATCCATAATTGAATGTAAAACCGACACAAATATTAAAATAAAAGCTTTTAAAACAATACAAATGTCAGAGATAACAACAACGAAATCGTTTTCCATTAAAGTTGCGCCATTTTCAATTTGGTAACAGTACAGAAGCGAATGATTGGAAAAGATTACCGTATACAGGGTGCGTTTTAACTGGATTTTGAATAGGTGGGAATTTGTTGATTACGATTTAGTTAGGTTCTATTTTTTATTTGTGACTGAATGGTATCTGAATTGGTAAAATTGAGTTTTTTTTTTGGGAATTTGTTTTATCGAATTTATTTTTCGTACGTGTGTGATGTTATATGGCATGAACCAACATTTATTAGAAACGGAATAACTATACTATTGAAATATTTATACAGTACCGTATTTATTAAACCCGTTACCTTTAAATCCACCAAAATATGCAAGCCTGAAATAATTTTCACTGCATTTTGTAGTAAAAAAGTCCTTAGGTTCAATCAATCTGCCTAGTCTTTTCTCAACTATGTTGGGGTCGGCTCCCAGTCTACCGGATGCAGCTGAATACCAGTATTTTACATATAGTAAAAGCTACTTTGGTGTTATGCCTGGTTTATATTAGCAGTGACCTGGACCCAGTGACTCTGAATTTCAGACCCAGTCAGTACATGTATGATCTTTTGTCGCCTCGATGACATTGACAGGGCGTCCGTGTTTACCAACAACGCCCGTTGTTGGTAAACATTTGTGAAATTGGAACAGAAATTGTATTGAAAAAACGGTAACGCTAAGATGGCGGCGTTAGTTCCGAATTTGGCCACGCGCCAATTAAAGATCCTCATAATTATCGTTGTAGCTTATTATAGGCCTTATTATCTGGGTTTCATAAAGATTTTAGCAATAAAATTAAATATGCTGGAAAAAAATTACTTTGTCACTTTCCCTTTCTCTATTACAATTCCTTTAAACTATCTAAATTTATCAAAACAAAATCTCAATTAAATAAAATAACATAATTTTCAGTTTTAAAGTCCTCTTTACGCATTGAGTACGCCTTTCTTAAGTATTTTTTTTTCTTGTGCATAAAGATTTAAAAAATAAATAAATCAATTCTCACACCTCCCTGTGTGAAGTCGTATATATTGTAATAATATCTTTATCTTAA
Source organism: Lithophane socia (assembly GCA_947522985.1). NCBI lineage: Eukaryota > Metazoa > Arthropoda > Insecta > Lepidoptera > Noctuidae > Lithophane > Lithophane socia. The sequence continues at coordinate 12,136,537 of OX383270.1, read as the reverse complement.
GTAAATACGTATCAAAGTCCTTTGTGGCGGCGTCTCGTTACCAACTTAGATTGATTAAGTTTGTTCTGTTCTTGATAATCACTTTCGATTTCGTGAGGCCCAGTGAGGATGCTGTTGTCTTGTCTTGGGGAGTTCACTTGATTTTGGTACGTACATTGTTATAATTATTATTATTTTATCATCTAGGTACCTTTGTATTGAAAATGTTTATTGCAGTGGTTTATGGGATATAAGTATCTTTAAACCGAAGCTATCAATATTGATCGAAGAATTTTATATTCCTAATAATTATTAAAACATCGTTAGGTACATTAAATTGTAGTTTTTTCGAACGCTTTTAATTTCGAACGTGAGGATATTATCATGGATGGACGTGGACGATATTTTCGCACGTCCACGTCACGGCATCACGATAACACAGGAAAGTAGAATTTTTTTGGGTTTTTCCATTAGGAATTTCTTAATAACAGACCGGAGTTTGGAAGTTGGCGGTGGGATACCCTCGTGCCTCGGAAAACACGTTAAGCCGTTGCCTGCGCGTGATCTCTCTCCGGTCGTGTTGGGTTGCCGTCACATCGGACTATGAGAGTGAGGGAAGAGAGAGAGTGCACCTGAGTTTGCGCACACACTTGTGCACTATAATATCCCGCGCCAAAACCTAGTCTCCGTTGAGATTGGCCGCCATGGCCGAAATACGGTCTGGAAGACTATACCTCAACGAGTAAATAACGAACCCTTAATTCCTTCCTTTCCTTTACAACCCTACCTACGTATATAACACTAGCTACCGCCAGAGGCTTCGCCCGCGTGTAATCTTTATAAATTATAGCCTATATTACTCAGGGTGAATGTAGCTTTATAATGGTGAAAGAATTTTTGAAATCGGCGCAGTAGTTTTTGAGTTTATTCATTACAAACATACACACAAAAATACAAATCTTTCTTCTTTATAATATTAGTGTAGATCAAGACGCATTTAACATCGACATCAATCCGCCTGATCGTTACAGACAAACCCACGAACTCCTCCTACGCTTAAAGTAAAAAAAACCTTAAAAAAAGGTGTTCAGAAGAAGTCATTTCTCTTATCGACCACTATTCATTGGCGTCAATTCCTAATGCCGCTATTAAATACCTAATATTGGCTTAACACCCCTATCCGTCACGGACAGGGTTGGCAATCTGTTAGTTTCTTTTTATTTTTAATTTTGGAGAATTTTGAAGAATTCGAGTATTTGTTACTTACAAGGCAGAAGTGATTTGAAATGCCGGGAGGAGACGCCCTAGAAGGCCATATTATAGTGACCTTAATGATGATGTTCTTCAATAAGGTTGTGTTCTTGCAACAGGCGTGTGTGTATGACCAGAGGCCCTAGATAAAGAGGCATTCTAACAGCGATAACGATGATGGAAAAGGCAAAATTGTATAGGACTGACATAAGCTATTGAAAAGCCTAAGAATGTCAATCCTGTTGAAAGTCGTTGTAGAAAATGAAACGCTTTCGAAGCGATTGCCACTTGTCTAAGCCGTCAGAGGCTCTACACAAAGTGACATTCTATCAGCGATAACGATGATGGAAAAGACAAAATTGTATAGGACTGACAAGCTATTGAAAAGTTTACGTCAATCTTGTTGAAAGTCGTTGCAAAAAACGCAACGCTTTCGAAGCGATTGTCACTTGTCTAGGCCGTCAAAGACCCTAGACAAAGAGACATTCTATCAGCGATAACGATGATGGAAAAGGCAAAATTGTATAGGACTGACATAATCTATTGAAAAGCTTGTGAATGTCAATCCTGTTGAAAGTCGTTGCAGAAAAACGCAACGCTTTCGAAGCGGTTGTCACTTGTCTAGGCCCTCAAAGGCCCTAGACAAAGTGACATTCTATCAGTGATAACGATGATGGAAAAGGCAAAAATGTATAGGACTGACATAAGCTATTGAAAAGCTTATGAATGTCAATCCTGTTGAAAGTCGTTGCAGAAAAACGCAACGCTTTCGAAGCGGTTGTCACTTGTCTAGGCCGTCAAAGGCCCTAGACAAAGTGACATTCTATCAGTGATAACGATGATGGAAAAGGCAAAAATGTATAGGACTGACATAAGCTATTGAAAAGCTTATGAATGTCAATCCTGTTGAAAGTCGTTGCAGAAAATGCAACGCTTTCGAAGCGATTGTCACTTGTCTAGGCCGTCACAGGCCCTAGACAAAGTGACATTCTAACAGCGACAACGCTGATGGAAAAGGCAAAAATGTATAGGACTGACATAAGCTATTAAAAAGCTTATGAATGTCAATCCTGTTAAAAGTCGTTGCAGAAAAATGCAACGCTTTCGAAGCGATTGTCACTTGTCTAGGCCGTCAAAGGCCTTAGACAAAGTGACATTCTAACAGCGACAACGATGATGGAATACCCAAAAATGTATAGGACTGACATAAGCTATCGAAAAGCTTATGTCAATCCTGTTGAAAGTCGTTGCAGAAAAACGCAACGCTTTGGAAGCGATTGTCACTTGTCTAGGCCGTCAAAGGCCCTGGACAAAGTGACATTCTAACAGCGACAACGATGATGGAAAAGGCCAAAATGTATAAGACTGACATAAGCTATCGAAAAGCTTATGTCAATCCTGTTGAAAGTCGTTGCAGAAAAACGCAACGCTTTCGAAGTGATTGTCACTTGTCTAGGCCGTCAAAGGCCCTGGACAAAGTGACATTCTAACAGCGACAACGATGATGGAAAAGGCCAAAATGTATAAGACTGACATAAGCTATCGAAAAGCTTATGTCAATCCTGTTGAAAGTCGTTGCAGAAAAACGCAACGCTTTCGAAGTGATTGTCACTTGTCTAGGCCGTCAAAGGCCCTGGACAAAGTGACATTCTAACAGCGACAACGATGATGGAAAAGGCCAAAATGTATAAGACTGACATAAGCTATCGAAAAGCTTATGTCAATCCTGTTGAAAGTCGTTGTGGAAATACGAAACGCTTTCGAAGCGATTGTCACTTGTCTAGGCCATCTGATGTATGAACGTAAGCGAAGCAAAGGATCTAGGGATCGTAGCAGGTGACGATCTGTAGTTTCTGCCTACCCCCATAGAAAAAGCGAGACTTTATGTAAGTTATGTGTTGAGGAATTGTATTTTGGTCCTTCGTGCAGGACAGGAAGACAAGTAGGGCCACTACAATGTTAATATTTTAATAACAGAAGACAGGTGCTATTAGAAGTATTAATGCCACCATTTTTCCAGTGTGAGAGAGAGATGGAGCTAGACAAGGCCGCTAGCACCATCCCGTTTTCCCATTACAGGGATCTCTCTGTCCAGAACTGCCAAGAACCAATCTTTTTAGAGTTCCGTACCCAAAGGGTAAAACGGGACCCTATTACTAAGGCTCCGCTGTCTGTCTGTCTGTCCGTCTGTCACCAGGCTGTACCTAACGAACCGTATAGTTAGACAGTTGAAATTTTCACAGATTAAGTATTTCTGTTGCCGTTATAACAAAAAAAAACAAAAAAACAGAATAAAATAAATATTTAAGGGGGCTCAGGGGCCATACAACAAACGTGATTTTTTTGCCGTTTTTATAGAACCCTTCGTGCACGAGTCCGACTCGTACTTGGCCGGTCTAGCACATCCCACCACCTCCGTTAGATTATATATCTTTTTCCAACAAAGACAACTCTAACACGAAACAACGCTGTTCTTTCAGGGTATCTTTTGAATATATATTTTGCTGCCAGCCCTATAGTGACCCTCGAAAGATAAAGAAAGCCTCCATAACGCGATATCGACAGAGGCTATTTGTATTATCAAGCAAGTAATGGCCCATTGGCTACAGTTTATCAATCAATTTAGTTGATTATTTACAACTTATAGGTTGAAGTGGTCGTGAAAAAAGAAATCGTAGTTTTTGATAGAAATTCTCTGGTAAAATAAAATGGATAAACGTTTGGTTTTAGTTTTACTTTATCAAGTTCATCTACGTCAGTTAACGCAAATGAAAGTCATTTCAATGAGATATGACTATGACAAAGGCTTTAATAATATATTCTTAGATTTTATATAATTGGGTACAAGATCTAAGGTTGTAAGCCGACCTGTCAGTTGGACAATTTCTAGTAGTAATAAGGATCAAATTCGCAAAACACAATCATATTCGAAGTATGAAACTGAGAGGTGGCAAGAACGCATACTCTCGACGGCCGGTAAGAGTCAAAGTACCTATGAGCAACTCAGTTGTACTTACTTGCAATGTTATCCAAAAAAGTCAAGGTTATAATTGACATTCCAAAATTATCTTTGTTTTCAGTATAAAAAAAATATTGTCAGAATTAAATTCGTTAGTTTTTTTTAAATTATGGCGTTGTAATATTACAACGCCATAATTTTAAAAATAGAACCCCGACGAAACCGAGAAGAAACCGCGATAAAATCAGGTACATCATCGACACCATACAAATTAAACAAAACAAAAGAAGAAAATCAGTAAAAAATACCCTCTAATGAAACGTAACACGACGACTCTCAAGTACTGGAAACAAAATAAGAAAGTTCTATTTTTTGTGCCAGCCGGAGTGAATTCAGTTTCAGGCGGTGGCCACGAAACCAGTGGCGGGCGGAGGTGATAGAAACGAAAGCATTTTGAAGAGTTGGGCATGAAACGGGTGGCAGTGAGGCGGGGCGATCTCAAAGGCTGACCGTATTAGTGATGCATACGGTTCGTGCGATAATTACTTTGACGCAAAACAATAAAAAGACAGGAGAAACATTTGCGCCACCGACAAGCCTACATACCTGCAAGCATGTCTGGTCGCGACCGTGGTCGCAATCTTGCTTACAAAAGCCCTAACCAAGATGTTCATAAAGACGTAAACGCAAAGTCGCGTCGTGCGACCAGTTGGTCGTTGCAGGGAAGTGCGATGACTTGGATGCTGCGGTCCATAACTGTGATCATGGCTGCGTAGTGCGAGAGATCCCTAAAATCAGCCACAGGGTTTCTCATTGCCTCGCCATCGCCAGGGAAGTAAAATGTATGGAAATATATGAAGACGCTTTTTTTCCGTCCACGATAACGTAACAATAGTGATAACCTAGTGGTGTGACCGTCGGACTGCAAAGCTGCAAAGAGTACGAACCCAAGCCACGCACCTCTGACTTTTCGGGTTGATGTGCGTATTGTATAATTATTACTTGCTTTAAAAACGGTGAAGGAAAACATCGTGAGGAAACTGGCATGCCGGAGAGATATTTCTCGACGGCATGTGAAGCCAAGTCAGAGGCCCTTGGGTGGCTTTAAAACTCTGACACCAGGTTAGTCACTAACCACACGAAAAGAAGAAGACGTTACGACGATGACGACGACACGACGACGACACGACGACGACACGACGACGACACGACGACGACACGACGACGACACGACGACGACACGACAACGACCCACGACATAGCGTCGTGACGTGCACGTATTTCGCTCGCATCGCTCCGGCGCCGCTGGTTTCTTAGCCACAGCCACAGACGTTTTATTTCAATGGCTTTACCGACTCTTGTTTACACTTAAACCTAAATTAGTTCGTGGAAAAACAACTGTTATTTTGCTTTGATTTCAATATGATATGCTTTCGGTTGATAGAGGTAGATTTTGTTTTCGTATTTATTGAATAACAGTCCTATTTTATTAGCAAAATCATTTGTACTTGAGTGAAAACACAAATATATTTAACTAGCCGTGCCCTGCGGTTTCACTCGCCGTTTAGTTGAAATGGAATTGGATTTTTTATAAATGTGTCGACGCCTAATGTGTCCTTTTGTTTTTCTATTTATTTGTTTATTTAGTTCGTAAGTCATTTAATTTAGTGTTACATTCCAAAAATAAATACAGTATGCAAGGGTAAACACCTTTGTCACTCAAACCATGGGTAGTTGACTTAAATATAATAATAAATGACCCAGTAACAACAAAAATAAAATGTTATTTTCATTAAAAGATTTTAAAAAGTAAATATCCGACTCTGTCCCGATACTCATGGATACGCTGCGAAACAGCTGACTGAAGAGGGGCCACGCGGTCATGTAACGCCCCGCGCGCCCCGCTCGCCCCCGCCAGCCGCCGCCCGCCGTGTTGAGACGCAAGTTCGTTGCTGATTGCATTGATTGATTGATTTTACGTTCTATAAATGAAATCAAACCACTGGTTTCAAGGATAACGGTGTTTACACTAACACCCTGTACACGTTGAGCGTCCAACTTGATGCTCGACCACGCTCGAGCTTGTGTTCGTGTATTTAATTTTGGAATGTATGGAATTGTCATAAGATTCATTTTACAGTAGTCTCAGAAAATTTTCTGCTCTTGATGTGCGCTGGCCCTTTTTTTTTATTTGAGGGTGGGATATCATCCAATGACTTCTCCCGCTCTGGGTGGAGCGGAAGGGCGTGTCAGACTTTTACTGACTAAAACCCACCCGTGTTCCTTCAGTTGCCTGTTGCCAAGGTCCAGGTATCTGGTGTGCGCTGACCCTAGTGCGTTAAAACAAACAAAGTCTTCAGCTTTATTATCTTAGTACAGATATACGAGGTCAAGTACCTCCCTTAGCAGTTTAAACACACGTGTACGAAAATCACAACATAATTCCATTGCATACATTATTATTATGCAATGGAATTATCATGTGATTTCCATTTCGCGTATATTATTAATATGTGAATGTACCGAGGCACGGAAATGTTACGAACCTTTGAATACAAAGGTACTTGAAGCACGATCTTCTTAGAATTTAGTAAGTGGCACGGTTCCTGGAAACTAACTAGCTTCAACATTCTAGAAATTTCCAGGAATATAGGTATTATTCTGGAATACACAGTATTCTAATTGAAGAACATTTACATTTAGTTTTTGCTGAAATAATTTTTTTTTTTTTTTTTTTTAATTTATATTATGTCACAGCCGCTTTCAAAAATATAAGCGTTTTACGTTTACTCCATTTGCCTCGAATACCTCAATAAATTATCTGTTTTCGGTTATGTTTGTTTATACTGTTTGCTATATAGCGAACCACTTTGGTCTTCTAAATTATTCAATGCCAGTCAACTCAGAATCAGTGATATTGCACTTATGACGTGTGTTATAGAGAAGTAGTGGATGGAGAGCTAATAATGTATTTTTTGGTGTTTACAGAAAGATATGAGGCAAAATAAAGCCGTTGTTGAAACGTGTTGATTGAGCTCAAACATTCAGGCGACAGTAAAATGTCATAATATTTAGGTAAGTAGATTTTTTCCCGTATTTACTTTTATCAAAACGGTAAAAATAAATTACATTTATTAAAGATGATGAGACACATGCACATAAAACAGAAAATAAGCAGCAGCAGCAAATTAACAGTGAACACAAATTAACACTATAAATCAAATTAACTCACTAAATGACATTTTTTACTTTCAATGATGGCAATCGTTATTTTCTAAACTAATGTCAAAAACGATAGGTCCATAACATAGACGTATTTTTTAAATTTCTATGGTCCATTGTGCTATAGGTATGTGAATTACGTCATCTCTTTGGAATTGCACGTCTTTTAATTTATGGGAAAGCTTTTTGCTAACACTCCATTTTGTCACTACTCTGTGTACACTGTACAGTACTCCGCTACCACTGCCTGTGGTATTGTTCGCTCGTTTCTCCCTTTTGAGATTACCGAGGCTTTTTATAAAGCTTATCTGTTTTTAGTTTTGTTTCGGAAAGCTGTCTGCGAGCGGAATTTTGTGCGGTGAATTAGTTTGGTTGTGAATTTGTTTGACTATATTATATTATTATGTGAGTATTATTATAAACAACTAGCTGCACCCCGCGGTTTCACTCGCATAAGTCTCGATCCCGTGGGAATATCGGGATAAAAGGTATTCTATGTCCCTCTCCAGTTCATGGTGCCAAATTTCATACAAATCCGTTCAGCCGTTCACGCGTGATGGCGTGACCAAGGGAAATAGGGATTCATTTTTATAAATATAGATTTTTGTGTTTGCATTTTCCCAGAGTTTAGTTAAAAAAGGGTTTTAAATAGTTGGAAGCCTATTTAGCATTCATATAGATAGACAAGTTTTAGGAAAATATACAAAGGCTACCTAGTAGATAAACGACATCGATATAATTTTTTGACCAGATTTATCCAATCCACGTTCACTAAAAACCATAGTTAAAAGCGTAACGATAAAATAATTAAAAGTGACGCCAATACTAAAAGCGTCCCCAACTTTGTAGCACAACACTAAAAAATTCACTTCACTATTTTTATCCAACTCTAAACAATTTCACAGCTAAAACCAATTCGTTGAATAAAATTAGATTTATTTATCGAAACAAGGGAATACGGTAAATTTTTATTGGTTTAAAAAATACAAATATATTTTCCCCTAAAACAATACGAGGAACATAAAACAAAGGGTATGAAAATTTCGCGCGAAATGGGAACTACGGAGCGTAATAAATAATTTAGACGAAAAAGTTTAGTGCAGTACATTCTAGTTTTAGCGTTGGCCTCAGCGTGTGGACGGGGAAGTTTCTTTATATAGGGGATTAACTCGAAATGAGTTTTTTCACACTGCGTATAAAACCTTAAATGAAGTTTTTGCGAAAGGATTGCATCGAGTATTTTTTCGTGTTGGTGTTTTGCAGCATTTTTTTATAATACATTTTCTTTCTTTGGAGAGCGCTGCTTCATCACCACTGCTCTCAAAACGGTGAAGGAAAACATCGTGAGGAAACCGGCATGTCCTAGAACCAAAAATTGGAAGACATGTGACATCTACCAACCCGCGCGTGGTGGATTACGGCCCACTTCCTCTCGTCGAGAGGCCTGTGTCCCAGCAGTGGGAACGTTATAGGCTATTATGCTATATTTTTTATAATTTGTACCTATTATTATTGATGTTGTTTGTATTTTATTATTATATTACCTATCAATCATAATGATGTTACATTATTCATGGTTATTTTGGCATTATTATTGATTATTTTAACAGTTTTAGTTTTGCTAGCATAAATACTGCATATATGCTAGCAATTTTTTTCCAAATGTATGTATGTACTAACACTAGTGTTTAAGATGTGACAAAAAAATTGAATTTTAAAATCTGTAAAATAAATGATTTTGATTTGTTTTTTTATTTTTTATTATTTGTGTTGTACCTGAGTTTACTATTCTCCACTCTATCCTAGTTGGCGTTTGAAGCACTGAAAATAGTATCAGTTTTGCTTTGTTGTGAATTTGGTGAGTCCTATTTCGAGCAGCGGACTACCGACTGGAGTTTGGTTAATGTTGCATATACATCGTCTAAACTTCACCTATTTTAGATAAGACAGTTAATTTTCACGATATGAGCGGTACGATTTATGCATTATATCTATCACTCAACTGGTGGTACATACGTAAGTCATTATTTCAGCCGAAAGACGTCCACTGCTGGACATAGGCCTCCCCCAAGCACCGCCACTTTGACCGGTTCTGTGCTTCCCGCATCCAGCGGATTCCTACAGCCTTCACAAGGTTCACCTTTTGGGAGGCCATCCAATTCCAACGCTACGTATTCCGGTACGCGGTCGCCACTCCAGAACCATTCGGCTTCATCGGCCATCTTACATACGTAACTAAATTATTAATGTTATTTTGATAAGGTAACAAAATCAATCATGTGACTGAGATGCCAATTACAAGCTTATTGCCATAAAAACCCCAAGTTTAGTTCGTTCAACCATGGATTTATTTTAATTATTAGTAGGTAGGTACTTAGGATTTACTTCTATCAAAAAAACCATTCTCCAGTTCCCTAATACCTACACCATAAAAATTCCACCATTCCTGACGAACCATTAACGTTAACTAGGAAATATATTAAATAATTGATGGTGCACTCTATACTACCAAAATTATGACGCCGCCGTCATCTTAAACTACGATTTACTACCACTAAAGAGCAAGACACGTGACGTCAGAGGTGGTGACTATAGTTCTTTAAAAAAGAGGACTTCTACTAGAGGTACCTACGAGTATCCCAGGTATTCATGTAAAAACGTGGCGCATAGCTCTACTGTAATTTAATCAAATTTTCAAAATTTTATCAAAAATCTTATTACTTATTGAAAATTAAAAATGTATAGGTACAAAACTCATGATTAGGTACCTCAATTTCATTAAAAAAAAAATCAACATAGTGTGTCTTGTAAAAAATATTTGTATCAGTTTGAAAGATTCCGGAAAACATACAAAACTGCAAATTAGTTTTCAACCGGGTATTTTTCCTAGTTTCTTTTACATTCCACGTATCATCATCTGCCTAGCCTTTTCCAAACTATGTTGGGGTCAGCTTCCAGTCTAACCGGATGCAGCTGAATACCAGTATTTTACATGGAGAGACTGCCTATTTGACCTCCACAACCCAGTTACTGGGTAACACAATACCCTTAGTAAGACTGGTTGTCAGACTTTTGAGCTTCTGACGACCCGTAACAACTGTCAAAGATCTACTACAAATGACAGCGGGAACAACGGCTTAACGTGCTTTCCGAGACACGTTAGAGGGGTCTTGGTATGTAAAGTTGGTCACCCATCCACGGACCAAGCAAGCATAGCTTAACCTGATTGATTGATCCGTACAGCTGTTATTACTTAGCCACAAGGCCCTCCACATTACATTCCACGTGTATATCATTCATTATTCCCTTTAGTCAACAAACCATAAATAATTTAACAAAATCCACCAACTCCACGTCTTCTGGTCCCTCCATTTATATCACTAATATAATTTTATGGGTCGTACTTCACCTGTTACGCCGTGAGGTGGGCGGGGTCCAATTTGGCGGTTTATTAAACATTTCCTCCGTTACATGGAGGTTAACTCGGACGGCAGTCGTTGTGATTGGATCAATGGGCTTCACTTCAGCTATTATGGTAAGGGACTTACGATGGGGAATTATTTTTAGATGAGAGATTAAGGGAAGGTTGGAAATGTTGGAAGTTATAGGTCAATGATTAAAGGTCAGTTATTGTTAAGATGATTGTGTGGACTAACCTCAACACAAAATATTATTATCTTCGGACTATTTGTATTAGCTGCGGATCTGGGGGTTTATGTATTGAGATCTTGGAGTGGTAATCGCGTCCTCTTCGGAACAGCCACATATTTTTTTTAACTTTTAATTGTAAACCTTTGCATGCCCACGTGACGGTAAAATATGGAGAGCTTTATTATAAAAACACCTATGTACCTACTATACCCATGTTTGCAAAGAAATAAATGATTTCATTTGATTTGATTTGATTTGAACAGCAGGAATATTGACGTAGGTAAATAAATCTGTATTATATCGTGCCCTACCCATTATCGAAAGAAAAACGTTTATTTGGCGCAGCACTGGATGTAAAGAACACATTGATATTAAAACCTAGCCTTTTTTTTAAATCTTGTAGACTAATTTGACATTTCAAGTGAGTGTTATTTATCTATCAATTTGGAGTTAGACATTTGCAGCTGTCAAATTAGTCCGTGAGATAAAAAAAAGACTTTAACATAAAACTGTATTATACACGATCATGTGTATAATATTATATTGTTACTTAATTTTTATAATTTTACCAATGTTATAATGTCAACGAGTATTCAATTTTACCTATTTTACCAATTTTTTTCTGTGTTAGCGCTTATTGCTAAGTAAGTTAGCTTATTTCACCGATTCATTGTTTTATGCATGTGGTGTTTACCTATAAGTAACTGACACACTGTTATTATTTTTATTTTTTGAATGTTTTGTTTGTTTGTATCAATGTAATCAATTGTTGTAAACCTAATAAAATAATTAAATAAATGTGTGCCTGCGGCCATGCTAAATAGGTCCCGCAGCAGAGCTTTTTCACACACATATACACGGGACATATAAACTAAACAAAAATCCATTAAAATATAATTATATCACATTTATGGCCACACTACATCACGTGTTGTGTGTTTAGGCGCCATCTTGTTTACCTGTTCGTTCTCGCCATGTCCGATAACGGTTACCGTACACTTTACCTTCTGAAAGTAAACACTATAATCGTTATTAGGCTTATTTAATGTTGTAATTAAAATAACATATTACTAACTGTTCGTCGTAATAAACTTAAAATGATACCTTTACCTACTTGAATAAAAAATGTAAAATAAATAAATAAAATAAATAAATAATTTCATTAATTGTATAGAATGCCGGGGTTACAATAAGGGTGTCCGTTTAAGATATATTCCCAGTACATTCTGCCTGTTGGCATACAAAAATATAGTGGAAGTTAGAAACTAGGTAGGTACTTAAATTGAAAATTAGATCATGGATCAGCTAAGTCTGAAATTATTTGCTTATTGTATGAGATACAGTGAAGCAAAATATTACAATTCATCATTTATAAAATCGGTAACAGAGTAATAACATTTCTCTGTCAGCAACGACGACAGCAGTTTCTTAAATTTGATTAAGGGCTGATCCTTAATACAATTTGGCAATTTGTTAAATAAAATAGGTGCCATACCAATAATGTTTTTTTTAAGCAAAGCAGTGTTATATCTACCAGTACACAATAGACTCTGATATTTTGATCTCATGGCAGTAGTTCGCATCCTCGTATCATTTAAGGCCGGAAATAGATGCTTGTTAGTTTTAACAAAAATAGCTACTTCGAGAATGTATATACTGGGAAAAGTTAGTATTTTGTATTTCTTGAAAAAAGGAATGCAACTATCCGTAACCTTGAGATTAAAAATGGATCTTATGCACCGTTTTTGGGCTTTAAATATAGACTCCCTTTCGGAACAATTACCCCAGAATACTACACCAAACCTTAGAACAGAGACCACCAAACCATGATATGCAACCATTAATGTATCAACGTTAACTTTCTTGGACGGATTGTAGAGAGCATACGCGGACGTGCTTAATCTTTTGCAAACTTCTTCAGCCTGCGGTTTCCAAGTTAATTGACTGTCAATAAATATACCCAAAAATTTTGCCACGTTAACGCTATCAATAGTTTGTCCATTATAATTAATTTTTAGGTTTAAAGGAAGAATTTTTTGATAGAAATGCATTATATTTGTTTTGTTAAGGTTTATGATAAGATTATTTTCGTTGAGCCAGTTTATTATTAATTTTAGAGAATTATTTATTTCATTTTCATAAAGCTCCTTGTTGAGGCAGTCTATGAGGATCGTACTGTCATCGGCAAATAACACACAAGGGTATGAGATGTGTGGGGGTAGATCGTTTATATATAGCAAGAATAATAATGGCCCTAGAACGCTGCCCTGCGGAACGCCATATTTAATCCAGATAAATATCTAATCTCACGTTTTGATTTGACGCATATTTTAGAGATTTCTGTAAATTGAAGACGCCCACTTAGATAGGATTTTATTAGACGTAGAGCATTCCCTCGTATACCGTAAGCATCAAGTTTGGCCAAAAGCGTTTCATGGTTCACGAAATCAAAAGCTTTGGTCATGTCTGTAAAAATGGCACAAATTGGTATTTTTTTATCCACATTAACCATTATTTTATTTATAAGATCGTATATGGCCATGTTAATATTTTTATTTTTACGAAAACCTTTTTGTTCCTCACATAAGAACGTTAGTGTGCAAAATAAACGGTCCGTTCACTGTTTACTGGGCGAGTGTTCACTTACTCAGTAACAGGAAATAGACTGTATGTACTGTTTTTGATTTTGTACTAACAAATTACTAACACCCTGTTTATTTGTATTTTTATGTGTTATACTAACAACCCTACTAACGTTTTATTTGTTAAAAATGTATGGACGTATGTCTGAAATAAAGATATATAATATAATATATAATATATAATAATATATTGTATTTGGTCAGAAATGAGTAAAATGACTCATAAATTACTTTTTCAATGATTTTGGAAAATACGGGGATTAAAGCTATTGGTAAAACCTTTTTTTTTTCAGCCGATGTATTCTGGAAAAATGTCACCGTGAAAACAAGTGAAATGATTTTGAAGTGAGCTGTCAATAGAGTTAACGTGAAATGATAGCTCCCTTCACCTCAGTTACCACCAAAATTTTCAGGGTGAGATTTTTACAGAATCGGCCGGCTGGTCTTTGGGTTTTGTCAAACAATAGCATGACGAAGTTTCATCCCAGCCAATCAATGGCTATTGCCGGAATATAAGATAATATGTCAGTCATTATTAATGATTTTGATTTTATTGGTGGTGATTTTGACATTATTGTGAATGATTTTGACATTGTTGCTATGAATTATTTTGACATTATTATTAATTATTTTGCGGGATTTGCCAAATATAATTTACTAACTCTAGTGTGTAAGATGTGTGTGTATATGATTATTAAGAAGTTGGATTGTATGATCTGTTAAATAAATGATAATTAATTATGTCGTTATCAAAGCTTGCTAATTTTATTACGCAAATTAGAAACGTTTTGGAATTCCACTCATTACCTTAAAACATTGAAATTAACGCCAGAATACACCATTTTCCCACAAAATTACACCCAAAATCTATAATAAAGGTAATATAAATACCTCTTTTGTATAAGTTTCGTAGACGCGTATTGTGTATGTACCAATACATACGGAGAAGTTGATAGATGTGATGTGGCCGTGACGTACTCAGCTCACTTCAAGTAATTCGTAGAACGAATCTTTGTTGAAGGGTAACTATGCTTTTAGCTAGAATTTCTTTTGTTTTTTTTTTTGTTTTTGTGTGTAAAACACAATAATAATAACAAAATTAGCCATATTAAGGCTAATTTTATTTTACTAACACGGTGATTTAGGGGGGCCCCAACGGATTTCTTTTGCGTTTTTTTTTGTTGTTGTATGTAGGTATAAACATATTAATAATAACTTCTGGTTTCCCTTCAAGGAAAACAAAATTAGCCATATTAAGGCTAATTTTATTTTACTTACCTACTCGCTGATTTAGGAGGACCCCAACATTGTTGGGAAAAGGCAAGGCAGATTGATTTGTGATTTAGGAGGAGATTTATTGATAAACTCGAATTACGTTGGATTTACGATTTATATATTTATTTTCTATATTTGTTTTTTTAATTTTATTCTTTTACATTCAAATGGGCGTTTGAGATAAGAAATAATATTAACCCTGCAATAGATAATAACAAAAATTAATAATTGATACAAGGTTTTCTGTAAATAAAACATCAGTACCTTGCGCTCACGTTACTGCCTCGTTACAAGCGCTACTGCTGAGCATGAGGTCCTGGGTTCGATTCCCAGGTCGAGCAAAGTGTTATTGGATTTTTCAATCAGTAATTTCTCAGAAGCAGCGGAGTCTTAGTGAGAGTAGGCCCTAGACTATCTGAGGCCCTAGACAAAGTGACATTCTATCAGCGATAACGATGATGGAAAACGAAAAAATGTTTAGGACTGACATAAGCTATCGAAAAGCTTATGTCAATCCTGTTGAAAGTCGTTGTAGAAATACGAAACATTTTCGAAGCGATTGTCACTTGTCTAAGCCCACTGGAAAAATGTGGGTGTTACTATAGATACACCTTTGCCTAACCTTTCGAGGATTAGAGGCGTGATTTTATGTTTTGTTACTAGTTTTATTTATGTTCTTAAGAGGCAATATATCATCTCAGGACTACTTTCTGTCCTGCCAGAGTTGCGGGAAAGTCCGAAAGGGATACCGGGACCTTGGCAATAGGCAACTGAAGGAACACGGGTGGGTTTTAGTCAGTAAAAGTCTGACACGCCCTTCCGCTTCGCCCAGAGCGGGAGAAGATGTTTGATGATATTCCACCTTCAAAAAAAAGGGACTACTTTCTGCAAACACGACAACACAGTCACAGTACTCCAAACACATCCATATCGCGGGACGTTGAGTAACTCATGCAATGTACCACTCGCTCGAAGCCACCTTCATAACGTGTGTACGTGACCGCCCCGATGTACTTACCCCACGGTGGACGGTATTACATGATATTTTTGTCACCCTGGCCTTAGTAGCTGTCTCCATTTGCGTTACATTTTCGAAGTCATTCGGGGATTTTCGTCCCGGAATTTGTGCGTGAATTGTGGTGTACCTATTTTTGTGTTTGTTGTTTCTAGATTTTGGTAGCTTCGAATAATAAGTTACGTTTTTGGTATATTTGGCTGTTCTAGAAATATGTTTAGGAAGATTATCTTGACTCCAGATTTTCATGGGGATGATTTTTTGATCTCTTGATTGATTGAATTCGCAAGAGGTTTTATGCTCTGTAAGTGCGTAATGAACCAATTTAGATCTCATTGAGAAATGAATATAAGTGACGTCACTGTTAGGGACCTTAATAAGGACTTTTAGAGAAATTCAGTGGACTGTAATTTATAATGAATTTTAATCCAAAAAAGGTACAAAAATCAAACTATTGGTAAACGTATGGAGTGCGCGCGCGTGCCGTCGTCAGAGCTCGGTAGCCAAGTACCCCGACGGTCCGCGTCCCACACGCCGCACCTCTCGCCGCCGCTCGCCGCCTTCCGGTGTCTCACGACAGCAGCCGAAGATTGCCGGAGGCACCCTTATGGCCACAGCCAAGAGCGGCGTGGATTGCGGCGCGGTTTGAGACGCGGCAAGCGGTGAGCGGCGAAAACAAATGGTAGACAACTTATGAAGTATGCCACAGCTATCGGCGACGCGCAGCGCGGCGCGACTTGCGGCGCGGGGAGAGACGCGCGGTACGCGGCGGCGACGGGCTGCGCAGTGTGCGAGTGAAACAAATGTACTAGTCAGTATCGAGGCGGCCACAGCTCAGAGCGGCGCGGGCGGCGGCATCGGTGGACGCATTCAGGCATCGCACGACTGAAACAAATAATCTTGTTTCTACCGCGCGTTTTAACTTAAAATAATGAATGTGGAACAATTTATTAGTGAAATACTGAGTAGACCCGCATTATGGATGTCAAAACATCCACATCATAAATATAGGCATGTTGTAAAAAAAATGTGGGACGAAATAAAACAACAATTTCCTGGTAGTAGTGGTATGTATTTATTACCTATTTTTTACGAGTAATTAAACAAGATACGGCAATTTAATATCATGGACATTCACGATTTCATAGATACCTACCTACCTATTCTTGGGTTGGGTTATTGAAATAAAGTTTGAATTGATCTCGTATTCTAGATGCTTGAATCGTAGCTCGATTATTCCGTCTTGACCTGCGTACGCTATTGTGACTATTTGAGTCTTCAAACTGGGAAAAAAACTGCTGAAAATCTTCATCTCTGTCTCCGTCTCTTTCTCTTATAATATTGTGTAACAGGCACGAAACCTTTATAATCAATATTGCGTGCTTTTTGTCTGCCTCTATACTTTTCGTAAAAATACGAAATTTATTTGTTAGAATACCAAACGCGCACTCAATTGTGACTCTTGCCCGGGATAATCTTTTGTTGAAAATTCTTTTTTCCGTATTTAAACCACCGGAGGGATATGGGCGCATCAAATAATTTTTAAGAGGGTAGGCTTCATCGCCAATTAACACGTATGGCAAATTCAGATTTGAACCAGGTAATCTTTGTGACGGTGGAACGTTGAATCTATTTTCTGTTAATAATCTATTTAATCGTGAAAAATGAAAAGTGCCTCCATCACTTTGTTTGCCTTTCCCGCCAACTTCTACACTAATAAACTTGTACTCTGCATCTGACAATCCTTGTAGCACTAATGAAAAAAAATGTTTATAATTATAATATGCACTTCCACTATTGGGTGGATTTTTTATGCGGAAATGTTTGCCGTCTATCGCACCAAAACAGTTAGGAAATTGCCATCTTGAAAAAAATAAATTTGCTACACTTTTTAACTTATCACAGGTTGGATGCGGCATATGTATTTGGGCCAAATTTTTCCAAATAGCTTCTAGAGTTTGATAAATTACTTTGGCAACTGTACTTCGTCCTAATCGGTAAGATTGAGCCAGAGACCTAAATGATCCACCGTGACCAAGAAACCTGAAATAAAAAAGCACTTATTAATGACCTAGCTTTTCCAAAAAAAATACTAAATGTAGGTAATATTCCAATTTTAATTATTTTTGATTTTCAGATGGTAATTATTTTTAATTTTCAGATGATAGTTTAAGGAAAAAATGGAAGAACCTAAAAGACGGCTACCGGAAAGAACTAAAAAAATTACCTACGTTAAGGTCTGGAGATGAAGGTTCAGATTATCAGTCTCAGTGGAAGTATTTTGAACAATTATCATTTTTGAAAGACGAATATTTGCCCACCGTGGGAGAGACTAACTTAATAGATGAAGATACATCAACTCAAGATCTAACAGAAGAATTGTCATCGTCACTCTTCGAATCATCGCCGCCTCCGCCGTCGCCGTCGGCTTCACCAGTGCCATCAACCCCCACCTCCCCGCCACAGCGACCGCCAACTCCACATTCATCAGGACTTCAGGTACAGACTAATGCTACCACCTCAAGAGAAAATGAAACACAAAATTCCTCCCGAAAGCGATTGAAAACCACTGAAATCCGTGCTGAGTATTTAGAAATAGAGAGAAAAAAATTGAAGTTATTGGAAGCTGACTTAGCAGTTGGTAAAGAAAATGCCATTCCCAGGTCAGATGACTATCACTTTTTGATGAGTCTATTACCAGAAATGGAGAAGCTTAACGTTTTACAGAAAATGAGACTGAGAAACAAATTCACTCAAGCTTTGATGGACGAAATTAGTCTCAATCAATATCCAGGCTATCAAGGCTATTACACTCAACCTCCGCCTTCTGACTACGGCACAAATAATTAAAAAATTACATTTTACCAAAAAGTTAAAAACTTAATAATTGACCAAATGACATGCCAAAATTATAATTATAATTAAAAACTAAATTTGTGATTAATAATTTGTCTATGGTACATAAATAAATACTTAGTGATGAACAAATTAATATTTTTATTTATCTACATATTTACCTTAAAGTTAGAAACAGCTGTTCTAGAAGTGAAACATTTTTCTTGAAATTAACTTTAGCTTTCAAGTCTTCGTGTATATGGCCGAGTATATAATCAAAAGTTTCTATGCTTGCCCTCGTATATTCAAAAAATTTATCAGGATAGTTCCTATATTCATAATAAAGAGTATGAAATTCGCCAAGTTCTCTCCTTTTCTGGTTAACTGGGTGCGCTCCTATTCTTGACTGAATGATATCTTGAGCTAAGAACGCACTTGTTTCGAGGCAATGCCGTGCCACTTTTGACAGGGGCATTTTAATAGTTTAGCCGTTCCCTAAATACGTCCACCGCTGACGCCGCCGTGGTCGCTACTAGTCTAGCTGTGGCATACCACCGCAAATCACACCGCCCGCCGCGCCTCTCGTCTCACCGCGCCCCGCACCGCCAGAAACTGTGGCCAGGCCGTGGCCTGGCCACAGTTTCTGGCGGTGCGGGGCGCGTAACAGTCACTAATTACTAATTACTAATTACTATCACTACGTATAATACTGGGCATATTATATCTATAGCTAGTTTATTTTATTATGTACTAAACATAGTTCTTTAGTACTTACGAACTTAAATATACATGTATGTCTGAAATGGATTTATCGTCCGAAATAAAGTAATTATGCTATTCGGGGCGGAGACAAATCCAACAAATCAAAGATCATAAAAATCAGTCCAGCCGTTCTTGAGTTATAAATGGTGTAACTAACCCGACTTTCTTTTATATTGATTATTATTATACTAGCTGCGCCCCACGGTTTCACCCGCGTAAGTCTCAAACCCGTAGGAATATTGGGATAAAAACTATCCTCTGTCCTATTCCAGGTCATGGTCTACCCATGTGCCATACCAATTTCATCTAAATCCATTTAGCCGTTTTAGCGTGAAAGCGTAACAAATAAACAAACTCACTTTCGCATTTATAATATTAGTTAGGAATATAAGCTACTTTATTACTTTTGAGGCAAAATGGTTTGTACATAAATTCACGCCTTGCTCCCATGGGGGTAGACAGAAACTAAAGAACACCGACTGCTACAATCCTGCTCAATCTACGAACGTTAAACCTACCTTTTAGTAAAGTTTTCACAACATAACACACGAAATTAACTCAGCAAGTGGCTCCAATACCCTCTTCACAAAGTTTGTTAAGAAAAAATCCCGAAAATCCTTGATTACGTAAGGGACGATACATTTTGTAAATCTATTCACGCATTAAAAAGTTTGTTGCCGTTTTTTCCCTTCAACAATTCACTAACAAAGGACGTGATGGCCTGTCGCTGTTGACATACAGACAGGGAAGATGGCGAACAGAGCTTTCGAAAATAATACCTGAAAATACTAAAATTGATAAGATAAAACTTGTTATGTGGGAAGCGAAATCGGTTGTGATATCTATTAATAACATTATTCAGTCACTGAAAAGGACTATATCTACATAAACTACTAGTTCTTAACATGAATAAGAGCTGCAATATTTACCTACTAGCTTCGTACCGCGGCTTCGCCCGCGTGGTATGTCGATAAAAAGTAGCCTATGTCCTTCCCCGGGATTCCATCTATCTCCATGCCAAATTTTATCGAAATCCGTTCAGTGGTTTAGGCGTGAAAAGGTAACATACAGACAAACAGATAGACAGACAAACCGGCAGACAGACAGACAGAGTTACTTTCGAATTTATAATATTAGTATAGATACGTAGATTGACAGTCTTCACAATCGATTAATAGAGTGATTAAAAACCTGATGAAAAGTGATAATAAAATATATCATTTATTTCGGACTACACATACAAACAAGTACACACAACCCATATAGATTTAGTAACAATGACTTAAAAAACTATGTTAGTGTACTTTTTCAAATTAAAAAAAAATAAACACACGTTGGCACGTACGTAATTCAATCAGTAAGATGGCAATGGTTTTTTCTTAACCAAAAATATATCCAGATATTATACGATGTTTTGAATTGCAAGATTTATGATTTTATCAACCAAATTATCCACCCCCTTTCAGCACGTGTAGTATGACAACCGTAGAAACGGGTTTTCTGCGGGTTTGTCGGCGGAAGAATAGACAAAATGACAGATAACTAATCTGTCATTTTCTATTCTTCCCGTTTATATTGTGGTCATTCTAAGCGTGCAGGTAAAATAAATCCAGTAGAATAACCAAAAAGCTCTTCCCACTGCCTATCAGTATGTCCTAGCTGTTTTTGATCGGCCACAAACAACAGGCAAGTTGCCCGGAAGGTTAGCATTCTATCGGCGAACGAGAGTTTATACAAGTCCAGGCCGCGGTTCTTGGGCACTGGTACCGAATAAGTTCTTAGTGGGGCTCGGTTTTTTCTTAACCTTGTATTTAAACTTTTTTTGGAATTATCCTTTATAAGGTACGAGAGAAAAGCGAGTAGAGCTTGTAACTAAAACCGAGTTTGCGAGCAGCTAGCAGCGAGTGTGCGACTATGTGACATCTACCCACCCGTACTGGGCCCGCGTGGTATATTACGGCCCACTGACTGGCGTCTGGTGTGCTCTCGAAGACCCAGCCAGCAGTGGGAACATTATAGGCTAATTATGCTAGAGTGAGTCTCTCAGTGAGTGTCCTGCCCGCCAAGCGAAGGTCGCTGAGCGAGTACTCTCTTTGTCGCTGCCTCAAACGTGTACTCGCCTGGCGGTGTGAACGCTAGCCTAGTGGTGTGACCGTCGGACTGCCAAGTTATAGGTCTCGAGTTCGAACCCAAGCCACTGACCTCTGATTTTTTTTGGATTCATGTGCGTACTGTATCATCATTATCACTTGCTTTAAAAACGGTGACGGGAAACATCGTGAGGAAACCGGCATGCCGGAGAGATATTTCTCGACGGCATGTGAAGCCAAGTCAGAGGCCCTTGGGCGGCTTTAAAACTCTGACACCAGGTTCGTCGCTAACCACACGAAAAAAAGAAGAACTATCAATAATGTATCCCTTTTACTCACACAGACCCGGGCAGACAAACCTATTTATAAAATTAGAGTTTATTGAACTTAAATTTTTTCACTCTATAATCAGCAACAAGTAAAGGAGCACGAAGATTATACTATTGTCCCTTTTCTTAATCCGCCAACAGCATCACAGTTAATCCTCCTTCATGAAACCTTATACTCTATTTGGAAGGTAGGTGATCCACAAACTCATTGGTCCTGTGACAACACATTTGCTTCCCATCCCATGCAGTGCCAGCACAAACTATGCGTCTTGTCGTTGCGTCTAGTCGCTGCAACAAGACGCAGATATATCGTTTCCGTCTGCGACTAGTCGTTACCATCATTTTCTTTGAGTATTCGAGAGAGACTGTAGTGTTGTTCATCTTGTGAGTAAATTCAGAGCTTTTAATTGCACTTGCCTTGGTGTTTGTTATGAGAAGACGAAGCACATCTAACAGTCGTCTCGTGTGCGCGTGCAGTCCCCGTCTAATCGCTGCGACAAGTAACGAGAGCGTGCGACTTCCCTAGCCTGCCGCTGTGACTCTGCAACTCGATGCCAAGTGTGCGGCGCATTGATCAAAATATATGAAAATTATCGACCGCAGCCTATCGCTGCGTCTAGTCGCTTGTCACATAGTGTGCAATATGTCGAAAGAACGAGTTTAC
The DNA here is from genome assembly GCA_947522985.1 of Lithophane socia. NCBI lineage: Eukaryota > Metazoa > Arthropoda > Insecta > Lepidoptera > Noctuidae > Lithophane > Lithophane socia. Next base: position 12,113,863 of record OX383270.1, on the reverse strand, counting down.
AAGAATCTTTTCTTGAAAGGTATTTGTGTTATGCTTCGAACACGATCCTATTTCATGGGATGGGATATATAATGTGATGGATTTTCGGTAGCCATTTTGGTTTATGTGAAGTTTCTTCCGTGGTTTACCTACTTGTTTCGATAAGTAATAAAGTCTTATAGGGGTACATAATGTCTGGCTGCTTCAAATCTGTTTTCTGTTTATCTTGATGATATAATATTTAGGTCATGTTCGACATTTTTGTGATAGATACTCATAATATAAAGAACCTGATTGAAACCAATACCTACTTATTTAAGAAGCTGTTTCATAAATTCATAAGGCTATATTTCAGACACCCAATCACCAGCAGGCGTAGCATGAGCATGAGTACGAGACGGCAGCAAAATAGAAAGAGTCAACTGCACTTTTTACGAAATTCACTCTTTTTACCCGACTACGGCGAAGAAAAAAGGAGGGTTATGATTTTGACCGGTATGTATGTATGTATGTATGTATGTATGTATGTATGTATGTATGTATGTTCATCTGTTCCCTCCTATCTTCCAAACCACTTATCACAATTTGACAAACGAGGTATCGTTAGAAGCGTCGTGATTGTCCGCTGGTTATAGGCTATGTGAAGTCACATTAAATTAAAAATGGCGCCCTCTAGAGGACATAAAGTGAGGAACTTAAAAAAAAATATGGTTTAATCGTACCATGTTGGGTATCAAATGAAAGGACTTAATGAGCACATTTCAAAAATATATATATTATAACCCCAAAACAATTTAAAAAAAAATCAAGTAATAAAAACTAAAACCCAACTACGACTTAAAAGGTATAAACAAGACACCACAGACAGACAAATTAAAAAGCCGGAGTCACACGTAATCTGTTCGATTTATGCCCTAACACGTGTGACTCCGGATTTTTAATTTGTCTGTCTGTGGTGTCTTGTTTATACCTTTTAAGTCGTAGTTGGGTTTTAGTTTTTATTACTTGATTTTTTTACATAATTCGACTCAGAATTCTTTGTTTTATCATAGGATTTATCGGTTGTCAGTGTGATTTTGACAGTAAGGATAGAAAACTTTCTTCCGAAATAGGTAGTCTACATATATAAAGACCTAGACAAAGATCGTTAGAAATGAAAGACAAAATGACAGATTGTAGAAAGATTTCTACGGTGGATGTCAAAAATGAAGAAACGAACAGTCACTTTGTATAGAAAAAGCTATGTCTATTCTTCGTAGAGATAGAAAGCGCCATGCTACGCCTGCTGAATAAGAAATCGAGATGTCTACTTGTCTTTTAGTCTCATGTATCGATTCCTTCCGCTACATGCACTCTATAAACATCGATTGTCTAAGGAATTCTAGTGGACACTCGATCGGTCTGGCTCCAACCGCCCATAACCGGTTCAGACCGGTTTACGGCGGTCCATCGTATCAATTATTACCTGAAAACTGTAAAAGTTAAGCTCGAGGTAAATTTTATAGGTTTCCTTGTGAAATTCTAACGGGTTCTGGGTTCAAAGTTATTCAATTATTAAAGGTTCGAACGACCGAATAAAATTGTACTCGATACAAGCTTAGATCTATTGTTTTCGAAAAAAGGTCGTAAACAGTAAAGGGTTATATTTGCCTATTCAAATTCTGTTCTTATTTCTTTGCAGGTAAAGTTGAAATTAGTGTACACAATTAAGGGTAAAGGGATATAATTTATGCGTTTGAATCTAGTTCTTATTTTGTAAGGAATAAAGATGAAGACGGCGTGAACAGATAAATAGGTTAATGAATATTGTAGGTTCTTTGTCGAATTCTGATTAAAATATAGCCGTAAGGCTTAAATGACTGATTCTTTTTAAATTATTTCCGTTTAAAAAGCCTGTCTTTGTGATATTTTCAGGTTGCTTTGAATTTACAAAAAAAAAATTGTTCCCTCTATTAAATTTCACAAGATTTCTTTTTTGTAGCAGAGGTAGCAGAGTAATGTTTTATAAGTCACAAGCGATCCACCCCTGCTAATCACGATTTTTAGGACTTGACAAAACATCGAGATTTCTTCGTTATAAGTAACTTTAATACTAACGTATTATACACATAAACCTTCCCGCATAAATTCTCTAAACGATTGTGAAAATCTCATCAAAATCTGTTGCATGGTTTAGAACAACAAGGCGGAGATACAGACTAACACGAAAAGCGACTTTAATTTATAATATGTATAGATATATATATACTAGGTTTTGTCCGCGGCTTCGCCCGCGTGGATGTCGGAACATATCCCACAGGAACGTACTATTATTTTCGTTTATACATATACCCCCTTACTAATAATCGTTGTATAGCGCCTGTATAGTTACACAACGTTTTGTCTTCTTCTTTCAAAAGTAATTTGACTTTTGAAAAAAGAAAACAAAGCGTTGTGTAACTATACAGGCGCTATACATATTACTATTATAATGAATTTTAAATTTAAATGCAATATGGGTGATTATGTAATCTATTGTCTACTTGAATATTTTCGACACAATGTATTTTGTTATGAAATAAATGACTTATGACTTATGACCTGGATTAAAAGTACCCCATGTGTAAATAATTATCATTCCTTAATTCCGAATTAGGCACATGTGTAAACCATTAACCTGGATTTGGATAAAGGATACTTTTTATCTCGATATTCCCACAGGATCGAGACTTATGCGGGTGAAATCGTGGGGCGCAGCTAGTAACACAATATGGAAGAGTAAATGCAAGCAGGTCTCTCCATTCGAGATTTAAATAAACACTTCAGCTCGCCTGATATTAATTAAAATATAAAATGTTTGCCTCTTGAACTGTTTATGAAACAACATTGCGATGGATAATATATTTACTTTATCTGTATGTTTAGTAATTAATTTAAAACTAATTAAAATATTAGTTCAGTCTTGTGGCTAAATAATAACAAGCGCACTCGAGTCGATCAAAGATTAAGCTACGCTTGCGGCAGTCGGTTCGTGGATGGGTGACCATCCATTTACATATCGAGAACCTACCGTGCCTTAGAAAGCACGTTAAGCCGTTGTTGGTCCCGGCTGTGACCTTAGACAGTCCCAAAAGGCCTGACAGCCAGTACCAAAAGGGATTCAGGAGGATTATGGAGGTCAGATAGCAGTCGCTCCATGTTAAAATACTGATATTCAGCTGCATCCGTTTACACTGGAAGTGGACCCCAACATAGTTGGGAAAAGGCTAGACAGATTTATAAATTAAAATATTAGACAGAAGGTAAGGACAAATTTTATTTCTCTGATGGGCTGTTCATAGTGTCCATGTCTGTTAAATAATAGTCAATGGAGAAAAAACGGCATCGTAGAAGATCCATGCGAAGATAGCAAGACCTCAGACCAAATATAAAACCAAGACATAGCGCTGTCAACAGTGACGTGAGGCTGGTTTCGTAGTCATGTGTGCTCTTATTTATTTATTTTATTATTTATGTACACACAGTAAAATATATAATAGATACGACATAATTAAAATATGAGTACAAAGGTACTTAGTGAGATGTAGTTTGGTTGTAAATGGTTGTAAATGTGTGCGAGTATGCACAGAGCGAAGGTGTAGTTTTGTTCGCAGCGCTCTGTCTTGGTTTCCTACACACAATTCTAAAACTTCATAAAAATCCATCTTCCCTGGCTAAAAATTAAATTATTACTCGAAAATTCTCAAACCAACAACTTTTTCCACATAATTCACTTGAACTCTCAACAAAATGAAAAAGGAGACTTCATTAAAAAAGCCCATGTGCACCAACAAAGGCTGACAATCCCTGAGTGCAACGCACCCGGGCGAACACTGGATAAACAGCTAGCACGATAATGTAATCCGTCATACATAATTCAGGGAACCATAGGAATTAATTCGAAAGCTTTTTATTTCATCCACCGTGTTGTTTTAGCTAAGAAGTTAAGGCGGTGTAAGAAGAGACCAGTTTCTTGAAGTGAAAAGGGAAAGAAAAGCCAAAAAAAAATTGTAAAAAAAGTAACAACAAAAAATTTAAAAAAAAACACCTCTGTCAGACAATGATTATAAACGCCTGTTTAGACTTCAAACATTGGCAGAAAGGACGGCATTGGTTTTGCTCGCCATATAAAAAAAAGGTACAATGCTTTAGAGTTGTAGAATAACACATCAAAAGTTAATGATACGAATTCTTTAGTGTAACTAATTATTTCAAATCTCGATAGATCGTAGATAAAAGGCTGTTTTTGAGTATAAAATCTATCATAATAATTAAAACAATTAGAGTACTTACCATAGTGTTCATGCAAACACATTGTTCAACCACAGATTGTATTAAATCATGTTTTAAACATTAACTAAAACTGTCAGTTACATTTCAGCACACTACGAGTCCTATTATTTCTAAGTCATACGTAATAACTCAGCGTTAATAAAATGACTCACTATATTAACATTAGTAGCAGAGAAAAGAATTTAAAACGTGTGAGCAGCCTTTTATGATCTCAAAATGTACTTACACACACGCTTTTTGGATATTAAAAATATAGAATTGTAGACTGTTAATCTTGGATTATGATATTAAAGGATAATATAAAGAATAATTATGCTTAATCCAATTGAATGTTTTCAAAATTTTAAACATTTTGGTGCCTAACTAAAAAACAATTTGTACTAAAAAAACTTAAACTGACACAATTGTAAAGTTTTTTTTTTGACGTTCAAATGTGCCTTGTATTTGCTTATTTGAAAGAAATTATTTGACTTTGACTTTGAGTAATAGTGCTGCCATCCTTCAATCACAATAGAAGTAAACCCAATAATAATTCGACACTTTTATTATAAAATACTTTTTTTTAATTATGATAATATGGTATTTACCACTCCAAATAAAAAAAACATCACATCAAACAAACCATTTAGATATTACAAAAATCTCGTGATATTCCCACTTGCACCACAACACGCAGCTCGGGTACGTACGCTTTCATAAGGCAGTGTATGCATCTGCATTAACAAAATGGCTGTCCGTAATAGCATTACTTTCTTTTCACGGATGCGCCTTTCCGTGTCCGGACCGCTTTGTCCCGGATATAATACGTACCATAGATACACATAGGTACAGGGTGAGTAAAAATATAAAGGTTATTCGAAGGCGTGTGGGTTTTTCGATAAACATTTTGTTTTTGATAATAATAATTCTTATTTTTTTGACCTCACCGGGAATTTATGTAATAGTTTACAGTAGTTTACATAGAGATTCGTGCTAATGCGCCGGCGCGGGCGCGTTGTGAACAATGCTTAATAAGACCAGCATTTAGAACAAAACATAGCACCGGAATGAAACCTATTCATTAAACCCTAATATATAGGTTGTTAACAAACGCTCCCAACCACACAGAATACACGGGAAAGGCTTAAACGGAAGTCGCTGATATCCGGATTTATTCGGAAATAGCCGGTTCAAACCGGTATCCAGTACTAATGGGTTCCTAATTCCGATCCAATATGCGTTCTAGGAAGTTGAATGTAGTAGTTTATTGTCGAGTGATTTAGGTAGTGTTTTTGTTGTGAGGTTAGCCAGACAGCTATACGAAATTTCGTGTGATAACATGAGTATCTATTGCCATTCGCCATTCGTTAGCCAGTCATGGAATTATAGTTTTTTTTAAATATTTTACTACCTAACAACGCTAGGTTTTATATTTTGCTGGTTGACTTCTATAATTTACGGACAGTTATTGGTTAAAATTAAGACTCTTGTATCTTTACCAATAATGAAGCAAAGACCTCGTACCTCGTAAATTAGCTTATGAATCTATTTTTATACGCCCAGCAGGCGTAGCATGAGCACCGTTTTGTCGACGGAAGAGTAGACAAAAATGACGTTTCCTGTAGACAGTAAACAGTACGAGACGGCAGCAAAATAGAAAGAGTCAACTACACTTTTTACGAAATTCACTCTTTTACATAATTCGACTCAGAATTCTTTGTTTTATCATAGGATTTATCGGTTGTCAGTGTGATTTTGACAGTAAGGATAGAAAACTTTCTTCCGAAATAGTCTACATATAAAAAGACCTAGACAAAGATCGTTAGAAATGAAAGACAAAATGACAGATTGTAGAAAGATTTCTACAGTGGATGTCAAAAATGAAGAAACGAACTGTCACTTTGTATAGAAAAAGCTATGTCTATTCTTCGTAGAGATAGAAAACGCTCAATACCGCTCGTATTAATTTTAATATATTTTGGTATTAACAGAAGTTTAATAAAAAAACCGGCCAAGTGCGAGTCGGACTCGCGCACTAGGGGTTTCGTGCCATTATCTATAAAAACGGCAAAAAAAAACATGTTTGTTGTATGAGAGCCCCCTGAAATATTTATTTAATTCTGTTTTTTGTTAAAAACAAAACGCTCTCAAAACGGTGAAGGAAAACATCGTGAGGAAACCGGCATGTCTTAGAACCAAAAATTCGAAGACATGTGACATCTACCAACCCGCACTGGGCCTGCGTGGTGGATTACGGCCCACTCCCTCTCATAGAGAGAAGGCCTGTGTCCCAGCAGTGGGAACATTATAGGCTGATTAGGTTTAGGTTTTTTGTTATAGCGGCAATAGAAATACATCATCTGTGAAAATTTCAACTATCTAACTATCACGGTTCATGGGATATAGCCTGGTGACAGACGGACGGACGGACGGACGGTCCGACGGACGGACGGACGGACAGCGGAGCCTTAGTAATAGGGTCCCATTAACCCTTTGGGATCGGAACCCTAAAACGTAAATACTAAATTCTTGTAGGTACTGAACCGTAACGGTAGCAGTACCTAATTCTCATCATCATCATCTGCTTAGCCTTTTCCTAACTATGTTGGGGTAAGCTTCCAGTCTAGCCGGATGCAGCTGAATGTCAGTATTTTACATGGAGCGACTGCCTATTGGACTTCCACAGCCCAGTTACTGTGTAAGACCATACCCCTTGGTCTCTCTCTGTTCAATCATAACGCGTTGTTTTCGTTCTTACCCATTATGCCTGGCCTACTTGCGACTGTGACGCACAGCCGGCGTCGAGATCGCATCATGAATCCTCGATTTTATTAATCAAATCCTGGCCGACGATGCCCGAAAACGATGTTTGTTTTTGAGTACAGATGGTGCCGCCCTTTTTCAAAAATCGACAACTAGAACAAAAAGGAGCTAATTATGATATTTTACACTAACACGAAACTAAAATATTGATCAACCTAGCAAAATTATTTATCGAACTAAAATTAAATGACGCTTACCTTCTTCTATTAAGCTTGTGCCTACTTCATCTATGGTTATAAGTGGGTACTTCACTTACCCCCGAAAAACATTAAATTAAAATAATATTTATGAGTATTTCTCACTCTCACTCACAGTATTTTCTTTCTTCGACAAACTAAATACCTAACTGTCGGTGGGTTGTCCGCCGCGCTCGGCGGCCTGTAGCGCATTGTGAGTGCACCGTGCACGCATTGATTGATCTAATCGCTAACGGGTTTGCTGAGACGGTTCTTGTTGTATTTACTTATATTATTTATTTTTTTATTCCTTTTTTTTACTAGCTTATTTATTAATAGGTACCTAATGGTTAAAATATTTATTGGGTATGTTGAAACTGTTTGTACTTCCCGTCACTTGTCACTAAAGGTTCATTAGAAAACCAGCGTCAGACAGTACCTGTCTGGCATTAATGCTGAAATGAACCTTTTTGGCGCAGCCGTGAGGCGAACACTAGGTATTGTTTTCAATTTTTTTATTTTGTTATTTGTATTTTGTGTTTCACGAACTGTGTCCAAATAAACGTTATTCTTTCTTTCTTTCTTTCTTTCTTTCTTTCTGGTAAGATTGGTTGGCAGACTTTTTGGCTTCTGACTATCCGTAACGACTATCAAAGATAATATACAAAATTACAGCTGGAACCAGCGGTTTAACGTGCTTTCCGAGACACGTTGGGGTCTCGGCGGTAAGCGTAGCTTAACCTCCTATCGACCCGTGCGGCTGTTATTACTTAGCTACTTAGCCACGAGCCCCTCTTACTTTTGATATTAGCAGAAATTTAATAAAAAATACTTCATTCCTGTATTGGACCCTAGGCCTCTTAAAGGCTCGTCCAAATTGACGCGTTTTGTCGCGCGACGTGATTCTGCAATATAATGTATAGGTAATATCCGTAGAACAAGTACTATGAAAGCGCGCGCGACACTACATACAGGAGCGATTTGTCGCGCTGCGACACAGAAAATACTCTTTTGTGGCTAGCACGATCTCGATGCGACGCCATACAAAATGTTCCTTTGGTATCGCACTGCACGCCAAGGCTCCACAAACAGGCGCCATACCGCGGACGCGATAAGGGTATCGCTGCCTGTCGCGCCCGCGATAGGTATCGCGCCAGTTTGCACGAGCCTATAGGCAAGCTGCCTGTCGCACCCGCGATATCGCGGTGCGCTAGTGTAAAAGGTGTAGCTTGGCGATAATATCGCAGAATCGCCACGCGACACGTCCCGTGACAAGTCGTACAAGTCTGTATGAGCCTTTATATCATATTTTTTTATTTAGTTGGAACAACTCGCCACTTTGTTTTTTCTAACGAATGGTCAAAGTGTTCAGTCAACTGCAAAAATACCTGTGCGTTAGAATTTTTTTCACGATATTGTTTTATTTTTTTTCTGGTTTCCGGTTCACGGTATGTTGGTTATTGGTTAAAAGTTATGGTAAATAAACGTTTTATGATTGCATAGGCCGTCAAGGTTTTTAGGACCAGAAATTATAGTTGTACGACATTAACTACGCTTTAGTGTTGCCTATTACTGGGTAATTTCTTTAGGTACCTACGTTTTGCATGGTGTACATAAAAAAGTAGAGTTTATTTTTAATTTGAATTGGTTTTTATTTTTTATTTCAACAATTCTAATAGGAACTTATTACGAACCGCTCCCGCCAAAATCCGTTCCGCCAATCAGGGCGAAGCTTGTAGAATAATCTAGAAGCTTCCTAAAAATAGAAAACGCGCACCTTGTTTTGTCATACATTGGTCTGTCGTCCGTCAACTGAACTCCGCAGCTGTAAAGATTTACGAAACTATTTCTTCGACCCAAAACCCTGATAAAAACATATTATAAAGTGTGATGTGTGATTGTTATAATGTTGTGATGATTATAGTGTGATGGCAAAGGAAACATGTTTAAATAAAGAAAGAAAGAAAGAAAGAAAGAAAGAAAGAAAGAAAGAAAGAAAGAAAGAAAGAAAGAAAGAAAGAAAGAAAGAAAGAAAGAAAGAAAGAAATAAATGAGTGTTATGTTAAACAATTAATTATCGTCACTTCCCATCATCCACTATCAAAATCCATTAAATATCAAAACTAACATACAAAAACTCACGCCTTGTTCCCATGAGGGTAGGCAGGACCTACAAAAAGCCACCTACAATGATCCTTAATTCTCCAAACTACCACTAACACTAAAACACAAAACTTTAAACCTCTTTCATTACATAAAATACCTTACCTAAACCCTTTTAACATCTACAACAGAGAATACCATACATTGTAAAGACATACATATATCTCGCCCTTTATTTCTAATGGCACAAAAGATTATCTGGCGACCATTAATTAATTTAAGGGCTATCTAGTTTACAGTCCAATGGTATCTTTTGTCCCCGCAGCTTATCGCGCCACCGCCACTGTTGGGGCATAGATTAAAAAGTAAATAGGCGTAGATGAGACTTTTCAGCTGATTTGTGGTAGTCAAAGGGTTAAAGCGTATCTAAACATTTCTGCTGTCAATCATAGAAGAGTTTTAGTAAAATTGGATAATACTATTTTATTTCATTTTTTTATTTAACTATTTATGTACACACATAATAAACAGACAAGAAGAAAAGAACAGAAAAAAACGTACAAAGGTGATGCTTATTTCTAAAGAAATCTCTTCCAGCACACCTGCGATAGGAAAGTAGATAAGAGATGTAGACACCGTTTTTTATCTCTACACTATATATATATATATATATATATATATACTCCTGGGTTCGATTTCCAGGTTGGGCAAAGTGTTGTTGGGTTCCTCAATTTAAAATTTCTCAGTACCAGTCCGGAGTCTGGATTTGTGCCCGTTTGATTGCAATAGGCTCGCCCCCTGCGCACATGGGTTAAAAATAACTGGAGAAATGTGGGTGTACATCCCTGCCTAACCCTTCGGGGAATACAGGCGATATGTTAAGTTAAGTATACCTAAACAAGCACTTCATCATATCATTATCATAATCAGCCTATAACGTTCTGACTGCTGGGACACAAGCCTCCTCTCTGTGAGAGGGAGTGGGCCGTAATCCACCACGCGGGCCCAGTGTGGGTTGGTAGATATCACATATCCTCGAATTTTTGGTTCTAGGACATGCCGATTTCCTCACGATGTTTTCCTTCACTGTTTTGAGAGCAGTGGCGATGAAATAATTTACACAAAGTAAAGCGCCTGGCTGGGTTCGAGCCTACGACCTACAACTCGTAAGTCGCGGCCGTAACCACTGGGCCACCACTGTTCTCATTCAAAAGCTATTTATTTATTATAACAGGTTGTCTTCTCTATACATTTTTGATCTACAATTGAGCGGCCCCTGCAATATAATAGTCGTACACTCTATACGAGTATAGCTACGACGTATAGGTCAGTCTGCTTCAATGCGCCTATTATTACTAAGTAATCACGCGTATTTGCTAAGTTAGATTAGAAATTCTATTAAGGACAGATTTGTATGCGAATAAATGTTTATTTTGTACTTGGAGTTTGTGTTAAATTACAATTTGTTATAAAATTATAAGTATAAGCTTAAGCATAAACAACTATAATGTTCCCACTGCTGGGACACAGGCCTCCTCTCTTCGAGAGGGAGTGTACTGTGATCTACCACGCGGGCCCAGTGCGGGTTGGTAGATGTCACATGTCTTCGAATTTTTGGTTCTAGGACATGCCGGTTTGCACACAATGTTTTCCTTCACCGTTTTGAGAGCCGTGATGATGAAATGATTTACACAAATGAAAGCGCCTGCTTGGGTTAGAACGCACGACCTACAACTCGTAATTCGGGGCCATTATGGACTCTATATGGGTGTTCACAATTATTATGTACCTAGATGATGAACTCTTCGAAAGCTATATGACTCGAACCTTTTCCAAAGATTCAAATCGTTAGATTCGCCCTATTGTGTCAAAACATTCGCGTTCCTTTTTCGTTTTGTCAACTCTGATAATCAAAGTCAAGTCTTCGAGTACGAGTCGCCGAGACTTCATTTTCATGGGAACGCCATTATTATTGTGCGAACTCACATTACTCAGTATGGACACTTCTTGATTCGTGATTTAGTACGGTGAGGACAAATCTGTCTAACGTTTTAAATCTTTGCCCTTTTCACTCCTTGAGATAACTCTTGAAAACAAGGCAAAAATGCATGTATCTTATCATAATCATTAGATCATTCTAATGATCATGATAAGATGCAATATTGCCTTGTTTCTTTTTAATTTATCTTGATCAAATTAACTGACCGACATAACCCGAGTAACTTATCTTTTTATCCCCGCAAAAAATAAACAAAAATTAAATTAAGCATATCTTCTTCGGCGACGTATACTTTGCGGTATCAGGAACTCGCCTAAATTATCATTAATTTATCAAAATTTAAATTGCAAACGGAAACTCTAGTACAAAATGCGGGGGTGTATAATTTAGTATAAAAAATCTCTTTTCCGGATCGTAAAGATGGACGAAAAATTAGTTATCATAAATTTTCGTAAACAGGGATATCTCTGGGATATGAATAAGTAATAAAAAATGTTTAATTCTGCGATTTGAATATTTTGTTGATATTTTTAATGGGACTGTTTTAATTTCGATAATTAATATGTGACGAATACAAATTAAAAAGTCGAGATAGGTTAAGACCTTCAAAACTGCCAATAAATTCATTAAAATAATTATCATTTATAAAACATAAAATCCGAGTTAATACTATTGTCAATAGAGGCGTAGCAGTGACGTAGCTTTTACTACGAAGTGCTACGTAGTACGTGCTATGAAACGTCTACGATTAATCGATGCGGACAATCCGCAGACGGCATAGACTACAAACCAACTGGCGTGAACAACGATGATCTATTGGTATCAATTCAACTATATGTAGGTCATTCAATAGTCCTGCATTGCCTAAGAATTGAACTGTGTTATAGGTACGTTTAACTGACTACCAGTATGAGTAAGAATAATCTAAAAAAATAAAAATCCAGAACTGGCGGTGGTCTAATACATAAATGTTAATTATAATCTATGATCTAGTTATTAGTACTAATACGGCTAGGCCAATTTTAATTTTAAACTATTCATTGTTTGGTAAATTTTTTGTTTGTTTTGGCGTTTACTATTATATTTTGGTCGGAGTATAGGGTCCCAAGAGTGGAAGTAGTGCCTATCATGGAAGGCCCCATAAGTGGAAATATAATTTTGTTCCCCTAAGTTTTGTCAAGAAATAAAACATAGAGTAGTAAGTTCAATGGTTTTATTTAAAGTACAATGGTTTTATTTTATTGGTGGTTATGTTCCTATTCATAGGTGCATTTTTTTTTAATACTTACTGAAAAATAATCAGAACAAAAAGGTAAAAACACAGAAAACAAACGTATAATTTTATTTTAATGCAAAGCAAACTGCAGCAGTACTATGATGTACTTAGTCATGAGTCCCATCAAAGGTATTGGTAGAGAGGCGTCGATAGTAAACAGGCCACACGCTGTCATCTTACTGAAGGTCCGGTTAACTTGTAGCACGCGCTTGCACAGATGTTTGACACTCTCTGCAAGCATTAAAGGTATATTATGGAGATAACACATGAAAAATACATTGAGGATTTTAACAAAAATAACTTAGAATGTGCGAGGTATAAAGTCAGCGACATGCGAAAAGTTCGATCAGAAAGATTGATCGAGATGACAACTTCTACATAAATATAGATAAAATCATGAAATGTACACATACATACATACTCTCGAAAAATATTGCCCTCCTTCTGGGGCAGTCGTGTAATTAATTTAAAAGGTGAGTATAGACTAGAACATTAACTTGTAACAGAACATCACACTAAAACGCGACTCTCGATGTTTTGTTACAACCTGATTTTAAAAACCAACGAGCATATTGGTGTAACATTTTATCGAGCAAAGGCACAAGCGCGGGCGACACGGAGTGAGGTGCGTGGGCCGAGGGCAGGTCGTTACAATGAATGAAATTGTAGAATCCTGTTGATCCCGTATTTAAGCTGATTTTATCACTACACTGGCTCATCACCACGACCCAGCCTCTCGTGCAGGTACGTTTACATATCTATTAAATAGATACACTACAGAAATGTTACAGGTAGGTAAATGCTCACTCGCCGTTTCGTCGAACGCAGCCTCGAGCAGGAACGTTCCATCATACGGAAATGTTTTTTTTAATTGAGTTTTTGCTAGTATTGTACCATTAGTAAGAACTTTATATTACATGAAAATGCTCGACAAAATGCTCTAGAGTATACTCACCTTTATGTAAATTACTACCAACTTAAATTATACATTTTAATTGAATTCACAATCACAGTTGACAGTTCTTTGACAGTTGTATGAAATAGCTATAACCCGGAAAATTGACAAAGGGTGTCTATGCTATACTACTATAACCATGATGATAACTTTTGTTGTTACCTGGACAGTTCGTATCCATCACACGCTGTATACACGCCGACCCAGCTTCCTCCACAGTTAGATAGAAATTCTCACATTGCACGCTTGTTATGATCATTAGAGTAATATTCTTTATAATCCATCCGATTAAAACAGCGCTCAGAAACAAATTCTGGGAAACAAGCTGGAGGCAGAAAAAAAAAATGACCGCTTGCGCGTTTTCTGTATTTTTTTTTGCATTGGGTTATTCTAGCCCAGTTGCGAAAAACGCGCATGCGGTCACTGAGCTGGTTCAGCTCAGCTCACGGATGTCGGTCGGACGGATTATTTTATAAGATAACGTAACAACGCAACTGGGTTAGACTAGCCCAGTGCACGCACGATAGGCGGTTGGTCTGTCTGTTGCGGGTTAGTCCGAAAGGGATACCGGGACCTTGGCAACAGGCAACTGAAGGAACGCAGGTGGGTTTTAGTCAGTAAAATAAAAGTCTGACACGCCCTTCCGTTCCACCCAGAGCGGGAGAAGTCATTGGATGAATTCCCACACTCAATCTCTGTGTATGGGTGACCATCTATATACATATACCGAGAATCCTCCGTGCTACGGAAAGCACTTTCAGCCGTTGGTCCCGGCTGTCATTCGTGGATCCTTGACAGTCGTTACAGGTCGTCAGAAGCCCGAAAGTCTGACAACCAGTCTTACCCAGTTACTGGGTTGTGGAGGTCAGATTGGCAGACGATCCATGTAAAATACTGGTATTCAGCTGCATCCGGTTAGACTGGAGTCGACCCCAACATAGTTGGGAAAAGGCTAGGCAGATTGATTGGGTAAAGGGCAACATCGTGAGGAAATCTGGCCTTAATATAAGTCTGAAATCGCGGACCCACCTTGCGCAAGCTTGGTGATCAATGGTCATTGCTCATACTTTCTCTTTATGAGAGAGACCTTTGGTTTCTACTAGGACGGTTATATGCGGGTATTATTATAAGGGTATAAATAATATTTCACTTACTTCGGTATGAGATGCCGCTGCTTCTTGCAAATATATTATTTTTAACTCCACGTAGCACAATCCACTTAGAAATGCGTCTATGGCTCGCCACAAAATCTATAAAAAAGTAAAAAATATCAAACCGAAGAAATTTTAAAAAATTTAAACATGATTTATTGATAATTTGTAAAATGTAAGTAAGCACCAACTTACCAATACTTGGAAAGATTTCTTAAACAGAGTGTAAGTTTCCAAAATATTTTGATACATTTTGAATAATTTCTCACAATGGTTTTCATCTTCACCATTATTAATTACTGTAAGTATGTTTTTAACCCATTCTTTAAGATAATTTGTTAACAATGCCATAAGACGATTACTATAAACTAAATTAATATCAAAAGCTATGGTCAAAAAATCACTGCTGTAGCCAAGAAATACAGTCGGATCCAGGGCTCTAGAGTAACATGTCAGCGTAAAAACAAAAATACTAAGTATAGTCAATAATGAGGTCCAATTCAAAATAATATAACTTCGGAAAATCTTGCTAATATCGATACTTCTATTAATTTCTTGAATGCTCAAAATAAGTAAAACGTCGCTATGGCTTTGGACGATGTTGCAAATGACTAGTAAAATGTAGCCAAACCAATATATAGTAAAACTTAACGAAAACATGGTAATTTGCATTTTTGAAAGATCCGTGAATGCGCGATAGATGCACAACGCATTTAGAAATGATACAATGAAGAATATGAATAAATGATACTTCTTCTCACAAGGAGTGATATAACTATCTCTTATTTTATATTTTGAAGAGATGAATAAAGAGAGCATAATGTTGAAAGGTTGAACTATTCTTCTGACGTCATTGTCCAGTTTATTAATGAGAAACAATTTGACTGGACGATTTGAGTTGTTTCCCATGATTTCTAGAACGAAAACGTTGTTATAGTTTCCAATGTTAGATGACAAATGAGGGTATATGTAGATAAGTACCAATTCAAAAGATTTACTGATTAAACAATAATTTTATCTTAGATCGTTTGTCACGTTTGCTGTCAAATTAAGTAAAAGCATATTGTCTACTTCAAATCATTGCCTATATTTGAACTTTTATTTTTTTATCTACATGTTTCATTAATTCAGTATCTATGCCACTTCCTGACGACATTATGATTAATTATCTTTATTTGAGTTGATTGATTAGAGTTGGTATTTTACAAGTAAAAAAAGAAGTCATACATTGTTTTACTTATTCAATATCTATAGATAAAATCTTTGTGAAAAATATTTGTCCTCAAAAGGAATTTTACAGAAAAGTAAACTGCAGCAGTACAATTATGTACTTAGTCATGAGTACCGTCAAAGGTATCGGTAGAGAGGCGTCTATAGTAAACAGGCCACACGCTGTCATCTTAATGAAGCTCCGGTTAACTTGTAGCACGCGCTTGCACAGATGTTTGACACTCTCTGGAAAGAAAACTATAAAGTTCTAAGGCGAAATTAATTTCACGAATAAGGTAAATTAATTAAAACAAGAATAATTTAAGTTTTACAAAGTAAACATCGCTAACTCCCATTTTCGAAGACTTTTTTATTCGAAAATGCCTTCCAAATTAAGTAACAGCACTTTGTTCGTCGAAACTACTTTCTGCATCGCTGCTTCCCTTTATTTTTCATTATTTTAATTTAAAAACAACGTTTTAAAAAATGTCTAATTTGTTACTATTTTAGGGGTATGAGGAACAGGGTGTAAAGTTCACTCATCCCCCATAGAAAAGGGAGGATCCTCCGACCAGACGGGTGTTGTGTCTGGCGGGCAACTGCCCGATGATTGATATTGGGTTTTTGTATATATGTTCACTGCACGGTAAACTCTAATTGCGCGATGCAGGATTTATGTGACGTCAGGTCTTCGATGCGTAGTTCGCATGTGGCGATGTAGATACCGCCACACTATAAAATATAAGTTAGTACTAGACTACTGAATATTGAATACTTAATAAAATTACATTCCTGGTGCTCAGATTTAAAAAAAAATACAAAAAAAAAATTACAATGGAGCCATCGTGTATAAAAATAAAAACAACCATTAACCAACACAGGGCTACCGATGATCACTACAATTAATAAGTCTAAATATTGTTAGTTCTTACTTGGACAGTTCGGTTTCATCACACGCTGTATACATGCCGCACCAGCTTCCTCCAGTGACATATAAAATTGCTCACATTGCAAGCTTGTTATAATTATAAGTGTCATATCCTTTATAATCAATACAACTACTACACCGCTCATGAGTGAATGGAGTAAGTCAGGCTGGAAAGAACAATTTATTAACACTTTACACAACGAAGTGTTTAAGTGTACTGGGCATGTATGTTATAGGACCAATGGAAGTTGGAGCAGACATAGTCAGTCAGTCAAGCCATGAACAAATAACATTGTACTTACTTCGTATTTTGAAACCGCCTTTTTTTGCAAATATATTAAATGATTCTCCAAAAATAATAAACCACGTACGACTGAGTCGATTGTTCGCCATAATATCTAAAAAAAATATTAATATCATTAGGAAGAAAGCATGGCAGGATTAATCCTTAATTGATAATGTTATGTATGAAAATGAAACACCGACTTACCAATGTTCGGAAACAAATTTTATAAAATGAGAACGCTTCCAAAATATTTAGATAAATCTTAAACAATTTTTTACAATATTTATCATTTTCTTCTTCAATATTTGTAACAAGTAATATATTTTTAACCCATTCTTTGAGATACATTGTTAGCAATGACACAATACGAATACTATAGAGTAGATTTAAATCAAATGCAATAATAAATACATGACTGATAATTTCAAGGAAATTAATTATCTTCAGTATCGCATGAAGATAGGTTGTCGTTGAAATACAAAAACTAAATATAGCCAGCACTGAGATCCAATTACAAATAATATAAGTTCGGACACTCATGTCAAAGCTCCTATGAATTTCTTGGATACTCATAATAAGGGAAATGTGGCTTCGACTATGGACAATGTTAGAAGTTATCAGTAGTATGTGCCCGACGAAATAAAAAATAAAAAAAGAAATATATAAAGACGACAAGTACGTAGGGTCCACCATATGAGCAGAATCGGTGAAAAAACGATAGAAATTCAATGCACTAAAAATTGAAATAATGAATAACAGTATTACAGGATACTTTTTTGCAGACAGAGTAATGTAACTTTTTCTAATTTTATATTTTGAAGAGAAGAATATATATAGCATAATGTTGAAAGGTTGAACTATTCTTTGGACATCTTTGTCCAATCTATTATTGAGTAATAATTCAACTGGAGTCATTGAAGGTTTCCACATGATTGTTTTATTCTGCTGTTATACTAAAACTGAATTTTATTAGGTTTTTCAAGTAATTACTTTTAATGTTGATTGTTGAATATTTATTTTGTGTCCTGTCAAATCACGTAAAAAGATTACTTTTTTCACTCTACATAATTATATTTTTATGATACATAATGTAGTTTAATTTCATTACATTATGAAAAAACATTGAATTTTGAATTGAACATGAACATCATTTTACAATGAAGAGTAATGTCATACTTTTTTTCACATGGAGTATTAGGAATATCTCTTTTAATGAGAAGAATATACAGAGCATAATGTTAAAAGGTTGAACTATTTTCAGAACGTCTTTGTCCAGTTTATTATTGAGTAACAATTTAAGTGGAGCATTCGAGTAGTTCCAGGAGCTCGTGGCTAAGTAATAACAGCCGCACGGGTCGATCCATCAGGTTAATAATAATATAATATAATTCTTTATTTTCGGACAACAATAATCCATTGTGTTAGTAAACAGTACAAAATAACTTATTTCTAGTGTTAGTAACTGAGATACATTATAAAAGGCAGAGTAACTAATAGTATTGTGAAAAGGGCATCCCCAGATTAATGTTCTGTGATTGTCCTTCTCACAAAACTTTTAATAATCGGAGAGTCAATACTTTCCGAAATAGTTTAGTTTAGTTTAGGTTAAGCTACGCTTGCCAGGGTTGGTCCGTGGATGGCTGACCATCTTTACATACCGAGACTCCTCCGTGTCTCGAAAAAGCACGTTAAGCTGTTGGTCCCGGCTGTCATTTGTAGATCTTTGACAGTTGTTACGAGTCGTCAGAACCCCGAAAGTTTGAAAACCAGTCTTACCAAGGGGTACCCAGTTACTGGGTAGTGGAGGTCAGATAGGCAGTCGCTCCATGTAAAATACTGGTATTCAGCTGCATCCGGTTAGACTGATAGCCGACCCCAACATTGTTGGAAAAAGGCTAGGCACATGATGATTCGAGTAGCCACATGAATTCTCCATAGGAGCAGTGATGGCCCAGTGGTAACCGCTGCTACGAGTTTTAGGTCGTAGGTCAAACCCAGCCAGACCCTTGACTTTGTGTAAATTATTTCATCACCACTGGAAGGAAAACATCGTGAGGAAACCGGCATGTCCTAGAACCAAAAATTCTAAGACATGTGATATCTACCAACCCGCACTGGGCCCGCGTGGTGAATTACGGCCCACTCCCTCTCACAGATAGGAGGCCTGTGTCCCAGCAGTGGGAACATTTTAGGCTGCTTATCCTCCATATATGGGAAAATATAAGTTTGCTTATTGGTATCAAAGTCGAACATCAGTAATGTTTTCTGTCAAAATAACAACATAAGTAAGGATCACTGATTCATTCTAGGTATCCAGATTTCGTCTTCCTCGTCATCAACTAAGCCTATAGTATACACTGCCGGACATAGGCCTTTCCAAAGTCTCGCCATAACCCTGCAAGCGTAGCATAACCACAGTAGAAACAGGTTTTGTCGACGGAAGAATAGACAAAATGACAGATAGTGATTGTTTATCTGCCATTTTGTCGATACTTCCGTCGACAAAACCCGTTTCTACGGTGGTCATGCTACGCGTGCAGGTTATCCGTTAGCGTCAAGCCTACCGGTTCCACTTTTACGGGTCGTCGCTCCAACTGGGGCACGCCACACGCTACACTTGTCGATACGTGGTCTCCACTCCAGGACTCGTCTGCTCCAAAAGCTGTCGGTTTTTTTACAAACTTAATTAGCCTGCCAGCTGCAGCTTCAACTTGTTAACTCTCCAAGCTATGTCGGTAAACTTCATTCCTTTTCTGAATAGTTTTATCCCGGATCGTATCCTTTGAAGATATTACCAGTTAAAAATCTAGAACTGTGTGTTTTTACATCGATTCAGAAACCAATCAGCCAAGTTACCCTTCCGTACAGAACAAATCAAAATTACTTAATCCAATTTAAGACACATAATATTTGATTCTAAATCCCATTCCGAATTAATCTAAAGCAATGCAATCCTTCTTCAAACGGTTAGCTATCAATCTAGCTATGCATTTGCAAAACCCGGTAACTAGCACGAAGGTAACTCGTTACGTCAAACTTGCTAGTTGCCAAGTTTTGTCGCTTACCCGTTAGAATTAAACTGTTCGCGTGAAGTAGCTGCAAGAGACTTTGTTACGTGAGAGCGGTGGAATATGTTCATGACTGGGTTTAGCAGAATTTGTAAAGTTACATCTAGATAGGTAGGTCGTCGACAAAATGGTTACCAAAACAAGCCTTCTACAAACTAATCAGTCCGCCTCTTTAGACAGACACTCTTTAGTCCCAGTGACAAATATATTTTCCAAGTACCTATAGTAAGTTCCTACATAATTATTATAGTTTGTTCCAAAAGTATTTGCTGTAAGTTTAAACGAACCCTGTTCAGAACAAATTCTTAAGCAATCGTTAAATGGAACTAGTAATACATTCATCTGTTGTTCGAAGGTTTCATCTTAACATCTCTCATAAAAAGTTTCAATTGCATAGCATTCCATACTAATATTATAAATTCGAAAGTAACTCTGTCTGTCTGTATGCTACCTTTTCACGCCTAAACCGCTGAACGGATTTCGATCAAATTTGGCAAGGATATAGATTGCATCCCGGGGAAGGACATAGGCTACTTTTTATCGACATACCATGCGGGCGTAGCCGCGGGTGGAAGCTAGTATAATATTATAAATTCGAAAGTATATCTGTCTGTCTGTATGTTACTTTTTCACGCCTAAACCACTGAACGAATTTGGCAAGAAGATAGATATCATCCCAGGGAAGGACATAGGCTGCTTTTTATCGACGTACCACGCGGGCGAAGCCGCGGGTGGAAGCTAGTGTAATTATAATTGTCAAAAAGATGTCTAAAGTGAATTAAAATTTAAAAAAAAAAACAAATTTTAATCAAAGCACTCAATTTTGTAACTGCATTACAAATTGACATTTACAGGTAGATACTTTTTCAATTCAAGTCGTTTAAATTTTAATCGGAAACTTTTGGAACAACTTCATAAATATTATAGAAGTCGTTGTGGCTAGATAGAATGATCATCATGAACTTATTCAAAAGAGTTACCTACCTTGATCAACTATAAAATAGGTAATAATGAATCTTAGTCTACAGCATAATAAGGTTACTTTTAACTGGATTTCAAAAGCTGTTTGAATGATTATCACCATAGTTACTTATATAGCTTAGGTGCCATTCGACCAAAAGTCGTTCAAATCGGTGCTGTAAGTGGTATACCTCATAAAAACTAGTTAGTTTCTACGATAGGATTTACTCTATTCTCTAATTTCTAGAAACCCTTGAAGCAACATCTTGTGAATGTTATATTAATTCCAGCACACATATAAACCGTTGTACCGACATGCAAAATTAGAAGTACCTACATGTAGATGGGTACTCGTAGTTATCAAGGCAATAAATCAAACGGCATTAGAAACACAGTCTATTACACAGTGCTACAGTGGATAGGTTCTGCCACAGACTGTTCAAATAAATAGAATTGTCAATTTATAACTATACGATTGCGTTACCGTAAAATTCAATAGATACAAAAACTTGCGCTAGGCCCTCAGAAGTGGTCCGATGGTGGCGGATCCAACTCAGCCTGTAACTTGCTGGGGGACCCAGCTGTCCCAGGGACGGACGCCCAAAGCCGAGGTTGGTACCCCACAAGGTGTGCTCTGAGCGTATAGTTGCATAGTTCATAAGTGACTAGCTTCCGCCAGCGGCTTCAGCTGCGTGATATCTTTATTAATTATAGACTAAGTTACTCAGTTATAACTATAACGTTCGCACTGCTGGGACACAGGCCTCCTCTCTGTGAGAGGGAATGGAAGCAGACTCCCCTCTTATTACATGAGACTTTAACATCATCATCTGCCTAGCCTTTTCCCAACTATTTAGGGGTCGGCTTCCAGTCTAACCGGATGCAGCTGGATACCAGTATTTTACATGGAGCGACTGCCTATCTGACCTCCACAACCCAGTAACTGGTAATACGATACCTACGATACCCCTTGGCAAGATTGGTTGTCAGACTTTTGGGCTTCTGACGACCCGTAACGACTGTCAAAGATCCATGTATGACTGCCGCGACAGCTTAACCTGGGAGATCCTCATATATAATATAATGTTTATTTACTCAATAACAAAGCATTGTGGTACACGTTAAATACAGTTTTACAAAATAAGTACTATAGCTACAAACGTGTGGGTGAGCACTGCTCTCCTAGCTAGGTTATGAAAACCTGTGTTAAGGAGAAGCAGTCCGGTCCCCTAAGGTAACATGACGTAAAGGTGACATAGTGCTTCAAATGTTACTGTTTCAATTTATTGAGATGTACAATTAAGGTTTATGATACGTTTTAGGTTAAGTAAGTAGTTTAAGCAGGTTAATGTTATCTTTTTGTATGCACGTGTTTCTGTGACAAATAAACCTATTTTTCTTTCTTTCTTTCTTTCTTTCTTTTACTAACTTGAATAAAAATAATTTTAAGACGGTTGTGTGTGTGTGTTAGTGTATGTATGTATGTGTGTGTGTGTGTGTGTGTGTGTGTGTGTGTGTTTGCTTGTCCATGTTGTTTATGTTAAGATTTTTTCTGTTTCGTCATATGACTTATTTTGGAGGTACGATTTCACAATCTTTTTGCATTTGTAATGCGGTAGTCCGTAGATTTGACACTCTTCGTTTATCTTATTATATAGGAACGGACCAAGAAAATGAAAAAATATGGGACTTTAACATAATTGGTGAAATGTAGTAGTACTAATCACCTCTCTATAATTCTTGGAGGAATACAGGCGTCTTATTATTTGTTCACACTGACGTTAATACGACTACAAGGAACTAGAGAATTCATAATAGAATTTATGGCCAGTCTACCTCTTCTACGCTCTAGGGCCAACGCATCGCACCGTGTCCACCTATGATTTACAGTATCGCCACTGAAAATAACGTGCACGTGTTTTATTTATGGCCTGCACCAACTCGTATATGGGGCAGGTTTTAACGGGACTACATGTAAACTTCATCCGCAAACATAGCCAGTGAGCTCGCGAATGTATGAGAGTTCGGTTTTTGAATATAGGGCGTTTGAGTAAAAACACGTTTCATATTTTTTATGGTTTACTTACTAAAAGATCATTTGCTTAAAAAATGGTGAAGGAAAATATTGTGAAGAAACCGGCATGCCTTTTTTTTTCTTTTTTGAGGATATGAAATCATCAAATGACTTCTCCCGCTCTGGGCGGAGCGGGAGGTTGTGTCAGACTTTTACTGTCTAAAACCCACCCGTGTTCCTTCAGTTGCTTGTTGCCAAAGGTCCCGGTATCCCTTTCGGATTTTCTCGTGACCCTGGCGGGAAACCGGCATGCTTGAGATATGTTTCTCGACGGCATGTGAAGTCAAGTCAGAAAAAGTGAGAGAGAAGTGTGAGTGAGAGTGGCTTTGTGAGTCAAAGCCTATGGGCGGCTTTAATACTCTGACACCAGGTTAGTCACTAACCACATGAAAGAAGACCAAAAGATGTTGATTGTAACGTACCCTGGTAAGTGATACTAAGTAAACAAGAAAATTTGGTTTAAAAAAAAAGATAATATATAAAAAAAAGTGATATTATTTAAATATCCATCCTACTTCTGATTTTTTGCCCAGAGGGCCAAGAAATGTGACAATCGCTTCGAAAGCGTTTCGTATTTCTACAACGACTTTCAACAGGATTGACATAAGCTTTTCGATAGCTTGAATGATCAATTTTATGTTTTTTTTTTTATGATGACCAATAAATTCTGAAATTAATGTCTGTTTTAATACCTATTGATCGTATCGAAGTTGAACATTAATCATATACGATTTGCTGTCAAATTACATAAAAAGCTTAGGTTCTCGAAGGATTCTTATTATTTGTATCCACTCATTAATAATATTACATGAAATCATTGCAAATAAATACATATTGAAGAAATAATTAATTTCACAGGAAAGCAAACTGCAACAGTACAATAATGTAATTAGTTAGAGTCCTGTCAGAGGCATAGGTAGAGTGGCGTCTATTGTGAACAAGCCACACGCTGTCCTCTTACTGAAGGTCCGGTTAACTTGTACCACGCGCTCGCAAAGATGTCTGACACTTTCTGTAAGGAAATAAGCAAAAATTTTGTTGAACAAATTAAAAATAATAAAAGTATAGATTTTAATTCTCAGATTTCTACATTGAAAAACCCATGTCTCAGAATCAAAGTTGAATCAAACAGGGTAGGAGGGAGAGAGAAAAAGTATCCATATATTTATAAAAAGAATTTAGTTGTTCGTAGTCGAAACTTTTGTTCTTACCTGGACAGTTCGTGTCCATCACACGCTGTATACACGATGACTCAGCTTCTTCAACAGATATATATTCATATTCATATTCATTTATTTGCGTTCCACAAGGTAAAACAAGATGTTAACTTAGAGCTAGGAGCCGTTGTAGACCCTGTCAGGGCACAGCAAAATTTATTGTTACATTCATTCTATTACTTAAAATTAAAAATCAATTAAAATTAAATTAGATTATACATTGTTAACTAGAATTACATTACAATATAAAAGATAATATAAAAGTTATTAATTATAGTTATAGGTTTTCATGCAAGTATTCGTTCACATTATAATAGCTTTTGTGTATTAGAAATAATTTTAATTTATTAGTAAAGGTGGTGTATTTATTTATATTTCTTATTTCTTCCGGTAACTTATTATATATTTTTATCGACATGACATAAGTACTAGTGGAGTGCATTTTTAATCGGGATGTAGGTATGTTGAGTCTATTTTTATGTCTTAAAGTAATTTTTGCTTGTATGTCTTCTCTTTTCGTGTAGAATTTCGGGTTAGTACGTACAAATTTATAGAACTTCTCACATTGCCAACAAGTTATCATTACAAGTGACAACATTTTTACAATCCATATGAATACAAAGACGTTTGGAAGAGATGGCGGCAACTGAAAGCAGCAAGTAGTAAAATAATATTAAGAGGCAATTGGTACGGTAACGTTACAGTGGAAACGTATTCATTCAATAAAATTAAGCAACTGAATCAGACTGATACCCTAAATTGAGAAGCACAATCTACTTAGTATAGTAAGTACCCAAAAAATACATATAATAATATTATATAATAATATTTAGTGAAGGAAATGAAGGCTGAGGAAGTACAAAATATTCGAAATTTAGTCCCATAAATGATATTATCATTCTGAATAGAAGCGAAACATAATATTATTATAGAAATCTTGCTAAATAGTGACTGAATATAATATGTGTTCCAAAAATAAATCAGAGTAATAATGCTAATGAAATTCCTAGGCATTATCTGTTACCAAATGAAAACTTAAAATACATGGATTGCATATACTTACTTCGTGATGTGTCGACGCTTGCAAATGTAACTGTAGCTGCACAACACTTAAAATACGAAGAAACAAGTCGTATGTGCGGAATAATATCTGAAAAGCAAAGAATATCATCATTGCATAAATTGGAGGGACTGGAATTTATATGTAACAATGTAAGCACCGACTTACGAATATCCGGAAACATTTTATATACAATTTGTTAGCTTCTAAAATATTTTGATACGTCTTAAAAAATGTATTAGAATATTCATCATTATGTTCTTTATTTCATTTTTAATACTTATAAATTATATTTTTAAATATTAGACTAAAAAATTATATAAAACATTTAAAAATATAAAAAATAGTAGCCCACCGGTATCGGGAACAGGGTCCAAGCTACCGGCGGTCAGGGCTCCAGAGAGAGGAACCTCCTAACGATGCGAGCCGTGTCCAGGAGTACAGCTTTCTGAATCAAGCCCTTAATCCAGCTGCCCAACGAGAGCCTCCTTAGGTGTTGGTCGAGGCTCTTGGCAATTAAGCCATTGGCTGATACGACTATCGGCACAATGATCGCAGAGTCCACATCCCACATGTCGACAACCTCGTGAGCCAAGTCAAGATACTTGATTTGTTTATCTTTCTCGGCCTTCACGAGGTTCCCGTCATGCGGGACTGTTATGTCAATGATCATTGCGCGCCGCTCTGTTCGATCCACCACCACTATATCAGGCTTATTGGCAACAATAGTCCTGTCAGTGATGATGGATCGATCCCAGTACAATGTGATATTTCCATTTTCGAGAACTGGGTCGGGCACGTACCTGTAGTACGGCACTTCCGATTCCACTAGGCTGTATTTCAGAGCAAGTTGCTGATGGATAATCCTGGCTACAAGGTTGTGTCTATGCAAGTACTCTCCGTTAGCTAGATGAGAACATCCGGAGATAATGTGACGGATTGATTCTCCCGGTCGGTGGCATGCCCGACAGATGTCAACCGTGCCGTCCTTCACAATAAATCTCCGGTAATTGTTCGTCATGATAACTTCGTCCATAATTGCACAGACAAAACCTTCGGTTTCCCCAAAGAGGTCACCGAAACGCAGCCAGGCTACGGACGCTAGTAAATCTACATCGGGTCCATGCAGGGCCCGGAAAAAACGTCCGTGAAGCTCTTTACTCTGCCATACCTCCTTGCGATCGTTAATGTCAAGCACTACAGGCTTGCGCCAGTTCTCTTTCGCCAAGGAGAGCGGGGTGAGGCCCTTGTCCACCGCGACCACATCTCGATGCATTCCCACGTCGGCTTCTAGGAAATATTCCCTGAGACTGCATATCTCCCGATTGTGGAGGGTCTTAGCGTTTAAAAAGCCTCGACCTCCACACTTTCGCGGGATATACAGTCTCATTACCGATGACCGTGGGTGATGCATTCGGTATGCAGTCAGCAGCGCACGGACCCTCCTATCCAGGGCGTCAAGTTCGGTCTGAGTCCATTTGAGTATGCCGAAGGAGTACATCAAAACCGGCATGACCCAACCGTTGAAGGCGCGCACCTTGTTCCCGCCTGATAAAAGACTATTAAATACTTTCTTCAGGCGGCCAAAGAAGCGCTCCTTCAACGATTGCTTCATGTCAGTTACATTGATGCCTAACGCTTCCGACATACCCAAATACTTATAGGTTTCGGATGCGGAGAGGGCTCTTAGGTATATGGAATCCGAGAGTTGGGTGCCCACGGATTCCACAATCTCCCCTCGCTTTACATGCATGACCGCACATTTGTCCACACCAAATTCCATCCTGATGGCTCTACTGAAAGTTTCAGTTACTTTTAGTAGCTCCATCAGTTGTAAATTGTTGGGGGCAAAGAGTTTTAGGTCATCCATGTAGAGGAGGTGAGATATAACCTGTCCACCTCTCCTCAGCCGATAGCCTAGACCTGAGTCCTCCAGCAGTGTGCTTAGAGGATTCAGGGCCAAGCAGAACCAAAGTGGACTCAGACTATCGCCCTGAAATATGCCTCGCTCGATCCTTATCGGCTCACTATTCCTCTGGATATTTCGACATCCTGGATAGCGAAGGACTGTCCTCCATTGCCCCATACACGCCATCAGGAAGGTGCGCAGAGATGCATCTACTTTATACAACTCCAGCACCCTCATGAGCCATGTATGTGGCACCGAGTCATAGGCCTTCTTATAATCTATCCAACATGTCGACAGATCCTTTCGGGAACGACGAACCTGTTGGCTAATGGCCATATCAATGAGGAGTAGCTCCTTAGTACCGCGGGACCCATTCCTACATCCATTTTGAGAGGCAGACATGATGGAGTTCGTGTCGATATGTTTGTTAATTTTAACTCTCAAAATGGATGTAAGAACTTTATAGACCGTCGGTAAACATGTGATCGGCCTATAATTTTTGGGTTCCGCGGTGCTACCGGATTTGTGGAGCAGGTGGGTAACTCCTGTAGTTAAGAACTGGGGTAGCAAACCAGAGTCCAATGCAGTCTGGTACTGAGCCGCTAAGCGAGTTATGTTCTTCATTATTTGTTGTTGGTATGTTGTTAATCCATTCTTTCTGATACGTTGTCAACAATTTTATAAGGCGGATACCATACATTAAATTTAGATCATATTGCATCACAAGTAAATCTGCGGCAGTTTCAATAAAATTAATTGACTCCATTGTGACAAAAAAAAATGAAGACGAGAAAATAGAAATACCCAGTACAGTAAAAAGTGAGATCCAGTTCCACCTAATATAACTTCGGACACTGTTGCTAATGTCAATGCTCCTATGAATGTCTTGGAGTTTCAATATAAGGGAAACGTTGCTACGGCTTTGAACAATGTTGCAAATGATCAGCAAAATGTAGCCGAGCCAATACATAGTGTTACTAAACCAAAA
The DNA here is from genome assembly GCA_947522985.1 of Lithophane socia. Classification (NCBI taxonomy): domain Eukaryota; kingdom Metazoa; phylum Arthropoda; class Insecta; order Lepidoptera; family Noctuidae; genus Lithophane; species Lithophane socia. The sequence continues at coordinate 12,085,412 of OX383270.1, read as the reverse complement.
AATTGAAAGCACGATACCCGATTTATGCTATATCGCGTAACTGAACAGACACTTTGAAGACGCCGAGATACAAATAACATTGAAAAATAAAATAGTAAAGAACAGCATTAGGTGATATTTCTTCTCACACTGAGTGATACAATTATTTTTAATTTTGTATTTTGAAGTGAAGACTACAGAGAGCATAATGTTGAAAGGTTTAACTATTCTTTGAACATCTTTGTCCAATCTATTATTGAGTAGCAATTTAACTGGACGATTTGAGCTGTTGTTCCACATGATTACTACGCAACTTGTCGATGTTATATGAACAATATTCCGTAATTTTTTCATGGGCCTGCTAAAGTTTTTCTATTATTGGGTTTTGATCGTATCCAAGTTGAAAATAATTAATCGTGCTAGTTGTCAAATTACTTAAAAGGATCAGATAATTTATTTTTATTTCATACTCACAAAAAATGCATATTTGATTGCCTTTTTGTGTGTATTTGAAATGAGACAAGGTACGGCAGATGAGTGGAAACGTGATGGGTACGCCCAAGGAGGATACATAATATAGGTAGTGACCTAAGTGGTGATGTTTCGAAACGTCAGGTGCGTAGTACTCGCAACCGGCGTGCGTGTATGCCCAGATATATGAACGTAGTCGTTAATGGAGCAAAAGGAGTATGTAAGGAGCGAAACAGGTGGCGTTCTAATAGTTTTTTTTGCCTACCCCCGTGGAAAGAAAGCATAATTATTCTTTCATGGTTATTAAGATAGCTGATAAAAATATAAAAAAGTTGCATGAACTACTTATTCAATCCGGTACCTTTATCTTACCCTATGAGGGTTCTAGGGGCCTACCACCACCGTTTACAGCAGTATTATTTTAGTATTACTTCAGTGTAGGAAGGAGATGAAGCTCTACTGGACGTCTAGCTCCATCTCTTTCCCCACGAATTAAGATTAAAATAATACTGCTTGGGGGTAGGCCCCCAGGTGTAAGATTTACTCCTTATAACCTTACCAAAACAATCCAAATCGCTTCTATCCCCCAAATTAATAACCCTAATCCGCCATACCACAAACTTCACAGCTAAACGTCTAATAATTATTTCAAACTGTTATTATTTGGCCCACTTTAAACTGGCACAAACTATCTCAAGCTTTGGTTTATTGGCACTATATTAATATCAACTGTCTCTCCTCGCTGCCAACTTTGCCAATCATAGAGTTATATTAAGCTCAAAATAATATGTAGTACCTATGCAATGCTCGAAGATCAGGCGAGAGTATAAGCTGTGCTTCACGATGTCGGTGCGCGGAGTGGTGACCATTTATCGTGACATGAGAGTAAACGCATCAACCGTATTCATAGTTGTCATAAGAAATAGATAATGGTTGCTTTTGCGTTGTTTAATTGATAAGCGCAGAAGTGTTAAATTGGTACCTACTTAGATATGAGATAATGATATTGATGATTTATTTTTATGTTCAAATGATTCAATTTGGTTATTTCATTTAAATTAAGACTTAACCCTTTGTATGGAAAGTGGTTCCACGCAAGGCACAATGGCTTTTTAATTGTTCTGTAATGACGGCATTCAAACGGTTAATCCAAGATGAAGATTCAAATGAAGCAATTATATAGAAAGGCAAGATTTAATTGACGATTTTATTATTGATAATCATACTATTTTGATTGAAGATATCATCGTCATTTCTTTATAGGCGCAGCGTGTCTTCCATACTTCTCTATTTGTTGACATCTCAGTAGTCACCTCCATAGCCTATCCTTCCGTTGAAGATAGTTCACTGCAAATGCAACCAGACTCAAACGTCCGAATAGTTCTGCTAACAACAAACAAACTTTAACTTTCATAACTTACTTAGCGTTTGTACAACGGACTGCGTTTTTTTCCAAGAAAATTCATATTATTTTCAGTTTCGCCGCTCTTTGAGAGATTTCTTTTGAAGTGGATGGTACTTGGAATATCCCGGGTTTCCCGAGTTCCTCCGACTTCCCCCGACTTCCCCCAACTCCCCCGACTACCGGGTTACGGCTTCCTTTTGACCGTGTAGTTATAGTTTAAAAATAGATTAAACCAAAACGCGCTAAGCGGTATCGGTTGGGAAATTGCTTTAAGAATTCCCCCTTTGTGGTTGTTATGTGTTGTAACTAGCTTTTGTTGAGATACGATATTAGATATTATATTGTTTTCGGTAGATTGGCTGCACAAGAAAACGATACTCTACTTGTTCCATACTAAAGTTCACTACCTCCTGTTCTAAACTGTATGAAACAGCTGTATTTTTTTTAAGTTATTAAAAGTTATTGAGTTTCATTGGCGTTTGTAAAGTTATTTTTTAACACTTTAATATTATTAGTCTCCTCTCGGTGAGAGAAAGTGGGCCGTAATCCACCACGCGGGCCCAGTGCGGGTTGGTAGAGGTCACATGTCTTCGAATTTTTGGTTCTAGGACATACCGGTTTCCTGACGATGTTTTTCTTCACCGTTTTGAGAGCAGTGGTGATGAAATTAATTACACAAAGTATAGCACCTGTCAGGGTTCGAACCTGCGACCTACAACTCGAAAGTCGCGGCCATTACCACAGGGCCACCACTGCTCCCAGTAAGGTAATAGTTCCAAAATAAGGACTGCATGAGACAGGTCGACAATTGAAACTCTTGTGCAATTGTTCCATTTTGTCTAAGAATTACAAGAGCATCCTAGTCTATTAAGCCTCAAGATACCTACACACTCAAACACATCAACATCCACACATCTAAGGACTACCACACTCAATATCTCGATGCTCAAGATATGATTCAAGCCAGCATAGACAGATATAACTCAAAGCCGAGGCACTCAACTGAACCGACACACTGTAACTCGATTAGTCGGCACATCTGAAGGCAATCGATACGATACTACATATTCCGGACACGGTAACTTGGTAACGCATAACGCATACTATGTTAGATTATGGACCTAAGTACTTATGTGGAACTATTCATTCTTGGTTCATCATTATTATGTATCACAACCTATGACTGATCTGAATGAGAGGGAATGGAAACAGACTCCCCCCTTATAACATGGGACTTTAACATCATCATCTGCCTAGCCTTTTCCAAGTAGTTGGGGTTCGCTTCCAATCTAACCGGATGCAGTTGAATACCAGTATTTTACATGGAGCGACTGCTTATCTGACCTCCACAACTCAGTAACTGGGTAATACGATACACCTTGGTAAGACTGGTTGTCAGACTTTCGGGCTTCTGACGACCCGTAACGACTGTCAAAGATCCACGAATGACAGCCGGGACAACGGCTTAACGTGCTTAATGATAATGATAATGTATTTATTTCCAAGTATATGGTATTTTGAGATCTTACACTAATAATGTTCCACATATACTACCATTGCTGGCGTAGAAATATATAAAAAAAAAAGTTAAGCACATTCAAATCATCACTAAATTAATTAAAATGTCAAAAAGTAAAATAAAAAATAATTTGTTATGTCCAAAATACAAGTTCTAAAGTCAAAGTAATACAGTGATATTAAGATTAATTACAATGTCAGAAAATATAATTAAAATGTCAAAATAAACAATGTTATGTCCAAAATATAAGCTCTATAGTAAAGTAATAATTATAGATATTATGCCAAAATACTAATAACATAGAATATTCATTACAAAATCAAAAATTATGATTTGAAAATTCATTAACTGAATAAAAGCACATCTCTAATAGCCAAACAAACATTTTACATTTAAATTTATCTATTGGTAACATTCTGAACGCAGATGGTAATTTATTATAAATTTTGATCGTCATACAACTGGCATTTCTACTATAGAGTTGCAGTCTCTGAGGAGGAACTAACAGTTTGCCAGCATTTTTTTTATTCAATCTTTCCGAGACTTGTTCATTCAATGAAAATAAATGAGGGTATTTTTTAACAAATAAACAAACCTCAAAAATATACAGACACGGGAGTGGGAGTATTTTTAAATCTTTAAATAATGGTCTGCAATGGTCTAAATATTCTGCTCCACTCATGGCTCGGATACACTTTTTTTGTACTTTAAACGCTCTGTCCACGTCCACTGAATTACCCCATATAACTAGACCGTAACGTAATACAGATGAAACATAACCATGATATGCATTTAGGACTGTTTTTTTACTGGACACTAGTCTCAACTTGCGAAGAGCATAATTATACAAACTTATCAAGCTTACTGCATACTCTTTCTACATGTTCCTTCCAATTCAGTTTGTTGTCAATTATTATACCCAAAAATAAAGCTGATGGTTCTGGTTGTAAAATTGTAGTGTCATGTCAAATTATTGTTGGTGTAGCTGACAAGTTGCTTGTTTGAAATTGTACTACTTTGGTTTTATTAATATTAACATGAAGATTATTGTCCGCTAACCAGTTTATTACATTAATTAATTCAATATTTGTGTCAATTTAAATGTCAGTTTGGTTGGAACATTTTATCGTCAATGTTGTATCGTCAGCAAATTGAATACATTCACATTTTAGGCATTTTATGAGGTCATTTATATATAATAAAAATAGTGGCGGACCTAGTATGCTTCCCTGTGGAACGCCAGAAGAATTAATTTTTAATTCTGAGCAATATGTTTTACTAGTATTTTTTTCTACTCTAGAAATAACAGTTCTCTGTTGGCGATCAGACAAATAGCTTTTAAGCCAATCGTGCGCCTTGCCTCTTATTCCATACTTCTCCAGTTTATGGAGTAGTCGTTTATGTGAGACAAAATCAAATGCCTTGCTCATGTCTAAGAATACCGACAATGCAGACATTTTTTTATTAAGAGCCTCAGTGATTAATCTCACTAAGGAGAAACAGGCTAGAGTTGTTGAACAGTTATTTCTAAAACCAAACTGAGTCTCCACAATCAAGTTATATTTAGTTACAAAGCTATTAATTTTGTCATGCATTGCTTTTTCAAAAATCTTAGCAAAGATTGGAATCAGTGTGATGGGCCTATAATTACCCATATCAGAACAGTTACCCTTTTTGTATAATGGTTTAATTATAGACTCTTTAAGTTTCGTTGGGAAAATACCTTCTTCAAATGAGAGATTTATTAGGTAAGCAAGTGGGGATGCTATAATTTTTGCACTTAATTTAATTATTGTAGTGGTTACTTCGTCATGTCCAGTAGAATTGGTGTTATTTAATGAATTAATTAATTTAATAATGTCAATTTCATTTACAGGAGTTAAAAATAAAGTATTTGGGTTATTGTCAATGTCAATGTTAGTTATAATAATTATTGTTAGATTTTTGTGTCAGTTCGATAAAATAGTCATTAAATTGGTTACATATGGCATAAGGATCAGTATTTTTTTTTCCACAGATTATTAATTCATGTAATTAGTTGTTGTTATTTGGTTTGTTTGAGTTATTTTTTATGATTGACCATGCCGCTTTACATTTGTTTTTAGCATTATTTAAAAAAAATGTTGTTGTTTATCTGCTGTGATTTTGATATGCATTTTTTTAAGATCTTAGTGTAATTGCGGTATTTTTTCTTGCGGTAGCCTTTACTTATAGCATTGTGTTGATATGCGTAATATAAAGCTCTACAATACATGATATATACATGATATTTTTAAACCTCTACTAAGCCATTTGTTTTTAATAGGCTTATTGGTCTTTTTGATGAGTATTTCAGGAAAACACAATTTATAAAAGAGCGTGAACAAGTCGTGGAATATATTAAATGCTTTATTGCAGTCTTTCTCCTCGTACATTTCACTAAAACTTAAGGCTGCTAAGCAATCTAAAATCTTTCCGGGGCACGCAGGAGTCTCGTTGTAACGATGGTCGGTCACCCATCCACGGAACAACCGGCTGTTATTAATTAGCCACGAGTTTAAATATAACAAGAGTAATGTTATAGGTACTTTTTGCTGTGCGGTACAGGGTCCGTAATTGTACCTTAGCTTTAAGCCATAATAACGCCTCTAAACCTATACATTACGGAATGCATATAAAGTTAAGAATATAAATCATTTGTTTATTTTTTAATTGCCAAATTCGAAGACCTCAATCACACTAGATACACTAATAAAGACGCAGTTTGTTTGCCCTAAAGGTTCCGTATGTTTTGTTAGAGGTACGTGTTTAACAACGCAAGTTCAAATAGCTTTATGTACATGTTTGTGCTTGACCTGTATTCCATTAATTCCAGGTTTATTTATATTATTTTTTTCACTGGAAGCCAGTCGCATCTGTTAAATTAATTGCATTGATGTTACATTGTTCTATGTATTTTATATCTTCATGTTTCGAACTATGCTTGGTAACCAGATTCGTAATCTCCTTATCCAAAACTTTACTTTAAATGCCTTCCTCGAACCCTTAAGGGGGATGCGCCAAGGTAGCCCGCGAAATTCAAATTTTCTAACGTTTTTTTGTAATTTGCAAGTCAGTGTCAGGCTGTATATTGATTCAAATATGATTCGCGACCGTAACAAATAAAGCTTTACAGAATTATAATCATCAGATACAGGAATACAACTATTTAAGTTGGAATAATCCTCAAATGTCATGATTTCATGTCATTCAATAATATTATAAGAACTCAGAGAGTTGTATTGATGATTTTTATGATTATGATTCTACAAATGAATATTAATTGATACGACCGCGAATCATATTTAATTCAACATACAACCTGATACTGACCTTCAAATGCAAATTTGAATTTCGCGGGCTACCCTGAAGGTTTCGCCTTAATAACAAAAGTGCTATTGATAAAATACAGTGCATCTTTAATAGCTGACCTTTCACCCGAAGCTCGAAAACCAAAGCCTTCTCCGGACTAAAATCCTCTTAAAAGCCGTTTAATAAACTTTATCACAATTCCCTTTTCTAGCCAGTTCTGAGCGGCTAAAAGCTGGTGCTGGCCTAATGACCTCGCCTGACCTAACGCCCTGAGCAACTCTGGCTTAGAACAGTAAAGGTCATGTCATAATTTTGGATCCATAAGATATTGGAACGTCGGACAGCTTTTGAGAGTTTTTATATATAAAATATGGGATTGAACATTCTGAAAATAATTGTGTTTGTCTAATGTATGTTAGAAAATGCCCGTTTTCACTAACACTAAGCGACACATAAATGGGATTCCTACGAGTAAATAGATCACTGTTGGATTTTAGATTCAAGGCGCTGAGCCGAGTGTTGAACAATGCAACAGTGCGATTTTAATTAGGTATTAAGATGTCATCTTGTGACAAGCGGGCAAGAAATACACAAGTAAATGCTTTATATCAATATTTTTTGCTGAATTACGTTGGAATACAGCGACAGCACCGAATGAATTGTATTTTTATTAGATGGTCGCAAAAATAGGTCTTTTTCTTAAATAATAATAGCAAATGATAGTCTAGACAAGTAACTAGTAAAGTTATTAATAAAACCTACTGTGTAACTGAGGTCATTATTTGCTGAAGGATGATGCTTTTATCCTGCCAAGAAAATATCTTGACGGTTTCATACGACAGTCATATATTGATAAAGGGAGAACTATTTACCGAGCACACAGAAAATGCACCTCATATCACAAAAATGTGCCCAATATTTTCATCAGTTTTGATCTGCGCCAACGTACAGCCATCTGCGCAACTTGAAATTTGATTTGTAGGTACGTATTTACTATTGAGAGTCAATATTGAGTTCCAAACTCAATAAGACAAAGCAGATGTTACTTGTTTATGTCATAAACTTGCACAGCGAGACTTTGGTACACTGTTGTACACTGCAAGCGGTGCGGATGCGATACAAATGTATTGGCGCAGAAGATTATGTTGGTAATTATTGAGGACAGTCATTAAGAAAAACAAATCATTACTTTATTTAGTCGGTATTTTTTATTTGTAAACACAATCAATAATCTGGACTCTCAATGCTAATAGTGTCCAACCGAAACACCATTTTCAGCTGAAATCGAAACCGTAATCAAATATTCGGCTCCTCTTTTAGTTTCGGATGAAACCGAAACTTCAGTCTACCTATAGCATAAAGTATGGGCCAACTAGTTCTGTAACTTAATTTTACCTGGCATAATCTCGACAAATGCAATCCGCTTATTAAAATAACTGTTGGCTTTAGAAGAACATTGTAGCCTGTCAACTTCCTGTAAAATATAACAGAAAATCTAAAATATTTTATTTTTTAAATCAAGCTACTAGCACAATATAAAACTCAAACTCAAAGCATTTATTTCAATTAAACCATTTACAGGCACTTTTGAATTATCAAGGAGTCAGTCAGTCTGAAATATGAAGCTAGTTGCCCATTACAAAGCGTAGTAGGTACCTATGGAGCAGAACGGGCAAGAAACTCTACGGACACTCTTTTAATCAAAATATTGTTACAATATATTGGTAACATCATTTATGTTGAAATTATATATAACTAGCTGCCGCCAGCGGCTTCACCCGCGTGTAATCTTTATAAATTAAAGCCTATGTTACTCAGGATGAATGTAGCTTTCTAATGGTGAAAGAATTTTTCAAATCGGTTCAGTAGTTTCGGAGCCTATTCAATGCAAACAAACAAACAATGAAATCTTTCATCTTTATAATATTAGTATAGATAGTACCTATAGATAGTATAGATATAGATTATAGAATTGATTCAGCAAAATATATTTTCAGCCTATCTATAGCTTATCAGCAACTGCCCTACTTCCGAAATACCAATATTTCACATAAACGCTACAGCATTATTCAAATGGATGTTCAGTGCAGCGCATACAGCACAACGCTGAGCGCGGCACAAATTATACAATATTCCGATACTGTACAGTGTACAGTTGTTCAGTCACAGTCATCGGGGAATGGCAGCGTAGCAGCAAAGCAGCATGGCAGCTTGGCAGCTGATTATCTGCTAGTTTGATAATGTGGGAACGAAGCGAGTATGACAGATTTTGCAAATTAGGTAGGACAATTTTGGTGGAATATTGAGTTGATGCTAGAGGCGAAATGCGGAGTGGTAACACGCACCCTAATTGCGTAAAACATTTTCAATGACAATCTCAATGATTTTAAAAGGATAAGGTTAATTCATTGCTTCAAATGTTCGAAAAAATTGTCTGTAAATAACGCAATGAATTTTGTTGAACTGTCAAAATGAAAGCCATTGCTAATGTTAATGTGTTGCGCAATTATCCACTAGTTCGTTTTGTGGGTAGGTAAGCGGTTATGTTAAGGTGCATTTAAAACTTTTTTTATGTTACTTTTATTTTCGCTTTCGATAACTCAGGGGAACGGGCTTCCTAATAGACTATATAAAAGTCCCCGACACTTTTAAAAACAAATACAGACCTACATCAATGTCGAAACTTAACAACAATGAAGTACCTATCTTTCACTGTTTTAAATATTTATTTACAAGATATCTGTCACCAGATGGCATTGCTAAAGCTTACAGGCTGAGAAGTCACCCTAATTCTTTTGAATAATACAATAAGCCAAAGATAATCTCAAAAGAATCCTTACAGATTCGTGTCTGAGAAGATTAACATCCTCTAAGCCTCTCAGAATGGCTACTGTTTAAAAAAACTGCCATTACCGAGATAGGAACGCACAAACGTACAAAATCAAGATGTCTGCCTAATTACGTCATTTTTCTCTCCCCTCCCCCTTTGTTCCCCATTTGCTGTATTACGCACTAATTTTAAGAAAAATCATTATGCAAAATAGGGGTGAGAGGCAATTGGTTATGTTTAAGAAGAGCTTTAAGCCCGTGGCGGGGATGAAAGACGGACGCACCCCTATTTATTGTCTTGTTACAAAAATTTAAACAAAAATTTTGGAAGAAAAAATAATAAATCTTACGTTGTTCAGATTCAGACCGCGGGAAAGTCCGAAAGGGATACCGGGACCTTAGCAATAGGCCACACGGGTGGGTTTTAGTCAGTAAAAGTCTGACACGCCCTTCCGCTCCGCCCAGAGCGGGAGATGTCATTTGATGATTTCCCACCCTCACAAAATAAAAAAAGCTTGCTTTGCTAGGAAAGCGGTTCCGTCATATTATAACGGCCGTCAATAAATAGTACATTACTATAGCGGCCAGCAATAATGAAATTGATGGACGATCGTGAAAATGTGGGCCGAGGCACACATAATTATATACTTAACGTGCTTTCCGAGGCACAGATGAGTCTCGGTGTGTAAAGATGGTCACCCATCCACGGTCCAACTCCGGCAAGCGTTGTTTAACTTGATAGATCGACCCGTGCGGCTGTTATTATTAACCACGAGCTCTCAATTATAACAGAAAGATTGAAAGATGAAAAATCACTTGGCAAAAAAAACTAAGTTTTTCTTCGAAACAAACAGAGAGACCTCTAATGGTGGAATCCGACGATCAGGAAATATTGCAGACGGACACGCACGGCAGACGACCACAGACCGCCACGCACCGCGCACCGAGGAACTTCCGATGTCTGCGATACCCCGCACGTACACCTTCCCACGGTCCATCGTCCGGGCTCGTCGGTGTCCGTCCGCAAAATCGCAGATCGTAGGATTTCGGTATAAGAGTGCATTTCCATTGACACTTCGAATTAATACTCTCGTAAAACAGAAGACTGATTAGGTTTTTAGAGACTTATCTACAAAAATAAAGAGTACGGAAAGAAGAAGCAATTACTTACGTCCCTACCTAAATAAAAGTCGTCTTCAGCAGTAAAATGATACAGCCTTGACACAATAAAGAGTTTCACAGAAGACCCACGCTATGCCACAGTGTACAAAATACAGTCTACCAATGGAAATATTGTTAGAGAGTAACGACGGGGCTTATGTCCGTGATATTTGGACGGACATCGTCTAATTTTGAATGCCGTTTGACATTTTAGGCCGTTATAATAGAACGCGGTGGCATTATGATTTGCATCCTACCAAGCGGCATAATTAATTGAAAAATTCGTTTTCTACACGCATCTATCTATAAACTATTCACATACATACAGGGTGCAAGGGTAAACAGTATTGTCATTCAAACCATGGGTAGTTGGCTTAAATGTGTATATAAATGACCGAGTAACAGCAAAAACTACCGTTAATTTCATTAAAAGATTTTAAAAAGTTTCTATGCGACACCGTTCTCGCTAGCGAAACAGCTGACTGTCTGAGAGAGGGGTCGCGCTCACGGCCGGTCAGGTCACCTCCCACGCCCACCACCCGTGTTGAGACGCAAGTTCGTTGCCCTAGCGCATACGTGAAAGGGTGAAATACACTAATGGTAAAAAGTAATAAAATAAAATAAAAACTCGTAATTTTTCATTGATTTTACGTTCTATAGATGACACCAAACCACTGGTTTCAAAGATAACGGTGTTTACCCTAACACCCTGTATAATAATGATGAGACGCTGGCTGTCACTGAAAACTAGTGCTGGGAAAAAAGATCTATCATAATTATAACAAAGGTTTAAATATGAATTTCTCACCATTGTTTACCGATACTTTATACGTTCGCGTCTAGTTTTCAATCGCCGAAAAACTTTCCCGCCAACCACTCACCATATGTCTAGCCTTTTCCCAACTATGTTGGGGCCGGCTTCCAGTGTAACCGGATGCTGCTTTTTACATCAAGCGACTGCCTATCGGATCTCCACAACCCAGTTACTGAGTAACACGATACCCCTTGGTACCAGTCTTACCAACAGACTTTCAGGCTTCTGACTACCCCAACTGCCAAAAATCTACAAATAACAGTTGGGACCAAAGGCTTAAAGTGCTTTCTGAGACACGGAGGGGTCTCGGTATGTATTGGATGGTCACCCATCCACGGACCGACCTTGGAAGGAGTTGCTTGACCTTGAAGATTGACCCGTCTGTTATTATTTAACCACGTGCCCCTCCGCCATGCACTGCAATTCGTAAAACCTGGCAATTGAAAAATCCAAGTTGCAGTACAAATCTTTCATTCCTCACTTAACCTTCTAGATTTTTCCTTTCCATGCCTAATACGAATAAAGGTGGCCATCCCAGTGCAATAGCCATAGATTACAGTAACAACCACCGTACAGATTGCACAGGTCATAACAGATAAACGCTGGTTGTATTTCAAGTTCCCTTCTCCTCAAAAGTGTACGAGGACGTCCCTTGTGTAATGGGCATAGAGTAGTTTGGGTAGCCGAAAGGTCAAATAAATCATCTCGATGGAGGGTTTTATACCTATTGGCCAGTCATCAAAAAGTCGTGTACCGGAAGGCGCAGCGTGGGGACCGATGGCCTGGTGAAGAAAGATCAAAATCAAAATCAAAATCAAAATCAAAATCAAAATATTTTATTTCACATAAACCTACATGGGCACTTATGAAACGTCAGAAGCTAGGTGCACGGTTCCAATTGGTCGTTGCCTATGGAGAAGAGCCGGCAAAAAACTCCATGGTTACTCTTTTAAAAATAATTGGCTTTTACAATACTTTCAAATTACAGTGTTGGTAGGCATGGGAGGACAATGTAGGCCTTTCAACAAGTAAGTACCAGGTACTTAACAAAAATAGAAAAGAAAGAAGGAAAATACGTATAAATGTGGTAAACATGACGCAAAGAAAGAACACCTATAAAAAAATAACAAATGGGGGGAAAACACGCGTCACATCCATGTAATGTCATTGCTCAGCATAATGCTGCAACCCTGCGTGCCAAGGCCCCAGCGCTGCGGTTTTCAGCCAATTTTGATGACGTCAACCGGTCACAGAAATCCGTAAAATGCGATGCGCACAGGACTAGGCGATGTGGTGACATTTGAGGGACACCTATGTCCTCCAGCGGTGAAATTATGATGAGTATCAAAAAGTCAAAGTAGGTTAATTTCCGTGTAACTAAAAATAAAATCTCTCCATGTGTTTACTTAGAAGACGGTAAACGGCTTCAATGTCGGAGAATATTAGCTTTGAAGTTTTCGCCTGAGGCTAAGTGATCGAATCGGGATGGCTTTACGTGCTCTCCGAAGCAAGAAAGTCTTGAAGTGTGAAAAATGTGCACACATCTAAGATATGGTTATGAAGCACGGTGGTTTAGGGATGCGTGAATCGAATTATTCAATTTGTTAGAGTTGTAACAGCAATCACCTAAATTGGTTTAAATAGGTTTTTATTTTTATTTAAATTTGAATTTTATTATTATTAGTCTTTTAGATAGATTATTTTTTATTTTGTGAATGTGAGAATGTTGTAGGCTTATTGGACTGTAGATTTATTGAACATCTTCTTTTTTTGTTAAGTACCTGGTACTTACTTGTTGAAAGGGCTACATTGTCTTCCCATGCCTACTAACACTGTAATTTGAAAGTATTGTAAAAGCCAATTATTGTTAAAAGAGTAACCATGGACTTTCTTGCCGGCTCTTCTCCATAGGAAACGACCAATTGGAACCGTGCACCTAGTTTCTTACATTTCGTAAGTGCCCATGTAGGTTTATGTGAAATAAAATATTTTGATTTTTGATCGTGACGTATTCATTTGAAAATAATTATGTATTCAGCTTGTGTGCTGAAATAAAGCACGTACCATATCGAGGTCAACTATCATGACTAGGGTAGGTTGCCAGGTTGTCAGATTCTCTATCTTGTCACTTGATATAATTAAAATTTACGATAGTACCTATACACAAGTGCCATACTAATTATACTTTCATGTTGCTGATAGATGCATGAGTAAATACCAAGGCGTACTTACAGTACGGCTTTTTCGCTCACGCGTCTCCCTTTAACAGTACACGAAGTGAAATGCGAATGCTGTATTGTTTGTATTTCGAACACTTTATTCTTTGTATTTCGAACGCTTTATTGTTTCTATTGTGTACGCTTTATTTAAACTAGTTTGTGATTGGCTCCGTCATGTGCCGCCCGCCATTGAAATACTACTGCTTTGACATTGTGGCTACTCATTGGTGATTTGAATTTGGAACACTTTTACGTGTAACGTCATGAATGATGGGGCATTTATTATGGGCGAAAGCTATCCTGGGGCTTATGTTACGCATCAGCGTCTATCACCCACTTTAGATAAATCTGTCGCATCTGTTGAATCTATTCTATGTCATGTAAGGGCGGGTCCCGGTAGTGGAACTATGGTTATTGTATACCTATATGTTATGGGTTCCGGCCTACACATCGCGATATCGCCTTACTGAGGGAAACCGCTTTCATGTATCCTGTTTCGGATTATGGTAGGAAAAATCTGTGGTTAGGTTTAAATCTTGGAAGTGATTGGGGCACTCTTTGAGTTCTATCACAAAATTACTTAGAGAAAAAATTAGTAAAAATAAAATAATAATTATTATATTAAGCCGTTGGCTGTCATTCGTGGATCTTTGACAGTCGTTACGGGTCGTCAGAAGCCCGAAACTTTTGCCGAAACTCTGACAACCAGTATTACCAAGGGGTATCGTACCTATTATCAAGCTACTGGGTTCTCATAGGCAGTCGCTCCATGTAAAACACTGGTATTCAGGCACTGGTATTCACTGGTATTGGTATTACTTTTGCCTCTATTCGGTTTTTGTAGTGCGTACCATTTTGTTATTCACTCTTAATATTCTAAACTCAGCGTACCGGAAGACGTAGCGCTGGAAGGCCCCAAGGTGGACCGGTGGTAGTGAAGGCCGCAGGAATGCGCTGGATGCAAGAAGCACAGAAACGGTCGAAGTGGCGATGCTTGGGGGAGGCCTATGTCCAGCAGTGGACGTCTTTCGGCTGAAATGATGATAATGATGATGATTCTAAATAGTTCAAAGACATGATACAAGAATACAGATTCTTGAATTACAATAAAAATAATACCTAGACTGTCTGTATTTATCTCACAGAAGACCAAAGGTCACTTCAGAGAAAAAATTATATGCTGTAACAAGTCTTTTTATTAGCGATGCTAAAACTTTTTTTGATCACTGTCCATGGGTGAAAACTCGCTGAAAACTGGCCAAAAGCTCAATGGATTTGCATTGAAAATGAGTCTAGAGGTAAAACGCTTTATAAAATGTGCTAATACCTTCCCCCCAGGTCGGCTTAGGACTTTAAAATCGTTAAAAGTGAACATTGCAGTTTCTACGTCGGGTAAAAATAAAGGGTAGATTATTTTTTTCTGTTTAGAATTTACATAGTTTCTTAGACGAATGCTGAAAAAAAAGGTGAAATGCGATTTGAAAATCCTTACTTTATCATACCTATAATGCATATATCTTGTAAATAAGGTACTGGTACTTGTAAACAGTAAAGTTTTCTTGTTCAATACTTGTAAGAAATGCCGAGTGTCCTCCAAATGTATTTTCCACTAAATAATGAAACCGTCGCAGGTGTATTTATCATTAAATTAAGACAGTATCACTACCTAGTCTTGAATAAACACTGTTTTTTACTAATATGGGCGTAGAAAATTAGAAAAGAAATCACGTAGTTAATCGGAAGAGACTTTCACTAACATCGCCAACTGTACTAAAAATGAAAAAAATAATTTATTTTTATTTATTTATTTAGGTTAGCCAGCAATTGTTTATACAATACATTTAAAATAATTTGCTTAATAGTAGCAGTACAAGTATATGTACAACAATACCTATAGGTTAACACAACATGCACTATTTTTGGTTTTACATAATGTTAAAAAGCCAAAAAAGGATATTTACAATAATAGATAATCAATCATTTTTGGTAATTCAAGCGCAGCAATAATCTTTGAAATAATGGCAGTGATTACCAAAAAATAATGTCTATTTGTTTTTATCCCAAATTTCATCTGACTTCGTCGTTTTCAACCGCTACATTTAAGCTAAACGGTCTCCTGGGTAGTGAACATGCTACTCATAAGTGAAAAGCTTCCCGTCATTACTTACGTCCGTACATATTGCTGCACGTGACTCCAATGGAAACTAGCTCGTCTTCCTTGTTCAATACCTTGGGGAAACCTGTGGTATTCGAAATGTCCTTATTTAAGTGTTGGTCTCTACGTTGTCTGCAGCTGAGAACAGCAGATATATTCTGTAAAAACTAACGGTGAAGTATGATGTAAGCTGTAAATAGTGTAAATCCCTCGCATGAGATGGACAAGCTTACTGAATCTTACTGTGAAAACGTAGGTGGAGTGACCACCTACGTTTTCACGGTAAGGTTCAGTAGAAAACCGGCATCAGACAGCATATGGCCCTATTTATTGGCGCTGCCATGAGGCACATACCTACTGTTGTTGGTAAAAAATTTCACATTTTATTTATTTGTATTATATGTATCATGTGTTGTCAATTATACCGTTATTCCTTTTTTTTTCTTTCTTTATCTTATTTTTACAGAAAAGATCGGCTTAGCACTTACAATATTTTCTGTTTTCGTAGTCAATACCACGATTTAAAAAACAAAAGAATTTAAGAAACAAACACAAACACAAAAACAACTCCGAGCTAGGTAATAAATAACTGATTAAAGGCCTCTGCAACTTATTATCTTGTGAACGTTATGCTGCTGCATTATTATACTCCTGTAATATAATATCGCGTACCGGAAGACGTAACGTTGGAAAGCCTCCCACAAGGTGGACTGATGACCTGGTGAAGAGATGCACACTCGCAGAACCGGTCGAAATGGCGGTGCTTGGGGGAGGCCTATGTCCAGCAGTGGACGTCTTTCGGCTGAAATGATGATGATGATGAATACAATATTCTACTTATGCAATTTACAAAGAAGAGAAAATCTTGCCGTCAAGTTGCTGGGAATTTAAAACCACGCTGTATAATTTAGAAACATTTTATCAAAGATTTTTCGCCCTGAAAAACTACAAATTCTTCAAAAATCAAACTGCATATTCCTTCGTAAACTACCGTACTACCGCCACCCATCACGTTAACCTACATCCCCTAGTAAACTCAATTTACCAGTCAAAATTTATCTCAACATCTAAAATATTACACATGGAGGGTGAAAGCGCCCCCTAGCTAAAATCTGAGTTAAAAGGGACCGTCTAACTAAAGCTCCGTAACCTTTAACATTTCCCTGTATGTTTAATAAAAAGGCAAGTACAGATTTGAATATGCATTAACGTTATTTTGTTTGCGCCCTTCCGAGAATCGTCCCTAAGGCAGGGCTGGCCCGCTCTGCACCTTGGGTTTGCATATTTTATTTTTATATTGATCAGTCATCGTTACGCTACGCTTGCCGGGGTTAGTCGGTGGATGGGTGACCATCTATACATACCAAGACTCCTCCGTGCCTCGGAAAGCATGTTAAACCGTTGGTCCCGGCTATCATTCGTGGATCTTTCACAGTCGTTACGGGTCGTCAGAAGCCCAAAAGTCTGACAACCAAGTCTTACCAAGGGGTATCGTATTACCCAGTTACTGGGGAGGTCAGATAGGCAGTCGTTCCATGTAAAATACTGGTATTCAGCTGCATCCGGTTAGACTGGAAGCCGACAACATAGTTGGGAAAAGGCTAGGCAGATTGATTGATCGATCACTCATCGTAAGATGGGAGACTGAAAAGTCCTGTCTATTTTGGGATTGTAATTGTTTATACTGTAGTTTATTTTTTTGTTACAAGTTTTTATTATTTTAAGTTCGTACAGCAGCCCTACTAAAAAGGCCCATTAGGTGGAGTGTTATTTTAACGCCTACAAGTTCTGAAAGTGAAGTTTTGTACTTGGCCGTGTCATTAAGTGGCTCGAGACGGTTAATTATTACTGTTTTTAGATGTTCCCCCTTTCAGCTAAGAGTTTACGAACATCGTATGTTGGTATTGTAAAGGCTTTATTTTATGAGAGGATAACGTTACGGTTTTCCTGTATATCTACTTAGTCTACGCGTATAATAAATATGTGTGACATATTGTAAGTTTATTCTGGACAACGGTGTTTTGCAAAACGTGTTTCAAATGAGTATTTGGATTCGCAGTTATTTAGTTTTCTGTGTTTTAAATATGGAAGTTTCTCACCTGAAACTCAAACTATTTCAAACATCATCGTCTTCCTAGTCTTTTCCCAACTATGTTGGGGTCGGCTTCCAGTCTAACCGGATGCAGCTCAATACCAGTATTTTACATGGAGTGACTGCCTATCTGACCTCCACAACCAAGTAACTGCGATACCCCATGGTAAGACTGGTTGTCAGACTTTCGGGCTTCTGTCGACCCGTAACGATTCACAAATGACAGCAAGACTGTAAAATGTATCAATGTATTTATGTGTGTCTGTGTGTGTGTGTGTGTGTATGTATGTGTAAGCAAATATGTGTGGCGTTATGTCGTTTCTACCTACCTCCATGGGAAGAAGGCGTGTATGCACACACGGCTACACATCAAGCTATACATTTCCAGTTTAAGCTGACCTCGCATTGTACGGAAATCCTATGCAATACGAGATCAGCATAAACTGAAAATGTATAGCTTCATGTGTAGCCGTGTGTATGGTATGTACTTGTAAAGTAATATCAGTATAAGTGAAATCGTTTCTTTCTCAATTAAGGGGGTTCGTGCACTCGCCTACATCCCCATATCCTTCACAGCCTCTTGCGTCATCATTATGTCCCATAACCACATAATACGAGTACAACGCTTATGTAAAGTCACGCTCTCCTAACAGTCCGATCATTAAGGCGACATACGCTTAAGATACCGCAGTAAAAACTGGAACGAAATTTAACTGCTGTTACCGTTTTGTTGAACGACCGTTCCAAAGCACTCAAAGCACTGTGGAAGACATTATCCACACGTTCGTGGCGTAATGACCCTTCAAGGATGGGGGATGAAACTGGGGATGGAATGAATTGCATTTTTTTTTAATTATCTTTTTAAACGGTCTGTTACACTGATTTTATTATTACCGCGCTTTTGTTGGATTTTTATGGGCTGGCAACTTTGGTGTTTGTATGTGAATAATTCCGAACGTTTTGATTTTGTTGTCTATGTTAGTAAAATGGTGTCAAGTGTGAGCAATTTTGAATACATTGAAAAACATTGAATGAACCGAAATCAAAAATCGTTTAACAACTATTACTGAAATGAATCATGTCCATCGACAATTCATCATAATTAATTAATTACAAAATAATTTAACTATAATAAGCGTGCCAACAAACAACCACCCCATTTATAATAAATCACCTAAAAGTATTTTAATTGCAACCAATTTCAAAAACATAAATTCAATTTAACAACCGCGTTTCCGAACTTTACCGCGAAATGTCAAATCGGAACTTGTCAGTGTCACTGCGAGAATTAATTTTAATTTCAAACATTACAGCCATTAATCATTTTAATAAATCGAAAATTCAATATCACTATTTAAATCGCCATTTATCTCATTAATCTCATTTGAGTTTTGGTTTAATAATGTGTAATGTTTAAGTTCATAACCTTGAATTAATGTTTGCCATAGTTTTGACGTAGTTACAAGTTTTTTTTAAATCCTGCTCACCGCAATAAAACCAGATGATTTAAATTATCCACATGTTTAAACTAATGAATAATGTTTGAAGTATTTTTATTTTACTAGATAAATTAGCTGCTAGGATATGGTTTAAAGAACTTTTATTGTATGTAACTATCACCTCCTGTACCCAAATTCTGGCAAAAAAATGATTTGATTCGAACCAGTAATGTTTGGACAATATTTGACTAACATCATATATCGTTTTATATTAGTTTGCACAATAAAGTCGAGAGTGAACTACATAATTATCATACAGAGTGTTAGGGTAAACACCGTTATCCTTGAAACCAGTGGTTTGGTGTCATTTTATAGAACGTATAATCAATTAATAAAAGGAAAATTACGACTTTTTTTTTAAAAAATCTACTTTATACCACAAGAGACGCAAGTTGGTTTCCCTATGCGCTAGGGCAACGAACTTGCGTCTCAACAAGGGCGGGAGCTGCGGGACGTGACCTGACCGACCGCGAGCGCGACCCCTCCCTCAGTCAGTCAGCTGTTTCGCTAGCGAGCACGGTGTCGGATAGAAACTTTTTAAAATGGTTTAATGAAAATAACGTTTTTTTTTTGTTGTTACTCGGTCATATATTTTTATATTTAAGTCAACTACCCATGGTTTGAATTATAAGAGTGTTTACGCTTACACCCTGTATAGTCAGAACTAAAACGCGAAGATGGTTTGCATGTCATACATACAGTGATATAGAAACACTGCTGCTCCAACTTTTAATAAATCACCTAAAAGAAGAGGAAAATCTCTTTCTTTTTAAACTTCCTGGGAATAAAAACACGAACATTAACATGAGAGTGATAATCAACAAAAACAAATGAATCATTCCTATAATCTGAAAATCCCTTTTCCACTTAAAAATATTCATAGAAGCAAATAAAATTCTCCATTCACACCTAGCGGGAAATCGAATTTCTGATAATGAGTACAAAATGTCGGCGACTGAAAGTGCACTTAGCTGCATTACGCATGCAAATCGGAATCGTTCGGCGTCATCTGCGAGCTGGTAATCTGATTATGCGGGACCTGGCCGTTATTGGGAGCTTAGGCAGAAGTTTCACTTTGATATATTGAGGGCAATATATATACATGAGCATGTATACACATACATAAGCTCATGCCCATCCCATAAGGCTCGACAAATGCTATGTATAGAACGCTACGTGGTATGATCTTCCTTACATCCCAAATTTCCTTATTCCTTACACTCCAAAAAGTTCCAACTTAAATTAATCAAAATCTTTGATTTAATTTTTACTTGCAATACGTGCAACTCTTGTTATTTTGTCCAATGTATTGATAACACCGCTCAACTGTCGATTGGCCTTCTAATGGCCGATAACAATTAAAATTCTATTGTGTCTCGTTAATGACAGTTGGAGGTTTAATCATGAAAATGACATTTGGACAAAGTGGAGGTAAGAGAGAAATATATTACGTTGCTCACCATTCCAGTTCCATAGGTCTATTATTTTTGGCCATATCTTGGTCATTCGCATTTTGTGCCGTTTGCAATGAACATTTTTACGAATTATTTGTATCATCATATATGTACGGTCCGGTTCAAAACAGCATTAGCACGTTAAGACTCGTTGTCGATTGAACACACGATACAGTCTATACATCTGTACGTGTAAGTACACACACTGCCGTATCGTCACGTATTCCCGCGTGTCGTACTCATGCTTAACGAACGAAACAAAAATATACTTCCCACATTTTTGCTAGATCGGCCACACACACGCATCATGCGCGTGACTTTGGCCAGTTTATCCCATTGCTTAATTCGAGTAATTCTTATATGTTCAGATAGCAGTGAGCGTCTTGCATTGGACTGTGAAGCAGGTGGCTTAGGTTCTAATCTCGAATAGTGCAGCGCAAATTTTTGCAAATATTTTTATTTTTATTTTCAATTATAATAATATTCAGAATTGCTGCCTTTTTTATTTATGTTGTTATTGCAATAAAGGGTTTAGAATTAAAAAAATGCGTGTTGATTGATAAGAAATATAAAAAATATTTATTCGTTCCAAGTAGGTATTTATTTTACATAAAGTTAACAAACCGTTACTAATAAGTATTGTTGTAAGATGTGAAATTTAAATAGATGTAAAAAAACTTAGAAGCAATTTTGTCAAAGATTTCAAATTTTTATCAATGCAATTTGTATTATTTTGACATAAAAAGGTTTTAAATTATTTACTTATTTATTTATTTTACCATAAACATTAAGCTTTGATCATAATCGATGAATTTAAGCAGTAAATAAGAATATTAGAATACTTATATTCAAAATGTAAAACAACTACTTACTTACTAAATAAGTGATTTTAAGGCTAAGTATGGGCAGTTTGTTTACATTATGTATTTTACATTTTATTTGCTTTTAGTGAATAGGTATTGAGGTTATAGCTTAAGTATTCATTTTCTTTACGAAAAGAAGATTGAAACTAAACCTCAAATTTTAATCCCTAAATAATAATATTACCTACTTATTAAAATAATGTAAACATGTTTTAATTTTTGTAATAACTCCCATTATTCTCGATACAGTCAAGCAGACATTTAAATTGACCAATTGAAGTCTGGTGGTCTGGTGAAGTCTGGTTGGTCTTCGATGATGTAAGCCAGTTCAGTGTTGAGTGCACGATGAACGGTTAATAATGACGTGTTGAATAATTCAGCAAAATGTCTCGTTGGTATGAAACCATTTGTTTCATATTCAATCACCATGTGACGTCACTGCGCCTCGTGAATTAGCACCGGCTTTATCTTCCTCATATATCTTGACCCACAGACTCACAGCATTTCTCTAAAACAAATAATGAAATACCTACTGTTAGACATGCCTAAAAAAAATACTAAAATAACATTATATTTATTACACATAATAATTATTTATCATTCACTAATCGAAATAAATAATCTTTCAAATTACCGTGTGACGTCACTGGTCCTTGTGAATTAGCCGGCCTTCCTCGTAAATATTGAGTTTGACCCACAGACTCACAGTATTTCTCTAGAATAAAATGTAATGCTACTGTTAGACATCTCTAAGCAAAATACTAAAACTGTTTACTTTACTATTCATAATTAAAAGAAAAAACAACATAAATAAATAAAATTATATTTATTAAACATAATAATTATTTATCATTCACGAATTAGGTAAATAATCTTCAAAATTATTTATATTTTTCTTTTCTTTGACCTCATATTGAATTTAAAACTTTATTTCATTATATATCTTCTGAGTAAAAGGATTAACAATGTCTTTGTTTTAGATTTATGTTCAGTAAAATATGAAATATTTTAAATGATAACACTTACACTCGGTCCGGTTTCATTAGATATTTGTTAATGCATCCAGTTTTACGCAGCGCAATAATATTTGCCCTCACTTCAATATTTATATTTGACTGCATTGTGAAAAGAATAACTACAACACCGCTAATAGATATATATAACAGTCGTCACCCACAATAATCACGAACCAACAACAACGTTCTAAGCATAGGTGAATACTCGTAACGAACTGCATCTGTCTACCTCACAGAAATCGAAATATTTTACTTTGTTTTCTGACTACCTACAAAACTTTAATTGTTGATGTGACCAAGTCGAACGAGACAAAACACTAATGATATCGAAAGACATCTAGTAATTAAAAAAAAAAACAAATACTTACTATTTAATTATGGAAATACTGCTAGGTATTATAAAAAGCTAACAAAACAATAAATAGTAATTATAAAAATAAAAAATTTAACCGCAGCGCAGGTGAGATTCGATCCTGGGTCGCCATAGTAGCACCTCTCAAGGCTCATTATTTAACCACTGAGCTAGTAAGTCAATACTATGTTGATAGAAATAATAAACTTCTATCAGTTGCAGACAAAATGAGTGTGTGTGCGTGTATATACATATAGTATTGAAACAACTTATAGAAGAAGGTCGTAAGTCAAGTCGACACGACATTCAATTGCTTTCCGAGATTAACAATCCACTTTTGAACTGTATAGTACATCATAACTTCTGTCCATTTATCTGTACCAAATGTCACCAATATCGATGCTTTATGTATACATACTTATCGCAGAACAGCATTATCAGATTATGTTAATGAGGATGATTTTAAACTTAATTGTTCACGTTTGTGTTTTACGCGTTGATCAACCGTGCGGTGACAGCGGCAACTGGTAATTTGAAGTGTTTTCAATTTATTTGTGTGATTTTCAATTACAGAATTTTGAGTTAATGAAGAAATATCAATCGTTCATGAACTGTGCACTTTGTGGAATGACTGCCTGTTTTTTTTATTGCTTCATTTTATAAGGCCTTTTAAATAGCGCCACAAATGCTTCTTCATGACAACACTTGTACTTCAAAAAATGACGAAAAGTCCTTTGGAAAATAGATTTTTATGAAAAAACACTGCATAAATGAAATACAAATAATCTCAAATTAAGTTTTCTCTACATTTTGACGAGCTATGCGAGCATAAATGTAGGGAACAACTTTACTGTTTTTTTTCGCGCCCTATGAGGATGCCCATGAATTAAATTTCACCCTGTATAACTGTTAATATTTAAAACAAAATATATATGAAATTCCAGCAAAGGGTCGATAGACTCGTACGCCAGACACATTTACATTATCTCACACAGTACCTCAAGTAAATACGTACTATCACAAATTGGATATATGCCCGAATGAAATCAGCCTTCAAGTAAATTCAAAATTCGAATCACGATCGGGCAGGTTCGTCCCATGCCCTCGTCAACCGATGCCTCCCGAACGCACTTGAGACGCAATCGGGCGGTACTTTATTGGATCACTTTGACAGTTGACGGTTTACAATCTAGTTAGAAATGGAAGGTGTTGTGTTCTAAAATCAATTAAAAATTGGAATAGACAAGAACTTCTATAATTTCTTAATTTACTTTTCATTGAAAGTGAGAAATGAAAAGGGTGACTTAAAGTTTCTAGTAACGCCATTTTTTTTTTAACACGGATTTTTATTTTGGCGCCATTTTACATAGCTCACGCATTAAATTGTTTTAGCTGGACTTACGAATAATAGACTCAACCATTTTTATTTAAAAAAGTCTGGCCTTTTTTTTCTTTTGAGGTTGTATGCTTGATTGTTGTAAATCATTCGTGTTTGCTGTCAATTTAGCCAGAAAGATTACTATTTCTGGTAATTTTTAGGATTCCATACCCTAAAAATTTGGTGGTCAGGTTTGCATGACATATAATTTGACATTAGCGAGCAGGTGGTGTGAAAAGATTATGTCAATCCAAGTAAGATCAAAAATGAATATTGTATTGAAAGACGTTGATTTCTTATCACTTTTCAAATACAAAAAACGCACATACTTGATGATGAATTTGTAGATAAATATCTCATCCTTTTATGTAATTTGACAGCAACCACGATTCATTATTTTCAACTTAGATACGATCAAGACCCACTAATAGAAAAATTCTGGACCGGCCCTTATAAAAATGACGGAATATTGCGTATTCAACATCGAACAGTTGCGTAGTAATCATGTGGATCACCAGCTCAAATCGTCCAGTTAAATTGTTACTCAATAACAGATTGGACAAAGATGTCCAAAGAATAGTTCAACCCTGCAACATTATGCTCTCTGCAGTCTTGTCTTCAAAATACAAAATTAGAAATAGTTATATCACTCCATGTGAGAAGAAGTACCACATTTTGCTGTTCTTTACTATTTCATTTCTCAAGGTTTTTTGTATTTGTCATCTGTTCTACGTTATAGACAGTATTTTCGCGGAATTTCATAAAACGGTTTTCGCACTTGCAATTTTTTGGTTTTCTAACACTATGTCTTTCGTTGGCAACATTTTGCTCATGTTTTGCAACATTGTTCAAAGCCGTAGCAACGTTTCCCTTATATTGAAGCTGCAAGACATTCATAGGAGCATTGACATTAGCAAAAGTGTCCGAAGTTATATTATTTGGAACTGGATCTCACTTTTTGCTGTTCTCAGTATTTTTAATTTACCGTCTACATTTTTTTATGTCAGAAAGGGTTCAATTTCTTTTATTGAAGCTACCCGCGATTTACTGATGACACAATATGATCTAAATTTAATGTATGGTATCCGTCTTATAACATTGTTGACAACGTATCTGAAAGAATGGAATAAGAACATACTGAAAATAAATAATGAAGACCAGAATGATGAATATTGTAACAAGTTCTTTAAGAAGTATGAAAATATTTTAGATGCTTACAAACTGTATACAAAATGTTTTCGAGTATTGGTAAGTCGGTGCTTGCTTTCATCGTCACATTATATTTCACTTCCTACTGACTCGTGCAATGATATTATCATTTTCTTTTTTAGATATTATACCGAACATGCGACTTGTTTATTCATGCTCTATGTTGTGTGCAGATATACTTAATACATTTGCAAGCGGCGCCACATTATGAAGTGAGTATAAGCATTATGTACACGCGCCAAAGGAGATAAGTAACCAGTCACGCACACTACAAAACTAACGCTGCTGTGTAGACGATTCATTACGTACTGCTCAATGACAGCCACGCGCACGATAGTATATCATAATTTCGCAATGAAATCTAAGGCGTTCGTAGCCCAACGAATAATACCAACACTTACGAGTACTACTGAGTGTGTTCGGTTCTCTGAAAGTGTGATTCTTTTTGAGATTTAAATTTTTAAGTTAAAGCAATTGGAATACTGTTTGTTAAGAAATGGTTTTATTTATTTAAAATAGCTTAAATAAATAAAACCATTTTTATTATATATCTTAATTTAAAAAATAAAAGAACATCACAAGTTAACATGTTTTATTATAAATGCACAATATATTTAGAACATAATTACCATTGAATCTTTTTATACAATTACATAATAAACAATGGACGGAGTGAATAAACATGTCACATAGATAAATATATAAACTGATCCAGTAACAATAACATCACTCACACTCCAGTACCGCCGACTTATTTAATAATGGCTAAATATGCTGTAAAGTTTTGAAGAATACTAGTTTTAAGATTTCGTCTATTCAGTTATAACAACAAACAGCAAATAGTAACAGACAGTAACACACAAACAACAGTAACAGTGGCAGTAGTGTCAGTAGTTCAGTTGTAACATAATTATAAATTACATTTTAAAATATTAATGTAAAAAAATAACAACATTTCAAAATATAAAATATAGTAACCCACCGGTATAGGGAACAGTATTATAATTATTACCAACACAGTTTCTAGGAAAATATTAGATTTAAATTAGTTAAAATGTCTGAAATTTAAAGGCAGTATAAATCTTACGATAAGTCGGCGGTAATTTTCGATATTACACTTTCTCAAGATGATCCGTAATTAATAATATTAAATATTTTTTTCCGTGTATTGGCCTCCTTTTATTCTCCATAGTATTTTTCGTCCATATTTATCTGATTTGAAACATTTTTCATCAGTAAATATGACGACATTGTTTTGCCAATCGAAGTGCCGATATTCCTTCGATTCGCGATTTTGACGGTGCACGGTGGATAATAAAAATGTCCGCGTCGGTTTGCAACATGACAAGCCGTCCGCTCGCAGGTGGTTCCGTACAGTTTGCATAGTGACGTTGTGTGCTGCTGCTGTTATGATAGTCTTAGCGAATATGTATGGGTGGCAACAATCTCACGGTGCCGAGGCGAAGCATTTGTGTAAGCCAATAGTGTCGGTCCAGGCAGGCGACGACGGTTTATTTAGCCTGTCTCAGCGTGACGATGCACCCACAGTCGAACAGTTTTTCTCTACAAAAAAACGTGAAAATATTAGAACTAAACATACACCTCCCAAATCATAAATTAAGAAATAAAATTCCTACACAATATAAATAAAATGAAGAGAATATATTTTTATATAAGATATATAAAGACAATTCATATATAAATTCTACATTTTATTGAAATTATTTATACATTTATAATAATAATAAAAAAGTAATATTTATATAATATAATTATGACACAAAAAATATTTTTATCTAAATCTAAAAAGTGTTAAGCATTATTACTAATTGCTGAATGCTGCATATATTTAGAATTAATATCCTTTGATTATTATCCATATAAAATATGCAATTATCATTTTTAAATAATTTAGACAAAAAAACATTTCAAAATTGTTATTATTATCTCCTATTTATTTACAAACATAATCATTATATTTTTGAATATTTCATTACAAAATACAGATGAAACATTTATTATAATACTGTGTAAAATGATAATGGTAATTATTTATTAATTATATCGATATAGTGACTGGGTATGCAGTTAATAAATAAATACTCCTGTGTAATTTTCTATTATTTTCAAATACTCATCAATCACTACAATTCGTTAAATGAGACATAACGGACAATCTCATTGAAATTACTGGGTAACGGTGATATTATGTCACCGATAAAATACAAAATTTTTAATAATAATTTTACTTACCGATATGATTAGGCGCCTTGCGATTTCACTAACAGAAATGTTTTGCTCATGCAAAACAATAATCTGAGCTTTTTGAAATATTGTTAAATGATGCATAGTCTCAGTTAATCAATTTATCACAATCACAAACTTCGTAAAAGTGCAAAATAAGGAGTGTAGGTGTAGTTGCTAATGCGAACTGACTCATACTTAAGTTCACAATTGAAGGTAGGAATATATTTTAAAAGCGGGTAGTTAGCTTCTAAACTGGCAAATAAATTTAAGTAGGCGAGAAACTTGTAGATTCTCAAACCGGTCAGAATATCACTTTATCAGTTAGTATATTAAATTCTAAGTTACAAAAACAATATTTAAGTATAACCTTGGATTGAACTCAAACCGTTTGTTACTGTAGGTTGAATGCTTAACTGTTACGCCACAAGAGCGTTAATTTTACATTGCGAAATTATGATATACTATAATTTAGAAGACATTAACACACTCACTCTACGAATGCTATGTGTGCGTGACTGGTTACTTATCTCCTTTGGCGCGTGTACCTATCTTATGTTTTCATTTGGTAACAAAAGGAATAATGTGCGACCCCCGCATTCCCCTTAAACTGAAGGGGAAGACATAAATAAAACAATGGTTAGACCTGTTGTCTTATAAGGATCAGAATGTTGGGCCACAAAAGGGATGAATGAAAGGCAATAGCATGCAGCTGAGATGAGAATGTTAAGAGGTATGTGTTGTGTTACACGAATGGATAGAATAAGAAATGAGTACATAAGAAGAAGTCTGAAAGTGGCACCGGTGACTGAAAAGTTGTGCGGAAATTGGTTCTCAAGGTATGGGCACGTGATGCGAAGGAATGAGGAAAATGTTGTGAGGAAAGTTTTGGGTATGAATGTCGATGGCTATAAGAGTAGGGAAAGACCAAAAAACGATGGATGGACTGTGTGAAAGATGATATGGCTAGAAAGGGAGTGACTACTACCGAGATGATGGCTAATAGAGAAGTATGGAAGAAAGGGACATGTTGCGCCGACCACAAATAAATTTGGATAAGGGCAGCAGAATGAATGAATGACATGATGACGTTTGGGTACAATTTCAGAGCACATCTGGCTCTTAATATTATTTTGCTACTTGCTGCTTCCAGTTATCTCCATCCCTGAGGGTCGTTGTAATCGTGTGGATTGTAAAATTCTTGTCACTTGCTACGATAACTTGCTGGCAATGTGAGAAGTTCTATATATCTGTTGAAGAAGCTGAGTCATCGTGTATACAGCGTGTGATGGACACGAACTGTCCAGGTAATAACTAAAGTTTCGACTACGAACAACTAAATTATTTTTATAAATAAAAATATAACATTGATTCTGAAAGCTTTTTGTTTTGAAATCTGGGCAATTAAAATCCATATATTTATTCTTTTGTTATTAATCGAACTCAATTTTTGCTTATTTCCTTACAGAAAGTGTCAGACATCTTTGCGAGCGCGTGGTGCAAGTTAACCGGACCTTCAGTAAGATGACAGCGTGTGGCTTGTTCACAATAGACGCCACTCTACCTATGCCTCTGACAGGACTCTTAACGAATTACATTATTGTACTGTTGCAGTTTGCTTTCCTATGAAATTACTTATTTCTTCAATAATGTATTTATTTGCAAATTATTTCATGTAATATTATTATTGAGTGGGTATTACACATTAAAAAACTTCGAGAACCTAAGCCTTTTGTTTTATTTGACAAAAATCGTATGTGATTAATGTTCAACTTCGACGCGATCAATAGGAACCTAATTAAACAGACATTTCTGAATTACCCATTAATCATCATAAACATGACAGAAAATTGTTCATAATAATGCGAAATCACTCAAATTACTCGGATGAATTGTTGCTCAATAATAGACTGGACGAGGAAGTCCAAAAAATAGTTAAACTTTTCAACATAATTTTCACTGGAATCTTATTTACAAAATACAAAAAAAATATATATCACTCTGTGCGAAAAGAAATATTCCTGACTATTTATTTTCATTTTTACCGACTTCAAAAAAGGAGGAGGTACTACGTTCGGATGATTGTTTTTTTTTTTTTTTTTATGTATGTTCACCGATTACTCCGCCGTTTGTGAACCGATTTTAAAAATTCTTTTTTAGTTCGAAAGGGTATACTCCCGAGATGGTCCCATATAAATTTTATTAAGTTTGCTTGCGTAGTTTTTGAGCTAGCTTCAATATTACGTATTTTTCCCACAGTCTATGTAGACGATATAAATTATTAGACTCCTTCACTGTTATTTACATAGCAGGTAGTAACTTGTGTGGGGTAGGTACCACCACTAAAATTTTTACAATTTCGGAAGTCGGTGGCAAAAAACGAAAATTAAAAAGCAAAGACTTCCGAAATTAAAGTTATTTTTCACTTTTTTAGTGTTTTTTTAGAAGTCGGTTGTTTTTATTCGTAAAAAGTTTTTTTCAATGTTATCGTAACTATGGTAACCGATATAACACAGTAATTTTGCGGAATATATTAAAAACACTATCTCACTAACCATTTTCTGGTTGTTTATCACTTCTATGTGCTTAGTTACATACTGTTGATCATTTATATTATAGCTAGCAGCCACATTTCCCTTATTTGAGTCAAACATCTGTGCAAGCGCAGCTACAAGTAAACCGGAGCTTCAATAAGATGACAGCGTGTGGCCTGTTTAGGCTGCGTTTCCACCAGAGATGTGCGATGGAAATGTGTCGTGCGAGGATGTCTAGCTGTGCTGTGAAAATGTGTGGGGGTTTCCACCAAAGCTGTGCGATGAAAATGTGCCTACGAGGATGTGTAGCGGAGCTGTGAAAATGCGCATTAATGTGTGGTGCGAGGATGGATGGACTGGCTGGTACAGTATGCGCAAACCTCGCAACACATCCTTCTCAACACACACTCCTCGCAACACATCCCTCGCACACATCCCTCGTACACATCCCTCGCACACATCCCTCGCTTGTTTTGTATGCGCAAAAATCTAGCTCCGCTGAGCCGTTTCCACCAGAGCTGTGCTGACCGAGGCGAGGTAAATGAAGCGATTCTATTGATTCTTTACAAACACATCTCTCGCTACGCATCCTCATACATCTCTGGTGGAAACGCAGCCTACTATAGACGCCTCTCTGATACCTTTGATGGGGCTCATGACTAAGAACATATGGTATAGTTTGCTGCAGTTTGCTTTTCTGTAAAATTACTATTTTTAAGGAGTTTTATTAAATGATTTATTCAATACAATTTAATGGCATTGTACTAGGATTACCATGTTCCACTCCAGAAGCAAAATACTCGAACCCTGCAAGTCATTCCATTTATGGAATATTGGTTTCGATAGATAAATAAGTACGAAAAAAAAACATAAAAAAACATTTTTTTTCATAGGTAGTATTATTATTTACGATTTTTGGCTGGCTGGCTGATGGCTTCTTTACAAGATAGAGATTTGTTTTGGAATATTATAATTTGATAATTAATGTTATGTACCCACAAACTAAAACAGCAATAACGACTCACAAATTGGCTAGTCATAACCAAACTATGGTAACATACTTCGGTGAAATGGTTCCCTTTTTTTATGTTGGGAAGTCATCAAATGACTTCTCCCGCTCTGGGCGGAGCGAGAGGGCGTGTCAGACTTTTACTGACTAAAACCCACCCGTGTTCCATCAGTTGCCTGTTGCCAAGGGCCCCGGTATCCCTTTCGGACTTTCCCGCAACCCTGGCAGGTGGTGGTTCCCTGAAATCACAATAGACAAAATCTAACAACACTGAATATACCAATATTCACTGTGTACACAAACAATCGAACACAAAATCAACTCTCCATCGCAACTTTTACATACAATCCAAACTTTCGGGACAGAATGTAAATTCAGGCGATTTTTTTCACGAAATAAAAAAAGCAAAGTGACCCATACATCCCCAATACGAGGGTATCGTACGTGGGCAAGTCCGGGTGCTAAGCAGTAAATTGTCCAATGGGAGGCCCGTACGTGTTTGCACAGCCCTCGCTAAAATGGATTATGCGTGGAATAAAAATGGAGATTACTTGACACGTGTTTAACTCAGATTATTGTGCAATTAGCGGCAATTTTTCGCTTTGAATAACAAAATTTATAAAAGGGCGGAAAATGGTAATGTTTTTTTTGTAATTTTTTACACATGTTTTCCCTTAGCGGGTTGTAAAATTGTTTGCGTTATGAGTTGGTAAACGGGACAGGACACATTACACGCTTTATGTTATAAGACTACGAAGGGAGGAATGATATGAATTATTCATTTATTTCTGTAATTTGAAAACATTTCAATTATTTATGTAGCGGCTATATTTGATTTTCACCAAATATGTTGCAGACAAAGAAATAGTATAAAAGTTAAAAATACGTAAGCAAACGCGGATATACATTTTTTTTACACCTATATTTAATTTTTTAACCAACACATCACCCCTTCTCCACAATATTAAAGTAAAGCCCTCCCCACATTAAAGCTCGTAAGAAGCTGAAACACGTCTGCAGCCGACAGCCGCTAACTATACTATAACTACACCCTAACTACTTTTAATTGTTCGCGAAAATAGCTATCACCGGATATTGCCTCCGTGTTTCCCACACTCGGTAAACTTATGAGGACTTGGCTTCAAGTGCAGCACGAGACTTGAAGGAAATTGAAAACATGTGTTCGGAATTTGTAGAATTTCAAACACAAGTATTTTCGGTAGGATTTTGTCGTAGGTAGTGTTTGTATATTGTGAAGTCAGTTACTACGATCACGAATTTCAACATGGTCTTCACGTCTCTACGGCACGGGGTTTTTGGGATCCGCTTTTCGAGAACGCGGTTCTGGATTCTAATCTGACAAAACTAATGTGACTTTTTCAATGGAATAGTGTAGGGTATGTTTGAATGTCTTAGAGATGTGAAGAAGTAGGACAAACTTTGTGAAAAATGTGATATATTTGTCGGAAAATAAGAATATTGTCACATTTTCTTAACAGATGCATACATTTTTAGCTTTATTAAACACTAGCTTCCGCCCGCGGCTTCACCCGTGTGGTATGTCGATAAAAGTGCCCTTCTCCAGGTCAAGGTCTACTCCTGTGCCAAATTTCATCCCTCTGTTTAGCCGTTTTAGCGTGAAAGCGTAACAAACAAACTCACTTTTGCATTTATAATATTAGTTAGGATAATCAAGCTGAAAGGTATGAAAGAAACTTGTAAAATTCTTGAATTCTCGGATTTTCACCTGTCACCTATACATACAAGGCGTCCCACGGATATGCCACATGGAGGGAAAGTACCTTGAATATATGAAAGAAGACATTATTTGAATTTAAAAAACAATTTGAACTGCATTCATAGATATTTAAATAATTACATGGTTGAACCGGGAATCGAACCCGTTACATGAGAAAAATAATCACCCTGAAGCTTTATCATACCGATCGAAAGGTTTCATCATATGGATTATTTTTTGCTAAATAACATAGTGTCACAAATAAAAGGAAGACCAAAAGAGTTATATCGTTTAGTTTTCCTATCAACACGATTAAAGTCTTTTACGTAAAACTATTGAGAGCTAAAATCTAAGCGTGAAATAGAAATATGAAACTAGCTCAGAAATCTCTATTGAGTCTGAAATTGAATCGCTAGCGAAGCATTACCAGCGCTCGAACGTTGCGTGGCGTCTAAGCATGTTTGTTTTTCTTTTCACCTTTTTATGACATGTAGATGATATTTATTCGCGTCGACATACATGACACTCCAAAAAAAGTGACGTAGTTAACAAAGTATTTTCGGATTTGAAGCAATGCCCATGTGGTTTTCCAAAATATAATAGGGTTAGAAAAAGGCTTTCAATTCCCTCTCGAGGTTGGTGTTCAAAAAAACAACCGCGCTTCGATCACCACGGTAGCTCACTGAATAGGCCATCGCACAACAGACCGCTCCGGGCCACTCCGGGCCGCAGCGCAACGCACTGGCAGACCGCTCGGCATGTGTATTTTTGTAGGCACTGTTATGCGATACGATGCGGTCCGCCTGTAGTGTGCGATGGGTTAATAATGTACGATGAAGTAGGTTTTTTGCAATGCGATGCGTTTCGGTGTGTCGCGCAGCGTCATTGCACTGGACTGGAAACAGTTCGAATTCTAATTTGGAATCTGTCTGAAACAATTATTGCGTTGCGACTCCTAATGTGCTTTGGCGCATTTTTGCAACGCCAGCCTATAGGTAATGGATAAAGGTAATGTGCGCTTACTTTATAGCGCCGGTGCCGACCATAAAGTATGTGTTTCTTCACTTCACCTTCACTGTAAACCAGTGAAGTCCAAGATTTACTTACGGAGCCGATTGTAGTCCACATACAAAGGTCTACCTGTGCATCTGTGCTTGCGCATGGAGACCAGCGGATACTTCGAATAGACATGATGGAACATGATGACAAGTGACCTCTCCGGTGGGCCGTTATAGCGTGAACGGCTTAAATTGCTGTCCGTTTTATGCCAACAAAAACAAAAATTCTTTTTTTCATCGAATAAGCAAAACCGCCCGATCGCAACTACCATTTTATTTTATAAACAGTTATCGTTCGACTTTATAAAGTAAGTTTACGCGGTAAACTAGCTTTACCCGGTTCCGGTTTACCCGGTTTATCACGGGAAACTTGTCATTACCTCGGCCCGGAGCGACGCGTGGGGAATACAACTTTTAATAACTTGTCCCGGAAAAACCTAGTGTATTGGAAATATAGTGCGATATTTTGTTGGATAACACGAAAACTGGTCGATAGCAGAATAACAAGAGCATCGCGTTTGAAACAGACTGTAGGTATTGTTCTTTTATCAGGGATTTTTCATGTTTATGTCGAGAATCGTTCGTTATAGTTAGCTCTTTGATATAATTTTTATGCTAGTAAACTATGGTGTGATGGTCCTTTCGGTTTTTTTGCATACTTATTGTATTATAATTATCATGATTATTGGTAATCGTTCAAACAATTCGATATATTAGGATCCTGTCACAAAAAATGAGGTCGTTACCAAAGATCTCTGAAAAGACGTTTCATAGGTTTGGATCGACTTGCATAAAAAGTATGCACGTCGATCTCTCGTCTGTCTTCTATTATTTTACAAGCTGCCCGCCCCATCTTCCCACGGGTAGCATTTATGTACTTATCTACGGCAGACCTCCCTACCTACCCTACTATCTACATATACATACATACCTATCTACCGAGATATCACCAAAAAAGCCATTCCATACAGAATGTATGAGAAAACGATTTTTCTTCATAATATGTTTTTTCGAGAAAGTTTCCGATGTTTAAATAGTTATTCTGCAATTCGGGCGGAGATATATCCAAAAATCGGTCCAGCAGTTCTCGAGTTATAAGTGTTGTAATTGTAACAAATCCGACTTTGTATAGACTACTTTTCAGTTGAAAAGTATCGACCGTGTTTGTGTTTCTTTTAGATAGGTTCAAAGAATTCTCTCTGCATATCAAATCCTTTCAGAAGAATAAACGTAAAACGTTCAATACAGATTCACCATCGCATTTATAATATCAGAGTAAATTCCACACACTACTACACTACTAAAACCATAACGAACATCAATTTTAGATGTCGAATTCCGTAGTGCCGTAGTTCCGTACCAATCCGGACTTGTTCACATCGTGCCGCCAAAAAAGCGGGTCTTCAAACAAAAGGATTTTCACAAAAAAAATGGCTGCTTTTATTTTTTCCTATAGTTTCTGGGTGGCCACTGGTTCGGTGCACTTCGTTTCAGAGCGTGCACAGAATCAGTATGGAATCAGTCACGCGTTTTTGTGGACAAAGGACGAAGCACTAGGAAGGAGTGTAGAAAATAATGGCGTAGTATTCAATCGTGTTTGTTTGAGTAACCTGTGACTCGGAGCGTACGAGTGCATTGTGTCCTATTGAGATGAGATGGAGCTTTTGTAGAGAATGTAGAAATAATTTTCTAGTACCGACCTGTTACTTCTTGTGAATAAAGTCACAAGAAGATTTCTCGAAACTACTAACTACTGCCACACATTATAATTTCAGCAACCGAGCAAAAAAATCTTTGATTCAATATTTGTTCTAAAACGATTATAAATTACTGCCAGTAAAATTACAGTCACACAATTGTGTCTGAATTTATAAAATAAATAAATAAATAAGTAAATAATCGTTTATTTGCTAAGAAAGTAGGTACATAAAATAAAGGTTTAGCAACCAATCAATTTCGATAATTTACATAGATTAACAATCAGACCGACTGATAGCCAACTAATTCGAAAGTTAACCCCTACTATATAGTCATTTGCAAAATCTAGAATATTATCAATGATCTCTGGAACAAAGCTGAAATGCCTCAGGTTCTCAATTTCGACAACAGCTTATCACTCTTGATCCAAACCGCAAAAATGACAAATCAATCTGCCTAGCATTTTCCAAACATGGCATCCAGTCTAACGGGATGCAGCTGAATACCGTCCAGCGCAGATAATTTACATGGAGCGACTGCCTATCTGAACTCAGAGATCAGACATTCGGGCTTCTGTTGACCCGTAACGCCTGACAAAGATTCACGAGGAACGGAGTAGTCTCGGTATGTGAAGATGGTCACCCACAGGCGAACCCCAGCAAGCGTAGCTTAACCTAATGGATCAACCTGTGCGGCTGTTATTACTTAGCCACGAGCTCATCAGTGACCAATCACATTAACATAAAAAAAATTAAAAAGCAAATTGCGAAAACAGCCGCCTGACTGCATCCAACATTCACCATTTCGAAAATTGACCGTCGAAAAATCCGCAGAAAACAAAGTAACAGGCAGAATCGGATCGATTTAATCCTTTTTCAGTGAACCTAGTGTTTGTACTGAGAGCTGGGACATGCCGACGAATAAAATAAAAAGTACAAACAACCTGTTTTCATTAATACCTACTGCGTTTGATGGTTCGAAGTTTGAACGTGAAGAGACTATGGTGGAGGGAATAACCTTTTGTATTGATTGCTTTGCTTTTGTAATAGAGTGTGACAATACTGTCAATTCTAGAAGTATATGAAAGGCTGCATAGATCTTTTGCCAATAGAATGACATTGAAAGGTTGTTAAAAAAATGTGAAAATTAATTGAAACAACCGGCTATGTGCGTGTCGGACTACCAAAAAACCATGGGGAAAATATGCACTGACTAACTTTGAGAAATCCGGTAAAATTTCCGGATCAAAATGGCTAAACTTGAATGCAAACACCTAAGCTAACACTTGTATGTAGTAGAAAACAAATTACATAGGAACCGAGTGCGACGTTTGTATATAAGATACTTAGTACTATAACAACGGATAATCTAACTGAATAGGATAAAGCAGACTGTACTTATGTAGAACAGAATGCTACTAGACAATAGTGTGAAGTTTAGAGCCATTTCTAAATGTTCTTGTTACTTGCAAACGTAACATGTGGAAGGTAATGCGTTGGAATCATAGAAATACTTATATCTATGGTCGGAATAAAAAGTATGGGAACAATCTGAAAAGCTAACTGGGATTTTAAAATGACATTGGTAATAATATTATGTTTTTTGAACACAGGGGAGCTAACAAATGATTGGTTGATCCATCATACCTTTGGGCGCTCAGCCCCACCGCATTTTTTTTTAGCTAGTCTCTTGTCACTCTTGTCACTGCTGGGCAAAGGTCTCACCCATACTTTTCCAGTTTTCCATAGTGGTACCTTCTCCGGCCAATCGGCCAGGAACGAGTCCACTGTCTTATTAGTTAATATTTTCACCTTATGAGCGGATTCGTACCACAACAAGAGAAAGAGATTTCCTCTTAATATTTACTACGTCGGGATAAATATCACGTTTATATAATAGAGAGGACATTAAAGAGCTAGAAATCCAATTGATATTTGTTGAGCAGCAGTTTGATCGATGGATGGAACGTAGGGACCTCCATTACTCTATTGAATGATTGCTAGCCAATTTACTAGCTCGACAGTAGCACATTTAATTATATTAAATAAATATACGTTATTAGGTTTAGCTGAACGATCATTATTTGGTCAAGAGAAATGGAAAAATAGTAAGGCAGCTAGCTGCAGCTAGCTAGCTAGCAGCAGCTTGAAATATATTTTTTAATAAAAAGTTTTTTTCAACGCGACTCAATAGAGCACTTTGACTTTAAAATAAGGACCAAAAATATTCCTTTCAAACGATACAACCTAGGCATGCTCTAAATAACTTAGAATGATGTCTCCTAAAGAATTCTGTAGTACAATAGCTTAAATGCCTTTTTTGGCCTCGCTAGGCCTCCATTACATCACAATGGTCGCCATTTTTCTTTAGAGACAAAGAAAAATCTCGACAATGAGTCAGAATAATAGAATTATCGGCCTCACTCATTTGAGGGAGGAAATTAGGTTATTTAGTTCTTCAGAAGGAATTATTTTATTGGGAAAATGTAGTTGTTAAAGACACAATGGTCTAAGTACGTGTTTATCTATTAGTGTGTCTTCAAAAATATGTTTGAAACAAAAGGAGACTAGGCTAGATCTGGTTGTTAGTACGTAGGTACGTGAATTAACTATACGTCAAGGGTTTCTGAAAGATCAACTGCAATTGATAAATGGTAATTGTAGTAATATTATTAATCGCTTGAATTGCATTTGGTAAATCGATGTGTATCAATCACGTAAACATTTACATTTACACCGGTAGCACACTTCTGACGTGAAATCATAGCAGCAAAACTGCAATAAAATTGTTTAATTGTACAGACTCGCGTCATATTCCGCTAAGCGAATCCGATTTGAGAAGCGGACTAAGACGCGAGTCAGTACAATTGAACTACTGCGGTTTCGCGGCGGAGGTGTGCTACCGGCGTATATGTCATGAGATCACAGGTAATTAGACGCTTGACTAACGGCTGGTACGTACCAATCTAATGTATTTACCATTCTGTAATCTAACAATAATAATATAACAACCCATAACCAATACCAGTTGATAATGTTATGGTTATTAAAAATCAATTCATTGCTGTGCAGGCCCCTTGTGCCAATAACTTGGCACTGCTATTATTCACTAACCCAACAAGATTCCAGTTATTCCCCAAAATTAAGATTACAAGCACACGTACCAACTATAGCGGGTTATCGATTGGCGAATTTAATTTCAGCAACACAGCACGTTCTGCCGATAGGAGGTCTCGTGGGGCCGATTTGGACCCCGGAACATGCTCATCGCAATCGATGCCCGAGTTATGGGTTCCTTGCTCTTTTATTATGATTTGTAGGTAACGTACTCGTTCGTACTGCTGATGCTGGGAAAAAGGAGTTTTAATACAATGTAAGAGGTATGTGACTTTCAGTTGTTATATTCTTTTAGGTAGGTACTGGCTACTGAAAAACGTTTCGCAGTTGTGTTTTCGTTTTTTTTTTCTTCGAGGTGGTGATGAGTCGACAGCCCGACAGGGTCCATAATTGTACCATTAATTTTAAGCCTACCAACTGTTTTAACAACATTATGGAATGCAATAAAGAATTGAGAATTGAGTAACATGTCGTGAGAAAAGTTTTGAGTACGAAGGCCAATTCAGGAAGAGTCCTGCATCCTGCTTATAAGCGGGATGCACGACTCTTCCTGTAGGTCGATTTTTTGCCCGCGACTTAATCTCGGCCCCTGACCCACCGCGTCGCATCGCATCGCCCATCCGCGCTTTTACTTCGTTTTCACGTTCCTTCTGATTTTTTATAACGTGATGTTTTTCGTTTTGTTTTTTGTTATAGTGTGATGTTAAATAGCCTATAATCTTTCTCAAGAATTTGGCTAACAAATGCAAAAAGATTTTTTCAAATCCGACGGTTAATTCCAGAGATAGTCTCGTTTCAATTATCACTATCACTACATATTTTATGATTGTTAATCTATATTATGGCCTTTGCCCAGGAGTGGGACAGAATAGGCTAGGAAAAAAAAAAAAAAAAAAAAAAACTATAATAAAAAACAACGTCCCCCCGTCGCGTCTGTCTGTCTGAACGCGATAAACGCAAAAACTACCGAACGGATTTTCATACGGTTTTCACCAACCGACGGAGTGATTCATGATAAAAGTTTAGGTGTATAATTAATTAGGGTTTTGTGTAAATTGACTGAAATATGACAATAATTGTTGAAGATGTCGGAAAAAATTATGCCGACTGGGAGCTTTACAGGCGTGAGCCGCATAAAGGCTCTTACATACTGGAGCGATTCGCCGCGCGACGCGACGCCGCCGCATTGTTCGCCGTGAAGTTTTCTCAGAAATTGTTTTGTTAAAATTCGCGTCGCGCGGCGAATCGCCCCTGTATGTAAGAGCCTTAAAGCGTAAGAGATACATACAATTAATGTTCTACAGGATTTTACAGCGTAAAAATTTCAACAAAAAAGTTCGCAATAGCATGTTTATCTTCTAAGGATGACCCACAGTGACATTTCTATCTTCCACAAATTTTTTTTTTTAATATTATTTCCGAAGCTGTTCTGACCGGTACCTCTATTATTAATCCTTAATCGATAAAACATGGTATTTAAATTGAGCATTTAATTTAGATTAAAATATGCCATGACATCATATCATTTAAGTCAATGCTTTAAAAGATATGACATGATTCAAAATTACGCGTAGCAAAATTATGATGATTGACGGCGGCGGCGGTGCGGCGCTAACACAGGAGTCAATGAGCTTTTCCTCCGCACTATGACACAAAAAAACGGCTGAAAGTATTTGGATACTTAAATCCCTGTATTACGTTTCCGTGGGATAATGTCCGACCACCACGCGGGCGAAGCAGGCAAAAGCAAGTATTTTATATAGGTACTAGCTCTATGTATGGACTATGGATCGATTTATGGACATGATAACGATATGCTGCCAAAATTGGCGTAATGCTTTCGTGATGTGCATATAGTCACATCACCTTGATTACTCTAGTTATGTTATCGGCACGCACACTTTTTGAATCCATAACATGGATTGTTATATTGATTGATAATTGGTGCCATAAAGGAAATCGTATGTTTTATGACATCAATCAAATAAAACAATGTGTGACCCACTCATAAAGATTTCCAAAGAACAACCGACATTATGCATTACTTTTATTACAACACGTCTTGATAGTCGAACTACGCGATACAAACATACTTAGTTAAGACTAGATGCTGCCCATGGCTTCACCAGCGTGAAAACAAATTCTTTTTTTCTAAAATAAAATTAGGCTATGTTACTCCTTATAATATCAGCTACCTGCTAATGAAAGTCCTGTCGAAATCGGTTCAGCCGTTTCGGAGATTACCCGGAACACAGTCAGATAGACAATTTTTGTATTTTTTTTTATAAGTACCTACAGTTTAATACTTTCATGCATTTAGTAAAAAGCTGTTATTTTGACATTACAAACAGATATTTCAATTTTATTTATTTGTATGTATTATGTATGTAAGATTACGATTAAGTGTAACACAGTATATTGACAATAATGACCACCTTCGAGAAACTATGTATTGAAATGAATTGATGAGATACGGTCAGCGACAAAAGTAGATTCGTCAGTCTCAGTTCTCGTAAAATTATTCTGTCAAACGCCAAAACCAGTAAACATTTGGCCAAGCACAAATAATACAAGCAGCATCATGCAAATCCAGCATGACATCCTGCATAGCATGACATTCCACCAATTCGTTTGACATTAAACACTGAATATTTATCCGTTTGCATCCCGGACTTTGACAATGTTCATTATCCGGATACTGTATTGGCAAGTTTTTAATTTAAATGTATGGAGTTTTACGAATATAAAGTGCTGGATGTGGATTATTGAAGCTTTGCTAATATAACATAACATCACGCCTTGTTTCCCCGAAGGGTTGGGCAGAGGTAACTAAGTGCACCTACATTTCGCTGGTTATGTTTAAGTGGGGCGATCCACCGGACTGCCATCTACCGGACACAAATCAAGACTGTGGGAAAACCCCGATACCGACCCAATAATCCTTACATATTGCATTAAAAACAAAGTCCTCTGCCGAGTCTGTCTGTCTGTTGGCGATAAACTCAAAAACAACTGCACCGATTTTCATGCTGTTTTCACCAATGGATGTAGTGGTTCTCGGGCCGCGGGCATCAGCTAGTTTTTGATAAAACTGTTGTTATTAGCTAACATACTTGGGGATTGTCACAAATGCGCTGATCAACAAATTATCCTTGCTATTCTGAGCATTTCTTTATTTCTACGTAATAGAGTAGGTACAGAATGCATAGGTGGCCCAGTGGCCAGTGGTAACGGCCCCGAATTACGAGTTGTAGCTTGTGGGTTCGAACCAAAGCAGGCACTTCACTTTGTGTATATAACTTCATCACCATTGCTCTCGTCATCGTGTCGGCTTCACATATAATTATATAATTGATTTATACAAAATATTATAAAACATTTTTAAAAAGAGTAACGGTGGAGTTTCTTGCCCATTCTTCTCCATACGAAAACTACCTTTTGGAAGGAGCAACTAGAATCAGTTCTATTTCTTTGTTTTGACATTCAAAAGTGCCTTTTATGTGCATGTGCCTAATTGAAATAAATTATTTGACTTTGACTCTCAAAACCGTAAAGGAAAACATCGTGAGGACACCGGCATATCCTAGAATAAAATGATATGTGACATTTACCAACCCGCACTAGACCCGCGTGGTGGATTACAGCTCACTTCCTCTCGAAGAGGTGAGGCCTGTATCCCAGCAGTGGGAACATTATAGCCTGATTATGCTATGTATGCTATGCTTTATGTCGGTACTTAACAGTTTTGCTATGTGTACTTATGGAGTCTGAGAGCATAATAAAATTGGGTCGCTACCGCGTTAGGATATCCGAACTGGAGCCAAAATGTACAGTTCTAAAATAGTCAGCTATAGAACAGCCTCGGTTTTTGACACTTTATTTTTTTAATAAAAATATGAATAACACGTCACTCCCGAAAAACTCACGCCTATACCAGCAGTTGCAGTCATACCTTTCATAAATCCGAGCTATACCTGACATGGACATGTAGGATTGAAGGTACAGTGCACAAAAGCGATAGGTGGCCAGGCAACTGATACTTACGCTTCATTTTTAGAAATCCAAATGTTTGGCATTGTTTACCTGAGTAAGTAATAATAATCATAATAAATTTTTATTTATTTCCAAAAAAACAGGTCAGGTCAGTCAAACAATAAAATTAATAATATTTAGATACACACACCACTTGCACCTCAAATCACTAAATACACACGGTTTGCGCTAAACGAACTGAAATCATCGGATTTCAGTTCGTTTAGCGCAAACCGTGTTTAAAAATCCGATGTCACACGTGTTACGTGTTTTTTTTTATGTCCTCTAGAGGGCGCCATTTTTACCCTCTTTTGTCAAATTGTGACTTTGTGACGAGTCGTTCAGAAGATAATAATAAGAGGGAACAGATGAACATACATACAAACATAAGTACATACATATATACCGGTCAAAATCATAACCCTTCTTTTGCTTCGCCGTAGTCGGGTAAAAAACTAGACGAGGTCGGCGCTTCCTATATCTGACTACTTTCAGAAGAAAAGCCGAAACAAACTCAGAGATTTAAGTCTCTTTTAAAGTCCAGACAATGACATGATCCTAGTAAGGTCATGTCAAGATTTCATTTTTCTTTCTTGGTGTCTAAAATGGTATTTGAGGAAAGAACCATACATTAGAACAACCATTGTTTAAAGCTATAGATATTCAGATCGGTGGGACTCCCCTCTGCTGCGCCACTGGGTGAGAATCCACACAAATTAGCGTTTTTAATTAATTTTTATTATTACTAACACTTAGTCTTTAAGTTATTTTGTATACTAACTTAATTCATTTTCATGTTTACTAACAATAGTCTTTA
Source organism: Lithophane socia (assembly GCA_947522985.1). NCBI lineage: Eukaryota > Metazoa > Arthropoda > Insecta > Lepidoptera > Noctuidae > Lithophane > Lithophane socia. Next base: position 12,041,421 of record OX383270.1, on the reverse strand, counting down.
AGTTATCTTGTATACTAACACTATGGACGCATGTCTGAAATAAATTATTTGAATTTGAATTGAATTGTTTAAAGCTATATACGCCCCGCTGATGACGTGCTTACTTAACGCAAACTTGTTAATTCCTAGGCAATAATAAATGTCTTTTGTACACTGTACACAAACTCCAGTCGTTTCCGTCATTCACGTCACTAGGTACCATAGAGACTATACTACGAAAATTTAATAAAAACACAACGCCGATATACACATTCACACGCCATACCTGAATTTTTCATGGATCTTGTTTTGCATTTGGTCCTGTTACCATTTTTTGAAGTTGGATTTTTAGTTAAAATTGATGCCTTGATTGTCTGTTTTAAAGTCCAGACATAATCTCGATCAGATAATGTGATTAATTTTCTATTATTAGCTCTTGACAGTTCTCAAAAATCATAGCGGCTTTTTATTTCGCTTTTAAAGAAAGAAACACCAGCAAATGTTACAACTAAAATCAGCACCCTAATTTCGTAACACACGATCAATCATAATCTGAATCATTTTGAAGGATATTTCTAATCCATTGCTTCATATGTTCGAAAAAATTGTCTTCTCGGTAACGTAAATAACGCAATGGATGTTGTTGAACTGTCAAATTGAAACTATCGTTCATCAGATGAAACCATAGTTCAGTCATCCTGTAAAATGGTATACTTAAAACATTTTTTTCTCTTAAATCATTATCACGTCATTCTCCTCGCAAGAATCATTTTCCTTCAACATAAAGGATAAGAAAGCCTTATAATCACACAAAACGGCACTAAACTGACAGTCACTTAAGTTCACCGCCACTAGAAGTACCAACCAGCTCACTGAAGGAAGAAAAAAGTACCAATCCACGTTTCACCGTCTTACCTCCAGGCATTACGGTAATCAACCCCTGAACACGATACAGTACTGTTGGTAAACTGAATTCCTCCTATAGCAAACCTTAGGGCGTTGTGATAAGGATGTGGGTAAGTATGTCTGGGTTTCAGAGCTACAAAATGTAACTTTGTTGCCAATTTGTAAAGGTGTGTACATACTTATGTTATTAGGAAACGTTCGATTTGTAAGATGGGATTATTGTAATTTTCAGGTAATACTTCGCACCATTCTGATAAAGATAATTTTAGTAATTCCTCTGTTACAAAATATTTTGGTCCTAGTGCCCATAATACAATTCTTATCACAGTTTTGAAAAACTTAGTTAACGTACTTTATAATCGGAGATTGTTTGCATCTTATGATCCTTAGTTCAAAATTAAACAAGCCTTAAGATTCAACTTAAATCCATTTTTAACACAAAACAATAACAACCATACCTTATCTTTATACTCATATTATAATTATGTCGTATCTTTATGTACTTATTTTACTGTGTGTCATCATCCTCACATAAACAAAGTCCTCCGCCACGTCTGTCTGTTCGCGATAAACTCAAAAACTACTGCACCGATTTTCATGCTGTTTTCACCAATGGATAGAGTAGTTCTTGAGGAAGGTTTAGTATATAATAACCGACATCCACGCGGGCGAAGCCCGTGCATCAGCTAGTAAATAATAAAATAAATAATAAATAGGTAACCATCAAGTTTACTGACACAAAACTTTTCACAAGTATCATCTACTTTTACTGTTAACTGTATTATCCACCAGCTCCACAATAATGCCCGCAGAACCCACCCCAAAGAGTTTAAAGATAAGAAATTTACATATCGACAGAACCGAAACGTATCTGCAGGCTGCCTTACCAATCGCTTCGGCGGTCGTGTAAAAACTGCTATAAAACTCAACGAGGCTCTAACTCCTAAACTTTGAGAGTAATAAAGTTCAAGTAAAACCGTTTGAAGCCAAGAATTTACTTAGATTATGTTGGTATGAAGCTTTTTAATCGAAAGATTGTGTTTGGGAAAAATGAGTTTAGGACTGTGTTTATTTGGGGTGGTTCCAAGTTTAGCTTACAGCTTTATGATCTGCGTATGGCAATAGCTTGAGTGTATGAATTTTCATAGTATGGTGCGCGTTTGAAAAGTTGCACCATTGGCCACTGCTCGCAAAATTCCAGCAAATTGGCTATAACACGGCTAATCGACATAGGTTCTCAATTTGATTAATATTTAATTTCCCTGATTGACCAATTATGGGATTACGTCAAGACATGGCAGTCGATTTTTCTTGCCTGTTATTATAAAATACTGACTAAATTACTAATATCCGTTTTGCTAGTTATCGTGATTCCATGCCTTATGCATGCCATAGCGATCATCGGAAGAAAACCTGAAAAACCACAACCTATACAAAATTATTCTAAAAACATCAATGACTTACCAATAATTTTCTAGGACTAATTTTCTTTTTATAACAGCGCCATCTATGTATGTATACTAGAACGAATAGTCCGACAAAGTACAAAAGTAACCACTACGCTTGTAGTTTTACTGATAGTAAATTGCAAAGTCACCTTCATTATAATGCGGTGACCTTCCGACAGATAGCAGTACTAGTATTCGTATACAAGATACAGAACTACATACAAAGTACAAAAGATGCCTACCCTTGTTGTACCTACTGATAGTAAATTGCGAAGTCACCTACATTGTAATGCGAGGATTCTCCGACAGATGGCAGTACAATTCATAAATAAGTATTATTGTAATTTATACTTTCAAATAAAAACCAACAGTGACGTTTTAGAATAGATTTATTCTAATGAGAACTAATTAAGTATCCTAAAGTACAAACTTTGGCCCATTAACCAGTCAACTATTCAATAAATTCTAACAATACAAATTGTTTTTTCCGACTGGGTATAAAACAAATATTCATGTAAATCTTAAGTCACTGTGCTTGCGAAGGAAGGAAAATTTAGAGCAAAATGAAGATCAAATTGTATCTATCTTGTCACCGCCGGGGTGCCAGCTGTTTTAGAACCCAATGGCTTGGTACGCGACGATGGGAAGAGACCAGACGGAATGACCATAATGCCTTGGAAGTTGGGTAGGCCTTTGGTGTGGGATGCAACCTGTGTCGACACCCTCGCGCCATCCCATCTTCCTAGCACGGCGGGCTGTGCTGGGGCGGCTGCTGCAGGTGCAGAAAACCTCAAACGGCGCAAATATAACAACCTTATTGGTAGCTATATTTTTGAGCCGTTTGGGGTTGAAACACTAGGGCCGTGGGGTCCGAGTGCTCATCGAGTATTTCGGGACATCGCCAAGCGGTTGGTCGACTCTTCACGTGACCAGAGGGCTGGTCAATTTCTAGGTCAAAGAATCAGCATTGCCATCCAACGTGGCAATGCTGCCAGCCTTTTGGGCACTTTTCCCACAGACAGCGATGCGGAAGAATTTTTTGACGCCCTATGAGCCCTACTTTCTATAATAATTTTTATTTCGTTTTGTATATAATTTTAGTGTTAGATTGTATATAAAAATATATGATTATTAAATATGTAAGTAATGTTACATTATGATTTTATGATGCTGGAGGTTGAATGTAATCATAGTACCTACCAATGTATAATGCTATAGAGAGTGGGTGAATTACAGAATCTCTGCAGCTGTAGGTAAGATACATCATAAGTACCTAGATAAAAAAGGATGTTATTAGGTACTGTGTGTACATAAATAATAATAAAATAAATAAAATACATCCTTCAAACAAAACTGTTTAATTCTTATACTTAAAATAAATTAATACCTCAACAGCAGTTTATATAAGTACTAACATAAATTGATAATCACTATTTCAGTAAACATCCAAACACTTAAGTAATATCGGCGATTCAAGGGAATTATTGTCAAAATTCTTGGAAAAAATGAGATTCTTCTTACATTTTTAAGTCGGTACCTACCTATATAAATCGATTGACAACAACAAATAACATGAGATTCAATTTGTTTACTTTTTCAGATTGACTTATTTACAAGCAGGCATATGTAAACAAAGATACCCACCCACACCAGGAAATAAGACAGTCCCGCAAAGAAGAAAAATGCGATCACGGAACTTATTTTCAGTATAAATTTACCTACACTTAGGTACATGATTTGTAAAAAGAACACGTTTTAAAAATCAATTAATCTGTTATCACCTAATGTTTTATCGGAACATTCTAAAATCAAAACTACTAATTCCAACCTCTTATCAATAAAACCGCCTAAACAGCGCAAGCGCAGCCGCTGACGTCATCACAAGAGTGGAAGTGTCTAGCTGATGGCCACTGTTAACCCTGCATGTGTCTTCAGTGTTATTGAAAGTGAAGAACTGGGTATCCTGAAGGCTGTAGTTGGCAATGGCCTGGTCCAGTTTGACAGCGTCTGTGTCTTTTAGATGCGGTGTGCGGGTTAGCTTCCATATTTCATCTGAAAAAAAGTGAAAAAGGTAGGTATATGAAGAGCATTGCTGCACGGCCCGTATTTTTTACCTGTGGTATTTTCTACAACTTTTCTACTCCAGGCCTTTCAAAGTTATTTTAACTCTGACAGCTCAGAAACTACCTTACTACTAAAAGCAACCTTATTTTAACAGCAATAAAGATCACTGTGATTTTGACAGCGATGCAATTTCAGAGGTATAACTGTGAAGGAACTGTAAGTAATAATTTATATCTTACTAATATTATAAATGTGAAAATTAGTGTGTTTGTGTGTTTTGATGTTTATTACTCAATCACGCAAAAACGGCTAAATGGATTTGGATGAAATTTGGCAAACAGATAGTTTGTAACCTGGATTAACACATAGGATACTTTTTATCCCGATATTCCTAAGGGATCAAGACTTACGCGAGTCAAAACCGCGGGGCGCAGCTAGTTATTTTATAAGTCTAAGGTGTATTCTTTTCATACACGAATTCTTTTAGGGAACATTGTACACATGAGGGGCCTACCATGAAATCGCGAAAAAAAATTCTGCTGTTCCATATATTTGACGAGCTATGCGAACATAAATGTAGGGAACAGTTGATTTTTTCTTCACGATTTCAGGTTTGGTCCCATAGTGAAAGTTGTTCATAATGATGAGTACAATGACCCCTTAAAAGATTATTTGTCTGAAAAGACACATCTTATATTGAAGGCTGCCTATAAATGAACTCATTTGTTCTCATCATCTGCCTAGCCTTTTCCCAACTATGTTGCCAACATAGTTGGGAAAAGGCCAGGTAGCATGTTGGGGTGGGCTTCACAGTCTAACCGGATGCAGCTGAATACCAGTATTTTACATGGAGCGACTACCTATCTGACCTCCACAACCCAGTAACTGGGTAATACGATACCCCTTGGTAAGACTGGTTGTCAGACTTTCGGGCTTCTGACGACCCGTAACGATTGTCAAAGATCCACAAATGACAGCCGGGACCAAAGGCTTAATGTGCTTTCCAAGGCACAGAGGAGTCTCGGTATGTAAAGGTGGTCACCCATCCACAGGCCAACCCCGGCAAACGTAGCTTATCCTGATGGAGCCACCCGTGCGGCTGTTATTTCGCAGCCACGTGCTCCTCTAATTTGCGCTCCACCTAATAAAAACTAACACACAGTCTGTTCCAGCTACATTTATTTATTTAAACTTTTCGCACAAAAAAAAGGTACAAAGGCGGACTTAATGCCTGAGGCATTCCCTACCAGTCAACCAAAGGTGGTGAAGAGATTATATGGCAGGTGCTCTAATTGAGAGGAACAAAGAGAAAAAATATATAATATATCGTATTGCATTATAGATAAAACAGGTTTACAGTACAAAAATAAACTATAAACTTATGATACATATACTTACATACATATTTACTATAATAAATACTATATATATATATATAACACATACAAATTCAAGGGAGAGAGGTGATGACATGACTCTACTCTATTTATTTTGAAAAAACTCCGCAGTTTCCGCTTAAATGCATAACGACTGGTGGCCGTCCTGATATCAAGAGGAAGCGCATTCCAAAGAAGAATGGACTGAATATGAAAAGAAGAATGAACAAAGTCAGAAGTATGAGAAGGACAGAGTAGGAGAAGATTGTTAGAAGAACGCAGAGTCTTAGTGTGTGAAGAACACAGATATTGGAAGTGAGACACAAGATAAGAAGGAGGAGTGGGAGAGTTGAGAACGGAGTAAAGCGTGGTCAAAGCACGCAAACTTCTTCTTTGGCGAATGGACATCCATTTGAGCAAATCATTCTACATCAAATCATTTACAGAAATTACTAACAATTACTGCGTTTGCAGCCATAACGAAACAATTTTATTTCATGGGACTCGTTTGCCAGTATTACACACACATTATCTTTCTGTTACTATGAAAATTATCTTTCGACATCTTTTAGATACTAAACTGCTTTTTAACTAATAGCTACCAATTTCGATACACACGGCGGCATAACTAGTCGATCAACGATTAGATTACGCAGTTAAGTATTTCTTGATAATCAAAAAAATCTATGTAGACCATCTGATTCTATGAAATTAACTGCGAATGTCGGAAGCTAATCAAAGTTACGGCAGCCACACGTTTAATTAAAATAATCAGTCGTCCAAATAAAAGTAATTATTTAGATAAAGAGGTTTGAAGTCTATTGGAATTAGGATGCGCAAAAAAGTTTAAATTGGATGTCAGGCACGTGTCTATGGAGGGTTCAGTGGATATTTCAAAACAGTTATAATTATAAGACCATTCTTATAAAGACTGACTATGAAAACAATCGACAAAATTTAAGGGGGGTGTTCTACCCAGCAAATATTAAAAACTTTTAATAAGGGAATCGAATTCGCAAAAAAAATCGACCTATACAAAAAGGTCCAATGGGGTATGGACACCCGCGGACATTTCACCCTTAAGCCTTCAGAAATAAGGTTGAAAAGTGGTACACCGCCAGTGTCCGCGATACAACCTTTATAGGGGAAGGTCGATTGGTCCTTTAGTAAAAGTTGTTTATATTTGATGGGTAGAACACGCCCTTAAATTTGGCAATTGTTTTCAAAGTCACCCTGTATAAAAATAATAAATTATAAAAAACACAGAAAAGAAAATGTTTTAGAATTACCCAGCAATTAAAAAGAATGACAAAAAAGTGCAATACTAATAATTAAACCTATTCTACCACAAGTGCAACAATAAGTATCTACAGTAAAGGTATGCACCGATGAAATAGTCGATAATACTATCGGGGCTGATCAGAATCGCTATTAGGATAAATGATTGCTTTCAGTTGGTGTACTAAGTTCTGCACAAAAGGTTTTATCGAGTTAGTGACCAATAAGATCCGCTGTAGATAAAATTAAACTGTAACAGCCAGAATTCTTTACATTTTCTTACTCAACAGTCAATAAATAAGCATATTTTATGTAACTGTCGGAACTTATTATGCACTTGTAAACGATTTTTGACCCAAAGGACCAAAAAAAAAGATAAATATGGCCAAAAAATAAAAAAAAATCTTAAAAAGAAAAATCACTTTCCAAAACCAATCAGGAACAGACTCCTAGAATACGTTTCCCATCTACGGAACCTTTCTAGCCGACCCGTAAATGATCAAGTAATTGAAAGGTATTCTAATCGGTCAGTTTCCGTGCGACCGCGCGCGGCCTCCAGTTGACCGGCAAATTACCGCCACTACCGTTTGCCACAAAAACTTAATGTAATTGACATTTTTCACTTTTGACTGCGACTGAATAACCTGCGGTTTTCCCCATTTTCATGGTTGTTTGTAATACATAGAGCCTATATACAACCTCAAATTGCTTAGCATGATCCTCCGTTATGCCGAAAATACTGTAGCATTCATTTTGAAATAAACTAGGTCCTATGTTTGACGAAAACACGTTTTTGTACATACAATTTTCTCTATAGAAAAAAATCCAAAGTTACCTCCATTGAAATATAAAAAAATCTTATATATATGGTTACCTCTAAACCGAACTATAAACCGCTGGTGTTAAAAAATACTTCGAATTAGATAATGAAACTTTACATAATAAAGCAGGCCTTATGTTTTTTTAACTTTACTTTACCTAAACTATTCGAGGCTTGGAGCCGCCAGCAGGGACTCCGTCTCGCTCTCACTCAGGCCGCGAGTAGTATGGTACGAGCGAGATAAAAAGTGAATTTGACCTGAGGTAGTATATGCCCTTAAAAGTAAGATTGGTGAACCTAACTTCATTGCAAGAGCTTCCAGTAAAGGCAGGTAACAACCAGGCTCATTGACTAATGATTGATTTACCAAAGCATAAAGTTATATTATCTCATACTGGTACAGAAAATGAATTTTGTTTCACACGGTGGTAGGTTAGGATGTAAGTTATGTACACACGGCTACACATCAAGCTATACATTTCCAGTATAAGCTGACCTCACATTATACGGAAATCCAATACAATGCGAGATCAGCATAAACTGGAAATATATAGCCTGATGTGGAGCCTTACGTGTGTTTTTAGTGTGTCCACCCTGTGACTGTCATAAAAATAAAATTAAATCATGTCAGTCAGCAGCCTTATATCGTGCTTTCTTCTGCAAAGTGTACATAAGTTACGACTGATTTAGGAACTGCCAATAATTTTGCATTGTTTTCCTAGCTTTTTCAGTTACAGTTAGAAGCATTACTGCAAAGGAGATAATGTAAACATAATCAACACTAAAATGATGGACAACTTGACAGTGATTCTATTTAGAAGCACGTGTAATTTATGCGTGACAGCAAACAGCGTGCAATTCATGCGTGTAATCCAATTTTATCACGCGTCTCGCTCGATACGACAAATCGTGGCAGACTGTATCGAGACAGGTGTATTGTCTCTAGAATTTCAATAGCTGCTATTTTTTGCGACGCGTTCTTGAACTCTGTGGCGGTCATAAGGACCGAACCGTTTTGACGCTTTCTGTAGCAACTGCCCGAAGATGTCACGATGAACAGTTCAATATTAGTTTGAATTTCGCAGACTACTTCTATAAAAGTTATCCATGTTAGGAAATGATTTATGATAAACACAAATCGACGTTTGGTCGACAGGGTGAATGCACTTGAAAGTTCCAATGCAAGTCCTAGATCCCTGTTGCTAAATTGCTGAAGACTACGAGGACAATCGCGCATTCATTGAGTGCCACATTATAAATACCGCAAGAAAATAAGTAATTTAAAAAAAAATGGCGGAATCCGTACAAGCCCTTGGATTTCTCTATGGAGCGTCGGTCAAGAGCACCTCTTGCATAACCTGTAGCATAATTTACTTTTAGACGTCTCTGTACCGAAGAGTAAAAGTTTTAAAGCTCTTACATATTGGCACGATTCGTCGCGCGACGCGAATTTTAACAAAACAATTTCTGAGACAACTTCACGGCGAACAATGCGGTGGCGTCGCGTCACGCAACGAATCGCGCCAGTATGTAAGAGCCTTTATAGACTTCTTTTTAGAGTTTTTTTGGATCTTTATTGCAGTCAGTAAAAGATAAAGCTGTGTACTCACAGGTACTGCTGTTTCCATCATCATTATTGTAGCAAGCAAAGACGACCGCGTAGTGTTCGTAGTTCACGTCTAGGAATGAGTAGGTTTCAGTCTTTTCATCTGTAAAAGAAATTCAGAAAGTTTACCTACTGTCAAGCATAGGGTACCACAAGATATTCGGCACATGTCCCACGACCGCCGACAAAGAAGCGGCTAGCTACCAACTATTTTTTCGCTCAAGAAACGTAAAATATATTCAAGTCCCGTGTCAGTAAAAGAGATACATACTTAATTATATTAATAGGACATAATTATGATACTTTTTATCCCGATACTCCCACAGGATCAGGACTTATGCGGGTGAAACCGCAGGGCGCAGCTAGTAACTTATAATTAGTGTCTTTCTCAGATTTCAAAGAAACCACAAACTATGAGTTCTATCAACACAAAGTATGATCTATCTTAATTATTGAAAGGGTAAATTTTGATACAATCTGCTACAATAAGGAAATACAATATAAAATGTTCCCACTGCTGGGACACAGAGAGAGTGGTCGGTGAGAGGGAGTGGGCCGTAATCCACCACGCGGGTCCAGTGCGGGTTGGTAGATGTCACACGACATGTCTTCGAATTTATTTCAATAGGCCTAGTGGACGTTACCAAAACCAAGGTCAATTTCGCCGTGTGAATGAATTAATCCAATTTGATAGATCCAATTACTGATGTTCATCCTATTAGCAATTCATACGTAAATCTCGATATAATTATCAGAAATACTAAGATGTCTGATAATTACCGAGATTTGTAGCCGTGAATCAATAATTCGTCAGTCAATAATTTGCGATTTGAGTTTATAGCATACAAATAATAATATATTAAAAAATCAATATATTTAAAAATCAATTGCCGTGCATTAGTCTCGCAAAAACTCGAAAATAGCTCAATCAATTGGTTTTTTTTTTGTTGTGTTCGCCTCAGTTAAAAAAGAAAATTAGGAAAAACCCAAAGGAACAGCCGAAAAATCTAAATTTTGTCTCACGTGGTACGAAGTTCACCGGATCATCTAGATAATGATTTAAAAACGAAATCAGACTTTCACGGGGGTACGTACTGAGTTTTTGCAGACTACTTATCTTGTACCCTGAAATGATTGCTTTGTACACATAATACACGTGCTATCAAATGTCAACTATAAGACGGGGATCGGAACTGTTTCTCCTAAACACAGGTTATTTTGTAACCTATCTAGGAGAGTAGTACGGCACCCACTAACTAGATTATGCCTTTATGCTTGTGCTTTATGTATTTTTGTCATGTAACCTAGTCCTAGTTGAACAATAAAAATTACTTACTTACTTACTTACTTACTTACTTACTTACTTACTTACTTACATGGCTAACAGAAATTATTATTATTTACTTAAGTCCTTATCGAAAGTCTGACAACCAGTCTAACCAAGGCGTATCGTATTACCCAGTTACTGGGTTGTGGAGGTCAGATAGGCAGCCGCTCCATGTAAAATACTGGTATTCAGCTGCATCCGGTTAGACTGGAAGCCGACCCCAACATAGTTGGGAAAAGGCTAGACAGATTGATTGACTTAAGTCCTTATCAGGTGACCAAGTTATTGAGTAGGTAGTGTTCATGTTGTACCTAAAGCTGCTAATTCACTTAGTAGTAAGTAGTAAAAATTAGCGACGAAGTGTAAATATACAGATCGTAGTTGTTCGTAAGTTGGTGTGTTTACAAGAGACAATGTTTACAATATTTCGTTGTTTTTTTTATTATTAATTTGTTATTAGATTTTAAGATAATTCGTAAAAGTTTTGTGTGGATGAAGTAATAGAGTAGGAGAAGACCAAAGGAACGATGGATGGACTGTATGAAAGATGATTTATGATGGCTAGAAAGGAGGGTATCTACTGAGATGACGATCAACTGAGAAATATCGGAGAAGAAGACATGTTGCTCCAACCCCAAATAAGTTGGAAGAAGGGCAAGAGAATGATGAATAAGATTAAAAATACCGTAATGAAGGAAGATGTATGGGCATCAGAGAAACGTACAATATTAAATGCCTAATACTTAATATTTTACATTTCTCTAATAGTACATTCACATGTGAGCCTCCTCCGACCATCATCAAAACCACATTCACGCACACAAGAAGTTGGTCAAAGATGACTGGTCCAGGTGTTCTCCTAAGTACTTCGAAGATAAGCAGGCTGAACCGCTGACTTTTAGACACCCTGTTATTATGCATTAGGGTTTATGCAGGTTGCGCTTATTAAATGAAAATATTTTTAATTTGAGTGCTTTCTTACTTTATCATCTGCCTAGCCTTTTCCCAACTATATTGGGGTAGGCTTCCAGTCTACCCGGATGCAGCTGAATACCAGTATTTTACATGGAGCGACTGACTATCTGCCCGCCACAACCCAGTAACTTGGTAATACGATACCCCTTGGTAAGACTGGATCATCAAAACCACATACTTACAAAAAATGTGGTTAGATTATATTTTGGAGGGAAGAATACAAAGCCTTAAAAAAACCTAAGATTTTGTTAATGATTCAATAACTTACCATCATAAGTCACCAGCAACAGATCCCCAGTACTATTGCTATTCGGATCCGGGATTAGAGCAACGGATCCGTTGTAAAACGTCACAGTATTGTTAGTGATCCAGCTGATGGATACATCTGTTGTGTTTTGGTGGTCAAAGTTGACGGTGGCACAATCACCTTGTACCACCATGTCTTCTGTTGCTACTGCTGTTAGGTACCAGACGCCGTCGAGCTGTGGGGTTGAAAAGATGCTGTCAGTATGACGATCAATATGTTGAGTCAAAAAGAAATAGATGTTACTTAAGTCAAATAGTTTAAGCTATTTTTAAAATATCACGGTTAGTTTAATTTGTGCGTTGTGTGGATATCGGTTGTTATGGTATGGACACGTGATGCGAAGGAATGAGGAAAATGTTGTGAGGAAAGTTTTGGGTATGAATGTCGATGGTTATAAGAGTAGGGGAAGACCAAAGAAACGATGGTTGGACTGTGTGAAAGATGATATGGCTAGAAAGGGGTTGACTACCGAGATGGCAGCTAATAGAGAAGTATGGAAGAAAGGGACATGTTGCGCCGACCAAAAATAAATTGGGATAAGGGCAGGAGAATGATGGTTTGTCCAATAATTTTGCATGGTGTTTATTTGTTGTTCGTTCGAGACCTAAAATGTTGCCACTGTTGGGACTCAGACCATCTCTTTGCGAGAAGGACTGGGCTGTTATCCACCGCCACATGAATTTTTGTTTCTAGGACATGCTGGTTTTCGCTTTTTCATCTTTACCCCATCATACATTTTTACAAGTCATTATTTTAATATTAGCGCATTCTTTTCTTTCTATTATAGTATCAACTTCATAACTATTGAGTGTAATCACAAATGAAAATAATTTTGCCCCATTTAGCGCTCTAACAGTTTTTGACAATCTAACGGTACATAAAACCAGAATAGATCATCGGAAATAGACTGACAACACCAACCAATGAGGAACTACATATTTTCTAGGTCCACTATTCAATCTAAAATACTCCAAAATTTCACTTGACTTACAGCTTTCCAGTCTAACTCTCTTGGGGTCACCACAGGACAGCTCATATTCATCATAGCACCTTCCACGTTTAAAGCAAGGATAGCCAACACAAAACATTGGACCAACATTGTGACAAACATAGGCTGCCGATGCTGGCATGCAACTGAAACCTGACGCAAAAAGTTACGTCTTATAAAGAGAATATAGTTTTTGTTGGCTTCAGTTTAGGGTTCCGGGGAGGTTTGTTGTGTAGACTTGAGGGTTTTGTGTTAGGGTGTGTATTTATTTTCACTGTTAGATTTGGACAATCCTGTCGACAAAGACGTGTATCTTCTTAAAACATCATTGGCAGATACCATGGAAACTACTAGAGAATTTAACTCGTTAGAGATTTTTTTTCTTCAACTGTAATATTTGCACTGTAAGTATGCACAGCATAACAAGAGTGATTAGACGCAGATTTTGTATACAAGAACTTAACAGAGATTTATTTATTTAAGATCTAAGAATCATCATCTGCCTAGCCTTTTCCCAACTATGTTGGGGTCGGCTTCCAGTCTAACCGGATGCAACTGAATACCAGTATTTTACATGGAGCGACTGCCTATCTGACCTCCACAACCCAGTAACTGGGTAATACGATACCCCTTGGTTAGACTGGTTATCAGACTTTCGTGCTTCTGACGACTCGTAACGACTGTCAAAGATCCACAAATGACAGCCGGAACCAACGGCTTAACGTGCTTTCCGAGGCACGGAGGAGTCTCGATATGTGAAAATGGACACCCATCCACGGACCAACCCCGGCAAGCGTAGCTTAACCTGATGGATCGACCCGATCGGCTGTTATTACATAGCCACGAGCTCCTCTAAGATCTAAAAATCGCCAGCCAAAAATATGAGGCTCCGTTTACAATCTACCTACGGAACGTCAATCTCATTTACACGATACACTTTCATTGACCGATTTACAAGGCTCAGACCAATGACCAATATGGCGGGGAAACTTGCGTTGTTTTAATAGGTAATTCACTCTAATCACCGCCTGTGAAAATAAGCAATAGGTACATTGGTAACCTACTTTATTTTCGGGATAGATTCTTGCTCAGCCAGCTTATTTTTTTGGAAGTCGTTTGGTTTATTTTTGTAAAAAGTTTTAATTTTTTAGTTGTGGTACCTACCCCACACAATACAACCTGCTATGCAACGTATTTTTGGAAGTCGATTAAAAAACAAGAGTGCCTTTCGCTTTTGGTTCCGTAATAAAAGTGTCGTGCCGGTCAAAATGCTACAATTTTTACGGTCCACCTCTCATTCAGAGTGTAATATGTGATAATGCCGGGGCTACATTGTGGCGTTATCGCGAACTTTACTTCGCGCGCTCTCTCTCGCACACCGCTCGACGTCTCGCTGAGCAACAGAAAGCGCACGAAGTAAAGTTCGCGATAACGCGACAATGTAGCCCCGGCATTTTAGGAACTTCGTTCCAAAAAACTGATCCAATCCAGGTGAAGCTCGCATCCACCTTGACCTGGTCATCACTTACAATCATGTGAGACGCAGGCCAAGAGCTTCCCCCTGGTGGTTAAAAAAAAACAGAATGTTCTATTTCAGTTCCCGCCCAAACCTTTAAAGGCATTGTTAATTCTGTTCTAAAAAGGTGACAATTTGTTTATAATGGCGTCTATTATTGTAAGTAAAATAGGAAGTTTACTTCCTCTTATTTGAATGGATCAGTTTTTGTTAGCAACTGCTAATAAACTATTAAAAAAATCTATTAAGGTCTTCTTTTGTTGTCTATGATTAGATTGTTTGCTCCATTATTTAAACTTTTTTTCGCTATTATTCGGATATCGCTTGCATCTATTGCGGCAGCAGCAGTAACTGACAGTAATTGCTGTAGCAAGCAATTTCACATAACTCTGTGCACCTGTCAGAAGGTTTTACTTATTTACTTAGTTGGTTGGCAGTAAGGCACGAACAGAATCGAAATTTGGCACGTACCTACCTATAATTAATATTGTACGATTCATTTTAATGTTGCATATTTTCAAGTTTACTGACTTTTCACTATGAGATATAATAAAGGGTGGCTGGTAAATAATGACCGATGTTTAAACACGTGATTTTACTCATCATTATGAACATCTATTTACTATGGGACCAAATCTAAAATCGCGAAGGAATCAGCTGTTTCCAGTAATCGCGAAAGCATCAGCTGTTTCCTCGGTCCAACAATTGGTCTGAGGCTGTTACCTACATTTTATGTTCGCCCGCTCAACTGTTGATTGGCCTTTAGAAGGGCGATAACTATTAAAATTCTATTGTGTCATTTGTGGTTCGTTAGTGATAGTTGGAGGTATAACTCGTCAAAATGAAGGGAACAGTTTTTTTTGACCTGCTTCTACTATGGGACCAAATCTAAAATTTCGAAAAAAGAATCGGCTGTGCCCTACATTTATGTTCGCATAACTCGTCAAAATGTAGGGACAGCAGTTTTTTTTTTTACCTGCTTCTTCTGCCCTCATATCCACCATGGGGAAAGGCCGGTTGTATGACCATTGGTTGCTTTTTGCTACATCCGCTAAGCTACCAGACGAGCCGCGCGCGTGCCCAAACTTATCCGTTTTAATTAGAAAGTCATCCTTACAAAAAAAGTTACCCTAAAGAAAGAAAGAAAAAGACCATTAAAAAAAAAAAAGTAAAAAAAAAAGTTACCCCAGAAAGTTACCCATAGTGTGTTCATTTAAAAACTGAAATTAGTGTTAACCGACTTTATTTCTTTGCTGACTGGAACTACTCGACACGTTTAACTATTCTTGCCCCCCCCTAAGATGACCCACTGACCAAATTCTTTATTCCACATTACAATCAAACAGAACTCCAGACGAACCAGTAAAAAACCATGTCATTAACAAAGATAACTTACCCGCCATCATGTCCGATATCAGCGTTCCAAGATACGTAATCTAATCTGACCCAGTGAGTTCAGATCACAAAACTTCTCACTAAGATCAGACTACGTAAACAGTAAATATGTGTAGTCAATTGTTTTTAGTTAATTTCCTGGTGGTGACGTGTGGGGTGCTGTGTGGAGGACAGGTGCTGCAGTTTGGGACCTGTGCCGATGTAAAGACTATGCAGTATTTTGATTTGGAAGAGGTTAGTTTCCTGATTAAATTCATACCAAATGTATCGACTGATTTATGTTATCGAAATGCTTATGTCAATCATTTTTTTTTTTTCTTTTGGGTGGGAAATCATCAAATGACTTCGCCCGCTCTGGGCGGAGCGGAAGGGCGTGTCAGACTCTTACTGACTAAAACCCACCCGTGTTCCTTCAGTTGCCTGTTGCCAGGGTCCCGGTATCCATTTCGGACTATTCCGCAACCCTGACAGGATTTTGACCCGACTGATTTATGTTATCGAAATGCTTATGTCAATCCTGTTGTAGAAATAAGAAACGCTTTCGAAGCGATTGTCACTTGTCTAGGCCCTCAGATAGGTCTACCGCTTATTTTGTCGATCAAAAATCGCATCGGACAAACAGCTTGTATTTTTTTTTATAATACTCATTAAAACCTTCTTTCAGTTCCTAGGCCAGTGGTACGAAATTGAACGCTTTCCAATCTGGTACGAGCAGGCCGGAGACTGTGCTTACAAACGTATCCAGTACTGCGGGCGACGGGTGGAGATCGAGCATGTATACGTGAGGGATGGCATACAGTTTGTGCTGCATTTGAATACTACTTATGTGCCGGGGGATGCGGCTGTGTTTGTTATACAGGAAAGTAATATTGGTGAGTTCTGATTTAATCCATATCCTTACTAATATACTAATATAGAGCAGTGGTGGCCCAGTGGTAACGGCCACGACTTACGAGTTGTAGGTCGTAGGTTCGAACCGTGACAGGCGCTTTACTTTGTGTAAATTATTTCAACGCCACTGCTCTCAAAACGGTGAAGGAAAACATCGTGAGGAAACCGGCATGTCCTAGAACCAAAAATTCGAAGACATGTGACATCTACCAACCCGCACTGGGCCCGCGTGGTGGATTACGGCCCACTCCCTCTCACAGAGAGGAGGCCTGTGTCCCAGCAGTGGGAACATTATAGGCTGATTATGCTTACTAATATTATAAATGCGAAAGTGATATTGTTTGTTACGCTTTCACGCTAAAACGGCTGAACGGATTTGGATGAAATTTGGTATCTGGGTAGACCATGACCTGGAATAACAATACTTTTTAGCCCTTATATTCCCACGGGATTGAGGCTTACGCGGATGAAACCGCGTGGCGCAGTACTCTATAATTAAAGACAGACCCGATGAATTGATTTTCGATTCCGTTGGGTTTCCTAAACCACCCCGGTATTGAGGTAAACAAAACAAACAAATTGGTCGAGCCTTTTCGAGTATTTGCAAAAATTTGTATTTTACATGGAGCGACTGCCTATCTGACCTCCACACGTTAATGGGTAATACGATACCCGGGTCAAACATTCGGGCTTCTGAGGACCCGTAACGACTGTCACAGATCCACGAATGTCGGTCAGCACCAACGGCTTAACGTACTGATCATGACCACGTATCTATTTAATATATAAAAAGGTTATATTGACAACGGTTATCACATTTTTTTAAATGAATTCTCTTTTATTTTTTTCTCCTGTCGTATCGAAAAATAGCATAATCTAGAATATCCCATACTGCGGTATAAATATTAGTCAGTCCGCAGAAGGGAGGTAGGTAAGGGGGCTGACAGCCCAGGGTGTGAACCATCATAAATTTTAGTATCGGCCACTAGTGAACGCTATTTTAATAAACCTCAGTAATGATCAAGTTGTGCAATTCAGAATTCAAATAATTAATTCATAAGAAATCAGCCTATAATGTTCCCTTTGCTGGCGCACAGGCCTACTCTCTTTGAGACGGAGTGGGCTGTAATCAACCACGCGGGTGCAGTGCGGGTTGGTAGATGTCACACATGCCTTCGAATTTTTGGTTCTTATAGGACATGCCGGTTTCATCACGTTGATTTCCTTCACCATTTTTGAGAACAGTGGTGATGAAATTATTTACACGTAGTAAAGCGCTTGGATTCGAACCCACGACACGTAAGTATGGGCCGTTACTACTGGGCCACCACTGCTCTCAGTCGGGGCCGTTACCACTGGGCCACCACTGCTCTCAGTCGGGGCCGTTACCACTGGGCCACCACTGCTCTCAGTCGGGGCCGTTACCACTGGGCCACCACTGCTCTCAGTCGGGGCCGTTACGACTGGGCCACCACTGCTCTCAGTCGGGGCCGTTACCACTGGGCCACCACTGCTCTCAGTCGGGGCCGTTACCACTGGGCCACCACTGCTCTCAGTCGGGGCCTTTACCAATGGGCCACCACTGCTCTCAGTCGGGGCCGTTACCACTGGGCCACCACTGCTCTCAGTCGGGGCCGTTACCACTGGGCCACCACTGCTCTCAGTCGGGGCCTTTACCAATGGGCCACCACTGCTCTCAGTCGGGGCCGTTACCACTGGGCCACCACTGCTCTCAGTCGGGGCCGTTACCACTGGGCCACCACTGCTCTCAGTCGGGGCCTTTACCAATGGGCCACCACTGCTCTCAGTCGGGGCCGTTACCACTGGGCCACCACTGCTCTCAGTCGGGGCCGTTACCACTGGGCCACCACTGCTCTCAGTCGGGGCCTTTACCAATGGGCCACCACTGCTCTCAGTCGGGGCCTTTACCAATGGGCCACCACTGCTCTCAGTCGGGGCCTTTACCAATGGGCCACCAATGGGCCACCAATGCTGTCAATAATGAATTATATATTCACTCGTAATAAATGTGTTAGCTACTTACGTGTGTTAAAGCCAAACAATAATGAAGATTATCATTACTTATCGTTACATATAAAAAAGAGTGCACGTTCATCAAAATCAGAAATCACTGGTGTACATACATACTTCATGCAAATATCTAGATTATTGCATGAATGATTACTTTTTTATCAGTAATTAAGTATGATTAATAGATTAAATTGTTCAATGGAGCGATAATTGGAGCCCCTTAGGATTTAGGGAAATACTTACTTAGGGTTTAATGATAAATTATGATAAAAGATATTTATTTCTGTATAAAATTGGTTCAAAAAAACACTTTTACACGTCAAAATTAAATTATATTTTAAAACTGAATGAGTTCTGTGTTTCTTAATAATCTGCTCTGAGAAGAAATACCGAAACAAACTCGGAGGTCACAGTTTCTTTTAAACTCCAGATTTAATCTTGGTCAGGTCATATGAGGACCATGCAGATTAATTTCTGAGTTTGACGAAAGAACCACACAGATTGGAGTGCATCATGTCCAGACAGTCCACGCATTTGTCAGGAATCGTATAGCTCAACTCAGAACTTAAGGAGCTCAATGACTCAACGAACAATACCAAAGAAAGGACATTTGGGTAGGCCGCATAAAATACTCAAATTGCCAGATTATCATTAAAAGTAAATAATAAAACAAAAATAATGCCAGTCGATAGCGATGCCTTTGTGAGTTAGTGAGTTTTAGTTAAGTTAGTTAATTTTGTTATTTTTTTTTGTTATAATTTGTTATGCACCCATATAATATTTCTATCGTATTTAATAAAAGTAATAAAAGTTACATCTATAAACAAAAATAATTCACATAGTCCTCACATTCACAATAATTCTTTAAGAGATCAAAATTAATTGTTTTAAGCAAGGTTGTTAATTATCTGTCACTGTTTTAATTATGGTATATAATCCTAACTATAATATTATAAATGTGAAAGTGAGTTTGTTTGTTACGCTTTCACGCTAAAACGGCTGAACGGATTTGGATGAAATTTGGCACAGGGGTAGACCTGGAATAGGACGTAGCATACTTTTTATCCCGATATTCTCGCGGGATCGAGACTTATGCGGATGAAACCGCTGGGCGCAGCTAGTGATTTATATTCCTGAGATATTTGCCAAGAGCGATTTAATTATAATCCTTAAAATCGTGTTTTCCAGATCCAGTCGGTATCCCGTTGACAGTGATATCAACTGATTACAGGAACTACGCAATCGTGTATGGCTGTAAAACTAGCGATGTGTCAGGACTGAAATATAGTGAGTAACATAATTACTTTTATCAGCAAATCAGTGGTAGCCTGATATTGCTACTACCTACTGAGATTGTGGAAGTATGTGCAACGCCAAATGCGTACACTGACGTCACGCAAAACTCTGTAAGACAATACATCGCGTAAGCAGGATTTTGCGCGCGACGAGTATATACATTTTATTATACAACGTTCCGAAACTAATCATCGGGCAGTTGCCCACCAGATACAAAACACCTAGGAGGATCCTCACTTTTCTATAGAGAATAAGTGAACTTTACACCCTGTTCCTCATGTTTCGATAAATACCTACTTAAATAAAGAAGGAGAAAAATGACCAATGGAAATACGCCTAAAGAATATTAATCTGAAGTTACTTTGTCTGGAAAATAAAGAAATATTATGTTCACTGTAGTAGTTAATTGAATCAGGCGTGACTTTGCGGAAATCCATTGTAAAATACAATAGACGTAGATATAATTTAGTAACCTATTCGGGTTAACTATTCTTCAAGAGTCACAAAAGCCCTGTAAGAAATCGACACGTGTTTCACCCCTAACGAGGCATCCTCAGGATGACGATTGACCAATTTCAAACCCGAAACACCGGAGTGGTAAATGATCCTGATGAATTAATGCGTAAGTCTTACTCAGACGCCATTACTCACGTACTTGGAACAATAAAAGCAATTAACTCACCAGACGTAGAATTATCCTGTATTTGTCACCATATCTTGAAGATTAGAATGATACCTACATTACAAGCACAAGCCTGGACCGTTTTAACCCTCAATACCGGGTTATTGAGGGTTGAACGTGGATTAAAAACATTCAAAAGTCCACGTTCAACCCCTTGGGGGTTGGGGACAGGGGTTGAGACTGTAGGGGTTGAATGTGGATTAATCCGATTTTGCGGGTTACTGTCATCAGATTTTTTTAACTACTGTCTTCTTTATGCGCTGTCAACGCATCAGAAGGTTGTGACTTGTAATTCTCTAACTCCATAAACTTCTACAAATGGTAAAATATTTGTCGTTTCCAGTTTCAGCCTGGATTCTATCCCGCCAGCCGACACTACCTGACGAGTTCCTGAAAAGAGCATACTACGAGATAAACTCCTTACCGGCAGTGAGCGCCATATATCTGGAGAAGGTGGATCAAAGTCCTATCAGATGCCAGGCGCACTGGACTGCACATGTTAAAGCTGTTAACTATAATGATGAGCAGGAGTAAATGTTGGAATGAGAAACAAGTTTATTATTGGAGTTATTAGAGGTGCAAGGAAACGAACGCACAGTGGTAGATATAATAGTCTAGCTTCCGCCCGCAGCTTCGCCTGCGTGGTATATCGATAAAAAGTAGCTTATGTCCTTCCCCGGGATGTCATCTATCTCCTTGCTAAATTTTATTGAAATCCGTTCAGTGGTTTAGGCGTGAAAAGGTAATATACAGACAAACAGATAGAGTTACTTTCGAATTTATAATATTAGTATGGATTAGATTTTGCAACACTGTTGTGGCACAGTTTTTATTCTTGCATGCTAGAAAACTTTACTCTACTCTTTTCTCAATATTTTGAGGTATATAGTGTTTACAAGTTGGTTGAAATTGTGATCATAAGATCACAATTTCATTGACTGTTCTTATCGGGCACAACAAGAGGTGAAGAGGGCTAAAGGAAAGTAGAATAATCTGTAATGCTTATGCCTATTGTCGATTCCTTCTAATAGGATTATTTAACTAAAATAAAATCTGATAAAGTTAAAATGTTAATGATAACATTTAAATAGATAACATTTCTTTTAAGATTTCTAAAGATATTTTTTGTAAAAAAATCTGTCGCTGATAAGTGTATAATTAGATCGATCTAATCATGGAGACTTTTTAATTAAGGTAAGCATAATGAAATCATAACACTGCGAAACTATACGTATACATTAATGAATCTATGTTTTTATTTTATTATCTTTTTTTAATCGAGTCTGGTAAACATAATTATTCCTAGAACAATAATTCTAAATTGTCGTGGGTTGTGGCTTCGCAGCGAGTAAAGGGGATTCCTTAAAACCAATGATTTTTAGCTCAGGGACGTGGTTTAAAAACCCAACAGGTATAAAAAAATTTCATCCCTCAGGTTTACCCCTTTAGGGGCGAAGTTTTCAAAATTCCTTCCTCACTCACTTTTGATAAATAAGAAACTTTTGTGCAGAATTGCATGCGCCTAGACCAAGCGGCTTAGGCAATGCGTTGTCTGTCAGTGGATGAATGAATTTAAGACTTTTAATAGGTAGATGATAAAATGGAGGAGCTCGTGGCTAAGTAATATCAGCCGCACGGGTCGATACATCAGGTTAAGCTACGCTTGCCGGGGTTGGTCCGTGGATGGGTGACCATCTTTACATACCGAGACTCCTCCGTGCCTCGGAAAGCACGTTAAGCCGTTGGTCCTGGCTGTCATTCGTGGATCTTTGACAGTCGTTACGGGTCGTCAGAAGCCCGAAAGTCTGACAACCAGTCTTACCAAGGGGTATCGTATTACCCAGTTACTGCGGGTGGTGGAGGTCAGATAGGCAGTCACTCCATGTAAAATACTGGTATTCAGCTGCATCCG
Organism: Lithophane socia; assembly: GCA_947522985.1. Taxonomy (NCBI): domain Eukaryota; kingdom Metazoa; phylum Arthropoda; class Insecta; order Lepidoptera; family Noctuidae; genus Lithophane; species Lithophane socia. The sequence continues at coordinate 12,018,624 of OX383270.1, read as the reverse complement.
TTTAGACTGGAAGCCGACCCCAACATAGTTGGGAAAAGGATAGGCAGATTGAATAGGTAGATGATAAAGTAAGAAAGCACTCAAATTAAAAATATTTTCATTTAATAAACGCTAACTGCATACACCCTAATGCATAATAACAGGGTGTCTAAAAGTCAGCGGTTCAGCCTGCTTATCTTCGAAGTACTTAGGAGAACACCTGGACCAGTCATCTTTGACCAACTTCTTGGGATCCACTCCGATTCGGGACAGCGACCTAATGGCCAGTTCTTTAGATACGTCGTTCAGGATTTGGTTCCTTGATAAGATCCATACGTAAACTGAAAATGCAAGATGTTTTATAGACAAGTTCAATTTTTTTGTTTTTTTTTTATTTGGATCAAAATATATAACTTAAAATAGATCTAAAAGATAGATAATCATTTTTTTCTTAAGAAGATTGTTTAGATTTTTTACATGGCGCAGTTTTTATGTCTTGATTGCAAGCAAAAGGACACATGATACAAGCCATGTGCCTGATGAGACTTCCCATCGTCTATTTTTAACCCTTGCTTATTGCCGAGTTTCAATGTTTATGGAACTGTTAAAACTTTCAAGCTTCTACACCCAGCGGAACTGCTGTGAGTTGTCTGTCAATAAATGAATGAATTTAAGATTTTCATTAAGTAGATTCAATCGGTTGAACTGCTTTCTAAATCTGTACATTTCGACTTTCGTTTTGTACGTAGGTCAATGCATTTGTTCGAATTTAAAATTACGACTTTTCAGGGCTCCTAATCATATTTATCATTTGAATACAAGTAACATCATGCGATTGGTAACTCACTAAAATGTTTGTCGATAAGGTCACTGTACTCGCAAGTGTAGACAGTCGCGTAATAGTTGTAGTTGGTGGCTAACACGTGGAAAGGATACTTCCTCTTCATCACTGCAAAAAAAGATATCTTAAAACCATCTTATATATTGAACAGTCCCACTTTTCCTACATAATATAATAGAACTGCACTATCGCGGGCGGAAAAGAAACCGTGAACCGTATGAATTTGACATTATAAATAGGTACAGATATCTATGAGTACAGAGTTATATAATATACTAGCGGTCGCCCGCGGCTCCGCCCGCGTGGATGTCGGTTACCGCTGCAAAAAGCCTACCCAGGAAAGACACGGTCAGCAAAATGATTCCCAGGTCAATTCACAGACACCGACAGTAACATCGACGACGCAGTCATTATCCGCAGGCTGCACAGATTGTCTTTCTGTGTATGTTAAAGTTGTTAATGATGAAAATATTTAAATGTAATTAATACTAAGTTTTCACATCTGCCGGCAGTCCCGGAGCGCAACCCGTTGTTTTAGGATAGACAACCCGTTGTTTTAGGATAGATAACTAAAGCGATTATTGTAGAGCTTCTCTATAAACAACATTTGACGTTAAATTATTTTCAGGTAACAAAATATACTGATGGTCGGGAGCCCCGACCCGTGATAGGGCAACGTAAATTTGCCCATGCGTAAAACATTCTTTTCGTAAATCAATTCCTACTAATTTGAATGTTTGGCCCTGGGAGAAAAGAACTGTTGTTTAGCTCTGAGAAGAACTTTTGCGTAGGTGTAGTTTTAAGAACGAAATCTAAAAAAAATCGCACGAAAATTATTAGACTTCGCGCACGACCGCTGCGTAGGGAGCATACCTTACTCATAGATCTAAACTCCCCTCCCGCACGCGCACCCCCCCCGCCTTGGTGACGCCCACTTCGCAACGGGCCGTGCAGCAGAAATCGTAATATTTTAATTTCGCCATAACTTCAAAACCAAACGTCCAATTTTAATCATTCAAAGACCAAATATTATCTACATAAACTGTACTTAGTGATGAAATAATTTATTTTGATAAGGATTAATAGCATGAGTAAAATAAACGCGTTTAAATGTAGTCCAAAAAAAATTCAAGATTTTTAAATAAAAAACAGTTGTTGTGCCTCACTCGACATAGATAGGTATAGTGCGTCGCGGACTTTTTTGAAGGTATTTATAAGATCTACAATTAATTAGAACATTTTATGGTTCTGTCTTTTATAGTTTAGGCAGCGTACGCAAAATAAGTAACTTTTCTGGTTGATTTTTTACACCTTGTGTCCGAAAAACCCAAATATCTTACGGAACCCTATTTTTTTCCAAAATAAAATATAGCCTATGTTACTCGTGGATAATGTAGCTTTCGAATGGTGAAAGAATTTTTAAAATCGGTCCAGTAGTTTTTGAGCCTATTCATTACAACCAAACAAACAAAGTTTTCCTCTTTATAATATTAGTGTAGATAAAAATCAGTCTCCTGGGGGAGGCCTATGTCCAGCAGTGGACGTCTTTAGGTTGAAATGATGATGATGATGATCATTCTCCTTATATCATAATTATTGGCACGAACAATGTGGTTAAAATATTAACCAGTCTGCAAGGTGGTAACGGGGCTGACTACCGACTCGAGGATGACCGGGCGCTAGTTGCCAATTTCAGTGGCTACTCAATTTCAAAGTTAACACTAGTGCTTTCCAAACTTTTGATATTTAATCATAATGTACCAACGAGGCAGTTACTTATTTTACTGATAAAATAAGACATTATGCTATACTTACATCTCCTAGGCGCATCATCAAACCTAAACGTAACATCAAGTCTCGCTCCATCCTCAATCCGTATCGGTATGCCCAGCTTTGCGATGCTGTAGCGGTGGAAAAGCCCCCGATCTACCCTGGACTGGTTCAGGTAGATGCCAGTGGGCCTGGTCTGTAGCTCTATGACCGAGCAGTTGTTCTGCTGCTGGCCATCGCTGGAGTAGTGGTAGGCTTGGTACCATTTGTTGAAGAACTGCCGGCAAGATTGCGATTTTGAGTATTAAATGACGATTGCAATAAATGTTGATCTACTTATAATTGTTGATCTAAATATTTCCACCAGCAACATGTTTCTGTGTTGCTGGAAACGTTTCGCTGGCAAAAAAAAATTGTTGCGGTGGTACTGTTAGCCCTCGTTGGCACGGGCGGTTTTATTTATCTCGCTCCGTATTTTCAACTCTCGGCGAAAACACTCGGCGCTAAGCAGTGCGTTAAAGAACAAGTGAGCGATAAAAAATCGTCCATGCGAACGAAAGCTTAGCGTGTTCTCAAGTTGCCAGTTAGCAACTGTGGATAACAAAGGGTTGATGTAAACATTGATTTCAGCAACATTGTTTATTAAACCACAATTTAAACTAAACGCGGTCAACTCATCTAAACCGCGATCAAGACCCTGCTATTTTTGTTTATTTGTTTTGTTTTTGACAATTTTGACACTGAAAATTGTTTTGGATTATTACCACTGATTATTACCACTCTTGAACGCGGTTTAGAAGTGCAGATCGCGTTTAGATTAATTGGTGAACTCAGAATTAAAGAAAGAAGTGAACATAGGGTGGGACAGTGAGCATCAGTACAAAATAACCTTTAACACATTTGTACTCTGGTTTTCTTTAACTTTGTTACAGTTAGTTACAGAATTTATTATTTTGTGATGAAATTATCTTACATCGGCTAGACGAAACTCTTCCTGAAGCTGCACAGTTTCAGGGCATTTTCCTGGCAATGTAAAATACCCATAAACACTACAAACACTAATAAACAACGAAATTATTAGTAACTTTAACATTATTACTTTACTGTCGTTTAATCTGCGTGAAGATACAAACAGTAATGATTTAATAATAATGTTTTTGTTTTATTAAATCAATCTTGGGGTTATCACACAGTTCAAACGGTGTAAACATTTAATTTCTTAGAAGAAATAAGACAGTCTTATTCAACTGATACGGTATGTAGGTAAATTATTGTTTACTGAGAAAAAAATCGGAAAATATAAAAACACTGTAGGCCAAAAAAACTATAATAAAGTTGATTTAAAAGATGTTTGAAAAAGTTTGTTTCATTTTTACACAAGGCCTTTTTTCTTGAGAGTATCTAGTAATGTCTTCTTAGTTATAAACTGTTACTTAGACAGGGTGAAATTGAATTCATAGGCATTCTCTTATAGGATCATTTTTAATTTAATTTTCATCAATTTCACGCAGTATAGTAGTAATAGGCATCACGACAGATCTTTATTTCGTTTCAACCGAAGGATTGAAGTATTCTTCTACTACTAAGCTCAGGAGCCAGGGCTTTCAATAAGTATATGTAATACCTGTTTTATGTCAATAAAAATTATTATTTATTATTATTTATTACTAAGTATAAACAACCCAGTACCTACAGTCAATCAAAATACAACTATACTTGTCTCGCATAATCGGTTACATAACGAATAGAAACTTCATGTGTTCATCCTATTTTTACCCGACTACGGCGAAGAAAAAAGGAGGGTTATGATTTTGACCGGTATGTATGTATGTATGTATGTATGTATGTTCATCTGTTCCCTCCTATCTTCCAAACCACTTATCACAATTTGACAAATGAGGTATCGTTAGAAGCGTCGTGATTGTCCGCTGGTTATAGGCTATGTGAAGTCACATTAAATTAAACATGGCGCCCTCTAGAGGACATAAAGTGAGGAACTTAAAAAAAAAAATGGTTTAGTCGTACCATGTTGGGTATCAAATGAAAGGGCTTAATGAGCACATTTCAAAAATATATATATTATAACCCCAAAAGTCAAAAAAAAAATAAAAAATTCAAATATTATATTATATTATATTTCAAATATTTAAGTCAAGACTGAAATTCTGTCAGAACCACCAAGACCAGCTTAAAATGGATTTATTAGCCTCACACGTTAGGGATAAAAACTTTCGAGCTTTCTGGAAGGGTACAAAGAGGATGAACGGTAGGGTCAGTTTGCCAGCGAATGTAGGTGAGTGTAGTGAGCCTAGAGATATAGCTGAACTTTTTAAAAATCATTTTAAAGTTCAGTCACCGCTTGCCGGCAGTTCTGTTGTCGCGGATGTTGAGCCCGTCACTGTCTGCGAGAACCCGATTGGATTTTCTGCTAAAGATGTGAAAAATATTATTCAAAAAATGAAACGGGGTAAATCTCCGGGTAGTGACGGACTCAGCATTGAGCACCTGCAGCAAGCGGGTGACCATTTATTCAGAGTGCTGGCTATGTTATTTACTTTCTGCATGCGTCACTCGTACTTACCACCTAGGATGATGGAGACTATTGTTGTGCCTATAGCAAAGAATGTCACTGGTGATGTAACTGACAAGAATAACTATAGACCTATTTCCCTGGCTACTGTCTTGGCGAAGGTCCTAGATGGTCTTCTTGATGCTCAGCTTAGCAAGTTTATAAACCTACACGATGCCCAGTTTGGTTTCCGTGAGACTTTGTCAACTGAAAGTGCTATAATGACACTAAAGTACACTGTCGCTTATTATGTTGATAGGAAAACACCAATTTACGCTTGCTTTCTAGACCTATCGAAGGCCTTCGACCTGGTAGATTATAATAAGCTCTGGTCTAAGCTTGGGGAGGTCGGGGCGCCCGCCGAGCTCACTAATATATTTTCTTTCTGGTATAACCACCAAAAAAACTTTATCAAGTGGGGAAACACATTGTCGGAGGAATACTCGCTTAAGTGTGGAGTGAGGCAAGGGGGGCTGACCTCTCCAAGACTTTTTAATCTGTATGTCGATCAGCTGATAGGTGAGCTCAGCAACAGCCATGTCGGATGTCATATAGATAACGTTTGCGTCAATAACATCAGTTACGCGGACGACATGGTGTTGCTGAGTCCATCTGTAGGAGGTCTGAGGAAGCTTTTAAGCATCTGTGAGGCCTACGCGGAGAGTCACGGCTTAAGGTACAACGTTGGTAAGAGTGAGTATATGCTCATCAGAGGTAATAATAAACAACCTGAACATATACCACCTGTGTATCTCAACGGGGTATCTTTGAGTCGGGTGTCTAGGTTTAGGTATCTGGGACATGTTGTGACTGAAAGCCTGCATGATGACACAGACATTGAGAGAGAGCGGAGAGCATTGTCGGTACGCGCTAACATGTTGGTGCATAGGTTTGCGAGGTGTACAGCGCAGGTAAAGATCACGTTGTTCAGAGCCCATTGTCAAAGCTTTTACACCAGCGCCTTATGGACCAACTACACGCAGCGGGCCTACAATGCTCTCAGAGTTCAGTATAACAACGCCTTTAGGATTCTGGTGCGACTACCTCGATTTTGCAGTGCCTCGGGCATGTTTGCCGACGCGAGGGTGGATGACTTTTACGCTATAATGCGCAAAAAGTCAGCCTCACTAATTCGCCGAATACGAGGGAGTGGCAACGGAATCCTAAGGATGATTGCAGACAGACCAGTATCGCCAGCTGTGGGAAGGCTCATCAGGTTGCATGTTACCTGAGACTTGCTATGTACCTAATGTAAATTATTTTAAAAAAATGTAAATTATTCGAATTCTATTTTCATAGTAATATTTTCACTACAATTTAAATTTACTTTCAATTACTTACTTAAATTTAAAATTTAATTTTGTATTCAATAATTTGTTGCGTTGCTGTTACCACTAATTTATTCACCTCATGACTAACATAGTTTTATTAAGACAATGTAATACTAACAAAATATGGACATAATTAGTCTGAAATAAACGAATTTTATTTTATTTTATTTTTATTTTTATTTTTATTTTTATTTTTATTTTTATTTTTATTTTTATTTTTATTTTTATTTTTATTTTTATTTTTATTTTTATTTTTATTTTTATTTTTATTTTTATTTTTATTTTTATTTAAAAGAATTTTAAAAAAAATCAAGTAATAAAAACTAAAACCCAACTACGACTTAAAAGGTAGAAACAAGACACCACAGACAGACAAATTAAAAATCCGAAGTCACACGTAATCTGTTCGATTTATGCCCTAACACGTGTGACTCCGGATTTTTAATTTGTCTGTCTGTGGTGTCTTGTTTCTACCTTTTAAGTCGTAGTTGGGTTTTAGTTTTTATTACTTGATTTTTTTCCTCCAATGTAACCTACATAGTGCTATTCGCACTTATCACAACTAGTTTTGAAAAACATTTCTTAGTAACACCAGAATTTGTTTTGTTTATTAGCTCTCTGTTCTGCGAACTTGTAATCTGTTGAATTAAAAGTGTTAATGTGGGTTTGACCCTATTACTGTAAAGGGGTGTGCATGATATTGCAAGAATGTGGGAATGACGGTAGTATTATTTATTTTCTGCCCAAAGAGCGACTCTTTTGGTATATGTACGTCTGGCACATTCATGGGAGACAACTTTCCTACCAATCTCGCTGACTAGTGACTGTTATCACCATGGCAGAATAAGACTGTGGCGAGATAGGAAAAGGACTGGATTGTTTTTTCATATTCCTTTAATCATTGAGTGAATGAATTCCAAGGGTTGTTACCAGTGGAATATCTCATTATAAATAGTAGTCTATGGTGGAATATAAATTGAAGTAGGTACTATTTAGAAAGTTACTTAAGAAGCCGATGGTTACAAGTTGTGAACAGTAAAAATGACTGTGAAGTTTTACTAGGTGACAAAAAAATATTTATTTTACAGCTTCAGCAGGTGTAAACCTACTTTACAATACCTGACTCTGACCCAATTACGTACAACAAGCGTACATAACCACATCCTATTCTGCAACGCAAAAACTTACGTAAACAACACGAAACACATAAATCAGACGAAAGGAAGTCCACATCACGTCGCAAAACGTGGCCAATTTACGTCTATTTCAGTATAAAACGTCTTAATGCCTGGGGTCAGCACATTGGATAATTACCGCGTAGGACGGGAGTGCTCATTCGTTGTCTCATTCTCGGACGATCTAGTTGTTTCAAAATGTTACTTTTAGTTTTATCCCTGTGTTTGACAGGAGTTTTAGGAGCGGAGTATACCTTGCCAGGAGAATGCCCCGATGTTAAGCTGCAAGAAAATTTGGATCCTACTAAGGTGAGTTTGGGGTACAGTATAAGATTGTGATTGTTTTTTTGTGTATATTGTACGTAACTTATCAATGTATCATTTTGGGTGTAAATCGTTATTACCTTGTGTATAATTATCAATAAGCTAATTGGTACAGTACGGAAACTGATTTGGTATAGGACGAGCTAAGACGAATCTTTAAATTCAGCGACCAAAGTTTGTGTTTTGTTTTTCTCGTTGTAATTTTTTTGGTCACTATCGTCTATCGTTCTAATATTATTTCCGTTCCTCGAATTCATATTGGGTAAAAGATTTAATCTCTTTATCTTTATTTGATTTCCTGATTGCCAACGCCGGTTTCTTTCAACTTCAAACAATTTATTTACAATCCTTGATTAAATATACAAATATTTTGTATACCTTCTGTCGGCATATTATTGAAAAGATTGAAATAATATTATGTTTTCGACATGATATCAATCTTTTATGGAAATATACTGAATTATCTATCACCATAGACTGATTAAGATCTTCGGTACATACTTTTCTTTTAATTTATAAACGGCATTTGTAAATTAATTACATAAGCAGGGCAAGCTGATTTTGTGGTCACCAAATGAGTGGTAAAATGAAGTCATTTAAGTAGTACTCATTTTTTTTAAAGTTATCCTTCTCTTAAAAAGTCATCCCACTTAGTTTTGATTTAACATAGTTTCAGAATCTAATTCTTACAACGGCAACACCTACGCAGACTCCCTTGTTGATCTTGGTGGTCGCAAGAGCTATTGAACATGAGGTCCTGGATTCGATTACCGGGTCGGGCAATGTGTAATTGGGTATTCTATATGGAGTTTGTCTGTAGCAGCCCTGAGTCTGGATTTGTGCCCGGTGGCAATAGGCTCGCCCCTTATTACATGGGACCTAAACATAACTGGCGACATGTGGGTGTAGGTACTATAGGTACCTACGCCTGTGCCTAACCGGGTTATACAGGCGTGATGTTATGAGGATAATATGTTCTTTTCTAAAAAAACTTAGCAAAACCATATTTTCCTCTGCTCTACTTTTGATATTGTATTTCACTTTAGCATTTTCGCATTCCTTTGTCATTTTCTACAAGAGATTTGCTTTACAGTTTTCAGGTTTATGGTACAATGTAGCGAGCTACGCTAGTGATGGCCGGGAAATATACGACTGCTCCACTATCGAATTCCAAGAAGACAACATGGGCTATATGTACAAGGAGACCTATGTGCAATTGGACCAGGGCAACAGAACCCAGAAGTTGTACCAGGCTAGGGTAGACCCTACCTTCGATGCTGGGAAGCATGCCGTGTTTATTATGAGCCATGAGGCTGGTGGTGGGTATCTTAAATACTTAAACTTTTTTTCTCTCAGGGCAACCTAAGGTTGTAGGTTGCTTAACCGGGTTATCCTGTCTGTGGTCTCTTTTTTTCGTGTGGTTAGTGACTAACCCGGTCACAGAGTTTTAAAGCCGCCCAAGGGCCTCTGACATGGCTTCACATGCTGTCGAGAAATATCTCTCTGGCATGCCGGTTTCCTCACGATGTTTTCCTTCATCGTTTTTAAAGCAAGTGATAATTATACACATGAATCCGAAAAGTCAGAGGTGCGTGTCTTGAGTTCGAACTCGAGACCTATGACTTAGCAGTCCAACAGTCACACCACTAGGCTATCACTGCTGTAGTGCCTGAATAAATGAAGGACTCCAGGTAGGGCATAAAACTTATAAACGAAACGACTACACGCTAAGGCCTTAACTTAAAGGATATGAAATGCACAAAAAATACATCGTACTGTGTACAACAGACAGATCAAAGTGAATCGGTGATGGTATATGGTGTTACAATATTATATAGGTAGAGAACTGTACATGTTTGGTGAGTCTATGTCCAGAATTAATTAAATTGAGAATACTTACAAGTGTTTTTAGTGCGTAATTACAGTTTTGTATTCGTTAAAACGGAAATATACAATATGAGAGCTAGCAAGACCAGCTGAAATACAAGATACATGATTGTGTATATTTACCGCGTTTAGTTTTGAATATGCAGATTTAAAAAATGAGTTAAGAATTTAAAGAACTGGCAAGAACATGAGGCACTGGGTTATTACTAGGTACTTTTAATTCTAACATGTGATTGTGTTCTTTTTTAGTTGTGGAATTATTTAAATCGCCATCCCGAATTAAACCTTGAATAATGCTTTCAGATAATGTACTCCAGTTCCCATTTTTCATCCTGTCGACTGACTACGACGGCTACGCCATCGCTTACACTTGCAGGTGGCTCAAGGAGAAGATTAGGATGCACTACGGTATGTTACGGCAGGCACTTGTCTTGCTGATCTTATCATAATATCTACAGGCCTGTAATTTGTCCTACTTCAAGGTAAAGGGCTACAGCCATATCAACTACACAATCACAAATTCATTAACGACGACGCCTCTATCTGCCCGCAACTTTGTCAGACCTGTTGCGAATGTGCGTATGAAACGCATATTGCTTTCATAAACATTTATTTCTACTTATATATAGGTCCAGCAGATGGCCTAGACAAAGTTACATCGTACCAGCAATACCGATGATTAAAAAGTAAAAAAAATAAGGAACTGTCATAAGCTACCGAAAAGTCAACCCCGTTGAAAAGTGTTGTGGAAATACCAAACTCTTTGAACGCGATTGACACTTGTCTAGTCCTTCAGATTTTTGTGAATAATGTTTACTAATCTACATTTTCAGTTTTCACATGGGTACTAACTCGTAGCAAGGAAAAGCTACAAGGAGAACTACTGAAGAAAGTTGAAGACAAATTGTCCAAATACACTGACTTGGCTGAACACAGACAGTCATTTGTTTTCAAGGACTTCTCAGACGCCAGCTGCGCTTACACACACAAACTAGAAACTGACTTCTTTACCAGCAATTTCTGGTAAAAACCGGATTAATATTTTATTAGACTGTGATTAATAAAAGCTGTTTGGAATAGTATTGGAATTTATTTCTCTCTGTATCCTGAAGGAAACCTACGTCTCCTGGAAAGGTAAGCCGAGTTGACGTAAAAGTTAACCAGGCTCAAAACTTGGCTGCAACTGAGGATTTTTTACTGGGAAACTGGGGAACAACAACACATAGATCGAGCGAACCCAGGAGTCTTCAGGCGTTAATATTTATGATCAAATTCTAACGACAAATTTCAGCAATGAAACTGAATGCGATCAGAACATTTAGTCCACGTTCAAGATCTGTCAGTGTCAATATTCTACAACAATGAATTAGGTATCCTGGGCCACATTAGGAATTCCTCTAAAAGCAATTAATTTCCTGAATTCTCAGCGTTCATAACACATAATCAGCCTATAATGTTCCCACTGCTGGGACACAGGCCTCCTATGAGAGGGAGTGGGCCGTAATCCACCACCCGGGCCCAGTGCGGGTTGTAGATGTCACATGTCTTCGAATTTTTGGTTCTAGGACATGCCGGTTTCCTCACGATGTTTTCCTTCACCGTTTTGAGAGCAGTGGTGATGAAATTATTTACACAAAGTAAAGCGCCTGTCAGGGTTCAAACCTACGACCTACAACTCGTAAGTCGCGGCCGTTACCGCTGGGCCACTACTGCTCTGCTGTCATTAGCAATTCCTCTAATTTGCCATAAAAGCAATTCATTATTTGTGGACCATTTTACAAATCTCTATTGAAAACTGTCAAACAGATGAATTATTTCATAATATGGAATAGAATATCAATTATTTCATCTATTTCTTCGCATGACATGCGAATATGGAATACATTGTATTCCTCGAAAGGTTAAGCAAAGGTGTTCCTATAGTACACCCACATTTTGCCAGTTATGCTTAATTAAGTTTCATGTAATAGGGGGCGAGCCAACAGCAACAACCGGTTGCGGTTGCGGTTGTTATCAACCGGGTACAAATCTAGACTCCGGGCTGCTACTGAGAAATTCCACATGGAAAAACCTAATAACACCTTTCCCGACCCGGGAAGCGAACCCAGGACCTCATGTTCAACAGTAGTGTTTGCGATCACTACACCAACGAAGCAGAAAATGTTGCTGTTGAAGCCTTTTACCTCGGGAACAAAGCTATTTAGCTCATAATTCAAAAAAATAAAAACAAAGATGTTTTTATTATATCTCATACAAGTAACTGCATAACAGAGTTATAAAATAATTACGAAAAGTAACCCCAGAAAGTTATAAAATAATTACGGAAATAAAATGTTGTTTATAATCCATCACGTTATAACAAAGAATTCGAACGACGCGCGACGTAACACAAGGATTACCTACCTAGATACCAAATCCAACAGATTAAATTCTTTGGCTCTGATTCATGATAAACTTCAAATTAATAGGTCATGGTAGCAAATCTTGGGGGCCTCGTGGCTAAATAATAACAGCCACACGTGTCGATCGTAGATTAACCTACAGCTGCTGCGGTCGGTTCGTGGATGGGTGACCATCCATTTAATATCAAAAACATCCTCGGTGCCACGAAAAACCTTGCTCCTAGCTGTCATTCGTATAACTTTGACAGTCGTTACGAGTAGTCAGAGGCAAAAAAAAAACAATCTTCAACTAAGCCTATCGCAGTCCACTGCTGGACATAGGCCTCTCCTAGGCTGCGCTACAACGCCCTATCCTCCGCCTTCCGCATCTAGTCTGTCCCAGCCAATTTCTTAAGGTCGTCGGTCCATCTAGCTGGGGGGCGTCTCACGCTACGCTTGCCAATACGCGGTCCCCACTCTAGGACTCGTCGGCTCCACCGGCCTGCCACTTCAGTTTGCTTACTCTGCAGGCTATGTAGGTAACTTCGGTTCTGTTCCAGATAATTTCATTTCTGATTTTATCCTCGAATCCTTCGTGGCTAAGTAATAACAGCCGCTCGGGTCGATCCATCAGGTTAAGCTACGCTTGCCGGGATTGGTCCGTAGATGGGTGACCATTTTCACATATCGAGACTCCTCCGTGCCTCGGATAGCACGTTAAGCCGTTGGTTCAGGCTGTCATTTGTGGATCTTTGACTGTCGTTACGAGTCGTCAGAAGCACGAAAGTCTGACAACCAGTCTAACCAAGGGGTATCGTATTACCCAGTTACTGGGTTGTGGAGGTCAGATAGGCAGTCGCTCCATGTAAAATACTGGTATTCAGCTGCATCCGGTTAGACTGGAAGCCGACCCCAACATAGTTGGGAAAAGGCTAGGCAGATTGATCCTACAAAGAAACCAATCTTACCTAAGGAAATCGTGTTACCCAATAACTAGGTTCTGGAGGTCAGATAGGCAGTCGTTCCATGTAAAATACTATGAAGAGGTAATATTTATAAAATAACTCATAAATTATATTATATAGAAAAGTTTATTCAATAAATAGTCGTAGACTAAACACAGTAGTGCTTAAAAAACTATTTTATCACAAACGTTAGACCGATTACAATCAGTAGTATAATGTAATTAAAGTTATTTAAAAGTTAAAGGTTGGACTTAATTTATTGTGTTATAATTATGATATTATTAGAGTTCGCTAACACACCCTTTAAAAGTGGTTTTTATTAGGAGTTTATTACACTGACAGTCGAAAAAATTTCAACGACATAATAATTTAGGTATTCTCAAAATATAAACTTTTTGGTTTTTTCACTAATTACGTTTTGTCAAGATACACACTAGTCCTACGCCAAATATTCGACTTAATGTTATAAAAGATATTAGATTGCTTTTCTATATACATCACTATGAACGAAAAAGTTAGAAAATGTGACAAAAATAACGTAAAACATAACATGATTCATAATACTGTTAAAACTGAGACTAAAGTTGACGTCAGATTGTAAAAAACCAAGTTTAATCAACTTACGCCAATTTTTGTAAAAAATAATATTCGAAGCGTCGCTTTTTTCAAGTTCTCTACAATTTGACATCAACAAAACTATGTAAAAGAAGCCTTATTTTTGACACCAATGCTAAATAACATATACCTACAAGAACCTCCAACATATACATAAGATTAAACTACAATACATTACGATCTACTACATACAAAATAGAGTTCCAAAAAAATAAGGTCAGAATATCACGAGGGTCTTATTTATTCTTCTAGTGTTCAATATTTAGGGCTTGGCAGTCTGTTCAGTCATGACACTGGAGCTGGTGAACTTGCAGGCTTCCTCTGAGAAGTCGGTTTGGACCAGCTTGGTAGAGTCGATGATTTTGGAGTTCTCCTTCAAGAAGTTGTCAATAAAGGTCTTGGCTTCACCCTCCAAAGTCTTGCTGCGAGACAGGATCCAAGCTTGCTCTGTAATTAAAAATAGACTTTATGATTGTGTGTAATATTTCTAGATATCTGGAATTGCAAAGCGGTTTCCGATTCATACATTTGACCGTTGGCATAGATATTAAGCTCCTGTGCTCAAAAAGAGACAATTTTTAACCTAAAAAATTTACATAATTCGTCACACGACAAAAATAGAGTAAATGATGTCTGACATTTCTATATCAAGGACGGGGAAGAACATAATATTAACTTGTATTCTGCACTGGATAATATTTTGGAAATGAAATCAAAGTCGCGTTGTAGGTGCAACAGTAGAACGTTGATAATCTTTTCCAAAATATTTCACTCGCAAAGTTGTAATCTACTTTCGTGTACCAAGACAGAATAAACGTCACTATAATAAAATATCGATTAAATTGTCTGATTGCAGTTTCTCGACCTCGGTTAGTCTTCCAATAATATTATCAGTCAAGACTGCAACATTTTACGTATTCTACATTACTTGATACTGAATCTTTATGGTTTGGGGGCTGTTTGGAAAAGCTGTTAATAAAACTTTTACTGTTTTCCACGAAATAGCTGCCGTACCAATGGATCGTCATCGGTTGCAGTTGGTCGGACCAGTTTTTGCTAAGATAATGAAGATACAACATTAGTTCCCCTATTTTTTTATTAGTTCTCATTTTAGAGTAATAATTTTCAAAAATCCTTTTTAGTAATTTTGTTTTTTTTTTATTAAGTAGTTTATACAAAAGTTCTCTTTATAAAGAAGTTGAGTATTAATCAAAATTTTTTTTTAAATTGATACCGTATCGGGGTTTAATAGGTGTTAGAAACTTAGAAACGTGAAAGTTGGTACTTAGACCATATAATAGTAGTCTATAACTTAGACTTCTGTTTAAAGTACATAAAAGTTAGTTTATCATCGATCTTTTTTTACAGGTTGCATGTTTGAAGCTTGTAATCTTATTCCAACCTCTGTACAACATGTTTGCAATAAACTGATTTGATTTGATTGGACTTCCAACAGCTTACAACAACATAAGCTTTTCTATAACTTGTTTCAGTCCTATACATTTTTGCCTTTTCCATCATCCTTATCGCTGATAGAATGTCATTTTGTCTAGGGCCTCAGTAATAACTGCAGACTGTCGGTCACTTCCTCGTAGATAATGTTCTGAAGTATTCAAAAAATATCCGATAACCAAATCCTCTAGCTGTCTACGATTATATTACAATGCTTTTGGATTAGTATAGTTTATCGATCGTACGTTGTGAGGCACATAAATAAAAATGTGAAGTACTATGTATGACGTGATATACACATGGGTTACGTATGTATATCGCACGTGGTTTGTCATGCTATACTAACATTAATCTACGTGCTGTCAAGATGATATAATCAGGTTCAAATATTATGTACACAGATATTTTTTTAAACATCAAGCAAATCTGACTTTAATTTTGAAGATTCTCACTTTAGAAAGTCTTCACTGATAAAAAAACAAGAGGTCCTAAATAAGTGGCATTCGCTTTCAAAGTATTTCGTATTTCTACACCGACTTTCAACAAGATTGACATGAGCTTCTCGGTAGCCTCAATCTAATAATTTTCAGAATTTACCATCATCTTATTGCAGATTACCACTTTGCCTAGTACCTAAGGACGCTGAAACCTAAAGTCAAGAAAGTTAAAGAGAAACAATCCTTCGCTAAACGAAACTATACGTATTAATCGCTTTATATTTTATTTGCTTCAAAGGATAGTAGCTCTTTATAGCGTGATTAAAACTGTAGTTTTGTTACTATACGAATCATATTATGAGTCTATAGCTGGGTTTAAGAGAAGATACTCTTTCAAAAGTTTAGGGGGCCTCAAACGGCCACATTTGCAATTCCTCTAAAAGCAATTAATTTCCTGAATCATTAGCAAATCGTCTAATTTGACACATATTAGCTGAATAATTATGTTCTCAATTCAATTCATATTCGAATCATATTTGGTATAAATATTGCTGCATGAAAATGACTCAATTATTATAAAATAACCGTAATTTAAATGAATTAATTATAATTTAACATTAAACTTCAATAAAGAAATTTATAATTTGTGGACCATTTTACGAATCTCCATACAAAACTGTCAAACAGATGAATTGAATTGCACGTAGATCAAAATATGAATTGTCAGTTTGTGACCATTTTACGAGTGTTTATTGCCAAAGTGGCCGTTTTGGCTTTAGACAAGATACTCTCTCTAAAGTTCAGTTCAGTCAAGTTCGCCTTCAATCACCACAAAATTCACATAAGATTGATTTTTTTTTTTAAAGTTTCATGCATCTAATACGTTATCTATACGTTCTTCATATCATTAAAACTTTCGCGGACAGTAAACGCCCATAAACGTAATAACAATAAAACTTCAATTGTGTCTCATTCAGTGTCCGCGAAAGTGTCAAGTGCACCTATATATAGTTTTTAATAAATTATAAATACGTGCTAAATAACACATTCTGTATTTATAACTGTCTTTTTAACATTGTAAATATTAAATAAGTAGCATAATTAATAGGATCATGGCATCATATCTTTACGTGACGTTATAAACCATTAAAATTTAATAGTATGATATGTGCAAGTTTTATCGTCAGCTGATTG
Organism: Lithophane socia; assembly: GCA_947522985.1. Classification (NCBI taxonomy): domain Eukaryota; kingdom Metazoa; phylum Arthropoda; class Insecta; order Lepidoptera; family Noctuidae; genus Lithophane; species Lithophane socia. The sequence continues at coordinate 12,001,704 of OX383270.1, read as the reverse complement.
TTAATCTATCTAATATAAACAGATATCTACTTAGAAACTCTAGGTCACTTTCGTCGCCTTTATTATAGGTAAATTTTAAGAAAATAAGAGCTGTTTTATGTTTGTGTATTAAGCATGAAATTAATAAAAATACGATCCAAAGAATCCGGAAGAAGAGAGCTACAATGACTCGGGAGATGACAAAATCCCTGTGGAACGTCTATCTATACTAATATTATAAAGCTGAAGAGTTTGTTTGTGTGTTTGTTTGAACGCGCTAATCTCAGGAACTACTTGTTGGAATTGAAAAATTCTTTGTGTTAGAGAGAACTCGTAAACATAGAACTTTAATATTTTCTTAAAAGCTTGAGGCGTAAATGTCCTTCTTACACTTAACTTGAAGATAAGCCTCAAGCTTTTAAGAAAATATTAAAGTTCTATGTTTACGAGTTTTATTGAATACTTTTTAGTTAATTAAAAGCTTGTTTTTAAAAAGATTTTTACTTATATTTTATTCTTCATTATCTGCTGAATTGATGTAATCACTACTCCATCCAAAGCATGGTGGTTTACAGTAGAGTCAAATTTTCATCCAGCCGCACAAATATTGTAGTCAATGAAAATTCCTGAGTAGTCAATGGAGTTTTATAGGCTTTTATTGATTTAATAACTTATTAGCTTACATCGCTACTCAAAATACGTGACATTGTAAACGAACTGATACCTTATCAGGCGTCAATTGCTGATACATATTAAATTAGGCCTCAATAAATTTGATTTGTCCTCTGTAACGTCCTATGAAAAGGATGGCAGTAACTGCAATTAGTAACTTCAGTTAACTTTGGCTTTCACCTGAAGTCTCGTTATATGGCAAATAATATTTTGTGTTGAGTAAAGTAAATTATTTTGCATACTTTTGTTTAAAATCATTCTAATGTTGTTGTTTGTTGCGCCACTTCTTCTTCCCAGCTAAAGCACTAGGAAGTGGTGAAGGGCGGGCGTTTTGATGGCTGACCAGAATCTATACAGCTGGAGATGGAGACCACAAGAAAAGCGCAAGGCAAGGAAGCTCGTCCGCCCGCAAAAATGCGTAACAAACTGTTTTGGAAAAGCGACAGGAACAGCGTAATCTCGTAAGGCAGTGGAATCAAGTACGTGATCTCGCAAGGTAGGACTCCTAGATGGACTAGAATGCTTTTAGCTTGCTTTTGCAATTGCTTGGGACGAGCTGCCCCTACTACTTAGCGTGTTACTAATTTTAGATTTATTAATGTGTTTAGTAGAAAATTAATGATTAAACCACTAGCTTCTGCCAGCGGCTTAGCCCGCGTGCATGTCGGAAATTATCCTACGATAACGTAGGTACTACCGATGAAAAGTATTTTTATGTCCTAATCCTGGTTATGGCCTACTCGTGTGCCAAATTTCATCCAAATCCGCCGTTTCAGCGTCAAGCCGTTTTAGCGTGAAAGCGTAACAAACAAACTCAATTTCGCATTTATAATATTAGTTAAGATAAACGTTGCATAAAGGTAAGTGACGTTAAAACGTCAAAAATGTATGGTAATCAGTTGCTAATTATTACTTTACTTTAAGCGTTTATAAATAAACCCCTAACCCCTTTATTCAACTTTACTTCGACTGTTTAACCATAAAATGACGTTTAAACGTCTCTTAACTTTAATCATCGTTTATGAACAAACCCCTACGTTTAGCTTCACTTGTTCATTTACTCTTTGTAGGCGTAAATAAAATTATATTATTATGTCATGTTAAGTTTAGGTTTTGTGTCGCAAATCTATAAAAGGCATTTCCGTCGCTTTATTTTTTGCGATAATTCAGTGTTCAGTATTAACTGAATTAATAATAAATATCATTCATTGACTTTTCAAAAATCGTGGTCTTAAAAGTATGATCTAGAAACGTCTGAATATTTTATTATTTACGTATACACGATCAATATTATTATCAGCCTATTTTCAGTATGTAAGGCAACGTGCGATGAAAGAAATCGGTATTTCTTTATCATCTCCACGATAACTTTGATAAACAACAAGATAAATAGATTATTGGTAGATTTCTTGTCATACAATAGTATATTACGATACGCGTGACTTAAGCAGTCCATTATTGCACGGCGTCTTAAGTCACGACTATCGTGTACTATTTTGTAGCTCGTGTGACATAAGCCCGCCATCTTTTTAATTTATTGAAAAGATTACATTAAAATAGTATAAGGAACTGGAGGGAAGTAGACCATTTTATACCACGTGACAAGTACGCGATCAACAGCAGTCAAAAAACATTTAAAAGTATATTATTAATAAGAGATTCATTTTCGCACGGTGTAAAAATGGACTTCTTAAATCACGCAGAAGTGCGGGTCACACAGTACTTTATATAATTTAAACGTTCATTTAGATGAACGCATTATGAGATAAAATTGCCTTTTTCAAATCTTTAAAACACATTAATTCACCACTATGTATACAGTAATTTTACATTGACAAATATAGAGTCTATTGATGGAAATATGAAGACAGCAAAAACGAGTTATAGCGTAACACCATATAACAGCTATTATATAAGTATAACATCTAAATAGTTACAAGCTAAAGAAAACTATCTATAATTTAATAGGTATAATTTTGCTGCTGATAAGATACATTGAGCCCTTGATCTACATAATGACGGCTAATTTCAAGGCTTCACAGTCGAGCCATTCAGGCATGATGACACACGCTTGGAAGAAGACTTCAAGCTAATTGATATGCTCAACGTAGTCTCATCTCTTTCTAAAATCGATGAAAGGAAAGAGATGGTCATTAAAAGTGTACTTACCATTGTGAGTCTTGGTCTTCTCGTTGTATTTGCAGTTGTAGGCAACGGAGTAGGTATTGAAGTCGGTCGCTAGGATGAGCAGGGGTGACTCGGAAACGAAATCTATATGAAACGTAAGGTGAATATTATCGAAATCGCTTTTAAAACATAATCCTTAGATAGGTCCAGGAGGCCTAAACCGGCCACATTAGCAATTCCTCTAAAACTAGTTCAGTTCCTGAATCCCAGCTGTCATTAGCGATTCCTCTAATTTGACATAAAAGCAATTCTTCTAATTTGACATAAAAGCAATTCCTCTAATTTGTGGAATATTTTACGAATCTCCATAGAAAATTGTCAAATAGATGAATTATTTCGTAATATGAATTACATGGCGATCATTATTATGAATTGTCAGTTTGTGACATTTTACGATGATTCATAATATTTTCATAATTATGATTCTGCTAAAGTGACCGTTTTAAGCCCCATAATCAATCAATCAATCATAGTATTTGAAGACCGTTTACAAATCACAACTGATGAAAGGAAAGAAAATATAGGAACTGAACAAGAAAAATCAATTAATATCCAAGGAGATAATTTAAAATCAAAGTACATTCATTATCTCCACAAATACGTTTTTTTTTATACATATATGTTGATAGGATAGGCTTAAAAAGGTGGATTAAACGTAATTAAGACTGATAAGCTATTTCCCCTATTATAAGCGAAAGCCGGAGTATATCGTTCCTTGGAACTGGAGTCAGAACCAACCAAAAACATTCCAGAAGGGAAGATGTCCTGTCCTTATTATAAATGGTCCTCAACTATAAGTTTAAAAACTTGCAGTACCTATGTTAAGCCAGTACATTAACTTGAACTCACCTCCGAACTTGAAGGAGACGACAAACTTGGCGGCTTGGTTGGCATCGGCAGCGAACTTGGCAGTACCCTCGATGAACTTCTTCTCACCATCGATGACATGTGAGTTCTTGACGGTGACGTTGTCACCGTTCAAAGTGTACTCAGCCTGGCTACATTTGCCCTTGCCTTCGGAAGCGATGGGTAGCTTGGAGATTTCGTACCATACGCCTTGGTACTGAAACAAAGATTTTAATTTAGATAGATTATACACCCGTGTTATGCAAGCGTAGTGATCCACGCTCATGTATTTTCTGTATAAAAAGATGTCTTTGCCCAATGGAGGGACAAATGTCTGTTAAAAAAAAAAAACCCACCTAAGTGTAGACAGTTTTTTTTTTACATGGACTGAGGGTCAACTGACCTCTGCAATTACTTAATTAGATAAGTACTGCCAAATTTCGAAGGTTACGACAGTCAGACTTTGGCAAACAAAATCCTAATATGTGTGAAAGAAGACAATACGTAAGGTTACTTCTATACACCGCGAACACCAATGACCTTACTCATTAACATGGAAGTTTAGACACACCTATTTTAAAATGCAAGTATAAAATACTAAAATTTATGACATAAAATCAAATGCAAGCAAACTTCATTCGTCCTTCACGGTTCGTTTGCCAACTTTGTATCGCCTGGTCAACTCGAATCATTCAATTCCGCGGTCTGCGCAGACGCACCGTATCTAACTACCTAATTGATCACCGTTTATCGGCAAATTAGTTTATTGTGTGTGAATCAGCAAGGTTTAATAGTTTAATGGATTAAGGTCAGATTGGTATGGCCTTGATCTTGTATCTAGTCAGTGACGTGTTTGTTGTTCCGCTGTTCACCCTCTGGTGATTTGAAAGGTTCTTTTTGCTTACTTTACTTAGGTACATCGAATCGAAATTTAAAACCTATTCGGTTTAATGATGGTTAGCATAACATAACATAGCATAGTCTATAATGTGGGAACATTATAGACTGACTATGCTATGTTATGTTGCTATGCTGGGACACAGGACTCTGCTCTTCGAGGGGGAAAATGGTGGTTGAAATGACTCAATACATTTACAAAACAAACTTTTACGCTTGTTTTTGAACAGCCACGCCTACAACGTTTATCTATACATATTATAAATTAAAGTCGCATGTTGTGTTTGTCTGTACGTCCGCGTTGTTCTACTAAACCACGCAACAGGTTTTGATGAGGTTTTCACTGTCGTTTATAGAATTTATTCCGGAAGGTTTATGTGTGTATTATGTTATTATTAAAGTTACATATAACTAAGAAATCTCGATGTTTTGTCAAGTCGTAAAAATCGTACGAAGCAGGAGCGGGCATAATTATCATTCAATAAGTTACCTATGTAAAATTATTACGTCTCAGCTTTAAAAACCGCTTTCTTTGAAATAACGTCACCTAAAAACAAAGAAAGCTTATTGTTCGTTTGGTAGCTGAGGTTATTACCTATTTCCGGTGACACAGCTTTTTGAGCAGTCGTGTAAAAATGGAGATGGCATGACTGGGACCAAAACTCTAAAACACAAATGTCCCTAATTTTTTAATAACGATATAACTGGGCATATGCCATTTCCCAAAGTAGAATGATTTGAAACATTAAAAAGGATAATAATTATTTATAGGACTTAGTTAACTTCTGGAGGGAGGTGGGCTGGTTGGAATAACCCCCTAACGGCCGCCATAGCCCACGCACAATGGTCCACCTTAGGGACTAAGTGCGGAAACCAAACCCGTAACATAGAACATAGAAGGATAATAAAGATTAGATCAATCAACTCAAACAATAACGCATTACCCAATGTACGAAAAAATAACATAATTAAGCTTTACATCCGAAATGACCGATATAAGGTCATGGCCATGTCCTTTATACAGCTCACCTAAGTAATAGTTAATTAAACATGGTACAGTCATGTTAAAAAGTAGATATTGATCTAAACCACGCCTGTAATTTGAACTTGGGCACTCCCTTTAGCAACACATCATAAAGATAGCGGTTACAAGTTCTGGCTAGAAGTTATTTGCTTATGACGATAACGAGACAGGTAAACAAAGACGTGAAAGGAGTGTCGCTTTCAAAATCAAAGTCAATTTGGGATTCATAGGGACTTAGCAAGTACAATTTCCTCATTTTAAGACAATATTTATGTATAAATTATATATTGTAAAATACAATAAAGTTGATAATAAGCCAGATAAAAATACAATCACCGAGAGTGCACATCACGATCATACAAAATTGAATGAAACAGATTACAATATGTATTCAGCAAATCCAAAATAAAATCGGATCGCTTTGCAAAATATTTTTTTGGGAAAAAAAGTTTGATTCTATGTAGGTATGTAGGTACCTACGTAAATTCAAATTATTGTTATGCGGTAAAGTTACCAACCGCGAGAACCGTTCCGATGAGAGTTATCTCATCGAAACTGAAAATGATAAATAATTTCGGGAATAAAAAAAATTGTGAAGATTGCGCATCTATGTAATTATATGAATTTACGAGTATCTACGATAGTTACTTGAAGACACTAAGTCAAAATACGACCACATCCATGAACTGGTTAAGAAAACCAACCGTAGGTATCCATGTAGATTTATGTAAAATCAATTAGAAAAACGACTGAGTTATTCTTCCTCTTTCTAAAATCAAATCTACGAAATAATATTTTTCAGATACACTTTCAGATATTATTACTTACTGAACCTGAACCAAATTGATAAGAAATCTATACTCACAGCTGTAAGGTTGAAGTTTTCAACCGGCTTGACCTCTGGGCAGGCTCCATCATGAGAATCAGCCATCGCCACAGCAACAAAAGTGATAAACAAAAATCTAAACATTTTGGATTTTACTAAAATATTTTTGGTAGGTATAAAAATTAAGTCGTTTACGCCTCTCGTGCTTGGACGGTTGTCAGAGATAAACTGGCGGCTGAGGGTACAGACGCATCCTTATATACCCAGAGCTACAGAGGTCATGGACAGACACAATTCGTATCTCAGGATTATTTAATTGACAATATTGCGAATGAAGAGGATGAAGCGATCAAAGTTCTAGAGACATCGGGCGCTATGCGTTTGATGTGATGAATGTGCTTTCCTTGTACGTTGCGATTGCATTGTAGAAGTTTAGTGATTTTCTCGCTTTAAGATTAATTTAAGACTTGATGAGATCTTCTCCTAAGCCATTTTCACTTTTGTCGGCTTTAATGTTTTTGTTTTCAAATGACACAGGTACCTAATTAAGTTTTGAGGAAGTTCAAAAATCGTAATTTCTTTGCAGCCCAGTCAGGAATGATACGATCAATGATCAGATCCCGAACCCATCGTCAGATTGGCACAAAAAAGGAATGGTAACAATGCAATAAAAATCGAAATCTATTCAAGAGTGTCAAAATTAAATGGAACATCTTTAAAAAATACCATCAGTTGTTTGAAAAAAAAATCAGTTCTCAGGATATTTTCTTTATTGAACTTGAACTTTTGAATGGTACACCGAAACTATCAATTAATTTCTAATAGTGGTTGAAACTGCATCAGAATCCATTCGTTTGATAGAATACTGACTTACTGAGCTGGAATGCAAACAAGCAATTTTTTTTGTAATATAGATATTTGGGATGGTCACAAAATTTACATCATCCTTATAAGCCTTAGAGTGACTTCCATCAAAATCTTTTTAACACAATCTAGTATCTCCATAACTGCCTATAATGTTCCCACTGCTGGGACACAGGCCTCCTCTCTTCGAGAGGGAGTGGGCCGTAATATACTAAACGGGCCTAATGCGGGTTGGTATATGTCACATGTCTTTGAATTTTTGGTTCTAGGACATGCCGGTTTCCTCACGATGTTTTCCTTCTCAGTTTTGAGAGTAATGGTGGTTAAATTATTTACACAAAGTAAAGCGCCTGTCGGTTCGAACCCCCGACCTACAACTAGTAAGTCAGGGCCGTTACCACTGGGCCACCACTGCTCTCTCATCTCTATCAATCTTCTGCCTAGCCTTTTTCCCAACTATGTTGGGGCTTTCAGTCTAACCGGATGCAGCTGAACACCAGTATTTTACATGGAGCGACTGCCTATCTGACCTCCACAACCAAGTAACTGGGTAATACGATACCCTTTGGTTAGACTGGTTGTCAGACTTTCGTGCTTCTGACGACTCGTAACGACTGCCAAAGATCCACAAATGACAGCCGGGACCAACGGCTTAACGTGCTTTCCGAGGCACGGAGGAGTCTCGATATGTGAAAATGGTCACCCATCCACGAACCAACCCCGGCAAGCGTAGCTTAACCTGATGGATCGACCCGAGCGGCTGTTATTACTTAGCCACGAGCTCCTCTCATCTCTATCAATCTAGTATCTATATCATCCAATTGTCAATTGTTATCAATAAAAGAATTCGAAATTCTGAGTAGATAATGTGACAGGCATGTATGTATGAGTGAGTCATTTTGTGCAATGTTGGTAAAAAAGTATTGCATGACTTAAAAGTATAGGTAGTAAGGTATATTTTCTGTCTTCAGTTATCAATAAATTATCTTGGTGACAAAAGGAATAGATAATGTATTATCTAAAATAGTAGTGATGCTTACGGTAAACCAGAGTTTGGCAAAATATTTTACGGATGTACAATATGTACTTAATAGGAAGAGAGAGATAGAGGTGAACATGGAAAATAAAAGTTCTTCAATTAATTTAAAAAATATGCCTAGTCTAGATGAATGGTAATCTAAAGCTTTCGTGAAAATCGAGTATTCTTTAAATCTTAATGTCTGTGATGAAAAGTACCTTAAACCTAGGATCGTAAGGACAAAGACATTCCAAAAATATGAGTCCACTGCAGTTTTCAAGACATCGAAAAGAATTCGTCGATACATAATCGACTATATCTGTGATCGCGCCATTAAACTGTAGGATTGGTCCCTATAAGAATCAAGTGAAAAAAGTATGATAAATATGAAGTATGAGTATATGAATTAGAATTACTGAGTCCATATTCAGTTGTTTAGAGCATGTTTGCCTCTCGACGATCATCATGAGCGATCCATCCATCGATATCTTGGGACAACCATGAAAACATCTTACTTTTCTTAAAGTCACTCTTAATCATTTTGTTTGTTTGATTACCTAGGGGTGAGGGCGTCTACCAGGGTTGTGGGACTGCCACAGCTGCCACGGGTGCACGGCCCTTGGCAACGGGTGTCGACACACCGAGAGGTTACCCACAAAAACTTGTCATGACAAAGAGCCGCAGATCATCCATAACCAATTATGATGTTCATGATAAATAGAGCGGAAAGTGACCATAAAGGCAAAACGAATTGCAACCTGCATGCCCTATTGTAGTGCCAACACAAAAGGTGCATTATGTGGATATAAGTAAAAAGTGAAATCAACACAAACAATTCAAAACAGTAATTTCAATAACTTGCTCTTATCAATGCTTGCAAATCATAACAAATCATGTTGGTATGAGTAGATAATTGGATTTTGTATGACTTATCTTCTACGTCAATGTTCTATCAGTATCTCTAGTGTCAGATTTTAATTAAAATGTACACCTACACAATTATAATTAGGCAATGATAATTTATTTACAATTATATCCTTCCTATGTATCTTATGAACTTTTTTTTTCTGATCACGCAAATATTTTCTATATGAATAAAAAACGAGTCTTGCATGTACGTATTACTAATCAAATTAAGGCACGATACACACAGAGACGACAGGACGTAAGCAATGGACATGAACGATGCACGGAATGTTGCTTTGTTAATAAATAGCGTAATTGCAAATGCGCCCGTCTTCGTCCGCCTCTGTGTGCAACGAGCCTTCAATTTTTTTTTTTTTTGGGTTAGTATATTTAGTACATAAATTCAGAAAGTTATACAGTTTAATAGTTGTAAATCCTTTTATTTCAGGGATTTTATAGCCGACCTTTCCTGAATAGACGAAATCGCAACGGATAAGCTACAGGTTCTTCAAGAAATCTACTTTTCTAAGTAGAGGTACAGAATTAGACTTTGATAAGATACGCTGATATCTTGATCATTCTAGTGTTATCATCATTCAACACATTTCACAATATTTATTTTGCCTTCGGCTGTGCTCTTGTGACTTTTATACAAAGAGCCGTTGTATTTCATACTAATTAAAGTACTGTTCAAATTCATTGGTTTTTGAAGCAAACTTAGAATTAAATAAACGTTCCGAGAATTTGTCTATTAACACCTTGTAGATTTTGGTAAAGATTTTATTATGGTTTTTTTCCTTGATAAAGCGCTATCCACATTACATCGACTTGGTTGAAGCTGCGATAGAATTAAATTAATATTGTTTAACTGTAACAAAATATCATTTTACAAACCCACGATAAAACTGTCCTTGTTTTGTAGATCTACCTACAATATAAAAATATTTGGACTGCTAAAAATGTTAGATCAAAATAAATTGACATAGGTCAGGCTTGAGCGAGGCGCATCAGTGATTATGGTACGTACGATACCACGGTAATTGACAATACTAACTATCTTAATATTGCTCATGGATTCCGACACAACACAGCCACCACAGTCACTTTAGTATAACCATAGCCTAATAAAGCGATTCTGCAGCCAAGTGCTCAATTATGGTTTAACTCAAGCAAGACCCAATGGGTCTCTCTAATTTAAAAGCTAAATCACGGTAAATCTAGAGAGAGGTGGCTTGGACTCCTCTCACAGAAGTTCCGAGTAGCTCTCGGTGAGGGGAAGTGGAAAGAGTGTACGAGGCCTTTACCCTGTATTGGGAAAGTACAGGCTAATAATAATAGCCGATAAGTAGTTTAATCACTGTCATCAGCATTACTTAGACGAAAGGCGTCTATTTTTGAATAATATGCTAACATCTTGGTCTAGCCACAGTTTCAAAAAAGATTAGTCTATAGGAAAACCAACAATTTTAATGTATCATCTGCCTAGCCTTTTCCCAACAATGTTGAGGTCGGCTTCCAGTCTAACTGGATAAGAATAAAAATAAGAATAATTTATTTGTGAAACATAGGTAATTACATACAAAGATCTTAAAAATTAGGTAGTGCGCTATGTTTTGCCAATGGTGACATACAAATGATCAACATTTAAAATAAAAAATAAAAACGATTAATTGGTTAGGTCCTATTGAATTACAATGATACCTCTATTACATTATAAATAATTGTTTAAATAGGTACCCAGTTATAACGCATATTAGCGCGTGCATGCAAATTACATTTTATTACAATTAAGAGTTAATATTATTTCATGTCGGATGCAGCTGAATACCAGTATTTTTTATTTATAAAAGCAATTTGAATGTATCTAGTCTTATATTTCTAAAATAAAAACCGTTCCGATCCATCCATAAACACGATATAAACACCCATGTCAAACTGACCACAAAAGCTACCTAGTACCGTTAACAACACCAATGAATCTTAATTTCCATCACAGCAAACAAATTACATAATTTTCGTAAGAATGGTGGCTGATGGGCACATCACGTTCCAATTCATGTGCACTCGACATCGTGGAAAGTTTAAAGGATGAGAGTGGTTACAATTTGGACGAGTCCAATTGAACGCTTCCAACAGCACCCCGCGATGCTTCTAGACGGATTTAAAGGACCATTCCGTTGTGTAACACGATTATACTGTTTACAATTTTTTTTGTATTTTATTACGATTGAGTTACGTTAGTAATATTTTAATGTACGTAAGATTAATTGGGAAATGGTTTTGATTAATTAATCGACTTAGGTTTGTTTTATTTATATGGAATTTCATTGGACATTTTAATTATTTCCAACGTAGTGTATGAGAACAAGAACCAAAAAAATTGTATTTTCGGCAAGTCTTTTTCCCAACTCTTAAAAACAAAGGTACGTGTTTACTATACTAATCATAATGTACGAAAAATATTAAACAGCGAGGTGTTTTAAAAAAGGACCTTCAAATTATATTCTTAAATAATATTAGAAATGGGTTTGTTTATTTATCTATGTCTATAGATTTCTATTAATAGAGGAATCATCGTTTATGTACTTATTTACTGTTTAACTTTACACTTAACTATGAAAAGCCCCTCGCAGTAAACAGAACGTTTGGTTGGCAACACGTCCATGTTTATTTTCGCGAATATTATCTCATCAAGTTCAATGCCATTTAAACACTTCTCGTGTACTAACTCGGCAAATACGATGACGAAAAAAGGGAAAAAAATTGTGTGAAACACATAAAATGTTAATGGTGTTATGGTATTTTACAACAGTAGGTACCTACTTTGTTGCGTAATATGTAAATAAAAAAATAAAAACATTACCCTCCTTCTGGGGCAGTCGGGTAAATAGCTTAATTTTCCTTTTATTACCTACTTCAGTATTTATCATGAAAATAAAAACATATTCATGAAACTTTAAATCCAAACACATGTTTACCTACTGTACAAAACCTATCCTTAAGAGTGTGGAAAGTAAAAGGGACATGTGGATAATCTTTTGTTAAAAACTCAGTTTGGGGATGGAGCGATTATTATGAGAACTACATTATTATACAAATAGCGATTTTAACATAAATACCTACATATTGCAGGTTTGTACAGGCATAAATACCTATATTAGGACATTATATTTAGCTCGACAATAATATCTGGTTCCATGATTCATCCATATCTGTGTCATTTGTGGAAAGTCAAAGTCAAATAATTTATTTCAATTAGGCACATAATGGCACTTTCGAAGTCAAAAACGAAAGCATATACAAGTGGCAACACAAATACGAGTATATGACATCGAAGGAACACCAAAACTATCAGAGACGAGCCAAAATATATAACTATTGCCTCGGATGAGCTCCTTCATCATCATAATGTTCCACCCACTGTTGTTGTTCCCACTGCTGGGACACAGGCTTTCTCTCGGTAAGAGGTTGTGGACAGTAATCCACCATGCATGCGGGCCCAGTGCGACTTGGCAGATGTCACAAATGTCTTCGAATTTTTGGCTCTAGGACTTACCGGTTTTCACACGATGTTTTCCTTCACTGTTTTGAGAGCAGTGCTGATGAAATAATTTACACAAAGTAAAGGGCCCATTAGGATTCGAACGTTAACACTGGGCCACCACTGCTTTAGTTCCTTCTACCAGTCAGTCAGTCAATCAGTCAGTCAGTTAGTCCTTTGTGATCAGTTTGTGGTGATTAATGATAACATTACTACGTAGTTGAAAGAAAAAGTATTTGGAGACTTTCCAATTGCCCTTTTTACACTTAAATCAGTTACAACATCAAATTCAGTGTACTACCTTAATTAAGTATGAATAATTTTAATCACTAGTTAACGTTAATTAATATTTTTACTAACAAATTAATGAAAACAGGTAAATACTTGAATAATATTTGCGACGTTGTCGACTTTTAGAATGCGCGTTCATACCTATATAATATTTATTGCCGCATTGATAATGAAAACTCACAATTATATTGGGATTATTTACAACAATTTTTTAACTCTCACTCATAAAAATATTGGATATACGATTTTTGCGATTAGAAAAACGATAAATTGTAGCTAAGATATGATTTTATATATATTAACAGAGGCACCATAATTTGATTAGTTAGTATGCCAATTGTGATGTAGCCGGTACATAACTATGATCTCAGAATGTCAAAAGGAATTGTAATAGTTTTTAGTCTCGTTGGACTATTTAGTGTGTGTGTGGGACAAGTGCAGTTTACTGGACAATGCGATGAGACTATTGCAGCAGTGCCAAACTTTAACATGAATGACGTGAGATTTATTTAATTGCAAGCTTTATTATTTATTCATTCTGCACACTATTTATAAGAGCATTTGTTCAACCAATACATTTGTATTTCAGTTCCAAGGTACATGGCACGAAATTGCAGGATATCCTAACGCCAACCAAGATGGGCAGTGCATCAGCCAACAGTTCACTGTTAATGCTACGAACAGCATGCGCCTAGATTCATTCAGTGTACTTGACCTCACTCAATCAACAACCGAGGGTCACGTCACATTCGCTAGCGATGATGACCTTAGTGGAAAATTGGAAATTAACATTTGGGTTAACGGAGAAGGTTAGCGCCATTTTAGTTGAGGAAACAATCTTTTTAGATATCTTGAAGTAATTTACAATACTCACACGGTTATCATTTTCCAGCTCAAACAATACCTTACTGGATTTTAAGCACTGACTACACTGACTATGCGCTGATTTATAGTTGTGTCAACATTGGCGGACAATATAAAGAAGGTCAGTTTAAAATCCACATTCCTTTACATTATGTGTGTCGCAGATCTTTTAATTTTGAATATTAACGCCACTCAATGCAACAAACTGTTCTAGTGCGGAGTTGGAAACTAAGCAAAACCAGACAACTGTCAGATGAGGGCACCGCGGCCATCAACGAAGCCATTGCGAAAGTAGATGTTCTGCGGGAGGATTACTATGAGAACATTCAGCAGACGGACACTGCCTGCTTCCATTTACCTGACATTACTCCCGGTGACAATGTCGTTCTTCCTGGTCAATGTGACACTAGCATTGGAGGAATGCCCAATTTCGACCTTTCGAGGGTAAGAGTTAAGATTTTATTACTTGTAAAATATTAGAATTACATTTACATATAAGCAGAAGTTAAATGGTAACTAAGCCACAGATATTAATAATATTCAATTAAAACTCAAATTATAATTAAGTCGAATATGTATCTATTTTACTGTGTTTATAAGAAAATAAATAAAAGCCATGTTACATTTAAACATAGTTGAGACTGTGAATTTCTGACTTGGTAAAGTGCCTCATGTAACGAAACTATGAATGATATTTATCTCGTATAACTTTGAATAAGTTGACATTTTAATGTTCTATAACAGTATGCTGGGGAGTGGCGTCTTATTGAAAGTTACGGATCCCGATACCAAAGTGGCACATGCAACATAGCTCGATACACCCTGCAAGCCAGTAACATACTCAGCATCACCAACTCTCAGGTTGCGAATGGACAGCTGGCATCTATTTCTGGAACTGCTACTATTTCTAGCACCGATGGAAGCGGACGGCTTACTTTCAATATGAGTGAGTTTCATATAATCTCACTGTATGTAAACACGTTTATTTTGTAACACAAGACAACAATATTTTGTGATTTCCTCTGTAGCTCTTTTAAACTTTATTTGTGGTCAACTATTTCGTTGCTTGTTAGTACATTTATTGGTCAGGTGTGACATTAATTTCATCGCATTCTAAAGTTACTAGGCTCTGCAGATAACTTTATAAAAGTCAAGTATTCAAACTTGAGATTGTGACGTGAACATGCGCTTATGAATTTTTATCCTTAAACACGACAAACTTAATGATTATGATTTATTATAGGAAACCGGGAATACGTTATGTACATACTCGAAACTGATTACGACTCATTCGCACTAGCCTACGGTTGTGCCAACTCAGGAGATAGCCAAAGAAGAAGTAAGTTAATCAAATTATTCAAGTACCACTAAGCAAAAAATCCACCTGCATAATTCTGCAACATGATTCACACAACTACTGTTTGTTTCCCTAAAATTGTTTTTACTTCTCCCACATTATTAGGTTCAAGAGCTCGTCTATGTTGTTAATCGTTTGTTGTTTTTTCTTTAGTAACCAGTTGGAAATTTAGTCGTACTAATACCTTGAGCCAAAACGCAACCAACAGAATAAATCAAATCATGAATGACATCGAAGTCTTGCACCAACCTTATTACTATCAAGTGAACCGCTCCGCTGAAGGTTGTTTCTACTTCCCTACGCCCCAACTCGGCGTGCCAGTTGTATTTCGTGGACAATGCGATGAGAATATTGTAGCAGTGCCGAACTTTAACATGAGTGCCGTGAGATTAATTTAATTGAAAGCTTTATTATTTATTCACTATTCATAAGAGCACTTGTTCAACCAACACATTTGTGTTTCAGTTTCAAGGTACATGGCACGAAATAGCAGGATATCCTAAGGCCAACCAAGATGGGCAGTGCATCAGCCAACAGTTCACTGTTAATGCTACCAACAGCATGCGCCTAGATTCATTCAGTGTACTTGACCTCACTCAATCAACAACCGAGGGTCACGTCACATTCGCTAGCGATGATGACCTTAGTGGAAAATTGGAAATCAATGTTTGGATTGACGGAGAAGGTGAGCGTCATTGTCGTCGAGAAAACATTTTTTTTAGATATCGTGAAGTAATGCACAATAATCAAACACGTTTATCATTTTCCAGCTCAATCAATACCTTACTGGATTCTGAGCACTGACTACACTGATTATGCGCTGGCTTATAGTTGTGTTAACATTGACGAAGAAAATAGAGAAGGTCAGTTTAAATCCACCTTCCTTTTACATTGTGTGTCGCAGATCTAATCATTTTGAATATTAACGCCACTCAATGCAACAAACTGTTCTAGTGTGGAGTTGGAAACTTAGCAAAACCAGACAACTGTCAGATGAGGGCACCGCGGCCATCAACGAAGCCATTGCAAAGGTTGATGTTCTGCGGGACAATTACTATGAGAACATTCAGCAGACGGACACTGCCTGCTTCCATTTACCTGACATTACTCCCGGTGACAATGTCGTTCTTCCTGGTCAATGTGACACTAGCATTGGAGGAATGCCCAATTTCGACATTGCGAGGGTAAGAGTTGAAATTTTACATCACAATATAACACGCCTATAGTCCCCAAAGGGTTAGGCAGAAGTGTAAAATTTTATTACTTGTAAAATGAATGGGACGTTAATAACTATACATAAGGTAATAGCCCCAGATATTAATATTATACAATAAAATTAAAACTCAAATTATAATGTCGTATCCGTACCTATGTATTTTACTGTGTGTAAGTACATAAATAGCAAAATAAAAAAAACCAGGACGCATTATAACATATAGTTGAGAGTGTGTGAATAATTGACTTGGTAAAATGCCTCAGAGTCAATTTCAAAGTTAACACGTAATGTAACTTTTGAATAATTTCACATTTTAATGTTCTTTAACAGTATGCTGGGGAGTGGCGTCTTATTGAAAGTTACGGATCCCGATACCAAAGTGGCACATGCAACATAGCTCGATACACCCTGCAAGACAGTAACATACTCAGCATCACCAACTCTCAGGTTGCGAATGGACAGCTGGCATCTATTTCTGGAACTGCTACTATTTCTAGCACAGATGGAAGCGGACGGCTTACATTCAATATGAGTGAGTTTCATATTATTATTATATCATTTATTTCAGGCTACGCCCATAGTGTTAGTAACAATGGTCTTAAAAGCTAGTGTTAGTCAACATACAAGTTTTATACATTCGTGTGGAATTTCATCCAATGTCGCAGCATTGGAGACTCCCATCTATCTGCGAATAAACTCAAGATAGCGTTAGTACTGCCACGAAGACGAGCAAGCAGAGAAGCGCTTCTTTTTCGTATGATGGCCGCAAAACCATCAAATAATCTCACTGTGTGTAAACACGTTTATTTTGTAACGCAAGACAACAATATTTTGTGATTTCCTTTGCAGCTCTTTTAAACGTTATTTGTGGTCAACTACTGATTTAACACGATTTCGTTGCTTGTTAGTACATTTATTGGTCAGGTGTGACATTAATTTCATCGCATTCTATTAGGTCGGACCTATGAAATTGGTGTTTTGTATGGGGAAATTTAAAGAAGTTGCATTTTTCATACTAACGTTTTCTTAATTTATATAACAACCATGAACACTACTGTTTTAAAATTTTTATGCACTAGTCTTTAAAACTAAGATAACGTATGCCACTTAGATTAAGCGACAAAAATAAGCTTTGGCTAATTAAAAAAAAAAATTGTGGTAATTTCTGCTAACAAAATGAGGAGTCCTTTTTAAGGCATTTTTTATGTTAAGAAAACTATAAGTCATAAGGTTTTTTTACTATTGGTAGTTGTCTATGATGGTCATTATTCGATATAATAACATGCAATTGATGAATATATTATATCATAGAAGTGACGAGGTTCTCTTTTAGTGAGAAAAAAACGCCAATTTCATAGGTGGGTACCCAATATAAAGTTACTAGGCATTTCAGATAACTTAATAAAAGTTAAGTATTCAAACTTGAGATTGTGACGTTAACATGCGCTAATGAGTGTTTATCCTTAAATACGAGAAACTTAATAATTAATTTTTTTTATAGGAAACCGGGAATACGTAATGTATATACTCGAAACTGATTACGACTCATTCGCACTAGCCTACGGCTGTGCCAACTCAGGAGATAGCCAAAGAAGAAGTAAGTTAATCAAATTATTCAAGTACCACTAAGCAAAAATTCCACCTGTTTATTTCTGCAACATGATTCACACATCACAACTAGGTACTATTTGTTTCCCTAAAATTGTTTTTACTTCTCCCACATTATTAGGTTCAAGTGCTCGTCTATGTTGTTAATCGTTTGTTGTTTTTTCTTTAGTAACCAGTTGGAAATTTAGTCGTACTAATACCTTGAGCCAAAACGCAACCAACAGAATAAATCAAATCATGAATGACATCGAAGTCTTGCACCAAACTTATTACTATCAAGTGAACCGCTCCGCTGAAGGATGTTTCTACTTCCCTACGCCCCAACTCGGCGTGCCAGTAGTGTTTCGTGGACAATGCGATGAGAATATTGTAGCAGTGCCGAACTTTAACATGAGTGCCGTGAGATTAATATATTTGAAAGCTTTATTATTTATTCACTATAAACACTATTCATAAGAGCACTTGTTCAACCAACACATTTGTGTTTCAGTTTCAAGGTACATGGCACGAAATAGCAGGATATCCTAAGGCCAACCAAGATGGGCAGTGCATCAGCCAACAGTTCACTGTTAATGCTACCAACAGCATGCGCCTAGATTCATTCAGTGTACTTGACCTCACTCAATCAACAACCGAGGGTCACGTCACATTCGCTAGCGATGATGACCTTAGTGGAAAATTGGAAATTAACATTTGGGTTAACGGAGAAGGTTAGCGCCATTTTAGTTGAGGAAACAATCTTTTTAGATATCTTGAAGTAATTTACAATACTCAAACACGGTTATCATTTTCCAGCTCAAACAATACCTTACTGGATTTTGAGCACTGACTACACTGAATATGCGCTGGTTTACAGTTGTGTCAACATTGACGAAGAATATAAAACAGGTCAGTGTTAATCCACCTTCCTTTACATTGTTTGTCTCAGATCTTTTTGAATATTAACGCCAATCTCACCCTTAGTTTGAGAGAGCTAATTTTGAAAAACTATTTAAACAGTTGGCAGTTGGAAACTAAGTCGAAATGTACAACTGAGTGAGGACGCTAATAACGTCATAAGTAACATCATCAGTACAATACAAGTTCTCACACAAGAATACTACCAGGACACAAGTCAGACTGATGAAGCTTGTTTCCACTACCCTACACAAACTGGGGACAGAGTCATAATCCCTGGTCAGTGCGACATCAATATTCCTGCAGTGGAGTCCTTCAACGTGGCTAGAGTAAGATAATATTTGGATTTCTATGCACTCACTTTCTGTATTCATTAACATCATCGGAGGACCGTTGTAGTGTCGTTGATAGGAACACTACAATTTTAATTATTTATCTGTTTAGTCAGCGAGTAAATCAGTGAACTTTTGCTTTGTGTAGTTATACACATTAACTAATACAACTTGTTTTTTATTTACTTTTTATTTCGTTTTTGGAAGTCAGTTTTTTTTATTATTAATTTTTATCAATACATTATTTTTAATGACAAGTTCTATTTTAAAACATGTCATGCTAGGTGGCTTTAATTTTTAAGCACTAAAGGTGGTTTTATACTTTCACGGCGAGGCAAGGCGTGGATGGCGTGGGGATGAAGTGTTTGTTATCCATGTACACCCTACATTTGTAAAATATTGGGTCATTACCGATGAAATCAGCGTTTTGTATGGGAAATTTTAAAGAAGTTGCCTTTTTCATACTAACATTTTCTTAATTTATATAACAACCATGAAATGTTTTAAAACTTTTATGCACTAATGTTTAAAAACTAAGATAACATACGCCACTTGGATTAAGCGACAAAAATAAGTTTTGGCCACGGATATCGAGGGATATGGCTTGGAGGCGTGGCGCATGTCGCATAGTAAGTTTGTTTGTTACGCTTTCACGCTAAAACGGCTGAACGGATTTGGATGTAATTTGGCACAGGGGTAGACCGTGACCTGGAATAGGACATAGGATACTTTTTATCCTGTTATTCACGGGATCGAGACATGCGGGTGAAACCGCGGGGCGCAGCTATTTTCTTATAGTTCGTCGATTGAACTGCAATGTTCCCAACTCAAAAAATACTAATGTCAGTTTAACCAATATGAGTTATAAAATGTTAATTACTTAACTCAGAGTTTACAAACGTGCAAGTGGGCCTAACTAGACAATGAGAGACGCGATACAATGCATTGTTAAAAAATTGGTCATAGAAATTATTAACAGTAGTTACCAACCATACCATGTTTCTTTTTACAGTTCGCAAACAATTCTTGGTATCAGATTATAAGATACGACGCAGTTGGAGACAGTTCCTGCATTGGTACCAGATTGTCATTCGACGAAGAAACGAGAAACATTAAAGTACTTTCTTTCGAAGTGGTTGCTGAAGATTTATTGACTACAGAAGGTTCAGGCCAACTCAATTCAAATGATGGAAAAGGAATATTTTCTTTAGTAATGGGTGATTCTGGAGGTAAATACTTAACATATTTTACAAAAGCTTGTCTTCTTTCTTTAAAACGATAGAAATGTCTAAACCGCCTCTGTGGTCTAATGATTAGACCACCTGTCTCAGACCTAACACCCCCTAGTCGCCGCAGAAGACGCCTTGGGTGTCGGGAATCTCAGGCTGATTCCCGGTCACCTTCGGCCTGATCATCACTTACCATTGGTGAGATCCAGTCCAAGAGCATATCCGTCGCGGATTTGAAAAAAGGTGTTAAACCGTAATTTTTATTACTCAGATAGGAGTTATCTGAGTATTGAAAAATCGTCCGTCTTTACTTATTATATCAATTTTCTTTATTTCATTTTTCATACATATAAATTATATTTTTAAATATTAGAATTCAAAAATATATAAAACATTTAAAAATATAAAAAATAGTATAAAATATAAAATATCAATTTATTATTATAGACGGAGAAAGGACGGAGACAACGATCTACATTTTGGCGACTGACTATGATGGATACGCACTAGCCTACAGTTGCGAAAATATTAATAGCAATCAAAGACAAGGTATTTATTTCTTCCCCCTTATTTTTGTTGAATGGCAGTTCTTGTGACATAAGCATACTCAGCCTATAATCACTGAGAGGAGGCCTGTGTCCCGGCAATGGGAACACGCTCTCAGTGTTCACTAAGTAGTTACCTATTTACTATGCCCTAAAATTAATGAACTTGCCGACGAATCATCTTTCACATACTGACAGACAACACACAGCCTATGGGTCTAGAACATTCTGTTATGTTATGCATGCTATGCAACGAAAGTGAAGGATTGATTTTTGAGTTATCCTTTATTAGGGGTTAAATATATAAAAAGTTTGTATGGAAGACCGACATTTTTGCCAAATCCTATCGGTCACACTGTTACAACAATCTATGGAAATAAAAACGTTTTCATCTTTTTGCTCAGTTGGTGCCTGGCAGTTGAGTCGTGGAAGGACAATGACAGAAGCTGGCAACGCTGCCATCACAGACATGATAGAGGAACGGTCCGAGCTTTATGGACCATACTTCAAAGCAATCTCACAAGACGAGGATTGTCTAGAGCCCAGTTCAGCATTCCTCTACAAGAGCAGTATTATTCTAATATTTGTATGTACTGTATTACAACATAGATGGTAAATCATAAACAGTCACTGATCAAAGCTCTAGGTTAAGTTGTGCTATTTTTATCGACCATGTAAACTTTTTTTCGCGTAATAATAAATTATTTGTAATTTTAATGAAAATATATTAATATTATAGATTTTAAAAGTAATAATTGCATTTTTAGTTTTATTAACTTCCATCCATCCATCATCATTAAAGAACTACATTATTATACTAACAGCGATTTTAACATAGTTAAGTACATAATTATTGTGACAAACATAGGGTTTGTACAGTCGCGACTCACGAGCATAATAATATATTGCTATGGACATTTCAGGTCGGCAATAATATCTGATTTCATGATTCATCTATTAATAGCTGTCGGCAAGATGCCAAATAGATAGTAATCAGTAATCACACAAAAATGCACTTCACATCACCTTTTAAAAAACACACATTACTGCCCACGCACACACGCATTATTATTCATGAATAAGCAAAGACTACTGATACCAAAAATCTCATTAAAACCTTTGATTCGGTTTTTTCAGGTTTTAAGTGCATATAAAATTCATTGCAACATTGATACTGAAAATGCATAATTATGTTGGGATTATTCACAACAATCTGTTCACTTCCTACTCATAAAAATATTGGACACTACGATTTTGTGCGATTAAAGAAACGATAAATTATAACTAAGATAAGATTTTATATAAATTAACAGATAAACCATTATTTGATTAGTATGCCAAATGTGATTTGCCGGTACATAACCATGATCTCATAATGTCGAAAGGAATTATATTAGTTTTTAGTCTCGTTGGACTATTTAGTGTGTGTGTGGGACAAGTGATACAAGATGGACAGTGCACCGATTTTCCTTTAGAGGCAGATTTTAACATCGAAGAAGTAAGTTGTACAGTTTTTTTGTCGACTAATGACCAGTTCCCAAAAACCAATAACATATAGCTTTACTCACCAATCGTAACTCTGAAATTCTTAAGTATTTAGTAGGAACTTGAAAAATCTGGTTGCAAAGTTTTACAGTTCAAATTCCCTCCAGATTTCAGGATAGAAGTTTTAATCTATTCTAAAAACGTGACTAATATTATGAGATTCTGATAGTAAATAGTTCTGTATATGAAACTTCCAATCGATCAGGAACAGTTTTGAGAATTTTGTAGAAAAACAATACCTAATAACCATATCGTTTGCATGTATCAATTAGCGTCATTCAGGTCCGACGACACAATAAAATGATTAAAACAATTGACGACGATAAGAAAGCCACTGTCTAATGCTACATACATACACACGCAGCGACTTTGATCGCCGGAAACTCGCTGTTGTCTAGCGTTCTCAAATATCATAACCATATACTGATAACCAGTCTTACCAAGGGATATCATAATACCCAGTAACTGGGTTGTGGAGGTCAGATAGGCAGTCGCTCCATGTAAAATACTGGTATCCGGCTGCAGCCGGTTAGACTGGAAGTGCTGAGCGTTGTCTGTCAGTGAATTTAAGATTTTTAATGAATAAAAGATTAAGTAGATACCCTATACAGGGTGGCCGGAACATTAAAGTCCAAAAAAAAAAAATCGGTCCCTCGTGCCGTGGGGTATCCAAATCACCCCCATTATGTTCTGCGATTTTTCATAGTTATCGAGTTATGATTTTTTCGGAATTTTTGACTTAGGAACGAGAAAATGGTCTATTTTTTTTTATTCTATTGCCTACTTTAGAGAACCGCCACCTCGCTGTCTTTGAAGGCCAATTTTAGTCAACGTAGCCACATTAAGGACTACTTTTTTATTTAAATATTTATTTTATTACATAATTTAAAAACTAACAAAGACTTATAATATCTATAATAATAATTATGTACAAGGGAAAGTTATCAGGCATCAAAAAATTCGTCCGCATCGCTGTCAACAGGAAAAGTGCCCAAAGTGCTGGCAGCATTGCCACGTTGTATGGCAATGCTGATTCTTTGCCCAAAAAATAGGCCAGCCCTCTGGTCACGTGAAGAGTCGACCAAGCGTTTGGCGATGTCTTGAAAAACCAAGTGGGCACTCGGACCCCATGGCCCTAAGGTTTCAACCCCAAACGGCTCGAACAAATACGTCCCGATAAGATTGGAGTATTTGCGCCGTTTGAGGTTTTCTGCACCTGCAGCAGCAGCTCCAGCACAGCCCGCCGTGCTGGGAAGATGGGATGGCGCAAGGGTGTCGACACACGTTGCATCCCACACCAAAGGCCTACCTACCTTCCAAGGCATTATGGTCATTCCGTCTGGTCTCTTCCCATCGTCGCGTGCCAAGCCATTGGGTTCTAGAACAGCTGGCACCCCGGCGGTGGCAAGAGCACGACGGATGATGTCATTGATGCTGGCGTGCCGTGCTATCCGACCTGCGCTTCTACTGCAGGATAGGCCATGGTGACCGAGGCAGTCGACACCTTCACCGCATTGGCAGCGATGCGGAGCCACGCAAGGAGCGCCCAGACGCAGACAGGTAGCGAGCCGGAAGGTGGTGTCACCCAGCATAGTCCCTATGTTGGGTGACGGTAATGCCTGAAGCCAGAGGCCCGATTCCCATTCACCTGCAGCCAGCAGGCGGGCACGCTCAGCAGTATTGGTGGACGTATTAATAAGATTATTCCGTACCAACCTGCAGAGCGGCTCATCCCACTGCCTCTGGGAAAATGAGTTATTTTTTATTTGATTATGAAAACTGAGAGTCTGGCGCATTCTTGAAACCTTCTTAGGAACCATGAAGTCACCTGTTTAGATTTTTAATTTGAAGTTGAAAATTTAAGTGATAATTCGCCGAACATAAATCTATCAATTTATGTTCGAAAATTCGAAAACTAAGAAAAATCGCGGAACATACATGGAGGTGATTCGGATACCCCACGACAAGAGGCACCAACATTTTTTATTTGGACGTCATCTTTCCGGCCACCCTGTATAAAGATAACAAAGAAATACTTAGTATTTATCTATGTTTTTATGTAATATATGGTGTATCTTTTGATACACGAAATCTGTTAAGAGTCTATTGTACTCGTCATTATAAATAACTTTCACTATGGGAACAACACCGAAAAAGCGAAAAAAATATTGTTGCTTCCTACATTTATGTTCACATAGCTCGTCAAAATTCAAGTGTTTTTCACGATTTCTTGTTTTGGTCCCATAGTGGAAGTTGTACATAATGATGAGTACCCCTTAACATATATCGTGTATGAATAGATAAACCTTATATACACATAATGGCGCAATTTCATTAGTCGATAGGGCCCGCATGCCGGGTGCGAGAGATAATTGGAACGTGTGCCACAGGGCCCGCATTCGGTGAACCGTTTTCATTAGTCGATAGGGCCCGCATGCCAGGTGCGAGAGATTTCTGGAACGCGTGCCACAGGGCACGCATTCGGGGAACCGAAAAAGTATTTGACTCACGACCCGCAAGCTGTATATCGACCGATGAATTTCATTGGTCGATATCACGATCGGTATAAAGTCAAAGTCAAATTCAAATAATTTATTTCAAATAGGCACATATATGGCACTTTTGAACGTCAAACAAAGAAATAGAATTGATTCTAGTTGCCCCTTCCAAAAGGTAGTTTTCGTATGGAGAAGAATGGGCAAGAAACTCCACCGTTACTCTTTTAAAAATGAAAAATTTTACAACATTTTTGTATACATTAATTATATAATTATATGTGAAGACGATGCACCTACAATAAGATTACTGTACTACAAAAGGTAAAAAGAATTATAAATGGAGCAATAATGAATAAATTAATTACCAGATACATGGTGCTCACATATTTACAAAGATTGTAAAAGTATACGATATTACAATATTCCTAACATTGTTACAAGTAGTACTAATAAGTCAGTGCGTGAGTTTAAGTAATGACAGAGTGTAAAAGTCTATGACATACAAATAATAAATAAAAAACTAAATTAGCTATCAGTTTGATTTTGTCCAGTAAAGCAAGTGGGGAACCCCTGCAGACGGTGACGAACACGTATCGACTTGTTAACTTTCATTGGTTGTTATCTCGCCTGCCGGGCTCCCCGTATGCTGTATACCGAACGAGGAAATTGCGCCATAAGCCTTCCGGATTACATTTTCTAAATAATGGTGAAAACCACAGTAAAATCCATTGTGTAGTTTAATAGTTATTTATGCATCTGTTATATAATAAAGAGTATTAAAACACGAATGTGGAAAACACATTCGTGTTTTAATACCAGTTATATACAGTTGCATACAAGATTTTATCTACACCCATGCTACGAATCTTCTATAAAAGTTTCTTTGCGATGCCAATATCGAACAAAAATGGCGCGGTACGACGTGAATTCGAATGTGTTTTGTTTTTAAATTACGGTGCTTTGTTAGTGAAGCGCTCGTGAATGACAATGATCTTTTTTTGAAATGAGTTGCATTATGAAATTCAGTACAACATCATAAGACACGTTTGGATGATATTATGCTTACAACATCCAGTGTTATGACACTGGATGTTGTTGATTTAATGTTGGCTATAAGCTAACTGTTCCAGAAACTTTTATAGAGGATTTATAGCATGGGTGTAGATAAAAGAACTAAGCGGTCACACAGCAGTCAAGAAACCGAATTTGATATAAAATTATACTACGTAATTATATAGATAAACCGGATAAAGTAAGAGATTTTGATACTCTGCCCAGATTCCGATAAAACATTGAAAGCATAATTATTAGCATGAGGCGATGCGATATAAGTAATATTATTTTAGTATTGTCTCTTTTTAGTTCTTAGGTACATGGTATGAGTTTGCCCGGACAGACAACCCGAACCAACCAGGCGACTGTGCCGCATTTGAATTGACGAATAACAATGGAATTGAAGTTTACCACTCTTCCGTCAATAATAACTTCTTTGAAAAAGCAACGGGTACAGTGTCCCAAGACGGCAATACTGCTAGACTTCAGCTCACCATATCGTCGTTCCCAGATCGTAAGTATCAGTAGGTAATACCTACCTTACAAGTGTACAGGGTGTTAGGGTAAACACCGTTATCCTTGAAACCAGTGGTTTACTGTAATTTAAAGAGCGTAAAATCACAAGAGTATTTCACCCTTTCACCCTATGCGCTAGGGCAACGAACTTGCGTCTCAACACAGGTGGGGGGGCGTGGGACGTGACATGAACGGCCGCGAGCGCGACCCCTCCCTCAGTCGGTCAGCTGTTTCAATATCGAGCACGGTGTCGGATAGAAACTTTTTAAAATCTTTTTATGAAAATAACGTTTTTTTTGTTGTTTTTATATTTAAGTCAACTACCTACCCATGGTTTGAGTGACAACGGTGTTTACCCTGAGACCCTGTATAAGGCACAATATGCATTTAAGGGTTAATAAACTTACATACATTATAAACTCACGCCCTTTTCCCATGGGAGTAGGTAGAAACTACAGAACGCCAGTATTAACTTGTCATCTCAAAAAAATCTTGTTCATTTTTTGTAAATTGTGTCAAAATTTTTCGATAATTGTGCAAGTTTCTTCTGAAATACATTTCTTTTTTCAGCTATTGACTTTTGGGTACGAGACACAGATCATACGACGTATGCCATTACTTTCTCGTGTGAAAACATTTCGCCTGCTCAAAGGAAGCGTGAGTATATTTTAATTTAGCTTTAGCTTTAAAATAAACAACCAATACGCGTGTCGTTATGACAACATCATCAAGGTTTTTCCAATTTTTTTTTTCGACCAATCCAACCATACCGTAATAGTGTCATAAAAGGAGACATGCTTGGTATGCCATTCGAAGGTACTGTCTATATCTAATTCCAATCTTTTGTTCACAGTTCACATATGGGTGCTTACAAGACAACAAGAGGGCCCTGCTCCAATGGCCCTCGCATTTATAAGCACACAAATTTTTAACACATTTGGCGTCGAATTTTCTGCATTGAGATCCATTGACCATAGTGATGCTACCTGCTATGTTCTACCAGTTATTGAACCTGGAGAACCTATTATTTTCCCAGGACAGTGTGACGAAAACTTAGCCGTTGTTCAAAACTTCGAAGTAGATAGAGTAAGTATTGGCATTGCCACCGCAAATAAGACATGAATACAGATAGCCCAGGCTGTTTTCCCCGTTGAAGTATAGATCACCCTCGTTTCCTCAGTTTGGTTTAAGTTCTATATTTATAATAATACGAGGCATGCCTTTTAAGTTTTGTCGTTTGAAGAAAAAAACACAACTAGAACCTTATAGTACTTTTTACACACTTTTCCATTCGCTCAAACCAGTTATTATAACATTTATTCCACTCTAAAATGGGGTGTTCAAAATGGCTGACTTGAAAGCGTCGACTGCTTCTTCACCGGACTGAAACCTTTGACCACGAATCTATTCTTAATTTTAGCAAATGTAAAGAAATCGTTAGGGCTTAGGTCAGGACTGTATGGAGGATGGTTAAGAATTTCTACTTTTTCCTGCTTCAAATACTCAATCGTTTGACGAGCGCTGTGTGAGCTTGCGTTGTCGTGGTGCAGGATGATGCGTCGCTTTGAGTTAGAATTTCGAAGTTCGGCGATGACTTGTGGTAAACAAACTGTGGTATACCACTCTGCGTTAACCGTTCTACGATCTTCAAGTGCAATAGTCGCAACATGGCCGGTTTTTCCAACGAACGTGGCCACCATCTTCTTTGAAGTGCTTCGAGAACGAACAACTTTAGTCGGCTTTGGCTCGTCTTGAAAGACCCAGATTGTAGATTGTTGTTTGGAATCAGGATCGTAGGCATAGATCCAAGATCCGTCACCACTGATGATATCGTAGACGTGATTTGACTGTCCTCGGTTGAACCTTTGCAGTTTTCTTACACCATCTGACGCGGGCCGCCTTGTGATCGTCGGAAAGCAGATGCGGTATCCAACGGCAAACTAGCTTTCTCACACCAAGCACTTCATGCAAGATCTTCTGAATGGTTGTCCCTGAGATGCCTAATAGAGCCTCTATCTCTCGATACGTCACATGACGATCTTTGAGAATTAGTTGTCTCACAGCAATGATGTTATCTTCAATGAAGGCGGATTTTGGGCGTCTTTCGCGAGATTTGTCACTAACACTATGTCCACGCTGGAATTCAAAATACCAGCGTTCGACAGTCCGCAGACATGGGGCTTCATCACTGAACACAGATGTTAGCTCTTCAAAACACTGAAGCCGTGTCAGGCCTCTTCTAAAGTTGTAGAAAATTATTGCACGAACATTTTCCTTAGAAAGATTAATTTTCGTACGTAACCTGACAGATTCCAATCGACGCTGTGACTAAACAATAGCATTAATCCTAATACTTTCAACTGTTTTGAGATTCCAAATTTAAACACATTCGAATATAGAACAGTTCCAAATTCAAAATTGCCGGGAAATATGGAAACGACAGAACTTAAAAGGCATGCCTCGTAATAATATACTATTTATTTCAGGCGACACAGACCCATAGAAATATACCTTAACCTAGACATACATACTTTTATGAAACTTTTTTACATACTTTTTATAGGGGGCGAGCTTAGAGTAACCATAAACAAGATGACCACTAACCAGAAAGTATTGAAACTCTGGGCTAAGAAAAAACACAAACAAAAAGAAAAAGTTTGGTCGTAATCCAATCCTTGACTAACTTGACTTTACATTTTAGTTTTTAGGTCTCTGGCACCAAATTTCAAGCTATGAAACTCCCAATGGCAATGGCGCCTGTGTCAGGGCGGAGTACACTCGGGGTGATGGAGTTGTGAACGTACTTAACAGTCAAGTGGTTGATCAGAGGGTACTCACGATCGATGGGTATGCGACAGTCAGCAGTACTGACGCGAAGTTATCTGTGGTGCTAAACATTGCAGGAACTCGTGAGTATTATTTTGATTTGTGTTTCCATGTACCAATTTCGTAGGTCGTAACGTAGGTCCGTGACTATCAGAAATAAGGCTTCGTTCTATATTATCTTCGATCTATATTATTGTATCTTTATTGACGTGTGTTCAAGGCCTATATAATTATGAGTTTACATCTTACGAATATCACTCCAAGTTAAGGTAAATAGAAGTACTGAATTTATTTACATCATCGAAACATAAGATAACATAACTTTACATTACATAACATAACACAAGCTGATTTATCTATCATGCCTAATAATTTAAGCAGCGTTATTACCTGTATTATACAATTTTACTACTGGTTTATTGTTGACATAAATACCTACAATATTGTAAGTAGCCACAATATAAATATTGCTTCTTTATCGGAAGGAACAAGAAAATATGGGGTAATCTTTTATCGCCCATTTTTTCCGGCTTAAAATAATAAGGATGTGGCATGGATGGATGTGGTATCTACGTGGCCACATGCGAACTACGCGTCAAAGACCTGACGTCACACAAAAATCCTGACGTCACATAAATCCTGCATGGCGCAATTAAAGTTTACAGTGCAATGGATATATATATATAAGAACCCGACAGCAATCGTCGGGCAGTTGCCCGCCAGACACAACACCCGTCTAGTCGGAGGATCCTCTCTTTTCTATGGTGGATGAGTGAACTAAACACCCTGTTCTGCATACCCCTAAAGGAGTAAAGCTATAATTATTATGATATATTGATAGCATTACTGAACTTGGGAATTTTGAACTCAAACAAAGAAAATGATAGGTACCCAAAGATCACATTTTTAACCATCTCGACTGCCTAAAAGTGTTTAATAGACTTTTTATATTAAGTATATTTTCCTGTCTTTAAAAAACGTAATTCTGTAATTAAAAGGAACCTCTAGTTTTGGCAAACTTAAATATTGGTTTGAATTATTTATAGCTTCTACACCACGGGAATTATGGATTCTTAGGAGCGACTACGACCACTACGCAGTTGCATATACATGCGAAAACATCGGTACTACACAACGACGAGGTAGGTTCGCTACCAAACGAATGATCAGTACCTTCTGATATTTTGCTCCAGTATAATTTAATTTCTCTGCAACACTCGTCTAATGTTAATATTTCGCCAGTGTACAGCTGGATTCTCAGCAGGACTCGACAATTATCGCCAAGTACTGAAGCAGCAGTCAACGACGCAATAAGGTCCTACTTAGATCTGAACTCCGTTTATTACCAACCAACTGACCAGAGCGACGAAGGCTGCTTCTTCTATCCTGATCCGACAGACCAACCCGTAGTTTTTAGAGGTCAATGTGACTCCGTTAACGTTCAGGCAATGTCAAACTTTGAAGCAGACAGAGTAAGTTATTGCGGTGGCGGACTCGTGGTCACACTAGGTTGTAACACCAGTGTGACTAACAGCAATGATTTTCCTGGAGTCCGGACTCGTGGTAACACCGCTAATATTTCTACACCATGTACCACTTGTCATTTTCAACATGCGGTGACATAAATGTTTGTTTCAATAAGTTTTCATTTTAAACTCGATGCATCTCTTTTAAGTGTCACCGTAAGATTGTGAGAACCGTTAGATAATAAGCTATCGGTGTTATTTCCGTTACATTATAAATTATTGCAGAAAAATTGTGTACTGGGTGAAATGGGTTAGGTTAGGTTAGAACTGTGACCTACTTCGAAGTTGCTCGCAGTTAGGGCGGCTATTTAGTATTAGCCCAAGGTGCGTTACGTCGCAAGCAAGTTTGATACTAGTTCACTTTCCCATGGATATATATAAACTATCGAAATATAATGGCCGCCTATAAAAAAATATCGATATAAAAAATAAAATATTTTTATATCTATATTTTTTCACTGCACTATTAATTCAGTGGTACATGGTGTAGAATATAAGCGGTGTGACCACGAGTCCAGACTCCAGGAAAATCATTGCTGTTAGTCACACTGGTGTTACAACCTGGTGTGACCTAGAGTCCGCACCCGTTATTGTCACTATCATCATCATCATCATTTCAGCCGAAAAATGTCCACTGCGGAACATAGGCCTCCCCCAAGCACCGCCACTTCTCGCATCCAGCGGATTCCCGTGGCCTTCACCAGGTCATCGGTTCACCTGCTGGGGACTAACGCCCGAAATATTATTAATCTTGATCCCGAATTTGACTTCTGTAATGTGCTGCATATCTTTTGAAAATCCGCGTACCGAAACACAGCAATGCTAATGTTGAAAGACTATAGGGGGGAGGGGGGTATGACACGCGCAAATTGTCGTTTTCCAAGCAAGCTCTGTCCAATAATCGGTTAATAATAAATAATGAATTAAAATTCCCGAAATTAATGATCAATTAATTTAAGAACACAAGAACGCTCTTCGAGAACGCTTTACAAAGATGTCATAACTACTATGTTTTATTATTCTAGTATATGGGCACATGGCACAATATTGAAATGTACCCATCACGCTTCCAAGATGGGACCTGCAGTAATGCGTTTTACGAATTAGTGGATGGCAATGTCGCTGTGGTCAACTCTCAAGTGAACGATCAGAGTTTAGAAACTGTGAAGGCTGTGGCAGTTCCTGCATCCGATGGTTCAGCTAAACTAGTTGTCACCTTCCCGGTTCCTGGATCCGATCGTAAGTTTTGCAATCATACAATGTTCTGGAACGATAATATAAAGCTCCTTTCCAGTGATTTTTGACAATTCTTTATATTTTTATTTTTTTTGCAGTGACTGTATCTTCTGATTACTGGGTATTGGACACCGATTATTTAAATTACGCTTTTGTATACACATGCCAGAATTTAGATGAAAATGAAATGCAAGGTATTTAATAATACAGTATTTTAAAAGTAACTAATATTTTTTAGAAGGTTGGTAGACCTTCTAAAAAATATTAGTCAAATAATTGAGTGTGTTTCTATACATAAAATTATTTTACTCAATTTTTTAAACAGTTTATCAAAGAAATAAATTCAACAAACTATGGTCTAATATCGTTCAACAATACCTAATTAAATTCAATTTCTGCAGTGGGTAGTTGGAAACTAAGTAAAACAAAACAGCTGTTGGCGGACTCTGAATTGGCTATCAACGCGGTAATAAGTACCACACCGTACCTCGATGACCGATACTACAAGAAGGTAGACCAGACAGAAGCAGGATGTTTCTACTTCCCTGAACCTCAAGATAATGTACCTGTGGTGTTCCCTGGACAATGTGACGAGACTGTCGGAGTAGTACAAAATTTCAACTTCGCAGATGTAAGTCGTCTTTCAAAAACTGCAATTAAATTTGAATTAGGAGTGCTCAATGAAATTAACTGAGAAAAGTAATTCGAAATTCTATACTGACTTAATATAATTCGACAATTGCAAAACCTTCAGCTTTTTTGAAGTCGAAAAAAAACGGTTTATTTATTTATGTTACAGTTCGAAGGTACATGGTACGAGATTGAATCATACCCTAAAACTGAACGGACAGGGCATTGCGTCAGTCACCAGTTTACTTTCGTGGACAACCCTCGTCTCAGTCTGGTGTCTTCTTCAGTCACGGATCAGTTCCGAGGAGAACTAGACGGAGTTGTAACTCGGGGCACTACTGACAACAGCGGAAAACTTACGATTACAATAACTGATGCCAATGGGCAAGGTACGAGGAATTTCATTCGGATTTTTTATTTTTTTTATTTCGT
Source organism: Lithophane socia (assembly GCA_947522985.1). NCBI lineage: Eukaryota > Metazoa > Arthropoda > Insecta > Lepidoptera > Noctuidae > Lithophane > Lithophane socia. Next base: position 11,968,343 of record OX383270.1, on the reverse strand, counting down.
ATACATCTGCGTATGCCTTGCGTAATTCACGCAGTCCGTAATTTATCTACGAGTACTTACTGGTAGAAAGAATTCCACTATCTACTAAGTAAAATGCTTTTATTTTATTGTTTCAGCTAAAAATATACCATTCTGGGTCCTAGCCATGAATAACAACGACTTTGCGTTTGCATACGCTTGCGAAAACATCGATACTGATTTTAGAGCAGGTAACATTTTAGTTGATTTTATTTAATGTATAAACGTACCTTATTATTAGACCAGAAATAAAACAACATTATTTCTTTTAGTTTGGAGTTGGAAGCTCAGTAAAACAAGAGAGTTATCTACAGCAGCTATTACGGCTATTAAAACCGCTATGGCAAACAACGTTGTTTTGCAAGACAATTATTTCGAGGAGATTGACCATTCTGATGAGGCTTGCTTCTACTTACCCGAACTTGAACCCGGTGAACCTGTAATTCTTCCTGGTCAATGCGACTCTAATATTGTAGGAATACCTAACTTTAACATTGAAAGGGTAAGATGTCTCCTAAGTTCTAGTTAACAAAAAGTTATGAACACAGAAATGACTAACTGAAAAAGAATTACTTTAGTAAAAATAGAATAATAATCACCGTTATTACTAGCTTCTGCCCGCAAATTCGTTTGCGTGGAAGTCTTAAGACACTACAGTATCTATCTTTACTAAAACATTATAATAAAGGGTGGCGGCTCTTCTCGGTAATGCTCGGTTCTTTGCATCGCATTACATCGCCCACCCATGCTATTACTTCGTTTTCCGCTTAGCGATTTTTCTGACTGGTTTTCTTTTTGCTCGGCTCTTAAGGCCCGTTAAATAGCCTATAACCTTCCTCAAAGATTGGGCTACCGTCTTTGTAAATAGAATTTTTCAAAACCAACTGGTACCAGTTGGATTTGAACAATTCTGTTTCCAGAGATAAGCGCGTTCAAACAATAAATCTTCGGCTTTATTATTAGTATACTTAGTATAGATAAGTCTAATGAAATACTTACCAAAAAATGCCGAAGCGTGAGCAACACCCACTAATTCAAGTTGTATTAACCGAAATATAACTAAGTAGTTGCTCCACTATGTTTAGTAAATCTCGCTGGGCAACAATTCTTTGAACAATCACCCTTGAAACAACACCATTGGCTGGCGGCAATGTCACCATCCACGGAAGCGTTTTCATAGAGTTACATACGTAGAAACCGTCATTCCGATTTGGCGGCTTTGACCCCACGGTTTGTGGTCTGAGGTCGCCTTAAGCTTTTCCTGATTTCTTTCCAAATTAAACAATAAATCTATTCACAGTACGCTGGCCGTTGGCGTCTCATTGAAAGCTATGGGTCCGATTTCCAAGGCGGCACATGTAACGTAGCGCTATACACCGTGCAAGCCAGTAACATACTCGGCGTCACCAACTCTCAGGTTGTGAATGAGGTCCTGGCAACTATTTCTGGAACTGCTACTGTATCTGGCACCGACGGATCTGGACAACTAACTTTCAATTTAGGTAGGTTTACTAAATTACTTAGGTACTTAATTACTCCATCAGTCATTTATTTTAGTACCTACCTAATGTAAATAGTTAGTTGTGTTATATACAGGGTTTTAGTGTAAACACCGTTTGAAACTATATGAATAAACTATATGAATTTGGTTTCATTTATAGAACGTAAAATCAATGGAAAAAAACAACTTTTTTTTTTTTTAAGAAAATCTACATTTTTCCACAAGAATATTTCACCCTATACGCAAGGGCAACGAACTTGCGTCTCAACACGGCGGGCGGCGGATGGCGGGGGTGGGCGGGGCGCGCGGGACGTTACATGACCGGCCGCTAGCGCGCGGCCCCTATTCAGTCAGCTGTTTCGCAGCTCTCTCGAGCGCGTATCGGGACAGTGACGGATATTTACTTTTAAAAATCTTTTAAAGAAAATTAGGTTTTTTTTTGTTGTTGGGTCATTTATTTTTATATTTAAGTCAACTACCCATGGTTTGAGTGACAACGGTGTTTACCCTTGGATACTGTATTGTCTGTAGTAATTACTTTGCATGCAGTTTGATCAGTTTGCAGTTTGGTTTGAACTACACTTTTACATTATATTCTTCAATATTTAAACAGATATATCGTAACTATAATTTTCTTTTCAGGAGGCGAATTATTGGATGTAATAATACTCGACACAGATTATGAATCGTACTCACTTAGCTACAGTTGTGTCAATTTGCAGAATAATCAAAGGAGAGGTAGATATATAATCATGCATCATTTGTTCATGCATAATCATACTGTGACTGTACCTAAATTACCCTAGGCTGATAAAATTTTCGTTTTTTTCCTAATTATGCTAATATTAGTGTTTTAGGTCGGTTTCCCCGTAGGGGAAAGAACAGTGCCCCGCCGAATCCGCACTGTTCTGTAGGGCTCGTCCCAGACTTGGTCACCCTCCCACCGACATAAGAAATGAATTCCCATAACATAAACTGTCCCTTCCGAATTGGCTAGGGGACAGGGGGGATGCAAGGAAGTTAATATTGGGAATTCACAGTTAGTAAACATAAGTATAAAAGTAATATAGTATTATGAAGCTAAGAAGACGAGAGGGTAATCAAAAGTCTATAATATATAAATGCTGGAACGCCAGCGTCTCTCCTCCCGCAGGTGAACACCCATATCTGCAATACAGCCTTGATTATGTGGAGGAGGTATAGGAATCGTTACGCTCGCGCTTTAAAATCATTAATTATAGCTACATTAATTTGTCTGTCTACAATATGCCCAATTCAGTGAGACTGGGAACCGTTTCACAACGTTTGCCTCATTGTACGTGTTCTGTTAGGCCTAACGCATAGAACCTCTGAGGACACTAATACGATTCTAACGGAACACGTTCCCTAAGCACCATATAAATGTCTTATTCAATCCTATAACAGAGCACTGCGAAGCCCAACTGTTATTGAGCAAGACAAGTATTGAGTAGTTCTAATCGCGTACTTATTATTGTGTAAGACACCCTTACAACCGCGTAACCCCTTTTTAATAGGATAACTCAAAACTAGCGCAAGCGCACCGTAGACTCAGTCTCTAGCAGAACACAATACGATCGTACCTGGTGAGCGCTGAAGTGGTATATCGTCACTTCACATTTCTTTAATCTTCCCCATTTAGTGGATGCTTCAATGTACTAGGCAGCCGTGCGGATCGTCCTTATCTGGCAACGGGGCGTTTCTATTTGGCATCCCAATGACGTGTCTCGCTAATAAAATTTGTGAGAGGCCCGAAAGCCGGTTGTGGTTTAACGAGACACGATTTCTAGCGTTCCTTAGAACGAACTATCAATTCAGTTTGTGATACTTAGTGAAGCCTAACCCTCTCCCGAGAAATGCGCGATCACAAAGTCTCACGCAAAGTGTTCTGTGGCGAGACCTTTTTGGATACAGATATCATCACTAACGTTTGGTTGCTTTATAATGCAATTACAAGTCGGCCTTATAGCCTAGCTTGTTTTAAATGAGCTGTGAGTATTTATGGTTCTGCCTTCCAAGTGTGGTGTGTCAGCTCAAGGTCAATAGTAGTCAAAGGTCAGGAGCGCTAATGCTCAGTGTCTAGTATGGTGGAAGGCCATCACCATTTCCCTATAACCAAATGCAAGTGACAACTATCTGCCAAGGTGCGGATTAGGAGGTGACACGCAATACACAAGAAATTAACGTGAATTATATAATACGATAAGTACTAAATAAGAGTAATTTCGCCATTCTGGAATAAATGTCCATTGATAACTCGACAGCGATATCACCTAACTGGTAACAGTTAGGTGATAAATAACAATATATAATTTAATTAATAAGAGATAAGTTTGTAACTACGACGTACACACTACTACTAGAGTTAAAAGTTAATTAAACTTAACACTTACCAAATAATTCCTTAGAGAATTAGATTACCATTCACTTACAGAATACTGCACAATTTACCAGTTTCGCCACGTAGTTCCTTCTTCCGACCAGCCACGACCGCGTCCCGGTCACACCAACAAACACACACACATACTACGTTAAATACTAGATTACTCTAAACTGGGCTTTAACCCAACTATATTTAACTTAATAACTAATACCCGCTATCTTACGACAGCCCACTCGGACATGGCCTCTTGGTATTCACCAAGCCTCCTAACTTAACTAGCTTAGACACGGACGTCCGTACCCTATCGAAGTCTAAAACCAAGTGTCGTTCTGGACTTCAAAATCAGCCCTCAATTCCTAAACCATATTTCTATACACCACGTTCAGCCAGCGCGTCTTCCCACAGTTTTGCAGAATAGATTTATTGCCGTTTTTGTACAATTTCTCAATTGTTTTAAAAGGGTCCGTTTGGGTTTTGCCTGGGCTCGGTTTATGGTTACCATATGTGCAACTAGTATTGTCCTAAGATTAGAAATCGGATATTTTAAGTCGTATCTTAAGAATTTGTTGAATTATTGCCTTCGACCTTTTCGTGGCACTTGTCCATAGCTTGTTTCCCATAAAATTGAGAATTTATGTCTTCCTAAGAGGCACGAACTACGTGCTTGTTTTAAAATAAATATAATATTTTGTTATTAGCTAGGGATAGGTGACAGACAGTCACATTCCCCCCTCTGAAAATCAGACGCGTGACGCAGTACAGCGTATGAGCTTTCAAAATAGGATGAACTCTGCCTTTGAATGAAAGTGTTTTAGAATATATACCCATAGATATGCTACGCTCACAATGCTGCTGCTATGTTAACCTAATCAAATAATTAATTATAATTGCTCCAGTTAGAACATGAATCCAATAAGATCCCAATAAGTTGCAATGTCTGCTATAATCTGTTACTGTTTCGCATCTTCAATCGATACTATAATTTCTCCATAATATTTGAATTTATTCTTGTTGAAAATACTCTTGTCCTATAAAAATCACACTATCGCGCTTCAAGTAAGTTCAGAAGACCTGTGCATGCTTATAATGTAGTTTTACATACCAGGGTCTCTTTTAAGAGTATTTGTGTTATCGTGGCACGCTACCTACACTGCTCCCTCGTTCTAAACTCAGCCTATCGTAGTTGCCGCTGGAAAGAGGCCTCTCCTTATGCACCTCAATGCTGAGTCAGCTAGGTCAACTGCCCGCAGTCGTATCCAGTAACTGAAATAGTCCGCACATAAACATATTAGATTTTATTCCACTTGGGCACCCCCCTCCGATTCTAAGAGGTTAGAGCAGTTTTGAAATCCAATAAGAGGTGGAAAACTATACTGATTAGAAAATTTAGGAATCCTAGACTTTCCAAACAATTGTTGGCTTATTAGCACACAATGCTGTTAAATACCCCTCAGATTATAAAAATGTTGACAAGAACATTCTATGGTATATTCGAACTGATAACTATAGAAGTAGGTACCAAAGTCCTAAAACATAAACCTATAAAATTGTATTTTGTGAGATAACAAAAATCATACCACGTAGATATGAGTAACTGAGTTGTCTAATAAAAGTGAAACTTAGCTTCGTAACAGGAGCCACGCTACAGCCACTGCTGTTGAAGTCAGCCGATGGCAGCTGATTTTGCAGAAACTTTTTAGGAAACGCAACGCACAAACAAGGTTTTGCCCTAGCGTAGTCGCGGCCAAGTGAAGACTTAAACATCCTGGAATTTGAAATAAGGCCACACGAGTATCTATTCAATTTATATGACATACGCTGCTGATTGCAGAGTTAGAAAGATTTGTTTACTTCTCCTCGTTCATTTTTGTTTCATTTATAAAAGATCACAGTTGGTGATACTTTAGCTTATTAGCTAATAAGTAATTTAATTCAACTTAAACTACTAGGTAACTTTAAAATTAAGAAATCGTTCATTAACGTATTTCATATTCACACTGCAGTCTTGGTAAATTAATAGTCATTTTATTAGCATTATGCTTTTTAGGCCTTAGTTACTAATAATATTAGGTTTACCCATAATAAGGGTGTGTCTTATACCTAGCTCATTCCACACACACACATATAAATCTCAAACAAACAAACATATTTCTTAATGACAAACTGTCAGTTACCAAACTCACGTTTGCAGGGAGTCGAACCCATAATTACGTTAGCACAGGAATCTAAGCAACAATCATACCATAACCTACTTAAAATTACATCCGTGCATCTGGGAATCGAACCCACTATCAGTAGAATCGGATTCAAAGCCCTAAAATCAACTATCATGCGGGAATTGAACCCACAAGCCGTGACACAGGAATCCAAGCACTTATAAACCAATACATCAGGCGGGAATCGAACCCAAGATTCTTTTACAATGAATCTAAGCACATCAACTAATAAATATTATGCGGGAATTGAACCCACTACCAGTAGTTGAAGCATTCAACTTAAACAAGTATTTTAATTAAACATTATATGTTATTCTAGCCGTTTTAAGTCTTGCCGTTCTTATAATTAATAGAACCATAAAATTACGTTGTGTTGTTTTTGTAGTAACCCATAAGTTGTTCTTTCTCGTTGCACTGAAGTGAATCAGTACATTTAATGACGAGAATCCTGGTCACGGCACCACATGTGACTGTACCTAAATTACCCTAGGCTGATAAAATTTTCGTTTTTTTCCTAATTATGCTAATATTAGTGTTTTAGGTCGGTTTCCCCGTAGGGGAAAGAACAGTGCCCCGCCGAATCCGCACTGTTCTGTAGGGCTCGTCCCAGACTTGGTCACCCTCCCACCGACATAAGAAATGAATTCCCATAACATAAACTGTCCCTTCCGAATTGGCTAGGGGACAGGGGGGATGCAAGGAAGTTAATATTGGGAATTCACAGTTAGTAAACATAAGTATAAAAGTAATATAGTATTATGAAGCTAAGAAGACGAGAGGGTAATCAAAAGTCTATAATATATAAATGCTGGAACGCCAGCGTCTCTCCTCCCGCAGGTGAACACCCATATCTGCAATACAGCCTTGATTATGTGGAGGAGGTATAGGAATCGTTACGCTCGCGCTTTAAAATCATTAATTATAGCTACATTAATTTGTCTGTCTACAATATGCCCAATTCAGTGAGACTGGGAACCGTTTCACAACGTTTGCCTCATTGTACGTGTTCTGTTAGGCCTAACGCATAGAACCTCTGAGGACACTAATACGATTCTAACGGAACACGTTCCCTAAGCACCATATAAATGTCTTATTCAATCCTATAACAGAGCACTGCGAAGCCCAACTGTTATTGAGCAAGACAAGTATTGAGTAGTTCTAATCGCGTACTTATTATTGTGTAAGACACCCTTACAACCGCGTAACCCCTTTTTAATAGGATAACTCAAAACTAGCGCAAGCGCACCGTAGACTCAGTCTCTAGCAGAACACAATACGATCGTACCTGGTGAGCGCTGAAGTGGTATATCGTCACTTCACATTTCTTTAATCTTCCCCATTTAGTGGATGCTTCAATGTACTAGGCAGCCGTGCGGATCGTCCTTATCTGGCAACGGGGCGTTTCTATTTGGCATCCCAATGACGTGTCTCGCTAATAAAATTTGTGAGAGGCCCGAAAGCCGGTTGTGGTTTAACGAGACACGATTTCTAGCGTTCCTTAGAACGAACTATCAATTCAGTTTGTGATACTTAGTGAAGCCTAACCCTCTCCCGAGAAATGCGCGATCACAAAGTCTCACGCAAAGTGTTCTGTGGCGAGACCTTTTTGGATACAGATATCATCACTAACGTTTGGTTGCTTTATAATGCAATTACAAGTCGGCCTTATAGCCTAGCTTGTTTTAAATGAGCTGTGAGTATTTATGGTTCTGCCTTCCAAGTGTGGTGTGTCAGCTCAAGGTCAATAGTAGTCAAAGGTCAGGAGCGCTAATGCTCAGTGTCTAGTATGGTGGAAGGCCATCACCATTTCCCTATAACCAAATGCAAGTGACAACTATCTGCCAAGGTGCGGATTAGGAGGTGACACGCAATACACAAGAAATTAACGTGAATTATATAATACGATAAGTACTAAATAAGAGTAATTTCGCCATTCTGGAATAAATGTCCATTGATAACTCGACAGCGATATCACCTAACTGGTAACAGTTAGGTGATAAATAACAATATATAATTTAATTAATAAGAGATAAGTTTGTAACTACGACGTACACACTACTACTAGAGTTAAAAGTTAATTAAACTTAACACTTACCAAATAATTCCTTAGAGAATTAGATTACCATTCACTTACAGAATACTGCACAATTTACCAGTTTCGCCACGTAGTTCCTTCTTCCGACCAGCCACGACCGCGTCCCGGTCACACCAACAAACACACACACATACTACGTTAAATACTAGATTACTCTAAACTGGGCTTTAACCCAACTATATTTAACTTAATAACTAATACCCGCTATCTTACGACAGCCCACTCGGACATGGCCTCTTGGTATTCACCAAGCCTCCTAACTTAACTAGCTTAGACACGGACGTCCGTACCCTATCGAAGTCTAAAACCAAGTGTCGTTCTGGACTTCAAAATCAGCCCTCAATTCCTAAACCATATTTCTATACACCACGTTCAGCCAGCGCGTCTTCCCACAGTTTTGCAGAATAGATTTATTGCCGTTTTTGTACAATTTCTCAATTGTTTTAAAAGGGTCCGTTTGGGTTTTGCCTGGGCTCGGTTTATGGTTACCATATGTGCAACTAGTATTGTCCTAAGATTAGAAATCGGATATTTTAAGTCGTATCTTAAGAATTTGTTGAATTATTGCCTTCGACCTTTTCGTGGCACTTGTCCATAGCTTGTTTCCCATAAAATTGAGAATTTATGTCTTCCTAAGAGGCACGAACTACGTGCTTGTTTTAAAATAAATATAATATTTTGTTATTAGCTAGGGATAGGTGACAGACAGTCACAATACCATAGATTCAGACGATATACTAAGTACGGTATATCATTATTTTGCAACCTATTCACTTTCTTCGATTGTTATTTGACAAGACATCTTTAACCTTATATAACTCTTAGCTATTTAGGTTCATGTTGAATTTAACTGTCAATTCCTTTACTTCATAAAAAAACATGTTTCTACCTAGCCATAAACAGTAGAGTGTCAGTAGTCAACATGCATTAAGCCGTGAAAGTAGCACCCCAATTGCGTAAACTTTCTATAACAATCCAAAGGTTTTGAAGGAAATTCCTAATGCACTGCTTCATAAAGAAAAATTAATTTACTCAACAACGTAAAAAACGCAATGAACGTGGCTGAACTGTCAAAATGAAAGACATTGCGATCAATTGTCATTTTATGCGTGTCACGCAACCACCCTACTGAACAACCAGGTGGACCCTAGTACATGTTAAATACCTGCTCTATTTCTAACACATATGTTATTACAATTTAGTTTACAGCTGGAAAATGAGCCGGGAAAATACCCTGAACCAAAATGCGATCAACAGCATAAATCAAAATATTGACAAGATACAGGTGTTAAACAACCGTTTCTACTACTTCATTGACCGCACCGACACGGGTTGTTTCTACCTCCCTGAACCCGACCCGAGTTCTAGTGTCAAATTCCGAGGTCAATGCGACCAAAACATACCAGTAGTGACCAATTTCCAACCTGCAAGGGTAAGCACATTTTGAATTGAATTTCGGGTATAGAGTTACATTCTATTGTAAAAATATTCTAACATTCGATTTAACATTGCTTTGACAGTACTTGGGCAGATGGTATGACATCGAGTCTTACCCTGGGGACTTCCAAAATGGTCAATGCAACACTGCCATCTACAGTGAACACCCTGAGTCAGGTATCGACGTCGATGTGCATAATACACAAGTCATCAATCAAGCTCTCTTTTCTATAAGGGGTACTGCGGTGCAGGAACCCAGTACAGATGGAAGTGCAAAACTCACAGTAACATTTAATGTAGGAGGTACAGCTGGTAAGAACGCAGAATGCACAATTCGCTCGCTCACGTTAAATAATTTGTTACACAGTATAACTTTATCAACATATTTTTTACAGTTACCGCAAATTATTGGGTATTGGCAACAGATTATGATTCATACGCACTTGTATATTCTTGTCGACCCATGGATGACGAGTACGTGCAAGGTACGTAGGGATTAAGTGCTGAAAAACAGTTAAACATTCATTAATTTTGGTTACAAGATATATGTTGTGTTATGTTTACAACAATGTGTAAGCTAATTAATCTATTACTTCACAGTTACAAGCTGGAAACTGAGTAAAACAAGAGAGTTAACGTCTGAAGCTAGAACCGAAATCGACAGGGTGATGAGGGATATTCGTGTTTTGGACGAGAGATACTTCGTAGAACGTAACCAGACCCCCGAAGGATGTTTCTACTTCCCTGAGCCCCAACCCGGCGTGCCAGTAGTCTTTCCTGGTCAATGCGATGAAAATATTGAAGCAGTGCCGAACTTTAACATGAATGACGTGAGATTAATTTAATTGAATATATTCATTCTAAACACTATCTGGGCACTTATTCAAACAATACCTATTTTGCCTTTCAGTTCCAAGGTACGTGGCATGAAATAGCAGGATATCCTAAGGCCAACCAACATGGGCAGTGCATCAGCCAACAGTTCACTGTTAATGCTACAAACAGCATGCGCCTAGATTCATTCAGTGTACTTGACCTCACTCAATCAACAACCGAGGGTCACGTCACATTCGCTAGCGATGATGACCTTAGTGGAAAATTGGAAATTAACATTTGGGTTAACGGAGAAGGTGAGCGTCATTTTCGTCGAGAAAACAATATTTTCAGATAATGTGAAGTATAGTATACAATAATCAAATACGTTTATCATTTTCCAGCACAATCAATACCTTACTGGATTCTGAGCACGGACTACACAAACTATGCGTTGGTTTACAGTTGTGTCAACATTGACGAAGATTATAGAGGAGGTCAGTTTAAATCAAGGTTCCCTGTACAATTTGTGATGCAGATCTTTTTAATATTAACGCCACCCAATTACAACAAACTGTTCTAGTGTGGAGTTGGAAACTAAGTAAAACCAGACAACTGTCAGATGAGAGCACCGCGGCCATCAACGAAGCCATTGCGAAAGTAGATGTTCTGAGGAACGATTACTACGAGAACATTCAGCAGACGGACACTGCCTGCTTCCATTTACCTGACATTACTCCCGGTGACGATGTCATTCTTCCTGGTCAATGTGACTCTAGCATTGGAGGAATTCCCAATTTCGACATTTCGAAGGTAAGAGTTATGATTTTATTACTTGTAAAATATTAGAGTGGTACAGTAATTGCTTTACATACAAACAGAAGTCTAAAGTTAACATATCAACAGATATTAATAATATTATCCTAATTTTAAAAGCCACAATACATTTTGGTAATGTGCCTCAGAGTCAATTTCAAAGTTAGCACGTAACGAAACTATATTCATCTCTTTTTAACTTTTGAATAAGTTCACATTTTAATGTTATTTTTAACAGTTTGCTGGGGAGTGGCGTCTTATTGAAAGTTACGGATCACAATACCAAAGTGGCACATGCAACGTAGCTCAATACACCCTGCAAGCCAGTAACATACTCAGCATCACCAACTCTCAGGTTGTGAATGAACAGCTGGCATCTATATCTGGAACTGCTACTATTTCTAGCACCGATGGCAGCGGACGGCTTACTTTCAATATAGGTTAGTATAATAGGTTTTGATACAACGTTGCTGTTGCTGTAGCTGTGTGTCACCAATCGTTTATTTTGTAACACAAGACAACAACATGATTTACTTTTTCTTTTCTTTTTTTAATTTCCTCTGTAGCTCTTTTAAAGTTTATTTGTGGTCAACTACCGATTTAACACGATTTGTTGCTTGTTAGTTTATTTATTTATAAGGTGCGACATCAATTTGTGTATGTAAGGACCATGGGAAGAAACGTCCCCACCCACCAACACGCTTGAGACTAGTGTCATTCGAAGCGTCTGGTGGGTTAGACACTTTTTTACTGTGGCGACATTCTTCAAAAATGTGGGTTTTCCTGGAATATTACTTTTTTTATTCAATATTAGCATTATTTTACATTTATATATTTTCTTATTTTGCACTTAAGAGGCATAGAATATAGCGACCTAAATATGGTTCTCATTCATGACGACCTTTCTTTTATCAGGGACCATTTTTTATTTTAATCTGATACCTTTATTAGTTTAGGTTCGGTTATGTTTGGTAAGGATAGGTAATTATAGCTTAGGCTAGGTGAGCTAACCGAAAAGTTTAGGATAGGTTAGGTTAGCTTCCGTGTAGCATAAACAGGGAGCCGGACGCCTGGTGTCACCACTGCGTCAAACGCGGCGCGGCATACGCTGGCAGAGTGTGCCGCTTGGGAGGAGCCGCGCCGTGCCTTCATCTCAGAAGTAGGCAGTGATCTTTCGCTGCCGGCCGTCGTCGAGTCGATGGTCGGCGGCGAGGAGTGATGGGACGCGGTGGTTTCCTTCTGTGAGACAGTCGTTTCGCAGAAGGAGGCTGCGGAAAGGGAGAGGGAGATCTCGTAAAGTCACCCGGCCTGCAGCAGGCGCACCGGGCTCCCTAAATGGGTCCAGACGCGACGGACTCGGGGACGTCTGTCGCCCCCTACACATCAGGACCCGAGGTGGCGGCGCGTAGTGTTCCACGCGCGCCCCTTTTAGACGTCACGGGGGGAGTCAAACACCTCAATCCCCCCCCTGACCCGAGGAGGCCCTCAATGGCGGGCCGGCAGCAGTTGGGGGTTGCGGAAGATTTTTAAGTTCCCGTGACCCCCGGCGTAGGTGTGAGCTGGAACATTGGGGTGGTTTTTAGTCAGTAAGATTCTGACAGACCCCTCCGCCCGCCCCAGGGCAGAGGTCATCCATGAGGATTAAAAAAAAAATAGGTTAGGTTAGCCGTTTATTTTTATTTTTTGTACAATTATTCAATCACAAGAATACACAAATGCTGTTCATCATTGAGGAGTTCCGAGTGACCTTCAAAATCCAAGATCAGATTATCACTGTTAAGTTTAGGTTAGGTTATGTTTGGCAAGGATAGGCATTATAGCTTAGGTTAGGTTAGCTAACAGAAAAGTTTTTTGTTATTACAAAAAAACCCCATTGATTTTGCAATGGAGCAAGACAGTAAGTCTTTCTCTGGATCCATAAAAACATATTGACACGTATCCTATGACTGTTGGAGGGTAGGGACGGAGTCCATACAAATTCCCCCATGGTTTTTTGTTTGTGTTATGTAATCTTGAGATTGCGACGTTGACATGCGCTATTGAATTTTTATTCGATACTATACCATAAAATTAATTATTATTTTTTATAGGAAACCTGGAATACGTAATGTATATACTCGAAACTGATTACGACTCATTCGCACTAGCCTACGGTTGTGCCAACTCAGGAGATAGCCAAAGAAGAGGTAAATAAAATTATTCATTAAGCAAAAATTGCACCTGCATAATTCTGTTGTAACAACTACTATTTGTTTCCCTAAAATTATTTTTTAATTCTCCTACATTATTAGGTACAAGAACTCTTCTATGTTGTTAATTGTTTTTTTGGTTTTTTGTTTAGTAACCAGTTGGAAATTGAGTCGTTCTAATACCTTGAGCCAAGACGCAACCAACAGAATAAATCAAATCATGAATGACATCGAAGTCTTGCACCAACCTTACTACTATCAAGTGGACCGCTCCCCTGATAGTTGTTTCTACTTTCCTGAGCCTGACAGATACAATCCCGTTAGGTTCCGCGGTCAATGTAACGAGAACATCCCCGTCGTTCCCGATTTTGATGTCGAAAAGGTAAGTCCGCAACTTCCAGTAAAATTTTACGTCGTCTATCTTTCAGCAGCCAGTATGTATAATCAACATGATACACAACTCATAATGAACATTGCTCGATATACTTATACCAAGAAAAAAAACCAGAATATATTGTGGTTCAACATTGAGGCGTAACCATGGTAAACACAGTTTCGCTTATTCATATACACAGTAATAATTCTCCATCCACGACGTCGACCACTATCGTGTTAGATTAAATTATTAATTTGAACTGAATTACGTTAACAGTACATGGGATTGTGGCATGACATCGAATCATATCCTGTGCCCTTCCAAGATGGCGAGTGTCCCAACGCTCGTTACACTGCACTCGACAGCAACACCGTCTCTGTTTACAATACCCACGTTATTGACCAGAGTCTAGGCGTTATACATGGCCTTGCTACTGTAGCATCGACGGATGGAAGTGCAAAGCTAAAAGTAACATTCGATGGACAACCTCCCGACGGTAAGGATTTGAGACTAAATAAAATGTGTAATGTAAATATATGTGCGGAGATTAATTATTTAATCTGTTTTATAACTTTTTAGCTGCTTCTGATTATTGGGTGTTGTCTACTGACTACACGTCGTACGCGTTTGTTTATTCTTGTACAAATCAAGGTGAAGACTACATGAGCGGTAAGATCTCTTCCACGTTGTAAATTACGACAAATCACTTAATGATTTTGCCATAATAGTCCTTAAAACATTTTTTTCTGTTAATTTTTAGTCGCCAGTTGGAAATTGAGTAAATCCAAAGAGTTAACGCCTGGTGCTAAAACCGAAATTGACAGGGTGATGAGCAACATTCGTGCTTTGGACGAGAGATACTTCGTAGAACGTGACCAGACCCCCGAAGGATGTTTCTACTTCCCTGAGCCCCAACCCGGCGTACCAGTTGTGTTTCCTGGTCAATGCGATGAGAATATTGAAGCAGTGCCAAACTTTAACATGAATGACGTGAGATTAATTTAATTGAATATATTCATTCTAAACACTATCTGGGTACTCATTCAAACAATACATATTTTGCCTTTCAGTTCCAAGGTACATGGCATGAAATAGCAGGATATCCTAAGGCCAACCAAGACGGGCAGTGCATCAGCCAACAGTTCACTGTTAATGCCACGAACAGCATGCGCCTAGATTCATTCAGTGTACTTGACCTCACTCAATCAACAACCGAGGGTCACGTCACATTCGCTAGCGATGATGACCTTAGTGGAAAATTGGAAATTAACATTTGGGTTAACGGAGAAGGTGAGCGTCATTTTCGTCGAGAAAACAATATTTTCAGATAATGTGAAGTAATTTACAATAATCAAATACGTTTATCATTTTCCAGCACAATCAATACCTTACTGGATTCTGAGCACGGACTACACAAACTATGCGTTGGTTTACAGTTGTGTCAACATCGACGAAGATTATAGAGGAGGTCAGTTTAAATCAAGGTTCCCTGTACAATTTGTGATGCAGATCTTTTTAATATTAACGCCACCCAATTACAACAAACTGTTCTAGTGTGGAGTTGGAAACTAAGTAAAACCAGACAACTGTCAGATGAGAGCACCGCGGCCATCAACGAAGCCATTGCGAAAGTAGATGTTCTGAGGAACGATTACTACGAGAACATTCAGCAGACGGACACTGCCTGCTTCCATTTACCTGACATTACTCCCGGTGACGATGTCATTCTTCCTGGTCAATGTGACACTAGCATTGGAGGAATTCCCAATTTCGACATTTCGAGGGTAAGAGTTATGATTTTATTACTTGTAAAATATTAGAGTGGTACAGTAATTGCTTTACATACAAACAGAAGTCTAAAGTTAACATATCAACAGATATTTATAATATTATCCAAATTTTAAAAGCCACAATACATTTTGGTAATGTGCCTCAGAGTCAATTTCAAAGTTAGCTCGTAACGAAACTATATTCATCTATTTTTAACTTTTGAATAAGTTTACATTTTAATGTTATTTTTAACAGTTTGCTGGGGAGTGGCGTCTTATTGAAAGTTACGGATCACAATACCAAAGTGGCACATGCAACGTAGCTCAATACACCCTGCAATCCAGTAACATACTCAGCATCACCAACTCTCAGGTTGTGAATGAACAGCTGGCATCTATATCTGGAACTGCTACTATTTCTAGCACCGATGGCAGCGGACGGCTTACTTTCAGTATAAGTGAGTATAATACGTTTTGATACAATGTTGCTGTAGCTGTGTGTCACCACTCGTTTATTTTGAAACGATCCACAACAATATTTTGCGATTTCCTCTGTAGTTCTTTTGAACTTTATTTATGGTCAACTACCGATTTAACATGTTTTGGTTCTTGCTAGTTTATTTATGATGTATGACATCATTTTCTTCGCCTTAGTTTCTAGGCACTGCAGATATCTTATTATAAGTGAAGTCTTCAATCTTGAGATTGTGACGTTGACATGCGCTACTGAATTTTTTATTCGATACTATACGATAAACTGAATTATTAAATTTTTTCTAGGTAACCAGGAATACGTAATGTATATACTCGAAACTGATTACGAATCATTCGCACTAGCCTACGGCTGTGCCAACTCAGGAGATAGCCAAAGAAGAGGTAAATAAAATTATTCATTAAACAAAAATTGCACCTGCATAATTCTGTTGTAACAACTACTATTTGTTTCCCTAAAATTGTTTTTACTTCTCCTACATTATTAGGTACAAGAACTCTTTTTTTTGTTTTTTGTTTAGTAACCAGTTGGAAATTTAGTCGTTCTAACACCTTGAGCCAAGACGCAACCAACAGAATAAATCAAATCATGAATGACATCGAAGTCTTGCACCAACCTTACTACTATCAAGTAGACCGCTCCCCTGATAGTTGTTTCTACTTTCCTGAGCCTGACAGATACACTCCCGTTAGGTTCCGCGGTCAATGTAACGAGAATATCCCCGTCGTTCCCGATTTTGATGTCGAAAAGGTAAGTCCGCAACTTCCAGTAACATTACTTATACCAAGAAAAAAAAACAGAATATATTGTGGTTCAACATTGAGGCGTAACCATGGTAAACACAGTTTCGCTTATTCATATACAAAGTAATAATTTTCCATCTACGACGTCGACCACTATCGTGTTAGATTAAATGATTAATTTGAACTGAATTACGTTAACAGTACATGGGATTGTGGCATGACATCGAATCATATCCTGTGCCCTTCCAAGACGGCGAGTGTCCCAACGCTCGTTACACTGCACTCGACAGCAACACCGTCTCTGTTTACAATACCCACGTTATTGACCAGAGTCTAGGCGTTATACATGGCCTTGCTACTGTAGCATCGACGGATGGAAGTGCAAAGCTAAAAGTAACATTCGATGGACAACCTCCCGACGGTAAGGATTTGAGACTAAATAAAATGTGTAATGTAAATATATGTGCGGAGATTAATTATTTAATCTATTTTATAACTTTTTAGCTGCTTCTGATTATTGGGTGTTGTCTACTGACTACACGTCGTACGCGTTTGTTTATTCTTGTACAAATCAAGGTGAAGACTACATGAGCGGTAAGATCTCTTCCACGTTGTAAATAACGACAAATCACTTAACGATTTTGCCATTATTTATTATTTTTTATTATACTCCTTAAAACGTCTCTTTCTGTTAATTTTTAGTCGCCAGTTGGAAATTGAGTAAATCCAAAGAGTTAACGCCTGGTGCTAAAACCGAAATTGATAGGGTGATGAGCAACATTCGTGCTTTGGACGAGAGATACTTCGTAGAACGTGACCAAACCCCCGAAGGATGTTTCTACTTCCCTGAGCCCCAACCCGGCGTACCAGTTGTGTTTCCTGGTCAATGCGATGAGAATATTGCAGCAGTGCCAAACTTTAACATGAATGGCGTGAGATTAATTTAATTGAATATATTCATTCT
The DNA here is from genome assembly GCA_947522985.1 of Lithophane socia. NCBI lineage: Eukaryota > Metazoa > Arthropoda > Insecta > Lepidoptera > Noctuidae > Lithophane > Lithophane socia. The sequence goes on along the minus strand of OX383270.1, from coordinate 11,950,512 downwards.
AAACACTATCTGGGCACTTATTCAAACAATACCTATTTTGCCTTTCAGTTCCAAGGTACGTGGCATGAAATAGCAGGATATCCTAAGGCCAACCAAGACGGGCAGTGCATCAGCCAACAGTTCACTGTTAATGCTACGAACAGCATGCGCCTAGATTCATTCAGTGTACTTGATCTCACTCAATCAACAACCGAGGGTCACGTCACATTTGCTAGCGATGATGACCTTAGTGGAAAATTGGAAATTAACATTTGGGTTAACGGAGTAGGTGAGGGTCATTTTCGTCGAGAAAGCAATCTTTTCAGATATTGTGAAGTAATTTACAATAATCAAATACGTTTATCATTTTGCAGCACATTCAATACCTTACTGGATTCTGAGCACGGACTACACAAACTATGCGTTGGTTTACAGTTGTGTCAACATCGACGAAGATTATAGAGGAGGTCAGTTTAAATCAATGTTCCCTGTACAATTTGTCATGCAGATCTTTTTTAATATTAACGCCACCCAATGCAACAAACCGTTCTAGTGTGGAGTTGGAAACTTAGCAAAACCAGACAACTGTCAGATGAGAGCACCGCGGCCATCAATGAAGCCATTGCGAAAGTTGATGTTCTGAGGAACGATTACTACGAGAACATTCAGCAGACGGACACTGCCTGCTTCCATTTACCTGACATTACTCCCGGTGACAATGTCGTTCTTCCTGGTCAGTGTGACACTAGCATTGGAGGAATGCCCAATTTCGACATTGCAAGGGTAAGATTTAAGATTTTATTACTTGTTAAAATATTAGAATGGTACGTTAATCACTTATTACTTATTATTCAAATTTTAAAAGCCACGATATGTTTTTACATAGCTTTGAGAGTGTGTACTTCACTTAGTAAAGTACCTCAGAGTCAATTTCAAAGTTAACACGTAACGAAACTATATTCATCTCTTGAATAAGTTCACATTTTAATGTACTTTAACAGTATGCTGGTGAGTGGCGTCTTATTGAAAGTTACGGATCCCGATACCAAAGTGGCACATGCAACATAGCTCAATACACCCTGCAAGCCAGTAACATACTCAGCATCACCAACTCTCAGGTTGAGAATGAACAGCTGGCATCTATTTCTGGAACTGCTACTATTTCTAGCACCGATGGAAGCGGACGGCTTACTTTCAATATGAGTGAGTTTCCTACTTTTTCATATAATCTCGCTCTGAAACCACTCGTTTATATTGTACAGCAAGACAACAATATTTTGTGATTTCCTCTGTAGCTCTTTTAAACTTTATTTGTAGTCGACCACCGCTTTAACACGATTTGTTGCTTGTTAATTTATTTATCTATAAAATGCGACATTAATTTCATCGCCTTCTATAAAGTTACTAGGCACAGCAGATATCTTAATAAAAGTCAAGTATTCAAACTTGAGTTTGTGACGTTGACATGCGCTACTGAATTTTCATGTTTACAATTTTTTATAGGAAACCGGGAATACGTAATGTATATACTCGAAACTGATTACGACTCATTCGCACTAGCCTACGGTTGTGCCAACTCAGGAGAAAGCCAAAGAAGAGGTAAATAAATAATTCAAGTACCACTAAGCAAAACTCTCACCTACATAATTTTATTGTAACAACTACTATTTGAGAGGAGATCGTAGCTTACAACAGCTGCACGGGTCGATCCATCAGGCTAAGCTACGCTTGCCAGGGTTGGTTGGATCCTAGATGGGTGACCATCTTTACATACCGCGACACCTCCGTCCCTCGGAAAACACATTGAGCCGTTGGTCCGGCTATCATTCGTGAATCTTTGACAGTCGTTACGAGTCGTCGGAAGCCCAAAAATCTGTCAACCAGTCTTACTAAGGGTCGTGGTCAAGGGTCGTGTTACCCAGTTTCTGGGTTGTGAAGGTCAGACAGGCAGTCACTCCATGTAAAATTCTGGTTTTCAGCTGCATCCGGTTAGACTGGAATCCGACCCCAATAAGGTTGGGAAAAGGCTGGCAGATTGATTGAACTACTATTTTGTTTCCCTAAAATTGTTTTTACTTCTCTCACATTATTAGCTTCAAGAGCTCTTCTATGAATTCTGCCATGATATTAAAAATATATTTTGCGATTTTTGTTTAGTAACCAGTTGGAAATTTAGTCGTACAAATACCTTGAGCCAAGACGCAACCAACAAAATAAATCAAATCATGAATGACATCGAAGTCTTGCACCAACCTTACTACTATCAAGTAGACCGCTCCCCTGAGGCTTGTTTCTACTTTCCTGAGCCTGACAGATATACTCCTGTTACGTTCCGCGGTCAATGTGACGAGAGTATCCCCGTTGTTCAAAATTTTCAAGCTGATTTGGTAAGTTTATCATTGTATTTATGTAACAGTTTATGAATACAATTATAAGCAGACAAGAAGAAAGGAACAGAAAATACGTAAAAAGTTGATGCTTAGATATTTCTTAAGAAATCTCGTCCAGACTACGATGTGAGAATGCAAAGAAATCCTCCATAAAAAGCCTGGCTTCTCCTTCATTAATATGGCATATGTATGTACCTAGAGTCCGCGCCACCATTGAAGTCCTTTTGACGCGGCGCTAGCGTCTATGTCATTGCATCACATTGCATTAAAAATAATGAAGTTCCACAATTTTCCGCCGGCCTTATTTCGTGGCGCGCACTCTACTTGCTATCTATAAACAAAACATTTTGTTTTGCCGCTTATTTATCGATAATAAATAAAATAAGTAATGAATCCTTAATATTTAGTACGCGGGCACATGGTTTGACGTTGAATCCTATCCGACACGCTTCCAAAGCGGTACTTGCAACACCGCTATATATACTGCCAACTCCGATGGAACACTTGATGTGAAAAATACCCAAGTAGTGGAGCAACTTCTACAAAATGTTACGGGATCTGCAGTTCCAACCACTACCGATGGATCTGCTAAATTTGAGTTGACACTTACTGGCAGCAGTGGTACCGGTAAATATACATTATTTTTAGATTAGCATTTAACCTGTTCGTCATAATAAATTGTTTCAACTACCACATGAGACATAATATTTCTCATTTTCTGTTATAGCTGTAACAACGAATTATTGGGTCCTCGCCACGGATTATGATACATATTCATTTGTGTATTCTTGCCGAAACATCAATACCGAATACAGAGAAGGTAAATTATTGATAGTTAGAATAAAAAATTAGTCGATTGGTAAATAGCGTTCGGTTAAGTTACCTATAAATGTTTCGTTTGTAATAAAAAGGAATGATATGATAAGAAATCGGAAAACTAAAATTAAGTCAATAAGTAAGTAAAATCGGACAATAATAAATGATTAATGAATTAATTTAGTTAACAGCTGGAAGTTGGGTAAGGCATCTACTATACCAGAATCCGGTGTGACCAGTATCAACAATGTTATTGACAACGTGCAAGTGCTAGATCAGCAGTATTTCGTCCCGAGAAACCACACCAATGAAGCCTGCTTCTATTACCCTGATAACAACGGTGGAGATGTAATCATTAATGGCCAATGTATTCCCGACGCGGAAGTGCCAGTTGTCCCCAACTTTAATGCTAACGCGGTCAGTATTCCAACCATGTATCTCAATAATCACATTTAATAGTATATCTTGCTGTTTATCAGGCGTGATGATATGTTATGTTATGTGTAGTATAACTTGTTTTGGGGTTGCTCTAGTAACATATCTCGATTTTCTCGTCTCTTAGCTTCTTTTTACCTTTACTCCTACTTTTATGCAGGAGAGTTTATCGAACCTATCGGCGATCGTGTAAATGAGACATTGGTTACAATTTATTTATACTGCTTCTATTTCGGCATGAACTTGTACATACACATAAGTTTCGTATGGTGATTATCCACATATTGCTATTACATTCTTTACAGTAAAATAGACTCATCGTGTAGGTTAGGTTACTACTGTATTAATGATATACATGTTTTTAGTTCCATGGAATATGGCACGAAGTATCTCGATTCCCGTCTGCGCTCCAAAATGGTGAATGCACGGCTACCGAATATGCCCTGAATGGTGCTAATAGCTTCGAGGTTGTCCAAACAAGTGTGATCGACGAGGAACAGTTAAGAACAGTGACACAGGCTTCAGTGGCTTCTGATGGTAGAGGCGTCATCAGTATCGACGTAGATGGAGGTAAGTGCCAGCATTAAAAAAACCGGATATGTGAATATTGGACTCTTGGACAAGGTATCATTTATACCCCGTTCCGGAACAAGATTCCCGATGGATTCTTGTTCGGGAACTTTCTTTGAAAATTAATTTGTCATTGTTTGAGGCTCTATACATACAACAGAAAGACAACCTACTACTACTGTTCAGATGCACCCTACCATGGACTGATTCCCATCTGACCTCAATCCTTATTTAAACAGGTTGTTAATTTGTAATTAATGAAACAATTTTATTTATGTATGAAATTCAAACCTATTCCAAAATCAATTCGAATACATTCACCGACCATTCTTCTAAATATTATGTAAGTATGTGTGACTCCGGATTTTTAATTTGTATGCCTGTGATGTCTTGTTTATGCCTTTTTGTGTTAGTTTATTACATATTATAAAACAAAGTCTTCCGCCGCGTATGTCTGACATCCTGTTCGCGATAAACTCAAAAACTACTGCACCGATTTTCATGCTGTTTTCACCAATGGATAGAGTGGTTCTCGAGGAAGGTTTTAGTATATAATAACCAACATCCACGCAGGCGAAGCCGCAGGCATCAGCTAGTATTTAATAAATTTTGATACAATGCAAAAAAAATTATGAAATAAATATGCGTTTTTTGTTACAGTTCCATTCGACAACGTCTACATTTTGGCCACCGATTACACCGAGTATGCGCTAGCGTACAGCTGCCGCAATCTCGACGCCGATAGAAAGCAACGTAATTATAATCTGTTTTTTTTTCCTTTATATCAAAACGCTTCGGTATATACCAATGTAATAAACTTACACAATTCCCCTTTTGCGCAGTATACAGCTGGAAGCTGAGTAGGTCCCGCGCTGGACTGTCCGAAGCAGCTAACAATGCTATTAATGAACTCGTTAGCAGTAACATCGATCTCCACGAGAACTACTATCGAAACACGGGACAAGACCACGCAGCGTGCTTCTACTATCCAGTGTTTACTCAAGTCCCACTAAGTATCGAGTTGCCTGGACCCTGCGATGAATCCATTACCGGAGTTCCTAACTTCAGCGTGCTTGATGTAAGTTCCCCTTTGTTTGATGACGTTTAGCCCCCTGTATACAGTTTTCCAAACTTAAAGACTGAAGAAACATAACCTAAAAACAAGTGAAACTAAATAATAGCTTAATACTGTAAATTCGTCCTGTACCTACAGGAATGTGATTGTGTACTCTTTACACATTTCTATTTGCTTTCTGGTTTTTGTAAGAGCGAATCCTGACGACCGCGGTACACCCGCAGCTTGGTTCTTGAGCGGGGTTGCTGCGTCCCGTCGTCGTTATGTTTACAGTGACATGCCACACGATGCGCGGTGACGCCTGGCGATACCGCTCCGCGTGACGTTGAAACGCCGCGTCCGCCAAATTGTACATTAAATTCAAGGCGCTGACACGCGACACCGTACATATGTAGTTGAAATAATTACTGCACGGCGTCATCTGTTTTCGCTTTAACATTAATAAAACGAATTTTCGATTCCTTATGTTAATTATTATACATTTGAAAAATTTTAAAATTAAATAACTGAGTACGTCCTTTTTTTATCGTTGCCAGTATCTTGGAACATGGTTCGAAGTCGCCAGATATCCACAAACAACACAGACTGGCCAGTGTAACCGTGCTGAATTCTCGGCCGCTAATAGCGGTACCTTCACTGTTGTAAACAGCCAAGTTTCCGATGAGGCTTTGGCTAAGATATCAGGAGAAGCTACAGTAACAGGCAATGACGGACAAATAGAAGTTACATTCAATGTTGGTGACGGTAAGTTTTTCAATCTCATATCACTGGACAAATGTCGTAGTTCAAAAATATTTTGGATAGGTCGCTAATAATTATGTACCAAAACGGAAACGGAACGGAACCGGCATTATTTGTACTTAAATAAGATAGTTAAATACTTACTTATTTTTTATTAACTAAATAATATTTTGTTTAATTGCAGAGACCAGAACTGCAAAGTACTTCGTACTCGCAACCGACTACACCAGTTATGCTCTTTTATACAGTTGCGTTACTATCGAGAGTGGGGAAAGACGACGAGGTAAAACTGTTTTTTTTTAAGTACCTTACAAGCAATGATATTATATTAATATAATTATATATTGATTACAAGCTATACTTAGATTGCTCTTTTCGTATGTGTTTCCGGTTACTCCAATTGTCATCCATTTCTCAAACACTTTCTGGCATCCGATTGAGCTGAAACTTGGCATACTTATATAATAACCGAGACATTTGAAAGAATAACACCATGGTGCTCGTCTCATGAAAAAATGATACCATGGTGCTGGTCTCATGATGGAGCCGGAAGTTGGCCATAAGAACTCCTAAATCAAACAAGATACACCATAGTGTTTGGACTCATTGGCTATGTATTAAAAAGTGCTTTGACAATAGGTGATGTTCAGGGTCTGATGATGGAGCCGGACGGTGGCCATGGGAAAATCTTTTTTAGTTAATTAAAAGCTTGTTTTAAAAAAGATTTTTACATGATATTTTATTTTATTTTGAGGGAGCTAACTTTGACAAACTATTTTAACAGTTGGCAGTTGGAAACTAAGTAGAACGACAGAACTAAGCCCGCTGGCCAATACCGACATAGATACCGTCATACGTACCACTCAAGGTCTCAGACAAGAATATTACCAGGACACAAGTCAGACTGACGCAACGTGCTTCCACTATCCAGTGTTTGAAGAACCCCCACCATATATTGAGTTGCCTGGACCCTGCGATACATCCATAACCGGCGTTGCTGACTTCAACGTTGAAAATGTAAGTTAACATTAATGGTACCTATTTAAATTATTGAGAATAAAATAGAGATTCGCCCTCATTAATTTAATATTTTTTCTAATACCAGTTCATTGGACAATGGTTCGAGGTCGCCAGATACCCTCAGCCAGAACAAACGGGCCAGTGTAACCTTGCTGAATTCACCAATGGAGCTACTAGTGGTACCTTCTCTATTGTAATCAGCCAAATTTACAATGAATCTTTGTCTGAGATAAGAGGAGAAGCTGAAGTAACGAGCAGTGATGGTTCTGGGAATTTACGAGTTACTTATATTGATCACAGTAAGTGGTTTAGTAATAAAATACATTATTTAACATTGTAGTCTGCCGTAAAAAAAATATAGTTTGCATCTCCCATGTTGAGTTGTAGAAACGTAAGTTGCATATACCAAAATAAAATTAGGAATATATTATGAAAATCGCAACGGGAATCTGTATCTTTAACTTTATTATACCTACTTAATATTCAGAAAAAGGGAAAAAAGTATCCCCACCCTAAATAATTTTTACATAAAAAAAGTTAGCAATAGTGTTTTGAGTACATAAATAAAATTTCTACCTACATTTTTAAAGTAAGATTTTTTATTTCAGCCACGTATCATTCTGATTACAACGTACTTGCAACTGACTATACCAGCTACGCTCTTATATACTCCTGCTTTAATATACCTACTTTGAACACACGACGAGGTAAAGTACTTTTTTTAATAATTTAATAATTATGTACACAATAAATCGCAATGTGTATTTAATTTTGTGAGAGCTAATTTAACAAACTACCTTCACAGTTGGCAGTTGGAAACTAAGTCGAAACGTAGAACTGAGCGAGGACGCTAATAGCTTCATAAATGACGTCATCAGTACAACACAAGGTCTCAAACAAGAATACTACCAGGACACAAGTCAGACTGATGAAGCTTGTTTCCACTACCCTACACAAACTGGGGACAGAGTCATAATCCCTGGTCAGTGCGACATCAATATTCCTGCAGTGGAGTCCTTCAACGTTGCTAGAGTAAGATAATATTTGGATTTTTATTCACTCACTTTCTGCACTTACATTGATACCTATTACCTACAGTATCCGTCATCATGCCATCGTCTGCAATCGCTTAATTAGTCTTGGAAATTACATGTTGAGCGAGGTCTTGCAAAGCCTAGCGGGAAACAACATGCGTATATAGCCCGGTGACTCGAGGTCCACTTACACGTTCCTGGGTTATCCTAAATAACTCGGAGTTAATATCTAATACAAGGTTAAACAAATAATTCATCTTGCGCCACCAAGAATTTATATAACCCACCTACTCTGGGTTAGTGTAAGTAATGTCAAAATAAATTAACGATATGAGGTACTTTACCGCTGATGACTTATATATTTTATTTTATATTATTCGACGTTATAGTGAGATAAAATTCGATAATCAACAGGCAATACACTGTGCATTATACTCATGAACTCATATAAAAATAAATACAAATCATAAAAAACTTATACTGATAATTAGGTACTTAAGCCCGAGTTTACAAACTCTATAAATATTTATTTAATCAAACCGCTAAAGGTCGATTCACAAATATCAGTGAAGCCACCATTCCGACACAGTACCGGCACAGTGCAAAATATTCTTTCATACATTCTCTATGAACCCGCATCCCCACTTTTGTCAGTGTCAGTGCCGACATCAGCATTAGAATGTATGAAAGAATATTTTGCACTGTGCCGGAACTGTGTCGGAACGGTGGATTCACTATTATGTGTGAATCAAGCTTAAACGTCTTGCACGTTTGGGCCTAACTAGACAATGAGAGCGACAAAATGCACTGTTAAAAAATTGGTCATAGAAATCATTAACAGTAAGTAGGTACAATTTGTCGCGTTACTCATTCCCGTCAAAATTTCTTTTTACAGTTCGCAAACAATTCCTGGTATCAGATTAAAAGATACGACGCAGTTGGAGACAGTTCCTGCATTGGTACCAGATTGTCATTCGACGAAGAAACAAGAGACATTCAAGTAGTTTCCTTCGAAGTGGTTGCTGAAGATTTATTGACTACAGAAGGATCAGGCCAACTCAGTTCAAATGATGGAAGAGGAATATTTTCTTTAGTAATGGATGATTCTGGAGGTAAAAACGTGCATTCGATGTAACGTATATCGATAGAAATGTCTAATAGGTTATTTGACATATTTTCTCAGATAAAAGTTGTCTGAAGATAAAAAAATCGTCCCCTAATGTCTTTATTTCCAATGGTATGCTATATAAATTTATTATTATAGACGGAGAAAGGACGGAGACAACGATCTACATTTTGGCGACTGACTACGATGGATACGCACTAGCCTACAGTTGCGAAAATATTAATAGCAATCAAAGACAAGGTATTTAGTTCATCCCATTTATTTTTGCTTAATGGCAGTTCTTGTTGACTAATTTACTATGCCCTAAAATTGCCGTCGAATCATCTACTTAATCTTAAATTCACTCACTGACAGACAACACAGCCTTTGGGTCTAGAAGGTTGAGTTCATGCAATGAAAGTGAGCATTGAGGAAGAAATTTTAGAGTAATCCTTGATGAAAGTTTGTATGGAAGACTGAAATGTTCGCCAAATCCCATCGAGCACACTGCTTAGGGTAATAAAATCTATGGAAATAAAACGTTTTTATCTATTTTCTCAGTTGGTGCCTGGCAGTTGAGTCGTGGGAGGACCATGACGGAAGCTGGCAACGCTGCCGTCACAGACATGATAGAGGAACGACCCGAGCTTTATGAACCATACTTCAAGCCAATCTCACAAAACGAAGAATGTCTAGAGCCTAGTTCAGCGTTCTTATTCAAGAGCAGTATTATTCTAATATTTGTATGTACTATATTACAACTAGTATGGTAAATCATAAACAACCACTGAACAAAACTCTAGGTTTAGGTTTATAAGTGCTATTTTTACCGCCCATGTAAACTTTTTTTGCGTGTGTTATTAAATTATTTTAATTATAATGGAAATATATATTATTAAGTAATAATTGCATTTGTAGTTTTATTAACTTTTGCCCTATTTCATTCGCATTACAGGAACTACGTAATGAACCCGTATAAAAAGTATCCTATTTCCTAAACCACAGAATGGGTTAAAAAGGAGGCTAATAATGTCTAGAGGGAATAACATATATACTAGTAGCGGTGCCCGCGACTTATTTATTTATTTATTAAAACTTTATGCACAAGTAAAAAATACCGTACAATGATATCATACATATAACTAGAAAAATATTGAGTAATAATTAATACATATATAGATACATACATACATATAAACAAAATAAACTTATTAAATAACGACAGGTAGAGGAAAAAAGCGAATCCAGCAAATTAGCGCTAGAATGATTCTGCCAACTTCTGACGCATAATATGTTCACGTGCCTTCACTTTAAATGAAAAGCGACTTGTTGCCGTCCTGATGTCCAAGGGGAGCGCATTCCAAAGAAAGACCGCCTGGACGAAGAAAGAAGAGTGGATGAAGCCAGAGCGGTGAGAAGGACATCGTAGAAGACGATGGTTGGTAGAACGAAGATTTTCGAAGATGGACTTCATTCGCGTTTATGTCAGAAAACAATTATTAGAGAAGGTGTAGGACCACTCCTCTTCATGGTAGAAATGTCATCTGTTAGTTTTCCTCTAACACCCAACTATGTATTTTTTTGGGAAATATTTTCGTGTACCTACACAAATGCCTCGTCTACACATGTATTATTATGGAATGATATAGATATCTATATAGATAACAGGTATCGATTTAGATACCCGGCTAAATTACGGCAAAAAGTGATATCAACTCGATCAACTCTAATAATATTGATACCTGTGCTTAGAATGTTAAAAGAATGTGAAAATATTTTTTGCTGAATCACACTTTACAACGTCTGAACAGATTTTTATAAAAGGCACACAGCTATGGGATGCCTTGAAGTGAGATGCTAATGAATATACAAGAAGCAGTTAATACAACAAAGGATCGGTTGAAAGTTTTCTCCTTTTAGGTTTTCTCATAAATATTTCCCTAAATTGTTGAAGAAGTTATGGGAGAGGTTGTTATTTCGTGTCTTAACTAACTTGAAAGCTAATAAAAATAAAACAAATATAAGGTAGGGTACCCTTTCAAGGAGGTTAAGAGGTGGTAGGATAAAGGGTGGGGAAAGCCTGACGAACTCGTATGTTGGTAGTTATAAAAATTACTTACACAATCTTTATAGCAAATACAATCTGTATATAATCTATCTAGAACGAGGGATGTAGAACGTAGGTATGTAGGTAACACTCTCCCACAGCCCAAATAGCTAAAGATTTTTGAACAGTAGTTATAATTTAAAGCGAAGGGAATGGAAGGAAAAATCAACACCTAAGGGGTGAGAAAGGAGGAATTTATCGAATTTTTTGTTCTAGGACATTCCGGTTTTTGAATGTTGTTTGAATGTACACAAAGTAAAGCGCCTGTCTGGGTTTGAACCCATAACCTATACCTCGTAAGTCAAGGCCGCTACCACTGGGTCACCACTGCTCTTGTGGCAAGTTATTTTTATGTCCCATGTAATAGAGATTGAGCTTATCGCCATCAACTGGGCACAAAACCCTTTCCAACCCAAATTTTCCCGACCAGGAAATCGAACCCAGTACCTCATGCTCGCCTGCCAGGGTTGCGGGTTAGTCCGAAAGGGATACCGGGACCTTGCCAACCGGCAACTGAAGGAACACGGGTGGGTTTTAGTCAGTAAAAGTCTGTCACACCCTTTCGCTCCGCCCAGAGCGGAGAAGTCATTGGATGGTATCAAACACTCAAAAAAAAAAAGGACCTCATGCTCAGCAGTAACGCTTGCGACCACTAGACTCACGAGGAAGTCAAAAATAATAAACAATAGCATCGTGTGTCAAAAAAACGTCAAAACTGAGTAAATGGCTGTAAAGAACAAACAGATTATCTACGAGTGAAAATTTATTTAAAAGTTATAAAACTAAAACCCAGCTACGACAAAAAGTCAACTTATAAAAAAATTATATACGAAACCAAAAAACCCGACTGCAAAAACACGTACTTAACTGAAAAGAGATAAACAAGCATTATTATTTATAGAATTTTGGTATCGCAGACGGGACAAACAAAAGTTACAACATATTTCAGGTTATTGGGCCCCTTCCTTGGCAGTCCGGGTAAAAAGATAGGTTACAAGACTTCACAGACAGACAAATAAAAAATCCGGTGTCACACGTGTTAGATCATAGACAGACAAATAGAAATCAGATTACGTGTTGTTTATATCTATTTAGTTGACTTTTTTGTCGTAGCTGGGTTTTAGTTTTTTATCTTGTTTTCTAATAATAAGTGTATTTGAACAAAACCAGCCTAGTAGATGTAGCAGAATACATAGAGCGACTGACTATCTGACCTCCAGAACCAGGTTAAGGGGTAATAGGATATCCTTGAATAAAATTGATAAGACTGGTTGCCCGACTTTCGGGCTTCTGAGTTTCTGACTGTCACAGTCTACCAAACTGAAAGACTACTTTTGACTCAATATCATATTACTTGTTCACTATCTCAGTTTGCCGCCCATACGGGTGAGGTACATCTGCATGATCGCCAATTTAGACCAGCTTGGCGAGTACTGGCTTCCCTCGAGGTGACTGACCCCCTACGAAACCCCAGAACGATCAAGATCCTTCTCCACAAGGTCATTTAAGTACATTTTAGTTTATAACTAGCACGTATAGGTATGTTAAACATGAGTAATGACACGCAGGGATATTAACTATATCCGTTGTTGGCTCAACCGGTACTCACGTTATTTGATTGTAGATAATAGTTGATTAAAATGTAATTAACGATAAAAAGATATAATTCGTGACTGTTTTACTACACGAACAAGGAAAACCATTTTATTTAGGAAGATTTAATTTTTTTTTTCAGATTATTTTTTATAAGTACATAAATGTTTATACATCTCGGGACTCGTGCGAGGGACCGAAGCCAACTCGCAGCGGCCCCTTAGACAATTTTAAATGGAATGAGGCACCAACCGACGATTATCCCTATTCACACTATACAAGTGCAGCCAAGGACAACCCCCGGTTGGTGTATGACTATTGCAGAACATGAGAACAAAGATATTGGGCTATGGGTTTGGGTTGCTTAATGAACTGGTTATCTTGAACTATGGAAAGACTATGGCCCCTGCCTAACCAATGTTTTTAATTAAAAAATACATAGATAAAATTGCAGGGGGTGACTTGCACACTCAAAAATGGGCCCCCAAAAACGATCGCTAGCACAAAGTGTCGTAACGACAAGGAGGCAACATGTCCTGAGGTGCTTAAGAGGAGTGGAGAGGTATTCCTCGGCTATCAGGACAATCCCGGAAGTACGGTCAAGATCTTTACCAGCATCTTACTGGAATACTTCCTTCCTCCGAGCACGTTTGCATTATCAGGCCCTGAACAACACCTGGTGTCAAAGCACTTGTTAATTCATGACCAATGAGTCCAACCACGATGGTGCTGTCTTGTTTGATTGAGGAGTTCCCACGGCCACGTTCCGGCTCCATCATCAGACCTTGAACACCACCTAGTGTCAAAGCACTTATTAATACATGACCTATGAGTCCAAACATGATGGTGCTGTCTTGTTTGATTGAGGTTTTCCCATGACCACCTTCCGGCTCCATCATCAGGCCCTGAACTCGTAAATACATAACTAACGAGTCCAAACCCGATGGTGCTATCTTGTTTGATTGCGGTTTTCCCATGGTCACCTTCCGGCTCCATCATCAGACCCTGAACACCACCTAGTGTCAAACCACTTGTTAATACATGACCATTGAGTCCAAACACGATGGTGCTTTCTGTTTTGATTGAGGAGTTCCTATAGCCTGTATCATCAAACCAGCAACCTGGTATCATTTTTTCAAAATGTCTCGGTAGTTGTATGAGTATGCCATGTTTCAGCTCAATTGGATGCCAGGAAGTGCTTGAAAAATTGATGGCAAAAGGAGTAACCGGAAACACATACGAACAGAGCAAGCTAATATAAAGCTTGTAATAAGGTACGTAGATGAGGTCGGCGTTTCCTATTTGACTATTCTGAGAAGGAAGGCCGAAACTAACTCAGAGGTCGCCAGTCTCTTATAAAGTCCAAACATAATCTTGGCCAGGCCAGGTGTAACGGCCATGACTCACGAGTACCCACGAACCCAGAGAGGCACTTTACTTTGTATAAATTATATATCACCACTGCTCTCAAAACAGTGAAGGACAACATCGTGAGGAAACCAGCGTGTCTTAGAACCAAAAATTCGAAGACATGTGACATCTACCAACACGCACTGGGCCCGCGTGGTGGATTACGGCCCACTCCCTCTCTCCAAGAGAAGGCCTGTGTCCTAACAGTAGAAACATTACAGGCTGATTATGCTATTGTTCTGACACCATTTTTTACTGGAAGTTCGTATACACACCTATTGCGGGCGCCTAATAAAAAACTTAAGTATTTATTTATTTAAGCCAGATCCGCAGTTGTAGCCCACGAAATTCCTTACGTTTTTTTGCGATTTGCAAGTCAGTGTCAGGTTGTATCGTGATTAGTGATCAAAGTATGATTCGCGACCATAACAGATAATTTTATTTACAGAATTATAATCAGTAGAATCATTAATACATCTCTCTAAGTTAGATAAGAACAATTCACTCATGGAAAAGTTCTAGCGTAAGCAACTAAGCAAAAAACATGAAAGAAGACAATATTCCAATAGGATAAGTTGCCTGCGACCAGGAGTAGGAGGTGTAACCTCAGCTTACCTCTTCGGGGAATACAGAGGTGATGCTACGTTATGTTAGATTTAATTTAGTATTTTTATTACAACTGCATAAAAATAATAGTAAATAGTATCTTCAGCCGCATCTCTAATTGTATATTTACGAATTACAGACTGAATTCATACCTATTTTTAAACATTCGTCATACAAAGATAATAAATACAATCAGCCGGAAATGAACATAGCATAATGACAAAAAAAACATTCTTCACATTTCTAAAAAGGATAAATGTTCTTAAAAAAAATGGTGTCCGCCTTTTTTAACCGACTGCCCCAGAAGGCGGTTTATGTTTTTCGAGAGTATGTATGTATGCGCGTATAAACGTACACGACAAGGGTAGCTCTGCCTGTCGCGCCCACGATATCGCGCCAGTTTTGTACGAGCCTAATATAACTACAAGAAAAATTAACTTCAAAACTTAACTAAACGATACTTTGTATTTTTATGTACCTATTCCGGAACAAAACATATGAGTTTTATATCAGTTATAGTAGAGATTAAAAAAAAACACTTAACCGCGCTTTTCTCGAAACCGCCATTTTTCAAGTACTGCATTTGCTATTACGAGGGCAGTATTGGGGTCAGCTTCCAGTCTAACCGGAAGCAGCTGAATACCATTATTTTACATGGAGCGACTGCCTATCTGAACTCCACAACCCAGTTACTGAGCTACAGGATACACCTTGGTAAGACTGGTTGTCAAACATTCGGGCTTCCGACTACCCGTAACAACTATCAAAGATCTACAACCGGGACCAACTGTGCTTTCCGAGGCACGGAGGGGTTTGGTATGTAAAGATGGTAATAATAATAATCTTTATTACACAAGAAAGTGGTTACAAAATAGTGTGAAGTCCCTGACTCCTGTGCTAGGTGGTATACCTGTGTTACAAGAGCCAGTGCCCTCTCCCAGTAGGAGATATTACAGAATCTTATGCAACAAGATTAACAAAAATAAAAAAGAATATGGTAACAACAAAGAAGTAAAATAAACTAAACTCTCTCTTCTGCCTAGCCTTTTCCCAACTATGTTGAGGTCGGCTTCCAGTCTAACCGGAAATAAACTAAACTAAGAACGGTAAAAAGAAGCTTGTATTGAGTTTGCGTGTACGTTTATCTCAGTGTGAGCGTGAGTGTGTGTGTGTGTGTGTGTGAATGTATGTATGTATGAGTGCGTGTTTGTGTGTGTGTGGGTGAGTGTATATGTGTGTGTGTCATGATTGATCAGGAGGGGTTTCAATGTTACGAAACCACCCATCCACGGAACAACTGCTGCAAGCGTAGCATAACCCGATCGATCGACCACTGCACCTACTTAGCCACAAGCTCCTCCAGTACCTGCCTGCATTAAATATTATTATGATTACGAACACGAAAAATATTGTTAGAGATATGCGGCTTTGTTTGTGTGCGATTAAAGGTACGGTATCTATCGATATCGATCCTCCTACCTAAAAAAACCCAAGGCCGAAAAGTCTGTACATTGGAAATAATTTAACGAAAGCGTCATATATGGATAGTATGGAAACCTACCTAATTAGAAATAATTAATACCAAATGATTATTTTGTAATCATTTTGTGTTGATTATTTCGAATTTCTATCCCAGATTGTTTAAAATCTCGTTCGTAGAGATCGTAAATCATAAAGTTCTGGTTGTAGAACTAAAAGATGACCTAGGTAACTACAATTTTTTTTAAAGATATTGAGACAGAGCTTGACCTCTCCTACGCCTACGTTATAAGTAACTGAAAATGTAATGAAGGTGCGTTTGCGGTAAAAAAAATACGAAAAGAATAACACAAAATCAATCTGCCTAGCCTTTTCCCAACTATGTTGGGGTCGGCTTCCAGTCTAACCGGATGCAGCTTAATACCAGTATTTTACATGGAGCGACTGCCTATCGGACCTCCACAACCCAGTAATTGGGTAATATGATACTCCTTGGTAAGACTGGTTGTCAGGCTGCTTCGCACGGTTTCACAACTTGACAAAATATCGAGATTTCGTAGCTATATGTAACTTTAAATTAACGTATTATACACATAAACCTTCCGGAATAAATTCTCTAAACAATGGTGTAAACCTCATCAAAAACTGTTGCGTGGTTTAGAAGAACAACGCGGACAATGGACATACAGACAAACACGAAAAGCGACTTTAATTTACATTAATAGATACTTCTAGCACACAAATGTACATACAGAGGCGGACTTAATGCCATAGGCTTTTCTAGATTTAAGTATGTACTATTCAATAGACTTAAGAACAAACTGAACATTCTGTCGAACGGTTAGGTATCGCTACCGGCTACTTGCTGGTAACGAGGAGCGGACTACCTAGAAACTACATCTTCTTGATCAGGATCGTTTCAAAGCAGCCCGATTCTGGTCGATATCTCGTCGAAGGTCATGTCAACCTGCTTGTGGTGGTATACTGGAAACAACGTTACTTGATAGGTTAAGGACCTGATTAACTATGATGCCAAGGTATTTAGGACGAGCAGAATGTGATCATTCTGCTCATCAAATCATTTGTGGAACGTACACTGATGTGTACGTTCCACAAATGATTTCGAGTGGTCTATGCATATCCCTGCTAGATAAGCTGACGCTTCCAGATGACAAAATAATATTGTAATTGTAATCCTAAACCTAACTAATATTGTAGTAAGTAGTAGTGAATTTGTTTGTTACGCTTTTCACGCTAAAACGGCTGAACGGATTTAGATGAAATTTGGCACATGGGTAGACCATGACCTTGAGAAGGACAAAGGCTCCTTTTCATCCTGGATCGCTGACGAGGTCGCGAGTAACAGCTAGTCGATAAATATATACAAACCAAAAAGCAATTTACATCACTAATTCGCTGTTTGAAAGAGCTTGCCATCGAAAAACCTAAGGTAGACCTACCAATATTTTTGTAATAAACCTATACCATAGATAGTTTATTACTTTTATATTTTAATAATCACAATATATCAGTAATGCGGAACAATCTATCAATCGGGCAATACGATTTTCGCGATTAAAGAAACGATAAAAAAATGGTAGATAAGATTCTCTATAAATTAACGGAAATACCGTCATTTTGATTGTGTTGCGACGGGACATACTGATCCCAAGATGTCGAAGTTTAATATAGTAGTTTTTAGTCTCCTTGGTCTAATTAGTGCGTGTGTGGGACAAATCGTGCAGAATGGACAGTGCGATGAAAATATAGCTGTAGTAGCAGGGTTTAATGTGGAAAATGTAAGTTTTCTTAGTTATTTTGTTAGGTCGTTACTCAAAATTCAAAAACAATCGTTACGGGTAGGTAGTCTCAAGCCCGAAAGTCTTACCCAGTAACTGTGTCGTGGAGGTCCGACAGGCAGTCGCTCCATGTAAAATACTGGTATTCAGTTGGATCCGGTAAGATATGAAACCGACCCAAAAGTATTTGGAAAAAAAAATAAGTTTAAAAAACTGTAACCCGACTACGGAAAAATAAAAGTGATCTAAAAAGTACGAAACAAGAAATTATTTCTGACTGAAATAAAGCAATAGATATCGAAATGGTCAAGGTAAAACCGTGGTTGCATGCGTGTTATACCATGTGGGTGCCAAAAACACCTACAAAATGGAGATGTGTGTGTATTAATTTTACAGCCGCGCCGTACATAGTGCAGTCTCACTTTTGCTTGTTTTAAACAATTTAAACATATTTATTTACTAATGATACACATTATACACACTTATGACTCTATGACATTTCGTGAAATATAAATTTTACGCCGTACTAAGGTTTTATTTTGTTTTTAAGAGATTACTTTGGTTTTTTTTGTCTATAGTGGAAACTACAAATAATAGTGTTTCTAAAGTGCACGATTTATAGAGTGAATCCTTAAATATTAATTGCATAACTAAAGGTTAAGTATTTAACGATGCAGCAAGCATCAAACGAACGCAATTATTTCGCAATTACGTTCCCTTGGTGCGCTCTTAACTAATTGACCTAGTAATCTCAAATTAATCAATTTTTGGCCTCGTTTTTTTTAAATATTTCACAATACACAATAAATAGAAAAAGTTTTAACTTTTAATATAAACACACATTAAGTACCTACTCTAAGGGCCTGTCTCGCCACCTTCAGGTAAGTACTGAATCAATAAATAAGCAGATAATTTCATATAGGTAAATAAATTAAATTTATAAATTCTGTTCCATTTTCAGTGAAAAGGTCACTACTTACTCTTTATAATTTTCTTAACCGTCATAGGTACCTTTTAATATGTATTTATATAAATATAAATAGGAACACTTTCACACGTGAAATAATAATTTTAAGGTCAGCATTTCGTTTCTGACTACCCTGATTTGAGACCTGTTCAGACAGTGCACGCATCACAAATGATTTTGTCAGGCTTAGTACAAGGATTTTATGATGCCTGAATGACATTGACGGTGAGCAGTGGCGGTTTTAGCCTGGGGCGGCAAAACAAAATGACCCCCACACCTAACTTCTTAGTTTTTGCAAAATTATACTAGATACTACCCCTACATAAACTGAGAAGGCAGGACTTATTATACTTCAATCACAAAAAGCAAGAATATAGGACGCAAGAGCGAATCAGGCAAGATTTTTGGCACCTGCCATCGGAATTTCACGTTTATGTTTTTTTTTTACGTTTGAAAGTTAGAAGAATATAGAATGTAAGAACGAGCGAAACGGGCTCGAATATTTTAGCACACATGTGCAGATTAGGTTTTCTTTTGAATATTCATACAGAAAGATGAGTTACTTCGTAGACCAGCGAGCGAGGTGAGCTTGTAAATTTTAGCATCCTACGTATGGGGCCTTCAACTCCAAACTGCTTCTTATTCTTAATGAATATATTTTTTGGATTTTATTTAAAAAAAGTATTTCTCTAGATTATTTCCCCAAGACCGCGGCTAGTGGCGGACCGCCCCCACCAACGCCCGCGTTAGTCCGCTAGTGACGGTGGGTGTTATTGGTAAATAAACATTTATGACATTGTCACAGAAATTGTATTGACGTCAAGATGGCAGCGTTAGTTCCGGTTATGGCCACGCGTCCAAAGAACCTTGTAGTGTTGTATGAAATTGTAAATGCACCAAACAGAAGTATACCCACAATGGCTTCCTGTACATGACGCCGGAGTTGCACCGGCGAGGCGCCGGACCGGAATAATAATGAACAGTAAATATATGCGGGCGCCGGTGCAGCTCCGGCATCATGTACCTACTGAAGAAAGCCTTATGATCCGAAACATTCGACTTTTCTAGCTTGTAAAAAAACAAACGTGCAGCAAATAATTAGAAAAAAACAAGTTTCATCATTTCTAAAAATAAATTAGATTAAAACTGACTATGATAAGAAAGCCTTGACACTCCTAAACAAATGGTTTATCACCGAGTGCGATTATCTAGGCACCTACATATTTTCACGTATTTTTTGATTATCGAGATAATAATGTGACGTCATTGTATATGACATGACGGCCTATTCAGATATAAGCGATATCGCTGAGTTGGCCTTAAAGCGGGATTCAAACTCGGCTTACTTACGTCGTCACAGATGAATACAGACAGTTCACTCTACTTTGTTGACTGATAAATATTTTTGCCACACCCTCATTTATGCCACGATCTAAGATCACGTCTTAGAGAATGAGGAAAATGTCCTGAGGAACGTTTTGAGTATGATGTGGATGGCTATGGGAAGACCAAAGAGACGATGGATGGATTGTGTGAAAGATGATATGGCTAGAAAGGGTGACTACCGAGATGCACCGACCACAAATAAATTGGGATAAGGGTAGAATGATGGTGAGGTCAGGGTTTAGTCCACGTTCAACCCATACAATCTCAACCTCCGAACATGTTCAAACCCTAAATATTGTCCATATTCAACCCCCCCCCCCAGGGGTTGAGTGTGGACTTTAAAAAAAAAAACATTTTCTAAGCTTGAACTATTGATTGTCATATTGACACTAGAAAGAAGAAATGCCCTAATTAAAATGCGTACAAACCAGGGATGGGCAAAATCTGTTAAACTTTTTTTTCTTCGTTTTTTTTTAATATTTCGTCCAAGACATGTAAAATGTTACCTTTTCCCAGTTTTAATCATTTCAATTTCTTTGTTATTTAGTTTGCAGGCGTATGGTATGACATTGAATCCTTACCTTCGACCTTCCAAAGTGGTACCTGCAACACCGCTACATACTCTGTGATCACTGGTGGATATAATGTGCAAAATACACAAGTCTCTGCAGCCGGTATTCTACAAATTGCAACTGGAACAGCTGTAACTACTGGAAATGCTAAATTTGATGTGACAATCTCCGGCAACACGCCTGCTGGTAAATATATACATTATTTTAAGTTGAGGTAATTTTATTTCTTCCAAAGCTACGTCTTCCGATACGCGATCGCCACTCCAGAACCGGTCAAAGTGGTGGTGCTTGGGAGAGGCCTTTGTCGAGAAGTGGACGTCTTTCGGCTGAAATGATGATGATTATTAAAGATTATTTTGTCAGATTGTAAAATCTTTCTATATAGTACACCCACATATGGCAAATTAAAGATAATCGTTTGTAAGTACGACTTACAACATGGGACTTAAACATAATTTGCCAAATTAATGTGGGTGTGCTATATAGAAAAAATTTACAAAGCGAGCTTATCGCCATGAACCGGGCACAAGACCAGACTCTGGGCTTCTACTGATAAATTCTTATACAGGGTGTTAGGGTAAACACCGTTATCCTTGAAACTGGAGGTTTGGTGTCATTTATAGAACGTAAAATCAATGGAAAACCTAACCTTTTACCACAAGAGTGGCAAGTTCGTTGCCCTATGCGCTAGGGCAACGAACTTCCGTCTCAACACGGGTGGGGGGCGTGGAAGGTGACCTGACCAGCCGTGAGTGCGACCCCTCTCTCAGACAATCAGCTGTTTCCCTAGCGAGCACTGTGTCTCATAGAAACTTTTTTAAATCTTTTGATGAAAATAACGTTTTTTTTTGTTGTTACTCGGCCATTTATATTATATTTAAGTCAACTACCCATAGTTTGAATGACAAGACTGTTTACCCTTACACCCTGTAGAAAATACCCTATCATTCTTTTTACTACCCGGGGATCGAAACGAGGACCCCACAAACTCGGCAGTCGAATTTTCTACCACTAGCTAGGCCAATGAGGCAGTTTATATAATAATTGATATTAACCAAAATTATTTCCTGTTACAGTACCATATTGGGTTCTCGCCACGGATTATAGTACATATGCATTGATGTATTCATGCCGCAACATTAATGCTGCCACAAGACAAGGTAAGATACTTATTTTTGCCTTATTTGTTCAAAAGTGCCTTTAATGTGCCTATTTGAAATAAATTATTTGACTTTTGACTTTGAATTTGCCAATGACTAAAAACTATACTGCCGCACTCAGCACTTAGCTGCAAGCTCGCTCTCGGTCAAAAATGTGACAGAATGAGAACACTTTCACCTTTGTTTATTTAATAGTATAGGTTTACCAACAGCTTCTCTATACAGTATATCACATGTAGGTAGGTACAGGTAACAATTTAGCCTTGGACTTACACATGATGTTCTAAATGCTTGTCAATTATAGTTTTTTACGTGACATCTCTGAGTGCGAGAGTATGTTTCGAGGGTTTTGTTTGTACTCTTTATTTATTTAAGGGATTTTTGTATATATATTATTATACAAAGATGGTTTTACAAATAAAAACTTACTTCTAAACTAAAATAACTAAGCTTAGTCACACAAAACTTAACATAATTTCTTATAGAATGTGTATATTTTTATAAAGTACCTAAGTAGGTATATATTTTTGCTGCTTCAGACTTAGGCTTAGCTGATTTGAAGAGGTTATCTTCAATGATAGTCAGAAAGATTGTGAAGAAAATTCATAATCCATTGCTTCATAATTATTATGTTTGAAAAATTCGTCCGCCCTAAAAATGTAAAACACAATGAATACTGTTAAACTTTCAAAGGCATTTGAGTCCGCTAAAATGTCGATTGGCCTTTATAAGGTGATAACCATTAAAAATTCTATTGTGTCTCGTTAGTGACAGTCGTTTGCTGCGAATACAGTGGATGCACTGAACTAATCCGTTTGCCAGTACGATCGATTCGATGCGAACGATGCGGAACTATGGAATGGACGCAAAGCTTTTATATGGCAAATGGAGTTTTACTAACAGCGCCATCGCCAGTCACACAATGAGTGATAGACACGAAACTCTATAAAGCCGAACTTTTCATAAAACTCCATGATTCTACGAGTAGATACCTAATAGAAAGGTAATAATCCGATTTTCGTTTTGACAGTGAACAGTTGGAAGTTAGGTAGAAACAAGGGTGCGCTACCAGCTGCCGCTACTACCGCTATTAATAATATTATTACAAGCGTGGACGCTCTTAACCAAGCTTCCAACCAGTTCATCCAGAGAGACCACACCGAAGAAGGTTGCGCATACTTTGTTGATTTTGATGGAGCATGTCCTACAATCACAACCGGCGTCACTACCTTCGACCTTTCCAGAGTAAGTTCACATAAATGTAATTTAATCCTTTTAAAGATTAGACTGTGGATCCCAATAGCAGGAAACGACTACTCGGCAGATCCAGGATGAGCTGAACTCCTTTTTAAAGGATTGGCCCGAAATCGCAGTTAGGCGGGGAAAAGTAGATAGAGGGAAGGTCTTTGCCCTGCAGTGGGACAACATAGGCTTATCATAACTTATTTTTATATTAATTTTTGATTTATAAATGCAAAAGTGAGTTTGTTTCTAAAAAAAATTATCTGATGCCAGTATCTCGGAACATGGTACGAAGTCGCCAGATACCCACAAACAGCACAGACTGGACAGTGTAACCGTGCTCAATACGCACTCGGAGCTACTGCTGGTGTTGTCAATGTTGAGAACAGCCAGGTTATCAATGAGGCTTTGGGTACGATATCAGGAACAGCTACTGAAGTTACTGGCCAACCTGGAGTATTACAAGTTACCTTTACTGTTGGTGGCGGTAAGTTTTTCAATCTCTATAACAATATAGGCACCAACTATATTACTATATTGTAGTCTGTGTCATGAACATTCTTTGCGTTTCAAAATCAATGACATCGTTTAAAATTTTAGACGTGTAGTCTCAGTCTCTTGCACCACAAATCCTACTTATATTATAAATGTAAAAGTTTGTGTGTTTGTTACTCAATCACGCAAAAACGGCTGAATGGGTTTGGATGAAATTTTGCAAACAGGTAGTTTATAACCTAGATTAACACATATGATATTTTTTATCCTGATATTCTCACGGGATCGAGACTTACGCGGGTGAAACCGCGGGGCGCAACTATTCAAACATCATTGTGTCTCAGTCACCTTCAAATGGTTGACATAAAGAACGACATTTTAAATTTTTTTAGTCATTTTTGGTGCATATGGACCCAAGTCACCCCAAGTCGTGTTCGTGAATAAAATTAAACTTGTTTTTTTTTTATTTCAGAGGTCAGAAATCAGAATCTCCAGGTACTCGCAACCGACTATGAAAGCTATGCTCTTGTGTACAGCTGCACTGATTTGGGAGACAACAAACGACGAAGTAAGACTTTATTTTTTAGTAGGGACCAAGTTGTTTCCCAAAGTGACCTACAGATAAATAACGTGACAAACTATCTTCACAGTTGGCAGTTGGAAGCTAAGTAAATCCCCAAATCCACTGGACCAAACCGCTAATAACGCCATAAATGCCGTCATCGCTGCTACCCCTGATCTCAACGAAGCCTATTACCAGGAAACAAGTCAGTCTGATGCAGCCTGCTTCTATTATCCAGTTTACGCACAACTCCCATCAACTATCGAGTTGCGCGGACCCTGCGACACATCTATAACCGGAATTGCTGATTTCGATGTTAATAGAGTAAGTTCACATATTGATGTATACTACATTTGAAATAAGATTAGACATTTAAATAAAACCTTTTTTACAGTCCGTTCAACCGATTTTGTTTTCCATTGCGTTGATGGCATAGCAAATAGCAGCTGCAGTAGACAGTTGGTATTGTGTAACCTTTTTTGCTTTTAATGCCATCCTTATGCCTACGGTTTAGAAGTCAAAATCGGTTGAACGGACTCTAAAAAGGTTTGTTTAAATGTCTAATCTTATTTCAAATGAGTATAGTTCAATCCGACAAACGTAACGTAATCCTATATAGTCCATGAGAAAAATGCACTTGAATAAAAGATAAAGATAAAGATAAAATTTATTTATTGTTTACAAGGACCAGATTATAGTACAGATACATTGGGACATGAGAATAATACACAGTCTGGTAAGCGGGTGAAGCGCTGTACTCCTATATAGGCTACTGAGTAGCCTGTGTTTAGGAGAGACAGGACTGATCCCGTTTAAACAATATACATATAGGGGTCTCATGACGTAGTACATTTTATAATTAGGTATAATTATCCTGGTAACAATAACATGCATGCAAAAATAAAGGTAAATGAAAGCCATTGTAAATAGGTAGATTTAGTGTGTAGGTATGTGAGTAGCACAATAATAATCCTAAAATGTTGAAAAGCATTCGAAACTGACTTAACAATGATTTGAAACTGCCTACATGATCCTTTTAACATTTTTTATCTGATGCCAGTATCTTGGAACATGGTACGAAGTCGCCAGATACCCACAACCAACACAGACTGGCCAGTGTAACCGTGCTCAATACGCACTCGGAGCTGCTACCGGTGTTGTCACTGTTGAGAACAGCCAGGTTATCAATGAGGAATTGGGTACGATATCAGGAACAGCTACTGCAGTCCCTGGCCAATCTGGAGTATTACAAGTTACGTTTACTGTCGGTGGGGGTAAGTTGTTCAATCTCTATAACAATATATTATGTACCAACTGGTAATCACTGTACTGTATCAGAAACATTTTTATTTTATGCAAAATATAAATTACTTTGTTTAAAAACTATTAAGAACTAATTATTTTTTTACCTCAAACTGGAAGACAAACAAAATTATTATTACGTTAAAATAATAAATAAACTTGTTTTATCCAATAATAGCAGTACATTTTTAAATTGCAGAGATCAGAAATTCATACCTCTACGTTCTTGCAACCGACTATGAAAACTATGCTCTAGTGTACAGCTGCACTAATATAGAAGGCAACAGACGACAAGGTAAACAAGTTCGCTATTGTGTAAGGACCTAGGTACCAATAAATACGAATATGACTTTGAAATAGCTAATTTGACAAAAATACGAATATGACTTTGAAATAGATAGCTAATTTGACAAAAATACGAATATGACTTTGAAATAGCTAATTTGACAAAAATACGAGTATGACTTTGAAATAGATAGCTAATTTGACAAAAATACGAATAAGACTTTGAAATAGCTAATTTGACAAATTGTCTTCACAGTTGGCAGTTGGAAACTGAGCAAAAGCAACAATCCACTGAGCGTAGAAGCTAATAACGTCATAGATAACGTCATCACTAACACTCAAGGTCTCAGACAAGAATATTACCAGCAAACGAGTCAGACTGATGCAGCCTGCTTCTATTATCCAGTTTTTCCACAACTCCCATCAATTATCGAGTTGCCCGGACCCTGCGATACATCTATAACCGGCGTTCCTGACTTCGATGTTACTAGAGTATGTTCACATTAATGTAGTTTAATCAGACAAACATTTTCCCATAAAGACCTTCTGATTCGGAGCGCTCTGAACGCACGATTGTCCCTGAGAAAAATGCACTCGGAACGACAATACATTATAATCGTAAAATGTTTTAAAGTAGGTACTTGGCATACCTTTAATCAAGCCAAGTTCAAGAAAAGAACTCGCGACGCAGCAGCCGTTTTTATTTACATAAATAGAAGCCGTGTGTGCGATTGGATTATCCAAATAGGGTAGGCTATTTAATTCATATAAGGGATGAATTTTCATAAATTCCTTGCAAAATTGTACCTATGTTTCTTGATCTTCAGATCAGAGACCTAAGATCTCTAGATTCAATTGTTTCTTTTAGAATAAATAATTGTAGATAGGTCAAAAAAATATGGCATTAAAATTGCTCATGGGTTTTTTTATTCGCGGTTCTTAATAGAAAAACATGAATTCCAACGTATTTTTTTTAAAAGTCTTTTATTAAGAACTCAATTTAATCAGTCGTGAAATCTTAATTGGTGGAAATAATGAAGGGAAGCCATTGCGACGCAGTGGAACATCTCTAGTTTAGGATTTTTTTCAAATTCCCTTCGTTATCCTTAATATTTTTTATCTGATGCCAGTATCTTGGAACATGGTACGAAGTCGCAAGATACCCACAACCAACACAGACTGGCCAGTGTAACCGTGCTCAATACGCACTCGGAGCTGCTACCGGTGTTGTCACTGTTGAGAACAGCCAGGTTATCAATGAGGAATTGGGTACGATATCAGGAACAGCTACAATCACTGGCCGACCTGGAGTATTACAAGTTACCTTTACTGTTGGTGGCGGTAAGTTGTTTAATCTCTTTAACAATACTACTTATTACTATCGTCTGTCTCAGAAACATTTTCTGAGTTCCAAAATATAAATTACGTTTTTTAAAAGCTAATAGAGAACTATTTTAAACCTGCACGCGTACAACCATACAAACGGGTTTTCGTCGGCGCGAGAATAGACAAATTGAAAGATTGTGATTGTTTATCCGTAATCTTGTCTATTCTTCCGTCGACAAAACCCGTTTCTATTGTGGTCATGCTAAGCGTGCTGAAATGGGTATTAAAACTATAGTACATTACTGTCGCGGCCTGCAACTGGGCTATTGACGGACGACCGTGAAATTGTGGGCCGAGGCGAAGCCGAGGCACACAAACGTGAGTCCATCAATAGCTGGTTGCGGCCAACGCTTGTATAGTACTTTTCTCAAACAATACGCGGAAATTCAAACTAATTAAATTAATTATAATTTCCAGAATCAATGACGAACAGCGATAATTTTTCACGCGCCAATAATGTTCATTTGTTTCTTCTTTATTTTAAACAGCTCTATTTGCAAGCCAAATCGAAATTCAAATAAAATCTTTGATGCGCTGAAGTAAAAAGTTCGTTCCATTTTTAAATAACAACAGATATGAGTTTTCATAAATAGTTATTTGGCCGCTAAACACGACAGATATGGATATGAATTTTCATACTTACTTTGCCAGCCGCATGTTTTTGAACAGTTCGGCAATTTCGATTTATCTCGAAGAAGGTTGCCAAAATAATCCTCGAATTTCCAAGCATGTTTGAGAAAAAATATTATTACGTGAATAAAATTGTTTTATACAATAATACCAATAATTTTTTAAATTTCAGAGGTCAGAAATCAGGATCTCTACGTACTCGCAACCGACTATGACAACTATGCTCTTGTCTACACCTGCACAAATGTAGAGGGAAACAGACGACAAGGTAAACAAGATCCCTTTGTGTAGGTACCTTGGTACCAAAAAATATTAATATGACTTTGAGATAGCTAATTTGACAAATTATCTTCACAGTTGGCAGTTGGAAACTGAGCAAAACCAGCAATCCAGTGAGTGCCGAAGCTAACCTCGCCATAAATAACGTCATCGCTACCACTCAAGGTCTCAGACAAGAATATTACCAGGAAACAAGTCAGACTGATGCAGCCTGCTTCTATTATCCAGTTTTCGACCAACTCCCACCAACTATCGAGTTACCCGGACCCTGCCCTACAACCATAACCGGCGTTCCTAACTTCGATTTGAATAGAGTAAGTTCATTTTTTAACTTTTGATATATTTTGTGCTCAGACGTTTCATTTCGAGTGAAGGACAAAATGTGATCGCCTGATAACTGCTTCAGCGATCGTCGTGCGAATAAGCGATCATCGCGGTCATTATCCTTATGGCCTACAATGTTGAATTTGCAAAATGTTGAATTCGCAAAATGTTGAATTTGCAAAATGTTGAATTCGGTAAATGTTGTATCCTAAAACGTTAAATTTGTAAAAAGTTGAATCTCCCATTCGGATCACAATGTCACTCATTTCGGAACATCTGACGGCCCTCTCTGTAAGCGCGACAACGCGTTCAGGTTCATCGAACAAAACGAGTCAGTTGGCATACCTATTATATATTTATTTATTCTTTATCTCTTTATTGACAAATATGAAAATTTTGAAGTTAATAGTTAAGAAATCTTGATATAAAATAGGCACCCAATTTAATGAATTATGAATTCTTGTCTGGTGGAAAGAATGGAGTGAAGTCTGCGGCACAGTGGAACAGAACGCCACTAGCTAGTTTTAAAAATAATTTAAAATTACCTTTCCTGCTTTTAATATTTTTTTTATCTGATGTCAGTATCTCGGAACCTGGTACGAAGTCGCCAGATACCCACAAACAGCACAGACTGGCCAGTGTAACCGTGCTCAATACTCGGCCGAAACTACCGGTGCCTCCATCTCTGTTGTGAACAGCCAAGTTACCAATGAGGTTTTGGGTACGATATCAGGAACAGCTAGTTCAGTTGCCGATGGAGTATTCCAAGTTTCTTTTACTGTTGGTGGCGGTAAGTTGTTTGATCTCTATAACAATATACTTATCATTTTCACAGAAACACATAACATTTAACTTAACATTTTCTGATTTGCAAAATATAAATTCCGTTGTTTTAAAACTTCTATGAGATAGTGATGTTATAACCTGAAACGGAAATAAAAACTACCTATATTATTTTACATTAGTTAGAAGATTGAATAAAATTGTTTTGTATACAATAATACCAATAAATTCTTTAATTGGTGAGTCCAGAATCGTAAATAAGATTTAACTTCTTTTTTTATATTTCAGAGGTCAGAAATCAGCGTCTCTACGTACTCGCAACCGACTATGACAACTATGCTCTTGTGTACAGCTGCGCTGATATACAAGGAAACAGACGACAAGGTAAACAAGATCGCTTTTGCATAGGTACCTAGGTACCAAAAAAATACGAATGTGGCTTTGAGGTAGCTAATTTGACAAACTATCTTCACAGTTGGCAGTTGGAAAATGAGCAGAACCACAAATCAACTGAGCGTAGAAGCTAACAACGTCATAAATACCGTAGTCACTGCCACTGAAGGTCTCAGACAAGATTATTACCAGGAAACAAGTCAGACTGAGGAAGCTTGCTGGCATTACTTACCACAAACCGGGGACAAAGTCATAATCCCTGGCCAGTGCGACACAACTATTTCTGGAGTGGCCAACATAAACCTGACTGTTGTAAGATATTTTTTTGTTTTCAACTCACTCACTTTCTATCCTAACGCACTTTGATCGATTCAGGAATTCAATTCACTTTATTGTGAAGACGGCGACATCTTCGTTTGCAACGAGGCGCGAAGTTTGTGACATCGCGCATTAGACGCATTGCATTCCGAAATCCGAACATTTCCAATTTTCAAGCGCAGTCGGTGCGCTGATGATTCTAGAAAAAACCGGTAAAGTGTGCGACGGATTCTCACCGAAGGTTCCGGTTTCAGCTTCATTTCACCGGAAGAAAGAATATGCAATAATAACACAAGTCTTAAATAAAAATATGTAGTTCAGTACTTTTTTCTCCTGAGTCGTGGCTAAATAATAGTCGATCGAAGGTTAGGCTACGTTTGCCACGGCAAATATCGAAACCCCTCCGTGCCTCGGCAAAACGTCAAGCCGTTGGTCCCGACTGTTATTAGTAGAGCTTTGACAGTCCTTGCGGGTACAGAACTAGTCAGAAGCCCAAAAGTCTGACAACCAGTCTTACCAAGGGATACGATACGTATTACCTAGTAATACCGGTTTGTGGTCCCGGGTTGTGGAGCTCAGATAGGCAGGCAGTCGCTCCATGTAAAATACTGTACTCAGCTGCATCCGGTTGGATTGGAACCCGACCACAACATAATTGGGAAATGGCTAGGCAGCTAGGCTACCTTGCTGTGGACGCTTGACAAGTCATTCATTTCTTGAGCATTAAATGCTCCCAACAGTGTGGTTTTTGGTGCTTTTTTATTCAAGGTGGTTTAAATATCCAAAACCAACGTAACTAGACCACTCTAAACTCAGTTCGTTTTAGCCACGTTCTCTGTAATTTTAGATTTGCTCCTGTCAATAATATGACAGTCCTTTGTCCGGTTTAATATTTACCTACATAATCTTAAATCAACTCTAATTATTCCGAATTTTTCAGTGTATAATGTCAACTTTACCATACTTATGCTCATTCGTGAATTTGTCTTTTTACAGTTCGCAAACAGTACCTGGTATCAAATCCAAAGATACGACGCAGTCGGAGAAAGTTCCTGTATAGGTTCCCTATTGTCATACGATGGAAGTTACATAGATGTTAATTCCATCGAAGTAATTGGTGAAGAAGTAAAGCGAACAGCAGGAATAGCCCGATTGACTACAGCTGGCAGTGGAAAATTCACTATTGAGATGGCTGACTCTGAAGGTATCTATCTTATGTATCATAACCACTACTGTACTTTAGGTCTAGCTAACGTAGTAAGCGTCATCATCGTATTTTTGAATTACCTACATCCATCTTGAATACTACATTTAATAGCGCCCTCACACGTATGGCAAGGCATGAAGCATAATGATAGGTCCAACTTGACGGATTACTCTATTGATATTTCCTTTATCAGTTTCGCTTCATACAGACGCTTACCTATTTAAACAGTACGATGAGTGGTCGCATATCTAGCTCAAATTGGTTTGATTTGTAATGTTCTAGATTAAGGTCTACTAAACACACTTTTTATTTTTCTCTAATTTTTCATACGTCAATGTGATGCATACCTGTCATTTGCATAGTTACTGAAATGCCTATTTTAGATGTTATTTCATTGAATTGTAAGTGACTGTGCTGTTGGTGTGCATATCATAAATAAATAAATAAGCTAGCTGTTTGTTCGACAATTCAATTTAAATTCAAAGTATCCTAATTTTTCATTTTATTATTTTAGAGCAAGAGGAAGTCTACATTTTGGCGACTGACTACCATGGATATGCGATAGCATACAGTTGTAAAAATAGTGGCACCGACAATAGACAAAGTAAGTAAAGTATTTCATCTGCCTTCATATTTATTTCTATTTCAAAATAGCTTTTTTACTTTAAGTATAGGACACCTGCAGGACTAGCAAGAATGTCATAACTTAAACGTAACTTTAATCACCATCATCTTCCTGCCCTAGTCTACTTGGAGTCGATACAAAACGTTCTATTCTCCCAAACACGGTACCATTCACTCCTTTTTCTTGGATATCTTTCGTCACTCCCTTTCCATCCATGCGTTTCATATCCCTCCTCATCACTATCAAGACAAACGATTCCCTTTCTACTTTTCTGTCACTGTCGCCACTTTCAAACCTCCCTCTTCGCTCCAAAATACATATTATTATATTAACTTCCTTCCTTCTAGGATATTGTACTTGGATCGTATTTTTTGGACGGCGCGCGTGCCACCTAGTCGCTTAGAGGTTTAAGTCGCGAAATTCCTTATTTATTTTATTTATTAAACATGTTCTATGTATCCAGTTGGTGCCTGGCAGTTGAGTCGTGGAAGGACAATGTCGGCAGCTGGTATCGCTGCTGTTGACACACTTGTAGCACAAAGACAGGAGTTTACACGCGCAGACACTTACTTCAAAACCATCTCACATGCAGGAGACTGTCCAGAACCCAGTTCTGCATTCTTATTCAAGAGCAGTATTATTGTAATATTTGTATGTACAATATTGCAATTGGTATGGTAAACAATAAACTGTCATTAAAAACAATAATCTAGGTTGAGTTTAATAAGTTATATTTTTGCACACGCAAAATGTTTTACCTACTCGTGTTACTAAATTATAACATAATTTTAATAAAGTAATATTTATATTATATCTATTTTATATAATAATTTTGTTGTTTTATTGCATGACACACATTGAATAGGTACAATAGAAAATAATATTGTATTTATAGATATTACATAAAGGTACAATATTATACCTAGGTAAGGTACAATATTATATCGACTGTGAACTGGCAACCGGTACTATCTCAATTTTGACAACTTTACAGGAGGAAGAAAAAACTATAACTATATAATAGAACCAAGAAGTACTATCACTCAGTAATTCCAATCAGCCAAAACTTTAACTCCGCGTCGAAGTTAGTACAAGTTGAATGAAGTTGATTCTGGCACCAAAAAATGTATCTGAGATGGGATTTCTTGCAACGCTGCGGAGTATGAAATAGTATAAAATGGTATTAAAAACTGAAATCTTCCAAAAATTCAGATAGGATCGGTTGCCAGTTCACAGTCGATATAGAACTTTAGATGCAGGCAGAATGGACCACACAAGCAAGAACTAATGTAGGAAAAAGGGAAGTTAAAAAAAGACACGCTTTTATCAAGTAAAGAGTTCTACTATCCACCTTCTACGCTGCATCATCAGACCCTCAAAACAAAACCAAGTGCAACTTATTGGACTCATCAAAACGAATATGACCCCAATCTCGAGGGGTTTACTAGCAGTCACTGAAGAGTTCGACTATCCACCTCCGGATAGGTAGTGGTATATAAGTCATGGTGGACTTGAGAACGGGCTATCATAATTGAATGCGTATATGTATAAAACGTCTGCTGTTGGCCACTGAGCAATTTCCTCGTCTGGAACCAATCTTAGGTACAGCAGCCAGGTCATACAGCAGCCAGGTCATAGTGGACTTTTGAAAAGACTATCATAGGATCATCATATAACCTAGTGATTGACCGAGCTCTTCTCGGGTGAAAATAGAGAAAAAGAATTTTCCCACAAATGAGAGGAAACTAAATCGATTTTTCGCCCCGTAAACCCCTATTGCAACCTTCATCGAAATCGTTACAGCCGTTTTCGAGAATGCAATTACAAAATTATTTAGCGTCTGTCGCATAGAGTTACTAGTTACTTATATGAAAACAATGTATTACGGAATGAATACATTGTTTACCTTTTTTTTTTTTTTGGATTGCAGTCATAGTAGGTACTTTTAATCCCGGTAGTACGTTCCCGTGGGTTATTTTCCGACATCCACACGGGTGAAGAGATTATTAGAGACCAGTCGGATAAAAAAAAAATGATAGCCCAGATATTTGGATTTCGAAAAAAAAGAAAGAAAAATTATTTATTTCGGAGCTGAGCGAAAAGAAAACAGTGGTCGGGCGATGCATGGCGACGCGATGGGGGACGCGGTTGAGAACCGAGCATTATCTACCAAGAAGAGCCGAACTGTAACTGCATGCCTATATCAACGAGGTAGCATCGCGGTTACAGGCGGTGAAACACTTTTCAATCTTATTACTAAGGGCGCGGGCGGGTGAAAAGTGGTTCACCGCAAATGTCCGCGGTGCTATAACATCCCTAGTACACACGGCTACACATCAAGCTATACATTTCCAGTTTAAGCTGATCTCGCATTGTAGGTACAAGATAGCAGGTCAGCTTATACTGGAAATGTATAGCTCGATGTGTAGCCGTGTGTACCTATAGATATCGTGGTCGTACGACTTCCACGCGAACGAAGTCGCGGGCAGAAGCTAGGTAGGTACATAATATGATAAATGGTGCCGATTCTCTTGTACACCGAACTAAACTAACTAAACTATCACTAAAATTCCTTACTTTTTAGAGCTATTCTGCCAACAAAAATCTCTAAATTTAAAAATTATTTTGACAGAACTAAAATCGAATTTGACAATCGCGACTGCACTTGGTACCTACTTGTTTGCCTACCACGTGATTTTTTTTGAGCCGGAGAGGCGCGCAATGTGGCCGTCTCGACGTATTTTTATATGGAATTTTTCACTTTTTGGAAGAAAACAAAAAAATTAAATTACCAACATATTAAGTATTACGGGTTTGCGGGTTGCAAAGGGGGTCAAAATTTTCATTATTTTTGCGATAGGACACACCGTTTTCGAGATATAAGCAAAAGAAAATAAAAAAAAGATACAGTACCGTTTTGCAACTGAATTCGAGGTGTTGGTTTGAATTTTAGTTCATGACATCTAATTTTATTCCACAAATTTTTAATCGTGATTAAAAATAGTCAGAGTTAGTTAGAGGATTTTAGATATAGAACAAAAATTTTGGTTAAAACGTCAAATTCAGAATAGCATTTTCACTAAATTAAAACTCAGTACCATCTTAATGCTGTCAAACTAAATTATAGTTAAGTTGTGTCACTTTAGTCTATTTTCAGAATAAGAAATCGTCGTTTGACAGGAATAAACTAAATTTTAGTGATTTTTAGTTTAGTTTAGAGAATTTGTGACAAGAGAATCGGCACCAATGATTTGATACTGCATA
This sequence comes from Lithophane socia, assembly GCA_947522985.1. Lineage (NCBI taxonomy): Eukaryota > Metazoa > Arthropoda > Insecta > Lepidoptera > Noctuidae > Lithophane > Lithophane socia. The sequence continues at coordinate 11,915,173 of OX383270.1, read as the reverse complement.
ATAATTATGCGTCACGTGGGGGTTCGATCATTGTGTTGTTTATCTAGCCTGTACTCTCCTAAGTATTAAATTCCATGCCTAGAAGTATTGTCTATAAACTGCCTTGCCTTTAACTAACTAAGTAGGTACATCTTAACCGTATAGTTCGGAAGCGCCCCCAATTGGACCCGAACACAAAAACCTCCGCCGGCTCGGTAGCGGATCCAATTGGACCCCAGAATTACCACATACGACACCCTATCTCGATTATGGAAATATTGAATATGCTACCCATCAAATCTTATGAATGTGCGTTAATTATGAGAGTTGGATAAAAACTCATTATGTTTACGCCATTAAATCTTTCATATTCAGCGTGCAAGTTAATTAATGAACCTATATAAAATTCAAGACTGTAAATACCATAATTGCCATTTTGATGACAGTGGTGGTCGAGGCTAAAAAACATAAAAATTGGTGATTTTGAACATCCATACCCCACCACAGGGGCAGTGAATAATACATCATTTAATTATTTGACGAATTCATCCATTGTTCAAGTTAAATAAATAGTGGTAATGAAGTTTTGTGTTATCCAAAGACGAAGTTTCGCGCCAATCGTGCGTGTTTTCATTTTTTCTTTTCACGAATATCACTCATACACATGCAGATACGATTTAAAATGTGACAAATATTATTCGTGATATTATATACAACTAGAAAATGTCCAAATCTTAACAGAATATACGAACACAGGTCCAATAACACGTATTATTCATTACCACTACTGAAAATGTTTTCAAAATCGCCGACCATTATACTTTTTTTTATTGTAATGATGTCCGAAAACGATTATGCCAAACGATTATTTTTTAAATTTCGTTCTTTTCGATTAATTAATATGACGAATATAAGAAATCGATACTTGGAAATTGAAATAAAATTGTTTTACACAATAAATACATTAAGCACTGGTTAAATTAATAATTTATACTTTTCTTACGTTATTTTAATCGTTTTTCGGTCATTAGGATCACAGGACCTTATGGCCGGGCTAGGTACCTCATCTTTTGAATTTCGCGCCGGAATGTTTCTTTAATTGAATTTAAAAACGGAATGCGCTCGCTGTTCAAAATTATTTTAATATATTGGACAATTATTTATTTTTTATACTCTTTTCTGATAGTTTGCTACAGAATGCCCAGTATACTTTTTAGGTAGGCGTAGGCTTAACAAAATTTTGTTTGGTAAAGGTGATAAATTAATTCCGCAAACGCTAATATTTTATTTTAGTTGTATGAGCTTGGTAGTTTTTGTTTTTATTAGGTTACTTTAGTAGGTACTAGATTTTTTTTTTTTGTGGGAGTTTCCCAACGGAATTTAAGAAACTGACTTGTCTTTGTCGGACCACGCACAAAAGGGTTCCGTAGTTGGGATGAACATATACGCATGCACATTGCACAGCATTAATTTTTTGACTGCAAAAATAAGTTTGTATTTCTAGAAAAAACTACGAAAAACAAAGTTAACTCTGCAGTTGTAACCGAAAATAACCCATAATTCATTGTTGAAATACGGGTTATTTTCGGTTACAATGGGTTATTCACTTTAAAAAGCAGTCACTTATAAGCATCTTATCATTTTTATTATGAGATCCAACAATGCTACATGCTTATGTGCATAGATCTTTTTTTCGTCCCTCGATTGCATGTTGAGGAATGACACCCCTAATTATGTTTATCGTAATTTTACTAAACGATTTTTGGTGGTGTAAAGAATAAACCTTCTTCCAAATTTTCAACGATATAGTATAAATAGGTGTCCGAGTAAAATGCCTGTATGATATCTGAACCCATGGACGAACGGACGTGACGAAATAATTAAGAGGTCCTTTTTTACAGATTTTGGCTATCGAGTTTACAATCGATAGCGACTGATGTCTATGGTAATTTATTTAAAATACAATTATAATTTCATCTTATTGGGTATCAACACTATCACCCGAAAACCACACGACACACATGACAAAAACTTTTCGCAGCCGCCATCTTGGATTTACATTTTGACCTAACTATTGACTTTATCACCATCGCAAACTATGAAACGACAGATATTAGGAAAAAAAAAATTGCAGCCACCATCTTGGATTTTCATTTTGACTAATTTCACACTTTCCCTTTCTTTCTCTTTTGCTATCAAATTAGAAGAAGACCGTCGCAAGTATGAACGCTTTTCCGAAAACTTTTTTTTTTAATTTTCTGGTTTGGCCCCCCAAAAGTGACTATTTGCAAAATCCATTTATTTACATTACACTTCCGTGTTTGGGTCACTAAAATGTATATGTGTACCAAATTTCAACCTAATCGGTCCAGTAGATTCGAAGCAAATTGGCTGTGACAGACAGACACAAGACTCGTGACATGAGTGATCCTATATGAGTTTCGTTTTTTCATTCGGTCGTACGGAACCCTAAAACGTTACACCACTTTCCACAGTGTACGTGTATGTACTTATTACTAAAATTAATTTAAAAAATAAAATAATTAATGAAAAATATACCAAAGAGTTTTTATTCAGTTTCTACAATTTTTAATCAAGTTTGATTATAACGAATATCGATTAGGCTGAGTGCAACATTTGAATCGAAATAGAAAAATTGGGTGAACGGTAAGCACTAAGAAGTGTCACGTCTAGGGCTTTCAGTCTCGCTGCATTTTTGAGTCCCGGGAAAAAAAAATCGAGACTCGATGCGGTCTCGAAATTCCCGGGAAAAACGAGACTTTCGAGACTATTTCAAAAGTAACTCAAAATTATAGGCTAGGCATTTATGTAGTCAAAACAAGATATTTCAATCAAATACTTTAATAAACATACAACAACATACTCAAATTATAGAATAACAATTATTTAAGAGAGTTTTTTTCATTTTTATAGTGGGCACGTAAAAAACAAAGGGCGTTTAATGTAGTTTCAGATAGAGTGGACCTGATTTTATTACAAAAGTAACCCGCGTTAGAAAAAGCTCTCTCTGCTTCTACGCTAGTGGGGGGGATAGATATTAAGTAATTGTAGCAATGGTTTAGGTACTTCCCCCTGTCGCCACGAAGACCACTTATATTTCCTCCTAAAGTCTTTAATATTTTGTGGCATGTTTTGGATTTGGCAGAAGCCTTATCATTGGCTCGCAAAAAATAGCACCATACCGAAGACTTATCATGCATTTTAGCAGGTACATCGCAATAAAGCATGCTGTTGTCTAAAACAATGAAAAAAAAGCCCATGACCACACACAAAAACGATTGTATAAAATACCAGAATACCGCCCTATTCAGAATACGACTACAATATAATCTCAAACTAGCAAAAAACAATATTGTGTAATAGCACATGTTAAATCGATAGTTAGTAAATTAAGAATTAAGAAATATAGTAAAGCATAATATTCTGCGTTTTCATGCAATCGACTAACAAACTTAAGTAGGTAAAACATAAAATGCATGTAAAATATCACAAGTCAATAATGACTATAATTTAGGTGAAAACTTAAGCTTCTAACGTAACATCGTAGCTAATAACTTCGCAATTTCACAAAGAAATATCAAAATCTGTGTCGTTTTTCAACAAGGTTATTCAATCTCCACCACAGAACACTAATACAGTGTTGTCATTAAAGCAAAGTAAAAAAATAATGGTGGTTTAGTAGTTTATTTTATTTTTTATAGGTACTTTTTATTTTGTGACTTAGTCTCAAAAGTCTCGTTATTCCCGAGACCGAAAACATCAGTATCGAGTCTCGAAAATATCAAAAAATCGTCGAGACTCTCGAAATTTTCGAGACCGAGATTCCCGGGATGAAAGCCCTAGTCACGTCGCACCACAATTTTTGTAAATTTTTGTTCATATTTGATCGTGTTTTTTATCTAGTATAAGTATGAATAATGGTAAAAGTAAGAATGCAGAAAGAATGATAATATCTTTATTTGGTCCTTTTGCATGTTTTCAGCAAGAGAGAAGACTGTTTATGTACATATTTTCAGGGAATCTGAGTTGCCTACTTTTTGAATAGGGGTATTTATACCTATTTTATACAACTTTCGCAGTCGACTGACGCGGTTTGACCGACCTCAACATATAATTTATGATATTTACCACAAATTTATTGTATAAAATAGATGCGGTAACATACTTTTTTTAATAAATTCGAATGCTGAAAGTTCATGTAAATTCCTGATTTTCATGACGGAATTCGCAACACCCCGTCGAGTTAGCTGATGTGTCACGTGTCAAAACCTTGTCGAGCAGAGAGGTTAAAGAGTAAACAATATAATTCATACTAAATAAGTAGATAGAACTTACCACAGTAAAGGTACCACGGCTTTACGGCTTCCCATTGCTGGTCCTTCACGATCTCACGATCATCATTGTCTCTGTGAACATCAGAAATATTGTACCTACATAATTTTATAGAACGCTTTTCATTTGTTAAAATTCAACATAATTGTACCTACATGAAATACACAATAGGGTAAGTAACTATAGTGCATGGGCGAATCCAGACAAAATATTTCAAGGGACTTCCATGTTTGTGAACACGTAATATAAAAATTTATCAATTTTCTTGCAACCAACTTTAACTTTGAATTTAGCGGTAAAAGAAAAATCATTGACAAACAATCTTCGTTTTTTTAATAATTAGACCTGACCATAGTTTGACAATTTTTCTTTTTATTTGTCTATGCCTTGAACAGGCCATCAATAAAAAACCGACCTAAAGAATATTTTCTTTGTAATTTACTTAATTTATATCACATATTTTTTCATAGTCATTAATTACTAGATTTATCCCCACAAAGTTGTTTTTTAGAAAACGAAAATTGTAACTGTCTTGTTGGTAGACTGATGTTCATTGTTCATTACCAGCATGTACCAGACCACTATGTTACTTCATTCATTCACATGACAAATTCATTCAGGAATTCATTCAACAATCTGTCAATTAATTTTTCATGAATTGCGGATAACATGTAAATGTATGTGAGAAAATCACATTTCTTATGATTAAGCCATTATTTCTCTTTAAAAACGCTTTAAGAATATCAACATTGTTACGCTAAACTATGGGTAGTAACGAAGAAATTACTGGGCCCATCTCCCAGGAGGACATAGAGGCAGCGGATAAACTGAAAAACGAAGCTAATGAATATTTCAAAAGTAAGTTTTCTCAATTTCGTATTAGAAACAACACTTTAGCGGCAATCTGCAGAAAATACGTATATTTAAGGGTAATATTTACAGCATATTGATCGTGACAGGAATAGAACAAAATTTTACTGACATAACCTCAAATTTCAGAACAGAGTTACAATAATGCAATCGAGTTATACTCGAAAGCAATAGACAAGAATCCGAAGAATGCGGTGTTCTTCGCGAATAGGAGTATAGCTAACTTGAGGCTGGAGAACTTTGGTTATGCCTTGAGCGACGCTTCGAAGTCGATAGACTTGGACAGGTCGTATACGAAGGCCTATTACAGACGGGCGGCGGCTTACATGTCCCTAGGAAAGTACAAACTAGCACTTAAGGATTTCGAATATGTAAGTATTGAAATATAGCTTGATTAGTAATAGCTACAGAAACCAGGTAAGTACCTACCTTCAATATTTGAGAATGATCAGTAGTAGGAACGTTAATTGTGTAAATAGTTAATTACAAGTCAATGGGGAAATAAGCAGTGATAGCCTAGTGGTGTGACCATCACAATGCCAAGTCATAGGTCTAAAGTTCGAACCCAAGGCACACACCTCTGACTTTTCGGATTCATGTGCGTATTGTATAATTATCACTTGCTTCTAAAACGGTGAAGGATAACATTGTGAGGAAACCAGCATGCCTCAGAGATATTTCTCTACAGCATGTGAAGCCAAGTCAGGGGCCCATGGGCGGCTTTAAAACTATGACATCAGGTTAGTCACAAAAGAAGAAGAAGAACGGGGAAATTTGTATCTGTGTAATTGATGTATACAAAGTATTGTAAAACATTTTTAAAAGAGTAACAGTGAAGTTTCTTGCCATTCTTCTCCATACGAAAACTACCTTTTGGAAGGGGCAACTAGAATTAGTTCTATTTCTTTGTTTTTATTGACATTCAAAAGTGCCTTGTATGTGCCTATTTGAAATAAATTATTTGACTTTGACTTTGTGAAGAATTTGTTTATGGAAATTCCCTGGCTGACTAAATTCCATTACAGTAAACTCTTCCTTTCGCCCTTTTAATTGACAGTTGTAATGTAAAAAAAAGGAGCTGTAATCATTGTGCAGTATGTCTGTCCACCCTCCGCATAGTATAGCTTGGAATGTGTTAAAGAATATCAGCCTATTGTAATTTCATATTAGAATTGAAATCACCATATTGAAAGTGGTATTGCATGATAAAGATGTGAGCACGACTGACATAAAAGTTCATCTGAAAATATGCATATGCAGACTGTCACAAATATTAATGGTAAAAACAACACGGTGCTAAGCCTACCTTTTTCTGAATCTCCATGTGTCTTATCAACTGCTGGATACTGTATGTTCATGTACTTTGCAACTGCTGTCAAAATATTTTGTAAAACCTCTTGTCACCTCTAAGACAACTCACACAAATAGGGATCAAACTCGTAACTCAAAGCATTTATTTCAATTAAACCATTTACAGGCACTTTTGAACTGTCAAAGAGTCAGTCAGAAAGTTTAAGCAAGTTATCCGTTCCAAATGTAGGTCTCAGAAGATCCTTACCATCCAGTCCATCTTATCTCAACCATCTTCGGAGATTATTAAAAAGTTGTGCCATTTAATTAATATCCTCAACGAATAACTTTAATTCATTAGCTAGTAAGTAATATTATTAAATAATTAATAAGTAAGCCAATTAAGGTAAAAGGGTACGATGGGGCTGACATATCTTTGATAAAAGCCCCTAAACAAAATCCAGATTAAAAAAAAAAAAAAAAAAAGATCCTTACCCTTGGGCTTACCCCTTCCGCCGTCCCTTAATCACATAATTGTGATTTATGGTAATCATGCCTACTTTGCAGAAAGATGATTTTACACTCTTGGAGGAAACATTTATCTTAACATTTGACAGTGACAGTAGGTATCAAGTTTCATTGTTTGTGGGTGGCTATGTTTGAAATAGAATAGAAACTGTTGCACTTGAGGACTTGTTTATTTAAAAAATGCATTTAAAATAGAAAAAAAATTGAAGAATTAAAGAGTGCCCCTTTTTACAGGTAACCAAAGTAAGGCCAAATGACCAAGATGCAAAAATGAAGTTTACTGAATGCAATAAGATAGTTAAGAAAATTGCCTTCGAGAAGGCAATCTCCGTTGATAAGAAGGAGGTCAACATAGCTGATTCCATCAACTTAGAGGCCATGAGTAAGTATTGGTGGAAAAAAAAGTTTTGTTTTGAATCAAAGAACATCCATAGGGTGCTTTGCACTGGATTAGTTCCTTATTCTGCCCAGAAGTAAGTTTTACCTTGTTGTGTTACTAGTACACTACAACTATTTTCTTAATGTCTCTCCGGAATCATCTCATTTCCGAATGTTAAATTCCATGTCCATCAATTATTAGATTTATTGTGTATAATAATTTGAATTCAGAACTAAGTACTTTATTGTTATTTTGTTTTGATTTCTGTGTGAACTATATAGAGCTGTAAAACTATTGTCCTTAAACTATTTCCTCCCATTTTTAAAATAAATAAAGGAACTCTATAGAGTTTTTAATACTCTTTTAACATAATGCAAATGTTAAAAGAGTATTAAAAACTCTATAGAGTTCCAAGGCGATTGAGAGCATCCGGTCTGCACCAAGGCAAAGAGCAACTGATAGAAATCCGACGCCTGATTAAACACGAAGTTTGCCGAGGGACATTAAGAAAAAAGTTGTACTGTACTGTTTTATGTCTTAAAACCAATTAATATTATCTCAATCAGTTCTAGGGTTTTTGAAACACATGCAATTTATTTTATGTATTTTCAAGACAGTCATCATTTTGGTAATCATTTTTAGTCAGGTTTTGTGCAAAAGAATTTTCTCTTGAAAATATGTTCTCAGGAATGTAAAAAATCTTTATCTTGGGACTAACTTAGTCTGCAAACCAAGTGTTGAAACTGAGAAAAATTAATTGCAACGAATCTCACTTTACTAACGGCCAGTTTCCTTATCAAATGTAACAGCCAAAGTAACAGTCAACTGTTATTTTGCACTGTTGTATTTTCAATCCTCGGCGCTGAGGGGAGGGTTGTAAATCCAACAGCGCGGAACAACAGTTGACTGTTACTTTTGATGAAGAAACTGGCCGTAAGACTGCTAGTGCTTTAATAAAATGGCCTGTGGCTATGGCTATTGACTTGACATGTGCTCAACATTTTCTTTTGTTTGCTTGGGAATCTTGGATTTTTTATTAATAATGCAAATACGCTAAGGTAGTCCGCCAAATTCAAATTTTCATACTTTGCTTGAGCTCTATGGGCAAGGTTCATAGAACGCACTTAGCGTGTCATACGAATATGAACCTTATTCTTGCAATCGTAATGTTCATATTCGTGTAACTGAATGTGAGCAAGAGTCGCATACGAATATGATCGTTAATTTTTATACAAATAATGTTCATTTTAGTCGCTTACTTAGCAAATTAAGGCCGAAGTGCGAACTGTGAATCTCGCGCAATATTAAGTATTATGTCGGTTAAAATGTAAGACAAGCGGCTTTCACTCGTCTCGAGAGGCTCGTGGCTTAATAATAACAGCCGCACGGTTCAATCTTCAAGGTTAAGCAATGCTTACCATGGGTGAACATACCGAGACCGCTCCGTGCCTCGGAAAAAGCCGTTGATCCCAGCTGTCATTTGTGGATCTTTGACAGTTACGGATAGTCAAAAGCCCGAAAGTCTGACAACCTGTCTTACTAAGTGGTATCATGTTACCCAGTAACTGGTTGTGGAAGCCATCGCTCCATACAAATACTGGTATTCAGCTTAATCAGTTGAGAAAAGGCTAGTCATAGTTGGGAAAAGGCTAGACAGATTATGAATAATTTATATCGTCAACAACTAAATTAGTCCGCCGCTAAGCAAACGTAATGATCTTGTTATTGCCTGATTATATCGAATTGTTATTGTGATAACAAAATTAATTCCTTCGGAAAATCACGATAAGCAAAGATTGAAATACATCGTCATTGAATTTCATTTGTTTATCTTGCCATGTACAGTTGTTAGTCTCTCGGTTCAGTAAGATTTATGTACTACTAACATACTGTGATTACCAATCTGTCTTCCTGTCGAAATGATCAAAATTATTAATAGTACTTAAATAATAATCGATAAATACCAAGACTCTTTGTGGCTAGTTTATTCAAGTGCTCTGTAAAGAGGCACATGTTCCATGTTCATCAGAAAGTTTTTTCAGACTGCGCCTGGTAAGAAGAAAAAAGCATTGCCATCCAAAAAAAATCAACAAACCATCTTATGTAACAATGTTTACCCTACTGCGTCGGAGCCTAAAATGAGGGTAATTTTTATGGTTCCGTACCCAAAGGGTCGAACGGGACCCTATTACTAAGGCTCCGCTGTCTGTCTGTCCGTTTGTCACCAGGCTGTATCTCATGAACCGTGATAGCTAGACAGTTGAAATTTTCACAGATGATGTATATCTGTTGCCGCTATAACAACAAATACTAAAATCAAAAATAACATAAATATTTAAGGGGGCTCCCATACAAAAAACGTGATTTTTTTGCTCGTTTTTGCTCGATATTGAAAACGACAACAGTCTGTATAACAGTATATAAACGACAACATAAATAATTAAATTAAAATAAAACAAATATCCTGGAGGCTCCCATACAACAAACGTGATTTTTATGCCGTTTTTATGGATAATGGTACGGAACCCTTCGTGCGCGAGTCTGACTCGCACTTGGCCGGTTTTTTTAACAAACATTTTTGTTGACAGCCATCGAAGACGAGTATGTCGGTCCAGCGCTCGAAGATGGGATGGTTACTCTCAAGTTCGTCACTGAATTGATGGAGTTCTATAAACAACAGAAGAAATTACATAAGAAATATGCATATAAGGTAAACAAAACTCGATAGACAGTGTTAGTAGACCAATATCAATGATAAATTTCTTTTTACGGTTATGCTTTATTTCATAAATTAATTGGACAAATCTTAAATACAATGTTTAGTCAATCAACTCAGCCTATCGCAGTCCAGTGCTGGACATAGGCCTCTCCCAAGCAGCGCCACAACACCCACCTATGTTTTGTACTTGCTTTAAATATAGCATTCAATTTTAATACTGGATAGCTATAATTATGATCGAATTATTATCATACTTTACTCCTATTATTGCTCTACAATCTATAAATATTTAAATACAGAGTCGCGTTTCGTGTTTGTGTGTGTTCCCTTAATTCTTCTAAACAACAAAGGTTTTTTTGCGATGTTCACCATCATTAGTAAGTATTTATTCTGGAAGGTAATGTGTACAAAACAAAAATATTTGACTTACTTAGATATATATATATATATATTTTTTGTACACATAAACCTTAAAGACAGAAATCTCAATGTCATGTATTGAGATTTCTGTATTTTATCGAAGTATCTATCTGTACATGTCGCTGCATCAGCAGGCGTAGCATGGCGCTTTCTATCTCTACGAAGAATAGACATAGCTTATTCTATACAAAGTGACAGTTCGTTTCTTCATTTTTGACATCCACCGTAGAAATCTTTCTACAATCTGTCATTTTGTCTTTCATTTCTAACGATCCTTGTCTAGGTCTTTTTATATGTAGACTATCCTTACTGTCAAAATCACACTGACAACCGATAAATCCTATAATAAAACAAAGAATTCCGAGTCGAATTTCTATTTTGCTGCTGTCTCGTAGTGTCTACTGTCTACAGGAAACATCATGTTTGTCTACTCTTCCGTCAACAAAACGGTGCTCATGCTACGCCTGCAGTAGTGCGTCGTGCAAAGCATGGACGGGTCGGTAGTTAATCCTAACTAATATTATAAAAGCGAAAGTGAGTTTATCTGTTTCGCTTTCACGCTAATACGGCTGAACGGATTTGGATGACATTTGGCACAGGGGTAGACCTTGACCTGAAGAAAGACATAGGCTTCTTTTCATCTTGGATCGCACGCGAAGTCGCGGGCAACAGTTAGTAATTATATGAATGTTAATTCTGCACCACCAGATACTCATCGACGTGAAAGCCTACCTTCAGAAGCAGCCATCTTTAATCGACATCAAAGTGCCCGACGATGCCAAGTTCACAGTTTGTGGGGACATCCACGGCCAGTACTATGACCTGATGAACATATTCAAGCTGAACGGCCTGCCCTCAGAGACCAATCCTTACCTCTTCAATGGAGACTTTGTGGACCGAGGATCATTCAGTGTGGAATGCATTTTCACACTTTTCAGTTTCAAACTGTTGTTCCCTGATCATTTCTATATGTCTAGAGGTGAGTTCTGATATGTAATATGAGCATAATTGAGGACCAAATAATATAAATTATTTACAAAATTACAAAAAAAATAAATAGTTTGGTACTTTTATGGTTACCTATTTAAAAATAGTATTTTAGAGTATTCACTAATATAATTATTAGGTTTCTACATTCTGTTGAACAAAAAGACGTTCAAAAAGTGCTGATTTTCAAACTAATTTGAATGAATTATTTAATACTTAATTTTCTTTTTTTCTAATGTTGTGGACTGAAGTATTAAGAGTATATACCACACCCAAGCATCTACCACAGAAATTGCTGGCCATTATCCAAATAAAAACTATTTTTCCAGGTAACCACGAGACCCTCGACATGAACCGCATGTACGGCTTCCGAGGCGAGGTGTCCTCTAAGTATACCTCCCAAATGGCCGACCTGTTCACCGAGGTGTACAACTGGCTGCCTCTGGCCCACTGCATCAATGGCCGGGTTATGGTGATGCATGGCGGACTCTTCTCCAAGGATGACATCACCCTCGATGATATAAGGAAGGTGGATAGAAATAAGCAGCCGCCTGAAGATGGTGAGTGATATACAAGTATACAACCTTAGTTTTATAGGGTTCCGTACCCAAAGGGTAAAACGGGACCTTATTACTAAGACTCCGCAGTCCGTCCCTCTGTCTGTCTGTTCGTCTGTCACCAGGCTATATCTCATGAACCGTGATAGTTAAACTGTTAAAATTTTCACAGATGATGTATTTCTGTTGCCGCTATAACAACAAATACTAATAAACAGAATAAAATAAATATTTAAGGGGGCTTCCCCTATTCCCGCATCCGCATGAACATCCGCATTAATTATTGCGGATGCAGATGTCCAAATCGATGCGGAAGCTCCGCAGTTGCGGATGCGGATATCCGCAACATCCCTAATAATTATGACTTATTGAGAGAGTCTGATTATGCTAGTACGTTCTTGTGTGATAATATTCGACCTCCACGCGAGTGTAAAAGTTATTATGAGTACAGAAGTATAGAAATCTCTTTTTCTTCCATCAGGTATAATGTGCGAGCTCCTATGGTCGGATCCTCAGCCGATGATAGGCCGCGCACCCTCGAAGCGTGGCGTGGGCTGTCAATTCGGCCCTGACGTCACCAACACTTTCCTGCAACATAACGGACTTGATTACGTCATCCGTAGCCATGAGGTCAAGAACGACGGGTACGAAGTCGCTCACGATGGGAAGTGCATTACGGTGTTCTCGGCGCCAAATTACTGGTATGTTTATTTATTTATACCATTCCCCCTCTAAAAAGCTTATTTTATTCACTGAAAACAGTGAATAAAAAGCACTTTTAATCACTGTTTTGGTGTTTGAATTTAGAACACCAATTTGTTCGAACTCCATGTCAATGCTATACAAACTCCTATTTGATTTGATTTCCGAACAGGAGTTTAGCATTAGAATTAAAACTGTTTTGTGTTTTCTGGCACATTTTCAGTCTGTTTTCCTAACTAATTTTAATGAGTTGTCGAAGAAAAAGAAGTCATCGACAATATGGAGTATGTATTCTATGCTTCGGTGTAGTTACTATAAAAACAAGGCATAACATTGACATAACAACATACTCGAAGTTGCAAGTTCTTTTTCTCGTAGTCATGGTATAAAGTATAGTATGCAACTCTTGAATAAAACGGGGTTATGTCGAGGGCCATGAATCGCTCGCGTCGTTCAGGTTTCTAACACTTGAATCACTCCCTACGGTCGTGATTCAATCATCATGAATCACTCCCTACGGTCGTGATCCAGTCGTTAGAATCCTTCACTTGCTCGTGATTCACCTATGGCCCTCGCTTTAAATCCGTCCTTTATTCACTAATTGCATAATATACTATTATTGATTTAGGAACTCCAACAATGTTTTTTGTTTTTTAGAGTTCCGTAGCTAAATGGCAAAAATGAAACCCTTCGTGATTGGCCGCGCTGCCGCCACTCGGACGCCGCGCCGTTCCGCTTCATTAATTAAAGTATTATAAAGCGCGTGCACTTTTGCAAGCAGCCGGCTATCAAGCGGAACGGCGCGGCGGCGGCGCGGTCGCGGCTTCGTGGGGCCGAACACTTATAATTTCCGCTGTGAGTCGTTCCGGATGTGACACTCGCAAAGCCATTTTACTCGGAGACTTTTAGCACATCTATGAAAAATTGTCAAAAAGTATATTCTGTGCACTACTAAACAATGGTGTAGTAAAAGTACAAAAAAAAAATGTGGTGGCACTCCCCATACATGTAACCGAGGTATGAAAAAAAATCTTTTCAAATGGTTTTTACATCAGGAATTTCTCAGTAGTAGACCAGGGGGCCTACCTAATATTACTTCAGTGTAGGAATGAGATGAAGCTCTACAGGACGTATAGCTTCAACTCTTTCCCCCACGCAGTAAGATTAAAATAATACTGCTGTAAGCAGTGGTGGTAGGCCCGTTTTTTTTTTTTTTTTTGAGTGTGGGAAATCTTCCAATGACTTCTCCCGCTCTGGGTGGAGCGGATGGGCCTGTCAGATTTTTACTGACTAAAACCCACTCGTGTTCCTTCAGTTGCCTGTTGCCAAGGTCCCGGTATCCCTTTCGGACTAACCCGCAACCCTGGCAGTGGGGGATTACAGCCGTGATGTTCTTTTGTATTTTTACTGTTTACCTCACTGCGCCCGTACATTCAATATTTTTGGATGTGTGCACTTGAGGAAATAAAAAGTTTTGAATTCATAACATTGGATTGATCAGGAGATTACTTTGATAAGTGATCGGATATTATCGGCATTTATCCGATCAATTAATAAAGTAAATTATTATCGGCATATATTTTGACGATAAATAGTAATCACTGATTATTGCCGCGATTTTGAAATATTATTCAGAAATGTGTGTTATCTCTTTCAAGAATCTTATTCAAACATATAGTAACGAAGGTTCCTACTTTAGACCTTTCATAAGACTGTATAATACCTCAAATTGCTTAGCACGATCCTCCGTTAAATCGAAAATACTGCAGCATTCATTTTGAAATTAACATAATATGGTAAAGTTGAGGAATAGTTGAAACATACAAGATTCCATAAAAAAATCTCGACAGAAAGAAATACAGAGTTACCTCCTAACCAAACCATAAAACGCTAGTAATAAAAAAAAAATCTTCAAATTAGAACACGAAACTTTGCATAATAATTGAACTAAATATACTGTGGCGGTAACTACATCGCCAGCACCACATGCGAACTACGCATGAAAAATCCTGACATCACATAAATCCTGCATCGTGCAATGTAACATATACAAGAACCCAACATCAATCGATGGGCAGTTGCCCGCCAGACACATACCCGTCTGGTCGGAGGATCCTCCCATTTCTATGGTGGATGAGTGAACTTTACACTCTGTTCCTCATACCTCCTAAAATACTAAAGTAGATACTAAGTTTGTTTTATAAGTGGCCATAATTTTCTCCGTAAAAAAGAATGACCATAACTATCGGCGCCTTGGAGGCTCCTCCCCGCCGCTCAGTCTTGCTCTGACTCAGTCCGCGAGCGAGATAAAGAATGAATTTGAGCTGAGGTGGACTTTTAAAGCCAATGTCAATCTTATTTGGTTAAGCAACAAATTATATTTTTTTGTAAAATAGGGAATATGCATGTATTTTTTTAATTTTTTTATTCGATAGTTTACATCGTCAAATAATAGTTTTAAAAAAATCGACGGCAGAAAAGCAATTTAAAGTTGTTAAAAAAATGTTTAAAAATATCCAACCGATCCGGGCTATTTAAACGCCCTCCATTTGGCGCGCTTGGTGTGGTGACGTCACCGTCTGTGAAAACAGACAAGCAACTGTCAAGTCAACGTCAAACACTCCTTTTTCTATGAGCGTTTGACATTGACTTGACACTTGTTGATTGACTTGACATTGACATTTTGATTGTTATTCCGGATTGTTACGTCACATCCGCTCTTAGCCTTTTCAAGAATTTGAATTACCCACATTTATTTGGGACTTTTTAAAAATTAATTTCTCGCTCAAAATGAAATTTTATTCAAAAATATTGATGGAGGCATAATTCTGAAGTAAAATAGTTTATAAAAAAAAAATTGACCCATATTTGAATCACATGCATATTCCTTATTAATAAATGTTTTTATTTTACAGTGATACAATGGGTAACCTCGGTGCTTTCATCACAATGAACGGTAAAGACTTGAAACCGAACTTCACTACTTATGAAGCTGTGGTAAGTTAACACTTAACCCACTCACTCAAGGTTACTACTCACTCACTTATGATTCTCACAAACTGATGCTTTAATAATTTGATGCCATAATAGGTACACAGTTGGAATTTTCACAGATTGTGTATTTCTATTGCTGACAACAACAAATAGTAAAAATTAAATAAAGTAAAAAAAAAACTTTTTTTTGTTTTTTTTTTGCTCGATTTTAATACAGTACGGAACCCTTTGTGTGCGAGTCCGACACACACTTGGCCGGTTTTGGTTTTTGAAATTGATTGTCACTGAGACGTGATGGCGTCTTAAAATTGGAACATTTTTAAGTACGAGAAGTCCTGATTTCTCTGTTTAATACTGACGTGCGAAGTACAGTACTATTTCTGCTATACTTTTATAATGTCCCTCTATCCTCAATCAGCCAAACCAATATGTCCTTTATGTTGTTAACCATAACGTTCTAATTTCAGCCACATCCAGACGTAAAGCCGATGGCGTACGCAAACTCGTTCTTCAACATGTTGTGCCAATGATCGAGTACCACCACGTTGCTTAGAAGCACGTCAACACGCAAACGTACCTCACGCTCGCCCCTCCATCACTCCAGCAAGGTCAGACGAGTGACCCGAATCGTTAGGTATCACTCTAGCAAATACTTGAACTCAGAATCTTAGTTAATATACACGGTGTAAGCACAATATAATAAAGTAACAGTATTATATCTCGGCAGTGACCTTGAAATAATTACCTACGGCCTCTTGGTAGATAAACCTTCGCGTCGGTCCGTAACTGTCGCGCACTCGATACTGTTGCGTTCTGACATTTCAAAGCGCGCCGTTTCGACCATTTTCTATGAAGATATAATACCGTTACTTATTTAAATACTGTGGTGCACATCGACGTGTAAACTGTTACAATCTTCTAAACACATGTCTTTGGATTCAGTACCGCGAATCTTGCCGCTGCGATATCGCGCAATGTTTAATGGTGTTTCAACGTGTGTTACATTTCATGTTGCATTGCTTTCGTTTCAACGTATGTTACGTTCTCATTATGTGTACCCACCATATGAACGTCGGGCGACTGTCG
Source organism: Lithophane socia (assembly GCA_947522985.1). Taxonomy (NCBI): domain Eukaryota; kingdom Metazoa; phylum Arthropoda; class Insecta; order Lepidoptera; family Noctuidae; genus Lithophane; species Lithophane socia. The sequence goes on along the minus strand of OX383270.1, from coordinate 11,898,309 downwards.
CTTGTATTCTAGTGAATATGAGGTTTTATTCCACGGGCAATATTTTCGTACATACGACTAAATATTAATATATGCAGGAAAACAAGTATCGTGTATTTTATGTGCATCCTTTGCACTGGTATGAACGATCGATGCGAAAGATGCTTCAGGCCGAGATCTATAAACGTTATTTAACACGTACTTGGGCTAAGCGTTATTCCTAAGCTGTCACTGCCACACAACTGTCAAACTACAAATGCAAGATACTCTATCTTTTTAGCTTATTTTTATCTTTTTTGTTCCCGTTTCCAACGGGAACATGTCTAAGGCAAAGCACGTACTGAGTAACATTTATACATATCCGCCTAAGTATTCTTTTAATTTGTTACCTGTTTATGTCTATGTTGTCAACCGTACAAGTCAATTACTTAGGATCGGCATCTAAAGATGTTATGTGCAAAATCAGAGTGAGATAGCGCTATAAAATACGTAAGCTCTAAAAATATTAAGAATATACTCATGATGGATGCCATCAAAATCTAACTTTCTGGTACAGTCACAGTCTAAGTCCATATAGTAGGAAAACCGTCTCTAGTTGCCTAAATTGCCCCTTTGTTGCGTGCATGGGCCTGTGGTACCAGACGGTACGTACCAGGTACTCAGACGCATACTAAGGGTTTATTACGTCATCTTGCTATGCTCCAACACGTTGCAGAGACGAAAAGTTAATAAGGTCTTTATCCGAGACGAAACACTACTGTATGGATTTGGTTACACTGCAAACCAAATAGTTAGAACAGTTTTAATCAATTATAAAAATTATGGAAAAATTGGTACGTTTCCGTCGAAAGCAATAAACAGTTTCAGTACACAGCCTTTTAAAGTTTCTACTCGAATATTCTAGAAAATTATTAATAAAATTCAGAGTAGTATAATCACCTCACTAGAACGATTTTAACGAAACTGCGCTTTAGCTCAAATTGTATCAGGTAGAAAGCTAGTCACTGCTCCGTAATCGGAACACTTATTAAAAATGCAATTTAGAAATAATGGTTTTTGATCATTTTATACTGCTACAAGTATCTTTTGGCGTTTGAATTACGTTGACAGGGGGCCGCTGTTGGTAAACATTTTGGGCAATTGTTTTGTGAAATGTATTGAATAAACAAGATGGCGACGTTAGTTCCAAATTTGGCCACACGCCAAAAGATCCTTTTACAGCTATAAATTAAATGCGTTTCACTGGTTGCTTACAATAAGAAGTAGGGGTATTAAGGGGGAGCGTCGGGTAATAATATTGCATAGGTATTCTCCAAGACAATATGAATGTATTTTTGAGGAAATGAGAATATGCTAAAGGGTTTTTTTCGTTCATTTTCTTTTCCTCCTCAATGTTATTGTTGCGTAGCCTTGTTTCCTCGATCGTACGCCTAGCTATAGCGAAGCAATGTCTTTCAAGGGTTGCGAACTACTTGTACATTCTACTCGTAAGTCTTAGTTGTAAACTTTTATTTTCATGCGCTGTTGTGAATATTTCTGTAAGTGTACACGAGTATTTAGCGGTAGTGTACATCAGAGGACCTTGTGCAAGTTTTTATACTTATTCCATAGCGTTCACATTCACGTACGTCAATTTGTATGAAATCAAAGTAGTTCCCATTATTGTCACCAGACGGCGCTAGTTTCAGTACAAATTGAAAAAAAGTTAACGTTAACGCGATCGCATAGAAATAAAAACTGATTAGGCCCACCGTAACGAGCAGGGGTATTCAACCTTTTTGTCGGTTAACGTAATACTTGCCAAGCCACTGTTATGTTACTGGTTTTATAATGTTCGGAGGGTTAGATTATCTCTTTATGAGCATAGTTTGAGTACCACTGTGCAAAGTTACTTGGTTGAATGTGCAATACCGGTAAATGTCCGCGTTTAGGGGCCTTTCCGCTATCACTAGTTATTTAGTGAAAACTTTCAATTAAACTCTTGAATTTAAGTCTCTTGTCATCGAAATAATTACCTGTGTATACTCTAGGTCACAATAATACAAACTAATATTATAAACGCGAAAGTGAGTTTGTTTGTTTGTTACGCTTTCACGCTAAAACGGCTGAACGGATTTGGATGAAATTTGGCACATAGGTAGACCATGACCCGGAGAAGGACATAGGGTACTTTTCATCCTGGATTGCAGACGGAGTCGTGGGCAACAGCAAGTACAAAATAATTATAAAATAATTAGATTAACTTAATATTAATTGAAACTGCATTTTATGCTACTTTCCTCAATAAAGGTTCAATGCTACTTATTTTGCAACAGCGCCAATGTTTTTTTTTACTATTATTATTTGGAAACAAATGAAAATATATATTTTCCCCGCCATTCACACATCACTGAATGATGTCAAAGATTTAATATTTAATAATGAAAAATGTATATATTTGATACTTTTAACTATAGAGGTGGCACCGAACAACGTACGGACGTATAAGCTTGCATTTAGATACAAATGTATGAATTTCCAATACTGAACATAGACATTCGTAGACTGAATAGTAAACTACATGAACATCGGCCTTTTTTGTCTATGGTTAGGCGAATAAAAACCGTAAAAAATGTCATCATCTGCCTAGCCTTTTCCCAACTATTTTGGGGTCGGCTTCCAGTCTAACCGGATGCAGCTGAATACCAGTATTTTACATGGGGCGACTGCCTAAAAAAAGGCTCAACCTTTTAAAGGGTATTACGTCTATGTCTATGAATGTCTCGATAAGCGTTTACACTTAGTTACCACATTATTATTACCTGTCTAACTTACTGACTAACGGCCGAACCTATCTACCTATCACCAGTTGTGGCATACTGGAGATAAAAAACCTATCTATCTATGGTTTTAACGTCCCAATAATCTATCAGAGACTAGAAATCTCATGGAATATGACACAATGACAGATAGAATTATACTTTCTACCATCAATAGCGATCTGTCTTATACTGACAATAGGTTATTCGGTTCGGCCGTTACTCGATCGTGCATTTTATTTTATTATTCCAATTATACTAAAACTTTATTATAAGATCTAAAATGAGAAAACGCATTTATTGAGAAAATGTTGTGACAACTCTTGCGAATGCGCGTGGGGTTGTTCCTGTATACGCGAACAAAATACTCTTGGCGCTATTGTAACTTGGAATCACTAACGCCCCAAATGATTGATGCACTCTCAAATGAAGATTCTTGTACAGCTATAAGCTACAAGAATCTTTTGGCGCCTGACTGACATTGACAGGGGGGCGTTGTGTGTAAAAATTTTGTGAAATTGTCACAGAAATTGTACTGAAAAACAAGATGGCGGATTTAGTTCCGATTTAGCCATGTATGCGCCAATAGATGTTTCTAGCGTTGTATCTCATTGTATTTCGATCCCAATCTTGATCCGCGGTCTTTGACGTATTCTTGTGATTCGCCCACGCAAAGTCTCAATTGGCAAACTCGACCGCTGATTGGTTACAGACAATGATCGCAATCAAGATTGGGATTGAGATACATTATTCATTTCTGGAGTAAGCCTATCTGTAAACTCGGAAAAACTTGATGAGTTTTCCGTTACTCAAAAACATTGTTTGTATGTTTTTATTTTCTCTAAAATATTACCGGTGTGTGTGCATTTTCTAACCGCGAAAGCAAGAGTTGTCATTCCATATTTCGATGCTGTCATATTTTTAAAACTAAAGTAAATAGCATAATGTTGTAATGCAATAAAATTACTACTTACGAATTATAACGACCAACGTTGGTGAAAATTAGCTTTATTATAAGAGTATGTACACAATAGTTGAATAGTCTACGCTGAGCAATTTTTCAAGCACAGACGGGTTTAGTGTAGAATAAGAAGGTGCTAATGAAATGTGTGGAAACCGCAGAAGACGGTTTTCATGGCTTAGTGTGTAGAAGTCCCTACGTAGTAGACATTAAAAAAAAAACTAAAATTGACTTCGTCTCCTAAAAGTCGGGTTAGAGAAATGTTTGAAGGAAACTGTGCATTTACAATTGCCCAGCGGATGGCTTAGTATAAAGCATATGGAGGAAGCTTGTGGACGCACAGCCTGACGGCTTCACGCAATGTGTATCGAATACTCCTGTGTGCACTTGACTTAACTTTTGTTTTGGTGGTCAATGCTATAGACAGTTCACTATAACATGTCCCTTGTCGTCATGTTGGAACCGTTGCTTGTCAAGCTTAGTTTCCATACGAATAGAGTTCAAAATGGCGACTGATAGAACAGGATTAACAATCGCGTCACGGGTCAAGATATAATGAACGCACTGCACTTTTCTTACTTATGACAAAACGTCGCAATCTTATGAACGGGTCAAACTTGTTGTGCTAAAGCCTTTTCCCAGTTTGAAGACGGCTGGCGATATTATGTTGTTATTATCTGAGCGAGGTCTCTCATCTGTGTTTACCCATTATGGGTATAATTGTACCATAAGTCTTAAAGTGTGTGCACATCAATGCCACTTTTGTCGATCATCACAACGATCAAACATAAACGGGTACAAAGAGGTCCTGCCTCAAAGACGAAATAGACTTTAATGTCGATCGTCGAAAGTGCAGCAATTCTGTAAGCACCTTAAAGGCGCGGTCCCACCGCGGTGCACGGAGAGGATACGCACGTGTATTAGCTTCGCTTTGTAAGAAAATGTATGTGGTTGTGTCCACTGCAACCCACGGAGAGGCTACGCATGAATTGACGTCATTGATACATGCGTGGCTTGCTCGAATAGGCGGTTACATAGCTCAACGCTGGCGACGTGGGTCTACGTTTCCACTGGAGTACACGAATATGACCCACGACTATGTACAGCTCACTTATCTCACTACTTACTCATCTCCCGCAGTGAAGCCCGTGTCCGTGGATTGCAGTGGCACGTGCGTAGCCTCTCCGTGCGCCGTGCCACGCTATACATAGTCCTGGGTCATATTCATGTACTCCAGTGGAAACGTAGACTTGACAACGTGGGTCTACCCACGTTGTCAAACATATTATTACGTACGCAGCTAAAATGCGCCGCGTGCCCGTGCACAGCATACGCCGCGGTGGGCCCGCGCCTTAACAGTCGGCGATCATCAAAACAATGATCAAGATAATAGAATGCTCAAAAAGCATAAGTTTTATATAAAAACTCTTAGGTAATAAATGAATTATGTTAAATAATTAGAAGTACACGAATAATGTCAGGGAATACAATATTTATGTCAATGGTGCGGTATGGATAGTTCAAGGATTGCATTGCCCAGCATATCAGATGATCTAGATAGGTTTTGGTGTTGACTTTAATAAAATTGTTAAATTTGTATCATAGGGTTTTTATTTCGACCTTTCCCCCATTTATTTGCTCGTATTTTTTATATATATTGCTGTGTGTGTAACACTTAACTATACTATTACCGCCTTACTAATAATCGTTGTATAGCGCTTGTATAGTTACACAACGTTTTGTCTTCTTCTTTCAAAAGTAATTTGACTTTTGAAAGAAGAAGACAAAGTGTTGTGTAACTATACAGGCGCTATACAACGTTTATTAGTAAGGCGGTTAGAGTTCGTTTTGGTGTCTCGAGAGTTCTATAACGAAAAGGGACGGCGGATACCTACCGAGTTGTGTATTCTGTCAGTCACACTGGTGTTACAACCTGGTGTGACCACGAGTCCGTAGGTACCCGTTGTGTATTGTGAAGTCTTCATTAGCCGCGTACTGACTGAGCCTTACTTACTGCCTCGCCCGAGCGTGCCGCGGCCCGAGCCAAACATTGTCGGTTTTTGTCGATGCTCTAAAGCGCCTCAGTAACTTTGCCGCGCGCACTCAAGACGGTTGTGTTTTGCCTCGCTTCTTCGAAGGCGGCTGCCTCACGAGGCTGCTCGCTCAGTCAGTAGTCGCTTTAGCGTGGCAGTAGCGGTCATTGACCCACCTACATTTTCTTGCATTATTTTAATCCGGAATCAATGTCTATCGTGATCTTTAACATGTTTGTTCCAATAACAAAAAACCATAAATAGTTTATTGTTTGGGTTTCTACGGAGAGATATTAGGTAAAGGGCAATGACCTCTATTGCCGCCACGCTAAAGCGATTCAAGTATAGTGCAATGGTTGGTTTTCGATAAAAGAATAGGTTATTAGTACAAAATCTGATCATCACTGTTTAGTTTTAGGTACTTATCGCCGTTACCCTAACCTAACCAACAAAATGTGGCACATGAAAAATATAAGCAAAATGTACATTAATATTACCATTAGCTGAAGTAGTTGGGACTTTTCAAAATAAATCAAAATCATAAAAAAGATTTCTCTATAAAAAAATGTACTAAAATTGAGGTAACAAAAGTTTCTAGAAATTCTACGAGGGCACGAGTTGAGTGAGCATCTTAACCACGGTTTTCTTGTCGAGCTTGCATTTGTGGTAGAGCGTGTGACAGTCGGAGTCCGTCGACCGTCCTGCTGACACCGCTTCGAACACTGCCGTGCCGTCCAGCATGCGGCGGACTAAAGTGTTGCTGGGGGAGAAAAATATTATGATTCAGTAGGAAGCTCATTATTATCTGCCTAGCCTTTTCCCAACTATGTTGGGATCGGCTTCCAGTCCAACCGGATGCAGCTGAATACCAGAAAACCATGGAGCGACTGCGTATCTTACCACAACCCAGTTACTGGTTAACATCATACCCCTTGGTAAGACGGTTGGCAGACTTTCGGGCTTCTGACGACCCGTAACAACCGTCAAAGATCTGACAAATGACAGCCGGGACCAACGGCCTAATGTGCTTTCCGAGACACGGAGGGGTCTTAGTATGTAAAGATGGTCACCCTTACACGTACCAACCCCGGCAAGCGTAGCTTAACCTTATCAATCGACCCGTGCGGCTGTTATTAGTAAGTGTTTCATTCGAATATGAACCTTATTCCTATGAAGTTAAAGTGCATAATATGAAACGCTTTCTTAGCAAACTCAACTCATTTTCATACGAATTTCTCAAATATCAGTCAGTTTTGTTACCTTTATCCCTCCGAATTTAGAGGTCAGATGGTTGTCGCTTGTAAAAAAGATTCAACTACTTGATCTTGTTTGGATGAGTCTAGATATGCTGATAACTGAGAACATTCATCCCACAGAAGTCTCTGGGATTGAACACCCAGTAGAAATCACTTACTTGGACAATGAAGACAACAACGTATCAAAGTCAGTAGCGTTTCCGTTCACCATGTTCTCATTTGCCAGCTGGACGTAAGAGCAGGCCAGCCTCTGCATACAGGCTGTTGAGTCCACGTTGTACCTGCTGAGCATCTCGTCGATCTTGCCGAACACTTCCGAAGCTTGGCCGAAGTCAGTTTCCAGGCCTGAGAGGAAGATTTAGTAAAGACATGTGCAAAAAAAGAAATTTGGAGAGTGAATGTTTGAGGCTTCTAAGTAGCATGAGTTTTTTGTTCCTCATTATTCTTCGGATGTGGATGACTTATCTAACGAGTAGATGTAGCGTCCAGTAAACGATATAAGGTGTCAATGAACACTATGAACGCCATGCCCTAGGTCGCTTAACACCATAGGCTAAGGTAAACATATGGCTCATCCTAGAAATAGTCCTAGAGAATTTTGTAGCTGATCTTGGTGAAAAAAAACTGCTAGTTTTTTTTCTAAGGTAAGTAGAATAAACGCTAGCAGATTCTGCAAAACTTACTTCGTCCATAACCACCGCCGTAGCTGTACGACAAGGCGTGTATAATCTTAGGCAGGATGATGACAGCTCCGAAGCCCAGTATGGAGCCTATGAGGACTCCTCCCAAGTCTATCTTCACGGGCCCGTACAGCCCTGGAGCGGTGCTGCCGTAACCACCCTGGAAAAAATTATTTAGGTATTCTGTGAACTTAAAATAGCTACTATAAACAAATAGACCTTGTTTTTGACGTTCAAATGACATTTAACCTTAGAGTGGTAACGTAAAACCGACTATACCCAAGTACCTCTAAGGATCATCTTGGTGTTACGTACTTTATTTAGGTACTTGGTGTGTCTAGCGCTTGCGGCCAACTAGACTGAAGAACTCTAAACTCTAATTCTTTATAGCATTCATGTCTACCTACACCAGCATAGGTATATAAAGTAAGATCCAACGTGAAACCCGGTTAGGGCACGGCAACATAAAAGATTGGACAAAACAAGCAAAAAGAAGCAGTCAAAGAAATTTATGCGATCATCAAAACCTACCTTTATTTGCGTGCAGTGCATATTGCCATCTGCCTTTAGCAAAGCTGACTGATAGAAAGATGCTGATGTCAGTAATAACAGTTGCTGACAACAGATAATGACTACAATGACAATGCCAACAAGACGCTATCTCTCTCCCAAATGTCTCGATTCTTTTACCGCTTGGCTGCTCCGAAAAACAAGCACATTTCTCCGTCATCGTCTGCGTATCGTACGGTGATATGTGAAGTGAAATTGTCGTAAGTACTTTACTAACAAGCAGAAAATCTTTACAACGTCGGTAACTAAATGGGTACATACCCTAAATCAAGGCCTTTAGTAACGGTAGTGGAACAACACTTTATTATTGGTAAAACAAATTGTCTCTAACCGGGAAATCTCAACAATTTTGCAAAAAGTTCACACTGGGTAGTGGGTACTCAAAAAACCATGATAAAAGCTTTAAGGGCCTATCATTGTGGTGAAGCTTGGAGAATTTCTTGTCTATGCGCAAGTGCAGGACACCGTTCTTTCAATTGAGTTAATGAAGTTTGAAGATTCTACGTTACGATTCTTAGTTTATAATCCACTGTTACACCTTTGTTCAACAGTGCCTGCTGTGTAAGCTGCCGTTACAGCATATATTATTCGAATATGCTGTAACGGCAGCTACAGCCAGTCTATTTTGTAAAAATGTCACCATGAAAACTTAGGTGCTTAAAGTGATCTGTCATTCCACCCAATGCTAAGGATTGACTATGGTTGACAGCTCAATTCATCTAAGTTTTCACAGTGAGATTTTTAAAGCAGGCCTATACCTACCTCAATTACGATAACGACATAAATATCTTTCAGTCTTACAATTCTGTATCTAACTCTAGATAAAACTTAGCTAGTGGTGATGCTTACCCCAGTACTCCCATATGAAGATATGCCAAATCTCTGAGTCCTGTCAGCCTGGTTATCTCGCTCATCTCTGTTTTTTTCGACTCTGGCTGAAGGTTCGGCGAGCTGGTCCTCAGTCCGCTGGAAACTTGGCATGAAGCCTCTGAAATCAAAACTGAGATTGATTATGAAAACGTCTTCTGCATTTGAAGGCGAAAAAAAATCATTCATATTAAGCCTTATTTCCCCGAAGTGTTGGGCAGAGGTGTTCCTATAGTACACCCACAGTTTGCCAGTTATGTTTAAGTCCCATGTAATAGGGGCTGTTAATGATTAAGTGATGTAAAGGTACTCTTCATGATGTACAGAAGATCTACCCAAAGTAGGTTGGTCACACACATCTACCCACTACCTACCATATGGAATTTTCGCACCCGGGGTTTGAGCGCGTGGTCTTGGTCTTCAAACAGCAAAAACTGTCCTTAAAGCCTATGGTCCTTGGTGTTACACCAAATGCTGGAAACCGAAACTAGACCAAATAATCCAGGGATCTTACCCATCGTTCCGGTACTCTGCTCCTGCCAGCACCAGGCAAGCCACAAGCACCACACAAGGAACCACGTTAGGACCCATCTTACCAGGCTCTTGGAAATAACTGCCGTCTTCCAATTCCGCATACGTCTATATACAGGGCGTTCCGTAGCGTGCCCCGACACAATGACATGGGGAAACACCATTGTCACATGTGATCTACATTGCATAATACTTTTACGACAACGTCACGCTTTTGGTCTGATACTATCGCAGTAGGAAGCCAGCTAATTCCCTAGTGACTTACTTATTTCTGTACGTTTCCTAGTTCCTAAGTAGGTAGCTAGTGTAGCTTTGTTCCAGGAAATTCTGACGTTTCTTCCTTCTTACTTTCAGACCTATACGGGCACAATGCGACATACCTATCAGTGTTGACTCCTGGGGGCCCACAACCACCGCTTACAGCAGTATTATTGTAATATTACTTCAGTGTAAGAAAGAGATGAAGCTCTACAGGACTAAGGTATAGCTCCATCTCTTTCCCCCAATAAGTAAGATTAAAATAATAATACTGCTGTAAGCGGTGGTGGTAGGCACCTGAAACAATCATTAGATCAGCCATTCTATGGTCTGTTTGAAAAGCATCTAATAAAAATATTAACAAATGGATCAGAAATCGTATTTGTGGATGTCAACTTGTAATTCCACATGCAAATTGACTGCTTTAATTTTATTTAAAATGTTTTTTATTATATGATTGAGGTTAATTTTATGATCTCAATTTTCGTCTATGTTTTTTCAATTACAATATAATAATGCTATTCAAACTACCGTTGTTGGAAAAAGTGGTGAGGTATAAAGTTGAAACCTTCTAAATACAGAGTTTAACCTGAATAGGGCTTGTTTTTTCATACTTTTCGAACAGACAGTACCTAGGTAGGTACTTACATGAGAATCTAATATTAAAAAGCATTAACAACATTATACAAATCTTACTAACTCATGTTTGCTAATACAGCATCCCGCCTTTCTTGGCCAGTTGGCCATAGAGTTGATATAGACTCGTCACATTGGGCTTGAGTCTATTGCAATCAACCGGGCACAAATCCAAACACCCGGGATATTCCTGTAAAATTACCACTTCGCCAGATCTGGGGTCCTACTGTACCTATATCCGCCAACATCATCACCTATTTTTAATCGACTTCCAAAAAGGAGGAGGTTCTATTATTTCAAGGTGTCCTCGTCTAGTTTCAGCTCACTTTTCAAAATGTTTGTTGTCTTTTATAACGCTAAAGTAACGTTTAAAAGTTTTAGTACGTTTTTGACATTTTATACACTAAAGTGCTTAGGTAGGTACGTAGTAAAGGACGTAAAAGAAATCATAATTCCACGATATGTTTCATTCAGAGCGTGAAGAGTAAGCATTGTTTGTCACAACAACGTGCATTCAAGATCAAAATACGTGCTGCCGGCTTAACAGTCTGTCTTGTTGCAAAATGACATCGTAATGCTTGTGGCGCTTGGGACAGCTCGGTTTTGGACCGGCCAGATTGCCAGATCAAAATATTGCAACACATTTTTTAACATTATGCATTGGTTTGACATTTTTATAAAAATACAAAAGCAGATCAAATAGAAATACGAAAATTCATATATCTTCATGCCATTTGACAACTCATTTTGATCAAATTATCCCACACATTCATGCCAATTTTATAAAACTGTTTTTTGAACCAGCCTGTTTGATCAAATTACTTGAACGTCTACGACCCGCATTAGGTAGGAAATGGTCTATTTTTCACCTCCTTAAACTTCCAGTTGGCTAATCTAGCAGTTTATCATAAAAGTTTACAAGCAATTTTTACCGATCAGTCACCAGGCGACGAAGTGAATGGTAGATAATGTTCCTTGTGCGTTGTTGAGTCACTACGCCTCTGCAATGCCCATTTCCTTGTACCATTTACTAAGCGATAATTAGGGGGCATAAGTCCAGCTGTTGAACAGGTAACCAACAACAATAAGGATGTTATAATCAAAATTGACCGGCAGCAGAATAGTTCCACAGCGGATGAATTCCTCGCCAGTTTTGTATTACTTATTCAATCAAGCCGCGCCGAAAACTTTCCGTTTTTCATTAGCTCTAATCCATTTTGTCTCGTTGAAAACAAATGATACCTACAGTTGTTAGGATTAAGGCTGTCGACTCCTATCCCCTTTATTGTGTCGATGATTCGCCAAAATACAGCCGCATTATTTATTTATTTGACAGTGATCCAATACACCTACCAGACCTCTCACCACCTCGGTTCATTATAGTACAGTCGGAATTCGTTAGGTCGCCTAATATCGTAAAAAAAATATTTGTTACGCTGTAACACATATTTTTCAATCATAATCCGAAAGATTTTGAAGAAAATGACATTGCTTTCTATTCAGGTAGTATTATAATATCTTTGATTCAGGTAAGTTACCGCTTGCACAGATATTATAATACTACCCGCTTGGTAAGATTGGTTGTCAGACTTTCGGGCTTCTGACGAACGACTCCGTAACGACTGTCAAGCACCACGAATGGCAGCCGCGAGTTGGTCCCGGCTGGCTTAACGTGCTTTCCGAGGCACGGAGGAGTCTCGGTAAAGATGGTCACTCATCCGCGACCTACTGAGATGGTTCTCTTCTTACGTTTTTAACAGATCTCAGAGAGTTGTGATAAACGGTTTTAATTCTGCGACCCTAAATGTCACTTCCGGTGTTCCTCAGGGCTCTATACTGGGTCCTCTTTTGTTTGTTATGTTTATTAATGATATAAGTACGTGTTTTCTAAATTCTAAATTATTACTATACGCAGACGATTTAAATTTTTTTAGACCGATTATTAATTTACGCGACTGTTTATTGCTGCAGGAAGACTTGAATAGATTCTCTGCATATTGTGTAAAAAATAAATTAAAATTGAGCATATCCAAATGCCATTGCATTAGTTTCACTAAAAATAAAAACTTATTAAGACATGCATATACCTTGCACAATACAGATCTGGCAAGAGAAACAGTGGTTCGTGATCTTGGTGTTTTGCTAGATGACAAACTCCATCTAGATGCTCACGTTACTAAAATTGTGAACAATGCTTTTCGTATGTACGGGTTTGTAATGAGATCGGCTCAGGAATTTAGGCGTCCTAGTACTTACTTATACCTATATAAAACTCTGGTAAGGTCTCAGTTGGAGTACGGGGTCCCGGTGTGGAATCCCTTCTATGAAAAATATTCTAACATGATAGAAAAAGTACAACGCAAATTTCTAAAGGCCATGCATTACCGTTGTTTTCGCAGGTATGCATCTTATAGCGACTTACTAAATAAATTTAAACTTCAAGATCTTAAATCTAGACGTATAATGTTGGAATCGATGTTTCTGTTTGATTTATGTAACAATAAATTCGATTGTATAGATATAAGCAATAGAATAAGTTATGTAGTACCCAGAACAACTATATGTCGAGGTGTGCGCGCGCGACCGCTGTTTGCTGTAACCTCTTGTCGATCAAACGCAGGCTCGCGAGCACCCCTACGACGTCTTACCACTCAGTTCAATAAAATTTTCCAGGATATTGAGTTCTTTGCTGTTTCGGCTGGGAAATTTAGAAGTATTGCTCTTAATACCATAGCAGAATTAAGTACATAACAATTTAAAACCATAGTTCAATTCTTTCTTTCTTTTTTTTTTGCATGTATAACTTTCAGTTTAGTTTTATTTTAACATTTATTCATACTTTATAGTCTATGTACTTTACATCGCACGATGTTCATGTTAGTTTAACTTTTTTATATTATGTGGAAAATGTTGATGGTTATACATATATATTACCATTTTAGTTTTAAGTTCTTAACCATATTGTAATGTGTAACCGTTTTTTTCCCAAATAAAAGAAAACAAAAACAAAAACAATCCCGGCAAGTGTAGCTTAACCTGAACTTAGCCACGAGCTCCTCACACCCGTCAGTTACATACAAATACAAACGAATTACTGCTTCACGCATGTTTTACGAATAAAACGGAACATACTTCGTTCAAGTTGGTTTACCACCGCCTTTGTAGTCGGTTTAAAGTTTTCTAGGTGGCTCATGGCAGTAGGTGGCTCGCTGAGAGCTCTTCCACAGGCTGAACACTGTCAGCCGATGGGGAACGATTGAGGAGTCACAGTATCTTTTGGTGCCTCACTATCACTAATTAGACTGTTATTTGCATACCTATGGGTATTTAGGGGTATGAGGAACAGGGTGTAAAGTTCACTCATCCTCTATAGAAAAGGGAGGATCCTCCGACCAGGCGGGTGTCATGTCTGGCAGGCAACTGTCCAGTGCCCAATTATTGATGTTCGGATTATTGATGTCCATCGCGCGGTAAACTCTAATTGCGCGATGCAGGATTTATGTGAGGTCAGGATGTTTGTGTGACGTCAGGTCTCTGATGCGTGGTTCGCATGTGGCAATGTAAATGCCGCCATATAATACCCGTAGATTAACAATCAAAGCTTGCAAGAGAAAGATCAAAATGTTCTGATGATACCAATTTAAAAGCCAATTACCAATACTTAATTATAATTTAGTATGCAGTGAAATCCGTGAAAGTATCGCTCTAATAACTATGTTTTGTATTATTAAGATACATAATGTATTTAATGTTAGCGTAGAGTCGTAGACTAATCTAAGAAAAGACATCATGTTAATCATAGCCGTGAAAATGGTACAAATTGTCTAAAAGTAGACTCGACAACGTCTAGAAAAGGCATCATAGTTTTTGAAAAACATGTTATGACTTCCATGGTTTTATAAGGCTAGCTCGATTTAAATTATACTTATACCTAGCTCAGTTTGTAAGTCTTGTATGGTGGTAATAATATTTATTTATATTGCTTTTTCAAAGAAAAAAATGAACCAGGAATAGTGGAATAAATATTGAAGGAGATTTTTAAAAGCAACATTCCAAATAATAGAACACATCGTCTCCTAGTCTCCCTACCTGCCTGACATATGCGTGCCAGACCTGGAAGTACACCACAAAAAAAGGAAAAAGTTATCATCTGCCAACAGGAACCAGAGCGCAGTACCTATGCTTATAATAAAGCAAATTCAAAAAATAAGAAACGAGTATATCATAAGCCACTGATGCTGTTAATTATGCCCAGAAACTAAGATGGAAATGGGTGCGGCATTTAGCGCGATGGACAGACGAGCGATGGACTGTAAGAGTGACATCTCAGGAAGGCCCAAAAGGGAAACGCTACAGAGGAATACCGAACCAGAGACGGGAAAGGAAGATGATTATAATCGAGACGGCTGGCCCAAGCTCATAGATATAAGCAAGTTTTTTTTTTTTTCTATTCCCATGCTGGATGCAAGCAGCCCAAGATACTTAGAGATAACTAGATTTCTTTGAAGGAGGTCTTCACCTGCGGAGGGGTTCTTGCAGACTGAGTTAAATTCTAATTTAAATAAGGTTATAAAAAAAAATTAATAGGTTCATCAGTACATCTCACCCTGAATATTATATTATGTTACTCTTAAGTATACCCTACCACAGATATTATAATACTACGTACCCTACTAAGCTAAGACATAGTAATTTTATTTGTATTTTAACTTTTAGAAGAAATAAAAGGACTTTTAATTTCTTTATTTGTATTTATTTTTTAAATTGCTTATTGAAACTAGGGCTTTTTCTCACATTTAAGAGGATGCTTAGGCTAACTTGTTATGTAGGCAGGTGCACACTTGAATTTCTACAAATGATTTATTTGTCATTGCTCCATTTTTAGTTTTTTTTACCTTAATTTGTGGTAGGTACAGTAATCTTATTGTAAGTGCATCGTCTTCACATATAATTATAATATAATTGATGTAAATATACAAAATATTGTAAAACATTTTTAAAAGAGTAACGATGGAGTTTCTTGCTCATTCTTCCCCTTTCGAAAACTAGGTACAAGAAGGGGCAACTAAAATCAGTTCAATTTCTTTGTTTTTGACTTTCAAAAGTGCCTTTTATATGCCTAATTGAAATAAATTATTTGTAAAGTCTTTGACTTTACAAAAAGCTAAAGCATGTACCAAACCTAGCTTATCTTAGGTAGGTACCAGTTGTAATAATTGAGAAAATAAAAATGGTCTTGTCTAATCCTTCTCCATGCACACCCACAATAATTTCGCAAGGCTCTAACTTGTAACGCGGCATTTTATTGTGCTTAACAATACGCGGAAACTTTTCGTTGTCACGCCCATTGATTTCTTTCACCATTTTAAATGAAAACAACATAAAAATGGTGACAAACCGTGCTAGGGTTTGGCGCGAGCACCACAGCTTATTGGCCCAATTAAAAATGTGATTCAAATATTCAAAATGTTGAAAGTGTTTGTGATTTTGTGTTTTGTGATGGTTTTAGTAAAAAGTGAACATGTGCGGAAGAGGAGGGAAGGAGGGAGGCAAGGGAAGCTGTTTACTTTTAACACTCTTGATGAGGATATAAAAGTGAGTCAATTTTTAAACTAGGTGTCGGAAGAATATTTTGTTAAAACTTGTAGGTAAATTAGCTCCACTTACCGTGCGTTTGCACTGGTGAAACAAGAAAACATGTTGAAATCTCTAGTTCCTGTCAAAATTGTATGGAACATTGACAGAAACCACACATGTGTTGTGTGGTGTGTGTTTTGTAAAAACATTATTTTTCACTTTTCACTTATTTTATTATTTGTCACGTGTGTTTAGTGTTTGTTTGTTTGTGTTTCACGAACTGTGTCCAAATAAACGTTATTCTTTCTTTCTTTTATAAAATAGAGATTTCAACATGTTTTGTCGTGAATATTTCGCCAGTGCAAATGCACGGTTACATCAGACAGACTTCAGATTTAATTGTTCGAAGAATACCTATACAAAATTTTAAACATATCTACTCACAACAATTTGGAAAAAGTATATCTAGGAAATTATGAAATGAACCAAATTACTTTGTATATTTTTCTAAAAGTAAGAATGAATATTAATTGAAAATAATGTAATGTTGTAATAGGTATACCGGTCTACCTAATTTACCCTGGACTTTACCTGCGACTTTACCCTGGCAACCTCTAGGCTATTATGAAAGTTAAAAGGTGTTGTGTTTGTTTATTTCATTGTGAATTTATTATATGTCTAAAGGTGTACTTAACTATCGCATTAGGGCAACCTGGTATACTAATAAATAAATTCTTTATTTTTAGTGTTTTTTCGATCTTCCAGATAGACTTGGACTTTACAGTCCCCTTCCTAAGTATTCCCGTGAAGAAAACTATGAACTCGGCGTATGGAATGCTGGTACGTTAATAAGCTTTCATTAATACCTACTAGCTTTCTTGGTCTTTTTATTATTTCGGGCTTTCCCCTTCTCATACCTAACTTCTAACTATCTAACTAATATTATAAACGCGAAAGTTTGTAAGTATGGATGGATGGATGGATGGAAGTTTGTTACTCTTTCACGTAAAAACTACCGAATGGATTTGGATAAAATTTGGCAAATAGATAGTTTATAACCTGGATTAACACATAGGATACTTTTTACCCCGACATTCCCACGGGATCGAGACTTATGCGAGTGAAATCGCGGGGTGCAGCTAGTATCGAAATAAATATATCATACATTGGCACAAAAGGAAAAGAAAGAAAATTGTCGTTCATTAAGGCGCTGACAACAGGCAAACGGTAAAAGAAGGCTTAAACAAATAAATTGTATAGTAGCGGCAAAAATATATGTTAATCTTGAACATATTTCTCAAAACTTGGTTGTTAGGTACCATTTAACGGTAAACTAACCTTTTAATCCAAAATATCTATATTAAATATTTATCAACGTACAGTCACGGACTTTAATTGATGAGCCATCGGGCACTGTTCGTATTTTAGCCGTGTAATGCAAATCGGGTTTGCAAAGTCATTTATGTCTTCTTATTACCAGAAGAAAATTATATTTCATATCTTTGCCGGGTTGGCTAACCTGAGAGCCAAAACTACAAACTTGACAGCAGAGTGGCAACCAAAGTCAACCAATTGCAGGTCTAGCAACAGTAACCTAGCAACGACAAACAATCGTTGCTAGGTTATTGTTGCGATAGTAACGTTAGCGTACGCAGAAATAAGTCATTTCGACCAGTTCGAAAGTAACGTCTCTGACATCGATATTTCAGAATTATCGAGCTATGATTCAAAGGAGGTCGGTATCAAATAGTTGGATAAACTTAATGTAACATTGTATTTATTTTTATCATTGAGAACTTATTAGTCAACCTCTATGGTTAAGACTATTTCCGATTAAAAGTAATTTATTTGTCATCTTGTTTACGAGCATGCGTTTTGAGTTCGTGTTTAATCATGTAATCTCGTGAATGTATGAAACTGCAAAATTGAAAAGTTTGAAGGTGGCTCATCAATTAAAGTCCGTGACTGTACGTTGCTATTTTAATGAATTACAAGAACGTCTTATTTGAATGCAGAACTTGGTTGTTTTTAATTTTCGATTATTCAACGAATTTTTGAATAAATGTCATCGCGCTTCTCTTTCTTTTCTATGAAATCCGACAGTGAGCACGGTTTATCTGTTGTCGGTGTCAGAATTATCCCCCCCTCCCCCCTGGTGATACATGGTAAAGTTTTAGATTTGCCCCCCCCCCCCCCCCTCCACTACCCAAAATCAGGTGTAGATTTTTGTAGAAGTATCTTAAAAAATTTCAGAATATTTTAAATCGTTGCCTGACAACGGCGAGGCAAGGTCACACGCCGCTTTCGGCTTAGAAATAACCAAGATGGGCAATTATTTCAAGACCTGTCAATGGAGGTTTTTCCATCAAACCCCATGTTTAGACACAAAGGAACTGGCTATCTTACTTTTAACTTCTGAAACACAACAATGCTGTTAAAATTGTTGTTATGGCGACAGACTTAGATAAGATAGTGGTAGCTAGCCGTCACAACAGGTGGTTTAACTACTAGGCCACAGAGCCGAGACCGGAGGTGGAGCATGGAAATTGTGCGTTTTTGACAGATTTCTATCCGTCAAAAACGCACAAATTTGAGACTATTCCCACATTTGTAAATTAAACCTGGGCTCTGTGTATCAAAAGTTACAGGTCTCCTACACGTTCACAAGCTACCTAGAATGTTAATTTTCGTTCATTTCATAGCTCATCTCCATATTCATAATCAGCCTTAATGTTCCCACTGCTGGGACACGGGCATCAGGTGACTCTATTGACCCCATAAAAAAAACGAATTTAAACAATATTGCGGTACTAAGCACGACACTTTTAAACTTGTAAGACGGAATAGAGAGTCACCTGACACTCAGGATTTGTTATGATTTTTTACAAGTTGTAACTTACAAAAATTTTTTTGATAAACAAAATCACGAATAAAAGTGTCAAAATATACGTAGGTACTTGTGAACTAAATAATGACATTTGGTAAATACAATGCTTGTAAGTTTTGATAAACAGGGCATTGGTCTCATAGTTTCGTCTGGAAAACTGTTATAAATTAATGTCTGATCTCTAGGATTTTCCAACAATAAACATCAACCCAGCATCGTTGGCGCTAGGCGGAGCCGTGGTCCTCGGCACCAGCATTGTGGTACCCTTCATCCTCAAATACTACGCAAATGAAAACAGTGAACGATACAGCAGGAGTAAGTAATTTCGGGTACAGATTGGATAAAAGGTCACATGAAATGTAACAAATGTTGAAAAAAAAATGTTATGAAATTGGTTCAAAATACGTCAAAAATAATTTATGTTTAAAAAAACTAGATGAGATAGGTTTAGGTGTTTCCTATCTGATTACTTTGAGAAGAAAGACCGAAACAAAGTATTGCATTGTTTATAGGGGTTCATTTATAGACGTTGCTTAAAAATATGTCATGATTAACGTCTAACGTTTCGTAGGGATTTTTTGACGTTTAAACATCTCTTAATTTAAGCAACTTTTATGAATATACACTTTTGGCCGGCTCATATGTGTTACATTTCATGTTAGTGCTCATATACACAACGGCAGAGGCAACTTCAACCGTTGACAACGTGCTGCTCTTGTATTTGAGTACGGTGCTCAAATACACAAGCGCATACACACACGTTGTTGACGGCAGCCGTAAACGTGTCGACGACACCCATAGACGTGTCGGCGGCAGCAGTCGACGCGTGCCGGCGCGGCGGCGGCGGCGGCGCCTTAAGTTGCCTCTGCCGTTGACGCATGACACTCATGTAAATATGAGCACTTACGTTTCACCAATTTGTGTCCGGCGTATAACGTATCCATCACCTAACAAAACAGATTAATTAGGAATGTACGAAATCACATCATGTTTATGAGACTACTCTATAAGACGAACTTTTTCTCGCCGTGTGAGTGCTACATCAGCCGGATAACGTACTTTTGTATAAATGTCATAATCTTATTTTTAATTTCTTTCTCTCGTATGTTTCTGTTGTACCTGTCAGTGGATTACTTTAGAGAGGGTGAAAGAAACTTGATAGGTAAAAGCAGGTAGTCTATTGACAAGTACTTATTTTTATTTAGTTTGAGAACCTAAATCCCAGTGATACCGTATTCCCTTATTTAAAAAATATTTTAAGAAAGACAGTGAATGACTATGTTCTGCCAAATACTGATCGAATTCAAGGACGTTATGATTAAAAATCTAGTCTGAGATACCAAACGTGTATAACTTTATGTAAATCAGAAACACCTAAACAACCGAAATTATCAAGGACAAGGACTACAGCAGGGTTTCTTAAAGAATTTCTTCCGAGGTCGAAGAGAGGTGCAGGATCTCCTGCACGTTCGGGCCTTTGGCGGAGACTTTGGGCTTTCCACGATACCCGCGTCTGCTGGTATGTATTGCGTCTCAACATGAATGAACTGCTTACGTTTCCTCGGAGCCAAGTCGAAGCACCCAAACGGAGGAGTATACTCTATATCCCAAGTCGCATTACTTGATAAAGAACTCAGAGATTCTTCCTTGCAGATGCAGTCAGGATCTTTAAATGCTGGACAGCTATCAATGACCTTGTCTATAGCAGACAAGTCGTTGCAATATACATCCATGTAAGCACACTTGCATATGTCCTCCACGGCTTCTGCTAACGCCTTCCGAATTTCGGCATCTCGTTGTTTTTTTAATTTCACCATTCTCCGCGCTTCGACCTTCGCTTGCTCTTCTGGGCTTCTCTTTTTTATTATTTTGAAAATCATTGGATCACAGTCCACGTATGGATCTTCGTTTGGCAATATATCAGTTAAATCTTTTAATGGATTTACCTGAAATTAATGCTATTATTGACAACTTTTCAAGTTTGTTGACTACCTACTCATATAAAGACCAGACACATCTTTACCTGAATAGTAAAAACATCGCCTTTTCTTTGGACCTTTAGCGCGGGTTTGGGTTCGAGAGGTTCTTCAGGCTCGGAGTCGCCACCTCCGATATCAGCGCCAGGTCTGCTTCCTTTCTTTTTCTTCTTTTTATTCTTATCTTTTTCACCGCCGCCACGCTGACACTTGAACGTCATTATTTTTGCCACGCTTTTGCCAATGACGCCTGGTGACCAGCCCTTACGGACTGACTATATGTTTGCAAACAAAAATTGTGTTTGAAATATCAAAATGACCTAAACTTATGGTTAAGACCCGCATCGCGCTCGCAAACGGCACGATATTGTACTGTCTCGGTGTCACACTCGAATCCCTGAACTTTTAAGTATGTCTGTATTTTGTATTGGTCTGGATGATTATATTGCGTAGTAAGTAATACTGTGCAAAACTTTATTTCATTTCATTCACCCTACAAACTATATTTTTTTGGAAGTACAATATTATGATTGGTGCAATTATTATTAAGTACTTACGTGCTACTTAACTACTACCTTAACATGTTTTGTGATTGCTCTATGTCTTTAGTTATACAGTAAGTTAAATAACAAAAGGCGTTCCCGTTAACCAGCAATAGTACAGCGTACAGCGTATAGTACAACGTACCATACATATTTTATGCTAAAACAAATAAAACCACTCAAAAAAAATTTTTTTTTTTAAATTATTTGTTGTGAAATATTCACAACACTATTCAATTGATACGTAAAAGAAACACTCTGTACACGCACACTTGCATTTCAGTGTTTTCTACACTGTCAAGTGTGACAAGTGTGCGTGTAGGTACAGAGTGTTTCTTTTCCGTACGGTATCAATTTAATATTTTTTGTGAATATTTTACTTATTATTTGATAATTTTCCCTTGTACATAATTATTATTATAGATATTATAAGTCTTTGTTAGTTCTTAAAATTCTAATAATTAAATAAATAGTAACTATGTACTTATTATTTTATTGTACTTTTTTTTAGCATGTATAGACGCTATACGAGTACTATTGCAGGTTAACGGGAACGCCCTTCGTTAGATAGCATACTGTATAATTTTGTTTCGGTTGACCTGCATCGTGGTCTCTGTCAAATGCACAATTATTTTCTATTGCCTATATTCTAGGCAAAAGTTTAAAATTTTAAAAGATAAGCGTACCTTCATTCCTGGGACATCTTTCGCGTCCCACTTCCAGCCCATGTTCGCCGGCACAGCCAGCCCGGTCCGTTGTAAGAGGCAGTGCTTGTGCCCTATAACTACTCCTGAAGTGGAGAAAATGTTTTAATGGTTTTGATTTTACCATCCATTTTTGGCAAAATAAATAAATACTACCTATAATATTATCTTCATCCGGTTAGACTAGAAGCCGATCACACATAGTTGGGAAAAGGCTAGGCAGATTGTTGGAAAAATAAAGTAACAATTGCAAGTGTCGCAGAACATGCAGAGTCAGTAGATCTTAAGTGGGTGAATGACATGCATACTTCAAGTACGCGGCTTTTAAGTTCGCGACCTTACTCGGCTCGCCGTCCATCGGTGACACTCGTGAAGCTTGCTCACACTGTGTCGCGGTGAGGTCGACCGAGGAAGCTGTCTTTTCTTTAGGATTATGAAATGAAATGCGTTTTTTCGTGCGTATAAGATTATAATATAGATTATAAGCTTGACAAGATAATTTCGCAACCCTTCAATAAATTTTGTTATTCTAGTTAAAATGAGTGATATCCGGAGCTATTCGCATGAACTGTTAAGAATTTTCTGAATCAAACTCAACAAACATTACATACACAAATGTCGAAACAAAATGGCGGCTTGCGGCTCGCGGCGATGACAGACGTACGGGCCATGGCGGGCTACGAGCAAAATTTCAAACCTGCTGGATCACCGACGATCTTACTCAGCGGTTTTTAAAGTCCGCATGACACACGGGCGAGTAAGCTCGCCGAGCCATAAGTACGCTTACCTACTTGCTCGCACGTCTATCAACCCTTTCACGAATCTCGCACATTTTGCGGCCACAATCACGGCCATTCAGCATCTTGGTCGGAGCTACAGCGAACAAGGTTTCTACCACAACCATTTGTCGTCGTGGCCACATAGTGCGCCAAATCTCTAAGTGGGCCTTGAGCGATCTGTGTATTTATTTACCTGGATAAAAATCGCCAAAAGTGTAGTTGTACTTCGAAGAACTTTTCTTTTTTTTCGGCTTGTCCTGTCCATTTTCGTTATCATCTTTTTCCATTGTGGTTCAGGAAGTAAGAAACTCTAAACAATCATGTTTATTTTTAATTAAAAATAAGGAAACTAATATTAGTACAGATAACAATACGTAATGCCTGAAATACACATGATCAGAATAGCATGATCAGGCTATAATGTTCCCACTGCTGCGACAAAGGCCTCCTCTCTATAAGAGAGAGTGGGCCGTAATCCACCACGCGGGCCCAGTGCGGGTTGGTAGATGTCACATGTCTTCGAATTGTAATCGTGGCAATTACCACTGGGCCACCACTGCTCCACTGATCAGAATAGCAAAAACATTATAATATTGTAACATGCTGCTTAGCAAGCACTTATCACGAAAATTGTATAGTTATGCTAAGGTATGATCTTTCGAAAAATGCTGCACGCGCTAGTGCCGACTTTTTTTTTTTTTTTTTTGAATTTGGGATATCATCCAATGACATCTACCGCTCTGGGCGGAGCGGAAGGGCGTGTCAGACTTTTACTTACTAAAACCCACCTGTGTTCCTTCAGTTGCCTTTTGCCAAGGTCCCGGTATCCCTTTCGGACTTTCCCGCAACCCTGGCAGGGCGCCAGTGCTGCCTGCCGCAAGATTCCGAGCATCGCTGCGCAGCACTGTTCTTCGTAGTTTACTTCTCAACAGTTGTCAACATTCACGTGTTATCGCTGTGATCAACGCGTTAGTGTTGGGTAACACAGCACACGTGCTAGCACAGTTTTAGCTCACTTTGATGAAAAGAGTCACTTACTCTATTTATTCAGATGTGCTAGCAGCACACACCACACTGGCACAGATTAGCTACACACAGAACATTTGTACTTGTGAGCTTTGAACGAAATGAGTCAGTCGATCGAGGCACCGCTCTTTTTTTTGTATTTTGATCATTAATGTCTTCGTTCACTGTTACTAGCACACATTTATACCACAGAACTCACCGCGCGTGTGTCTATTCTACTGCGTATGTGTGCCGTGTCGTGTCGCGTTGTCGTCACTATTCAGTACGCCCTAAACACCACACAGCACGCACGCGACTCGCGCGGTGACTCGGTGAGTCGGCGAGTCACGCGACTCACTGACTCACTCACAGCACGTTCGTGCTCATAAGCCACCGCAGCCTCGCCTCATTCGTGGTAGCACAGTGTGCTAGCACACTTTGTAAAAAGAGTGCCTCTCACGATCCTCATTTTAAAAAGGTGTGCTACCCATCTCTACGCACTACTGGCGGCGGCAGCAATGTCGCGCCTATATAAAATGTATGGGGAACCGTAGCGGCAGCACTGCCGTATGCAGCATTGTTCGTCATACCTTTACTGTAAATACTACATACATAATATACCTATTTGCCAACAGTTGTGTTTGTATGTTCCAGGCTTAAATCATCAGTAGCACTCTCATGGGGAATGACTTCGACTGATGATGTCTTATAAGAAATAGTCTGACTGCGTTGATTCAGCCAAGGCATAACATACCGTAACTTCACGAATGTATTTCCCGAAGGGTTAAGCAGAGGTGTACCTATAGTAGGCCCACATTGCGACCGTTATCTATCTATACTAATATTATAAAGCTGAAGAGTTTGTTTGTTTGAACGCGCTAATCTCAGGAACTACTGGTTGGAATTGTGTTGGATAGTCCATTTATCAAGGAAGGCTATAGGCTATATAACATCACGCTATGACCAATAGGAGCGGAGCATAAATGAAATATGTTGCAAAAACGGGAAAAAAAAATCCATTTTGAGAGCTCCCGTTGCGTGCGCTGCGTAAACGGTTTATGTTACGTAAATATCATGTATGATGGAATTGTTCCTCTTTAAAAGTTCTAAAAAAACACACACGCGACAGCATATGTCTATCTTTTAAGATTGACTCACTATAACCTTTTTTTTATGGTACTCAAATTTGTTCGAAATTAATACCTACGCGGGTGAAACCACGGGGCACAGCTAGTATTAAAATAAAAACTATTGCCAGTTGTATAAAAGTCTAATCAGGTTACAAAATAAAACATCAATGATATCATGGTTGTCACTTCTCTTCTTTTTTAAACTTTTCTTGAATTGCCAATTTATGCGAACCACAGCATGACTTCCCAGTGAGGGATGCCAATACTTGCTCCTTGTCACAACATCGTCTCTCCGTGTCTATGTTAAACTTATTAATGCAACGGAAATCGCTGTCTTTATCATTCTTCGTGTATTCTCTAATCGCCTTCTTTATTCTTTCGTATTCCCTGGAACAGCAAACTTTGCCGTCATTACTGTAGCTGAACGGTTGTGTGGGCACTTGTGCGTTCTTGTACATCCTGGCAAAGCCGTCTGGCACTGTGCATGGCCTTCCTAATACAGGACATGGGCCCAGTTGTATTGGCGGCAAGCCATACGGCAAGGGCGATACCTCTTCTTCATCTTCTTCCAACTTCGTTAGTTCTTCCTCCTCATTCATCATTGTAACTGGACAGTTAGTCTTATGTTTATAAGAAGGACAGTATGGCTTATGAAATTTCCTAGCAGCGATGTTTGCGGTTTCCGCTAAACAGTCGCAATCGAAAGTTTTGCAAGGTGGTGCTGGTTTTTTCGGAGTGCATCTGCAATCTTTTTCCAGCGGCATTTCCGTGAAATTATAAACTTGTATTTTACGCTTCTGTTCTGACTGGCAGACTGATTGACTGGTTACTACGTTGTACGTCGCGGGTTGGTAAGATGATCCTGACTGACTGACATTGTATACGATTGGGGTATTGTTTCCGATGCCGACTGTTGATTTACTTGCGTAGGTTTTTGTGTCAGATTTGGTTGTTGCCTTACGGCAGCTACACCCCGGTAAGCTTTGGCCCACATCTTGACTAGTAGCTGTACAAGCTTTACTACTAACATCAGCTACACTATTAAGTTTAGTACAGAAACAATCTTCAACGATGGTATTTTGTCCGAACATGCCTTGTGTGTAATCCGGAAATTTTGTAATACTAAAAACGTAACCGACGTGCGTGGCACTCGTCTTAGGTGTCGCTCCTGTGCCAAACTCTTTATTTCTTTTATCTTCGCACGTGTTACCGCGCGCTGTCATGCCTTCGCAGCCTGTGCACTTGGTGTCGATCGGAATGTCCCTCGGGCACTCTTCTCTGTGAAACCGGTCGTCTTTGCAGCCACACGTTCCGCATACCTTTCTCTCGTTTCGGTTTACATCTGTGATGCCAGCTGCTTTTGTTTTGTAGGTGTCCAGATTTCTAATATATCTTCTCACCCTATGGGCTAATGCACAATTTGCATTACCACATGGACCTATAATATCACCCATTCTGATCTTATCGATGGCGTATTTCTTCTTTGCAGATCCTACGTCAGGGTGATCACAGACCATGTCCCCATCTTTGCCACCCATGCCACAGCTCTGTAGTTCTGTGCATACTTCGATCTTTTTATTTGCCAGGTCAATTAAATCTGGGTCTTCTAACGTGGTGGTCTCATACAGACTACCAACCATACAATAGTTGGGGTCATCGCCTTCAACCCTGTGGCATTGAAACATGCTCGGTGCTTTGTTAGTCCTAAACACAAATTGTTCGGGATCTTTCAATAATTGTTGGAATTCTGTTATTATGGTGGCACCTAAAGCACTCAATCGAAGAATAAAATCCACCGCACCAGCTGGCTTACAGCAACATTCGGCCATTATGATAGTCCTGTTTTTAATAGATAACGGTTCGTGGATCTTGCAGGGATCGGATGTTTCCTTAACCATATGAAAAAATTTTGTATGCCAATGCATATTGCCAACACCAACGAATATTTGGTTATCAAGTTCAGATTCGTCATCGTTCCAAACTTCTATTTCTAGTGGAAACTTGCTTAACATCATGAGTATTGTGTCTGGGAATGAAGGGAATAGATATGATTTACCAACTCTTATGGTTCTTGACCATTCTCTGCGGCCAGTATTTTCGTCAGTTTTTATTATGTCGTCTGGCTTCTCGTTCACAGCTAGTTGGCCTTCTTTGACGATGAACTGCGTACTGGGCCCAAATTTTACTTTGATAATCAGATTCTTATTAGAAGAACCCTTCTCCTCCTCCTCAGATTCGTATATGGTCACCTTGTCTATGAATATCTCAATCAGGTACATTTGCTCCATGACCTGCCGAGTTCAACAGTTTTGTGTCAGAATACTCACTTCATTTCTTGTTATTCATCGGATTTTAACGGTGCAAGTGCAGGTCGTTTATTACGCACGGAGCTTACATTATAAAAGCAAACACAAACAAGACGTAAAAACTTCGCGAGGTAAAATGGGACGACTGAAATTATATATTTAAAAACTCACATACATACATGTACCCTGAAAACATTCGCTCCTTCTTTGGGCAGTCGTGTAAAAACAAATAAGTTACGAATGGACCCGAAAACTTACTAGAATAAATGACTTTATGGAAGATCAAAATAATCAATAGGACTATGATGTGAGAGAGCCAGAAAATCAAAAGAGATCAAGGGTGCAAAACAGAAATGTGCCATGTTAGGAAAAAAAAATATTTAAGAAATGTATACTTACGGTGGTTTTATAAATTTACTCCGTGTTATGGGAAGTCATTAATTACTATTGACACTGATAATTTTATTTTGTAACCCGAAAGTTTGTGATGTTTTCTTTACCTTTTATACAACTGACATTTTCTTGGCAAGTAATGCTTCTTGAAAATAGAAGCGAAACCGACTAGTTTTTTTTTTTAAACGAAATCAGTTTTGTGCTTTTAACCAGTTTCGAATAAACCTAGGACTGGTTGAACTCCTTGGGTAATTGTTGCTAGGTAGCTGTAGGTTATAACTTTGTACTATAAAGTACATACTAATTCCATGGAACGTCATACCTTTGAAGCTTCGGGAATAGATGACTGCATGGAAATAGTAGGTATAATAATTATGTACTATTAAATACAGATCGATTCAAACTTAATGGCGGCTCGGAAGTTAGCTTTTAGCTGCGCAGTACCCCCCCCTCTGTCACATGAAATTGTTACTGCGCAGCGACTCGCCTCGTGTTCCGAGCCGCCATTAAAAGTTTGAATCGAACTGTAACTGTGAATGAATTCGTGTATATAACATAACACACCCTGTATTCACCGAAGGGTTAGGCGAGTCACGTAATCTGTTTGATTTATAACACGTGTGACTCCGGATTTTTAATTTCTGTGTCTGTGATGTCTTGTTTATACCCAATGATATTATATTAACAGATATGTTATACACTCACAAAACAACCGAAAAAAGTGTTCCGCGCAGCAGCGGCACACATACCCACGTTTCATTCATTTTACATTTCACTACAAGTAAAAACGTTACAATTGGAATGTTTTCGAGTCTTCACGATTGCGCGCTTATAACATATCTGTTAATATAATATCAATGTTTATACCTTTTTAGTTATTTGACTTTTTTATCGAGTTGGGTTCTATAAAAACTTCAAGATATAAAAACTTGATCTCTGCGACAGCTGTCAGTAAAATCACGCCTATGAAGTCCTGAATTTCATAGAGTGCAGACTGGTACAGACAGTACCTGTCAATGTCATGCTTTATGGGCATACCCACAGAACAGATAAAAGAGGTTAGAAGGGCCTTGTGGGCGGGGCAAGCGCGCCGCACTTATGAGCAAACGCTCATAAGTCAACCGAAATTTGGTTCACCGGTCAACAGTCGCGCTCATATTGTGACAACGTGTGACGCTCCGCGAAAAAAAAAGAATTATGCCGTCTTGTGCTATTATTACGTGTCGGAAAAGAAGCCAGGTGTGTAGTGTTGCCCGGGAAGGGATTTCTTTTCACCGGTAAGTCCAAAAACCATTAAATACAAGTGATATTTGTAATAATTACAATAATATTATGTAGTTTAAAGACAAAAACGATATAATCGCAAACAGATTCAAAATTATACATTGCTTTCAATGCATGGGTACCATCTTGTACTAGATGAGTGATTGCGCAATGTATTGCGTTCACTGCGAACGTTGCGTGCAACGAGCCAAAGCTGAAATTCGGCGAAATCCATGCTTATCGATAGTGTTGTACCAAGTTGTACACAATGTCGATACTAAGTATATTGTGTGTTTGAGGTTAGCCGTGTATAATGAAAACATACATTTAAAATTTTATTAATTTAGTTAATTAAGTTTTAATACCCAACAGTTTCATAAATAAATATTATTGTTCAATATTAAAATATTCTTGTATTTTTTACTTGTGTAATTTTCTTACTTACTAGCTGAAGCCCAAGGCATGAATTATGTAAAACAGAGCTACAATTAGCAAAAAACTAAAGAAAATTTGAATTTCGCGGCTTCATCGAATGTTCCCCCTTAATTGTACATTATTATTTATATGTATTTAGTAAGTCCACGCTAATTGTCCCCCTTCCCAATATTATAGCGAAAAATTTCCAACTTAAAAATTACAGCAATTTTATCGATATAATTAATCGACCTTTTGGTCGCCGTAACATGTATGAGAAATAAATTGCTTTTGAGCGTGTGTGAGTGTACGTCAAACGCAGTGTTTGCGTTAGTGTGACAACCAATAGCAAACTACTGATCTAAGTGTGAGTGGTTTCTTTGTGTGCGTAATGCGCGTACGTATTGGTCTCTTGATTGTAGTGGAATTAAAGAGTGGGAAACAAGCGGCGACACGCGTTCTAATACAAATCAGGGACTATTTCCTTTCTAACCTCTTTTATCTGTTCTGTGGGCATACCGACCTAATTAGTGATGGGCGATGAATCATCGTGACCACAGAAAATATCGATAGTTTATACTATACATATTTTAAATAAAACTTAATTTTAAATTAATTTATCTTTTAATTGTATTGTATATTCATATCATAACATTATTTACATTTGTACATACTTGATCTAAAATAATAGTGAGTAAATAAAATCCAATTTGAAACTGATTCAGTTATGGATTTGGGGTGTACTCCTTTAAGAGAATAAATAATGTATTTTATATTAAAATATTCGTTAAATAAAAAATCCTCATGGATGTCCTCCGCCCTGGGGCGGGCGGAGGGGTCTGTCAGACTCTTACTGACTAAAAACCCGGTGTTCCGACTCACACCTACGCCGGGGGTCGCGGGAAGCAAAAATCTTCCGCAACCCCCGACTGGTGCCGGCCCGCCGCTGCGGGCCTCCTCGGGTCAGGGGGAGGAGTGAGGTGTTTGACTCCCCCCGTGACGTCTAAGAGGGGCGCGCGTGGAACACTACGCGCCGCCACCTCGGGTCCTGATGATTGGGGGGCGACGGACGTCCCCGAGTCCGTCACCCCTGGACCCATTTAGGGGGGCTGGAAGAGGGCGTTATCCGCCCTCCGCCGACGCCCGGTGCGCTTGCTGCGGGCCGGGTGAGTGGACGAGATCTCCCTCTCCCTTTCCGCAGCCTCCTTCTGCGAGACGACTGTCTCACAGTAGGAAACCACCGCGTCCCAGGACTCCTCGCTGTCGACCATCGACTCAACGACGGCCGGCAGCGAGAGGTCACTGCCTACTTCTGAGATGAGGGCACGGCGCGGCTCCTCCCAAGCGGCACACTCTGCCAGCGTATGCCGCGCCGTGTCCTCCCGATTCCAACCTATTCCTATGCCAACCTATACCTAAGCCAAACCTACCTTAATAACCTAAATAATAGTAACCTTTGTAATTACATTAAACCCAATTATATGTTACATTACCATCGATAATAGTAAGAAACGTCGATAATTTCTATCGACATTTTTTATATCCTGACAACCTTAGGCATGTCAGTATGACATAATTAGTTTTAACATGTTTGGATATCGATACCCATGACGTCTGCGGAGTTTCGCTAGCTAAATTAATTTGACCCTGTCTATACAACTACGGAAAATACGAGCCGGAAAGTTTAGCTAACACTTGCAAAGATTAAAAAAAAAACTACAATATAAAATACAATAGACGTAAATATATTTAGTAACCTATTCCTCTTCACTATTCCTCAAGACTCATAAAAAAATAAAAAAACCCTGTAAGAAATCGACACGTGTTGCCATACCGAGCAATGGTGTGGCAACGTCGTGTTCTGGTTTGCGACTGGTCAATTGTCATCTTGAGGATCGTTGAGAGGTGAAACACGTGTCGATTTCTAGCCATTTGATTGAAATCTTTTTTCAGTTCTAGACAACGCAGAATTTGGAGCTGATGCTGTACTGGACTTCGCTCAACAGATGCTGTCCGGAAGCCATGGGTTTCGAGGGTGTCCTCTCAGGGTTGCCTGTTGGGCAGCTCAGCAAGAATACGCCTCGCCAAGAGTGATACTCAATCAAATTGTGAAGTAAGCTTCCATTTTCGGTTTATATAGTCGCGGGGCGTAACGGGTTGTCAAAAAAAGCCCGAAAGTCTTAGTCCAGTCTTACCAAGGGGTATCGTATTACCCAGTAACTGTGTTGTGGAGGTCAGATAGGCAGTGACTTCAAATAAAATACTGGTGTTCAGCTGTATGCGGTTAGACAGGAAGCAGACCCCATCATAGTTAGATTGATTTTTGAACCTACCTAATAGAAGAAATTTCAGTGCAGTGGTAATCTTATATTATTTGCTTATTATCACCAGCAACAGACTGCTATCATCGATGGTGAACTCCTCAGCAGTGGAAGATGCGATGATCTCCGGGAGGCACGGCCGCAGCTGCAGCAGCTTCGGACCCTGCCCCCTCCAGGAGCGCCATATACCAATGCTGATGACCAATCTGGCCGTCCTGAGTAATACGCCAGGGTTTAATTAAAATACGCCTAAAGCTCCTATTACACGAGCACTCCATTTACATAACGCCGCCACGGGGCGTGGATTACAGCCGAACGGACCTCAAAAATCGAACAACCACACGAACACTCCACGTCAAATGGGCGCGCCACTGCACTCCATTTCTCGGTCACTTACTCCGAGGGCTGCCTACTGCCAACTGAGCGTAACATGAATCGTTGTATCGGCCACAGACGAGCGCGAGCAGCGTGGAGTGGGCGCACTCTACCCACGCATCTCGCACACACGATGAGTTGGCTCTTGAAGTGTGGAACGTCCGCGGATTTTGGAAGGAATGTTTGGATTTCAGTATTTTTTACCACTCCACCCAATCCACGTGAGATTTCGCACACACGGAAGGATTTTGGGAGTGTTGGCAGGGAATTTTATGGAGTTGTTTTATGCTCGTGTAATAGGACCTTAATACGCTTGGATTGCAGTAAAATACAACTACCTACGGTTTACTAACTTACTGTGTGATTTATACTAAACTAGCTGATGTCCGCGGCTTCGCCCGCATGGATGTCGGTTATTATATACTCGAGAACCACTCTATCCATTGGTGAAAACAGCATGAAAATCGCTGCAGTAGTTTTTAAGTTTATCGCTAACAGACAGACAGACAGACGCGGCGGAGGCCTTTGTTTTTAGTGATAGTGATAGAGACCTTCTTCTTTATTTTTCGTGTGGTGAGTGACTAATCTGATTTCATAGTTTTTATGCCGCCCATGGGCCTCTTACTTGGCTTTACATGCTGTCGAGAATGACAGCGATTAAGATTTTTCTAACCGGAAACTTTCATATATGTCTATATATCTGTCGGTTTTATCACAGTAACTAAAGACGTAGTAGGTATGTATAACACATTGTACGGTTTTAGGGTACCTACCTACTTGATCTATTACCACTATGCCGCGGCGTCGCCCGCGTTAACCCTTATTCTTCTAAAATAATCAGCCTTCGTTACTCCTTATTATCATCAGCTATCTGCGTCTCGACAAAATCGGTCCAACCGTTTAGAGAGATTAGCCGGAATAAACAGATTTCTTTTTATTGTTTTTTTTTTTGTTTTAATTACCGTTAAGAATTAAGTAAAAACCTGTTATTTTGACATTACATTAGACTTCAATTTTTATACTTGTATTTGTATTAATAGTAGGCTTGCAGAAACAATATCGATATATCGAAATATCGATATTTTTTGTTCGATATATCGATATTTTTAGGCGATATTTATTATTTCGATATATCGATGTATCAATATAAAATATCAAGTATCGAAAATGTATCAAAACCGATATATTTGCAATAGCAACACCTTTGTCGCCACTGACTAAAACCGCTGTAATTCTGAGCCGTAAAAAGCATACTTTTTTTTTTCTAGTATGGTGTTAAAATAAATAAAATACTTAATTAAACAAAATAAAGTTAATTTTTTTTTTTGAAATTTCCTTCGATTTATCGATATATAAATTTTTTTTTTTCGATATATCGAAATCGATATTGATATATTTTTAAATATCGATACTTTTTGACACTTATTGCATTATATTTTTTTTTTATTGATAGTTTTTTTTATTTATAAGTTACCAGTATTACAGTACCTACTTATCTTTACTTCGTTTTAAACCTTTTTTTTAAATAAATACTTTGTGATGTTTTTTGTAATGATTATAAAATGGTATATTATTTTGGGAGGCCTATGCCCTGCACGTGTTACGGCTGAAATATTATGTACTTATACATATAAATAAAAGTTCCTACTTTTTAAAATAGTAATAGATCTATATTGTTTGTGTTATTTCATTCAGTTGTAGAGTGAAGGTGTGAATATTAAAACTCGTTTGTACTTGATAATACCTTTAATATAATTATGCCACAATTAAATAAAACATACTATACAACAGAGCATACAAAAAACAATGCTTTGCGACTTTACTAATGCCAACTATGTCCCAACTATGTCGCAACTGTGTCCCCAGAAAAAGTTGCTAAGTATTAGTTAAATGAGATTCTATGCGACCAACCATTATTATTCAGTCGTGATTTTTTTCTTTCTTTTTATTATTAACTGCTTTTGTGAATATTAAAGTATTTTGCATCAGTAAGGTCGCTTAGCTAAACTTATAAAAAAACAAATCGCGACTTTATCACAGATTGGTTCTGTCGCGTGCCAGCATTCACACTTACACTCAACTTTTTTAACAATCAACTTTGAGTAGCGCTACAGTTGCGTAACTGTTGCCATCCGATTTCCTATTTTCTTTATATGAATTAGGTTCGACCTCTGCTTTACTTTTGAAACAATTCCCAGTAAAGTGAAACATCACTAAGGTTGAAACTGTCTAACTGTCACATGGAGAAATAGACCTTGTCGTTCAAGGGACTTTCAACCTTAGGGTGGTAAATCTGGTTAAAGACATCTATTTCTCATAAAAAAATTACATTTCACTTGCATGAGACCAAATTTAAATATAAAAAACGTATCATTGTCCTTCAACACTCGGACCCACAATTAAAGAAAATAGGAATTTTCTTTATATGAATTAGGTTCGACCTCTGCTTTACTTTTGAAACAATTCCCAGTAAAGTGAAACATCACTAAGGTTGAAACTGTCTAACTGTCACATGGAGAAATAGACCTTGTCGTTCAAGGGACTTTCAACCTTAGGGTGGTAAATCTGGTTAAAGACATCTATTTCTCATAAAAAAATTACATTTCACTTGCATGAGACCAAATTTAAATATAAAAAACGTATCATTGTCCTTCAACACTCGGACCCACAATTAATCTACATAATAAAATATCAATTTACATTATTATTACAAAATTATCTAGGTTTGAAGGTACTCCTAAATTTTTTTGTTATGACACTATGCGAAACTACTGCTTTGAGATGCTTATAAATCAGTTATGAGGGTGTCTATACTTTTACGAAAACCAATACCTGCAAGAAACCTTTGCATGGATTCCCAAACTGCTTATAATAATCTAATGCCACACAAAAGCAATCAAAGGCGGAATTCGAAATTTAAAAAAATATCCTTGTTGCGCAACTGTGGCCCCACAAAAAGTCTTCATATACCCAGATCCGAAATAAAATACTATAATGGTCCAAAAATAAAGTATTTAGTGGAAATAGGAGATCATGAGGGTCCCCCTGTTCAGTTTCCTGGCGTAGTCAATCGGAGTGTGGCCCAGGACGTCCTTGGAGTGTTTATTGACCCCCTGTTTTAGAAGATACTCAGCTGCTTCGGGCCTATTGCAGAGCACAGCCTGGAAGAAGAAAGAAAGTTATGAAAATCCTACTATAATATTATAAACGTGAAAGTTTGTAAGTATGGATGTTTGTTACTCTTTCACGTAAAAACTACTGAATGTATTTGGATGAAATTTAGCAAACAGATAGTTTATAACCTGGATTAACACATAGGATACTTTTCATCCCGATATTCCCACGGGATTGAGACTTACGCGGGTGAAACCGCGGGGCGCAGCTAATAAGTCATAATAATTGGCATAATTACGAAGAATATCTCTGCCTTTCATTTTTATCTTTCTGTAAGTATTGTAAGTACAAGGAAATTAATATTAGGAGTTATAACGGAGAAGCGTTGCGATTAATACAAAAAAAACATGAAATTGGAGGAAATAAAAAAAAAATGAAAAACCGCACATTCCTTTTTTGAACAAGTACAGTATTATGGGGATGGATGTAAGAAATAAACACAGTCTATTAACAAATTAGTTATGTTCCATACCTAATTTAAAATTAAACACTGTTTTTCCTCATATTACTAGAGTTGGAAAAACCAGTGATTCCTTTTCCACTCGACCCCGTGCGATAAGCGTTCTAGTTTGTAATTTAAAGCATTTGATACGGAGCAGAGGAACTGGGGATTCACCGGGTACGGTAAACAGGGTTAGCCTAGTGATGGGCAAACTTACTAATAGGGAATATGCATGTGATTCAAATATGGGTCAAATATTTTTTTTTATAAACTATATTACTTCAGAATTATGCCTCCATCAATATTTTTGAATAAAATTTATTTTTGAGCGAGAAATTATTTTTTTTAAAGTCCCAAAAAACTGTAGGTAATTCAAATACTTGAAAAGCTAAGAGCGGATGTGACGTAACAATATTGGACAACAATCAAAATGTCAATGTCAAGTCAATCAGCAAGTGTCAAGTCAACGTCAAACGCTCCTACAAAAAGGAGCGTTTGTCGTTGACCTGACAGTTGCTTGTCTGTTTTCACGGTTTGTGACGTCACCACACCAAGCGCGCCAAATGGAGGGCGTTTAAATAGCCCGGATCGGGTGGATATTTTTAAAAAAAATTTTAAATACTTTAAATTGCTTTTTTGCCGTCGAATTTTTTTAAACTGTTATTTGACGATGTAAACTATCGAATAAAAATATTAAAAAAATACATGCATATTCCCTATTGATTTTCTATGACTATACTATACTATTCTTCTCACAGAGAGAAAGCCAGATATCTAAAAGCGTAACCGTAACTTATTTGTGTACCCGATTGAGACTAATATGTTTCATTTTGACAGTTCAACAACATTCATTGCGTTATTTACGTTGTTGAGCAGATTTTTTTTCGAAGATATGAAGCAATGCAGCACTAACGTTTTTTACCACCGACTTCCGAAATTAAAGTTATTTTTCACTTTTTTGTGTTTTTTGGAAGTCGGTTGTTTTTTTTGTAAAAAGATTTTCATTTTTCACCTTTATTTTTTGAGGCTGGGAAATAATCCAATGACTTCTCCCGCTCTGGGCGGAGTGGAAGGGCGTGTCAGACATTTACTGACTAAAATCCACCCGTGTTCCTTCAGTTGCCTTGCCAAGGTCCCGGTATACCTTTCGGACTAACCCGCAACCCTGGCATGCATCGGTCCTAGCGGGTGGTACCTACCCCACACAAATACGAATACCACTACCAGCTATGTAAATAACAGTGATTGCGTCAAATATATAAGATGTCGTATAAATAGACTAACTGGGAAAAATACGTAATTATTGAAGCTAACTCAAAAACTACGCAAGCAAAGTTAATAAAATTTATATGGGACCACCTCTGAAGCATGACCTACCAAACAAAAAAAGAATAATCATAATTGGCGGAGTAATCGCGTAACATACGTAAAAACAAAAAAAAAAAAAAATCTGTTAAAAACCAAGTTGCAAGTAAAATTACCTTATGCAAAGGCGTCTGTCTCAGCTCATCAAACACATCGAACTTCGCTCCCGCAAGTTTCAAAGACTCCAGCTTGGAGATAGAACCATTCCTGATGGCGGTGGTCATGATCTCTGTGATCGGGTATATGTCTGCGCTGGCCAGGTGAGCCCCGCATTTGAGGAGCAGGTTGATGATCACAGGGTCGTCGCGTAATACTGCCGTGATGAGGGGACACTCGCCGTTCCTGTGCGAAATAGTCAGATATAATATAAGTCTGTAGCTGTATTTACACTAGAAATTACCTAGGTGAACTTAAGAGGAAATAGGGTAGGTCCCCTCTCCATACAAACGCTCTCGCCTGTTTTCTCTCTGGTTTATAACTAAGGTTATAAACTTATTATATTTTACTACTTATATTTTACTGTAAAAAGCAATGATTTTTTCAGTAAAATAAATATCAACTAGTTCTTATGCCCCTAATGTTTTCCGTCTTGATGATACGTTATCTGTAGAAGCACTAGAACCCTCAGAAAATGCTAAAAATTGCCTGTTTAGACCGCTGTCATCAGAGACCTATTGTACAAATTTGGCACAGTAAATATCGTGCTTAATCAATTTATAAATAATATATCTTTCAAATTGGTCCAATATTGGAGGAGTAAGTAAACGAGAGCCGAACCTCGAATTGTGACTTTTTGTATGGAGAAAAGACCGACCCTATTTCCTCTTAAGTGGCTAATATAAGCGATACGAACAAGTACGCGTATCTTTTTCGCCCTCGTGTCACCCTAAAAGTTCGCGTACATTCATGGGGTGACACACGGGCGAAAGAGACCTTCAAACCGCTTGCTCGCTCGCACGTCTATCACCCACTTTATTTAAAAAAAACCTAGACTTGGAACAATCTGTCATATTGTTCTCATGTATATAGTAAAAGACTTTCATAGGGAAGGTTAGGTTAGACAGATAGGGCCATCCACGAAGACGCGCCCCACTCCGCGATTACTGTACTGTACGCTGTTCTTTAGTACGGAGCGGAGTGGAGTGGGGCGCGTCTTCGTGGATGGCACTATCTATAGCGTTGATCTAGCTTAGATAAGTAGTTTAGTAGAAAATAATTACAAATTGCGAAATATAATAAGGACACAGTATAAATATGTAACAGTATTATATCTCGACAGTGCCCTTGAAATAATAACCTACGGCCGCTCGGAAGATAAACCTTCCGCATCCTTGCGTAACTGCCGCGCAGTCGATACCGTGGCATACTGATATACACTGAGATTTCGAAGCGCGTCGTTTCGGCCGTTATCTTTGAAGATATAAATACTTACTGTTACTTATTTATACTGTGACGAGGATATCCTTCGTGCAAGTGCTTAATTGCATAGGTACAGTCGAATAAGCTATTTGGTATACAGGCAAAATATTATGTACATTTTCCGCTACACGCTAATTTAAGTTTTTGATTTAGGAGAGTGACGTAAAAGGATTGTTGAGGAATGAAAACACTCACAAAATTGTTTAAAGTAGTTGCAAGTTATCTGCCTGTATACCAAATAGCTTGTTCGACTGATATCGTAAGATAATAATAAATTGGTTAGCTTTAAAATGCATAATTACCCGCGCCTCCTAAAAATAAAAATAAGCCAGTAAAATCACTTGAAATTCAAATTAAAAAAATATGTATAACAAGTAAAATCCATTAAAAGAACCTGCCTGTTTATGAACACCATTCTGTATCCCCAAAATCTCGACATATTATATAGTATTACCCTGTTTTTGAGCCCCGCCATAGTTGGGTAAAAATAACCTAAACTAACACAAAGGTAAAACCATAATGGACGACAATACAACTCGTTAATTAAAATGATCGCTATAATAAAACATACCTGGTCTTAAAGTGTACATTAGCGCCATTCATAAGCAAACATTCCACCATGTCTTGATTCCCATACAGAATAGCTTCATGCAGAGGAGTCTTTCCTTCGGAATCTTCCGCGTTGACATCGGCACCCATATCTGTACAAAAAAAAAAAAAAACTTAAAAAAGAATGCTTAAAAACCTATGAACTTACGTAACATAAATTGTTAATCATATTATATTAAATAAAGGTAAAAAAAAAAAAAAAATCTTCCTGAAAAAAAAAATATTACTTTGAAGTTATGTTTTCGGATCAAAATTGTTACACCATGTACCAGAAAACGTTGGTCATATTTTAAGGGTGTGGTCCTACAGACCATCAAACAGCAAATCTTTCTCCATGGGACCAAAATCGTAAACGCAAAAAAAAAACAAGTGTCCCATACAAAACTTCAATATCTACTAGACCCAAATGTGACTACTGATTTTTTTTTTCGCGATTATGATGTTAAATATGACATAAGACCACACCTGTTTGATACATGCTCAGACTAAATAAAAAACCAAGACGGAGCGCTGCGAACAATACAGTGAAGCATGCCAAAACTACACCTCCGCTTTGTGCATACACGCTCACACGAACACATTTACAATCAAACTACACCTCACTAAGTGCAGACATGTTTACGAAATCGGCCTCATGTCACTGTTGACAGCGCTGTCTTGGTTTTATATTTGGTCTGAAGATACATGCTGTATATTGGAGCTGTCTGTCGTCAAGGACAATAAAAAATAACATTTTCATAATAATTATTATTCATTTGTTTTTCTTACAACTGAAAACACAATTAATGGTACCTATTGATTAAAATAAACATTATTCACAACTACTACATACAAAACGATCCTAATAAATAATTACACAAAATTATTATAACAATTAAATTAGTACAATGTATGAATCGAATATCCGTTTAGTCGATTATTAATTTCGAATGCAGGATAGCATTTTCCCATCTCTATACGAAAAACAAAAGGGATCGATAATGTATTTTTATCTGTGTTCGGGGATTTCCCGAGATGCAATGTTGCATTCAATATTTTGCACGTACGCAGAAGTAATGGTGCGTTTCATTGTATAGAGCACCATCATGTGTGTGTTTGTGATACATATTTTTAGGTATTAATTCATTCTCAGACTTTCTGAGAAATGAACATTTATATATCTAAATCTTCATAGATAGATCAGGTAGGTTTGTCATAATAATAAGTATGTCATGTGTGATTTCAGATAAGGATCTCCTGTCGTTTAGGATCATAAGCAAATTATAATGCAATTTTTGTTTTTATTAACAATAGAATTTTATTTATGATCTGTGTTAAGTATACATTTTTCTTATACGATTACAACTTAAATTTAAAAAAAGGATTGATCATGAACCGTGTCGTGCTTGTATTTTTTTTCATAATTCTTACGCACATTCTATTTGAATATAAAAAAATCACAATGCGATTAATCGAAGCATTTAAAATATAAAAAATATATTTAGGTAATAATTATTTTTAAAACAATTTTCCATACTTTTTATCGATATCCTAATATTATTAGATATAAAAATACTAATGCGAATTATTTTTTTTGGGTTTCCCATTTTCATTTTCTATAAATACACTGGGAAAATACAGTTTAATCACATGCACATTATTCGTCGTATGACGTCAGAATGCAATAAAACGCAATAGAAAATGTAGAGCTATACATTTCCAGCATAATATTATAAGTGTACGGGGAGCCATTAAATGCAAGGTCAGCTTAAACTGTAAAGCGACGATGTTTCATCACACACTAGATTTTCAACTTTCGGTGTTTAGCTGAAGATTGAAAATCCTACAGAGTGCATCCCAGCGCGTCAAAATAATACACTGCTGGATTTTCAACTCTCGGCGCTAAGCAGTGAGATGAAAATCGCGTGATAAAAAATCCCCACGAAAAATAATGGCCCGTGGGTACGAGGGCTAAATGGTAATTCATAGCGCCCGGTTCGATATTATTGCGCATGGGCCGTTATAGTCAATAATACCACAGTGACCTTAGTCATAGAAATAATATTGAGAGAGAGAGACAAAAAAATAGCGTCCAACAGTTGGCCGCTAAAACTAGAAAAGCATAATGACAGCACAATGATGTGCCTCGTAAGACGTAGAGAACTGACATACGGTTGGCCTGGCCTGTTTGTTTTAGTTCTTTCGCAGCGCGACAATCTATCTAGACATATAAATAATCAAAGCTTATGTCTAGATAAGCTAGAATGCTTCGAAAAATCTAGCTATGCTCATTTCATTGACGTCGTACATTAGAAATTCTCATTCGTTTTTTTTTTCAGCCACTATGTTATTATGCACTGCCTGTTACTATCACGAAACTTACATAGGTACACATCATTATTCTATAGGTGTTGCCCCCGACTTCGTCTGCGATCCAGGATTAAAAATAGCCTATGTCCTTCTCCAGGTCAAGGTCTAACCCCGTGTCAAATTTCATCAGCACTTTTAACAGGAAAGCGTAACAAACAAATACACAAACTTACTTTCGAATTTATCCTAACTTAATATTATAAATGCGAAAGTAAGTTTGTTTCATTTGTTTGTTACGCTTTCACGTTAAAACGGCTGAACGGATTTGGATGAAATTTGGCACATGGGTAGACTTTGACCTGGAAAAAGACGTATGCTACTTTTTATCGACATACGAGTATACCACGCAGGCGAAGCCGCGGGCGGAAGCTAGTAATATTATAGTTAGGATTATTTTGATTCCCTTCTGAAAAAATAATGTCTTTTGCAGAGTGAATACACAATGTATACTAAAGTTATGGAGCTTTACTGTTATTCTACAAAACATACATTTAAAAAATTTACGCTGTTACGTAATATCTTACAGATAATACTAATACTAATACGTTAAAAACAGTTCAATTATGCAGCCTCAATAAATTATCA
Source organism: Lithophane socia (assembly GCA_947522985.1). Taxonomy (NCBI): domain Eukaryota; kingdom Metazoa; phylum Arthropoda; class Insecta; order Lepidoptera; family Noctuidae; genus Lithophane; species Lithophane socia. Next base: position 11,856,125 of record OX383270.1, on the reverse strand, counting down.
CAAAATAGTTAAAAAATACGACTAAGTACCTACCAAAAGCTAGGAAAAACAATTTCCTTTTTTTTAAAGCATAACTATCACTTAGCTCGTCTGAATAAAAACAATATTATTTCCGAACAGGTTAATCACAATTAAAAATACCTACATAAACATGTCTAATAATAACAATACTGCTTTTCCAATTCTCCATTTTCTTACGTTTGTTATTGGGTGACCTATGAAATTGGCGTTTTTTTTTCTCACAAATAGAGAACCACGTCATTTCTATGATTTAAAATATTCTTCAATTGCTTGGTATTATATCGAATAATGACCATCATAGACAACTACCAATAGTAAAAAAACGTTATTTCTTATAGTTTTCTAAACATAAAAAATACCTCAAAAATGACTCCTCATTTTGTTAGTCACTATTTTTTTTTTAACTTAGCAAAAACTTATTTTTGTCGCTTAATCTAAGTGGCATACGTTATCTTAGTTTTTAAACATTAGTGCGTAAAAGTTTTAAAATATTCGTGTTCACGGTTGATATATAAATGAAGAAAATGTTAGTATGAAAAATGCAACTTCTTTAAAATTCCCCATACAAAACGCTGATTTCATAGGTCCCGACCTAATAATAATGCTTAATTTACACAATGTGTCGGATACAAAAAACCGCTTCGCTTCATACGTATAAAGGTTTTACGTAGTAAGTCGACAGGATAGCTTTCCAATATCATAGTACGTTCAAATAAGTTGAGATGACATAGGTATACTCGACCGCGTAGGTTTCCTTAAGGTTGATGCGCTGGGGTGGCCCGGGAAATTCAAATTTATGAATGAATGAATGAATGAATTCTTTATTTAATGTAAGAAATACAAATATGGATTTACAGAATTATAAAACATTAGAATCAGCAATACAGCTCTCCAAGTTCATGAAAGTGCTAAATGTCATGATTTCATGAAATAGTCATTCAATACACTTTCATGAGCTTAGAGAGTTGTATTGCTGATTTTAATGTTTATAATTCTGTAAATCCATATCTTTTTACGAGCGCTAATAATATTTAGATCAACATACAACCTGATACTGACCTGCAAATTGCAAAAAACGTAAGAAAATTTGAATTTCGCGGGCTACCCTAGCGCATCCCCCTTCATAAAAGTGTATACGGTACTTATAACAAAACAAAAACATTTTTTAAATTTTTGTTTGTTTGTATGATCCGGCTAATCTGCAAACGATTACTCACTATAAAGTGTCGGTCACCTACAAAAATTGTACTTTCTTCTCAGGAACAGCATAGGTACATTTTAATTCGTTGTATAGGTATATGTATACAAAAATAAATCTTAGACTAGTCCGTGGCACCAGCTCTGCATAAGAAACCATTCTTCTCAATTGGAGGGTGAATTATTATTACTCGCTGAATCTAAATTTCGCATTAGTCCTAAAGAATAAAATACACAGATTATAGAAATAGTAATATACAAAAAAAAATATAATATACAAAAAAATGCTCGTTCGAACACAATGTATAATAGTATACCCAACAAAACCTGTAGTTGTGTATGTGTATGTTATATATCACTGTATTGGTAACATGGTGTTTTGCTACTGGTGTTTCTCGTCGACCAAATTGCTGTTGTATTGTAACCGAATACTATTGGATTCTATGCGTCATTTTTCATGCGTTGATATGAATCATTTCTCTACCGTAGGCAGGCCAGTAGTGTCCTCGGAGAATTATGTACACATGGCTACACATCAAGCTATACATTTCCAGTATATGCTGACCCCGCATTGTTCGGAAATCCTATAGGTACAATGCGAGATCAGCATAAACTGGAAATTTATAGCTAGATGTGTAGCCGTGTACGTGTGTACAAACCTCATAAGTTTTGCGGCGTGAAACAAGCAAAAATCGTCGCTGAAACGACTATTCGTTTGTCACTGTCAAGGCAAAGACATCCTTGTTGGCGTCACCACCTATCAATCATAGGAATAAATTAAAGAAGATTCTAACCTAGGAGCTTCTTGACGATGCCCTCGTCTCCTTGCTTGATGCCGTACAGCAACAGGGAAGAGAAGACGTTCTCCGCAACTTCGGACAGCTTCTTCGGTGACTGGATGTTGAGGCTCATGCCCAGGGCCTCTTTGAGGGATTGGTCCTAGGATGGTAACAGTTGATTAGAAAAATTAAGGTACAACAGTTCGACATAAGTCATGCACCTCGGGAATCTTCGGATGTCCGAATTTGTTTCGGAAAATTGAATATTATCGAGGCGCATAACTTATTTTGTTTTATTGTACAAGAGAGCCACGAAAAATAGATAGTTAGTTGTGTATCATTTGTCGAGACTTGATAGGTTTTTAAGTGAGTGTTCTAATATTTTATGGAATCGAATTTTATATGACGTCACTATTTGGACCACCTGTATTTCTAAGCATAATAGGGTCGCAGCGCTTGGATTATAACTTAAAAACTTCTTTATATCACAAAATATTTATCCAGTCCTTGAAGCGCCACTGAGTCTGTATGTACTTTTTTTTTGTTGAGAATGTTAAGACTGGTTGTCAGACTTTCGGGCTTCTGACGACCCGTAACGACTGTCAAAGATCTACTAATGACAGCCGGGACCAACGGCTTAACTTGCTTTCCGAGGCACGGTATGTAAAGTTGTCTCGATATGTAAAGATGGTCACCCATCCACGGATCAACCCCGGCAAGCGTAGCTTAACCTGATGGACCGACCCGTGCGTTTACTCAGCCAAGAGCTCCTAGTTCATCTCCAAGAATACCCCTAATAATTAAAAACCGTTGTCAAATGAACTTAAAACAATTGACAAACTTACTTGGATGGACATAGATGACAGGTTGGTCAGTTCTCCTCTGATATTGTGGCCCATCATCTGTAATTAAAAACACTTTGAACCAATGTTTTTTTTCTGCATTTAGGATTGACGCTGCAAAAATTTAAAGCTTTCTCTTTATTTAATTTTAGCTGAAAGACGTCCACTGTTAGACATAGGTCTCCCCCAAACAAGGCTACTTCGAAAAGTTCTGTCCTTCTCGCATCCAGCGGATTTCTGCAGCCAAGGTTATCGGTCCACCTTATGGGAGGGAGGCCTTCCAACGTCTTCTGGTACGCGGTCGGCACTCCAGAATCTTTCGGCCCCATCGGCCATCTATTCTGCCAGGAATGTGCTTGTGCCCTGCCCACTACCACTTAAGTTTGGCAATACTTCGGGCTATGTCGGTTACCTTGGTTCTCCTACGGATTTCTTCATTTATCACGTAGAAAAACTCCAAACTAGCCCTCCCCATTGCCCTATGGGTGACTTTCAGCCATCTAATAAGGCCTATTTTGACCGAACACGTTTCAGTGCCTTAGGTCGACACGCCCTGGTCAAAAACTTTCGTCTTGAAGCACTGTGGTGGCGTTTTTCTTCATCTTTTTTTGATTCGGAATTTCGAACGTAGTGCCATGCAAAGCATTCTAAAATTACTAGGCCTTATTGAACAATATGCTATGTTCAGCTTGGAGGCCAAATTACATTTTGTTCTTAACTCCGAAATTATTCGTATAGAAAAGCATAAGGAATCACTATTTTGGTTAAGGAGTACTATTGACATAATGGTGCCGATTCTCTTGTACACCGAACTAAACTATCACTAAAATTCCTTACTTTTTACTATGAGAATCTTAGAGCTATTCTGCCAAAAAAAAATCTCTAAATTTAAAACTTATTTTGACACAACTAAAATCGAATTTGACAATCGCGACTCCACTTGGTACCTACTTGTTAGCCTACCACGTGATTTTTTTTTAGCCGGAGGGGCTCGCAATGTGGCCGTCTCGACGTATTTTTATATGGATTTTTTCACTTTTTGGAAGAAAACAAAAAAAAAAATACCAACATTATGAGTATTACGGGTTTGCTGGTTGAAAAGGGGGTCAAAATTTTCATTATTTTTGCGATAGGACACACCATTTTCGAGATATTAGCAAAAAAAATAAAAAAAAGATACAGTACCGTTTTGCAACTGAATTCGCGGTGTTGGTTTGAATTTTAGTTCATGACATCTAATTTTATTCCACACATTTTTAATCGTGATTAAAAATAGTCAGAGTTAGTTAGAGGATTTTAGATATAGAACAAAAATGTTGGTTAAAACGTCAAATTCAGAATAGCATTTTCACGTAATTAAAACTCAGTGCGATCTTAGTGCTGTCAAACTAAATTATACTTAAGTTGTGTCACTTTAGTCTATTTTCAGAATGGGAAATCGTCGTTTGACAGGAATAAACTAAATTTTAGTGATTTTTAGTTTAGTTTAGAGAATTTGTGACAAGAGAATCGGCACCAATATTTCAGTACTCACGTCAATTTTCTGGTGGAAGCTCAGCTCATTCTTTGTCAACACATAGGACAGTTTGGTGAGGGCAGCTTCTGGGGTCATGTCGTAGCCTGAGACCACACCTGCCTTTGCGATCGCCTGTATTGAATAACTTAGTAGTAGTATCATCTTCCTTGAATGAAGAATTATTAGAACAGAAAAATATAGGCTCAATGGTTCAACTGTGGGCGTAGTTGAACATGTATGAATAAGTTTTAGATGCAGAAAAATTATAAAAATAATATGTCACGCATTCTAATATATCCTACGCATTAAAATAGCCCAGAATCCAAAGATTTGCCTGAATATTCACAAAATGTAAAGTCACAAGTTGTAGTTGTTTTAGTTTTAAACAATGACATGTTAAACCTTTCTTTCATAACAATCTAATCATGTTCATCATTAATCAGTGCAACTCTTGCTAATCTTGAGAACATTAGACTCTAATAATGTTCTCAAGATTAGCAAGAGTTACCACACATATGGTTTGTTCCAAAAAATCGAATGAAAATGTAAACAAATGGATCAAAAACGTACCTGTGATTGCCAATTTGTGAGTGCCACTTACAATTTGATTATTTGAATACTTACTCCATAACTTCTAATTTTAAATCACCTTAAATATGTTTTTCATTCGACAATAATTTGAGGTTAATTTTATAACCTAAATTATCGTCGCTGATTTTTCAATAACAATTTATTTAAAAATATATCTAATAAAAATATAATATCATATATTATTGTTATTAAAAATAATAATTGTAAAAAGTGGTGACATAGTAATATAAAGTTGAAACTTTCGTATTACAGATCCATGTATTACTAATTCCCTTTACTGAGTGTTTGCATGAGAATTTTACCTGAACAGGCTTTGTTTACAGTTTCATTGAGTAGTATTAGGACAGACTTTACTCACGTGTAATGCCACGCAAAATTGTAGACCAAAGCGACACATTTATCGATCAGAGCAGATCGATAACATCGTACAATACCTCATTACATGAAAATCATGCAATTTACGACGAACGAGAGAATAAACATAAATCACCTGTAAGTAACGCAACATAAACGGGGCTACCTAAGGCTAATCCATTAAGAATGCGGGAAATTCTACTATTAAGAATGTGGAAAGTTTGTATGTTTGTTGTTCAATCACGCAAAAACGGCTAAACGTATTTGGATGGCATACAGTTTATAACCTAGATTAACGCAGATAATAAGCCCGGTAGTACGGACCGTACCGTGGGATAATTTCCGACATCCGCGCGGGCGAAGTCGTGGGAAAAACTAGTCCTAACTAATATTATAAATGCAAAAGTGAGTTTGTTTGTTACGCTTTCACGCTAAAACGGCTGCAGAGATTTCGATGAAATTTTAGCACATGGGTAGACCATGACCAGGATTTAGGACATAGGATACTTTTTAACCCGACATTCTCATGGGATCGAGACTTATGTGGATGAAACCGCGGAGCGCAGCTATACTATAAGTTTGTTTATCTCCCAAATAATTAATTTCAAATAGGCACATACAAGGCACTTTGAACGTCATAAAGTAAAATAAAGCGCCGAAATCGGAGCGTAGCTGTAGTTTCCGTAACTTAGACCGAGATTTCATACCTGGTTTGCCCCATGTGTATTTATAAAGTACAGATTTGTCATTTCATAAGCTACCGTATGTAAATAAAACCACTCGTTTTCAGATATTAAGAACTGATACAAACTTCACAGTTTTCATTAGCACCCAGTTTGTTTGGCGCCTAGACCGCCGTTATCTTAACTTTTTATTAAGGGTTATCGTTCGTCAGTCAAGACAGTAAGGTCAATGTTTTAACAGGGTATTACCGTCACGCACTGTGACTTTGATTTCATCATTTACCTGACCCCATTTTTTATCAGTTTTGTAATATTTAAAGTTTTTTTTATTTAGTTACAAAACTTGATTAGCACGTATCTCTCAATCTATACGTAAAATACTTTCATTTATTCAAATTGACTGAGAATCAGCACTTCTTAAACGTTTCATCATAAGACCGCCTCCAAAACGCATGCCCGTCACCACCTCTTAATGTTCTATAGCCAGAAAGAAATACTGGCGCAAAAACTAGCATCATAAATCATAAATGCGAAAGTGAGTTTGTTCTTTACGCTTTCACGCTCGGCTGTATGGGTTTGGATGAAATTTGACACATGGGTAGACAATGACCTGGGTTAGGATTAGGACAGGTAGCACCGGTACCGGTAGCACCCAAAAGCTAGTTCAATATAAAAAGAAACCCAAGTCGAAATTATAGGATTACTAGCTTTTAGGCTTCGCCCGCGTCGAGGTAGGAAATTATCCCACGGGAACGTACTATACTTACTATTTTAACAGCTGACAAGAGATTTGATTTGACACTAAAAATGTTTTAGAACCTAAAATATTTATCAAGTTAACAAGACTTGGGAGTAAAAGAAGATCAAATTCCTTTGAACTTACCTGGCCAGTCTTATAAAGCGCAGCAACAGACCCTGAACTGCACTGAGTGATATTAACAATGATCACTCCTCTCTGCACGGCTTTTTCAATCACCCCCAGAACATCTGGTCTGTTTGACGGAATGTTGCCAGCACCATAAGTCTCCATCACCAGACCTAGGGCGAAAGTGGTGGTTGCTGAGAAATCTAATAAATGATGTATGCAAGGGTGGTAATCTGGTTAGATTAAGGAGAAGACCTGGTATGAGCCGCCGTGGGAGAGGAGTGGTAGCCTAGAACAGCCCCGACTTACGACTTTACTTTAAGTCGTGGGTTTGAACCCAAGCAGGCGCTTTACTTTGTGTAAATAATTTCATCACCACTGCTCTCAATACGGTGAAGGAAAACATCGTCAGGAAACCAACATGTCCTAGAACCAAAAATTCAAAGACATGTGACATCTACCAACCCGCAGTGGGCCCGCGTGGTAGATTTGAGGAAAAATGTATAAATGAGAGATGCAGGTTTATCACTACAAAAAAAGCATTAAAATTGTCATTTTCCAGTTTGTAAATAAAAAATAGATAAGGACAATTTGCGATAAAAATGGAAATTGAAGTCTTGCGAAAGTTTGTAAAGGTTCTAAAAAACAAGATACTGAATTACAACCAAGATAACTATGTGAAAAATTACAAACTTAACGTACCTTGGATGGGTGGTTGACAAGCGGACTGCACAGCCGCAGTGCTAATACTAGGGAACATCCTCAATAGACCAACGTTCTTAGACATCTTGGCGTGAACATTGAACTTCTCGATGACACTGGGCTTAAAGATGGCCGCCTTATTGACTTCCATGTCCAGGCCCACCTTGACGAGAGGCACGGCGTTCGGAGAGTCGAACGCGAAGAGATTGTTCACGGAGATCTTGCGAGTTCTATAACAAATGGGGATGAAATTTTCTTGTAATTTCCAATACGCAATTATCCAACGCTTCATTAACCGTAGGAGTCGAATTGACGGCAAAATTGTCGTCTCATGACATGTTCACCAATTTGTCTGAGAATGCCAGACATGGTAAATATAAATTTCCCTTTGATCATCGTTCATTTGAACCTTGGACATGCATGGTAGGTATTAGAGATCTCGTGCACTAGACGGCCACGACTCCAGTCCAGGCCATCCTGTTACGTAGACTAATCTGCAGCTACTTGGCCGGTTCGCCGTTGCCACCAAGTCCGCGATTCGCATCGGTTACTATAGTTTACGTGTCGTGGTCGTGGCCGTCTAGTGCGGGAGATCCCTTAGCCTTTACCAAACACCGCTGAAAGTTTCAGATACTATTATCATTAGATCAACGTCTATTGTCACTGCACCCCCTTTTTTTTTTTTTTTTTTTAGGGTGGGAAATCATCCAATGACTTCTCCCGCTCTGGGTGGAGCGGAAGGGCGTGTCAGACTTTTACTGACTAAAACCCACCCGTGTTCCTTCAGTTGCCTGTTGCCAAGGTCCCGGTATCCCTTTCGGACTAACCCGCAACCCTGGCAGGGTCACTGCACCCCCGGGGGCCACATCGTTATCAATAAGCTCCGTTAATAAACACAACTAGTAGTAGTAAAACAGACTATTGTCCGCAAATCCAAGTCCAAGCGTGTATATTGCGTACACGGCCAATAAAAATATATATAACGTACCGGTTACCACGAAACAGTTTGCCGTAGAAGAAGATGGCGACTTCAGGGATTTTGAAGCCACCAGCGATGATGAGCGAAGACACAAAGTTATCCACGCCGTCACTCCGCGGCTCGAAGATTGGGATCTGTTGTGAACACAGTTACATGAATATTAGCAATGTTTAAATATCTTCATCATCATCTGCCTAGCCTTTTCTGACTGACTGGAAGCCGACCCTAACATAGTTGATGTTAGGGTCGGCTTCTAACCGGATGCAGCTGAATACCAGTATTTTATATGGAGCGACTGCCTATCTGACCTCCACAACCCAGTAACTGGGTAATACGATACCCCTTGGTAAAACTGGTTGTCAGATTTTCGGGCTTCTGACGACTCGTAACGACTGTCAAAGATCCACAAATGACACCCGGGACCAACGGCTTTACGTGCTTTCCGAGGCACGGAGGAGTATGCAAAGATGGTCACCCATCCACGGGCCAACCCCGGCAAGCGTAGCTTAACCTGATGGATCGACCCGTGCGGTTGTTATTACTTAGCCACAAGCTCCTCTTGTGTGTTTAAATACCTTCACATTGTTAATATTCACATAATTTTTGCGCATATTTAAGGACTCTCTCGGCAACTGCAACGTTGCGCATGATTTGCTTGACGTAGTATTGGTGTCTTCACAAAAGCAGTGCATCGCAATAGGGTTACTTGTAAATGCAAACACGGAACAGTTTGAACTTGAACTAAACTAGAACTAAATCTTCTTGTTCTCATCCTATCATCTTGGATCATCTCCTAGCTTTTGTCCAACTAACTTCAACTCTGCATTCAATCTAATAATGAAATACCATTGTTTAACATAAACATAATTACTAGCTAACACACCATAAACTGTAGATGGACGTTGACAAGTGAACCAAAATAAATTGAACACCTCGTCGTATTGAGAACCTCCTCCTTCTTTGAAGTCGGTAAAAAAACAGCATTGATTGAACTATTTTTGCACCACAGCCTTGGTTGATGTATTTAATTTAGTGCCAATTGAAGAGACGTGCGTCATATATTTATTGAGACGTTAAATAGGTGCACTGATTTTTCCTATCTATACAATATCTCTGTAAAATTTGTCTGTGCAGTATTGATAAAATAAATCATGCACAGGTCGATATTTCCAACATTATTTTCAATATAAAAGTCTAGTAGTCCACACTCAAGTGTTACAACCGAAAGGCTTCGTAGCACTTGTGTAGATCGACGATAGCCTTTCTAGCACTCGTGTAGCCGTACGACAATCTTCGTAGCACTCGTGTGTGATACTAGGAGAGACTTCGTAGCATATTTGTAGATCCACGACAGACTTCGTAGCACTTGTATGGCATTACGACAGACTTTCGTAGCACTCGTTTGTGATATTATGAGAGACTTCGTAGCATGCTTGTAGATCTACGACAGACTTCGTAGCACTTGTATGGCACTACGACAGACTCCGTAGCATGTTTGTAGATCTACGACAGCCTTCGTAGCACTTATATGGCGCTACGACAGACTTTGTAGCACTCGTGTAGACCTACCTGTGATCCGGTGAGCACCACAGCCTTGCCGAGGTTCTCAAACATAAAGGAGAGAGCGGACGCTGTATAGCAGAGCGTGTCTGTACCGTGGAGGATCACGAAACCGTCATATTGCTCGTAGTACCTCTATAACAAACACTTATGTTATAACATCTTCTTTATATAGAAAGGAAAAGTTAATTTTTCTTAAGCTACATAGTTGTTATTAGATAACAATATCGTCAAAATGTATCATGTTGTATGCCTGCCACACATTGCTTAAGCCCACTGAATACCTTTGCGGTTAACAACAGAAATGATCAGATAATCTCGTATGTTTCAGTACTAGTCACTTTCGGACATGTCTTGAAATATTCAAATCTAAGCTCATGTTTCAAAGAAAACAAGATCAGCTTTAAACTAATTAGGATCAATGGATGATCATTGCCTTTTACCTTAATATCTTTAGCGATTTTGATCCACTCCTGTTCAGTCATATCCGATGAATCAAGCAGAGGCTCATACTCCTTGACTTCGTATAGAATTCTCCAGGGAATGTCATCGGTTTCTATTGGAATAAGAATAATCCAATTTATAATAAGAACTGAACTATAGAAACCAAGGTTTTTACGACATTCACGATTGACTCAAAACCATAAGTAAGTCATTGCAATGTAACTTTTTTCTCGTTAACTTAAGGTATAAATTAGAATGAATGCCGAGAGTTTTATCAAAGTCATGGCCAACAGTCTAATTTACACTTTATATCAATGAGATAAGAGTTACATTTGAGTGTACTTCTGCCTAAAGGCACAATTCGGTAGCCGACCTCAGGTGGCAACTGCAGGCGACGTGTCGCTGCGACACAACTAGTTTCTATGTATTTCTATGATACCGACGTGTCGCTATGGAAGGTATTTCATAGAAATCCATAGAAAGCAGTCGTGTCGCGGCGACACGTCGCCTGCAGTTGCCTTCTGCGGTCGGCTACGGAATGGTACCTTAATACTTCGTGGAATACTGATGATATGATATATGTTTACTGATTTAAAAATAAGTTTGTGTTCTGGTAACCATACTCTAGAAATCTTCGACTAACCCGAACTGAGCCCGTAAGGTGGATTACAGCCCACTCCCTCACATCGAGAGGAGGCCTGCGTTCCTGCAGTGAGAACATTATCTTCCGATTATATTTGTTTATATGAACTGAACTTACTTGGCAACACAAAGAAGGATTCCAGTGTTTTATCAGCACAATGCGTCTTAACCATTCTCTGGTAGTAGTTCTCGTCATGCAGCTGTGGGTACTTCCGGATCAAGGGTTGGAACATGTTTTTGCCCGGAGATAGTCCTGGTAACAGAAAAACGAAGATAAGAAACAGGTTTATACTGTCATATAGGACTGGAAGAAGTAACCGTTCGATGATGGGTGACGGGGGAAAATTACCCGACAATTTTTCAGTAAGATCGATGCCGAGAGAAAAATAGGGCGCAATAAAGCCCAATAATCGATAGACCGATTGGTACCAATCAATCTGCGAAGCCTTCCCAACTATAGGTACAGAGTGTTAGGGTAAACACCGTTATCCTTGCAACCAGTGGTTTGGTTTCATTTATAGAACGTAAAATCAATGGAAAATTACAACCTTTTTTTTTTAAGTTTACTTTTTACTGCAGGTAAAAAGTAAACTTAAAAAAAATAGCCGTATGCCCTATGCGAACTTGCGTCACAACACGGGCGGGACGTGCGGGACGTGACCTGACCGGCTGCGAGCGCGACCCCTCCCTCAGTCAGTCAGCTGTTTCGCTAGCGAGCACGGTGTCAGATAGAAACTTTTCAAAATCTTTTAATGAAAATAACGTTTTTTTTCTGTTGTTTTCGGTCATATATTTTTACATTTAAGTCAACTACCCATGGTTTGAGTGACAACGGTGCTTACCCTGACACCCTGTATAGGTATTGGGGTTGGCTTCCAGTCTAACCGGGTGCAGCTGATTACCAGCATTTTACATGGAGCGACTGCCTATCTGACCTCCACATCCCAGTTACTGATTATCACGATACCCCTTGGTAAGACTGGTTGACAGACTTTCGGGCTTCTAACCCGTAACGACTGTCAAAGTCCTACGAATGATAGCCGGGACTAATGGCTTATCGTGTTTTCCGAGTCACGGAGGAGTCTCAATATCTAATGGATGCTCACCTATCCACGAACCGACCGCGGCAAGCGTAACTTATTATTTAGGCACGAGAACCATTAGTAGGTAAATAAAGAAAGGTAAAAAAAAATCGACCACATAACGATGTAAACAATAACCTACATACAGGTGAAGGTTCTGTAAACAAGCTTGAAGTCGTACGGAAACTTTCCCTACATGTCACAATGTTTACAAAACTTACCTACGAGTTTTATCGATGCAAGTGACAAGGGTGACGAAGTATTATTATCATTTTATACTGTACGAGAAATTAATTGCATTGCAAATTGCATTTGCAACAAAAACACGTACAGTCACGGACTTTAATTGACGAGCCACCTGGCACTGTTCGTATTTTAGCCGTGTAATGCAAATCGGGTTTATTCGGTTCCCGACACGCAAAGTCATATGTCTTCGTATTAGAAGAAGAAAATTATATTTCATACCGGTTGGCTAACCTGAGAGTCATCTTGACAGCAGAGTGACTACTCAAAGTCAATTGCAGGTCTAGCAACAGTAACCTAGCAACGATAAATAATTGTTGCTAGGTTACTGTTGCGATAGTAACGTTAGCGTACGGAGAAATTCTCTGACATCGATATTTCAACTGTCACTGTCTTCAGTTAAGTTTTCAGAATTTATTGAGTTAATGAGCTATGATTCAAAGGAAATGAAATGAAATGAAATTGTTTATTCTGTAAATAGGATATTGGAATCACTTTTACACGTCATAATAAAAAGTTGTAAAAATAAGCTAGATGAGGTCGGCGTTTCCTATCTGACTACTCTGAGAAGAAAGGCCGAAACAAACTCAGAGGTCACCGTCTCCTTTAAAGTCCAGACATAATCTTGGTCAGGCCATATGAGGACCATGTAGATTAGAGTCTGAAATGGTCTTTTGAGGAAAGAACCACACAGATTTGAGTGGACCTGTCCAGTCAGTGCAAGCATTTGTCAGTAATAGTGGAGCTCAACTCAGAACTTAAGAAGCTTAACGACTCGACGAACAATACCAAAGAAAGGACATTTGGGTAGATCGCATAAAGTTCTCATTAATGTCAAGAACCTACAACATTTTCCATTTTCGCGTTCTTCTCTTTAAAATAAGCAAAAAATAATAATTATTCGTCCGTGTCAGAATCACCCAACATTTTCACACTGCAACCGCTGCCGTCTGTCAAAGTACAACCGCGCCCGACCCGCTGCCGCCCCGCGCCCGCGCTCTGTGTGAACACGATGAACCGCGCGACTCACGCGATGAAAACGCGACTCCCGCCCCGCACCCGCTCTGTGTGTGTTTTGGGCTTTAATGAGCTATGATTCAAAGGAGGTCGGTATCAAATAGATTGGATAAACTAAATGCAACATTGTATTTATTTTTATCATTGAGAACTTATTAGTCAACCTCTATGGATATTTCCGATTAAAAGTAATTTATTTGTCATCTTGATATTTCAACTGTCACTGTCTTCAGTTATGTTTTCATAATTATCGAGTTATTGAGCTATGATTCAAAGGAGGTCTGTATCAAATAGATTGGATAAACTTAATGCAACATTGTATTTATTTTTATCATTGAGAACTTATTAGTCAACCTCTATGGATATTTCCGATTAAAAGTAATTTATTTGTCATCTTGTTTACGAGCTTGCGATTTGAGTTCGTGTTTAATCGTGTAATCTCGTGAATGTATGAAACTGCAAAATTGAAAAGTTTGAAGGTGGCTCATCAATTAAAGTCCGTGACTGTACATCGAACACTTTGTTCGCATGTGCGTACCACTAACGAACATCAAACAAAATTTAATTATAATTATAAGTTACCTACCTAATAATAACGTAGGATAAGAGTTAGATAAGTACCTACACTATCGCATTAGGTTACCATGTAATGATAGATGTAAGTTGGAAATAAATAAATAAATAAACACTGGGTTCGTCAAAAATGTTCGTACTAAAAGGCTTGTACTCTAACACAAGGTTGGGCGCTAACACAAGTCGAACTGTGTTCGTATATTGTGTGTGTACGAACCAAATGTTCCGTGTTCAATGTTCGTGTTCACCATATTTTGTTCGTTCGTGCGTGCCTTAAAGATCTTTATAAGGATAACTCAATCAACAACGGCAGTACCTATTCGCCTTTTATATGCCATTTTATTTACCCCCTGAGGCAAATAATCCTACATGTCGCTGCTGGTGGCAAATTACTAACACAATTGTTCAAGAATAATATTGAATTGAAGCTCTATCACTAAAACAATGGCTACAATAAAACTAACATTGAGTACTACAAATAGCTACCAATAACCGTATAGAATTGAAAGATAAACTTGCGAAAAAACATAAAATTTTAACTGCCTCTATGGTCTAGTAGTAAGACCACCTGTCTCAGACTCAGAGGTCCCGGGTTCGATTCCCAGAGGACTTAAAACGGCCACTTTGGCAGAATCATAAGAAAATATTATGAATCATCGTACAACGTCACCCCTGACAATTCATAATCTGCGTACAAATCATATTACGAAATAATTCATCTATTTGATAATTTTCTATGGAGATTCGTAAAATGCCACAAATTATGAATTGCTTTTGTGTCAAATTAGAGGAATGACAGCTGGGAATTCGGGAAATTAATTACTTTTAGAGGAATTGCTAATGTGGCAGTTTTAGGCCCCCAGCCAGGGGCGAAATTCTCGCCCTTTTAACAGTTTAAATTATACAGGGACAGTGATAATCATCAAACACATTATTGAAAGAACTAGCCGAGATATAAGTACATAATAATATTATTATAGTAGATAGGTACCGTACTCGTGGCTAAGTAATAACAGCCGCTCGGGTCGATCCATCAGGTTAAGCTACGCTTGCCGGGGTTGGTCCGTGGATGGGTGACCATTTTCTCATATCGATATTCCTCCGTGCCTCGGAAAGCACGTTAAGCCGTTGGTCCCGGCTGTCATTTGTGGATCTTTGACAGTCGTTACGAGTCGTCAGAAGCACGAAAGTCTGACAACCAGTCTAACGAACGGGTATCGTATTACCCATTTACTGGGTTGTGGACGCCAGATAGGCAGTCGCTCCATGTAAAATACTGGTATTTCAGCTGCATCCGGTTAGACTGGAAGCTGACCCCAACATAGTTGGGAAAAGGTTAGGCAGATTGAGGTACCTATCTTATAAACAAAGTGTTTTATGAAATTATAAGCACTATCAATTTTTTTAGTAACATCATGGTACAGTTTTTATGTTACGAATTCGACTACATATACAATATGTAAAAAAAACCCTATCCGATCTGAAAGGAGTAGGTAACTATATCAATAACATTACCATTATCTTTAAGTAATTAATATTAATATCATCCTATATTATTTAGAATAGAATAGAATAGAATAATTTATTTCAGATAATATAAATCCATATCTTGTTAGTATAAATTAGCAACAATATTAGCTTAAAATTAAGTTAGTATTGTTAGTACCTACTTATCTAAATGGAGACAACTATAAAAAACCATTCACTACCCTTACCCAGTGTTTTTGAATAGGGCAGTCAAAACGAGCAGCAATGACTTTCAGAATGCCATTCTTAGCACCCCGCAGACGCTGCAGCAAAGAAGCCGATTTTTTGCGAATTATGGCCTTGAAGCCGTCCGTGTGGGCTTCTGCAAACATCCCGGAAGCACTGCAGCGCCACGGTAGCCGTGACAACATTCTGAATGCATTGTTATATTGAACCCGCAGGGCGTCATAAGATCGTCGCGTATAGCTCACCCACAGGCCACTCGAGTAAAAAGATTGACAATCGGCTTTAAATAGCGTTATCTTTACTTGAGTTGTACATCGAGCGAACCTGCGAGCAAGCATGTTACTTCTCACCGCCAACGCCCTGCGTTCCCGCTCAATATCCTCGTCATCCTTGAGGTCACCCGTCACAATATGCCCCAGATATTTAAATTTGTCAACCAGCTTCAGTGCAACGCCATTGAGATATTTACATTTTAAATATTTTTATTAAAAAAAAAAAAATTAAACAGGAATGACACGTAACCCAGAACATAAAATGTAAGTCTATAATCACTTTAGCGAGAATTTCCTAAGCCTTTGAAAACCTAAAGTAACAACGTCTAGATTTCTTATCAAACAATCAAAACATTCACTTCGCATTATGAATATGACGTTCCTAGACAGTGAATAGATAGAACTTAGTGTGTATAAGTGTTTACTTATCAATGCAAATAAATTAAATAATAAAAATAGTAAATAACATATTGTATAAGTAAATAACTTTTTATAAAGAAACTGTAATAAGTTAATAATTAATTTACATTTAAAAGCTAATAAAAATTTTTGCATGCCATGAGGCAGAATGTATAAGGATCTCAAAATATTGTAACACCTAAATGTATTCGTTACCTACATTCTATGCAAATAAATAAATCTTATCTTATCTTATGCAATCACGTAATTTTAGTTATAAGTACCTCTATCTAATATTACGCATAGTAATACCCACATAAACCTCCAATTGTCACTAACGGACACAATAGAATTTTTAACCGACTTCTAAAAGGAGGTTATCAATTCGGATGTTTTTATATATTTTTATGTTTGTTCGGGCTTAACTCCGTCATATACAACATTATTTTTTGTTTATGCTAAACCCGAAAAGGGGCCATTGTACTCATCATTTTTAACAACTTTTTCTATGGGACCAACCTTGAAATCGCGAAAAAAAATCAGCTGTTCCATACATTTGTGTTCACTTAAATCGACAAAATGTTGACCCCTTTTCGGGTTTAGCATAAACAAAAAATAATTTTGTATAGACGGATTTGCAAAATTCTTTTATTGTTTGAAATGTATATGGGTATACTTCCGAGATGATCCCATTGTCATCTGGTCAGGATCTGATGATGGGATCCTGGAGAAATCGAGGGAATTCTTCAAATATAGGTTCCTACCTATAGCGATTTGGATATTTTTTATAGTAACCGGTATTTTGTCGGTGGCAAAAAACGAAAATTCAAAACCAAAGACCGACTTCCGAAATTAAAGTTACTTTTCACTTTGTAGTGTTTTTTTTTAAAGTCGGTTGTTTTCGTTTTATAAAAAGTTTTTATAATTCTTAGCGGCTTCTAAAGGCCAATCAACAGTTGAGCGGCTAAAAGGTTCTAAAATAGTCGACAGAAAAAATAAAAATGTGCAAGAAAATAGAAAATATAAGTTATTGGCCCGATATAAAAGACAGACATGCAGTTATTCGTACATCCTTTACAAAATACGCGAATAAATAATAAACCAGCTGATTACTCTAAGATTTTTCCATCTCCGCCTGAATGCCGCCTCCATGTTATCACAATATTAAATCTAAACTAGCAATAAAAATATTTAAAATAATTTATTTATAATTCTCTAACCAATAGTAACAAGATGTCTTCGCCTCGGAATAGAGGTAAACTATGTACAGTCTACTGATAATAATTATATACAGTCCGTCAACGCGAGCGTTTTCACAGAGGTTGTGGAGAAATTAGCCGAAGCTTATATCCCGAACTGGGGGCCAAGTCTACTAATTTACAAACGTGTCAGTGGTCTCACAATGATCAGTTTTTGACAGATTTTGTATGGCGTAGCTGTCAAAAACTGATCATTATGAGACCACTGACACGTTTGTAAATTAGTAGACTTGGCCCCCTGCACTATAGCAGTTTGAGAAAAAATAATTTAACATGACGAGTCTATCACATTTCTCAAATCCTGTAAAATACGAGCGATATACTACTAATACTATGAAAGTAATCGATAAGAGAGATCAGAGATCACAGAAATCGATAAGGTCGCCCATTGTATGTTTTGTAGTGTAAAATTTATTTATATTTGCTATGTATTTTCTGGTGTACAATAAAGTATAATTACATAAATATAAATAAATAAAGTAGTAAACATGGCTACCCATCAAGCTATAATTTCCAATATAAGCTGACCTCGCTTTGTACGGAAATCCTATACAATGCGAGATCAGCATAAACTGGAAATATATACCTTGATTTGTAGCCGTGTGTACTATGAAAGTTGTGGTAGTAAGTCTGTCACTTTTCTGAAATTCTGTGAAATACGAGTGATATAAGTACTACTAATACTATGAAAGTAGTACATAATATGCAAGTAGTAGATACACTGTGGCAAATACAATTGGCATAACAAGACAAAACAACATCTACCGTCTCGTGAGTAAACTGATCATCGAGTTAACAACAAACGTGACGTAGATTGCACGTAATAAATTAACACGCGTTAAATATTGTTGATCACACTTGATTGAATAGGCGGAGAAGATCTATCAATTCACAAAATTCCCACAGAAAATTCACTTTCACTTTCCCAACATTTTCCAATTTTCTCGGCATCTTTTTAAATTTTTCTTTCCGTAAGAACACGATTCGGACCAAAGAAAATTTTAAAACAATTATTTGCCAAATCGTGCTGGTGTGTATGAAACTTGTGTAACAAAAACCCTGTCCGATCCGAGGGCGCCTAGGTACCGCTATAACATTACTAAAAGGTTTTTATTTTTTGGGAAAATATGAAAGCTTATACTTATACTATTATATTATACTTATACTATACTTATATTATACTTATACTATTTAAAATTCAAGTTTTTAGTACCTAAATTACCCCAATTTAATTATAAATTAGCAAATTTTCTAGAGAGATCATAATTTTATGCCTAGACACCCGGTAGACCCGGCCGCTCCCCATGTAAATCCGGTCAAATTCCCCATTTAAAAAAAATACTGCGATTATTATTTTATTAATTAAAAAACATAAAAAGACTCTTAGTATGATCACAGATATTATAATACTAGTATGATTCTTAACAACCCCTCACGGACCGGACAGGATTTTCACACGATGTATCGTTCACCGTTTCACGTTCTGTTTATTCGCAAAACTGCCCGAGTGCCCCCACATACAATATTACCTAGGTACTCACATTTCTCATTTCTCCTAAGGTAGGTCAAGGTAATACTCATTATTACGCAAAAATAAGTACCGACGCATTCTTTCACTAACGACGTAATTTATAATGTAAGAAGGTCGGAAGAGCAAAAAACACATGTACCTATAGATTACATTTTTATTCATCAAGATAAGGATTTGTTTGCATATTACTTAATTAAAATAAATTCTCACATCTACGTAACCAGTTTCTGATATTGTGTGACATTTAGCGTACCTAATCATAGTATTCATAGTGTTATAAATATTAACAACCGAGAGTTCAAGATCAATGGAATTTGATGTAATCGTCGTTATCTCTGATCAGTAAAGCGGTCAAACCAGGAACGTAGTATTTTGTAATAATTAGCATACAATTTTGAAAGCAATGCTGTTCCGAAATGGCTTTAAATAAAAATAATAAAAACTCTAGCAGAAAACCACAGGACGAGATTCCAACTCAATTATGTCGAACTGTTTTAAACTCGGAACTGCCATTATAAGAGCGACCTATTTGCCTAAAATAAGAATGTATTTTTAGAGAAACTGTATAAAACTATGTAGACCAAGATTCTCACCATCGTCAGTCTTCACCATACCAATGGTTCCACCGGTGTAAATAACTAAAACACGTCTTTCACTGGTCTCATGACCCCTGGAAAACCTCCTCCCTCTTTTAAATTCCGGAAGAAGATTCGCGCCCAATTTTGACATATCCACACCATTGTTTAATTTTTGTAAAACATCACCGTTGACATCCATTTTTGAAAAATTAACTTTTTGATCGAACTATTTTTCGCGCAATGATCCGCGGTCGTCCCGCTTACGGTGCGTTCGTCGTGGCTCTGAAACGCAGACTGAAGAATTAAGACTGAAATTATCGCGGCGTGGGATGCCTATGTTATCGACACGTGCATAGGTGGCAGACGCCCCATACAGCTTCTCTAGTGATGCGAAATTTCGCTCAAAGATCATCAAAGTGCTAATTAACTGACCTTCACCTTTCACGGAGTTTATCTATGTTTATGTCGAAATTATGATAAGTACTTTTAAGAAACAATCTAAATACGCAGATGATTATTATTATGTATAAGGACAAGTTTCTTATTGATTAATCTAGCATGCTATTAATTTCGCCAAGTTCGCTATATTGCTCAGTTGTCGAGACAATGTTTTGTTTTTACCCGACTACGGCGAAGAAAAAAGGAGGGTTATGATTTTGACCAGTATGTATGTACTTATGTATGTATGTATGTATGTTCATCTGTTTCCTCCTATCTTCCAAACCACTTATCACAATTTGACATATGAGGTATCGTTAGAAGCGTCGTGATTGTCCGCTGGTTATAGGCTATGTGAAGTCACATTAAATTAAAAATGGCGCCCGCTAGAGGACATAAAATGAGGAACTTAAAAAAAAAAATGGTTTAATCGTACCATGTTGGGTATCAAATGAAAGGACTTAATGAGCACATTTCAAAAATATATATATTATAACCGAACAGACAGACAAATTAAAAACACGTACACGTCACACGTAATCTGTTCGATTTATGCCCTAACACGTGTGACTCCGGATTTTTAATTTGTCTGTCTGTGGTGTCTTGTTTATACCTTTTAAGTCGTAGTTGGGTTTTTGTTTTTATTACTTGATTTTTTTTAAATTCTAATCTTGTTATTAGGTGCGCTTATGCTACGGCTACACTTCGCGTTATCGCGAACTTTTCTTCGTGCGCTCTCTCTCGCACACCCCTCGATTACTAGAGCGCACGAAGAAAAGTTCGCGATAACGCGAAGTGTAGCCGTAGCATTAGAAACACAAATCTCTCACTCTAAAACACCCAGATCCGGGACTTAGTTTGTTGCCCCCTACAAATATTTGTTACGTGCCCGGTCCGGGAATCGAAACCAGAACCCCATACTCAGCAGTCGCGCTTGCGAGCACAAGCCCAATAATAATGTGTTGCAATATTAACCAACCAGTATTTTTACCTGATGGACTCAGGGGGAAAACCAAAGTAGAAAAGCTTATTTAAATCACGAGGTAAAATATTAGGATCATTATCATTATCATTTCAGCCGAAGTCCACTGAAGTCCAAAGAAGTCCACTGCTGGACATAGGCCTCCCCCAAACACCGCCACTTCGACTATGCTTCCCGCATCCAGTGGATTCCTGTGGCCTTCACAAGGTCATCGGTCCACCATGAAAACTAGGATGCTCTGATAAAAATACAGCTTTTAAAGAATAACGTATTCCAAAAATATCATAATATATATTCATACAATAGCACAGTAAACAGCGCATGCGCACCTAAACCTGTCTCTGTCTGTATGTACATACAAAATAGGTGTATATCGGCACACAAGTTGACTCTCAGGTACTTTCCCGCGTATAAAGGCAGGAAGAAACTTTAGGTAATCGATATAGGGCGAATTAGACCAAACTTTTATCCCTAAAGTCTAATCCAGCGAATATTAAATTTTTGACAGATTTTCTATAAAAAAATTGTCAGATGTTAATTTTAATTCCTCAAATAAAAGATATCAGGCTTTGGTTAAATCAGCCCTAAATATTCGCCTCACTCAATAGATTCGACTAAGAACATAGGCACGCCGACTGGATCATGTTTTAAGCTATTTACTATAAGTAGGACGAATAGAAGTATAAAAAAGGATAAAAAAACATAGTTCATGAAATAGGTTTACTTACTACTTGCGCTTGCGACTGCTACCAAGTCAACTCACCTTGACATAATATTCATATCAATAAATTGTAAGAGCGAATAATGTGCTCTAACACATTCGTCAGGAACTGGATGCACGTATTTGATAAGGTTTCAGAGCCAAGGCTTCTATAATAACGTGTTTTTTTTAATCACATAACTCTAGGATATTAATTAGACTATTTGAAAGAATCAACTGGCATAAGTATGTTTTTTTTTCGCTAGTTAATTATATGGAATAATACCACGGTGACCAAACAGTTTTATTTATATACTAAAAATGTCGCAGTAACTCCCGTGGCAAACCCAATAGCTACCTGGTGTGTGAACCTACATAATGAATAAACACAAATACGCCTGGACCGATTTAAAAAAATAATTCACTCGTAGAATGCTATATTATCACTGAGTAAGCTAAGGTACAATTTATAAAGATATCGGGTGAAGTCGCTAGCGGAAGCTAGTTGTAAATAAAATGCAAAGGAAACTGTAAAGGTACAATTCCGTAGCCGACAGCAGCAGACGGCAGCACGACTGGTTTCTATGAATCTCTATGAAATGCCACGACACGACACGTCAGTTTCACAGAAATACATTCGAAACCAGTCGTGTGGCGGCGACACGTCGTCTGCCGCTGCCGTCTGCTGCTGTCGGCTATAGAATTGTACCTTATGTGGGTATTACACTATCATAATTATCTATGATCATAGATCTGTGAGTCATAGATATAATGAAATTGTAAAATAGACTACAGGAATATCCCTCTTAGGGGATATTACACTATCATAATTATATCATTTACTCGTACCTATCTACAAAGCTCACAAATTACCCATAATATGTCTATTTTACAATTTAATTATATCTTTGATCATAGATCTATGATCATCGATATGATAGTTTATTACCCCTCACGTATTAAACATCTCACCATCCTCAGTCTCTACCATGCCTATGGTGCCGCCGGTGTAGATCACAAGGACAGATTTCTCCATATTCTTGCTATAAGTTCTGGCGACTTGAACACACTGAACGCCGGCTAAATCCAACGCTGCCAGCATTGTGATTCAATTCCAACATCAACTCCAATTCCAAAATCAACTCTAATTCCAAAATCAATTCCAAATTTAGGGGTTTTTGTTGAAGAAGCAGCAAAATTTTGAAAATAATTTGTTGATTTTTTGTGCAATGTCAACGCGCGTATTTTGACAGTTTTACTTTTTTTTATACAGGTCTGCTGCTGTTATTCGTTCAGAGTACAAACTAGAAATGGTTACCTCTTTCTTTTTCACAAAACTAATTTCTACCCACGAAATGTAAGTCCGGTACAGTGCAGTCCTTGACAATTCAAAAGTGCCTGTAATTAGTTTGACATAAATGCTTTGAGTTTGGGTCACAGCGCACCCAAATCAGCACTTTAGTACGTAACACACGATCAATCGCAATCTGTTTCATTTTGACAGTTCAACAACATTCATTGCATTAGTTACGTTACTGAGCAGACAATTTTTTCGAACATAATTATAAAGAAATGGTTTAGCAATATCCTCCAAAATGATTCAGATTGTGATTAACCGTGTGTTACGCAATTAGTGTGCAGTTCCTGCCGCTCTAGGTTGTTGAATATGGTTTATATTTTTCAAAAAATCAATTGCCGTGCGTTAGTCTCGCAAAAACTCGAAAATGGCTCGACCGATTGCGATGAAACTTCAGTAAGTTATTGTGAGCGCGTCGGAGCATAGCAGGTATTAGCTACAAAAATAGTAAAAAAAAAAAACAATAATTAACTAGTTAACTATCTACCCGAACTAGCATATAAAAAACTGATATAACTTAATATCTATAATATGACGGTCAACCCGACATGGGCCGACTTTTACCTTTTGCCACAACTACTACATAGACAGATCTAAATATCAATCTACTTCACCTACTTTCAATCAGCTTCCTAGAGTATCACTTTACAAGACATTGGATTCAGTTCAGTCATCTCGCGTTCACACTCTGTAACTGTTCTGTGTGTATCCGTGGTTCATTTGCATTTAATATCTGCAATGGTAAGCGAATAATCCAGTATCTTATAGTTTCTACCAGCTTTTGTCTACGGCTTCGTCCGCTTGGAAACCATCCCACGGGACTATACTATAGGGATAAAAAAAATATTGTGGTCTACGGGTGTGCCGAACTACAACAAAATCAGTTCAGCCGTTAAAGCCGTGTACTGACCGGTGTTACGGGGTGTAGGTTTAGGCTAAGAGATCTCGCGCACTAGACGGTAGTGCACGAGATCTCTTAGCCTAAACCTGTCGCGGGTAACTGGTCGCAACGACGAGGTAAACTATAGAAACCGATACGAGTCGCGCACTTGGTCGCAACGGCCAACTAGCCGCAGACCATACAATACCAGCAGACGGTCCGACTGGCTGGAATCGTGGCCGTCTAGTGCGCGAGATCCCTTAGCCTTAACGGCTGAACGGATTTTGTTTCGCGTAAGGGATCTTAAGGCGTGAAAAGGTAACAGCCAGACCTACAGAAAGACAGAGTTACTTTAGCATAAATTCTAATAATTATTAGCACGCAGCAGTCGTCCAATAGCATTATGCATCTAAAGGTACAAGTCCATAGCCGACTGCAGGCAGCAGCAGCAGGCGTCTTGTCGCCGCGACACTACTGGTTTCTATGAATTTCTATTAAATACCTAGTAGCTAGCGACTTATGTCATAGAAGTACATAGAAACCATCCCATGCTAGGATATCCTATTTTTTATGGCAACCCTACTGATCGAGTCTGGGAGGGTATCCCCGACCAGAAATATAGTCCGGTTTGTTGCTATAGGTATATTGAGTGGTATAAAGGCTGTAGGGTTAGCAGATCGGTCCTTGAGTTATAAATACATGAGAAGGAAAAACATTGCAATAATTTTTAGTAGGACTCGTATACCTAGATCACTTTCTACTGATATCCTAACTTGATAGAATAAATGCAAAAGTGAGTTTGTTTGTTTGTTACGCTTTCACGCTAAAACGGCTGGACGGATCTGGATGAAATTTGGCACATGGGTAGACCAAAACCCGGTGAAAGACAGGCCCATTTTCGTCGTGGATCGCAGACGAAGTCACGGGCAACAGCTAGTTTACTATACATTCCAAAATATATGGACATAATGGACTTCACCCGATTTCAGTTGAGATCTTCTCAAAATAAGACTATTTCATAAAAATACATTATTATGTAATTATTTTATCGTAATTGCTGCTTATTGAATTTGGCTCAACATAATTCGCAAAAAACGTAAGTTGAATTTCGCGATCACTTCGGCATTAATTTTTTTATCTGACGACAGGCTTTCAAAGTCGAAGGCGTTCTGGCACCAGTATTCACTCCCTTCTTGGAGTCAGGATGTGTGGACCTGTCCATCATACCCATTTACATGGCACATTTGAACAAGCATCGAGTCAACGGCATTCTGGGTAAGTAATTACGACTAAATAAGTCAAGTCATGGGCCGGCCATATTAGCCGTAGAACCGATGACCGTTGGGGTAGACGTGTTCTTGAGTGGAGACCGCGAATCGGCAAACGTAAGGTAGTCCGTCCTCAGGCTAGCTGGAGCGACGATCTTCGCAGGGTGGCTGGTAGCAGCTGGATGAGAGCTGCCGAGAATTGAACTGAATGGCGTGCAATTGGAGAGGCCTATGTCCAGCAGTGGACTGCTATAGGCTGATGATGATGAAGTCAAGTCAAGTTGTTTATAACAACAACTACAACAAAGCATTTAAAACTTATTTAGATACAGTTCATATACCGCAATCTACAATAAAGAAATTAGGCTTACTCATCGAGATATAAGTACTAACGTACTAGAGAAGCTACGTCAAATAACTGAATTGTCCTATTCTTCGTATTGAATCTTTAGTTCGCTGCAGCGCTAAATTAATAACAATTCGTCTAAACCGTACCTAATTTACCACAGTGCTAGATTTGCTGCGGAAGTGTATTTATTCTCGGCAAAAAGGTCTTCAGCGCCATGTAAATCACGGCACTTACGCGTTTTCTTCGACAACGAGACGAGACAAAGTAGGAATTTACGGTGTCTTCTCTAGTACGTTAGTACTTATATCTCGATGGGCTTACTCAATAATTGCGAAAAAGGGTGTAAGTACTCGTATCTTAGTGCCGCAAACTTGTATGGTTATAGCGCCATTTTGAATGTTCTCATAGCGGAAGTTTTACTTCGTCCGAAGTCATCATGATTCTTTTGTCCGTTTATCAATTAATTTAAAGTCGACGCAGTATGTCTTCTTCTTCCATACATATCTATCTTTATTTCCATACTATATACTTATCTACAAATGTATTTGTATAATTTTCTAGTACACTAATTGAAAGTGCCGTGCTTTCCTATAATTTAGATAGGTAGGATACAGTCACGAGCAAAAATTTGTATACACTTAGCAAAATTCAATAACGATTTTTTCATGGAATAACGATTGCAACTTTGAGATGATACCTATTTCATAATAATATGGGTTCCAAAATACTATGTTCGATATAACATAAAATTGCAATCATTATAGTATGTATATACATATTGGTGCTTGTGACTGTGCATGCGAGATCTATATTATGGCAGGGAGGACTTTGGGTTAATGCTTTGTATGTGTTTAATTGGTAATCCTTTATATAAATAAATCAATGCTTGTCTAGTAAGGATCTCACGCACAAGACGGCCACGACTGGCTGGAGTCGTGGCCGTCTAGTGGCATTGTATCGTGTGCGGCTATTTGGCCGTTGCGACCAAGTGCGCGATTCGTATCGGGTTCCATCGGGATCGTGGCCGTCTAGTACGCGAGATCCCTTAATCGTAATCTCAGTAGTCACCCTCTTTCTAACCATGTCATTTCTCACACAGTCTATCCATCATTTGTTTTGCTTCAAAGTATTATATTTTTTTATTATTTTCTCCCAAAGTAGGTGGAACTACAGGAGAAGGCATGTCCCTGAGTGTTGAAGAAAGGAAGTCACTCCTAGATGCCTGGATGACAGCTGCGAGACCTTTTGGTGCCAAAGTCGTCGCTCAAGTCGGTGGCGCGCCCTTACCGGATGTTACAGAACTGGTATAATTATATTAAAACCTCGTCAGCTTTGAGGAACTTGGAACTTGGGGAGATAGGGCATCACCGTCTATCTGTTTTCGTATCTTTGTTTATCCATTCGTTATTGAAATGTGCTCATTAAGCCATTTCATTTGATACCCAACATGTTTACCTACGATTAAACAATATTTTTTTTTAGTACTAGATAGACTTTATGTACTTTAGAGGGCGCCATTTTTAATTTAATGTGACGTCACATAGCCACCAGCGGACGATCAAAACGCTTCCAACGATACCTCATTTGTAAAAGTTGTGATGAGTGGTTTAGAAGATAGGAGGGAGCAGATGAACATACATACATACATACATACCCGTCAAAATCATAACCCTCCTTTTTTCTTCGCCGTAGTGGGGTAAAAACAGACTAGGAATCTGTTTTTTCAGAACGTGGTTTCCACTCAAAGTATGTTTTGAATCTTCAAAATTTCTATTGTAACATCGGTTGCGATGGTTTTCCTCGCCAAATAAATGTTCCGAGTTAGGCTACCATCAGACGGACTGCGTCGTAGCAACCGCGCGCAGTTGATATATTCAACTGCATGTTCGACTTCGTTCAGTCATAATATCAATTTCACGTGGTCGGCTGCAGTCATGTGAAGTCAATTAACTGCATACAGTCATGACTTCAACTTTACGCTGTCGGCTACAGTCGTGTAATGTCGACGCACGCTGTCCATCGCTAACCGCATACAGTTAGTGCGCAGAGCATAACTGCAGACTAACGACTGTATGCAGTTGAACCTCTCCCCTCTATTGATCTACCTCTTTTTACTTCTTTTTTATTAATTGGCTTGAAGTAAGTATTAATTTAGACACTTGTTTCTCCTCGCCACCAGGCCGAGCACGCAGAGAAGCTAAAAGCTGACGGTATGATGACTCTTCCGGAACTGTACTACAAGCCGAAGACTGTAGACCAAGTAGTGTGTTACCTACAGAGAGTGTCCGAGGCAGCACCAACGCTGCCCCTAATCTACTATCACTTCCCTATGATGACCAGAGTTGATGGTAATATGGTTCACTTTCAACGTAGAACATTTTGCAATCCATACAATACCGCCCCAATCTGCCTAGTCTTTTCCCATGTTGGGGTCGGCTTCCAGTCTAACCGGATGCAGCTGAATACCAATATTTTACATGGAGCGACTGCCTATCTGACCTCCACAACCCAGTAACTGGGTAATATGATACCCCTTGGTTAGACTGGTTGTCAGGCTTTTGTGCTTCTGACGACTCGTAACGACTGTCATTTGCTTTCCGAAGCACGGAGGAGTCTCGATATGTGAAAATGGTCACTCATCCATGGACCAACCCCGGCAAGCGTAGCTTAACCTGATGGATCGACCCGAGCGGCTGTTATTACTTAGCCACGAGCTCCTCCATACAATACCGCCCAACAGTTGATAATAAAAGAACAAACATTAGTAAGGTAGGATGCTCAGACCACATAAAAAGTCAAGTCAGAGCGCTGTCAACAGTGACGTGAGGCCGGTTTCGTAAACAAGTATGCACTTAATTAGGTGTAGTTTAATAATTGTATTGTAGCGTGATTGTAAATACACCTGTTAGGGTTAATGGTTGGACACCAAAGTAAACACCGTTTTAAGGATTTCAATAATACGTTTATTATCCTTTTCTTTATAGATTGGAAGGTGTGTTTTACTAATCGTTGTAAATGTATGCGTGTGAGCGTGTATGCACAGAGTGGAGGTGTAGTTTTAGCATGCTTCACTGTATTGTTCGCAGCCCTCTGTCTTGGTTTTTTATTTGGTCTGAGGTAGGATGTGAAAGCTCTCATAACTAACATGAAAAATAAAATCGTCCGTCCGCACTTTATAGATCTCGTGAAACACAATATCGAATAAACGATCAATTAAGCCCGTACAATCAATCAATCAATCAAATATCAATCTTAAGTATCAAATCTTCTTTGCAGTAAACATGCGGGAGCTATTCTCTCAAGCCTCATCCAAACTTCCAACCTTCAAAGGTGCAAAGGCTGACCTGGGAATAGCAGACCAAGTCGCCGACTTGCTGGGTGAAGACCAGAAGATATTCATTGCTAACCATGTAAGTTTTACACTGGATACGTGACCAGAGGGCTCGCATATTTTTAGCTCAAAGTATCAGCATTGCCATGCAACGTGGCAATGCTGCCAGCCTTTTGTACTGACCCTTTCCCACTGACAGCGGTGCGGACGAATTTTTTTTATGCCCAATGAGTGGCTTCCCTTTTTTTTCCTTCAAATCTTGCACATAATATAATGTATTTAATATTCGTGACAAAATAATTAATAAATAAAGACTTGCACTGGGTAATCCATAATTTCTTTAGATATCCTCGAATAATTACGAGAAACAGAGAGATAAGAGTGAGAGCAACACAAGGAAATAGAGAGAGAATAACATTACAATAACATACGAAAGAACTGCAAAGAAAACCATAAAAAAACCTGTTTTCTTTTCTTCAAGACTAAAAGTACTTTAAAAGAAAACCCTTAAGGTTGATGCGCTAGGGTGACCCGCGAAATTCAAATTTTCTTACGTTTTTTGCAATTTGCAGGTCAGTATCAGGTTGTATGTTGATTTAAATATTATTAGCGCTCGTAACAAATATGGATTTACAAAATTATAAACATTAGAATCAGCAATATAACTCTCTAAGTTCATGAAAGTGCCAAATGTCATGATTTCATGAAATAGTCATTCAATGCACTGTACTCAATGAATTTCGCGGGCCAACATAGCGCATCCCCCTTAAAAAAAACTTGTTTTCTTTTTTTCAACATTAAAAGTACCTATTTTAAAATATTAACTTACAAAATTCCCACTTATCTAGTGTAGTAGCTTTTATCAATTTTTCGATTCAAAGCCAATTAAGTACTACTGCTTCGTTCAATAAGTAGGTACTTATTTACAACTGTATGTGTTTGATTGGCTTATCCTTTCACTATGATGGCAATCCAAAGTCCATTTATAAAACAGGCTCTGTGCGTAGTCTCAATTAACATAGAAGGGTTCTCACAAGAGAGATCTAAAATTCACTGCGACATTCTTTGCGTTCAAGAGACCCATCCAGATGAAACCCAAAGCCGGCCCAGTTAGTTTTTATTACTTTATTTTTTTTTTCATTTCAAATTTTAGTATGGATTTGAATTCCAGCACATCGCGCCATCAGTTCTAATGGGCCATGACTCCAGCATCGCGACGGTTGTCAACCTGTTTCCAGACCTGGTCCATAATATTGTGGACACTGTGAAGGATGGAGAGGTGGTGAAGGCTAGGGTCCTCCAGCAGAGACTGAATAAACTGGTCGATGCTATAGCTTCACAAGGTAATCAATAAAACCGTTATTTTACCAGCTTCGTTAGCATTAGCGATAGAAGTCCTATCCTTACTTTAATATTATAAATGCGAAAGTGAGTTTGTATGTTTGTTACGCTTTCACGCTAAAATGGTAGAACGGATTTGGATGAGATATGGCACAGGGGTAGACCATGACCTGGAATAGGACATAGGATACTTTTTATCCCGATATTCCCACGGGATCGAGACTTACGCTGGTGAAACCGCGGGGCGCAGCTAGTTTCTAATATCTTTAAGACAAGTAGTGATAAAATTGGAAAAAAATACCTCAATCAATAATTCTTCTATATCAGTCCACTGCTGGACATAGGCCTTACCCAAATTGGACCATAACATCGGAGGTCTACCCCTCCCGTGAGCAGCTTCTGCTTATTGCCACAGAATTCTTATCCAGCCAACCTTCTTGAACCACTAATTTTAAAACATACGAGTAATTACTTAAAACAGGAAGGGACTCATTTTTTTGAGCTTTTAATAAATTGATTAATTTTGTATTAAATATGTTAAAATTCATTCCATCTACAATATTCAAGGTACTTTCCCTCCATGTGGCATATCCGTGGGACGCCCTGTATATCTAATAAATTTTTCAGGTGATTTCGTCCCTGCCATGAAGGCGTCTATGGAACTGGTGACTGGCGTCAGGGTGGGCTCTACGCGTCAGCCCCTCGTCTCTCTAAACAGCGAACAAAGAAAGCGACTCAGAGACGCCTTGATCAATTTGGATGTCCAACTCCAAATGGCAGCATAAAGTTACCTGCACCGATACAATACCCCATCAGCATGTCTTTATCACTAACCGCCCTGGCTTCCCACGGGTGCAATTTACATGTGAAGACGGTAACATGAGCAGTAACCTAACAAAAAGATAGTTTTCCATTACTATTATTAAGTACTTTTTATTTATTTACATTATTAAATAGCTTATGACCATCTGGACTAAAATGTACCTTTCAAATGGTGACAGATTTTTTCAAATAAGTATTTAGGAGTATTTAGTCCGGAGATTACCCTCCACAAACTCACAAAATTCGCTCTCTCTTCGTCTCGTAATTCCTAATTATTACACTTTCCAGGAATCATCTCAACTCCTCAGTAGCGCAACTTCGAAAAAATCCATTTTGATTAGATTTTGTAGACTTTTTAGTTCAGGAGATTTCGTGAAGAGTCTTACTTTTGGCAATGGAAATCAATCGTTTGGTGAGCATATGGTTGGCTGCATCAGGTTCTCACAGCTTGTTTAGGGTTCCGTACGCAAAGGGTAAAACGGGACCCTATTACTAAGACTCCGCTGTCTGTCTGTCCGTCTGTCACCAGGCTGTATCTCATGAACCGTGATAGTTAGACAGTTGAAATTTTCACAGATGATGTATTTCTGTTGCTGTTATAATAACAAATACTACAAAACAGAATTAAATAAATATTTGAGGGAAAAAGAACAGAATTAAATAAAAACGAGCAAAAAAAGCACGTTTGTTGTATGGGAGCCCCATACAACAAACGTGATTTTTTTGCTCGTTTTTGCTCGATATCGATAACGGCAACAGGTAGACGCTTGAAATATTCACAGAATATTTAGCTATAATATTCACTTTAAAAACAAATAGTTAAATTAAAATAAAAACAAATATCTAAGAGGGTTCCGCCCGCGGCTTCGCCCGCGTGGTATGTCGATAAAAAGTAGCCTATGTCTTTCCCCGGGATAGGACAGTGGTTTAGGTGTGAAACGGTAACATACAGACAGACAGAGTTACTTTCGAATTTATAATATTAGTATGAATGGTACGGAACCCTTCGTGCTCGAGTCCGAGTCGCACTTGGCCGGTTTTTTTTTATTTTTATTTCTGCTTGCAATCTTATTACAGGTCCATGTTTGTTGTACCATTAAACGTTACCAAGTATTGTTAGAAGGACAACAGTTATGATCGTAAATTGTTTTATACTTATTACCTATACTATTCATAAAATAATAAGTTGTAATAATGGAAAGTTAATAAAAGTTTTATGTTGCGTGTCATCTAATAAAAATGTACTTACTTCATACATATTTATAATGATATTTTTATTATCTTCGATTCCTTAAATAGCTACACAATAATGATCAATAATTTTATTTGTCCATTGTTACAAAGTAAATTTCAAAAATAATACGACCTATTGCATGCTTACTGAAACTAGAATTGTAATAACATAGTAAAAACAGTGAATTAAAATTAAAATACATAACTATAAGATTTTTTTCCCGTTGGTTGTTTTTAATCGTTTATGTCGATGTCGATTATGTCGTATCTTTTTGTATTTTACTGTGTGTACATAAATAATAAAATAAATAAATAATCGCTCCATGTAAAATACTGGTATTTCCTTGTTCACAAACTAAACTAAATTTAAGTTCAGTGCATCTTTTTATTTCTATTTGGCAAGCTGATAAAAATTCTGACAACCAGTCTTACCAAGGGGTATCGTATTACCCAGTTACTGGGTTGTGGAGGTCAGATAGGCAACAGGCAAAGGCTAGGCAGATGATGATAATGGTTCATCATCATCTCATCTGCCTAGCCTTTTCCCAACTATGTTGGGGTCGGCTTCCAGTCTAACCGGATGCAGCTGAATATCAGTATTTTACATGGAGCGACTGCCTATCTGACCTCCACAACCCAGTAACTGGGTAATACGATACCTCTTGGTTAGACTGGTTGTCAGACTTTCGTGCTTCTGACGACTCGTAACGACTGTCAAAGATCCACAAATGACAGCCGGGACCAACGGCTTAACGTGCTTTCCGAGGCACGGAGGAGTCTCGATATGTGAAAATGGTCACCCATCCACGGACCAACCCCGGCAAGCGTAGCTTAACCTGATGGATCGACCCGAGCGGCTGTTATTACTTAGCCACGAGCTCCTCAGCTTAGCCATGATGATAATGGTTGTTTTCATTAAATTATTCAAATCATTCAGACTGCCAACCCGTATACCGTCTACATTTTATCTTGTAGGTGCCAGAATACTATTTTTTTATTTATATTCTTTATGGCACCTCCTTAGGTCATGAGCTATCTGAATATCAAAAAAAATATTTAGACTAGGTCTTGAAGGGGAGGCGTGAACATTGATTCGCTGCTATAGTATTTTTTTTTAATTAGCTCCTAGTTCCAGAGTTTTCCAAAATTAAACCTTGATCCTTGTTAAAACTGACTATTTTTGAAGGTGTTATGCTTTTTAAGGTGTTGTATCTATATGAAAAATTCCAGAAAACATAATGTCAAAGTCAAAGTCAAATCATTTATTTCAAATAGGCACACATATATGGCACTTTTGAACGTCAAAACAAAGAAATAGAATTGATTCTAGTTGCCCCTTCCAAAAGGTAGTTTTCGTATGGAGAAGTATGGGCAAGAAACTCCACCGTTACTCTTTTTAAAAATGTTTTACAATATTTTGTATACATCAATTATATAATTATATGTGAAGACGATGCACCTACAATAAGATTACTGTACCACAAAAGGTCAAAAGAATTATAAATGGAGCAATAATGAATAAATTAATTACCAGATACATGGTGCTCACATATTTACAAAGATTGTAAAAGTATACGATATTACAATAGTCCTAACATTGTTACAAGTAGTACTAATAAGTCAATGATTAAATAATACTATATTCTATTAACTTTAAAAAAATATATGTTAATAACTATAAGCCCAACATAATTAAATATTATCAATAGATAACAGATAGTACGATCCACGTGCAAAGACATGCTATTTAAACTGTTATGTATTACGTTAATAGCACGATTTTTTAATAAAATTAGCGAACCTATATAAATAGGTTTCAGCTATTAATTCCTGTAAACTTACTTTGTCCTTCTACGAGTATGGGGCTTTTATCAGAGTTAATTTTTACTGCGGTAACTTTGCCTGTCTTGGATAGTATAAGAATGCAGGTACGTACATTAAATAATACCTAAGTAAAAGAAAGTAGTTTTTTTTTTAATCTTTATATAATAACATAACCCAACCGGTTTCGGCACATTATAAATAAGTAACATTGCCCTAATCCTAAGTAATATAATAAATGCGAAAGTGAGTTTGTTTATTTGTTTGTCACGCTTTCACGCTAAAACGGCTGAACGATTTTTTATGAAATTTGGCACATGGGCTCTCATGACCTGGAAAAGGACATTGGCTACTATTTTTTCTGGATTGCAGACGAAGTCGTGGGCAACAGCTAGTTATATGTATCTCCATAGAAAACGGTAGAAATGACGGTCTTCGAAATCTCAGTGTATTCAACCGTATTGAGTGTGCGGCAGTTACGCACAGACGGGGAAGGTTTATCTACCGAGCGGCCGTAGGTAATTATTTCAAGGTCACTGCTGAGGCAGAATACTGTTACTTATTTATACTGTGGTTTCGGAAAGCACTTTATTGCTTTGTCAGGATCTCATGAACCTGGTCATTGTTTCCGCGCCAACCAAGCACAACCAGTTAACAATTATTCAATTATTTGATTTAACAGTCTTGATAAAATCAGACTACTAAATACACCCGGTTTTTGCTGTATTGAGAATTTGAAGGTGAGAATTTCTCACGCCCGCGAAATCCAAAACATTTGCGTTTTTTAGGGTTTGTACCCGAAGGGTAAAACTTCAGTCATTTTGAATCGTGACGAAAAGAAAAATAATCTTACTAACTGCAGTATGTTCATACGACACGTAGTGAGAATATTTTTCTCTCCTTTTGCACATACGCAAAACAAAATACGTGATTATCTTCTAAACGGTAAACGCTACAGATACGACATCAGAGAGAACTTATTCGGAACAAAGTATTGAACTCGTAGGTAATGTCAGTGCGTGCAGATACGACAGTTAGCGGGGAGGGTGACGATTTCATGACCAACCAATCATTTGTAAGTACCTACCAGGCGCGGTTCGAGGTGGGGGGGGTCCTGGGGGTCATGACCCCCCCCAAAATCATTCAAGCTGTCGAGAGACTGAATGATTTACGTGCTTTACTAACTAAAATCTGTACAAAAAAATGTTTTTAGAGTACTTATCAATTAGGTAACCATTTGCCTAAAAATATTCCTCGGCTCCAATGGTGTCCTCCCCCAAAATCTTGGGCTGCGACCGCGCCTGGTACATACCCACGTGTTTTGACTCAGCCCCATTATTTCAGTGCTTTGAAGTAAAAGGCATAATTGCTCCGGTGTACACTCCAATGGACGATGATGGCAGACTCGACCTGAACTTCATACTTCCATACGCGCAGTTCTTAGAGGACCAAGGAGTGGATGGCTTACTTGGTGCGTATGTCTGAGAGAACATACAGTTCTTTCACAGTAATTTTACCTCTGAAAGCAGCAACCGAATAGCACTTTAAGCCTCGATCAGACTGGCGCGACGCGACACCGGTAATTGTTATACCGTGAAGTTTTCTTAGAAATAATTGATTTGTTAGAGTCGCGTCGTGCCAGTCAGCATGAGGCTTTATTGCAACGAAATTGAACATCATGACTGATTTGACAGACTTGTCAGCGGCAACAACCCACCAGTAACCTTATTGCAACGACAATAAAGATCACTGATCACAAAAGGGCGCATTGGCGAACGGCGGGGCATTGTATTTTTAATTTACCAACGCGAATTCGTACGTATCTAATGGTAACAAGATATAGATTCCAAAGCTCAGAGATCGACCAAGGAGGGGATAGGGGATTTCTCTCTGCGGTATTGAAGAGCGCGCTGGAGGCGATACCGCGGCCAAATGCCACGGGACGCGACAGAAATCCCGTCCCCCGCCGTAAGCCGGTGTGTGCTGGCCTTTAACGTAAAAGGTAACTGTAGGACCACCCACGTGGGACCGCAGGTAAGTAGAGTTGCATTTGTTTTTGTGTCTCACTATTGAGTTTTAGAACAAGTTCAGCTTGGAAAGCGTAAGTATTTTGTACGTATACGAGTACCTCTTTGTGCCATATTTACTGGAATGTTATAGGCACACTGGCACAGTTAATATTAATCTACAAATATAAATCATGTTGACCGTTGACCTCGTTCACGGACAGGTACGGGTCCAAATCCGTAACCTGCCCATGATCGTTATCTAAGAAAATATTTTGTTTGCTTCCAGTGGCGGGCACTGTTGGAGAAGGACCGTCCCTGAATGTGACTGATAAGAAGAACCTAATAGACGCCTGGGTGCAGGCCACAGAGTCTCGTCGGCTTACTGTCACCATACAAGTCGGCGGCATACCCCTACCAGATGCGCAAGAGTTGGTGAGTGGCACTAAACCGCTAAACCTAAGGGTCAGTTCACACCGAGACGCGACGCAACGCGCACTTTTTTATGGTCCGATACAATATCCAATTTATTTACTACACAATAAGGTACACGCACTGCGCAGCATCGCGCATCTCAGCTTACTTTGACACGTGTCAACACTCGCACTGAAATTATACCTTTTCATGAAGAAAATAAGTTCGATAATTGCTAAAAAGTGCGCGCAGCGTCGCGTCGCTTCACGTTGCGGTCTGAGCTGACCCTTAGAGTTCAACTTAGCTTCATTGTTACGTTATGATAAAGAAAGAAATAAATAACTGCTTATTTTTACCCGACTACGGCGAAGAAAAAAGGAGGGTTATGATTTTGACCGGTATGTATGTATGTATGTATGTATGTATGTATGTATGTATGTATGTATGTATGTATGTATGTATGTATGTATGTTCATCTGTTCCCTCCTATCTTCCAAACCACTTATCACAATTTGACAAATGAGGTATCGTTAGAAGCGTCGTGATTGTCCGCTGGTGATAGGCTATGTGAAGTCACATTAAATTAAAAATGGCGCCCTCTAGAGGACATAAAGTGAGGAACCTAAAAAAAAATGGTTTAATCGTACCATGTTGGATATCAATGAAAGGCCTTAATGAGCACATTTCAAAAATATATATATTATAGCCCCAAAAGAATTTTAAAAAAAATCAAGTAATAAAAACTAAAACCCAACTACGACTTAAAAGGTATAAACAGACACCACAGACAGACAAATTAAAAATCCGGAGTCACACGTAATCTGTTCGATTTATGCCCTAACACGTGTGACTCCGGATTTTTAATTTGTCTGTCTGTGGTGTCTGTTTATACCTTTTAAGTCGTAGTTGGGTTTTAGTTTTTATTACTTGATTTTTTTATTTCCTCTTGTTGAACTTTCAAACTGCAGCTATGCAACTGTACCGATCATTCTAAAACTTTTATATAATCGAATCGGATCGAGTTCATAAAATGCTATGCCGATCATCGATCGATCTACCGATCATCCTAAAACTTTTAAATAATCGAATCAAATCGAGTTCATTATCGTGTTCATAAAATGTAACTAAGAAGCCTTTCTTTTCTAACGTAAAAATGAGATGGCTAAAGGCATATACAACTTCTAACCGCTTCAAGAAATGTTCCTGCTTCCATTAAGAAACATTTCAAAGCCATTTTAATACACCTAGTTTTTTTTGTTTCGTTCTTTAAAACCCTATTTAAAATCTTCTTCTTCTTTAATCAACCTTTTACGGTTCCAGGCAGCGTATGCACAAGAAGCTGGCGCGAATGCCATCCTGACATTACCAGAGTTATACTACAAGCCAAGGAATGCTAAGGAGCTAGTGTACTTCGTGCAGGAGGTCGCACAAGCTGCGCCTGAGACACCCGTGCTATACTACCATATTCCAGAGTACACTGGTGTTAATGGTAATGATAAAAACCTTAACACAAGCCAGTCAGACAGACACATTCTTATTTCAAACCAAGGTTTTTTTTTTCTTCAGGCATGGTTTAAACCATCGAGCTCGTTATTAAAGTAAGATCTAACAAAAATCGTGATACAATTATATTTACAAAACTGTCTACTTAGTGCGGTAGTAAAGTTGTCAGTTTTGTATCAAAAACTTTACTTAAGTTAGAATAAAGTTCAAAATACAAAAACTGGCTTTAAGGTTTAAGCTCAGGCTAGTTTCAGTACACAATCAAAACTGTTCCAAACTGCTGGGATTCAGAGGGCCTAGACAAGTGACAATCGCTTCCAAAGCGTTTCGTATTTTCAACAGGATTGACATAGGCTTTTCGATAGCATAAGTCAGTAATGTCAGTAGGTACGATACATTTTTCCCTTTTCCATCATCGTTATCGCTGATAACTTTGTCACTTTGTCTAGGCCCTCAGGCCCTCCATCTTATAGATGGGACTCTGTTCCTACAGAGTCCCATCTATAAGATGGAGGGCCTTACGACCCGCTACGAAACGTAGTGGATTACGGCCCGCTCCCTCCTGGGAGCGGGCCGTAATCCACTACGTTTGGGCATCGCGTTTTGAGCTTCATTATCTCAGTACTTTTCTGAGTGGTCACCACTAGTTTCCGGCTTGCAGGAGTTAGTGTAATGGGCGTGCCTTGTGGCACTCCCATCTTACAACATTATTTATTTTCGAAGTTGCGCCATTCTCATGTTTAATAAACCCATACACCAATAAACCAATAGTTTGTCTTACAGTGGACATGGTAGAGTTCTTGCAACTAGCAACACAGAGGATCCCCAACTTCAGAGGATTAAAATCTGAAGACTTTGGAACCTCCTTGATACTTCAAGAGGAACTTACTAAGGATCAGAGAATTTTTGTTGCAGACTCCGTAAGCATTGCCTACAAAATAAGAAGTACCATTTTTTTTTTACGTTTGAAATTGTTGATTGCATTGCACATTGAACTGAATTTGAAACTAGGAATTCCGAAAATCATTAGTCATAGCGGGCTGATACCAGTCGGGGATGGATTCATGGTACTAGAAGGAACAGTGGGGTTTTAGTTGGTAGTCTGACATATGCCTCCAGTCTTCTCAGATGGCGGGTATCTATGAGGATTTATCCACGGAAAAAAAAGCCACTGACACCACATAATTTATCAACCATTTATTTTTTAACCGAACAACTATGAACCCAAAACGACATTACATCAAACCTGTTTTCCCCAAGGGTTATGCAGAGGTGTAGCTATCCTGCCAGGGTTGCGGGAAAGTCCGAAAGGGATACCGGGACCTTGGCAACAGGCAACTGAAGGAACACGGGTGGGTTTTAGTCAGTAAAAGTCTGACACGCCCTTCCGCTCCGCCCCGAGCGGAAGAAGACATTTGATGATTACCGACCCTCAAAAAAAAAAAAGAGATGTAGCTATAGTACACCTACATGTCACCAATTTTAAAAACCGTAATCCAAAGTCCCGACAGCAGATTTGCATTGATGCGTTTCACAATTTTTTTTTAGCTACCCTTTAGGGCCGGCGCACATTTGGCAAGGCGCTAGGCGCAGCGCAACGCATTCGACACGTCACTGACAAACAAATATCTACCTTGTACCACTTGAAATAAAGTTGATAATAAATAAACTTCCATCAGCTCGAGAGCGCGCCGTAAGCGGAAAGAGGCGCGCGTCTCAGGTTATCTATTCTCAACTTTATTTTTAGGCACGCAACGTTGATATTTGTTTAACAGTGACAACCACGCCGCGCTGCGCCTTACCAGGTGTGCGCCGGCCCTAATTTATCAATTCTTTTTCTTTTTTCCAGCTGTATTTAGCACCAGCCTTGTTAATGGGCTTCGAAAACTTCATAATGACTGAAATCAACTTATTCCCTAAACTGTTCAAGAATATTGTATATTACGGCAAAAGAGGCAATTATAGGAGGGCGAGACCTCTATACAGAAGATTGAGGAAACTGAGGGGCATCATCACTGAAGATAGTGAAGGTAACAAACCTGCAGATAAAGCTACGATGATAAATTAAATTTGTGGCGCCACATGCGAACTACGCATTATAGACCACGTCTCACAAATCCTATAACGCGTAAGCAGAGTATACCGCGCGACGAGTATACAGTATGCAAGGGTAAACACCGTTGTCGCTCAAACCATGGGTAGTTGACTTAAATACAAAAATAAATGACCCTGTAACAGCAAAAAAAAAACCTTATTTTCATTAGAAGATTTTAATAAGTAAATATCTGTCACTGTCCCGATACTCATGGATACCCGCTCGAGAGAGCTGCAAAACAGCTGACGGCCGGTCATGTAATGCCCCGCGCGCCCCGCCCGCCCCCGACAACCGCCGGCAGCCGTGTTGAGACGCAAGTTCGTTGCCCTTGCGTATAGGGTGAAATATTCTTGTGGAAAAATTTAGATTTTCTTTACCACTGGTTTCAAGGATAACGGTGTTTACACTAACACCCTGTATAACGTTTCAGTGCCATTCGACGATAAATTGCGGACGTTACAAGACGGCTACCGCAGTCTCAGGAAACCTTAGCTTGTTCACAAAAGGAGGCGCAATCGTTATAATTAGTGTTCAATAATATTTTGATTACGACAAAATGGAAAATAGGATATTTCAGGTTCGATTAAAAAGGTACATGCCTTATTTTTTCTTTTCACAGATAACGAACTTGCAGCCCTGAAGGAAGCCATGCCACTGCTAACCGGTATTGACGTGGGACCCATAAGACCTCCTGAAATACGCCTCCCGTTTGAGAAGGTACTCTGCCTTGAGGCGAGGCTCACAGAAGCAAAGCTCGAAATCGTAGACTCTGCATTAGATGACGAAAAAATTGTACCATTAATTGAAGACTGTTCTTCTGATAAGAAATAAAGAGATCTGTACCTACGCTATTTTTATAACTGACTTCTTGCCAATAAAATAACTGAAAATTGACTTATACCTATTTAAATAAATACTTTAGACTTCAATATTGTTTTTAGGGTTCCGTACCCAAAGGGTATAACGGGCGGGACTCCGCTGTCTGTCTGTCTATCCGTCTGTCACCAGGCTGTATCTCATGAACCGTGATAGTTATATACACAGTTGAAAATTTCACAGATGATGTATTTCTGTTGCCACTATAACAATAAATACAAAAAAAAAGAATAAAATAAATGGGTATCTAAGAGGGCTACCATACAACAAACGTGATTTTTTGCCGTTTTTATACGTTGATAATCATACGGAACCCTTCGAGCGCGTGTCCGACTCGCACTTGGCGGGTTTATTTTTAATTCCTTATAGTACCCAGGTACTTTTTCTTTAATGATGAGGTGGTGACTTTATTATAACATAACACATCACGCCTACTCTTCCGGAAGGGTTAGGCAGAGGTACATCCACATTTACCCAGTTATCTACTTTGTAATAATTGAAGCTAAAACAATCACAGATCTTAAAACATGTTCTGTAAAAGCGATGTCGCTTCGACGCTACGACAATGATGTAGCATCCTACTATACACAGATACTAGAAATATATCTAAAAGATTTAACTAAAAGTAAACTTTAGAACATGCCGAAACCTAACCTTATACGGAACGTTCTTGGGGACGGAACCCTAAAAACGTACTTAATAAGATTCTTCACAACAATTATTTGTTACCAATGTATTTAAATTCCAATAAATAATTTGTGATTCTTAAATCCCGGAATGAAAAGGAAATATTTCGGGATTTTAGAAAGTGGTAGAATTAAATAAAACAGAGGGAATACTGATTTATTTAATTCTCTACCTATTCCGATCTCTGGTAATGTATAGACCTCCTCCACCCTACGCAGTCCTCCTAGAACGTCCTCCACCCTACGCAGTCTGCACGGCTACGCAGTGCCGTAGCTCAACGCAGTAGCGTAGCGTGGAAGCGTAGGTAGTAGGTACTAAGCCTACGTTCTTATAGCGATTGCGACCTACTAAACAATATTTTTCTGTACATAATTTTGAGTACACACAACAGTTTTATACATATATCTATATTTATTATAGCCTACATTTATTGCTCAGTGATAATATTGCATTCTACCGGTGAAAGATTTTTTTTTAATTGGTCCTGTAGTTTTTGAGTTTAATCAACAGACAATAACTCAGAAATCCCAATGCTTTGTCAAGTCGTAAAAACCTTGCAAAGCAGGAGCGGGTTGCTAGTATTATTATAAATGCGAAAGTAACTCTGTCTGTTTGTTACCTTTTTATACCATAACGGCTGAAGTGATTTTGATGAAAATTGGCACATAGGCAGGACATGACCTGGTTTAGGAGGACATACTAAAACTTTTTATCCCAGTTATACGTTCTCGTGGGATAATTTCCGACCATCACGCGGGCGCGGGCTAAAGCCAGTAAGATAGGAAATAATCTTTACTAATATGCATGTGCACATATCGACGACATTTTTTTTTCTTTTTTTTATTGGTTTTTCTAGGTAATTGGCATACGAGTACTCTCGCGGCATTCTAGGTAATTGGCAGGATCTCGCATTGTATAGGATTTCCGTACAATAAAAGGTTAGCCTATACTGGAAATACTTGTGTGTACTCGTGTTTAGAGATAGTGCTATTCACGAAGACGCGCCCCACTCTGCGATTACTGTACTGTAAGCTGTACGATGTATGGAGCGGAGCGGAGTGGGGAGCGCCTTCGTGGATGACACTATCTATACTTACAGAATGTACAGGTACGGAGCGGAGCGGAGTGGGGCGCGTCTTCGTGTATAACACTATCTATACTTACAGAATGTACAGGTACGGAGCGGAGCGGAGTGGGGCGCGTCTTCGTGGATAACACTATCTATACTTACAGAATGTACAGGTACGGAGCGGAGCGGAGTGGGGCGCGTCTTCGTGGATAACACTATCTATACTTACAGAATGTACAGGTACGGAGCGGAGCGGAGTGGGGCGCGTCTTCGTGGATAACACTATCTATACTTACAGAATGTACAGGTACGGAGCGGAGCGGAGTGGGGCGCGTCTTCGTGGATAACACTATCTATACTTACAGAATATACAGTTAGGTAGTAAGTATAGTGAAGGTCTGAAAAAGCAACGAAATGCACGTTTGCGTTAGGCATTATTAGGTTATTTAAGAACTAGAAAAGTTTTCCTACAGCCCTTTACGAGGTCGTGACCAAAAAATATCACAAAACCCTGTATAATCACGTTATCACTTCACGTGTTCCGTGCATTAGAAATGCTATAATATTTTGAACGTCAACGCAGTCTTTTGCAAATGTAGGTATCACGATTTTCCGAGTACGTAACTATAGCATTTCCATCGTCGAATTTAAACAGATGTCGGGCATAAATCATATAGATTACGTGTGACTCCGGATTTTTAATTTGTCTGTCTGTGATGTCTTGTTTACATCTTTTTTGTTGTAGTTGGGTTTTAGTTTTGTAACTTTTATTATTATTTAAAATATGTTTGGGGTTATAATACACCCCTTTGCAAAAAAAACGGGCACCTTAACAGTCATTGGCTCTTGTATGGATAATATTAATATTTTTACTATGTCATTAGCATAAATGACTAGTAATTTGTTATAATCAATAAGGATATAGTTTTTTGGCTACACCCCTCTTCCAGCAGCGCTACAATTTTACTAGCTCTTATTGCTTTTTCTGCCATTACAATCGACACAAAGATATCACTTTTAAGTCACAATAAGGCTGGCTTATGCGAAAAACATAAATTATTGTACTAAAAATAACGAGAACTTAGTTTTAGTTGCCAGGATAACCTTCTAACCGCAAACCTGCAAAATGTTAGTAAAAATAGTATTATAATAGGTATCTGTGGTAAAAGTAACAAACGGAAAACGGGATTATTATTGTTTTTAAACAAAAGCTTCGAATTTGGAATTAACTTTTTTTCTTACCCAGACTCTTTATTAACCCGTCGTATGTCGTAATTATAGACACAATTAAAAATCCATTGTGTCTCAACGAGATCTACGTTCCGACATACCAAAGGTTAAGTGCCAGTAACATAGTTTGGCTATTAAAACTTTTTCTTTACAACTAAATGATTACCAATAATGTACAAAAATCAAAACCGCCCGTTTTTTTTGCAAAGGGGTGTATATGTATTTTTGTAATGTGCTAATTAAGCCCCTTCATTTGATACCAAAAATGGCATAAATAAAATAAAAAAAATTTAGTTCAGTCAAGACGCTTTCAACGATACCTCATTTGACAAATATATTATGATGAGTAGTTTAGAAGTTATGAGGGAACACATGAACATACATACGTTTTTAACATAC
The DNA here is from genome assembly GCA_947522985.1 of Lithophane socia. Taxonomy (NCBI): domain Eukaryota; kingdom Metazoa; phylum Arthropoda; class Insecta; order Lepidoptera; family Noctuidae; genus Lithophane; species Lithophane socia. The sequence continues at coordinate 11,811,482 of OX383270.1, read as the reverse complement.
ATACATACCGGTCAAAATCATAACCCTCCTTTTTGCTTGGCCATAGTCGGGTAAAAGTATTCAATGCACATAAGCGTGTGGTGTATTGTTGGAACCCACAATTAACAAGATTGTGATGTTTATATGTGACTTTGCTATGTGCAGACTGGCGCGACCCAACTCTAACAAAACAATTTCTATGTAAACTTCACGGAATAACGATTACCGGTTTCGCGTCGCACCAGTGTGCACAATTAAGCTTTGAAATGTTAAAAGAAAAAAAACTTTGTCAGGAGAAATAACGACAGGTAGAGGAGAAAACGAATCCAGCGAATTAGCGCCAGGATGATTCTGCCAACATCTTATGAATATGTTCACGTGCCTTGACTTTAAACGATAAGCGACTGGTTGGAAATATTTACTTATACTTACTATAAAAATTAGGAGGAGCTCGTGGCTAAGTAATAACAGCCGCACAGGTCGATCCATCAGGTTAAGCTACGCTTGCCCGGCTTGGTCCGTGGATAGGCCATCTTTACATACCGACTCTGAGACTTCTCCGTGCCTCGGAAAGCACGTTAAGCCATTGGTCCCGGCTGTCATTCGTGGATCTTTGACAGTCGTTATGGGTCGTCAGAAGCCCGAAACTCTAACAACCAGTCTTACCAAGGGGTATCGTATTACCCAGTTACTGGGTTGTGGAGGTCAAATAGGCAGTCGCTCCATGTAAAATACTGGTATTCAGCTGCATGCGGTTAGACTGGAAGCCGACCCCAAAATAATTGGGAAAAGGCTAGGGAGATAAAATTAAAATACACTTAGCTTGCAGTCGATACAATCAATACCGTGCATTCCTCTAACTACGGAAAACTTCACTGTGGGTGGTCCGACACGCACTAGATGTCCGGTTTTTATTTGAAGAACTGAAAAGGGCGAATCGACATGTTACCTAGAAGCAGGGACTGAAAGCGGTTACGGTTAAAGGTTAAGATACCTCAAAAATTTACCTTTATCGGTTTAAAATAAAGGTTGAGCTATACCGATAGCTTTATAAATAAAGGTTAGGCTAAACCGTTATTTAAACTTTACACGATTTCGGTACCGAAAAACATGCGAGATGGCGTGGCGCGGGTGCGCCTGGGGTCGAACACGTTAGACCTTGTGTAAATTGTTTTCTGTACTTTCTATTACTTAACTCTTTGATTGTTGCCGACTGTGTGCCGATGCCGCATCAAAGAAAACTCTATTTATGAAGGTTTAGGTACTGCTACCGATACATTTATAAAGGTTAAGGTACTGCTACCGAAATATACCGGTATGCATTTCCAACCTCAAAATTCCGCTTCTAAAAATAGAACGGGATTGAAATATTTTGGGTACCCTTATTTAACGGTATGACGTCATACTAAAGGTACCTTAATTTTTGGGTAATTCAGTCCCTGCGTAGAAGTACTCAATTATTATTATTAGAGTCGTAATTTTATTATTCCGTGTGGTCATGTTAAATATTTATCAATTATTAAATCACGTTGAACGTGAAAAGAAAGGTAATAAATTGACAATTTTAATATATCACGACGATTATTTTAATTACACTTAAGGGTATATAAAGTGGTAAAATTACTTTTTCTATATCAGTCTTACAAACTGTAAAAATGGGATTTTTATACTACGGCTGTTTGTTTATCATCACTTCAAGTGTGGCTCTTTTGCCTACACTGGAAGCGGAACCCATCGAAAATGTAAGTAGCTTAGAGCAGAATGTTTTCTTTTTTATTTGTTTTTGGAACTGGCCGATGTAATACAAGCAAAAAAGGGTGGTCTGGCGTCTTTAAAAAAAAGTTTTCACTGGCTTAGTATCTAGATACCTTGTCATTAAGTTTAGTTTGCTAATCTTTGTCTTACTACCTACATTTTGATGGAACTCGCCCTGTGTCGTCACTTTGCTAAAGGGTTCCCCAAGCGTTCAGCCTATTTTTCTTTCTTTCTTTTTTCAGTTGCAATTTATTGTAATACCTAATATTGTCAATCGCTTCAATTGCATTTGGTAGACGATCAATTTGCGCATCAATGTGTTTCAATCACGTAAAATTGCAAATTGCAATTGATCGTTACGGGGACCCTTAAAAGATACGGAAAAACCCCTTATGTTCCGTGAGCCCATCTCCATATTACTTACCTACATATTTACCTACCGCCTTACTAATAAACGTCGTATAGCGCCTGTATAGGTAGTTACACAACGTTTTGTCTTCTTCTTTCAAAAGTTAAAATTTGACTTTTGAAAGAAGAAGACAAAGCGTTGTGTAACTATACAGGCGCTATACAACGTTTATTAGTAAGGCGGTTACGGTTTTACCCAAGTATCTGAAACATGAGTACTAAATCTTCACGTTGGCAACTCAGACCAATAAAATTTATTGGTCTGAGGTTGGCAAGGTGATAAATGAGTTTGACTTTACTTTGGCTGATTTCAAAGTGCCCAGCAGGTAAAACAGGGAATCAGAAAGATGTGGTACAAACTGAACCACTTTCTCCCAGTGGGACCAACATGGACAGTCTCCTGATGTTGGTCTCATGGAGAAAGTTATTCAGTACCACGCTCTCTCTTTCTGATACATTATGTGTAGTATTATAATATCTATGATTATGTATACGAAACCATTTCCCAGCTGATCTCTTCTATAAAAATCTCACTATGACAACTTTGTAGAAGTGAGCTGTCATTCCGCCTGATGCTAGGGATCAATGATATTAAATTAACAGATATGTTATAAGCGCGCAATCGTGAAGACTCGAAAACATTCCAATTGTAACGTTTTTACTTGTAGTGAAATGTAAAATGAATGAAACGTGGGTATGTGTGCCGCTGCTGCGCGGAACACTTTTTTCGGTTGTTTTGTGAGTGTAGAAAAAAACATATCTGTTAATATTATCATTGCTAGGGATTGACATTTTGACGGCTCACTTCACCTAAGTTTTCACGGTGAGATTTTTACACGATAGGTAGACCAACAGGCACCTACCAAAAACAATTTGTTCTCTGTTCCAGTGTTACCAGGTAAAAGGACTTATAGTTCCAACGATCACACCGGTGTACGGGAACGGTTCCTTAAACACCGATGTCATTGATGCATATGCACAATACTTGAGTGACGTAGGAGCCGACGGCGTTTTCGGTGCGTACCTCTTAAAAATTGGTTTTGACCTTGCTACTTTTCGGAAGAGTGACATGGCGACTGCATACCGGTAGATGCAGCGTGAAGCATAGAACGAATACTTAGAACCGGGTGCTTTCGTAACGTTTGGAAAAGGCCAGTCCAGCTGTGGACGTTTTCCGGCTATATGTTATGCTTCGATTAGTGTATTATTGATCGAAGATAAAGTCATGATTTCGGTTCTTTGGGCAAGTATTCATGAAATCACTTTCGTGGGGCACAAATAAAAAATAAACAGTGTGTCCAGACATGGACTAGCGATATATATTCTAAATACTTAAATAGAAACCATTTTAAAGTACAATTTTATTTTATTTTTATGATTAATTTTTATTTTTATTTTTATCCGACAATCGCCTTTTGTGCTTGCGCATACGCTATGTTCAAACCACAATAACTCTTAAAGTATTAGACATACAGTTGTGATTTTTATGTTGTATTGTAGCTTAGCTCAAAATCTGAAATCAAATCATTTATTGTGGATCATAGCTCTGAGTTCATAAGATGTTGTGTTAGTAACAGGTAAGTCTGCTATGTCCCGCCATTGAGGAATACAAAATTCATATTAAAAGCCCGGAACATGATTAAAATACAGTAGGTACATCAAATTATCATTTAATACATCATTATGGTTAAGTTAGTATAATATTTATGTCAAATTACAAACTAGTCATGCTACAAAATAATTTACAAAACAATGGCACAGTGCTTACTTCAGCATCTAGTTTTTACATTTATGATTGTGTACCACTTGGTTTGTTGTAATCAACCTGCTAATTTAATGTATTGTCATTTTGAAATTAGCTTATAGAGTAATAATATTTACTTATCAATAATTTGTGTAGTATTTTCTTTAAGGTTACATACCTTGTCGCTCATAGTTTTGAAAAAAGGTGGAAGATTATTAAGATGCCCATACAAAAGATGCTTTGGTGCAAAAGCTTTGTTTTACTGGCTACGGTGCGCAGCTTGTCTTTGTGTCTGGCCCTGGTGCAAAATTCAAATAAGTTTGGATTTGATTTTATGAACATTAGGTACAGTTTCATATGTATACACTAGGGAGGGTTAATATTTTTAAATTTGTAAGATGTGGTCTGCATGAATCTTCTTGGTGTAACTTGCACATCGATCTAATACACCATTTTTGAGCTCTAAAAGCCCGCTCTATTTCAGAAAAATCTCAATTCCCCAAATCTGTCAATCTAGTAAAAAAATAAAAAACTTGTCAGGAACCCCCGACAACTTTTTTATTTTTGTAGTAATTAACAATTATTGGTTGAATTGCATAATTTTTCGTATTTTTTTTCAACTTTCAATTTTTTTTCAACAGTATGGAATTGTGAACACATTGCTTTGTAATGCAGACGGTAGACAATATTACTGCCTTTCAAATAAGTATTTTTTTATCTCAGTATGACTAAAACTTTGTGAAATATGTTTTTTTTGTACTCGTATAGAGAATATTTCAACAAAAAAACACAATGGCTGCCACATAGCGGGGAAGTGTATTGGACGGGTCCAATACACTTCCCCGTTATGTGGCAGCCAAGCTCGGGAGCTTAGAGTGTAATTGCTCTTTAAAATAGTTAATATTTATGTATTTAGAATATCACTAATTTATGTATTTAGAATATCGCTAGTCCATGTCCGGACACACTGTATATTAACTGCAGTGTCAATGGTCTCAAAAAATAAAACTACCTAATTGGCTGGCTGACAGCATTGCTAGGTTGGATGGCAAGGGAGAGTTTCATACCTACATTCAATTGGGGCCTTCTATCACCCTCTATCCTCATACCTATTGATATTTTTTTCAGTGGGGGCAACCTCGGGAGAAGGACCAACCCTGAACGTGTCTGATTTCAAGAGACTGATCGACGCCTGGATAGAGGCTGTGGAACAGCTTGACCTTTTTGTCGTGGTGAGCGTCGGCGGCAGGCCTTTACCTGATACACAAGAATTGGTACGTACAATCGCATGTAATAGCTTTAACGCTCCCACAAACAGGATTTCTGAGAATACTTCACGGTACAACAATTACCGGTGTGGCGTCGCGCCAGTATGCACGAGCCTTTACGCAAGATTCAAAAGCGATTTTCTCCCAAAGTTTTGATAGACATTTTATGGTGTTACGAAAATTCATTAATTTATTAAAATCTACTAGGTATACCAATAGAACCACGACACACCATGGGATAGACGAGAAAAAATAAAACCATCCCCACTATAGTTGTAGGGGAGGTAACCTAAATTTTTTTTTTTCATTATTCTCTTTTGAGAGTTTGTCGGCGTGATTTATATACCCATACCAAATTACAGCTTTCTAGTACTAAGAGTGTCTGAGCTAAGCCGCGAACAGACAGACAGACGGACATGGCGAAACTTTATGAGTTCCTTGTTGACTACGGAACCCTAACTAGTCATTTATAAACCTACCAAAAGTTTATCAAAACCTGCTGGGTAATTTCGTAGCTCACTTACCCAACAACATTCATTGCAGTATTTACGTTTGCGAGCAGACGATTTTTTCAAACATTTGAAGTAATGAAGTAATGGATTAGGAATTTCCTTAAAATCCTTCGGATTGTGAAAGAAAGTGGCAGCGGGGCATAGTCACGGCATTGAATCTACCAAAGATTTATCATCACCGTCAGCTGGGTGTAGGTAGGTATTCGTGGCAATGCACTGGATGCGAGCAGCACAGGACTGGTCGTTATGGCTGTCTGTCTACTGTAGCGGAGAAGGGAGGAGCGGCGCGGAAACTCTGGTGCGGAGTTTAGATTCTATTGGTTAATATTGGTACAGCTCCGCTCCTAAGCTAAGGAGAAGGAGAAGCTAAGGCTGCCTCATCCAGCCTATGTCCAGCAGCTGCTAAACGTATTTCGGCTAATATGACCACGATAACCACTGACATGTTTCTAGCTATCAAAACAGCTCGCTTGTGCTGTTTCCGGAAGCTGAGGCAAACCAACATTACACAAGCGAAATCACGGACGTTGTTTCGCGTGGCGTTCCAAAGAGGCATTTTCTTATAACTTGACGTTTCACAGGCGGCGTATGCACAAGAAATGGGCGCCAGTGCCATTTTCGTTTTGCCCGAGGTCTACTACAAACCTCAGACCGCCGAAGAACTGGTCTACAACATAGAGTTGATCTATCAGGCCGCACCCAACATACCCCTGGTGTTTGATGACATCCCTGAGTACACCGACGTAAGAGGTAACGTACCTTTACTACTACTAGAATAAAATGTTGGTGAGAAACTACAACCAAAACCGTTTCTTGTTTTCATAACTCTGTTTGATTTTTGTCACGTTGGCATTAATACCAACTCCACAGTTAAGATATTGATGTAGCACCTCTGCCTTTCTGTACAAATCAATAAGCACAAGTTCCAACCTGCTCTTATTTCACCCACCAGCCTAATCCTGGATTCCCTGTGTCAGTAGAAAAGCAGGAAAGCAGGTGTATTTTTAACCGACTTCTTAAAAAAGGAGGAGGTTCTCAATCGTCTGTACGTTTTTTTTTTTGTATGTTTGTTACGCGATTACTCCGCCAATTATGAATCGATTTTGATGATTATTTTTTTGTTTGGTAGGTCATGCTTCCGAGGTAGTCCCATATAAATTTTATTGACTTTGCTTGCGTAGTTTTTGAGTTAGCTTCAATATTACGTATTTTCCCACTTAGTTTGTCTAGATGATATCTTAATATTATTTACTCCTTCACATGGCAGGTATTTTTATTTGAATTTGTGTGGGGCAGGTACCACAACTAAAAAGTGAAAAATAAAAACTTTTTACAAAAAAAAAATCGACTTTCAAAAGAAATACTAAAAAAGTGAAAAATTACTTTAATTTCGGAAGTCGGCGTCTTCGCTTTTCTATTTTCGTTTTCTATTCAAGTCAATTCAAGACGGTTTTTTTTTTAAGTTTTATCCTTTGTATATTGTGACTCCTTCAACCACACAGTAGCTACCATAGTGAAAATAAGGAAGAAGATGGCTTCGAAATTTCCAGTGGTGGAAAGCATTTAAATAACTGTAGCCTTAGCCAACCCCATGTCTGCATGGGGTGGAAATAAAAAGTATCCCGAATCACCGTCTTGGTTCACAACCAAGGAGATTGTGTACCAAGACGGTGATTCGGGATACTTTTTATTTATAGATAATTACTTTGTGTGTTTCCAGTGGACATAGTGAGGTTCTTCCGGCTGGCTACGCAAAGGATACCAACCTTCAGGGGAGTGAAGACAGATACGTTCAGAAACTTGATATTACTTAGAACTGAAACAAGGGGCCAACAGCAGCTGTACACCGCGAACTATGTAAGATTATACTTAATATTAATAGCAGCTGGTATTTCTTTCATCATCGGCCAATGGTCATCTTTCAAAGAGAGCAGAAACAAGAATTGAAAGCCACGCTTTAAACATTATAACGATCTGAAGCCACTGGAGTCAAGGATTTCTTGCAATGCTGCGAAATCTCCAGGATAAGGAAACATTGGTATTCTTCCTCTTCCTCGTTGACATCAATGAGGAAGAAGAAGAGAAAATCTTTTTCACCTCACAAGCTCGGAAAGATTCTGTTTATCATCCGAAAGAGTGCAAAAGTGAATTTTATCTGCTAGCGTGGAATAGTTATTTGTGCAACAAGAGAGCAAAGTTGTTTTTTGCTGCGAGTGTTGATTTTGAATCCCAAGCGAGGGATTCAAAGACACGAGATGCAAATAACTTTGGTCTCGTGTAACACATACAACTTTTCACCTGAGCAGCGAGTACATAATAGGGGCTTAAGAAATTACCGTTTTTGTACTGAAGAATTGTAAACGTTTTTTTTTCTAAGGTAAAATATATTTATTTAATCAAAGTTTCATGGTCGCAATGGCCAGCACGAAAAATACGCTCAAGGCGCCTAAAGAAGTTTTCACTTTAAAAAAGTTTATATATTTTCTTCTGTTTATTCAATTCACTTTCCATCATTTTAGTTTGTTTAGCAGTGCAGAGTAAGTGCAAGCGGTACATAATGCCGAATTGAACTTTCTACCGGGAAATTTCACTCGCTTCGCTCATGGTTCAATCCCAGAATTCTTCGCTTGTTCAGCAAGTACTCGCGCCAAAAAACAACTTTGCAGCCTTGCAAAACAAATAACTATATTCTGCCTAGCGTTATGAATTCCGACTTTTGCAGAATCCTACTGGTTTTCCTAATGAAACTGAAGCTTCGTTCTATAATCTAAACGTTAACTTGATATTTCAGTTCTACCTGGCACCAGCAGTTTGCGTTGGTATCAAAAACTATGTACTGACGGAGTTCAACTTCTTCCCGAGACTGATCATCGATATCATAAGGTATCGCGAGAGAGGAAACATGACGCGAAGCACAAGATACTACCAAAGACTGATTGATCTGGTCGGGATCATCATTGCAAGGGGTGAGGGAAAACTATTTCTATTCGGGGATGAGGGTACAAAAATACCACTTCACCTAGTTCCTACGATACCGAAGTAATTACTGGCACTTAAGACATTTTATCTTACTCTCTGGAATGGTACCGCACCTCCCCTGGTATTGCACATGTATGGCAGGTGACCATGCATGGCGACCAGGTGGCAAAGGCAGTGGTGGATCGCTTTCCATCAGGTGTGCCGCAGGCTTGGTTAGCACCCGGTAACATAGTTTTAAGATGCCTAGTGACTTTAAAAAGGTAACGTGGCTGGGGTTGAATAGATGCGTAAGGCGATGATCCGAGTGTTGTGATGCAATGTGAGAGAGGCTTCCTATGTCTAGCTGTGGACTGCGATAAGCTGAATTTATTGATGACTAGCTGCGCCCAACAGTTTCAATTCAATTCGATTCAATTTCAATTTATTTATTCGCAAACAATTTACATTGTGTTTGAAGTCGTATCGTAATCGTAATCGTTTCGAATCATAAAAACCCGCATAAGTCTCAATCCCGTAGGAATGTCGGGATAAAAAGTATCCTGTGTCCTAATCTGTCATGGTTTACCCATGTGCCAAATTTCATACAAATATGTTCAGCCGTTTTCGCGTGAAAGCTTAACAAACAAACTCACTTTCGCATTTATAATGTTAGTTAGGATAGTTAGGATGTCGTAGCGTAACTTCAGTTTTTTATATTTTTGTTCTTCCTCCAGGTAATGAGATTGCAGCCGAGAAGGTAGCCCTGGAAATAATAACCGGTATTGAAGTGGGCCCAGCCAGACCTCCTATACCTCAACTGAGTAATGAACAGATAGAAGCCCTCATACGAAATCTCGAACAAAATAACGTTAAGCTCGCTCAACCTAACTACTCGTACGCTATATCATCTCCCTCGTGTAGCGAGCGAGTTGATTAGACAGGATTGTTTTCTTTCACTTCTTTATGGTTTTGGGTTTATGGGTTCATCTGTGAATTCTTCTTCTTGATGTTTTTAAATTAAATTTTAGCATGTATCTTTGGAAATTACAATAATAAATTGATATTTATAATTATCAGGTCTAACTTGAGATTTATGTATTAATCACTTGTATGATTTTCAAAAATAAATTCTAGTTGTCACATTTTTTTTTTTACTATTTCTCCTCCCTGACAGGCAATAATAGCTTCGCGAGACAAACTTTTAGATTCATGAAATATCAAAAATCTTCAAAAAAAATCTGTCCTTAATAAAATAGTCACACTTTATTCAACTTTGCCCATCACCTATAATTTTCGAAATTCACGACTTGAAGTACCTACCTTTGAACCTTTAAGTACTTCATGTGACGTACAATACCTATACACAAAAAGGACTCATAGGATTATGTATTACGCAAATTAGGAACTTCTCTAAATATCGATAAAACTTTACTATTCACAAAAATAAACTTTTGTAATGTAACAAGAAAAGTAGTAAGAATAGTAACAAACTAGGAGTGATTCGATCGTTAGAATCCTTCACTTGCTCCTGATTGGCCCTCGCTTTAAATCTGTCCTTTATTCAGTTTTGCTTAATATACTATCATACTTCAAGTCATAACACAGCTGGTAGCGGTCGCTGACCCCCAAAAAAAACTTTAAATCTTTATATTTCATCCTGTTTAGATATCGATACCCAACATGTCTGCAGAGTTTTACTTATTTAATTTGACGCTTTCGGACTCGAGGGCCTCCGTTTGAGTCCGTTTGAAGCAAGTCTTATTCATGATCAAATTCTAATTTATAATATTATATATAATTTAATTTAGTTATGTAATTTAATAAAATATAATTTATGGTGTTAAACAATTAACTTTACAAACTTTAAGAGGACCATCGAACCATCGAACTGAACAACTTTCACTATGGGACAAACACTGAAATCGCGACAAAAAAACAGCTGTTCCATACTTGCTATGCGAATACAAATGTAGGGAACAGCTGTTTTTTTTCTCGATTTAAAAGGTCTTCCATTCGTATGAGGACCGTCCGTGCAGAGCGTCCATACTCTGTACGGCCGTGTCAGGGCTCAGGATGCGCTAGGCATCTAATCGACGCGTTTAGTGCTGTGCGGTTGAAAAACCAAACGGATAAAGGAGACCATTCACGTTTTATACAAAGTTGGGCCCAAAACCCAAAGTGCCGACAAAGACCAGCGAAATAAAATGTGCTACCATGGTCGGGGAAGTCCTTCTTATCTTTTTTTACTATCGCGTCGAATCTCTAAGAGCGGAATGCTCTTACGGAACACTCTGTCACTAAAATGTTCCTCCCATTCCTTTCTCAACTTTGAAAAACAGCTGAAGGAATGGTCGTAAAGATTCGGCGCCATAGTTAAAAATAAAATTATTAGGTAGACTTCCCCGACCAGAATAACACATTTTTTTTCGCTGAATTTTGGTTTTGGGGTGGGTGTTTTCTTTTCCTACGCTAAAAAATGGCGCCATGAAATTGCGTAAAACATATTTAGGGGTGACAGTCCCTATACAAGTAACCGAGGGTTGAAAAACCTATTCAATGCACATACGCGTGTATTTAGATGATTTTATGTGACTTTGCTATGTGCAGACGACTGGCGCGACGTGACAGCGCGACGCGACTCTGACAAAACAATTTCTAAGAAAACTTCACGGTATAACAATTACCGGTGTCGCATTGCACCAGTCTTTGAGATAAAAACTTTTTTACAAAATAGTAAACCGACGAAAAAAGTTAACTGAAAAGCGTGTAACTACGCTCATAAACTAATTTAAATTACAAATTTTGAGTCGGCGCCGAACACACATTCAACGAAGATTCATCAAGCTGCCATTATACGCTATAATAGGGAATATGCATGTATTTTTTAAATCTTTTTATTCGATAGTTTACATCGTCAAATAATAGTAAAAAAAAATCGACGGCAAAAAAGCAATTTAAAGTAGTTAAAAAAATGTTTAAAAATATCCAACCGATCCGGGCTATTTAAACGCCTTCCATTTGGCGCGCTTGGTGTGGTGACGTCACCGTCCGTGAAAACAGACAAGCAACTGTCAACACAACGTCAAACACTCCTTTTTCTATGAGCGTTTGTCATGACATTGACTTGACACTTGTTGATTGACTTGACATTGACATTTTGATTGTTATCCCGGATTGTTACGTCACATCCGCTCTTAACCTTTTCAAGTATTTGAATTACCCACAGTTTTTTGGGACTTTAAAAAAATTAATTTCTCGCTCAAGAAGAAATTTTATTCAAAAATATAGATGGAGGCATAATTCTGAAGTAACATAGTTTATAAAAAAAATATTTGACCCATATTTGAATCACATGCATATTCCCTATTAAGTACCTACCTAATTAATTTGTTTGTTTGTTTGTTCGGCGCCTTTTTTATTTTTCGCTTTTGAGTTATATTATTTTCCTCAAGTAAGGAATTCCTTCAACTGCCTTCTGTCTCCATCGTCAGACCCTCGATGACAGTCATAGTTCTCATCAAAGTGAATGACATAAGCCCAAACACGATGTAGCTGCTGTAAACTGCTAAGGAGCTCTCGCGACTGTCTTCCGTCTCAATCATCAGATCAACTCCAGGTTAAAAACCTTGAGTTGATGATGAGTGGTTGTGTCATCTGAACTATGTATGTGTGCGAAATTTCAACAGAATCGGTCCATAGTTGAAAATACAGTAGGTGAAATCAATCAACCCCATTTTTTCTACCCTTGGTGGATTTTAGTTTTCAATTTTAAATGGGACCAACTTCGAGGTATACCCTTCCCAATAAAAAAAAATCGTTAAAATCAGACCACTCATTAAAAAGTTATAAAATAAAATAAAAAATATACGGGTCGACTTGAGAACCTCCTCCGTTTTTTTCGTCGGTTAAAAAGATAATTAGGATAGTTTCGGTTCGGTTACAACTGCAGAACCGATCTCATCTAGCTTATTTTTACTATTTTATAATATGACGTGTAAAAGTGATTCTAATATCCTATTTACAGAATAAACAATTTCATTTCATTTCAGAAACAACATTTTCATAGTTTTTTTGAGAAATAAGTACTTAAACTTACAATAAAATACACTCAAACTCTAAGCGTTGAAACTCAAAGCATTTATTTCAATTAAACCATTTACAGGCACTTTTGAATTGTCAAAGAGTCGGTCAGTTAGTCAAAAAGTTGAAGCTAGTTGCCCATTCCAAATCGTAGATCTCTATGGAGCAAGAAACTCCAAGGACAGTCTTTTAAAAATGGATATAGATATTACAAAATCCTGGGTACAGTATTCTTGGTGCTTCTATATGTGAGAACATTGCCAAATGAAAAATAATCAAAAACAATTCAAAATATAAGATTAAAAATAAGCCCTGGCAGATGAGAGATGACCAGTCTTAACTGACAGCGCCCGTTCACGAACATGACACGTGGATCAGCACCATCCAGCTCAACCATTTTGTAGGGATTACACCTAATAGAGTTTCACGGTCGATAAAATCAATACCGTGCATTCGTCCCAAATAATGGAAATCTTCACTGTAGGTGGTCCGACACGCATGATGTCCGGTTTTTATTTGAAGAACTGAAAAGGGCGGAACGACATGTTACCTAGAAGTACATATTTATTATTAAAGCGAAGATTATTAGAGTCGTAATTTTATTATTTTTTGTGGTCATGTTAAATATTGAACACTTATTTAAATCACGTTGAACGTGAAAAGAAAGGTAATAAATATATCACGACGATTATTTTAATAACACTTAAGGGTTATATAAAGTGGTAAAATTACTTTTTCTTCAGTCGTAGTTCTGATGTAAAAATGGGATTTTTATACTACGGGTGTTTGTTTATTATCACTTCAAGTGTGGCTCTTTTGCCTACACTAGAAGCCATCGAAGATGTAAGTAGCTTAGAGCCGAAGTTCTTTTTTAAATATTTATGGAAGTGGCCGACCTACAAGCAAACCTTTTTTTTTAAAGACGCCAAACCTCCCTTAGGTTTGGCGTCTTTAAAAAAAAAGGTTTTACTGGCTTAGTACCTAGATACCTTGTCATTAAGTTTAGCTAATCTTTGTCTTACTACCTACATTTGATGGAACTCGCCCTGTGTGGTCACTTTGCTAAAGGGTTCCCCAAGCGTTCAGCCTATTTCGTTCTTTCTTTTTTTCAATTGTAATTTATTGTAATACCTAATATTGTCAATCGCTTCAATTGCATTTGGTAGTCAATCAATTTGCGCATCAATGAGTTTTAATCACGTAAAATTGCAAATTGCAATTGATCGTTACGGAAAAACCCCTTATGTACCGTGAGTCCATCTCCATATTACCTAACTACATATTATTTAGGTACTTAATGTGTTACCCAAGTTCCGTAACATTGTCTACATGAGTGTTAAATCTTCATAATATTGGCAAGCTGATAAATATGAGTTTGACTTTACTTTGGCTGATTTCAAAGTGCCCAGTAGGTAAAACAGGGTATCGGAAAGGTGTGGTCAAATTTAAGCTGAGCAACTGTCTGCATGTGGTCTCATGGAGAAACGTGTTCACTTTGATGGTCTGTACCACACTCTCTCTGATACATCCTGTATAAGAAACCATTTCCCAGCTGATCTATTGTATGAAAACTTTGTAGAAGTGAGCTGTCATTCCGCCTGATGCTAGGGATTGACATTTTGACGGCTCACTTCACCTAAGTTTTCACAGTGAGATTTTTAGATCTCCCTGAAGCGAAAACTCATCGATATGTGTATTCTGCCCGTGTCCTAAACTACGGTGCCCAGACCTTGTTTCTCAAAAGTTACAAGTCTACACGTTCACAAGTTACCTAGAATGTGCATTTTCGTTAAATTCATAGCTCATCTCCATATTCATAATCAGCCTTAATATTCCCACTGCTGGGACACGGGCATCTCTCTCTTTTGACCACATTTTAAAAAAGAAAAACGAGTTTAGTTAAATATTTATTGCGGTACTTGTAAACTTGTAAGACGGAACAGAGAGTCGCCGGACACTCTCAGGATTTTTTACGATTTTCTACAAGTTGTAACTTACAAATATTTTTTTGCTAAACAAAATCACGAATAAAAGTGCCACAATGTAAGTACTTGTGAACTAAATAATGACATTTGGTAATACAAGCCTTGTAAGTTTTGATAAACAGGGCACTGGTCGCTCACCGAGTCGCAAAAGTTCCGCCTTGTGGTTTGCCAAAGAGCAATGGAGCGCAGCATTCTGGGCGTAAACCGAACTGACAGAATACGAAACACCACGTTGCGCTCTTAAACGGGGATTCTAGACGTAGGCAAAAAGGCTGCCAAGCTAAAATGGCATTTGGCGGGTCATGTCAGCCGCATGCATAGCGACCGCTGGGCAACAGTTTCCACACGGTGGGTGCCTGAGGATGGACGGCGCCGCTGAGGCCGGCCCAGGAAGAGATAGCGGGACGATCTAGACGCGTACCGCAAGGGTTGGATCGAGGTGGCTCTGGAAAACGATGGAGGATTTGGGGGAGGTCTTTACTCAGTACTGGGACAGAGTAGGCTAAAATAAAAAAATAAAAAGGTAGACCAGCAGGCACCTACCAAACCATTCCTAATTTAGAGCTAAACAATTTGTTTTTTGTTCCAGTGTTACATGGTCGAAGGAAATATCGTTCCAGTGTTCACTCCGACGTACGAGAATGACGCCTTAAACACCGATGTGATTGGTGCATATGCACAATACTTGAGTGACGTAGGAGCCGACGGCGTTTTCGGTGCGTAACTCTTAACAAATGGTTTTGACCTTGCTACTTTTCGGAAGAGTGACATGGCGACTGCATACCGGTAGATGCAGCGTGAAGCATAGAACGAATACTTAGAACCGGTCGCTTTCGTGACGTTTGGAAAAGGCCAGTCCAGCTGTGGACGTTTTCCGGCTATATGTTATGCTTCGATTAGTGTATTATTGATCGAAGATAAAGTCATGATTTCGGTTCTTTTGGCAAGTATAACATACCTATTCAAGAAATCACCTTCATGAGGGCACAAATAAAAATTACCCTTCCTTGGTAGTCCGGGAAAAATATATATTAACTGCAGTGTCTAAAATATATACTAACTGCAGTGTCTAAGGTCGTACAAGGATCAAAAGGCGCGTGGTCAAAGACAAAGTCAAATAATTTATTTCAATTAGGCACATATAAGGCACTTTTGAACGTCAAGATATTAACATAATGCATAAGCTCAAGCAATAGTCTTATAAATAATAATAATAATATAGGGTAGGTATCCCTCTGATAGGGTCCCAGCTCCCGGCGGAAGTGTGCAGCGCATGAGATGGACACGATCCATTAATGAGAACGTCATGCGCTCATACTATGGGGCTACAGAGGGAGGAAGCCACCTGACCGCGTACCGTGTTCGGATGCTCTCTCTGTTTCAGGTGCTTGAGCCAGCTGTCAACGTGCACAACGACTGTCGGATCAGGTGCGGGTCATCCAGCGTAACCATATGTTGGATGATACTGTACTTGATCGCCTGCGAAATGAAATGCAGAGTAGCCATGTCATCGCTCCGCCGTCGCAGACTGTTATGGTACCACTACCGGTCACTACCAGTCAAGCCGACGACGCGATTGATGACAGGGCTACAAACGTAAGTACCCAGTGCAATGATGAATTGAGGAGTGCTTTGGAGGGTGCGATTCGGGAATATCGGCTCATGCCGCCCGAACTTAGGCCACGCTTACCCCGTTTGCCCATGCATAACAAAAATAGAGCGCTGGTGGCGGTTCTGGATTCGCAGTTGTCAAGCTATTTTGACGACTGCGAAGACCTCACCGATACTCACTCGATTCTGTACTGTGCGGCTGTAGCGGCATGTCGTGTAGCTCACGTCAAATTTGATAATTAATCTAGAGCTACACGACCGAAATCAGCCGTACCAGCTTGGCAGTGCAGAATTGAACGACGTATTGGTGGGGCCAGAGCGCTCATCGGCAAACTAATCTGCTTCAGGGAGGGCAATACTCGCCCTAGAGTGATGCGCTTTGTGAGACGGGCGTTCTCAGGCACTGATATCAGTCCTGAGGACTATATATCCCGTGTCGCAGAGCGCATAGACTTCCTGAAGCAGAAAGTGTATGCCTGGGCAAACCGTATTCGTAGGTATAAGCGGCGAGTAGACCGATACACTCAGAACCGCACCTTCCAGAGTGATGAAAGGTGGGTATATAGGGCTTGGGAGCAACCGGACCAAGGTGTGGCTGACACGCGCCTGCCGGATGATGATGCCATGTGCTCTTTCTGGCGAAGTATCTGGTCGGTGCCTGTCAGTCACACTGAAGGGGACTGGACTCGGGAAGTCGAGCGAGCCTGCGATCCTATACCAGAAATGGGGGCTATTACCATCTGCCCCCAAGATGTAGCTCGTGCAGTCCGCCCGTTACCTAACTGGAAGTCTCCAGGGCCGGACGGGCTGCACAACTTCTGGATAAAATGGTTCATAGGGTCGCACGCTCGCTTAGCGGCTCAGTACCAGACTGCATTGGACTCTGGTTTGCTACCCCAGTTCTTAACTACAGGAGTTACCCACCTGCTCCACAAATCCGGTAGCACCGCGGAACCCAAAAATTATAGGCCGATCACATGTTTACCGACGGTCTATAAAGTTCTTACATCCATTTTGAGAGTTAAAATTAACAAACATATCGACACGAACTCCATCATGTCTGCCTCTCAAAATGGATGTAGGAATGGGTCCCGCGGTACTAAGGAGCTACTCCTCATTGATATGGCCATTAGCCAACAGGTTCGTCGTTCCCGAAAGGATCTGTCGACATGTTGGATAGATTATAAGAAGGCCTATGACTCGGTGCCACATACATGGCTCATGAGGGTGCTGGAGTTGTATAAAGTAGATGCATCTCTGCGCACCTTCCTGATGGCGTGTATGGGGCAATGGAGGACAGTCCTTCGCTATCCAGGATGTCGAAATATCCAGAGGAATAGTGAGCCGATAAGGATCGAGCGAGGCATATTTCAGGGCGATAGTCTGAGTCCACTTTGGTTCTGCTTGGCCCTGAATACTCTAAGCACACTGCTGGAGGACTCAGGTCTAGGCTATCGGCTGAGGAGAGGTGGACAGGTTATATCTCACCTCCTCTACATGGATGACCTAAAACTCTTTGCCCCCAACAATTTACAACTGATGGAGCTACTAAAAGTAACTGAAACTTTCAGTAGAGCCATCAGGATGGAATTTGGTGTGGACAAATGTGCGGTCATGCATGTAAAGCGAGGGGAGATTGTGGAATCCGTGGGCACCCAACTCTCGGATTCCATATACCTAAGAGCCCTCTCCGCATCCGAAACCTATAAGTATTTGGGTATGTCGGAAGCGTTAGGCATCAATGTAACTGACATGAAGCAATCGTTGAAGGAGCGCTTCTTTGGCCGCCTGAAGAAAGTATTTAATAGTCTTTTATCAGGCGGGAACAAGGTGCGCGCCTTCAACGGTTGGGTCATGCCGGTTTTGATGTACTCCTTCGGCATACTCAAATGGACTCAGACCGAACTTGACGCCCTGGATAGGAGGGTCCGTACGCTGCTGACTGCATACCGAATGCATCACCCACGGTCATCGGTAATGAGACTGTATATCCCGCGAAAGTGTGGAGGTCGAGGCTTTTTAAACGCTAAGACCCTCCACAATCGGGAGATATGCAGTCTCAGGGAATATTTCCTAGAAGCCGACGTGGGAATGCATCGAGATGTGGTCGCGGTGGACAAGGGCCTCACCCCGCTCTCCTTGGCGAAAGAGAACTGGCGCAAGCCTGTAGTGCTTGACACTAACGATCGCAAGGAGGTATGGCAGAGTAAGGAGCTTCACGGACGCTTTTTCCGGGCCCTGCATGGACCCGATGTAGATTTACTAGCGTCCGTAGCCTGGCTGCGTTTCGGTGACCTCTTTGGGGAAACCGAAGGTTTTGTCTGTGCAATTATGGACGAAGTTATCATGACGAACAATTACCGGAGATTTATTGTGAAGGACGGCACGGTTGACATCTGTCGGGCATGCCACCGACCGGGAGAATCAATCCGTCACATTATCTCCGGATGTTCTCATCTAGCTAACGGAGAGTACTTGCATAGACACAACCTTGTAGCCAGGATTATCCATCGGCAACTTGCTCTGAAATACAGCCTAGTGGAATCGGAAGTGCCGTACTACAGGTACGTGCCCGACCCAGTTCTCGAAAATGGAAATATCACATTGTACTGGGATCGATCCATCATCACTGACAGGACTATTGTTGCCAATAAGCCTGATATAGTGGTGGTGGATCGAACAGAGCGGCGCGCAATGATCATTGACATAACAGTCCCGCATGACGGGAACCTCGTGAAGGCCGAGAAAGATAAACAAATCAAGTATCTTGACTTGGCTCACGAGGTTGTCGACATGTGGGATGTGGACTCTGCGATCATTGTGCCGATAGTCGTATCAGCCAATGGCTTAATTGCCAAGAGCCTCGACCAACACCTAAGGAGGCTCTCGCTGGGCAGCTGGATTAAGGGCTTGATTCAGAAAGCTGTACTCCTGGACACGGCTCGCATCGTTAGGAGGTTCCTCTCTCTGGAGCCCTGACCGCCGGTAGCTTGGACCCTGTTCC
This sequence comes from Lithophane socia, assembly GCA_947522985.1. NCBI lineage: Eukaryota > Metazoa > Arthropoda > Insecta > Lepidoptera > Noctuidae > Lithophane > Lithophane socia. Next base: position 11,792,178 of record OX383270.1, on the reverse strand, counting down.
CGATACCGGTGGGCTACTATTTTTTATATTTTTAAATGTTTTATATAATTTTTTAGTCTAATATTTAAAAATATAATTTATAAGTATGAAAAATGAAAAGATAATAATAATATGAACATTATAAAAAGGGGATGGAATCATAGTCATCAAAAAATTCGTCCGCATCGCTGTCAACAGAAAAGTGCCCAAAAGGCTGGCAGCATTGCCACGTTCGATGGCAAGAACAGAGTACATTTTTATAATGGCAAGGGAGAAGTTCGTACCTACATTCACAGAGTACATTTTTATACAATTGGGGCCTTCTATTATCTTCGATACTCATACCTATTGATATTTTTTTCAGTGGGGGCAACCGCGGGAGAAGGACCAACCCTGAACGTGACTGATAAAAAGAGGCTGATCGACGCCTGGATTAAGGCTGTGGAACAGCTAGATCTTTTTGTCGTTGTGAGCGTCGGCGGCGTGCCCTTACCTGATACACTAGAATTGGTACGTACAGTCAAAAATCAATCTGCCTAGCCTTTTCCCAACTCTATTGGGGTCGGCTTCCAGTCTAACCGGATGCAGCTGAATACCAGTATTTTACATGGAGCGACTGCCTATCTGACCTCCACAACCCAGTAACTGGGTAATACGATACTCCTTGGTAAGACTGGTTGTCAGACTTTCGGGGTTCTGACGACCCGTAACGACTGTCAAAGAGACTACGAATGACAGCCGGGATCAAAGGCTTAACGTGGTTTCCGAGACACGGAGGAGTCTCGGTATGTAAAGATGGTCACCCATCCACGGACCAACCCCGGCAAGCGTAGCTTAACCTGATGGATTGAACCGTGCGGCAGTTATAATTTTGCCAAGCTGCTCTTCTCTTTCTGAGAATTGGTACGTACAGTCACGAACATAAATACCTACCTTACATTTAAGGCTCCCACAAACAGGCGCGACGCGACAGCGCGACGCTACTTTAACAAAAAAAATTGTGAGAAAACTGCACAGTAGAACAATTACCGGTGTGGCGTCAGCCACGAGCCTTTACGCAAAATTCAAACCGATTTTCTCCCAAAGTATTGATAGATTTATTTTTATGGTGTTACGAACATTCATTAATTTATTTAAACCTAGGTTTACAGGACATTAATCTACAGGACCATACTAAAAATCCGACCAAGTGCGTGTCGGACCACGCACAATGGAGAGTTTCGTAGTCGGGATGAATTTATGTCAAAACAAACTTAACATTGTTGTTGAAAAACATGTTCTCCCATGCGAAATGGATGGGAGAACATGATATTGCAACTGCAAATTTAAGTTGGTCGATTATTACTCGTTAACTTGTAGAGCCTACTTAGTTGTGATATTTTCCTTTTAATTTCGTTATATATACTACTGCCGTGAATATTTTCACATATCCAAAACCAACAATTTAGCTTGCTGGGTGGGAATCTAACAAAAATTAGCACTTTAAAGCTTAATATTTCGCAAACGGATCCCTGAATCCAAAAATGGTTTTAACAAATTCTATTAAAATATTTTTGAACAACCTTTCAAACGACACCCCACACCATGGGATAGACGAGAAAAAATAAAACCAGCCCCACTATAGGTGTAGGGGGGGTACCCTAAAAAATATTTTAATTTTTATTTCTATTTACCACTTTGTCGGCGTGATTTATATGTACCTATACCCTTGTATACCCATACCAAACTAAAGCTTTCTAGTACTAAGAGTCTCTGAGCTAAGGCGCGGCCAGACAGACAGACGGACATGGCGAAACTATAAGGGTTCCTTGTTGACTACGGAACCCTAATGTCATTTATAAACCTATCAAAACCTGCTGGGTAATAACGTAGCTCAGTTACCCAAAAAAATTCATTGCGTTATTTACGTTGCTGAGCAGACGAATTTTTCAAACATTTGAAGTAATGGAGCAATGGATTAGGAATTTCCTTAAAAATCCTTCGGATTGTGAAAGAAAGTGTGTAAACTTCGCACCAGAGTGTATATTCTATTGGTTGATAGTGGCACAGCTCCGCTCCTCTTCTCCGCTCCGGTGGACAGGCTGCCTCATCCGGCCTATGTCCAGCAGCTGCTAAACGTATTTCGGCTAATATGACCACGATAACCACTGACATGTTTCTAGCTATCAAAACAGCTCGCTTGTGCTGCTTCCGGCAGCTGTGGAAAACCAACATTACACAAGCGAAATCACGGACGTTGTTTCGCGTGGCGTTCCAAAGCATTTTCTTATTACTTGGCGTTTTACAGGCGGCTTATGCAGAAGAAAAAGGCGCCAGTGCCATTTTCGCTTTGCCCGAGGTCTACTACAAACCTCAGACCGCCGAAGAGCTGGTCTACAACATAGAGTTGATCTATCAGGCCGCACCCAACACACCCCTGGTGTATGATGACTTCCGTGCGTTCACTGACGTAAGAGGTAACGTACCTTTACTACTACTATTGCAGCGTTGTTGCGGACATCCGCATCCGCATCCGCGTCCCCGTCTGCATCCGCAACCGCGAAGCTTCCGCTTCGTTTTGGACATCCGCAACCGCATCCGCAATAATTAATGCGGATGTTGATGCGGATGCGGATGTAGCACAGTTTGCGACAAGAAAGATAATGGGCGGGGCCGGCGACTAGCGCGTGCCGTATGCGAACGAAATCTTCGCTCCTATTGGTCAATGATCACTTCTTATTGATCAATAGCACGCAGATTTTTATAGACACCACCAGCCAGTGTTCCTAGCGAACAATTGTTCAGTAGCGCCGGTTTAATATATGAACTTCTACGTAACAGACTTGACCGCGAAAAGGCGAATATAACTTTTTATAAAATGCTAGCTGATGCCCGCATGGATGTCTGATATTATATAGGTACTAAAACCTTCCTCGAGAACCACTCTATTCGTTGGTGAAAACAGCATGAAAATCTGTGTAGTAGTTTTTGAGTTTATCGCGAACAGGACGACAGACAGACGCGGTGGAGGACTTTGTTTTATAATATGTAAGGTTAAGGATAATGCTACAATTTTTAACTTTACTTATTAAATAATAATAAAAATATAAAAAATACTATCTGTTTTTTATTTCTACACCAAAACAAAAAAAAAAACATAAAATATCTAAACATCCGCATTCGCATCCGCGGATGTGAACCTTCAAATATTCGCAACCGCATCCGCATCCGCGGATGTGAAAAAATCTGCATCCGCAACAAAACAAAACATCCCTGTACTATTGTATACTAAATAGAATAAAATGTTGGTGAGAAACTATAACCAAAACCAACCACCGTTCCTTGTTTTCGTAATTCTGTTTGATTTTTGTCACCAACTCCACAGTTAAGATATTGATGTAGCACCTCTGCCTTTCTGTACAAATCAATAAGCACAAGTTCCACCTACTCTAATTTCACCATAAATAAGCTGGTCTAATTCTGGATTCCCTGTGTCAGTAGAAAAGCAGGAAAGCAGGTCTATTTTCCTTTGTATTTTCTGACTACTTCAATCACACAGTAGCTACCATAGTGAAAATAAGGAAGAAGATGGCTTCGAAATTTCCAGTGGTGCAAAGCATTTAAATAACTGTAGCCTTAGCCAACCCCATGTCTGCATGAGGTGGAAAAAAAAAAGTATCCCGAATCACCGTATTGGTTCACAACCTCCTTTTAATAGATAATTACTTTGTGTCTTTCCAGTGGACATAGTGAAATTCTTCCGGCTGGCAACGCAAAGGATACCAACCTTCAGGGGAGTGAAGACGAATTCGTTCAGAAACTTGATATTACTTAGAACCGAAACAAGGGGCCAACAGAAACTGTACGCCGGGAACTATGTAAGATTATACTTAATTATATGAATAGCAGCTGGTAATTCATCAGCCATCAGCCATCATCGGCCAATGGTCACCTTTCAAAGAGAGCAGAAACAAAAATTGAAAGCCACTCTTTAAACATTATAATGTTCTGAACCCACAGGAATCAAAGATTTCTTACAATTTAGCGAAATCTCCAGGATAAAGAAACACTGGTTTTCTTCTTCTTCCTTGTTGACATCAATGAGGAAGAACAAGTGAGATTAAGGCGAGCGAGAAATCTTTATTCTGCCTAACGTTCTGAATTTCGACTTTTGCAGAATCCTACTGGTTTCCATAATGAAAATGAAGCTTCGTTCTTCAGCTAACCGTTAACTTAATATTTCAGTTCTACCTGGCACCAACAGTTTGCATTGGTATCAAAAACTATGTACTGCCGGAGTTCAACTTCTTCCCGAGATTGATTATCGATATCATAAAGTATCGCGAGAGAGGAAACATGACGCGAAGCACAAACTACTACCAAAGACTGCTTGATCTGGTCGAGATTATCATTGCAAGGGGTGAGGGAAAACTATTTCTATTGCTTTTGTATTTCGGGCATGAGGGTACAAAAATACCACTTCACCTAGTTCCTACGATACCGAAGTAATTACTGGCACTTAAGACATTTTATCTTACTCTCTGGAATGGTACCGCACCGATGTGGTCCCCTGGTATTGCACATGTATGGCAGGTGACCAAGGTGACCAGGTGGTAAAGGCAGTGGTGGACCGCTGTCCGTCAGGTGTGCCGCAGGCTTGGTTGGCACCCGGTAACATGGTTTTAAGATGCCTAGGCAGTGACCTTAAGAAGGTGGCTGAAATTGAATAGATGCGTAAGGCGATGATCCGAGTGTTGTGATGCAATGTGGACTGCGATAGGCTGAATTTATTGATGACTAGCTGCGCCCAACAGTTTTAATTCAATTCAATTCAATTTCAATTTATTTATTCGCAAACAATTTACATTGTGTTTGAAATCGTATCGTAATCGTAATCGTTTCGAATCATAATAAAATATGGTAAGTAAAAATATTTTTAAGAACAAGCTTTGAATGAACTAAAAAGTTCTAAATAAAACTTACGTAAACATAGAACTTTAATATTTTGTTAAAAGCTTGAGGCTTATTTTTAATTTATACTAAGAAGGACATTTACGCCTCAAGCTTTTAACAAAATATTAAAGTTCTATGTTTACGTAAGTTTTATTTAGAACTTTTTAGTTCATTCAAAGCTTGTTCTTAAAAATATTTTTACTTATATTTTATTTTGTACTTTTTAGCATTAGAATTTGTCAACTGACCCTGGATATTGCCTTGGGCTGTATATAGTTCTTGACAAGACAACGCCAAAGAGTCCAAACACGATGGTGCTATCTTGTTTGATTTAGGTTTTCCCATGGCCACCTTCTGGCTCCATCATCAGACCCTGAACACAACCTAGTGTCAAGGCACTTGTCAATACATAACCAATGAGTCCAAACACGATGGTGCTATTTTGTTAGATTGAGGTTTTCCCATGGCCACCTTCGGGCTCCATCATCAGGCCCTGAACACCATCTAGTGTCAAAGCACTTGCCAATACATAACCAACGAGTCCAAACACGATAGTGCTATCTTGTTTCATTGAAGAGTTCCCATGGCCACCTTCCGGCTCCATCATCAGACTCTGAACACCAGCTAGTGTCAGAGCACTTGTTAATACATGACCAATGAGTCCAAACACGCTGGTGCTATCTTGTTTGATTTAGGTTTTTCCCTGGCCACCTTCCGGTTCCATCATCAGGCCCTGAACACCACCTAGTGTCAAAGCACTTATCAATACATAACCAACGAGTCTAAACACGATAGTGCTATCTTGTTTCATTGAGGTTTTCCCATGGCCACCTTCAGGGTCCATCATCAGGCCCTGAACACCACCTAGTGTCAAAGCACTTGTTAATACATGACCAATGAGTCCAAACACGCTGGTGCTATCTTGTTTGATTTAGGTTTTTCCCTGGCCACCTTCCGGTTCCATCATCAGGCCCTGAACACCATCTAGTGTCAAAGCACTTGCCAATACATAACCAACGAGTCCAAACACGATAGTGCTATCTTGTTTCATTGAAGAGTTCCCATGGCCACCTTCCGGCTCCATCATCAGACCCTGAACACCCGCTAGTGTCAGAGCACTTGTTAATACATGAACAATGAGTCCAAACACGCTGGTGCTATCTTGTTTAATTTAGGTTTTCCCCTGGCCACCTTCCTGTTCCATCATCAGGCCCTGAACACCACCTAGTGTCAAAGCACTTACCAATACATACCCAACGAGTCCAAACACGATACTGCTATCTTGTTTCATTGAGGTTTTCCCTTGGCCACCTTCAGGGTCCATCATCAGACCTTGAACACCACCCAGTGTCAAAGTACTTGTTAATACGTAACCAATGAGTCCAAACACGATGGTGCTATCTTGTTTGATTGAGGAGTTCCTATGTCCAACTTCCTGCTCCATCATCAGACCAGGTCCATGGTAGTTGTATAAGTATGCCAAGTTTCAGCTCAATCGGATGCCAGGAAATGCTTGAAAAATTGATGACAAAAGGAGTAACCGGAAAGACATACGAACAGAGCAAGCTAATATAAAGCTTGTAATAAAAACCCGCATAAGTCTCAATCCCGTAGGAATGTATGGATAAAAAGTATCCTGTGTCCTAATCTGTCATGGTTCATGTGCCAAATTTCAAACAAATATGTTCAGCCGTTTTCGCGTGAAAGCGTAACAAACAAACTCACTTTCACATTTATAATATTAGTTAGGATAGTTAGGATGTCGTAGTGTAACTTCACTTTTTTTATATTTTTGTTCTTTCTCCAGGTAAAAGGTTTGCAGCCGAGAAGGTAGCCATGGAAATAATAACCGGTATTGAAGTGGGCCCACCCAGACCTCCTATACCTCAACTGAGTAATGAACAGATAGAAGCCCTCATACGAAATCTCGAAGAAAAAAACGTTAAGCTCGCTCAACCTAACTACTCGTACGCTATATCATCTCCCTCGTGTAGCGAGCGAGTTGATTAGAAAGGATCGTTTTCTTTCACTTCTTTATGGTTTTGGGTTTATGGGTTCATCTGTGAATTAATTCCTGATGTTTTTAAATTAAATTTTAGCATGTATCTTTGGAAATTACAATAATAAATTGATATTTATAATTATCAGGTCTAACTTGAGATTTATGTATTAAGCACTTGTATGATTTTCAAAAATAAATTCTAGTTGTCACATTTTTTTTTTTTACTATTTCTACTCCCTGACAGGCAATAATAGCTTCGCAAGACAAACTTTTAGATTCATGAAATATCAAAAATCTTCAAAAAAAATCTGTCCTTAATAAAATAGTCACACTTTATTCAACTTTGCCCATCACCTATAATTTTCGAAATCCACGACTTGAAGTACTTCTTGTGACGTACAATACCTATACACAAAAAGGACTCATAGGATTATGTATTACGCAAATTAGGAACTTCTCTAAATATCGATAAAACTTTACTATTCACAAAAAATCTAGTAATCAAAACTAAAACCCAACTACGACTTAAAAGGTATAAACAAGACACCACAGACAGACAAATTAAAAATCCGGAGTCACACGTGTTAGGGCATAAATCGAACAGATTAGGTACGTGTGACTCCGGATTTTTAATTTGTCTGTCTGTGGTGTCTTGTTTATACCTTTTAAGTCGTAGTTGGGTTTTAGTTTTTATTACTAGATTTTTTTTAAATTCTTTTGGGGTTATAATATATATATATGTCGGAGCTGCCGAGACGGTTATCGGGCTCACAATCATCATCAGAAGGGTAATTATTAATTAAATTGTTCATTATGTAACTATCTGTCTACTTCGTGGCCAAAGGAAACGCGTATAAGCACTCTAACTAGAAAAGTTTAAATTAATTAGAAGGGCGCAACGAGTCCGAGGGTCGCGCTCAGTCTCGTGGTCTGAATGGAACTGACTGCCTGGTCCAGGCTCCTCTGATGCTTAACTCTTATCGTCTTAAAACGTTCTCACGGTAATACCAAGCCGACCCCCGGCCACGTTCGACGTAATTAGGTTTACGTCGTCGCCTTTCTTATCGGAAACAATAATTCATTATTTAATATCAACAAGCTCTGCGCGCTAACAAAGACCACAGTGATCTTGAGAGTTAGCCGAGGTGTGACTGACGCCTTCGTCTCACGCTGATAAGGAACTGGACGAGGTGTGAGTTGACACCATCGTCTCGCGCCACGACACGGCTATCCTGACTATCACACGTCCTCGTGTGCTGCAAAATTTTACAATTTATGTTGTCACCCGCAAAAATGACAACCCTTCATGTAGGGACCGTTCGGCTATCCTACCAACTACCTCAAACACAGAATATCACGCCTCTACAGTTCAGAGCATAACTTAGGAACCAAACCCAACAAAGAACAATATAGTCGTCTTAAACATTTGATAGACTTCAAATTAAAATTCAAACAGTAATGATGTAATAATAACAATGTTATCCATCAACTTAATAACATAACGTGATAAATTTTTCAACAAGCACCATCAAGACTTTCATAAGCCTTCAACTCTGCCATTAGTCATGACAACACCACAGTGACAATGACTAGGAACACAATCCATAAGTCACAGCACCAACAGAATGAATTCTGCTCAAAGCCAAGCTCACACGGAGCACATCACACTTCACGCACCCTCAACCCATTACCGCCGCCCAGTCTCCGACCAGCTAAACTGGGTTAGGAATATGACCTACGATCGGATAACAGGAATAGGTCGTGAACAGAATAAATCTGCACAAAGCCAAGCTCACTATACAGAGCACACCATCACACTTCACGCACCCTCAACCCATTACCATCGCACAGTCTCCAACCAGCTCAACTGGGTTAGGAATATGACTTGCGATCGGATAACAGGAATAGGTCGTGATCGTGAACAAAATAAATCACGTTACGCATATTCATCATTTATTCCACTTGCACCAATAATGACTAAACCTGACTGTTCTTTGTTATCATCCTCATTATCTGAACTAATCTCAAATTTTGTAGGGACGTAATATTTCGAGAACGCTCGTAAATGTTCGAGAGCGTACTTAAGTTCTTTCAATTGCTGTTCAAAGATTTTAAAAGGTATCAATCACCGTCCAGTAGGTCGATAACTACAAATGGACCACAAAACTTTGGATCTAGTTTAGTTTGATTTCATTCATTATTTTCTAATCACCAATAACAAATCTTGTAATACTGCTTTAGTTTTTATCAAATCTATTTTTGTCTTATACTGCGTTTCTATTGGTCACCTAGGGTGAATAATGTAAGAAAAGACTAATGTAAGAAAGAAGAAGAAGGTCTGACTAATTTTCCAATTAATAATTCCAATGAACTTGCTTTGGTTCGATTAACTGTCGAATGTCGTGGATCGTGATCAGACATTCCCTTAGTGACATACCTACATAGTGAAGGATTTACAGTCGTGGGCGCAGAATTGGGATACGGGTAAACTAGAGAAATAACTCCTTTAACCTCCACACTGTTTATAGTTACAGAGTCAATCCCCAACACTAGTACTGTACCAATTAAACTTGTCAAGTCACAGCAACCGTGAATTTAGTATCCAAATAGGCATGTTACTACAGTAATAACCGAGTGATTCTTACAGTAAAGAGATTCTCAATTTCTGTCCATCAGTTCTGTTTAAATTTTACCGATTCCGTGGTTAAAATGATTTTCAACTTGGATAATTCAAACATACTCGTATTGAACCGCACAAACATAAAAGTGAATCATTCTATGTGAATACCTGTCGTTTCCGCCTGTCTCAATCGACATCAATTAATTCGATAAAACCGAACAACAGTCACATCACAATAAAACATCATCTAAACAACAAAGTACTTAGCATGATTTCAAAATGCAAAATAGCATTTCACGAAACCATGAAATAAATGTTTCACCTGAGAAACTCATTCATGGGTAGCTTTTAAAATGGTAACGACTCACCGGATGTATTACCTTACACTCGTTCTCACTCAAACACTCTGTTTCTTTGTCTAAGGTACCTAATTAAAGGAACCAAAGACTATTATCATAATTGCGCATCATGCAAGTCTGTCTGGGAATCGAACCCAAGTTCAATCAGCCAGTGGCTCGGGCCAGTTATTTGTCGCGCGAGTCGCTATAAACGCAATTATGGTACCAGCTCTGTTTTTCGAACAGTTATTGTCTATTCGCACTGTTTTCACTATTAGGAGATTTATTAACCCGCTCTATCCCACTTCTGATGTCGGAGCTGCCGAGACGGTTATCGGGCTCACAATCATCATCAGAAGGGTAATTATTAATTAAATTGTTCATTATGTAACTATCTGTCTACTTCGTGGCCAAAGGAAACGCGTATAAGCACTCTAACTAGAAAAGTCTAAATTAATTAGAAGGGCGCAACGAGTCCGAGGGTCGCGCTCAGTCTCGTGGTCTGAATGGAACTGACTGCCTGGTCCAGGCTCCTCTGATGCTTAACTCTTATCGTCTTAAAACGTTCTCACGGTAATACCAAGCCGACCCCCGGCCACGTTCGACGTAATTAGGTTTACGTCGTCGCCTTTCTTATCGGAAACAATAATTCATTATTTAATATCAACAAGCTCTGCGCGCTAACAAAGACCACAGTGATCTTGAGAGTTAGCCGAGGTGTGACTGACGCCTTCGTCTCACGCTGATAAGAAACTGGACGAGGTGTGAGTTGACACCATCGTCTCGCGCCACGACATATATTTGAAATGTGCTCATTAAGCCCTTTCATTTGATACCCAACATGGTACGATTAAACCATATTTTTTTTTAAGTTCCTCACTTTATGTCCTCTAGAGGGCGCCATTTTTAATTTAATGTGACTTCACATAGCCTATAACCAGCGGACAATCACGACGGTTCTAACGATACCTCATTTGTCAAATTGTGATAAGTGGTTTGGAAGATAGGAGGGAACAGATGAACATACATACATACATACATACATACATACATACTTACATACATACATACATACATACCGGTCAAAATCATAACCCTCCTTTTTTCTTCGCCGTAGTCGGGTAAAAATAAACTTTTGTAATGAAACAAGAAAAGTAGTAAGAATAGTAACAAACTATTGAATCACGACCGTAGGGAGTGATTCGATCGTTAGAATCCTTCACTTGCTCGTGATTCCTCGCTTTAAATCTGTCCTTTATTCAGTTTTGCTTAATATACTATCATACTTCAAGTCATAACACCGCTGGTAGCGGTCGCTGACCCCCAAAAAATACTCTTTATAAAAAAATCTTTATATTTCATCCTGTTTAGATATCGATACCTACCCAACATGTCTGCAGAGTTTTACTTATTTAATTTGACGCTTTCGGACTCGAGGGCCTCCGTTTGAGTCCGTTTGAAGCAAGTCTTATTCATGATCAAATTCTAATTTATAATATTATATATAATTTAATTTAGTTATGTAATTTAATAAAATATAATTTATGGTGTTAAACAATTAACTTTACAAGGACCAACACTGAAATCGCGACAAAAAAACAGCTGTTCCATACTTGCTATGCGTTTTTTTTCTCGATTTAAAAGGTCTTCCATTCGTATGAGGACCGTCCGTGCAGAGCGTCCATACTCTGTACGGCCGTGTCAGGGCTCAGTACCCCTAGTGTGAGTTTCTTGCCGTATCACAAAATACGTGACGATCAAGTTAATCGAGCTAACTAATGAGCAATGGTATTTAAAAATGTTGCGAGTGTGAGTTCAAAAACGTCTAACTAACATCAGTTCGTATCGTCACTTGTCCGATAGTATGCCGAAACGTTTGTTATTTTTTTAATGTTGCCTATCTTGAACTTAGAATGGTTTCGGCGAAATAATACGACCAAAATACAAATCATATCGCAACCATGTTAAGAAGCGTTATGCGTGCCCTCAGTAATTTAGACGAATATTTTTTCTTATGAATGATATATTTCTATTTCGTTTTAATGAGCAGTGAGTAAGGGAGATGTCAAACTAGGTGTGTGTGGCGTCAAATTCAAGTGGCGAGCGTCGCGTCATGTCAATATAAACATTCCTTCTGCTTTCAAACATTCCTTCTGCTTTCAAAGTTTTTCGCGCTTTTGTGTTACATTACTAAACTTATTCTATTTCGATTATTTGCTTTTATAATGAAGACTAGTGCATCGCAGTTTGAAATTTTAGTTAACTTCATGGAACAGAAAGTACACTTGACCATAATATTGAAAATAAAAACAAAGTTGTGAACCATTCAAATAAAAAAATCTTTTCCCTAAAATTTACAGACACGCAAAAGGTAGAATACAGACGATCCAAAATTGGGAACGCCTAACAAATTTATTAAATAGTGATCCCACTGGGGAAACTAAAAATACAGAGAAATCGAAGAAGGTGTGTACCTACCACAGTATAATTATTTTAAGTGAATATTTAATTTTGGTTATATGGAGCGATTTAAAAAATAATACAAAGAAGAAGGCAGCAAGAATAAATAGGGCTGCTGGTGGTACTAGTGGTGGGCCTGCACTTAATTTACATTTATCTGATTTGGAATAGAAATAATAATATAGAAATGCTTCCTTTGACTAACGATATCTATTTCTGAATTCAGTATCGTTGAGATCTTCCTTAGTGGATTAAATCAGGCACGAAAACCGGCTCTTTGTTTTTGGAGATGATTCCGTTCATCTCGCTGATGAGCAGTCATCATCATTTTCCATGCGAAAAATTAAGTGCTGCCATTACAAACACAATTTACCACAAAAATACACGCAACTATTACGAACGTAACTAATATAAACAACAATTCACCTGTCACACACCAAGTGAGTGACTTTACTACAAAGTTTACGTTTTTAAACGTTTGTACACCGCTTGGAAACGTCAAATTTAAACTGACACTCGCATTAACCCGCAAAATGTTCTCCGAAACGCTACTACGTGAGTCACGTTTAAAATACCGAACTATTGTAGTATCGTTAAAAATCTGACACTCGCTGTTTCGGTTTACAATACTTTCCGCCAGGGGCGCTTTTTACGTTTTCATACATTTATTACTCGATACAGAAACGTGGTAGTAGCGTTTTCTATGTGACAAAACTCACACTCGACGTACAGGATGCGCTAGGCATCTAATCGACGCGTTTAGTGCTGTGCGGTTGAAAAACCAAACGGATAAAGGAGACCATTCACGTTTTATACAAAGTTGGGCCCAAAACCCAAAGTGCCGACAAAGACCAGCGAAATAAAATGTGCTACCATGGTCGGGGAAGTCCTTCTTATCTTTTTTTACTATCGCGTCGAATCTCTAAGAGCGGAATGCTCTTACGGAACACTCTGTCACTAAAATGTTCCTCCCATTCCTTTCTCAACTTTGAAAAACAGCTGAAGGAATGGTCGTAAAGATTCGGCGCCATAGTTAAAAATAAAATTATTAGGTAGACTGCCCCGACCAGAATAACACATTTTTTTTCGCTGAATTTTGGTTTTGGGGTGGGTGTTTACTTTTACAACGCTAAACAATGGCGCCATGAAATTGCGTAAAACATATTTAGGGGTGACAGTCCCTATACAAGTAACCGAGGGTTGAAAAACCTATTCAATGCACATACGCGTGTGGTGTATTTAGATGATTTTAGGTGACTTTGCTATGTGCAGACGACTGGCGCGACGTGACAGCGCGACGCGACTCTAACAAAACAATTTCTAAGAAAACTTCACGGTATAACAATTACCGCTGTCGCATTGCACCAGTCTTTGAGATAAAAACTTTTTTACAAAATAGTAAACCGACGAAAAAAGTTAACTGAAAAGCGAAAAAAAAAATACCTTTTAGTGTAACTACGCTCATAAACTAATTTAAGTTACAAATTTTGAGTCGGCGCCGAACACACATTCAACGAAGATTCATCAAGCTGCCATTATACGCTATAATAGGGAATATGCATGTATTTTTTAAATCTTTTTATTCGATAGTTTACATCGTCGACAACACGCTACGAAACAATCTTATTTGCTGATGATACGACACTAATAATAAAATGTAATGACAAAAATAAATTGGAACAGGAAATTAATGAAGCAATCAAGGACATAATAAGTTGGCTAAATAACAACAATTTAAAAATCAATATAAATAAAACAAAAATAATTCAATTTCAAACTTATAAATCAAACTTTCAGACACTTAGTATAAAATATGAAGACAGTATCATAGAACAGGTAGTAAACACAAAGTTTTTGGGCATAATAGTGGATCAAAACTGTAACTGGAAATCACACATCAATTACGTATGCGATAAGCTAGACAAATTCGTATACGCTATAAAACGTCTGCGATCAACAGTGTCCGCAAACGCAGCAATCACTGCATATCACGGATACGTATCGTCTGTGCTATCTTTTGAACTTTTAATGGCATTTAGGGTACAAAAGAAGTGTGTTAGGGCAATATCTGGCGTCTGGTTTTTGGACAGCTGTAAACCTTTATTTAAAAAACTTCACATATTACCTTTACCCTGCATGTACATCAAAGAACTATGCATGCTAGTAAAACAAAATCCGCACTATTTTCGCTTGCAATCAGAAATCAGTCATAAAAAGGCTACTGCTAGAGATAAATATAAATACGAATTAAATGTACCTCAATGTAGATTGCAAATATTTAGGAGGAATGTATACGTTAATGCCATTCAGGTGTACAACAAGTTACCTAATTCATTTAAGGAACTTCCCATCCCTATGTTCAAGAGAAAGCTGACCAGTTGGTTATTGGATAACTGCTTCTATGATATTCGCGAATACTTGGAATATTGCAAAAATCCAAGATGATAGGAACTTAATTTTGACATTTTAAAGTAACGATTACCTAATTACATTTTATAATAATACCTACTAATTCTTGTTGGACATATTGTAAATCACAATTGTCGAGAATGACAAGTGAATATTTGTACACCATATATTTTGTGGTAGAATGTAAGAACTAACAAAAATACTAACACCATACTATGTAAAACTACATTCTTACAAATAAATAAATAAATAAAAAATAAAAATAAAAATCGTCAAATAATAGTAAAAAAAAAATCGACGGCAAAAAAGCAATTTAAAGTAGTTAAAAAAATGTTTAAAAATATCCAACCGATCCGGGCTATTTAAACGCCTTCCATTTGGCGCGCTTGGTGTGGTGACGTCACCGTCCGTGAAAACAGACAAGCAACTGTCAACACAACGTCAAACACTCCTTTTTCTATGAGCGTTTGTCATGACATTGACTTGACACTTGTTGATTGACTTGACATTGACATTTTGATTGTTATCCCGGATTGTTACGTCACATCCGCTCTTAACCTTTTCAAGTATTTGAATTACCCACAGTTTTTTGGGACTTTAAAAAAATTAATTTCTCGCTCAAGAAGAAATTTTATTCAAAAATATAGATGGAGGCATAATTCTGAAGTAACATAGTTTATAAAAAAAATATTTGACCCATATTTGAATCACATGCATATTCCCTATTAAGTACCTACCTAATTAATTTGTTTGTTTGTTTGTTCGGCGCCTTTTTTATTTTTCGCTTTTGAGTTATATTATTTTCCTCAAGTAAGGAATTCCTTCAACTGCCTTCTGTCTCCATCGTCAGACCCTCGATGACAGTCATAGTTCTCATCAAAGTGAATGACATAAGCCCAAACACGATGTAGCTGCTGTAAACTGCTAAGGAGCTCTCGCGACTGTCTTCCGTCTCAATCATCAGATCAACTCCAGGTTAAAAACCTTGAGTTGATGATGAGTGGTTGTGTCATCTGAACTATGTATGTGTGCGAAATTTCAACAGAATCGGTCCATAGTTGAAAATACAGTAGGTGAAATCAATCAACCCCATTTTTTCTACCCTTGGTGGATTTTAGTTTTCAATTTTAAATGGGACCAACTTCGAGGTATACCCTTCCCAATAAAAAAAAATCGTTAAAATCAGACCACTCATTAAAAAGTTATAAAATAAAATAAAAAATATACGGGTCGACTTGAGAACCTCCTCCGTTTTTTTCGTCGGTTAAAAAGATAATTAGGATAGTTTCGGTTCGGTTACAACTGCAGAACCGATCTCATCTAGCTTATTTTTACTATTTTATAATATGACGTGTAAAAGTGATTCTAATATCCTATTTACAGAATAAACAATTTCATTTCATTTCAGAAACAACTTTGTTTTTCATAGATTTTTTGAGAAATAAGTACTTAAACTTAAAATAAAATACACTCAAACTCAAAGCATTGAAACTCAAAGCATTTATTTCAATTAAACCATTTACAGGCACTTTTGAATTGTCAAAGAGTCGGTCAGTTAGTCAAAAAGTTGAAGCTAGTTGCCCATTCCAAATCGTAGATCTCTATGGAGCAAGAAACTCCAAGGACAGTCTTTTAAAAATGGATATAGATATTACAAAATCCTGGGTACAGTATTCTTGGTGCTTCTATATGTGAGAACATTGCCAAATGAAAAATAATCAAAAACAATTCAAAATATAAGATTAAAAATAAGCCCTGGCAGATGAGAGATGACCAGTCTTAACTGACAGCGCCCGTTCACGAACATGACACATGGATCAGCACCATCCAGCTCAACCATTTTGTAGGGATTACACTTAATAGAGTTTCACGGTCGATAAAATCAATACCGTGCATTCGTCCCAAATAATGGAAATCTTCACTGTAGGTGGTCCGACACGCATGATGTCCGGTTTTTATTTGAAGAACTGAAAAGGGCGGAACGACATGTTACCTAGAAGTACATATTTATTATTAAAGCGAAGATTATTAGAGTCGTAATTTTATTATTTTTTGTGGTCATGTTAAATATTGAACACTTATTTAAATCACGTTGAACGTGAAAAGAAAGGTAATAAATATATCACGACGATTATTTTAATAACACTTAAGGGTTATATAAAGTGGTAAAATTACTTTTTCTTTATCAGTCGTAGTTCTGATGTAAAAATGGGATTTTTATACTACGGGTGTTTGTTTATTATCACTTCAAGTGTGGCTCTTTTGCCTACACTAGAAGCCATCGAAGATGTAAGTAGCTTAGAGCCGAAGTTTTTTTAAAAATATTTATGGAAGTGGCCGACCTACAAGCAAACCTTTTTTTTTAAAGACGCCAAACCTCCCTTTTGTTTGGCGTCTTTAAAAAAAAAGGTTTTACTGGCTTAGTACCTAGATACCTTGTCATTAAGTTTAGCAAATCTTTGTCTTACTACCTACATTTGATGGAACTCGCCCTGTGTGGTCACTTTGCTAAAGGGTTCCCCAAGCGTTCAGCCTATATCGTTCTTTCTTTTTTTCAATTGTAATTTATTGTAATACCTAATATTGTCAATCGCTTCAATTGCATTTGGTAGTCAATCAATTTGCGCATCAATGAGTTTCAATCACGTAAAATTGCAAATTGCAATTTATCGTTACGGAAAAACCCCTTATGTACCGTGAGTCCATCTCCATATTACCTAACTACATATTATTTAGGTACTTAATGTGTTACCCAAGTTCTGTAACATTGTCTACATGAGTGCTAAATCTTCATAATATTGGCAAGCTGATATATGAGTTTGACTTTACTTTGGCTGATTTCAAAGTGCCCAGTAGGTAAAACAGGGTATCGGAAAGGTGTGGTCAAATTTAAGCTGAGCAACTGTCTGCATGTGGTCTCATGGAGAAAGGTGTTCACTTTGATGGTCTGTACCACACTCTCTCTGATACATCCTGTATAAGAAACCATTTCCCAGCTGATCTATTGTATGAAAACTTTGTAGAAGTGAGCAGTCATTCCGCCTGATGCTAGGGATTGACATTTTGACGGCTCACTTCACCTAAGTTTTCACAGTGAGATTTTTAGATCTCCCTGAAGCGAAAACTCATCGATATGTGTATTCTGCCCGTCCTAAACTACGGTGCCCAGACCTTGTTTCTCAAAAGTTACAAGTAGCTACACGTTCACAAGTTACCTAGAATGTTCATTTTCGTTAAATTCATAGCTCATCTCCATATTCATAATCAGCCTAAATATTCCCACTGCTGGGACACGGGCATCTCTCTCTTTTGACCACATTTTAAAAAAGAAAAACGAGTTTAGTTAAATATTTATTGCGGTACTTGTAAACTTGTAAGACGGAACAGAGAGTCGCCGGACACTCAGGATTTTTTACGATTTTCTACAAGTTGTAACTTACAAAAATTTTTTTGCTAAACAAAATCACGAATAAAAGTGCCAAAATGTAAGTACTTGTGAACTAAATAATGACATTTGGTAATACAAGCCTTGTAAGTTTTGATAAACAGGGCACTGGTCGCTCACCGAGTCGCAAAAGTTCCGCCTTGTGGTTTGCCAAAGAGCAATGGAGCGCAGCATTCTGGGCGTAAACCGAACTGACAGAATACGAAACACCACGTTGCGCTCTTAAACGGGGATTCTAGACGTAGGCAAAAAGGCTGCCAAGCTAAAATGGCATTTGGCGGGTCATGTCAGCCGCATGCATAGCGACCGCTGGGCAACAGTTTCCACACGGTGGGTGCCTGAGGATGGACGGCGCCGCCGACGCCGACCCAGGAAGAGATAGCGGGACGATCTAGACGCGTACCGCAAGGGTTGGATCGAGGTGGCTCTGGAAAACGATGGAGGATTTGGGGGAGGTCTTTGCTCAGTACTGGGACAGAGTAGGCTAAAATAAAAAAATAAAAAGGTAGACCAGCAGGCACCTACCAAACCATTCCTAATTTAGAGCTAAACAATTTGTTTTTTGTTCCAGTGTTACATGGTCGAAGGAAATATCGTTCCAGTGTTCACTCCGACGTACGAGAATGACGCCTTAAACACCGATGTGATTGGTGCATATGCACAATACTTGAGTGACGTAGGAGCCGACGGCGTTTTCGGTGCGTAACTCTTAAAAAATGGTTTTGACCTTGCTACTTTTCGGAAGAGTGACATGGCGACTGCATACCGGTAGATGCAGCGTGAAGCATAGAACGAATACTTAGAACCGGTCGCTTTCGTGACGTTTGGAAAAGGCCAGTCCAGCTGTGGACGTTTTCCGGCTATATGTTATGCTTCGATTAGTGTATTATTGATCGAAGATAAAGTCATGATTTCGGTTCTTTTGGCAAGTATAACATACCTATTCAAGAAATCACCTTCATGAGGGCACAAATAAAAATTACCCTTCCTTGGTAGTCCGGGAAAAAAATATATTAACTGCAGTGTCTAAAATATATACTAACTGCAGTGTCTAAGGTCGTACAAGGATCAAAAGGCGCGTGGTCAAAGACAAAGTCAAATAATTTATTTCAATTAGGCAGATATAAGGCACTTTTGAACGTCAAGATATTAACATAATGCATAAGCTCCAAGCAATAGTCTTATAAATAATAATAATAATAATATGAACATTATAAAAAGGGGATGGAATCGTAGTCATCAAAAAATTCGTCCGCATCGCTGTCAACAGAAAAGTGCCCAAAAGGCTGGCAGCATTGCCACGTTCGATGGCAAGAACAGAGTACATTTTTATACAATTGGGGCCTTCTATTATCTTCGATACTCATACCTATTGATATTTTTTTCAGTGGGGGCAACCGCGGGAGAAGGACCAACCCTGAACGTGACTGATAAAAAGAGGCTGATCGACGCCTGGATTAAGGCTGTGGAACAGCTAGATCTTTTTGTCGTCGTGAGCGTCGGCGGCGTGCCCTTACCTGATACACTAGAATTGGTACGTACAGTCAAAAATCAATCTGCCTAGCCTTTTCCCAACTCTATTGGGGTCGGCTTCCAGTCTAACCGGATGCAGCTGAATACCAGTATTTTACATGGAGCGACTGCCTATCTGACCTCCACAACCCAGTAACTGGGTAATACGATACTCCTTGGTAAGACTGGTTGTCAGACTTTCGGGCTTCTGACGACCCGTAACGACTGTCAAAGAGACTACGAATGACAGCCGGGATCAAAGGCTTAACGTGGTTTCCGAGACACGGAGGAGTCTCGGTATGTAAAGATGGTCACCCATCCACGGACGAACCCCGGCAAGCGTAGCTTAACCTGATGGATTGAACCGTGCGGCAGTTATAATTTTGCCAAGAGCTCTTCTCTTTCTGAGAATTGGTACGTACAGTCACGAACATAAATACCTACCTTACATTTAAGGCTCCCACAAACAGGCGCGACGCGACAGCGCGACGCTACTTTAACAAAACAATTTGTGAGAAAACTGCACAGTAGAACAATTACCGGTGTGGCGTCAGCCACGAGCCTTTACGCAAGATTCAAAAGCGATTTTCTCCCAAAGTATTGATAGATTTATTTTTATGGTGTTACGAGCATTCATTAATTTATTTAAATCTACTACCTAGGTTTACAGGACCATACTAAAAATCCGACGAAGTGCGTGTCGGACCACGCACAATGGAGAGTTCCGTAGTCGGGATGAATTTATGTCAAAACAAACTTAACATTGTTGTTGAAAAACATGTTCTCTCATGCGAAATGGATGGGAGAACATGATATTGCAACTGCAAATTTAAGTTAGTCGATTATTACTCGTTAACTTGTAGAGCCTACTTAGTTGTGATATTTTCCTTTTAATTTCGTTATATATACTACTGCCGTGAATATTTTCACATATCCAAAACCAAAAATTTAGCTTGCTGGGTGGGAATCTAACAAAAATTAGCACTTTAAAGCTTAATATTTCGCAAACGGATCCCTGAATCCAAAAATGGTTTTAACAAATTCTATTAAAATATTTTTGAACGACCTTTCAAACGACACCCCACACCATGGGATAGACGAGAAAAAATAAAACCAGCCCCATTATAGGCGTAGGGGGGGTACCCTAAAAAATATTTTAATTTTTATTTCTATTTACCACTTTGTCGGCGTGATTTATATGTACCTATACCCTTGTATACCCATACCAAACTAAAGCTTTCTAGTACTAAGAGTCTCTGAGCTAAGGTGCGGCCAGACAGACAGACGGACATGGCGAAACTATAAGGGTTCCTTGTTGACTACGGAAACCTAATGTCATTTATAAACCTATCAAAACCTGCTGGGTAATTACGTAGCTCAGTTACCCAAAAAAATTCATTGCGTTATTTACGTTGCTGAGCAGACGAATTTTTCAAACATTTGAAGTAATGGAGCAATGGATTAGGAATTTCCTTAAAAATCCTTCGGATTGTGAAAGAAAGTGTGTAAACTTCGCACCAGAGTGTAGATTCTATTGGTTGATAGTGGCACAGCTCCGCTCCTCTTTTCCGCTCCGGTGGACAGGCTGCCTCATCCGGCCTATGTCCAGCAGCTGCTAAACGTATTTCGGCTAATATGACCACGATAACCACTGACATGTTTCTAGCTATCAAAACAGCTCGCTTGTGCGCTTCCGGCAGCTGTGGAAAACCAACATTACACAAGCGAAATCACGGACGTTGTTTCGCGTGGCGTTCCAAAGAGGCATTTTCTTATTACTTGGCATTTTACAGGCGGCTTATGCAGAAGAAAAAGGCGCCAGTGCCATTTTCGCTTTGCCCGAGGTCTACTACAAACCTCAGACCGCCGAAGAGCTGGTCTACAACATAGAGTTGATCTATCAGGCCGCACCCAACACACCCCTGGTGTATGATGACTTCCGTGCGTTCACTGACGTAAGAGGTAACGTACCTTTACTACTACTATTGCAGCGTTGTTGCGGACATCCGCATCCGCATCCGCGTCCCCGTCTGCATCCGCAACCGCGAAGCTTCCGCTTCGTTTTGGACATCCGCAACCGCATCCGCAATAATTAATGCGGATGTTGATGCGGATGCGGATGTAGCACAGTTCGCGACAAGAAAGATAATGGGCGGGGCCGGCGACTAGCGCGTGCCGTATGCGAACGAAATCTTCGCTCCTATTGGTCAATGATCACTTCTTATTGATCAATAGCACGCAGATTTTTATAGCACCACCAGCCAGTGTTCCTAGCGAACAATTGTTCAGTAGCGCCGGTTTAATATATGAACTTCTACGTAACAGACTTGACCGCGAAAAGGCGAATATAACTTTTTATAAAATGCTAGCTGATGCCCGCATGGATGTCTGTTATTATATAGGTACTAAAACCTTCCTCGAGAACCACTCTATTCGTTGGTGAAAACAGCATGAAAATCTGTGTAGTAGTTTTTTAGTTTATCGCGAACAGGACGACAGACAGACGCGGTGGAGGACTTTGTTTTATAATATGTAAGGTTAAGGATAATGCTACAATTTTTAACTTTACTTATTAAATAATAATAAAAATATAAAAAATACTATCTGTTTTTTATTTCTACACCAAAACAAAAAAAAAACATAAAATATCTAAACATCCGCATTCGCATCCGCGGATGTGAACCTTCAAATATTCGCAACCGCATCCGCATCCGCGGATGTGAAAAAATCTGCATCCGCAACAAAACAAACCATCCCTGTACTATTGTATACTAAATAGAATAAAATGTTGGTGAGAAACTACAACCAAAACCAACCACCGTTCCTTGTTTTCGTAATTCTGTTTGATTTTTGTCACCAACTCCACAGTTAAGATATTGATGTAGCACCTCTGCCTTTCTGTACAAATCAATAAGCACAAGTTCCAACCTACTCTAATTTCACCATAAATAAGCTGGTCTAATTCTGGATTCCCTGTGTCAGTAGAAAAGCAGGAAAGCAGGTCTATTTTCCTTTGTATTTTCTGACTACTTCAATCACACAGTAGCTACCATAGTGAAAATAAGGAAGAAGATGGCTTCGAAATTTCCAGTGGTGCAAAGCATTTAAATAACTGTAGCCTTAGCCAACCCCATGTCTGCATGAGGTGGAAAAAAAAAGTATCCCGAATCACCGTATTGGTTCACAACCTCCTTTTAATAGATAATTACTTTGTGTCTTTCCAGTGGACATAGTGAAGTTCTTCCGTCTGGCAACGCAAAGGATACCAACCTTCAGGGGAGTGAAGACGAATTCGTTCAGAAACTTGATATTACTTAGAACAGAAACAAGGGGCCAACAGAAACTGTACGCCGGGAACTATGTAAGATTATAGTTAATTATATGAATAGCAGCTGGTAATTCATCAGCCATCAGCCATCATCGGCCAATGGTCACCTTTCAAAGAGAGCAGAAACAAGAATTGAAAGCCACTCTTTAAACATTATAATGTTCTGAAGCCACAGGAATCAAAGATTTCTTACAATTTACCGAAATCTCCAGGATAAAGAAACACTGGTTTTCTTCTTCTTCCTCGTTGACATCAATGAGGAAGAACAAGTGAGATTAAGGCGAGCGAGAAATCTTTATTCTGCCTAACGTTCTGAATTTCGACTTTTGCAGAATCCTACTGGTTTCCATAATGAAAATGAAGCTTCGTTCTTCAGCTAACCGTTAACTTAATATTTCAGTTCTACCTGGCACCAACAGTTTGCATTGGTATCAAAAACTATGTACTGCCGGAGTTCAACTTCTTCCCGAGATTGATCATCGATATCATAAAGTATCGCGAGAGAGGAAACATGACGCGAAGCACAAACTACTACCAAAGACTGCTTGATCTGGTCGAGATTATCATTGCAAGGGGTGAGGGAAAACTATTTCTATTGCTTTTGTATTTCGGGCATGAGGGTACAAAAATACCACTTCACCTAGTTCCTACGATACCGAAGTAATTACTGGCACTTAAGACATTTTATCTTACTCTCTGGAATGGTACCGCACCGATGTGTTCCCCTGGTATTGCACATGTATGGCAGGTGACCAAGGTGACCAGGTGGTAAAGGCAGTGGTGGACCGCTGTCCGTCAGGTGTGCCGCAGGCTTGGTTGGCACCCGGTAACATGGTTTTAAGATGCCTAGGCAGTGACCTTAAGAAGGTGGCTGAAATTGAATAGATGCGTAAGGCGATGATCCGAGTGTTGTGATGCAATGTGAGAGCGGCTTCCTATGTCTAGCTGTGGACTGCGATAGGCTGAATTTATTGATGACTAGCTGCGCCCAACAGTTTTAATTCAATTCAATTCAATTTCAATTTATTTATTCGCAAACAATTTACATTGTGTTTGAAATCGTATCGTAATCGTAATCGTTTCGAATCATAATAAAATATACTTAAGTAAAAATATTTTTAAGAACAAGCTTTGAATGAACTAAAAAGTTCTAAATAAAACTTACGTAAACATAGAACTTTAATATTTTGTTAAAAGCTTGAGGCTTATTTTTAATTTATACTAAGAAGGACATTTACGCCTGGATATTGCCTTGGGCTGTATATAGTTCTTGACAAGACAACGCCAAAGAGTCCAAACACGATGGTGCTATCTTGTTTGATTTAGGTTTTCCCATGGCCACCTTCTGGCTCCATCATCAGACCCTGAACACCGCCTAGTGTCAAGGCACTTGTCAATACATAACCAATGAGTCCAAACACGATGGTGCTATTTTGTTAGATTGAGGTTTTCCCATGGCCACCTTCGGGCTCCATCATCAGGCCCTGAACACCATCTAGTGTCAAAGCACTTGCCAATACATAACCAACGAGTCCAAACACGATAGTGCTATCTTGTTTCATTGAAGAGTTCCCATGGCCACCTTCCGGCTCCATCATCAGACCCTGAACACCCGCTAGTGTCAGAGCACTTGTTAATACATGAACAATGAGTCCAAACACGCTGGTGCTATCTTGTTTAATTTAGGTTTTCCCCTGGCCACCTTCCTGTTCCATCATCAGGCCCTGAACACCACCTAGTGTCAAAGCACTTACCAATACATAACCAACGAGTCCAAACACGATACTGCTATCTTGTTTCATTGAGGTTTTCCCATGGCCACCTTCAGGGTCCATCATCAGGCCCTGAACACCACCTAGTGTCAAAGCACTTGTTAATACATGACCAATGAGTACAAACACGATGGTGCTATCTTGTTTGATTGAGGAGTTCCTATGTTCAACTTCCGGCCCCATCATCAGACCGGCAGCATGGTATCATTTTTTCAAAATGTCTCGGTAGTTGTATTATTACGCCAAGTTACAGTACAATCAGATGTCAGGAAGTCCTTGAAAAATGAATGACAATTGGAGTATTAGAAGCACATATGGCCACCTTCCGGCTCCATCATCAGACCTTGAACACCACCCAGTGTCAAAGTACTTGTTAATACGTAACCAATGAGTCCAAACACGATGGTGCTATCTTGTTTGATTGAGGAGTTCCTATGTCCAACTTCCTGCTCCATCATCAGACCAGGTCCATGGTAGTTGTATAAGTATGCCAAGTTTCAGCTCAATCGGATGCCAGGAAATGCTTGAAAAATTGATGACAAAAGGAGTAACCGGAAAGACATACGAACAGAGCAAGCTAATATAAAGCTTGTAATAAAAACCCGCATAAGTCTCAATCCCGTAGGAATGTATGGATAAAAAGTATCCTGTGTCCTAATCTGTCATGGTTCATGTGCCAAATTTCAAACAAATATGTTCAGCCGTTTTCGCGTGAAAGCGTAACAAACAAACTCACTTTCACATTTATAATATTAGTTAGGATAGTTAGGATGTCGTAGTGTAACTTCACTTTTTTATATTTTTGTTCTTTCTCCAGGTAAAAGGTTTGCAGCCGAGAAGGTAGCCATGGAAATAATAACCGGTATTGAAGTGGGCCCACCCAGACCTCCTATACCTCAACTGAGTAATGAACAGATAGAAGCCCTCATACGAAATCTCGAACAAAATAACGTTAAGCTCGCTCAACCTAACTACTCGTACGCTATATCATCTCCCTCGTGTAGCGAGCGAGTTGATTAGAAAGGATTGTTTTCTTTCACTTCTTTATGGTTTTGGGTTTATGGGTTCATCTGTGAATTCTTCTTATTGATGTTTTTAAATTGAATTTTAGCATGTATCTTTGGAAATTACAATAATAAATTGTGTAGGGCGAATGAAATAAAATAAAGTTTTTTATCACTGAATGTTATAATCATTTACCGATACAAAATATAGTAATACTTAAAAGTTAAAATATAGTAATATTCGAGTGACACCGAGACGAGACAGTACAAAATCGTGACGTTTGCGGGCGTGATGCGAGCCGGACTCCCGGGCGCGGAGCGGGTGCGGACGACCGCGAGGCGCGGGGCGCGGGGCGCGGGAGGCGCGGGCGCGTGTATGCGTGTGTGTTTGCATGTGACATGCCTAATCTTCCTACATACTCCCCCTTTTGACCAACCGAGTGCCCCCACAGGTGGTCAAACATCAACTATGACACGTTGCTTACGCGGCCTACCACGGGAACGTTTAGGAGCAACAGGGTGCGGAACCTCAGGGCATTCACCATCTCGAGAATGATACCTCCTTAAGTCGCAAATGTGATATTTACCGATGACTTCATCCGGTGAACCAGGGAACGTTAAGAGGTAAGTAGTTGGACTAACCTTCTTCTGTACCAGGTAAGGGCCATCCCTCTTAGGCATGAGCTTGGAGCTGACACCCTTAGCAGCATTACTGAGGACGTGCGACTTCATCAGGACAAGATCACCGACAGCCAGTTCGTCAGCCTTTCGAGTCTTGTCTTTCGCAGCCTTACGAAGGTCCTGCTGATGTTCAATGCACTCCTTGCTGTTGCTGAGTGTCTCCGCAAGCTTCAGCAGATACGGCGTAATCTGTGGAACATAGTTTTCAGCCTCTATGACAGCACGAAGATCGCTCTGTACTGCAATAGGTGAGCGGAGTTCACGAGCAAATGTTAAGTAAGCTGGAGTCTGTTGAGTTGCCTTAGTCAGTGATGTGTTCAACGCAAAGCGGATGAATGGCAGTACTTCTGGCCACTGCTGATGGTGTCCTTCTACCAAGATTGCCAACTGAGTCTTGAGGTCGCGATTTTTACGCTCAACTGGGTTGGCCTCTGGATGGTAGAGAGGAACGAGACTCTGCTTCACACCAAGCGTGAACATTGCATGTTGCATGACATCGGCAACAAATTGCACACCGTTATCTGAAATGAGACGTCGAGGAACACCGAAGCGTAAGAAAACCTCCTCAATTAGTACCTTTGCGCATGCGTCAGCTGTGGCTTCGGAGAGGGCGAACAGCTCAACCCATTTGCTGGCTGTGTCTTCAACGATCAACACCCATCTCTCTCCATTAGCTCCTTTGGGAAGCGGCCCAAAGAGATCGACAGCCAAGACTTCAAAACGCTGAGCAGGAACTGGAGTCTGTAACAGTCCCGCTGGTTTCTCGTTGGAAGCTTTGTAGCGCTGGCATTCGATGCAGGTCTTCAAGTACTCTGCTACGTAACGTCGCATACCGGGAAAATAAAATCTCTGACTTATACGGTGCAGGGTCCTGTCTTAACCGCCGTGACCTGAAGTAGCAGAGTCGTGACATTCAACCAGTACCTGTTTTCGTCGGTTTTCAGGAATGACGAGCTGCGGTTCTTCTGTCTCTGCCTCAGTGTAACGGTATAGTACACCTCTACACGTATGATATCCTCTCTCCGTCCAACGGGTAAGTTCTAATTCGTCCTTGCCTTCCAGAGCTTTGATGATCTTCGCCACTTCGGGGTCTGCGAGCTGGTCTTCACGAAGAGTAGCAGCATCCCAGTGCGGCGGGTCGACAAGCACCGTGCTGACTCCACAGGAATCGCGAGCCTCCTCCTCACATGGCGGACGACTGAGCGAATCAGCAACGACATTCGTTTTCCCGGGAGTGTAGTCGACTTGCAGATCAAAGGACTGGAGTTTCATAGCCCATCGTACGAGACGACCGGCAGGCGACTTCAAGGTGAGTAGCCACTTCAGGGGCTGGTGGTCGCTGCCGACACGTACAGGATGGCCATCGATGTACCCACGATACTTCTCGACTGCCCAGACAACTGCCAACGCCTCGCGCTCGGTGGTAGAGTAGTTCCGCTCCGCCGAGGTAAGCAGGCGACTGGCGTACGCGATGGGTTTCTCTTCTCGCGGCGACTCCCCCTGGAGTAGAGCCGCACCCAGTGCGTAATTGCTGGCATCAGTCCTGAGAATGAATGGCACATTATAGTCTGGCTGAATAAGAATCGGAGGTGAGGTAAGTAATCCTTTTAGTTCTGTAAATGCCTTAGCCTGTTCTTCACCCCACAACCAGGACTGATCCTTGCGCGTCAGCATAGTCAGTGGTTGCGCAACTTGAGAGAAGTTCGGCATAAATTTCCGGAACCACGAGCAACTCTGCAGAAAGGATTTTAGATGCTTAACATTAGCTGGTTCCTTCATATCTAATATCGCAGCAACCTTATCCTGGTCTTCAGGTCTTACTCTGACCTGCCAGTAACCAGATCGAAGGTCAATAGTGCTCATAAAACAGCTCTTACCAGTGTACTGCAGGAGGTCATCGATCACCGGAAGCGGGTACGAGTCACTCTTAGTGACGGCGTTCAACTTGCGATAGTCCACGCAGAACCGGTAAGTACCATCCTTCTTCGGTACCAGAAGAGCTGGTGCTGCCCACGGAGATTCACACTCCGTGATGATACCTTCGCGCAGCATCTTCTCTATCTCCGCCTCCATGATGGCTTTCTTAGCGGGCGTGAGTCGATACGGCGGCACTGCAATCGGCGGGTGATCACCGCAATCGATGCGATGCTCAGCAAACGATGTCGGTTCTCCCCCTTCTGCGAAGGTATCTCCATACTCCTGAAGCAGCTGAGCGAGACAATTCTTCTCTGAAATTGACAGCATCGAACCCTCATTATTACGTAAGACATCCGCGGAAGCGCACCCTACGACGTCACGTGAGGTCTCACACCGCAAGGGGTGAATGACCTGAGGCCGATCAGCTGTGAACCAAGTATTGTTCGACATATTTATAACAATACCTACTTTACGTAAGAAATCAATACCGAGCAACGTGTCATTATTTACTGAATTCGGAAAAATAACAAAAGTGATGGGTACTGCCGACCCCCTAAATAATACGTCAACATCCACGAGTAAAACTTTAAGGTCCCGCACTATACCGTCGGCTAATTTTACGGTCATAAAACAACTACGAAACGAATAGTTTTGTTCAAGAAGTAGTGCATAAAGTTTCGAACCGGCTACACTACGTTTGGCAGCCGTATCAACTAACCCCGTACCACGATAACCGCCTATCTCAATATCGAGTATCGGGCGACCGTCGGTACATAAGTTCGACGCGGACAGGTTACCTATTCGACTCGGCAATGCATCACATTCGCTAACACACTTACAATTACATAAATAATTAGATTGAGACACGTTACATAAATTGTTTACATCAGATTTGTGTGAAACAACATTACAGCTATCAGTGTTATAAAAATTCTTATCAGAGTCTAACATGTTAATATCTAGTACAGAAAATGATTCCTTAGTACTATTTACGGAACATTTAGGGCAATTAGATCGTATTACACCGTTAGCTCCACAACCATAACACTTCACTGAACCTTTATCGGTTTTATCACTTTTATCTTTAATATTTTTACAGGAGTCGCGAGTGTGTCCGACTTTACGGCAATAAACACAAAATAGTCGTTTACCTTTTTCAGACGAATTGTTATTGTTTACCACAGTCGGCGGGGGCGAAGCACTACTCGTAACGCTCGACGAACCAGTAGGTATGTCCCCCGGTGAACACGTCGCGGAGGACGCCGGGGCGCGCGCGGGCTGCGCGGGTGGCGCGGGCGGCGCAGGCCGGGGCTGCGGTGGCGGCGCGTGCGCGCTAGCGGCGCGGCCGCGCGCGTCGTTCGACACTTCGGACAGCGACTCCTCGATGTTTCGCGCCTTCTCAACCAACGTATCTAGGTTGGAGACGGTTTCACGGGTTAAACGTTTCCTTATACGTCTATGTAGTAACCCGTAAATCATGTCGACTTCCATATCATTTTCCACGATGTATGGAAGTTTGGCGATATGCGCGCGGAGGCGAGCAACGAAGACCTCCGTGCGTTCTTCTTCTGTTTGTTCCGCGGCAAATATATCGCGGAATAGCTTGTGCGGTGGTCGGGATACACCGTACATGGCGCGTAATCTTTGCAGCGCGTCTTCCCATGACGTCACTGATGATTTAACACCACGGAACCACACAGCAGCCTCCCCTTCCAGGAGCATGGGTAGACCGCGAAGCGCATGTTCGTCGCTGATCGATGTACACTCCTTGTATATCACGATAGAGTCGACGAATGCTTCGAAGGCCTCTGAGTCCTGGCGTGATCCATTGAATCTCGCCGTACAGCGCGCGAAGTTTCCGTGTTTCGTTGGTGCAGGCGATGGAGACGGTGATGCTGCGACGTTGGCTGCCGACGTAGCCAGCAGGCTCTGAACCAGTTGTCGGTTCGATTCCGCTTGAGCCTTGGCGAACGCCTCCAGAAACGACGTAAGCGTCCCTTCCGATAGCGGCGCGGGCGTCGGGGACGCCGGCGCGCCACTCATGGTGTCGTCATCGTTACCTCTACTTTTGCGGCGAGGCATTATTTCACAATTATAGTCAACTTAACACGAGGAAACACTATTTATAACGTTACGATGAGCACTGAGTTCGTAGCGTCCACTGAGAAAACCGTTACTTTGTAAGTATGAATTTGAGTTCGCGTCGCGTCGGTTACGTACGCGCCCCACGTTGGGCGCCAGTTTGTAGGGCGAATGAAATAAAATAAAGTTTTTTTATCACTGAATGTTATAATCATTTACCGATACAAAATATAGTAATACTTAAAAGTTAAAATATAGTAATATTCGAGTGACACCGAGACGAGACAGTACAAAATCGTGACGTTTGCGGGCGTGATGCGAGCCGGACTCCCGGGCGCGGAGCGGGTGCGGACGACCGCGAGGCGCGGGGCGCGGGGCGCGGGAGGCGCGGGCGCGTGTATGCGTGTGTGTTTGCATGTGACATGCCTAATCTTCCTACAATTGATATTTATAATTATCAGGTCTAACTTGAGATTTATGTATTAATCACTTGTATGATTTTCAAAAATAAATTCTAGTTGTCACATTTTTTTTTTTTACTATTTCTACTCCCTGACAGGCAATAATAGCTTCGCAAGACAAACTTTTAGATTCATGAAATATCAAAAATCTTCAAAAAAAATCTGTCCATAATAAAATAGTCACACTTTATTCAACTCTGCTCATCACCTATAATTTTCGAAATTCACGACTTGAAGTACCTACCTTTGAACCTTTAAGTACTTCTTGTGACGTACAATACCTATTATACACAAAAAGGACTCATAGGATTATGTATTACGCAAATTAGGAACTTCTCTAAATATCGATAAAACTTTACTATTCACAAAAATAAACTTTTGTAATGTAACAAGAAAAGTAGTAAGAATAGTAACAAACTATTGAATCACGACCGTAGGGAGTGATTCGATCGTTAGAATCCTTCACTTGCTCGTGATTGGCCCTCGCTTTAAATCTGTCCTTTATTTAGTTTCGCTTAATATACTATCATACTTCAAGTCAAAACACAGTCGTAGGTAGCGGTCGCTGACCCCCAAAAAAAACTTTAAATCTTTATATTTCATCCTGTTTAGATATCGATACCCAACATGTCTGCAGAGTTTTACTTATTTAATTTGTCGCTTTCGGACTCGAGGGCCTCCGTTTGAGTCCGTTTAAAGCAAGTCTTATTCATGATCAAATTCTAATTTATAATATTATATATAATTTAATTTAGTTATGTAATTTAATAAAGTATAATTTATGGTGTTAAACAATTAACTTTACAAACTTTAAGAGGACCATCGAACCATCGAACTGAACAACTTTCACTATGGGACCAACACTGAAATCGCGACAAAAAAACAGCTGTTCCATACTTGCTATGCGAATACAAATGTAGGGAACAGCTGTTTTTTTTCTCGATTTAAAAGGTCTTCCATTCGTATGAGGACCGTCCGTGCAGAGCATCCATACTCTGTACGACCGTGGCAGGACTCAGGAAGCGCTAGGCATCTAATCGACGCGTTTACTGCTGTGCGGTTGAAAAACCAAACGGATAAAGGAGACCATTCACGTTTTATACAAAGTTGGCCCCAAAACCCAAAGTGCTGACAAAGACCAGCGAAATACAATGTGCTACCATGGTCGGGGAAGTCCTTCTTATCTTTTTTTACTATCGCGTCGAATCTCTAAGAGCGGAATGCTCTTACGGAACACTCTATCACTAAAATGTTCCTCCCATTCCTTTCTCAACTTTGAAAAACAGCTGAAGGAATGGTCGTAAAGATTCGGCGCCATAGTTAAAAATAAAATTATTAGGTAGACTGCCCCGACCAGAATAACACATTTTTTTTCGCTGAATTTTGGTTTTGGGGTGGGTGTTTTCTTTTACTACGCTAAAAAATGGCGCCATGAAATTGCGTAAAACATATTTAGGGGTGACAGTCCCTATACAAGTAACCGAGGGTTGAAAAACCTATTCAATGCACATACGCGTGTGGTGTATTTAGATGATTTTATGTGACTTTGCTATGTGCAGACGACTGGCGCGACGTGACAGCGCGACGCGACTCTAACAAAACAATTTCTAAGAAAACTTCACGGTATAACAATTACCGGTGTCGCATTGCACCAGTCTTTGAGATAAAAACTTTTTTACAAAATAGTAAACCGACGAAAAAAGTTAACTGAAAAGCGAAAAAAAAAAATACCTTTTAGTGTAACTACGCTCATAAACTAATTTAAGTTACAAATTTTGAGTCGGCGCCGAACACACATTCAACGAAGATTCATCAAGCTGCCATTATACGCTATAATAGGGAATATGCATGTATTTTTTAAATCTTTTTATTCGATAGTTTACATCGTCAAATAATAGTAAAAAAAAAATCGACGGCAAAAAAGCAATTTAAAGTAGTTAAAAAAATGTTTAAAAATATCCAACCGATCCGGGCTATTTAAACGCCTTCCATTTGGCGCGCTTGGTGTGGTGACGTCACCGTCCGTGAAAACAGACAAGCAACTGTCAACACAACGTCAAACACTCCTTTTTCTATGAGCGTTTGTCATGACATTGACTTGACACTTGTTGATTGACTTGACATTGACATTTTGATTGTTATCCCGGATTGTTACGTCACATCCGCTCTTAACCTTTTCAAGTATTTGAATTACCCACAGTTTTTTGGGACTTTAAAAAAATTAATTTCTCGCTCAAGAAGAAATTTTATTCAAAAATATAGATGGAGGCATAATTCTGAAGTAACATAGTTTATAAAAAAAATATTTGACCCATATTTGAATCACATGCATATTCCCTATTAAGTACCTACCTAATTAATTTGTTTGTTTGTTTGTTCGGCGCCTTTTTTATTTTTCGCTTTTGAGTTATATTATTTTCCTCAAGTAAGGAATTCCTTCAACTGCCTTCTGTCTCCATCGTCAGACCCTCGATGACAGTCATAGTTCTCATCAAAGTGAATGACATAAGCCCAAACACGATGTAGCTGCTGTAAACTGCTAAGGAGCTCTCGCGACTGTCTTCCGTCTCAATCATCAGATCACCTCCAGGTTAAAAACCTTGAGTTGATGATGAGTGGTTGTGTCATCTGAACTATGTATGTGTGCGAAATTTCAACAGAATCGGTCCACAGTTGAAAATACAGTAGGTGAAAAATCAATCAACCCCATTTTTTCTACCCTTGGTGGATTTTAGTTTTCAATTTTAAATGGGACCAACTTCGAGGTATACCCTTCCCAATAAAAAAAAATCGTTAAAATCGGACCACTCATTAAAAAGTTATAAAATAAAATAAAAAATATACGGGTCGACTTGAGAACCTCCTCCGTTTTTTTCGTCGGTTAAAAAGATAATTAGGATAGTTTCGGTTCGGTTACAACTGCAGAACCGATCTCATCTAGCTTATTTTTACTATTTTATAATATGACGTGTAAAAGTGATTCTAATATCCTATTTACAGAATAAACAATTTCATTTCATTTCAGAAACAACTTTGTTTTTCATAGTTTTTTTGAGAAATAAGTACTTAAACTTACAATAAAATACACTCAAACTCAAAGCATTGAAACTCAAAGCATTTATTTCAATTAAACCATTTACAGGCACTTTTGAATTGTCAAAGAGTCGGTCAGTTAGTCAAAAAGTTGAAAAGTTGAAGCTAGTTGCCCATTCCAAATCGTAGATCTCTATGGAGAAGAACGGGCAAGAAACTCCAAGGACACTCTTTTAAAAATGGATATAGATATTACATACTCCTGGGTACAGTATTCTTGGTGCTTCTATATGTGAGAACAATGCCAAATGAAAAATAATCAAAAACAATTCAAAATATAAGATTAAAAATAAGCCCTGGCAGATGAGAGATGACCAGTCTCAACTGACAGCGCCCGTTCACGAACATGACACGTGGATCAGCACCATCCAGCTCAACCATTTTGTAGGGATTACACTTACGTAATAGTTTCACGGTCGATAAAATCAATACCGTGCATTCGTCCCAAATAATGGAAATCTTCACTGTAGGTGGTCCGACACGCATGATGTCCGGTTTTTATTTGAAGAACTGAAAAGGGCGGAACGACATGTTACCTAGAAGTACATATTTATTATTAAAGCGAAGATTATTAGAGTGGTAATTTTATTATTCTTTGTGGTCATGTTAAATATTGAACACTTATTTAAATCACGTTGAACGTGAAAAGAAAGGTAATAAATTGATAACTTTAATATATCACGACGATTATTTTAATAACACTTAAGGGTTATATAAAGTGGTAAAATTACTTTTTCTTTATCAGTCGTAGTTCTGATGTAAAAATGGGATTTTTATACTACGGGTGTTTGTTTATTATCACTTCAAGTGTGGCTCTTTTGCCTACACTAGAAGCCATCGAAGATGTAAGTAGCTTAGAGCCGAAGTTTTTTTTAAAATATTTATGGAAGTGGCCGACCTACAAGCAAACCTTTTTTTTTAAAGACGCCAAACCTCCCTTTGGTTTGGCGTCTTTAAAAAAAAAGGTTTTACTGGCTTAGTACCTAGATACCTTGTCATTAAGTTTAGCTAATCTTTGTCTTACTACCTACATTTGATGGAACTCGCCCTGTGTGGTCACTTTGCTAAAGGGTTCCCCAAGCGTTCAGCCTATTTCGTTCTTTCTTTTTTTTAATTGTAATTTATTGTAATACCTAATATTGTCAATCGCTTCAATTGCATTTGGTAGTCAATCAATTTGCGCATCAATGAGTTTCAATCACGTAAAATTGCAAATTGCAATTGATCGTTACGGAAAAACCCCTTATGTACCGTGAGTCCATCTCCATATTACCTAACTACATATTATTTAGGTACTTAATGTGTTACCCAAGTTCTGTAACATTGTCTACATGAGTGCTAAATCTTCATAATATTGGCAAGCTGATAAATATGAGTTTGACTTTACTTTGGCTGATTTCAAAGTGCCCAGTAGGTAAAACAGGGTATCGGAAAGGTGTGGTCAAATTTAAGCTGAGCAACTGTCTGCATGTGGTCTCATGGAGAAACGTGTTCACTTTGATGGTCTGTACCACACTCTCTCTGATACATCCTGTATAAGAAACCATTTCCCAGCTGATCTATTGTATGAAAACTTTGTAGAAGTGAGCTGTCATTCCGCCTGATGCTAGGGATTGACATTTTGACGGCTCACTTCACCTAAGTTTTCACAGTGAGATTTTTAGATCTCCCTGAAGCGAAAACTCATCGATATGTGTATTCTGCCCGTCCTAAACTACGGTGCCCAGACCTTGTTTCTCAAAAGTTACAAGTCTACACGTTCACAAGTTACCTAGAATGTGCATTTTCGTTAAATTCATAGCTCATCTCCATATTCATAATCAGCCTTAATATTCCCACTGCTGGGACACGGGCATCTCTCTCTTTTGACCACATTTTAAAAAAGAAAAACGAGTTTAGTTAAATATTTATTGCGGTACTTGTAAACTTGTAAGACGGAACAGAGAGTCGCCGGACACTCTCAGGATTTTTTACGATTTTCTACAAGTTGTAACTTACAAATATTTTTTTGCTAAACAAAATCACGAATAAAAGTGCCAAAATGTAAGTACTTGTGAACTAAATAATGACATTTGGTAATACAAGCCTTGTAAGTTTTGATAAACAGGGCACTGGTCGCTCACCGAGTCGCAAAAGTTCCGCCTTGTGGTTTGCCAAAGAGCAATGGAGCGCAGCATTCTGGGCGTAAGCCGAACTGACAGAATACGAAACACCACGTTGCGCTCTTAAACGGGGATTCTAGACGTAGGCAAAAAGGCTGCCAAGCTAAAATGGCATTTGGCGGGTCATGTCAGCCGCATGCATAGCGACCGCTGGGCAACAGTTTCCACACGGTGGGTGCCTGAGGATGGACGGCGCCACCGACGCCGGCCCAGGAAGAGATAGCGGGACGATCTAGACGCGTACCGCAAGGGTTGGATCGAGGTAGCTCTGGAAAACGATGGAGGAGGAGTAGGCTAAAATAAAAAAATAAAAATTAAAAGTAAAGTAGACCAGCAAACCATTCCTAATTTAGAGCTAAACAATTTGTTTTTTGTTCCAGTGTTACATGGTCGAAGGAAATATCGTTCCAGTGTTCACTCCGACGTACGAGAATGACGCCTTAAACACCGATGTGATTGGTGCATATGCACAATACTTGAGTGACGTAGGAGCCGACGGCGTTTTCGGTGCGTAACTCTTAAAAAATGGTTTTGACCTTGCTACTTTTCGGAAGAGTGACATGGCGACTGCATACCGGTAGATGCAGCGTGAAGCATAGAACGAATACTTAGAACCGGTCGCTTTCGTGACGTTTGGAAAAGGCCAGTCCAGCTGTGGACGTTTTCCGGCTATATGTTATGCTTCGATTAGTGTATTATTGATCGAAGATAAAGTCATGATTTCGGTTCTTTTGGCGAGTATAACATACCTATTCAAGAAATCACCTTCATGAGGGCACAAATAAAAATTACCCTTCCTTGGTAGTCCGGGAAAAATATATATTAACTGCAGTGTCTAAAATATATACTAACTGCAGTGTCTGAGGTCGTACAAGGATCAAAAGGCGCGTGGTCAAAGACAAAGTCAAATAATTTATTTCAATTAGGCACATATAAGGCACTTTTGAACGTCAAGATATTAACATAATGCATAAGCTCAAGCAATAGTCTTATAAATAATAATAATAATATGAACATTATAAAAAGGGGATGGAATCATAGTCATCAAAAAATTCGTCCGCATCGCTGTCAACAGAAAAGTGCCCAAAAGGCTGGCAGCATTGCCACGTTCGATGGCAAGAACAGAGTACATTTTTATAATGGCAAGGGAGAAGTTCGTACCTACATTCACAGAGTACATTTTTATACAATTGGGGCCTTCTATTATCTTCGATACTCATACCTATTGATATTTTTTTCAGTGGGGGCAACCGCGGGAGAAGGACCAACCCTGAACGTGACTGATAAAAAGAGGCTGATCGACGCCTGGATTAAGGCTGTGGAACAGCTAGATCTTTTTGTCGTTGTGAGCGTCGGCGGCGTGCCCTTACCTGATACACTAGAATTGGTACGTACAGTCAAAAATCAATCTGCCTAGCCTTTTCCCAACTCTATTGGGGTCGGCTTCCAGTCTAACCGGATGCAGCTGAATACCAGTATTTTACATGGA
Organism: Lithophane socia; assembly: GCA_947522985.1. NCBI lineage: Eukaryota > Metazoa > Arthropoda > Insecta > Lepidoptera > Noctuidae > Lithophane > Lithophane socia. Next base: position 11,754,492 of record OX383270.1, on the reverse strand, counting down.
GCGACTGCCTATCTGACCTCCACAACCCAGTAACTGGGTAATACGATACTCCTTGGTAAGACTGGTTGTCAGACTTTCGGGCTTCTGACGACCCGTAACGACTGTCAAAGAGACTACGAATGACAGCCGGGATCAAAGGCTTAACGTGGTTTCCGAGACACGGAGGAGTCTCGGTATGTAAAGATGGTCACCCATCCACGGACCAACCCCGGCAAGCGTAGCTTAACCTGATGGATTGAACCGTGCGGCAGTTATAATTTTGCCAAGAGCTCTTCTCTTTCTGAGAATTGGTACGTACAGTCACGAACATAAATACCTACCTTACATTTAAGGCTCCCACAAACAGGCGCGACGCGACAGCGCGACGCTACTTTAATAAAACAATTTGTGAGAAAACTGCACAGTAGAACAATTACCGGTGTGGCGTCAGCCACGAGCCTTTACGCAAGATTCAAAAGCGATTTTCTCCCAAAGTATTGATAGATTTATTTTTATGGTGTTACGAACATTCATTAATTTATTTAAATCTACTACCTAGGTTTACAGGACCATACTAAAAATCCGACCAAGTGCGTGTCGGACCACGCACAATGAAAGAAATGAAAGTGTATTGAATGACTATTTCATGAAATCATGACTTTTGGCACTTTCATGAACTGAGTGAGTTGTATTGCTGATTTTAATGTTTATAATTCAGTAAATCCATATTTGTTACGAGCGTTAATAATATCTAGATCAACATACAACCTGATACTGACCTGCAAATTGCAAAAAACCTAAGAAAATTTGAATTTCGCGGGCCACCCTAGCGCATCAACCTTAAAGCTTAATATTTCGCAAACGGATCCCTGAATCCAAAAATGGTTTTAACAAATTCTATTAAAATATTTTTGAACGACCTTTCAAACGACACCCCACACCATGGGATAGACGAGAAAAAATAAAACCAGCCCCACTATAGGTGTAGGGGGGGTACCCTAAAAAATATTTTATTTTTTATTTCTATTTAACACTTTGTCGGCGTGATTTATATGTACCTATACCCTTGTATGCCCATACCAAACTAAAGCTTTCTAGTACTAAGAGTCTCTGAGCTAAGGTGCGGCCAGACAGACAGACGGACATGGCGAAACTATAAGGGTTCCTTGTTGACTACGGAACCCTAACATCATTTATAAACCTATCAAAACCTGCTGGGTAATTACGTAGCTCAGTTACCCAAAAAAATTCATTGCGTTGTTTACGTTGCTGAGCAGACGAATTTTTCAAACATTTGAAGTAATGGAGCAATGGATTAGGAATTTCCTTAAAAATCCTTCGGATTGTGAAAGAAAGTGTGTAAACTTCGCACCAGAGTGTAGATTCTATTGGTTGATAGTGGCACAGCTCCGCTCCTCTTCTCCGCTCCGGTGGATAGGCTGCCTCATCCGGCCTATGTCTAGCAACTGCTAAACGTATTTCGGCTAATATGACCACGATAACCACTGACATGTTTCTAGCTATCAAAACAGCTCGCTTGTGCTGCTTCCGGCAGCTGTGGAAAACCAACATTACACAAGCGAAATCACGGACGTTGTTTCGCGTGGCGTTCCAAAGAGGCATTTTCTTATTACTTGGCGTTTTACAGGCGGCTTATGCAGAAGAAAAAGGCGCCAGTGCCATTTTCGCTTTGCCCGAGGTCTACTACAAACCTCAGACCGCCGAAGAGCTGGTCTACAACATAGAGTTGATCTATCAGGCCGCACCCAACACACCCCTGGTGTATGATGACTTCCGTGCGTTCACTGACGTAAGAGGTAACGTACCTTTACTACTACTATTGCAGCGTTGTTGCGGACATCCGCATCCGCATCCGCGTCCCCGTCTGCATCCGCAACCGCGAAGCTTCCGCTTCGTTTTGGACATCCGCAACCGCATCCGCAATAATTAATGCGGATGTTGATGCGGATGCGGATGTAGCACAGTTCGCGACAAGAAAGATAATGGGCGGGGCCGGCGACTAGCGCGTGCCGTATGCGAACGAAATCTTCGCTCCTATTGGTCAATGATCACTTCTTATTGATCAATAGCACGCAGATTTTTATAGACACCACCAGCCAGTGTTCCTAGCGAACAATTGTTCAGTAGCGCCGGTTTAATATATGAACTTCTACGTAACAGACTTGACCGCGAAAAGGCGAATATAACTTTTTATAAAATGCTAGCTGATGCCCGCATGGATGTCTGATATTATATAGGTACTAAAACCTTCCTCGAGAACCACTCTATTCGTTGGTGAAAACAGCATGAAAATCTGTGTAGTAGTTTTTGAGTTTATCGCGAACAGGACGACAGACAGACGCGGTGGAGGACTTTGTTTTATAATATGTAAGGTTAAGGATAATGCTACAATTTTTAACTTTACTTATTAAATAATAATAAAAATATAAAAAATACTATCTGTTTTTTATTTCTACACCAAAACAAAAAAAAAAACATAAAATATCTAAACATCCGCATTCGCATCCGCGGATGTGAACCTTTAAATATTCGCAACCGCATCCGCATCCGCGGATGTGAAAAAATCTGCATCCGCAACAAAACAAAACATCCCTGTACTATTGTATACTAAATAGAATAAAATGTTGGTGAGAAACTATAACCAAAACCAACCACCGTTCCTTGTTTTCGTAATTCTGTTTGATTTTTGTCACCAACTCCACAGTTAAGATATTGATGTAGCACCTCTGCCTTTCTGTACAAATCAATAAGCACAAGTTCCAACCTACTCTAATTTCACCATAAATAAGCTGGTCTAATTCTGGATTCCCTGTGTCAGTAGAAAAGCAGGAAAGCAGGTCTATTTTCCTTTGTATTTTCTGACTACTTCAATCACACAGTAGCTACCATAGTGAAAATAAGGAAGAAGATGGCTTCGAAATTTCCAGTGGTGCAAAGCATTTAAATAACTGTAGCCTTAGCCAACCCCATGTCTGCATGAGGTGGAAAAAAAAAAGTATCCCGAATCACCGTATTGGTTCACAACCTCCTTTTAATAGATAATTACTTTGTGTCTTTCCAGTGGACATAGTGAAATTCTTCCGGCTGGCAACGCAAAGGATACCAACCTTCAGGGGAGTGAAGACGAATTCGTTCAGAAACTTGATATTACTTAGAACAGAAACAAGGGGCCAACAGAAACTGTACGCCGGGAACTATGTAAGATTATAGTTAATTATATGAATAGCAGCTGGTAATTCATCAGCCATCAGCCATCATCGGCCAATGGTCAGCTTTCAAAGAGAGCAGAAACAAGAATTGAAAGCCACTCTTTAAACATTATAATGTTCTGAAGCCACAGGAATCAAAGATTTCTTACAATTTAGCGAAATCTCCAGGATAAAGAAACACTGGTTTTCTTCTTCTTCCTCGTTGACACCAATGAGGAAGAACAAGTGAGATTAAGGCGAGCGAGAAATCTTTATTCTGCCTAACGTTCTGAATTTCGACTTTTGCAGAATCCTACTAGTTTCCATAATGAAAATGAAGCTTCGTTCTTCAGCTAACCGTTAACTTAATATTTCAGTTCTACCTGGCACCAACAGTTTGCATTGGTATCAAAAACTATGTACTGCCGGAGTTCAACTTCTTCCCGAGATTGATCATCGATATCATAAAGTATCGCGAGAGAGGAAACATGACGCGAAGCACAAACTACTACCAAAGACTGCTTGATCTGGTCGAGATTATCATTGCAAGGGGTGAGGGAAAACTATTTCTATTGCTTTTGTATTTCGGGCATGAGGGTACAAAAATACCACTTCACCTAGTTCCTACGATACCGAAGTAATTACTGGCACTTAAGACATTTTATCTTACTCTCTGGAATGGTACCGCACCGATGTGGTCCCCTGGTATTGCACATGTATGGCAGGTGACCAAGGTGACCAGGTGGTAAAGGCAGTGGTGGACCGCTGTCCGTCAGGTGTGCCGCAGGCTTGGTTGGCACCCGGTAACATGGTTTTAAGATGCCTAGGCAGTGACCTTAAGAAGGTGGCTGAAATTGAATAGATGCGTAAGGCGATGATCCGAGTGTTGTGATGCAATGTGAGAGCGGCTTCCTATGTCTAGCTGTGGACTGCGATAGGCTGAAATTATTGATGACTAGCTGCGCCCAACAGTTTTAATTCAATTCAATTCAATTTCAATTTATTTATTCGCAAACAATTTACATTGTGTTTGAAATCGTATCGTAATCGTAATCGTTTCGAATCGAAAATAAAACTTACGTAAACAAAGAACTTTAATATTTTGTTAAAAGCTTGAGGCTTATTTTTAATTTATACTAAGAAGGACATTTACGCCTCAAGCTTTTAACAAAATATTAAAGTTCTATGTTTACGTAAGTTTTATTTAGAACTTTTTAGTTCATTCAAAGCTTGTTCTTAAAAATATTTTTACTTATATTTTATTTTGTACTTTTTAGCATTAGAATTTGTCAACTGACCCTGGATATTGCCTTGGGCTGTATATAGTTCTTGACAAGACAACGCCAAAGAGTCCAAACACGATGGTGCTATCTTGTTTGATTTAGGTTTTCCCATGGCCACCTTCTGGCTCCATCATCAGACCCTGAACACCGCCTAGTGTCAAGGCACTTGTCAATACATAACCAATGAGTCCAAACACGATGGTGCTATTTTGTTAGATTGAGGTTTTCCCATGGCCACCTTCGGGCTCCATCATCAGGCCCTGAACACCATCTAGTGTCAAAGCACTTGCCAATACATAACCAACGAGTCCAAACACGATAGTGCTATCTTGTTTCATTGAAGAGTTCCCATGGCCACCTTCCGGCTCCATCATCAGACCCTGAACACCCGCTAGTGTCAGAGCACTTGTTAATACATGAACAATGAGTCCAAACACGCTGGTGCTATCTTGTTTAATTTAGGTTTTCCCCTGGCCACCTTCCTGTTCCATCATCAGGCCCTGAACACCACCTAGTGTCAAAGCACTTACCAATACATAACCAACGAGTCCAAACACGATACTACTATCTTGTTTCATTGAGGTTTTCCCATGGCCACCTTCAGGGTCCATCATCAGGCCCTGAACACCACCTAGTGTCAAAGCACTTGTTAATACATGACCAATGAGTACAAACACGATGGTGCTATCTTGTTTGATTGAGGAGTTCCTATGTTCAACTTCCGGCCCCATCATCAGACCGGCAGCATGGTATCATTTTTTCAAAATGTCTCGGTAGTTGTATTATTACGCCAAGTTACAGTACAATCAGATGTCAGGAAGTCCTTGAAAAATGAATGACAATTGGAGTACTAGAAGCACATATGGCCACCTTCCGGCTCCATCATCAGACCTTGAACACCACCCAGTGTCAAAGTACTTGTTAATACGTAACCAATGAGTCCAAACACGATGGTGCTATCTTGTTTGATTGAGGAGTTCCTATGTCCAACTTCCTGCTCCATCATCAGACCAGGTCCATGGTAGTTGTATAAGTATGCCAAGTTTCAGCTCAATCGGATGCCAGGAAATGCTTGAAAAATTGATGACAAAAGGAGTAACCGGAAAGACATACGAACAGAGCAAGCTAATATAAAGCTTGTAATAAAAACCCGCATAAGTCTCAATCCCGTAGGAATGTATGGATAAAAAGTATCCTGTGTCCTAATCTGTCATGGTTCATGTGCCAAATTTCAAACAAATATGTTCAGCCGTTTTCGCGTGAAAGCGTAACAAACAAACTCACTTTCGCATTTATAATATTAGTTAGGATAGTTAGGATGTCGTAGTGTAACTTCACTTTTTTTATATTTTTGTTCTTTCTCCAGGTAAAAGGTTTGCAGCCGAGAAGGTAGCCATGGAAATAATAACCGGTATTGAAGTGGGCCCACCCAGACCTCCTATACCTCAACTGAGTAATGAACAGATAGAAGCCCTCATACGAAATCTCGAAGAAAAAAACGTTAAGCTCGCTCAACCTAACTACTCGTACGCTATATCATCTCCCTCGTGTAGCGAGCGAGTTGATTAGAAAGGATCGTTTTCTTTCACTTCTTTATGGTTTTGGGTTTATGGGTTTATCTGTGAATTAATTCTTGATGTTTTAAAATTAAATTTTAGCATGTATCTTTGGAAATTACAATAATAAATTGATATTTATAATTATCAGGTCTAACTTGAGATTTATGTATTAATAACTTGTATGATTTTCAAAAATAAATTCTAATTGTTACATTTTTTTTTTTTTTACTATTTCTGCTCCCTGACAGGCAAGACAAACTTTTAGATTCATGAAATATCAAAAATCTTCAAAAAAATCTGTTCTTAATAAAATAGACCAACATGGAAATCGCGAAAAAAAAAACAGCTGTTCCATACATTTTGTCGATTTAAGTGAACACAAATGTATGGAACAGCTGATTTTTTTTTCGCGATTTCAAGTTTGGTTCCATAGAAAAAGTTGTTCAAAATGATGAGTACAATGACCCTTTTCGGGTTTAGCATAAACAAAAAATAATGTTGTATAATTTAATTTAGTTATATAATTTATTATAATATAATTTATGGTGTTAAACAATTAACTTTACAAACTATAGGAGGTGCTTTAGACCATCGAACTGAACAACTTTCACAATGGGACCAACAATGAAATCGCGGAAAAAGAAACAGCTGTTCCATACATTTTGACGAGCTAGGCGAACATAAATGTAGGGAACAGCTGTTTTTTTTTCTCCATTTCAAAGTTCTTCCATCCGTATGAGGACTGTCCGTGTAGAGCGTCCGAACTCTATACGGCCGTGTCAGGAGTTTAGGACTCAGGATGCGCTAGGCATCTAACCGACGCGTTTAGTGCTGTTCAGTTGAAAAACCAAACCGATAAAGGAGACATTCACGTTTTATACAAAGTTGGGCCCAAAACCTCCTAATCATTTTTAGTATGGCGCGGAATATATAAAACCATTCCTTCAGCTGTTTTTTGAAGTTGAAAAATCTAGTTATCTTGGGCATCTATCGCGAATGGGAGAAACATTTTAGTGACGGAGTGTTTCAAGCATCTGTAGAAGTAGTGTTGGAAGCATCTTTGCTCTGGGATAAGGCCGCATCCACGTTAGCTCTCGCCTCCATCGCCAGGGCGCAGAGGGAACTTTGGTTTGCCGGATGTGGAATTTTCGCAAACGGCACCACACTCAACCTCCCTGCCCGCAAGGGCTGGCTGGATTAGTGTTTGCCACATACAAAGCGGCCGCTTCGAGGTCGAGGTCGAGTAGGAGTATCCCGGGTTTTACAGAGCTTTTAGGCGTATACTAAAAACTTCTCCCAGTTTTGGAAGGCTACCAGAAAATTGGATGTTAAGCCTAGTCTCCCAGCGAGTGTGAGTGGCTTAAGCGACCCGAGTGAGATCGCGAATATGTTTGGCAACCATTTTAAAGTTCGGTCACCGATCGATTCTTCTACTGTGATGGTAGGCGCTGCGCCCTGCAGCCAGGAGGAGGAGCCTCTGTTGCGTTTCCCAGCAAGTCAAGTTAGTGCTTTTATTAAAGGAATGACCAAGGGCAAATCTCCTGGGCATGACGGGCTCAGCGTCGAACACCTCAAATATGCTGGAGTGCACCTTCCGAGAGTCCTGTCTCTGTTGTTTACTATGTGCATCAGTCATGCATACCTTCCAACTGACCTGATGAAAACCACAGTAGTACCCATAGTTAAGAACAGGACTGGGGACATCTCGGATAAGGATAACTACCGCCCGATCTCCCTCGCGACCGTGATAGCTAAAGTGCTGGACGGTTTGTTGGATTCTTGTTTGCAAAAGTATTTAAAACTACACGATGCGCAGTTTGGGTTTCGGCCCGGACTATCTACTGAAAGCGCAATCTTAAGTCTCAAGCACACTGTCCAGTACTACACTGATCGTAAGACACCGGTGTATGCCTGTTTTCTGGATCTCTCCAAGGCCTTTGATCTCGTGTCTTACGAGGTGCTTTGGAGGAAGCTAGGGGATAGTGGTATACCGGTGGAGATGTTGAACATCTTTAAATATTGGTACAATAACCAGACAAACTGTGTCAAATGGTCAGGCACTCTTTCCGATTTGTACAGGCTGGAGTGCGGCGTGCGGCAGGGGGGGTTAACATCTCCAAAGCTATTTAGCTTGTACGTAAACGAGCTCATAGTGGAACTCAGCAGCATGCGTGTCGGATGCCGGGTGGGTGGTATTAGTGTAAATAATATCAGCTACGTGGACGACATGGTGCTGCTGAGTCCCACTGCGGGGGCGCTCGGAGAGATGCTGAAAGTTTGTGAAGCCTATGCCAAGTCACACGGACTTATTTACAATGTCAAGAAAAGTCAGTACATGGTCTTTAAGGCCGCCGGTAAGTGTCCTGAATCTGTTCCACCCATTACTTTGAATGGGGTTAACTTAGATAGGGTGTCGCAGTTTAAGTACCTTGGACATTACCTCACCGACGACCTTAAGGATGATGTTGACTTAGAGAGGGAGCGCAGGGCTCTGTCAGTTCGTGGCAATATGCTGGCCCGTAGATTCGCTCGCTGTGCGGACCAAGTCAAGATTACGCTATTTAAAGCGTATTGTCAGGGTCTGTACACGGGTGGTCTATGGGTTAGTTATACCAAAAAATCCCTGGACACACTGCGCGTCCAATACAATAACATTTTCAGGATGATGTTGGGACTTCCTCGTTTCTGCAGTGCCTCCGAGATGTTCGCGCAGGCTCATACGGATGATTTGCATGCCGTCATTCGGAAGAAAAACGTGTCACTTATGAGAAGGGTTCGGGGGAGTCACAACAGCATCCTGAAAACTATAGCTGAAGATGTACGTGCGCCTGTGTTGGGGCACTTCGTTCGTCTGGTGGTCCTCAGGGATGTATCTCCATATTGTTTATCTTGACGGGGCGGGGTGTCTCGGCACGGGTGCATTTTTGCATTTTTGTATTTTTGTGTATTTGTGTGCAATGTAGTAGAGTAGTGATAGAGTGTGATTGTATCTAAGTACCTACTAACAATAGTTTCTAAGTTTTTGTATACTAACCTTTGGATCTAGTTGTCCTAAAATAAATAAATTTTGAATTTGAATTTTTGAATTATAATTAGACCGTTTTCAGCATTTTCTGCACTTGCAGGCGCTTGCCGCGTGTATCACCACCGGCTCCACCGCTGCCGTGTTAATGCTCCGTATGACCTCCGGGTGCAGACCCTAACTCACTTTAGCCGCTCTAGATATCTGTCTGTCGATTTTGGCAGCTTTTCTACACACGTTTGTGGCGTGGATGTTGAATGTGGGCTGGTGGTCAATTGCTCACAATTGACCCAGCATTTTTATTTCCTTAGACATGCCCATTTCGACCCGCACATGCTCAGGAGTGGGACATAGTACTTTAGCTTCCTGGTGACTACCAATGCACAGGTTCGTGTGGTGCAAACTTCGGCTTATTTCGGATGCCCCATAGTCTTTCAAGTCATCGGTTTTTAACTTCATAAATACATAATTATATTTGTTTTTTTTTAGTTTTAGGGATATTTAGGCCCACAGTTTGTCCGGCATGCGGCAGACGTGTCGTGCCCAGTACCATTTAATTTAGGCAGCTCTTTGAGCCACGTCAGCTATCTTTGTTTTGGAGCGCAATATTGGGAGGCCTTTGCCAAGAGAAACAGCGTAGACAAGTTAAAAAAAAATAGGTATATTTCCAGTGATTTGTTATCATATTAATACTTTTCGATGTCACCTTTACATAAAGTTTATTTCATTTATTTTTACCCGAATACAGCGAAGAAAAAAAAAATCAAGTAACAAAAAAAATCAAGTAATAAAAACTAAAAACCCAACTACGACTTAAAAGGTATAAACAAGACATCACAGACAGACAAATTAAAAATCCGGAGTCACACGTGTTAGGGCATAAATTGAACAGATTACGTGTGACTCCGGATTTTTAATTTGTCTGTCTGTGATGTCTTGTTTATACCTTTTAAGTCGTAGTTGGGTTTTAGTTTTTATTACTTGATTTTTTTTTTAATTCTTTTGGGGTTATAATATATATATTAATGTGCTCATTAAGCCCTTTCATTTGATACCCAACATGGTACGATTAAACCAATTTTTTTTTAAGTTCCTCACTTTATGTCCTCTAGAGGGTGCCATTTTTAATTTAATGTGACTTCACATAGCCTATAACCAGCGGACAATCACGACGCTTCTAACGATACCTCATTTGTCAAATTGTGATAAGTGGTTTGGAAGATAGGAGGGAACAGATGAACATACATACATACATACATACATACATACATACATACATACATACATACATATCGGTCAAAATCATAACCCTCCTTTTTTCTTCGCCGTAGTCGGGTAAAAACTAAAACCCAACTACGACTAAAAAGGTATAAACAAGACACCACAGACAGACAAATTAAAAAATATATATATTATAACCCCAAAATAATTTAAAAAAAAATTAAGTAATAAAAACTAAAACCCAACTACGACTGAAAAGGTATAAACAAGACACCACAGACAGACAAATTAAAAATCCGGAGTCACACGTGTTAGGGCGGCATAAATCGAACAGATTACGTGTGACTCCGGATTTTTTATTTGTCTGTCTGTGGTGTCTTGTTTATACCTTTTCAGTCGTAGTTGGGTTTTAGTTTTTATTACTTAATTTTTTTTTTAATTATTTTGGGTTTATAATATATATATTTTTGAAATGTGCTCATTAAGCCCTTTCATTTGATACCCAACATAGTACGATTAAACAATTTTTTTTTTTTAGTTCCTGACTTTATTTCCTCTAGAGGGCGCCATTTTTAATTTAATGTGACGTTACATAGCCTATAACCAGCGGACAATCAAGACGCTTCTAACGATACATTATTTGTCAAATTGTGATGAGTGGTTTAGAAGATACAAGGGAACAGATGAACATACATACATACATACATACATACATACCGGTCAAAAATCATAACCCTCCTTTTTCTTCGCCGTAGTCGGGTAAAAATCCGGAGTCACAGCTGAAAAAGGCACTTTGACACTGTATCTGTTCCCATCCTTGTGCAGAGACTTGAGTCTATAGGGATTAGAGGCAAGGCTCTTTCTCTCTTTAACAGCTATTTTCGGGGTAGGAAACAACAGGTTAGGTTGGGTAAGTCGTATAGCGATGAAGAAAACTGTTGTTTTCGGTGTTTCGCAGGGCTCTGTGCTCGGCCCGCCACTGTTTCTAGTGTATATTAATGAACTTTGTAAACTACGAAACAGTGGCGGGAAAATCTTCTCATATGCGGACGATACGGCTATTGTCTACATTGGTTACACTTGGGAAGTGGTACGTAGTAACGCCGAACAAGGGTTAGTTGTCATAGATAAATGACTCAAAGCAAACTTGTTAACCCTTAATATTGCTAAAACAAATTACTTTTGTTTCTCTCCAAGTGCAAGGTCTAAAGCATGTACTAATTTCAATATTCGTATCCATATGTGTGTAAACAACTCGGGTCAGGCTTGTGATTGCAAACCCATTAAACAATTACCGTCTGCAAGATACTTGGAAGTTATAGTCGACGAGTGTCTAACGTGGCACTCGCATGTCGAGGTTATTCTGTCGCGTGTTAGAAAATTTATATGGATTTTTTAAATCTAAGACATGTGATGCCTCAAAAGACGCTCAACAACATTTATATAGCACTCGCGCAGTCAGTAATCACATACTACGTAACTGTTTGGGGTGGGGCCACAAAAACTAAATTTCTAGAGCTAGAAAGAGCCCAAAGGTCACTTTTAAAAGTAATCTATTTCAAGTCATATGGATATCCCACAATTGATCCATACAGAATTTGTGGCCTACTATCGGTCAGGAAACTATACCTTTTAAACATCATTCTATATTTGCATAAAAACCTTCCAGTTAACCCAGAAAGACGGGCTAGGAGGAGAAATGATATTGTTGCTTACTCTCCGGGAGTACGTACGGCTTTTGCAAGACGTCAGTATGTCTGTCAATCAGCTTACATTTACAATAAAATTAACTCAAAACGAAAGTTCCACCACGAGGTCTCGCATCAATGCAAAAAAGTTATAACCGAGTGGCTAAATACTCTAATTTATGAAGAGGCAGAGCATGTTCTAGTCAGACTTGTATAAATACTTAGCTTCTTTATTATAATGTAATAATTGTCTTTAACTTTTATTATAATGGCACTATCAGCAAACACGTAAACTCAAACATAAATCCACACTAACGCACACACGCGCACACAAACATAAACACACACACACACACACACAATCCTACATTCACACATACCTACACATACAATTACACACTACACAGAGCTGATAATTTAAATTCATGTGTTACTTTTGAATCTTTTTGTTTTAATTTTAGTTTCTAGTCTCAATATTGTTTAGCATCATGTGAAGGAGCGGGACAACCCCAACACAAGTATTATTAATTACTTACTGGGGCTTTCTCATTAAAAAAATTGTAAATGTAACTGTTTGAGACCCAATAAACTCTTCGATTTATCCCTATCACGTGTGACTCCAGATTTTTAATTTGTCTGTCTGTGTCTTGTTCGTTGCCTTAAAATGTTCCTCCCAGACACGTCACGTCTCCCAGAGTCGTAGAGGTTCGGCGCCATAGTAAAAAAATATTAGGAGGACACCCCGACCAGGATAACACATTTTTTTTCGCTGACTTTTGGTTTTGGTGTGGGTGTTTTCTTTTACAACGCTAAACAATGGCGCCATAAAATTGCGTAAAACATATTTAGGGGTGACACTCCCCCCCATACAAGTAACCGAGTGTTGAAAAAACTTCAATGCACATACGCGTGTGGTCAAGGGCGGATTCAGGGGCGGGGGCACACGGGCACATGCACCCAAACGGTTTAAGTAAAATAAATTCGAATCATCTGAATGGACTGGCCTGAATGCATACACAGCGTGCCGCTTTAACTCAACTTTGGTTATGTTTTTATTATTTAGTTAGTTTGAAAATTAAAATTTTTCAATTTATGAATTATTTTATTTTATTTTAATTTTTATGATTACTGGCCACTAGCCCTACTCGTGTGTTAAATTAATGTCGCCATTGTAGCGGCACGTTGTATATGTCAAGACAATGCTTCAATGATGAACGCTGAAGAAGAAGGCTACCTACTGTATCTTCAGCAGCAGTGGCGTAACCACTAAGGTTCAAAGTGGTGAGTCAATTCGTACTCGGGACCAGAGGTCTGCTAAGAATTTTGGTCGGCGAGAGAATTTCAGCATAAGTACCTAATGCTAAAAAGATAGCATGGTCCGAGGGGCCTTGCCCGCCCTTGCGTGTGGTGTATTATTGGAACCCACAATTAACAAGATTGTGATGTTTTTATGCGACTTTGCTATGTGCAGACTAGCGCGACAGCGTAGAAACAACTTAGTTTTTCATCGATTTTCGAGAAATAAGTACCTATACCTACTTACAATAAAATACTTTTTACAACAAAAAAAAACGACATCCAAAAAAACACTAAACTCCTCACAAATTCTTTGCTTTTCAATTTTCGGTTTTTGCCACCGACTTCCGAAATTAAAGTTATTTTTCACTTTTTTAGAGGTTTTATTGGATGTCGATTGTTTTTTTTTTGTAAAAAGATTTTATTTTTCACTTTTTAGTTGTGGTACCTACTTACCCCACACAAATTCGAATACCACTACCTGCTATATAACAGTAACGGAGTCAAAAAATACAGGGTGTAAGGGACAGCCATCCGCAGACTGATGGGATGAATTCAGCATATGATACTAAGACGATTGGTACATAAAATTATTTCAGGAACGTTATGGGAATCCAATAAATCTGATTTGTATTATTATCTCACGCGCAATGTATCGTTACCGTGGCAAAACCCGGGTAGCCGCACTACTCGTGGCGCGGGGCGCGCGCTCGAATATTTTAACATCCATTGCTGGTTTTTTAATTTTAGCGGTTTTATTTACATAAATGGAGTGCTGCGGACAGAGAATGTAATTTTACATTGAAATAAAGGAATAGTTACTGAAAACCGATAAAAAATTCATGATTGTCTCTTATTGTTATTAGCCTATAACTTGTGTGTTTGGTGTCTTACTACTGTTAGTGCAAGTTGGTGATTAATAAATAAATAAATAAAATGTAAAAAAATGAAAACTTTCCTGAGAAAATTTCCGGTGGAATATGATTCAAAATAAGGAGTTGAATGCCCCCTGTTAATTTGCGGAGGGCTGTCCCTTACATCCTGTATAATCATCTATATAGACTAAGTGGGATAAATACGTAATTATTGAAGCTAGCTCAAAAACTACGCAAGCAACACGGGAAGCACCAGCTTTCAAATAAAAAAAGAATTATCAAAATCGGTTGACCCAGTCGAAAGTGTGAGGTAACAAACATAAAAACACGGTTCAAAAATACACTTAGTTTCGCGGTCGATAAAATCAATAACGTGCATTCGTCTTAACTACGGAAATCTTCCCTGTAGGTGGTCCGACACGCACTTGATATCCGGTTTTTACCTATTTGAAGAACTGAAAAGGGCGAATCGACATGTTGCCTAGAAGTACTTAATTATTATTAAAGCGAAGATTATTAGAGTCGTAATTTTATTATTCCCTGTGGCCATGTATGTATGGTCATTATCATGTATTTATCACTTAATAAATCACGTTGAACGTGAAAAGAAAGGTAATAAGTTGATAATTTTAATATATCACGACGATTATTTTAATTACACTTAAGGGTATATAAAGTGGTAAAATTACTTTTTCTACATCAGTCTTACAAACTGTAAAAATGGGATTTTTATACTACGGCTGTTTGTTTATCATCACTTCAAGTGTGGCTCTTTTGCCTACACTGGAAGCGGAAGCCATCGAAGATGTAAGTAGCTTAGAGCAGAATGTTTTATTTTTTATTTATGGAACTGGCCGATGTACCTAATACCTACAAGCAAAATAGGGAGGTTTGGCGTCTTAAAAAAAAAGTTTTTACTGGTTTTTACCTACATACCTTTTTTTTTTATTTTGATGGTGGGAAATCATCCAATGACTGGTCCCGCTCTGGGCGGAGCGGACGGGCGTGTCAGACTTTTGCTGACTAAAACCCACCCGTGATCCTTCAGTTGCCTGTTGCCAAGGTCCCGTTATCCCTTTCGGACTTTCCCGCAACAGGCATCGGTCCTAGCGGACCCCGCCAATTGTGCAGACGCGCCAATTGTGAGGCGCGCGTGGATCACAACGAGCCGTCGACCTACCTAGATACGGATAGTACGAAGATTCAGCACTCATGTATTTGTGCCGATTCCCTTGCCTCTATATTCTGGTCCTGCTTGGTCATTTTATCAAAAATATCCATAAGTTTGAGACAGAAGAACAGAGACATATCAGAATAAAAACCCGAAGAAAGGATCTACCTAATTTCATACAGCCTAAGCTTAATGTCGTTAAACATGCCTCAAGAGTGCAATCAGTAAATACGAGTATGTACAATAAATTGCCTGTACAATTTAAGAACTCTATGAATCCAAATGAGTTCAAGAGAAAATTAAAGTCATTGTTATTGAAGAAATGTTATTACAGCATTGAAGAGTTTCTCAAAGATAAATAGTACTTAGTTCGAACTAATTTATGTGATTATATTTTAATGACTTTAGTTAATAGATGATTGTTTAAATTTTTGTGTTACATTTTATTGTTAAAACGACTACGTGTATTATTCGTGTAATTATTGTTAAAACCAGTGTTCGACACGAATGTAAATTTGTTGAAGAAATAAATAAATAGAGTCCTTGTTCACTGGCACTGAACTTAAATTTAGTTTAGTTTAAACTAAATTTAAGTTCAGTGCCTCTTTTTATTTCTATTTGGCAAGCTGATAAATGAGTTTTGACTTTACTTTGGCTGATTTCAAAGTGCCCATCGGTAGGTAAAACAGGGTATCAGAAAGGTGTGGTTAAATTTAAGCTGAGCAACTTTCTGCATGTGGTCTCATGGAGAAAGTTGTTCACTTTGATGGTCTGTAACACACTCTCTCTGATACATCCTGTATAAGAAACCATTTCCCGGCTGATCTATTGTATGAAAACTTTGGAGAAGGGAGCAGTCATTCTGCCTGATGCTAGGGATTCACATTTTGATGGCTCACTTCACCTAAGTTTTCACGGTGAGATTTTTACAGGATAGGTAGACCAGCAGGCACCTACCAACCCATTCTTAATTTAGAGACTAAACGATTTGTTCTCTGTTCCAGTGTTACAAGGTCGAAGGATATATCGTTCCAGCGATCACTCCGGTGTACGAGGACGGAGCCTTAAACACCGATGTCATTGATGCATATGCACAATACTTGAGTGACATAGGAGCCGACGGCGTATTAGGTGCGTAGCTCTTGAAAATTGGTTTTGACCTTGCGACTTTTCGGAAGAGTGACATGGCGACTGCATACCGGTAGATGCAGCGTGAAACATATAACGATTACTTGGAAGCGGTCGCTTTCGTGACGTTTAGAAAAAGCCAGTTCAGCTGTGGACATTTTCCGGCTATATGTTATGCTTCGATTAGTGTATCATTAATCGAAGATAAAGTCATGATTTCGGTTCTTTTGGCAAGTATTAACATATTCATGAAATCACCTCCATGAGGGCACAAATAAAAAATATTTAATAACTGCAGTGTCTAAGGTCCCAAAAAAATAAAACTACCTACTTAGTTGTGATCATAAGTCAAACAAGATATTAACATAATGCTCAGCAACAGTCTTAAAATAATAATAATAATATGAACATTATAAAAAGGGGGGGGAAGGAATAATAGTCATCAATTAATTGTGGAAATGTCTAAAAGCCTGGCAGCATTGCCATGTTGGATGGCAAGGGAGAGTTTCGTTCCTACATTCAATTGGGGCCTTCTAACATCCTCGATCCTCATACCTATCGATATTTTGTTCAGTTGGGCCAACCTCGGGAGAAGGACCAACCCTGAACGTGTCTGATAACAAGAGGCTGGTCGACGCCTGGATGAAGGCTGTGGAACAGCTTGAACTTTTTATCGTCGTGAGCGTCGGCGGCGTCCCCCTACCTGATACACAAGAATTGGTACGTACAGTCACGAACATAAATACCTTTCATTTAAGGCCCCCACAAAAAGGCGCGACGCGACTTTAAGGCTGCGGGCACGAAACCAGCGACGAGGAGTGATGGCCGAGCAGGGCGATAGCGACGGTACAAAATTGTTCCGTCGTTAATTTATTTATTTAAATCTACTAGGCACATCACTAAAAACTTGTCATTTCAAAGTCGAAGTCAATTAATTGATTTCAAATAGGCACATTGAAGGCACTTTTGAACGTCAAAAACAAGGAAATAACTGATTCTAATTGCCCCTTCCAAAAGGTAGTTTTCGTGAGGAGAAGATTCAGCAAGAAACTACTCTTTAAAAAAATGTTTTACTATATTTTGTACCTATACATCAATTATTAATTGCTTACATGTGAATACGATGCACCTAGAATACGATTACTGTACCACAATAGGTAAAAAGAATTAAAAATGGAGAAATGACAAATAAATTAAATAAGTATGTGATAGATACCTGGTGCTCACATATTTAAAGTAAACGATATCACAATATTCCTAACATTTTTACAAGTAATACTAATAAGACAGTGCGTGAGTTTAAGTAATCATAAAATGTAAACTCCGTACCAGAGTTTAGATTCTATTGGTTGATAGTGGCACAGTTCGGCTCCTCTCCTCTCTTCTCCTCTCCAGAGGACAGGCTGCCTCATCCGGCCTTTGTCCAGCAGCTGCTAAACGTATTTCGGCTAATATGACCATGATAACCACTAACATGTTTCTTGCTCTAAAAACGGCTCGCTTGTGCTGCTTCCGGAAGCTGTGGCAAACCAACATTACACAAGCGAAATCACCGACGTTGTTTCGCGTGGCGTTCCAAAGAGGCATTTTCTTATTACTTGATGTTTCACAGGCGGCGTATGCACAAGAAGTGGGAGCCAGTGCTATTTTCGCTTTGCCCGAGGTCTACTACAAACCTCAGACCGCCGAAGAACTGGTCTACAACATAGAGTTGATCTATCAGGCCGCACCCAACATACCCCTGGTGTATGATGACATCATTGAGTACACCGGCGTAATAGGTAACGTACCTTTACTACTACTACTGATTACTATATAGAATACTACAGTCAAAACCAACCCCCGTTTCTTGTGTTTTCATAATTCTATTTGACTTTGTTAAGATATTGATATAGCACTACTGCCTTTCTGTACAAATCAATAAGCACAAGCCTAATCCTGGATTCCCTGTGTCAGTAGAAAAGCAGGAAAACAGGTGTATTTTCCTTTGTATATTGTTACTCCTTCAATCACACAGTAGCTACCATAGTGAATATAAGGAAAGAAGATCGCTTCGAAATTTCCAGTGGTGCAAAGCATTTAAATAACTGTAGCCTTAGCCAACCCCATGTCTGCATGAGGTGGAAAAAAAAAGTATCCCGAATCACCGTGTTGGTTCACAACCTCCTTTTAATAGATAATTACTTGTGTGTTTCCAGTGGACATAGTGAGGTTCTTCCGGCTGGCAACGCAAAGGATACCAACCTTCAGGGGAGTGAAGTCAACTTCGTTAAGAAACTTGATATTACTTAGATCCGAAACAAGGGGCCAACAGCAGCTGTACGCTTCGAACTCTGTAAGATTATACCTAATTATAAACGCAGCTAATTCTTTCATCAATCACCTTTCAAAGAGAGCAGAAACAAGAAAACTGGAATCAAGGATTTCTTGCAATGTTGCGAAATCTCCAGGATAAGGAAACACTTTCTTCTTCTTCCTCGTTGACATCAATGAGGAAAAAGAAGTCAGATTAAGGCGAGCGAGAAAATCTTTATTCTGCCTAGTTTCCTAATGAAACTGAAGCTTCGTTCTTCAGCTAACCGTTAACTTGATATTTCAGTTCTACCTGGCACCAGCAGTTTGCATTGGTATCAGAAATTATATACTGCCGGAGTTCAACTTCTTCCCGAGACTGATCATGGATATCGTAAGGTATGGCGAGAGAGGAAACATAACGAGGAGCACAAACTACTACCAAAGGCTGCTTGATCTGATCGAGATCATCTATGCAAGGGGTGAGGGAAGACTATTTTCTATTGCTATTCTATTCAAAGCATGAGGGTACAAAAATACCACTTCACCTAGTTCCTACGATACCCGAGTAATTACTGGCACTTCAGGCTTTTACCTTATTTTCTGGAATGTTGTGGTCTCCTTGGTCATTGGACATGTATGGCACGTGATGTTGCGGGAAAGTCCGAAAGGAATTTGGGACCTTGGCAACAGGCAACTGAAGGAACACGGGTGGGTTTTAGTCAGTAAAAGTCTGACACGCCCTTCCGCCCCACCCAGAGCGGGAGAAGTCACAGGATGATATCCCACCATCAAAAAAAAAAAAAAAGGTGACGACCATTGTCACCTGCCATACATGTCCACCACTGCCCTTACCACCTCTTAAGGCAGTGGTGGACCGCTTTCTATCAGGAGTGCCGCAGACTTGATTGCCCATTTCGCAGACTTGACTTGATTACCCAGTAACATGGTTTTAAGGAGGGGCGTATTTTAAGATTCAGCGCCCTGGGCCTGTAAGGTTTGCCGCCCCATAAATAAAAGCAACGAAACAAGCTCCGAGTCGCGACGGCGTCTGACCGACCGACAAGCTGCGCCGGTCAGTAAAGCTCAAAACACACACGTGTCGGGTCATTTTCTTCGCGGGAGCCGCGCTGTGATCGTGTTCACACAAAGCGCGGACGCGGGACGGCAGCAGGTCGGGCGCGGGACGGCAGCGGGTCGGGCACGGGACGGCAACGGTTCGGACGGCGGCAAACAAATACGACACGCTCCGCGCACGACCCGCGCCCGCGTTCTGTTTGTTGACATCCATATTATTATAATTCCTTGAATTGCTATTTATTATGACCGCCATACTCCCGCCCCCGACCCGCTCTCCCGTCCCGCGCTGTCTATGGTGGCGTGCGGGGGGCGAGGCTCCCGCTCCCGTCCCGCTCCGCGCCCGACCCGTACACGCGTTCTGTGTGTTGGCATCCATATAATTCCTTGAATTACAATTTATTATGCCCACAGTACTCCCGCGCCCGTCCCGCTCCCGACATGCACCCGCCTTGTGTGTTTTGAGCTTACGATACAAATGAGTATTAATTTTTGCTAAGGCTTATTTTTAATTTCTTCAAAATGAAAGGCTAACAAAGCTGAGCGTGAGGTGCGGCTTGCGCCGCCCCTCGCAGCCTACCGCCCCGGGTCATGGCCCTTTTGGCCCTAGGGTAAATACACCACTGGTTTTAAGATGTCTAGCGACCTTAAAAAAAGGGCTGGGGTTGAATAGATGCGTAAGGCGATGATCCGAGTGTTGTGATGCAGTGTGAGAGAGGCTTCCTATGTCGAGCTGTGGACTGCGATAGGCGGAATTTATTGATGACTAGATGCGCCCAATGGTTTCAATTCAATTCAATTTCAATTTATTTATTCACAAACAATTTACATTGCGTTTAAAATCGTACTATATGATAAAAACCCGCATATGTCTCGATCCCGTAGGAGTGTTGGGATAAAAGTATCCTGTGTCCTAATCCATCATGGTTTACCCATGTGCCAAATTTCATCCAAATATGTTCAGCCGTTTTAGCGGGAAAGCGTACCAAAAACCTCACTTTCGCATTTATAATATTAGTTAGGATGCGTTATTGTAATTTCGATTTTGAATATTTTAGTTCTTCCTCCAGGTAATAGGATTGCAGCCGAGAAGGCAGCCATGGAAGTAATAACCGGTATTCAAGTGGGCCCACCCAGACCTCCTATACCTCGACTGAGTTATGAACAGATAGAAGCCCTCATACGAAATCTCGAACAAGATAACGTTAAGCTCACTCAACCTAACTACTCGTACTGTAGCGAGCGAGATGATTAGAAAGGACCGTTTTCTTTCACTTCTTAACGGTTTTGGGTTTATGGGTTTATCTATGAATTATTTTTTTATGTTTTAAAATTAAATTTTGGCATGTATCTTTGGTAATTACAATAACAAATTGATATTTATAATTATGTAACTATATTTCAGCTCTAACTTGAGATATGTATTCACTTGTATGTTTTCAAAATAAATTCAAATTGGCACATTTTTTTTTTTTTTTTACTTTTTCTACTCCCTGACAGACAATAATAGCTTGGTAAGACAAACTTTTAAATTCATGAAATATAAAAATCTTCAGAAAAAATCTGTCATTAATAAAATAGTCAAACTTTGTTCAACTCTGCTCATCACCTATAATTTTCGAAATTCACGACTTGAAGTTAGTACCTACCTTTGAACTTTTATGTCCTTCTTGTGACGTACAATACCTATACACAAAAAGGACTCATAGGATTATGTATTACGCAAATAAGGAACATCTCTAAATATCAATAAAACTTTACTATTCACAAAAATAAACTCTTTAATAAAATATAACAAGAATTAAAACTTACGATAATCATACAAATGCATGATATTCGAGAATAATCCCTGTTTCCTGGAGATAAGGCACGTTTTCGTTTATTTACTTGCTAAGGCCTAAGGCCCTCAGTTTGGACTGGATCCTCAGTTTGGCCTCAGCGGAGAGGGGCCTTTGGGGGAGGGAGGGCGGGCCGACCTTGACACCGGTGGCTATTTCCATGCCGGCCTTCATTATTGGTACCCAGGGACCTGGAAAAATATATTCATTGTAGTTAGAAAAAAAATCAAGTAACAAAAACTAAAACCCAACTACGACTTAAAAGGTATAAACAAGACACCACAGACAGACAAATTAAAAATCCGGAGTCACACGTGTTAGGGCATAAATCGAACAGATTACGTGTGACTCCGGATTTTTAATTTGTCTGTCTGTGGTGTTTTGTTTATACCTTTTGTTTATGTGTTTAAGGTTCACTTTCTCTAAGGTAATGGAACGGTGTTTTATAAAAAGAATAACGTCCTTACTCAATGATGATTTAATTTCGACTAGTTAAACATCTCAATGCATGCATTAATATAGGAACTGGACATACCGCCCACCAAAACATTAGTTTTTAATCAATACTTATTTGTATACTAATACATGTCATGCACATCGAACAATGGACTGTAAATATTTTTAACTTCATTTATGCTATAGGTACATCTTAATTTTATTATTTAACTTCATCAATACTTCACTAATCATTCACTGAACCGCCCACCATAGCTCACTGACTTATTGGTTCTTTGGGAAGTGGTATCAATTTGTATAAGGGCCTTTTTAACTCCTTATTTCCCATAGTCTGGACTGTTATCACTCTTACGAGATTGTCCTTTCCAGGATGTATTTGTTTCACCCGTCCTAGTAACCATTTCGTAGGGGGCAGATTATCTTCCTTAATAATAACAACATCTCCAATAGCAGGCTCTGGAACTTTCACTTGCCATTTGTATCTTTGTTGGAGCGTGTTAAGATATTCTGTACGCCATCTATGCCAGAAGTCTTGAGTCATTTTCTGAATAATTTGCCACCTAGTTAAAAGACTGACAGGCTGATACTCGTAGCATGTATCAGGAACCGAAATCAAGGGCTCGCCAACTAAAAAATGCCCTGGAGTAAGCGGCGTCATAGTATTGTCCATTTCATAAAGGGGGCGAGAGTTGAGACATGCCTCGATTTGTGCTAAGAGCGTAGACATCTCCTCGTAGGTCAGTTTCGTGTCCTTATTTATCCTATAGAGGTGTCTTTTAGCAGACTGAACTCCAGCCTCCCACAGGCCTCCACATGTAGGCATCCTTGGTGGTATGAAGTGCCATATTGTACTATCGTTAGCTAGAAGTTCAGCCGCTTCCTTCGCGATATTATTCTTTCCCTTCTGGAACATGTCCTTCAATTCTTTGGCAGCGCCAACAAAATTGGTGCCGTTGTCGCTCCATAAGTTCGAACAGTGGCCTCGGCGCGCCACAAACCTTCGAAATGCGGCTATAAAAGCTTGTGTTGTTAGGTCTGTGACCGCTTCAAGATGAATCGCGCGAGTGGCCATGCATATAAATAAACAGATATAGCCCTTTGTTGCATGGTGTCCACGGCCTTTCGATGTCCTTATGAATACCGGTCCAGCGAAATCAACCCCACTATTCATAAATGGCCGATGTTGATTGACACGAACGGCAGGCAACTGACCCATGAACTGGGTTTTTACCTTCGCTTTATCTAAGATACAGGTCTTACAGTTGTGAATACATTTTCTTACTACAGACTTCAAACCTATCACCCAGTATCTCGTTCTCACAAAAGCCATCATCGCTTGTATCCCACCATGTAGTGTTCTAAGATGAGCTTCTTGAATTAATAACTTAGTTATATGCTGATTACATGGTATTACAATCGGGTGTTTTGTCATTTCAGCTATGGAGGCATTTTCTAACCTTCCTCCCACTCTTATTATCCCATTTTTATCTAAAAAAGGGGCGAGTGTGATGAGAGAACTTCTTTTCTTCACGCTTCCATCTTTCTGTAAATCTTCAATATCCTTCTGATAAACTATGTCTTGATAATACTTTATGCATAATTCTAATACTTTGTCTAGTTCATTAACGGTTAAATATATTTCCTTTTCCTTTCCTCTTTTCGTAAATCTTCTGCAGTAAGCTAATATTCTTTTCATTCTAGAAATTGAAGAAAAATGTTCCCAGATTGGTTTGACTTCTAAATTTGTGTGAAATGATGAACTCTTCAATTCTAATTCAGTTCGAGGAATTTCATATGTTTCTAGATCGAGATTTTTATGTTTTAACCATACAGGCCCAGCCCACCATAAGTCTAAACAAGCCAGGTCGCTTGCTTTTACGCCTCTTGTAGCGATATCGGCTGGGTTATCGGTAGACTGAACGTGTCTCCATTGGTCATTGTCTAGTATTCGTTTTATGTCTGCTACTCGGTTCGCAACAAATGTACGCCAACGACTTGGTTGAGATTGCAGCCATGATATCACGACCATTGAATCAGTCCACGCAAAGATTTTATTTTTAGGTATTTTCAACAGGTCTACCAGATCATTGATTAAATCTGTTAGTAATGCTGCAGCGCATAATTCCAATTTAGGGATTGAAATTTGCTTCAACGGTGCAACCTTAGTTCGAGATGCGATGATTGTGATATATACTGTGTCCTCTTCAATAATCTTAAGGTAAGTAACAGCAGCATATGCGTGTGTAGATGCATCTGCAAAACCATGCAATTCAATGTTTGTATAATTGATTGGTGTAGTTTTCAACCAGCGTGGTATTGTGATGTTTTGCAGGTGTATCAATTCTTCTCTATAGCTCATCCATTCATCTACCAACTCTGACGGCAGCTCGTCATCCCATCCCATGTTGCATAGCCACAGTTTTTGTATTAAAACCTTAGCGTTGATGATCACTGGTGACAGCCATCCAAATGGGTCAAACAGCCTTGCTACATCAGACAGAATAGATCTCTTCGTTACAGGACATCGAACTTCAGGTAAGTTAATTGTGAATTTAAATGTATCATCCTTCCTATCCCATGTCAATCCCAGAATTTTTATAACTTTATCTAGCTTTATCTCTATTCCATCCTTCGTACTGTTTGTATTATCTCCCTCTTGTAAATACTTTAATACTTCGTCCGAATTACTAGACCACTTTTGCATTTTAAAATTTCCTCTACTTAATATCAGCTTTATTTCCTCACACATTTTCTTTGTTTTTTCTTCATTTTCACTTCCCGACATCAAATCATCCATATAAAATGAATTTTTAATTACAGGTGCTGTATTAGGATACTCAAGTGTTTCATCATCAGCGAGTTGTTGTAATGTTCGTACAGCTAAATACGGTGCTGCAGCTGTACCAAAGGTTACAGTCATCAAGTTGAAACTTTCTAGTTTTTCTTCAGGGTTATCTCGCCAGACTATGCGTTGTAAATTTGTGTGCTCTGGTGTCATATTAATCATTCTATACATTTTGATTATGTCTCCTACTACACATATTCTATGTGTTCGCCATGTGATAATTAAGCTTCGTAAATCGGGTTGCAATACAGGTCCAATCATCATGGTGTCGTTCAAAGAATGACCGTTAGAACCCTTCGCCGACGCGTCATAAACTACTCGAACCTTCGTTGTATCCTTGTCTTCGCGTATTACAGCGTGGTGCGGAAGATAGACTGATTTGTTATCATCTTTTGGGTCAGATTTTTTCAAATGACCCATTTTCATGTACTCATGAACTACTTCAGAATAATCTGACTTTAAACTTTGAGATTTTTGTAATTTCCTCTCCAATTGCTTGAATCTATAAACAGCTTGTTGTTTCGTATCTCCACATAATTTCAGTGTCTCTTCTATGCCTTGTCGCAAAGGTAAGTGCACTGTGTATTTTCCGTTCACTCTTTTAGTTGTATTTTCGTAAATCTCTTCACACATCTCTTCTTCTTTTGTAAGTAGTTTTCTTTTCTTGTATAAACCTGTTTCGATTTCCCAGAATTTTCTTAATAAATCATTGTCTTCTGATATCATACTTGTTACATGTAGTGTTGTTATTTTCTGTTCGTCGCTAATTGATTTGTCTTCCCTTTGACCTGAAAGTATCCACCCCAAACGTGTTTTCTGAGCTACTATGCCATCAGAACATCTTACTAAACCAACTTCAATAATTTTAGAAAAGATGTCTGCACCGAGTAATATATCAATTTTGCCCGGTGTGTTATACGTAGAGTCAGCCAATAGTAATTTTTGGAGCCCTGGCCAGTTCCTCGTAATGTGTTTTGAAGGTAATCTAGCAGACAGCGATTTCAAAACGTAAGCCTTCACTTGAATAACTTCCTTTCTATTATATTTCGATGTAACTGACAGGTCAACTACATGTTTTATAGGAACCAGGTTTCCTTCTCCTACCCCTGAGACTACACCGTTGATGCTTGTCCTCTTCAATCTCAAGAGTTCGACTACTCTTGAAGATACGAATGAAGCCTCTGAGCCTTGGTCAATCAATGCCCGAAGTACATGTGTTTCACCGTCGCTTGATGTAACATGTACTTGAGCTGTGGCCAATAACACTTGACGACCAGGTTGTTCTTTAGAGAAATGTGCGCTTGTGACCTTCTGTTCTGTTTGTTCTTCTTGTTTGTTACTCTCTTGTGTCTCACTCTCTTGTGTTGTTTCTCTTGCTTCGTGTAAAAGAGAGTGATGTTTTCTTCCGCAGACTCGGCATTTCCTCTTTTGTTTACATTTGTAGACTATGTGATTCGGTACTAGGCAGTTGAAGCAGAGGTTTTTGTTCTTCACAAATTCACGTCGTTGTTGTACAGTTTGTTTTGCAAATTCTTTACAACTAAAGATATAGTGGTCACCCTTGCAATATACACAAGAAGGTGATGAACTGCTTTTAGTGTGCGCAGAGTCACCTTTATCGTCATCAGTATCCTTTGTTACGACATGATACGCTTTGTGACCTTGAGTCTTCTCTTTTGTCACTGTTGTATTGATAGGAGCGATTAGCTCGAGCGTACGAAACTTAGACTCGAGGAACTTCTTCAACTCCTCCCACGTAGACAACTCATTGCTATTCTCCTTGTAAGCTTCCTCTTCCCAGCACTTTAACGTCTCTGAATCCAATTTCTGCGCCACTAGAAATACTAGGATAGGATCCCAAGTGGCGGTGTTTATTTTCATATTATTCAGACTGTTGATGCATTCTACAGTATTATCGAGCAAAGCTTTAATTTGTGTAGCTGATGGATTGCTTATCCTTTTCTGACAACAAAACTTCTTTAAAACTGACGACACAATCATCTTTTTGCTACCGAAACGTCCTTGAAGCAGTTCCCATGCTGTTGCATAATTACTTTCCGTAATTTGAATATGACGTAATAACATCTCTGCCTCTCCGGCTACACTAGTCTTTAAATAATGTAACTTACGCACATCGCTAATAGAAGTGTTATGGACGAGTGCTGTAAATATATCTTTATATGTAGGCCATTCTTCATATCTGCCCGAAAAGGTAGGTAGCTGTATTCTCGGTAGCTTAGCAAACGGTAGCTGACCATCGTGTGATGAAGTAGACATGTTAGATGCTTCTAACAATCTTTGTTGTGACTCCAAGTTTGTTAGAAGATCGGATAAATCCGCTTGTAAACAGAGATACATTTCCTCGTACGTGTAATATTCTTCATTAAGAAAGTAAGGCAACACGCCCCGCTGTTCTCGTGGTGTACACTTCGTAAGGCTGCTATGCGTTAGTTTGAACGAATCCCAATATTCCTCTATGGTTTTTATTCTCGCTTTAACATAACCTGCCGTTAATCGCTGTTTCGGACACTTCTTTATGTTAACTTGCGCTTTCTGTATCATACTAGCCACATCTTCTAACGTAGACAAATATTTAGACTGTTCTGGAGTTGGTGACGTCATTTTGCTGAATTAAATAGATAGTCCACGTATATTACTATTCGCACAAACACGTTGAATATAGTTGCAATGTCTTAACCACCTTTTATAAGTTTTTATAATAGTCTTCACAAACACTAATTACTTGTAAACAACTTGAATCCTTATCTAAGGAATGCGGTCCCCTATTGTATTCGCGCACCGAGTCCACAAGCCGTTCCATTCACTAATTAATCCGGTTCGATTTCGACCATATGTTTATGTGTTTAAGGTTCACTTTCTCTAAGGTAATGGAACGGTGTTTTATAAAAAGAATAACGTCCTTACTCAATGATGATTTAATTTCGACTAGTTAAACATCTCAATGCATGCATTAATATAGGAACTGGACACCTTTTAAGTCGTAGTTGGGTTTTAGTTTTTGTTACTTGATTTTTTTTTAAATTCTTTTGTGGTTATAATTATATATATTTTTGAAATGTGCTCATTAAGCCCTTTCATTTGATACCCAACATGGTACAATTAAACCATATTTTTTTTTAAGTTCCTCACTTTAAGTCCTCTAGAGGGCGCCATTTTTAATTTAATGTGACTTCACATAGCCTATAACCAGCGGACAATCACGACGCTTCTAACGATACCTCATTTGTCAAATTGTGATAAGTGGTTTGAAAGATAGGAGGGAACAGATGAACATACATACATACATACATACCGGTCAAAATCATAACCCTCCTTTTTTCTTCGCCGTAGTCGGGTAAAAATATTGTCGTATACAAGGTGTAAGGGACTGCCCTCCGCAGGCTGATGGAAAGAATTCAGCATATAGACCGGTACATGAAATTAGCCTGGACGTGTCGGGGAGGGCGCGCTCGAGCATTCAACATCCATTGCTGGTTTTTTGATTTTAGCTGTTTTATTTACATAAATGGAGTGCTGCGTACAGAGAATGTAATTTTACATTGAAATAAAGAAAAAGTACTACTAACCTAATTGAAAAAACGATTTAAAAAAATGAAAACTTTCCTGAGAAAATTTCCGGTGGATTATGATTCAAAATAAATTATCTGCCAGATATACAGGATGTAAGGGTAAACACTCTTGTCATTCAAACCATGGGTAGTTGACTTAAATATAAAAATAAATAACCGAACACAGCAAAAAAAAAAAACGTTATTTTCATTAAAAGATTTTAAAAAGTTTCTATCTGACACCGTGCTTGCTAGCGAAACAGCTGACTGACTAAGTGAGGGATCGCGTTCGCTGCCGGTCAGGTCACATCCCGTACCCCCCGCCCGTGTTCAGACGCAAGTTCGTTGCCCTAGCGCATAGGGCTCTCTTGTGGTAAAATTTAGATATAAAAAAAAATAAAAAAAGTTGTAATTTTCCATTGATTTTACGTTCTATAAATGAAACCAAATCACTGGTTTCAAGGATAACGGTGTTTACCCTAACACCCTGTATTATGTGAATCTTGGATCGTGTCAAAATAGGGGTACATTATATCCAGAAACTGAAATAATACTAAGTCCAGGCTGCGTTTCCGCGGAGACGAACGGAGCCAAAAACGTGTAAGAGTCAACCAATCACATTGGTTGAAATACTTAACGTGTCTCCGCTCCGTGCATGTGAATGGTAGATTCCTGCAAGTCTACTCCCTGCCGCAGTGGCAACGTACCTTAGAGTGCTGTGCGCTGACAAAAAAAATCGTTACCTTCACAAGTGTGGGCTTCAACAGCCAAGCTTAGTTTCTCCTGCAGAGCCCTGGCCCTGGCTACGTCATTCTTTTCAACAGCATCCAGGATCTCCTGGGCTAGTCTCGGGAACAGGTTGAAGGAGGTTCCGATGCTAGATTTGATGCCCAGAAGAGCAGCTGGCGCGAGGAGCTGGAATCAAGATTAAAGTTATTAGGAAGCGTACCTTCCTAATAGAATTAGAATTCCTTCAAAATAGAATTGAGTCATTTTTGGCTACCATGAACGCCATCTGTGTGGACTTTGGTAAACTATAATGGCTCCCCTTGGAATGCTAACAACATACAATTTTTTTACAAGACTTATTTGTTTAATCACCGAAGTCAATGAGCTTTGCATGATTTTCCATGTCTTTCATGAGACCAAGGAGCTTATAGTACATACTAATTCCATGCACGAGATGTTTTAATTTTGAATTCAGAAACTCAGATAATTGCCATTTAAAATTGCCCTCACTCAACTAATTACTTTACCGTTATGTATTCTAAGTTGATTATTGTGTAATAAAAAAGTCTAAAATGGGTGCGACGGAATTAGAACTTTGTCATATTGTATCAAATTGAGTAACTATGTTTGTTGTTCCAAAACAAGTTAATTATCTGAGATTCTGAATTAAAGTTAGAACACTCACAGTATCAGCTCCGAGAAACATCTCCTGGCCTTCCTTGAGCGTCCTCAGGACTTGAGCACCTTCACAGAGGTCGTTGGACGTGAACTTGATACCTTTGAAGTTGGGAATGGTGACTGTAGCCGCTGCCACGAACGATGGCATATGGACTGAGGAGAAATAAATTAAAACTGTATTAGATAAATAGATACCTACTGTTTTTAGAAGGCCTCTGTTCCAGCAGTGTGCAGGTTTGGCGCCTGCTTTAATTGGGTAGGTACCCTTCAGTGCTTGAACATAATATACAGTGTGTCCGGACATGGACTAGACTCGCGACAATCTAAGAAGTCCATTTTGACGTTTCGTTCTTGTACTTGTAATAAAACGTTATGCCTTGAGAATCTGTTTTAAGCAATGTAGATAAGTCGTCGATTACAAACTCTCTAAGTATGTTCAATCGATATGTCTCGAGAATCAGTTTATAAAAAACCAATTTTTTTTTTCATCGCTACACAAAGGATTTTTATAGCTGTCAAAACGGACTTCTTAGAATGTCGCGAGTCTTGCGATATTCTAAATACTTAAATCTCAGACTTAAATATAAATTAGTACAATTTTAATGATATTTTTTATTAATAAGTTCCTTTTTTTGGGTTCCGACAATGGCCTTTTGTGCTTGCTCATACGCTATGTTCAAACAACAATAACTCTTAAAATTTTAGACATACAGTTGTGAATTTTGTTGTATTGTAGCTTAGCTCAAAATCTGTCGATCTAGTAAAAAAATAAAATAGTTGTCAGGGGTGTTTTCCCTTGGTCACGATAACTTGAGAACGACTTTACCGATTTCATTCAGCTTTTTTTTTAAGTTTTCAAATACTTGAGTCGAATAATTTGAGTCAAATTAATGTAAAATATATCAAATACTCACTCTCAACTTTACTCATGGAAGGAATATGGTAGTACAACACAGGCAACTTAGGAGCGGCCTTAGCGACCTGCGATACGTAGAACACCAGATCCTGAACTGACGCCGGCTTGAAGTATAGCTCGGGGAGGGTCAGCAGAGAGTCAACTCCAACTTGTTGGCAGTAACGGGCCTGGTGGGGAGAAAGGAGAATGTTGAAAATTGCGTATTTAATATGTACTATTACTATAGTTTAGCCTTAGGTATGAGCGCCGCGAGACGGGGGGGCAGTGCAGGCCGCTCATTCGTCAACGCTCTCGGAGCGCGGCGTCTCACCTGGCTCTCATTCGTCAATGCTGCCCCCCGCCTCGCCGCGCTTTCCTAAAATCCCGGCCAAACTATAAGACAGGCAGAACTGCATTGTTAGACTTGTAAAGGATCGCCTATGAAGGGTTATAAAATAACCGTAGGCATTACGGGTTGTTACACTATGTAGAGTTATTACCCAATAAGTACATAAACGGTTACTAATTACTATAAAGTGTTATTCTCTCAAGAATGTTAATTATATCTAAGGGGTAACTGCTTTGCCGAGCAACTTGATAACCCTGGGGCGGATACGGATGTATTCCTTGTTATTCTTCATTAGACCTGTGGACTGATGAGTTTAGGGCCATTTATGGCCACTAGCTTACTTTTAAAACAAGTAGACTATACCCAGGAATATATTCTAGACTTGATTTAAGCGCCTCCTATTACATGGCACTTAAATATGAATGGTGAAATATTAGTATTAGGTACACCTCCGCCCAAACATTCGGAAAAAACAGGTTAGGTTGTTACATAAAATAATCAGCCTATAATGTTCCCACTGCTGGGACACAGGCCTCCTCTCTATGAGACAGAGTGGGCCGCAATCCACCACGCGGGCCCAGTGCGGGTTGGTAGATGTCACATGTCTTCAAATTTTTGGATCTAGGACATGCCGGTTTCCTCACGATGTTTTCCTTCACCGTTTTGAGAGCAGTGGTGATGAAATAATTTACACAAACTAAAGCGCCTGTCAGGGTTCGAACCTACGACCTACAACTCGTAAGTCGCGACAAGGTGTCGTTAAGGCTCTTACATACTGGCGCGATTTGTCGCGCGACGCGACGCCGCCGCATTGTTCGCTGTGTAGTTTTCTCAGAAATTGTTTTGTTAAAATTCGCGTCGCGCGACGAATCGCGCTAGTATGTAAGAGCCTTTAAAATCCACTTACATCTGCTACCTATATCTAATCAGCTGACATGGAACTTTCATGATGTTAGAATCAACTTCTACATGCCAGTCTGTTGTCATTATGATAATAATATTATTTGAACAAGCTACATACATATAAGTAGCGTTGTATTTATCTTGAGTGGGCACAGATAAATGTTGTTTACAAAAACAATATTTTATGATAATTATTTTTATCGCTTGACATTACATAAGGAGAGGATAAATGGGGTAGGTAAGAATACTTTGAATACTTATCTACATAATCAATACTCGTTACTATAGGTACTACTTATCACGAAATTGAAGAGATACCTGACTTCATGGACTCTTACGAGTTATGTCATAGCATTTATCATAATATGCTGATCACATAATCCCATCAGGTGTAAATTAAATTAATCAGGTGTTAAATGAAATTGTAGGTACTATGCCTAGGTACTACCAACAATACCTACTTAATTATGATTTTCATCAGAGAAAACTATGAAAAAAGGTTTGGTCATTAATAAAAATTGTAAAAATCTTTCTGGCTTTCAGTATTGATCAGTTTGGAAATATTTCTGGCTTGAATTATTGAAAGTTATGGAAATCTTTCTGGCTGTCATGTTTGAAAATTATGGAAATTGGTTATCAAACTCACCAGTTCGGTAACATCAGCGACGGGAGCTCCACCAACTTGCACTTGAATGTGAAGACCAGTGGTCTTGCCAGTGGCGACCCAGGCGTCTATCACCTTCTTTCTGTCTGCTACTGACAGAGACATGTGCTCGCCTGTCGTGCCTCCAACTGAAAATAAATCCAGGGCATGCTTTTTGAGAATTTACTTGAATTTAGTTACTTAAAATACAACAGACGTAGATATATTTAGTAACCTATTCCGCTTAAACTATTCTCCAAGAGTCATAAAAAACCCTGCAAGAATTACCACGTGTTTCACCTTTCAACGAGGCATCCTCAGAATGACGATTGACCATTCGCAAACCAGAACACGACGTGTTGTTTTTTATGACTCTTGGAGAATAGTTAAGCAGAATATTATATAATTTAACTATTTAGGAACTTAACAAAAATTGTATAAATGATGTTGGTACCTATACATACCTGGTATTAACACAAAGTTCACAATGGATTTTGATGCTTTTTTTACTATGATTTAGTGCTTTTATTCCGGAAGGTTTATGGATAAACAACCATGAATATAGCACAGTAATCTCGATGTTTTCACATGTATCTACTGCATACATGCAAAGCAGGGGCAAGTTGCTATTTCATAAAATTAAACATGGAGTTGGTACCTCATTCATGGCTCTAATGGTTCCAAGCACTAGTAATGATCCTTGGGACAGGTAATGCCCTATTTATGGCCGGGGGAGTCCCCAGTCAAAGGTAACAGGAGACTCCTTTTGGTTTTAGTCAGTAAAAATCTGACAGTTCCTATGATTATAATTATTATTGTGGAACCTTAGAGTAGCCTTAGATTCCAGGGTAACAGAACTCGTTACAAGTTGAACTCTTACCTAAAACGGACTTGATTCCTGAATCAGCCAGGAACTTGGCATAAGCAGGGATGGCTCCGTAGTTGATGGTAAGGTCATCGTTGAGGGGGGTGAAGACTGGGGGCATTAAGCCACGGGCAGTAAAGGACACCTAGATATAAAAACAAAGTACATATTTTAGTAAACAGTAATCATTTTTTGATGTAGAAAAGAATAAATATGAGTTTGTGAACCAGCCCTTTAGATGACCGATTTTTTTTGCCTGAATCAGAGGGTCAGCCCTCTGATTGAGGCAAAAAAAATCGGTCTGTCATGGTCATCTCAATCAGGATCAAGAGGTAGCTAAAGACAATGAAGTTTGTATAAAAAATAATAAGTACCTACCTACTTTATCTGTTGTATTAAAATGTAAATGTGTATTTGAAAGTAAAGTAATTAAAAATCCTAGGGATCATAGGATTAAAATTCTCTAATAGTATTTTGTTGGTCTGAGTAGAACAGATTACAAAAATACTTTAAAACAAAACTTTACTCACCATTTTGTATGGTTTTATTTCTTTATTTTACACCACTCCGCACAGTTAGTACGACAGACGAGCAATGAGAGACTTTAAAAAAGTTTATCTCGTGTCATTTGTTCTATTTACTTCATATTATCATCAGTTCAGTCGATTGTTTACAACTTTCTTATCATCTTCACCGTATCACCCGCCCCGACATTTGAAATGTTTTGTTTTGGTTTTGATTGAAATGTCAGTGTCATATGGTGTAAGGCTATCTCTTTCGCTAGGATACGAAACGTATCGAGCCATCCTGCTGTCATGTTTTAAAGCTTCAAATAAAATAAAATGTAAATGGAACGCGACCAATATTCGTACGTTCGTTCGTTCTTCCGTTGAGCGGTTTGAGCATCATGTGGTATAAACTTCCCTGTGTCTGTGGCTTCCTACTCTTCGTATGTAGTATTGTTTCTACTGAGATCAGGATTATATAATTATGCGACCATAAAATCAGACAATGTTAGTAAATAAATAGATGACCCACAAGAAAAATATTATGTTAAAAAGACAATTTTTGATTATTGAATTTTGAATAAAATAAATGAGTGTTTGACTCAGGAAACAATTTTTTTGACAATTTAGATTTTATCACTCGTGTAGAAAGAGATAGATTGATTTACTAACGGGAATAAAAGAGATAGCACTTTCCCCATGAACATGAATGAAAAGGTAATCAATCAATCACAACACCAATTTAGCAGAATTATTATTTATTGTGAAGTGCGTTATTTTTCGTCAAAATTAAGGAATCCAAGAAAATGAATACCATAACAAGCGAGTTGAGTATGCACGATTTAAACGTTAGGTTTTTTGAGATAATGCAAAATGAAAATAATGCCGAAGCTGCTGCAAATTACATTTATGATGCTGTTTGCGATGATGTGACCCTAGGATTTGCCTTCGAGTTCCACCACGGCCTGAAGACCGGTCTGACGGATTTGATAGAAGGTGAAAAAGAAGAAGAAGAACCATACAAGATCGTGAGCACTCCAGAATGCGATGTGTTTGGCTTCTCGATGATGAAAAAGACCCCTGATTCAAATTGTTCCTGTCCGAATTGTGAGCGGCCAGTTTCAGCGACCAGGTTCGCTCCTCATCTAGAAAAATGCATGGGTAAGTCCTCCGAAAAGTACCTAACAGTAGCCTTGCCTTGTAAATAAAATATCCTGTATCCTGTATTATTTTCCTTGTAACATGTAATCAGTCATTGTGGTATTAATTAGTCCAGCAAATACTTACGAATTCTCTGCGGTTTTGCCATTATAAGCCACTATATATTAAACATTAGTCATAAGTTCACATACACACATATTGGGTACAGTTTTTTGTTTTAAGAATCATGATATTTCTCGCATAGCAACAGCATCATAGAAGCATAAAAGGTATCATGAAATCTTAGACCTTTCTTTTCAAGAAGAATGGAGAAAATTCCTCCCTAATATATAATATTAGATTGGGTTCTGTGGGGGCTAATAATGAAAATTCAATCTAAAAACACATTCTCTTTATCATTTTGGTTTGCATAAACATAACCTCCATTCACCCTTCTTTGTAACACAAAATATTATACAATAATATCAATTTTTAAAATCTTCTCAAGGTTATGTAATCTGAGAAAGATGCAAACAAAATGGGGTTTATTTATAAATGTCGCTTAAAGTTAATAATGATTAAGTGACTGTTTTAACCATACATTTTTGATGTTTGAATTGAGACAGATATGTATATTTCATTAAATTGTATTGTGATCTATTCTTAACCCAAGGGAATAATATTGCAATTCGCACCATCATATTATTCAGGTTGACATTGATTACATGTCACTGGGGTGAATTCCCAAAGTTCTATTGTTTACACTATGTTTTAAACAATGATCTTTATGACCATATAGGATTTATTTGTTGCTTTAATTTTCATTTGGTGTGTGTGACTTGGCTATCACATTAGGCTAAGACCTGTAATGGTAGATTGAAGGCATTTAAATATAAAAAATAACACAATCTTTGAAGCTCTAAATTCTAAATAAAAGTCCCAATTCCCAGTAGGTATTCCATTGTTTTACATTGCCTATTAAACACAAAGACGTTTTAAAAAATCCTTATAATACCGATGACCGTCTAGATTTTTATTTCAGTTTACTTGTTTAGTATGCCCATTAAAGTATTAACTCATAAATTATAAATGAAAACCAATGACTTACGGAATAGCATGTTATAACTTTTTATTTGCATTAAAATATAGTACAGTAATAACAATACATAACATCTCAACTTGTTTCCTCTAAGTGTTAGGTAGAGGTGTACCAAGTATGGCGAAAAGTGGATGGTCCCATGTAATAGGGTGTGTCCAGGCTGCTACTGAGAATTTCCAGATGGGAAAACCGAATAGCACTTTGCCCGACCTGGGAATCAAACCCAGCACCATCATGTAACTTACTTACGTAGTTTTAAAGATATTTAAGAAAATAGATGAAAATTGGCCAAACAAACAAACAAAATCTCTGAAACTAAAATTTTGATATATTTTATATAATATGAAAGAAAATAAATAAACAACATTAATAATTAATTCTCATTAAAGAGATTTGACTACAAAATAAAGATTAATTTTATTTGACTATTCTAGTTTCATGGTCACTGCAATTTTAATCAGACAGAAGTGATTTTAATAATAATATGGTATGGTATTGGTCATATAAAATAATAGGAGTTTCGCAAAACAGGAAAATACAAGGTATAAAACTGTTTTATATATAACTTGTGTACGACCTTTGGAGATAAATCATCAATTATTATGTTATCCTGTTATGGTGTTATTATCCAACTAATGGGGTAAAAAAACTTTGTGAACAAAACAAGATAACATGCCTTATTAAATAACCAATTAAGCTCCAATGTGGTTGATAATGATGTTTATTTGGAAAATTGGTTATAAATAACTCTTTGACTCATCATTTTTTTTAAATTATAAATCAATAATAATCTGCTGGTAAAACAAAGAATGAAGAATCAGCTGGTACTTAATTATTGTTTTACTTACATCTTTTTAAAAAAGCTAAATATCCTCACTCAGTGACTGACTAATCACGAAATCTCAAGATAGATTAAATTTTAAATTTTGGCAAAAAAAGCATATTTGGAAATTCCACCCCCGAGGGGTATCAAAGTTTGTATGGAAATCCGTCATTTTCAAAGTTAGATGCATAAACTTAAACATTTAGGTTTCTGGTTAGAAGTAAACATCCTTGTTGTGTTTTTCCGTTA
This sequence comes from Lithophane socia, assembly GCA_947522985.1. Taxonomy (NCBI): domain Eukaryota; kingdom Metazoa; phylum Arthropoda; class Insecta; order Lepidoptera; family Noctuidae; genus Lithophane; species Lithophane socia. The sequence goes on along the minus strand of OX383270.1, from coordinate 11,717,105 downwards.
ATGGAAATTACATCTCTTACAAATTTTCATCTCCCGTGGGGTTTCACAGGAGATGAAAATATGTATGGAAATGTGTTTGTATACATTGAGGAGTTCTATCCTCTATCTCGTAAGACGTATGGTAAAATGAGATGGTTAATTATTATAGTTTTCAAAAATAGTTTATACTGCTCCTTAAAATGAAAAACATTTTCTCCAACAATAACTGGTGAACCAATAAAGGGGGCATGTGTATATCTTCGAAATTGGTGGAAAAAACCTACTAGATAGTCTGGATTTGTTCCCGGTTGATAGGAATAATAGGCTGGCAAAATGTAAGTTTACTATAGGTACATGTAGACATCTGCCTGCCCTTTCCTGAAAATACAAGCGTGATGTGATGTTATCAATGTACTTCTGATAATAATTTAAACTAATATTATAAATGTGAAAGTGAGTTTGTGTGTTTGTTACGCTTTCACGCTAAAACGGTTGAACGGATTTAGATGAATTTTGACACATGGGTAGACCATGACCTGGAATAGGACATAGGATACTTTTTATCCCAATATTCCCACGGGATCGAGTAATTTATTAATGGTAAAATATGGGTGTAAACAAAGGGTCACCTCGGCCCCCCATTTTGAGGAAAACACGGGTGATATTATGGTATAAATACTTCCTTCTAGGCATGGGTCGGAACAGTTCGCGCATAGCATCGCGACGTATCGCATCGAACAGCCGCGAGCCGACCTCGTACGCGGGACTCCTCAGCGATGACGAAGATGACGTCGACTGGTCCGGGGGCTCGGTGCAGAACGAGCGGAGGAAACGCAGGATCAAGAACAACAATAATAGGAAACCTAACAAAATCCATAAGTATGTATACTGTAGATATAGTACTAACAATTTTTTTAGACTAACTTAGTTTTCATAAGCCTCCGTTTACTTTAACCTTCCGAGAACTGCCGATTTCCAAAAGAATCACGAACGATAAATAATTGGTGTAAAAGGACGCTTAACGAAGCCGATTGTCGAAACCACTTGTTACTCCCGTTATTGTGTTTTTTTTTTTTGTACTGGATCTTTCCTGCGAACCTTCTGCTTACGGAGATCTTGAAGGTCACAGTTGCAATTTTATTCTTACTATAACCAGTTTAAATGTTATAAATTTACTTCCCTTAACCCCTCCTGTACTGTTGCGTGCGTTACATTACGCGCTTCCGTGATTACAGCGATTTTTCACCAAAAATTAAAGTCATTCCCAGCAATTATTTTTGTACTATGTATGTTACTTATTTTGATGTACAGAGTGCGTTGACGACGGCTATGTCATGGGTCTTTTTACACCCTGTATGAATCGTGTCGCAACGACAAAGTTAGTTATGTTAAAGGTAGGATTAGGCGTGGCAGGTCAACTATTTACGTCTCGCTCACATAATAATTGTGCACGTGAGAGACAAATAACAAGAACAGTAGCGGCAACTTCCAATCCATGTAGTTTTCTTGCGAAACGGGGCACATTTAGTTGAATCTAGATTTAGTTATACATTACTTATCATCAAAGTCACATTATGGAAATGAATTAAATAATTTATGTACGATCGATCATAAAACACTGGAATATAATAAAGTCTGAATTGTTCTTTGTTTCAAACATCTAATGCCCTGGCTGGCTACAGTATTAATGGTACGTTCATAAGTTCCAAGAGTCAGCTTTTAGAAAGAAAAGAAATACATAGATTACGCATTTTTTTATAAAATCTAGCTAGCACTTGCATGTATTTTTAAAATATATACCTTCATAAATGTCATATTTTTGTGTTATAAAGTTATAATAACATACACTACAACTATTTTCTTAATGTCACTCGGGAATCATCGCATTTTCGAATACAAACGAATGCTAATTTCCATGTCCATAAATTATTAGATTTATCGTGTATAATAATTTGAATTCAGAACTAAGTACCTACTTTATTGTTGTTCTGTTTTGATTTCCGTGTGAACTTTATAGAGCTGTAAAACTATTTTCCTTGAAGTATTTGCTCCCACTTTTATAATAAAAAAAAGTTTATTATCCATTAAGTAATAAAAAAAAAAATACAAAAGTAATGTGAGTCTCCGGTTTGCACCATGTATATCCGACGACTGATGAAACACGAAGTTTGCCGAAGGACATTAAAAAAAAAGTTGTACTGTACACTTACATGTCATATTTTTGTGTTATAATCTGAAAACTGTTTGTGCATTTGGGAATTTTTTAATTTATTTCTACATTTATAAGTTAAAGACAAGTTCTTTAATACGACATTACTACACTTGTGCAGTGACGGATCAAGGGAGGGACTAAAGGGCTAACCCCGTCCCTCCTACATCAGAATGTATTATGTTCCCTATTTTATTTCCACTAAAGGCGAGGTTATTATCTCTCATACAAATTTTCGATACGCCACTGTCACAAGTGACTCTACCTTATAACAAGGCCCCAATGCACAAACACTCTTCTCATTAAAGTACATAAGTTTATAATGCAAATTACCAACAGGCACAACAACGGCACGGCGAACTCGGACGCGAACGACGGTGGCGCAACCTACGAAACGATGACCGCAAACGAGAAGAAGAACTTGCTGCAGCAGATCTGCGGTGTCGTCTCAGAGCACACTAAGAAATTATGCACTAGGTAAGAAATGATGTTTGTTGATGTTTGCTGGTCCTGGATACGATTTCCAGGTCGGGTAAAGTGGATACCGGGACCCTGGCAACAGGCAACTGAAGGAATACGGGTGGGTTTTAGTCAGTAAGAGTCTGACACGCCCTTCCGCTCCGCCCAGAGCGGGAGAAGTCATTTGATGATATCCCACCCAAAAAAAAAAGTTCGGGTAAAGTGTTATTGGATTTTTCCAACAGAAACTTCGCAGGAGCAGCCTGCAGTCTCCGTTTTTGTCCGGTAGAAGGCAGTAGGTTCGCCCTCTAATAAATGAGACTAAAATTAATTAAACTGAAGGAGGTTCTTTAAATTTAAACAATATCGGACTGAAATTAATTAAATTTAAAGCTCCTTTAACTACTCGTCGTAATTTGACAAGCGAGGTATCTTCATGTTCCGCGGGTTTATAGGCTTTATGACGTCACATAAAACCTAACATGAATTTATCTATCTGTGATGTCGTGTTTATACCTTTTTAGTTGGTGTTTTTGTCATAGTTGGGTTTTTAACTTTTTTTTTTTTGCAGATCTACTCGCTGTCCCCAACATACTGAAGAACAACGTCGCGCCCTTCGGAACAGTGTTCTAGAACCTTCGACTCCAGAGTCCCAGACTATGGGCCTAACAGCCGAAGAAGCTGGTTCCCCCCCTGACTCCAGCCCCTCATCTTCATGCTCCTCATCCAGCCGCAAACGAGACCGCCACCGAGCCCCACCGAAAACAAAAAACAAGAGAGAACGGAATATATCCCCTAATACAAGGGATTAAGGACTGATTTTGTGTAAGATGAACCTTGTAGGAACTAATTTTATTTGTCTTCGCCACTGTAAAAGGTGGTAACTGGTACAGTCAACCAACTCCGTGGTAACAATTTGAAATTCCGCCTTTATGTCGTAGCAATAAGCGCTAACATGAATGTGAGCTTACTTTTCCCTTGGGAAATAGGCAGGGATATCGGTAAAAATAATAATAAGATATCAATACTTTACAATGCGATAGATAACAAGAACACTCCTGTTATCTATCTTTCTTTCTTTCTTTTACCCGACTGCGGCTGAGCCCAAAAGGAGGGTAACGTTTTTTTTTCTATTTCTATTATTCGAGCCATTACTTGACTGTTGACTATTGAATTTCTTCGTAATTATTTTCCGATTCCGCGGTTTCCCGTTCTTTAATTGGTCTGAACACGGACAATATTTTGAAGAAATCCATTTTAAATGGGTCTTCATAAAATACCGTGGCTGGGTTGGGTCGTAACAGACATTTTTTTTTTAATTTCAATTTATTTCCATAATTAATTTTACATGTCGAGAATGATTTTTTTTTATTCTTTAAAGATGTATTCTTTCGTAAACGTTGTTTACTTATTTTTATTGAATTACGCAGTAAAAAAACTACAAATGCGAATCCCAATTTAAAATTTCATTGCAATGCAAAATTGCCATAGGAATAAAAATATATTTTCTAATTCTTTCACTTGCACTTTTAGTTGGGCTAGCGTTAAAGTGAAGCTATTCATTCATTTTCCATTTCATTTTCCTTTTTCAAGTAAAGAGAAGGAGCCGTTTTTATAATTTTCGCACTAAACCCTCAAAAGGTACCCTGTATCGGTGCTGGGTAGGTGTTGGTGATCCTCGTGGATTTTGTTTTATGCAGCACCACTTCTTAACAGTCAAATATAATATTACACTGACTCCCACACCAGACAACCAGTATACCAGTGTGTAGCTGTTAGTTGACACTATGGAATTAAATATTTTCATTTCATTATTTTTAAAGTCCTGACAACAAGCCGGGCATTCTACTTTTTCATATTTCTTTTTCAGTACTATGTACTTATTAAACTATTTTTCTTTCTAAAAAAAACTCCACTATGTCGATCCGAAGTCTCGGTGTCACAAAGCTGGACCACGTTTAGTCCGTCTTTTTAATCTCCCATCAGGAGATGGGATCAAAAAGCCGTATTTTCATGTCCAGACGGTTAATCCCTTTCACATGAATAAGAACTCTTCAGTGCTACGACATAAAGCCTCATAGACATAGTGCGCCAACGCAACTCAACCCACTGACCGAAGTACATTCGCTCAGCTGTGTTTGTAGTTGTGTTACCACTGACTTGAGTACGGTTGACTGTACGTACTTTGTGCGGCGTGTGCACGAATTTTTAGATATTTATTCAATTGAACAGATTTCGTTTTCTGACTAGAAACTTTTAAAGTAATGACTTGAATGAGTGACGCAAGTTCTAAGTTCCTCAAAATACTACCTGCAGTAGATTTAGTTAATTTTTTAATATTCCACTTAGATAAGACAATAACCAATGATGTTGATATTTCTAGGACCTATTACAATTGTTTTCTTGGCGTTTGGTGTTTTTTTTTTGCGCATTTGTATTGTAGTGTGGCGGTTTCAGAAAAAAGGCGAATGCCTAGATTGGCATATTTCGCACTTTTTGACGGTACATATTGTAGTGTGTATTCAGTACAGATGACTTCATTGAACGCTGAAAATTATAAAATATATGGTCGGCTTTATGCCATGAACTCTGATTGCTTTTAGTGCTCTGTAAGCTTCAATTCAATTAGTTATGCTTCTTTATTACATAAAATTAGGACTCGTTAAACCAAAAGTTGAAACGTATTCAATTGCATTGACACCACAACCACTTATAATATGATTAATGTAAACTACTGCAAGAATGCACGTATTTGACATATAGGCCTGGCGATGCGTGGTTTTCATTGTCAAACAAATATCAACAGTGCATCAGTCAAAATAAATGGAAGTTTGTTTTCGAATTGGTTTCAATAAAATTATCACAATATTAATATTTTTCGGCACTGGAAACTGCGATTCTCCAGATCTGAACCGACTCATAAAGAGCGATTTTTACTCAGTATAAAAGCTTAGCCCAGCAACTTGCCCGATATTGTTGATTGATGGTAATGCTGAATTCCTTCTTTTTGAATCTATGAAATAGTTCGTCTTTAATCTTATATTGTCCATCAAAAACATAGAGCAAGTCTTTGAGCTTAATTCTAGATAGTTTTCAAAAGATAAAATTTAAGATAGGTAGGAATTACAATATTTTCAATTGGCGCAGTAGGTGCCTACACCCAACCTTGTGATTGTAACTATCTTATAGCCAGTCTTATAGCCAGAGTTATGGCCAGTCATGTTTTACCGCCCTCTAGCGGCTTCCTAAACGTGTCCATTTCTGATTTACTTACCGAAAAGACAACTGCGATTCTTGTTGTTGTGTACAAGCTGCAACCCAGCAATAAATCCCTAACATAAGAAGAGATTTTCGATAGTTTTTTTTTTGGTTCAAAATCATAGCAATCCCCCATAACTACAGGCTACGTTTGTCTGGAAGTCTGGAAACATTTGATTTTTGTTGTAGACATTAAATTTAGATAAATTATGTAAACATTCTATTAAATGAATGAATGAATCTCTTAAAGGTTAGGGAATTGTTGCTGTAACGGTTAGAAGTCACATAAAATACATGAGAGCCATCACCTTCACCATATTTTAATTCGGATAAACACATAACAAAAATATCACAATTTGAATTTGATGTAAAATTGTAAACATATTATTGAGATTACAATGTATTCATGTATTAGGAATCGTCCTGTATATACCTACTGTATAGTGTGGTCATGTAAATATTCATAATTTTATTTAAATGTAACTATTATTATATCACATATTTGACTGAAGTAGTTATTAATAATATGAAATAAAGACATGTATTGCGATACAATGCGTTATTTTTCATTTACAACATTTATTTATTTTATACTGGTGTCTAATTTCAGCTGTGCAATGTGTGATAAACTGATAACTCTCACACACATCCTAATGGACATCTCTCCGTTTTCTTCCTCCTATTAAACTGTCGTCTATTAAATTCAGAAGACTGTAATCGTAAGTTGCATTCTAAAATGGATACCTAACGAATTAAAATTGAATGTTTTTGAGTAAGTATTACGGAGATATCTTAAGGTAAAAAATAATGGAAATATCATCTCCCCCTTTCATTATTTATGGATGACCTTGACCGTGACCTTTGTCAAAAATTGTTGGCCAAACGGGTTGATCTCAGTATGCGTTAATGGAATACTACTTACTAGTTTTCGCCCGCGAGGATGTTGGACATTACGCCACGGGAACGTACTGCCGTGCCGGGATAAAAAGTATCCTATGTTCTAACCCAAGGCATGATCTATATCCGCTAGTCTGTTAGCCTTTCATCGAAATCTGTTCGCCGTAGACAGTTACTTTCGCATTTAAAATTAATATTTTAAATGCGAAAGTAACTATCTACGGCGATGGATTAGACCCATTATTGACAAGTGATCCAAATTCTAAATACACCTAAGAATTACCGTAGTAGGTAACAATGATTTCCCAAACAGCTGTTGAAAATATCGCTATATGAATTGCAGAATGGCACGATGACTTACGAGTTCGTAGCGTAGCAGTCAACAGGTTGACCCAAGGAACATATACCTACGGGGCGGGTTGACCTTCGGGCAATACAACCTGTTGGCTCTACCACCTGTTACCACGCTCACTACGAGTCGTACGGCCTGATCGCTGGGAACCTACTTAGCTTGTTTTTAACCTGTTTGCTATGGACTGGTGTTATTGATAGGCATGGCAATCTCTTTAGCATGCTAGTGGGGTTATTTTTAACCCCCGACGAAAACGGAGGGGTGTTATACGCTTGTAAAAAGCGTATATAAGTCGTCGAGATGTAGAAGAAGTGAACCATTGAAGTGAACGTTAATTTGAAAATGATGATAGTGTGTTGTATAGGAAAGCCCTGATGTCCTTGTTTTGTTAACATCGGGGTCAATTTTAAATAAAACACACGCATAAAAGAATAAACCGTTTTATTGGCATATTAACTGTAATTAAATATTTACATTGATATAATATTTAAATATTACATTAATGTATACATTTGTATTAATTATACACAATTATATCACATAAAACACGACTCACAGAATGTAGAAGCAAAACGATGATTCGTTATTAATAAGTACATAAAATATTTCATTTGAAAAGATCTTTGGAATGGGCCTTTTTTAAAATTTGATTAAATTGATAAAATAATGTCTAAATCGTTTCAACGCTTTTCACGATTATTGAAAGCCATAAAGTAGCCCTAAATGAAAAAGTTAGTAGAAAAAAAAATATTTCAAACAAAAGTTAATAATATTAACACTAAAAAGGTCTTTAATCAATAGTACTGCTATTTCGTTTGTGCAAAAAAACCGACAATGTCAATTTATGAAACACATAATGAACAAAACCGTTCCAGGATATACGTCTGATTGCGTGCTTTTCTATAGTACATTATTATTATAATCTGATCTGCTGCTGTTCCGCGCCTTAGGAATGCGCGGCGAGGCCGGCAGCGTTGACCAATGAGCAGCGAGCGGGAGGCGCTCGCCGTGAGTGTTGACGAATGAGCGACCTGCACTGCCGCGCACATACCTCCGGCGTGGAACAGCGGTCTCGGTCAAACTATATCAAATGCTAACATTTGTATTGCCATCCTGTAATCGGTTGACACCTTAGAACGAGTGAACTAAAAATAAACTTTAGGAATAATTAAGCCTTGGTGTCTTTATAATAATACTTCACAAGTATATAACTCCGCCATAAACGTGTCTTGCACCTTAACAGATTGTTTATACATTAATTACCCTATTTATTGCTGTGAAAGGAAAGTTGGCAATGCGCCGCCAATAAATACCATCAACAGTTCTTTTGTACTAAATCCGCTGTGAAATATATTCTATAAACTGTAAGATGACAGATAGTTCTGTTCGTTATATAAAATTAGCTAAATTATTTCACTATTAGTAGAACATTTTGCACTGCGACGCACAGTCTTCGTCAAAGCAATCGATTTTCCGAATGAGAAATCGATTGCAAATATTTCAACTAAACATGGCATCGCAAACATGCAACTCTACCAAGCACACCTCAAGCTATTCTTCCCGATAAAGACATTTAAGTATATAATTATAAATAATTCCACAAAAATTCTATAATTCTGATACAATACCAATGTAATAAATTCACGAACACGACACATTGTCTATAGAATTGCGGAGGCAAGATAATCTATCAACTTTAAGCCGATACCACAGTATAAATAATAAACAGTATTATATCTTCATAGAAAACAGCGGAAACGAGGCGGTTCGAAATCTCAGTGTATATTATATAGTGCGCGGCAGTTACGCACGGACGCGGAAGGTTTACCTACCGAGCGGCCGTAGCTATAATACTGTTACTTTATTATACTGTGACGCTACGCTATACAGTACCCGAGCGTAAACATGACACATAGAGCTTTAGAAATAGACACACAAGCCATGAAGCGGCTCATTTTCATTGGTCGATAGGGCTCGGTATGTGGGGTGCTGGAGGTTTCTGTAACGCATGCCATAGGGCCCGCATGCAGGGAACCATTTTCATTATTCGATAGGGAACGATAGCAGAGAACCTTCACCGCACCCTTGTCAGTTGCTTTGAAGGCTCATTTTCATTAGTAATTTTCATTGGGACAGTCTCCGCACGATTTTTACCGACGGATGAATTTTACTGGTCGCTACGGGGACTCCCCACAGACGGTATACCGACTGCGTTATCGACCGAGTCATTATCTCGCTCGAGGGGAGTCCCCGCATGCTGTATATTGACCGAATTATCGACCATTACTCGGCCTTAAGCCCAATGTGCCATATTTACGGTCATCGGCTACTATTTCAATGAACAATACTGAATTATATTTCTTGTGTAAAACCGGCACCTTCAGTTTCAATTACTGACTAGTGATGTAAGCTTGTATATAAAATATTTTGTGTTCCAACTACTTATTAGGCAATGTGGTGTAGAGATTGCTGTATTCGAGATAGGCAAGACGTCTCAATATTTTCGGGAGCTGTCGCAATATCTACCTATGTGTTGAAGAAACGCTACATTTCATCAATAAGTACTCTATAATGCAACAAGTACTATAAAACGTTTTTGTTACAGCACCCAATTAATGTAGTTGAAACTATAAGTACACGGTAGCTATAAAAATAATAGCTATAAATCGACGACATTCAGTGCATAATCTATCTTAAATATCTCGCCTTAGACGCATTAGGTCTGATATGGAATTTACAATGCAATACAAATCCGACCTTATGCGTCTCAGGTCGAGATATATCGTCATCGAAACAAAGGGCACTAGGTGACATTGTTGCAAAAAAAAACCATTTATTTTAAGGCATAAGGCTCATTATGTTTTTTAACATATTATATGGTGTATATTGTCATAAAAAATGTTGTTAAAATATTACATACATACAATTCCAGCTGTGATAGGCAATTGATAATAAGCTCTAAACTTATAAAAAACGCGTATTAACTGTGGGCCCGACTATTCAAAAATGTATTGCCTTTTTAAACAACTGTTAGGTAAATAAGCCAGCGGAAAACTGCTATAAAAGCCAGCGCCTCTTTTGCGCTCATTACAAAACCTTCGTTTTTTTTTTTTAAACGTATGACAGCCGCTGTTTGGCTTTCTTTATAGCTGCTTTATATCGAAGAAAGGGATATAGTATTACCCAGTAACTGGGTTGTGGAGGTCAGATAGACAGCCGCTCCATGTAAAATACTGGTATTCAGCTACATCTGGTTAGACTGGAAGCCGACCCCAACCAGAGTTGGGAAAGGCTAGGCAGACTGCGTCCAGCTCGGTGTGGCAACACGTCGTGTTCTGGTTTGCGACTGGTCAATCGTCATCATGAGGATGCCTCGTTGAGAGGTGAAACACGTGTCGATTTCTTACAGGATTTTTTATGACTTGTATTTTAAGAAAACATTATCCAATCACAAAAGGTATTTAGAAACTTTAAAACGACCTGTCTATCACCTTTGACGTGTATAATGAGCATAAAAGCGGCGCCTAGCCAGCAGCCGAACCTTCACTTATAAAGTAACAACATTACATAAGAAAGTGACACTAGGTGGCGAGTTAGCTCCGACGTTAAGCTTCTGTGCTGATGATCGACTCCCGACCCTGGCCGACGCCGATGAACTTAACTGTAACAAAAAAGGTGGGTTAAATTATTGGTTTACTAGCCGCGCCCAGCGGTTTCACCCTTGTAACTCTCGATCCAGAGGGAATATCGGGATAAAAAGTATCCTATGTCTTATCCTAGGTCATGGTCTATCCATGCTCCAAATTTCATCTAAATCCGTTCAGCCGTTTTAGCGTGAAAGCGTAACTAACAAACTCACTTTCACATTTATAATGTTACTAGCTTCCGCCCGCGGCTTCGCCCGCGTGGTATGTCGATAAAAATAGCCTGTGTCCTTCCCCGGGATGTCCTCTATCTCCATGCCAAATTTTATCGAAATCCGTTCAGTGGTTTAGGCGTGAAAAGGTAACATACAGACAGACAGTTACTTTCGAATTTATAATATTAGTATGGATCATAATCATCATGAATATTCTATAATAAATATGTCTCTTGTTCTTGTGTTTATTACACTGAAACACACCAACTATTGGCACAATTAATCCGAGATTAAAATTGTTTTGATTGAAACTTTGCCAGAATTAAGAATACAGCGTTGATCGTTACTAAGAATCATTGTTCATGCTTTAATACCTACCTATTATAAAATTCGTTTAACATTTATACATACTTATATATTCTATTCTATTTAAATCCTTGTTTCCAAAATTGATGTCATGTTATTTCCACTTAAACAAAAATAAACTTTATGCTGGTACAAATAAAGTTGATTTTAAACTGACTAGTACAGTTGAAAATGTCATTAAAAATATGAAGTTGTAGCGCAAACTGAACCTTATTTGTAGGCATTACAGTTGTTTTTCCTAAAACTCGTGTTTGTTTACATGTTTGGCAAATAAATTGCGATCGCAGAATAGTTACAAATGACATGGTCATAATTTAAATGCTTATAATAGGCACGTCTGTAGGAGTAGACTGTATTCTTATTCATTTGTTTTACTTTCTGTACAACTGCTAAAGCAGTCAGACGGACTGCATCGCAGCAACCGCGCGCAGTCGATATATTACCTACAAGTACAGTCCTACCAACTTATCTGTGAACTGAAAGAGTATGCCACCATCGATTCAGTGTTGCTTTTTTATACAAATTTTATACAATAGATTGATTATATGCTTTTTTATACAATTGATTGATTATACAAATTAATTCTAACATTCTAACATCAGAATGAATGAATTCATCTACATTCTAATAATGATAATAATTTTATTGTGCACTGAATGTAGTAGAAGCTGACAATCGAATGACTTTCAACGTGACGGCCGTAGTTCCAATTTTCGCCATTTCACAGATAAGTTGGTAGGAGTGTAGTGTCCGAGTTGACGGAAGAATAGACAAAATTACAGATAAACAATCACAATCTGTCATTTCGACTATTCTTCCGTCGATAGACCCGTTTCTATGGCATGCTAAGCGTGATGTTATAATTCTTATGAGAAATAAAGAATTTTAACCGTATACTGGGTATTGAATACTGCGGTGCTTGAAAAAGTTAGTAAAGAGGGAAATGGGGCTTGTCTGAGGCCCTAGACAAAGTGACATTCCATCAGCGATAACGATTATGGAAAAGGCAAAAATGTATAAGACTGACATAAGCTATCGAAAAGCTTATGTCAATCCTGTTGAAAGCCGTAGAAATACGAAACGCTTTCGAAGCGATTGTCACTTGTCTAGGCCTTCTGTTGTTCACCAATTGGGATGAAACTCACCAGGTATTTGTAAGAAGTCCTCAATGGCCTTCACGTAGTTCCGCGCCTGCTCGGGCAGTTTGTCCAACTGCCGCACGTCTTCTATACTGCACGCCCAGCCGGGCAATGTTATGTATTCCACCTGGAGAGAGTATGTGGCTTATTGAATGCTTAGCTCGGAAAAAGCTATCATGAGCAGTCTTAAAACTAAGGTAGGGGTAGCTTAGTTGAAGGATCAGAGGGCCTAGACAAAATCCCTTTTCTGTAAGCGTTAACGCCAACGGAAAGATCAAATTGTATGGAATTGACATTAGCTTTAGAGATGTCACGTGACTGCTGCTGTCAACTCCATACAATTTAATCTTTCCGTTGGCGTTAACGCTTACAGAAAAGGGAATTTGTCTATAGCCTCTGTTCGTCTACAAAGTGTGAAATAAAGCATTACACACAGAGTATAAAAAGGCCTATCACATAGCCTTCGTCTATGCATTCTGTACGTCAAACTAAGTAACAATTGATGGGAAAAATGACTTTTATATATGGTGTGTATCACTGTTTACGTTAACGCGCAATGCAGGTTCTTATAATATTATTGACTGCATTATTTGGTTAAATCTGGCTAAGTAATGGGTGACCATCTTCACACACCAAGACTCCTCCGTGCCTCGGAAAGCACGTAAAGCCGTTGGTCCCGGCTGTCATTTGTAGATGTTTGACACAGTCGTTACGGGTCGTCAGAAGCCCGATAGTCTGACAACTAGTCTTACCAAGTGTCGTCGTCGTCATGTTACCAAGTAACTGGGTTGTGGAGGTCAGATAGGCGGTCACTCAATGTTCAGCTGCATCCGGTTTGACTGGAAGTCAATCCCAACATAGTTGGGAAAAGGCTAGGCAGATGAGCTAGTCAAAGCGGTTATTATTATATATAAATAAATATTCACCTCCACACTGCTGAGTTCGGTCATCGACGAGGGGAAGTACTCGATCTTCTTGCCGTTCAACTTATACGCTATGCCGACCTTGATCTCCTCCAGCGTGTCTAGGATGTCCATTTTTGTGAGACATAACCTGAAACATTCATTAACATAATTATTCGCTTTATATCCGGTTAACTTGGCCCCTTTAGTTACCAGTATAAGACTATTTATAGGCCTCTTTTTTTACATATACAACGTGCCGCTACAATGGTGACATTAATTTAACACACGTATACGATTTCGCGTATTCGTTTTATGAAAATATTTAAATTTCATTAAACGTTATTATTTATTGATTTATTTACAATTTTCTAAATTACCATCCTGGAACAACCTGTACTTAAAGAACTGTAGCGAAGAGGTCAATTGCCGGGGTCACGGATCATATGTAGGCGAATAAAAGGAAAGCCACGCAATTTCTTAGAAATTATGCCGACAAAGGATCTTCACCGATAGAACGTAAGCCAGCTGGTAGGTAGCTTCATGAATGAATCTTTTACACAGAGTGATCTCAATTGTGGTTATGTTTTTATTATTTAGTTTGTTTGAAAATTTAAATTTTTCAATTTACGAATTATTTTATTTTATTATATTTTTTGTGTTTACTGGCCACTAGCCCTACCCGTGTGTTAAATTAATGTCGCCATTGTAGCGGCACGTTGTATTCTCTAAAAACTAGTGCGTCTCGTCGTACAGTACTTTTATCGCCCGAAGCGACGCGCGTTTTTCTTGTGGTAACCACGCTGTACAAACACGCTGTGAATAAAGACAGCTCATAACACACTTAAAACTTCGTCAGTGTAAATGATAAATGATAAAATGATAAATGATTTTATTTCTGTAAGTAGGTTTGTACAAACACTTTTACACGTCAATCACATTTTTTTAAACTAGATGAGGTCGGCGTTTCCTATCTGACTACTCTGAGAAGAAAGGCCGAAACAAACTCAGAGGTCACAGTCTCTTTTAAAGTCCAGACATAATCTTGGTCAGATTATGTGAAGACCATGTAGATTGGTGTCTGAAATGGTCTTTTGAGGAAAGAACCACACAGATTGAGTGGACCTGTCCAGTCAGTGCACGCATTTGTCAGTAATCGTGCAGCTCAACTCCGAATTTAAGGAGCTCAACGATTTGACGAACAATACCAAAGAAAGGACATTTGGTTAGGCCTCATAAATTACTCAAACTGCCAGACTATGATTAATTAAAATTAAGAAAAAATAAATAATAAAAAAGAAAAGAAAGATCCACATAATCTTCACATTCACAATAATTAAAAATAATATAATACTTTACAAAGTAAATATTCATGTCAATGTAAATATAAATATAAAAATCCGGAAATAATCTTGGTCAGATCATTTGAGGACCATGTAGATTTGTGTCTGAAATGGTCTTTTGAGGAAAGAACCATACAGATTTGAGTGGACCTGTCCAGTCAGTGCACGCATTTGTCAGTAATCGTGTAGCTCAACTCAGAACTTAAGGAGCTCAACGACTCGACGAACAATACCAAAGAAAGGACATTTGGGTAGGCCGCCTATAGTACTCAAACTGCCAGATAAATAACAAATATGATCCACATAGTCCTCAAATTCACAATAATTAAAATAATAATAATATTATACTTCACAAAGTAAATATTCATGTCACTGTGTAGGTATATAATAAAATAAAAAGTTACCAAAAATAACAAAACTCGTAAGTAATTTAAAACCAAAAATAAAAAAATAAATGTACAAATTGGAGCAGCTCAATCCCAAGCCTTTTTGTCCTCAATGTAATCTTTAATGGTATAAAACGCTTTTTGGCACAACTTACGTTTAATTAATGTTTTGAATTTATTAAGGCTTAGATCTTGTACGTGGCTTGGAAGCTTATTGTAAAAGCGTATACATTGACATCTGAACGAGCCACCTATTTTCTTGAGCCTTGTTGTAGGTACAACAAATTTGTGTTTGTTCCTAGTATTTATATTATGGATATCACTGTATTTTTTAAACAATTTTATATTTTTATGTGCGTATAAAAGATTTTCAAAAATATACTGTGAAGGCACAGTCATTACATTTATCTCCTTAAATTTCTCTCTGAGAGAGTGTCTCGGACTTAGTTTATAAATTGATCGAACAGCTCTTTTCTGCAAAACAAAGATAGTCTGAATGTCAGGGGCATTTCCCCACAACAGAATACCGTACGACATTACACTATGAAAATAACTAAAGTACACTAAACGGGCTGTCTCTATGTCAGTTAAATTACGAATTTTTCTAACAGCATATGCTGCGGAGCTTAGTTTTTTTGACAATTTATCTATATGTGGGCCCCACTGAAGCTTAGCATCCAAAGTTAAGCTCAAGAAGACTGTTTTATCTTCGGGATTCAATTCTTCACCCTTTATCAACACATTAGTTTTCACCTGCCTAACGTGAGGTAGCGTAAACTTAATGCATTTGGTTTTTTTTTCATTAAGAAGTAAATTATTAACATTAAACCAGTGAACTACTTTTGCGATCGCGCTATTTACATCGTCAGTAACTAGCTGCTGACGTTTAAGTTTAAACAAAAGCGAAGTGTCATCCGCAAACAACACTATCTCATGATTATCCTTTATGAGGTAAGGCAAGTCATTAATATAAATAAGAAACAAGAAAGGACCAAGAATTGAGCCCTGTGGGACTCCCATTGTTACTATAGATCCGGGAGATCTTTTCCCATTAACGTCAACGCTCTGAATCCTATTACTCAAGTATGAAGTAAGAAGATCCAGAGCGGTGTTCCGGATTCCGTAGTGGCGGAGTTTCCTGATTAATGTTTCATGAAGAACGCAATCGAATGCCTTAGACAAATCACAAAAGATGCCCAAGGCATCGCATTTATCTTCCCATGCATTATAAATATGTCCTAAAAGTTCAACACCGGCATCAGTTGTTGAACGACCCCTTGTGAAACCGAACTGCTTGTAATGTAACAATTTATGTCTATTAAAAAATCTTTGCAATTGCTCTAAAATTAGCTTCTCAAATATTTTACTAAAGGTAGGTAGTACTGAAATAGGTCTATAATTTGTGGGGTCTGATGTACTACCTGATTTAAACAAAGGTATTATTTTACTATTTTTCATAAGGTCAGGAAACTCCCCACAGTCGATACAATTATTAAAGATAAGAGCTAAAGTAGGTGCTACAATGTCAATAATAGACTTAGCAACTTCTACAGAATTACCCCACAGATCTGCAGTCTTTTTTACATTTAAAGTGTGAAAGGTTTTAATTATGTCTCTACAGGTAATATGTTCAAAAAGAAATTCCGATTCGCAAACACTAACATTTTCCTTAAGCAAAGACTCAGCAACAGAAGGTGATGAGTTTAGGGATTTAGTGGTAGAAACGGGAATATCTGAAAAGAAATTCTCAAAGGCCTCGGCGACTTGTGAGTCTGATTTTATTATGTTGTCATTAATAGACAGGCTGTAGTCAGTATTTCGGTTACTAGACCTTCCCGTTTCACTATTAATAATATTCCAAGTCGTTTTAATTACATTACTACTGTTTTTAATCTTCGAACTCAAATAACGTGACTTGGCCATACAACAAACTTTTTTAAATAATTTTGAATAATTTTTAACATATAAATTAAATTCAACAGTGTTTACATAGGTCCTTTCACTGTACAGCTCATAAAGCCGTGTTCTACTTTTATTAATACCAATGGTAGCCCAATCACTGAAAGATACATTACTATTAACCGAGATAGTCTTGGGAATAAAGGTGGAATTAAATTATTTACAGTATACATTAAAAAAATCATCATATAGATGACTAGGATCAGTATGATGTGACAAAACTGGTAATGTATTAATTAGTTTTTCTTTAAAAACCTCCAAGCGACTTGCAGTTTTGGGGTTAAATGTTATATCCTTTTTAGCCACTTTGTTGTTTTTGATAGGGATAGTAACCCTTTGCCCGCAATGATCAGAATCTAGTAGATTTATAATTTCTTTGTGGCTTGGTATAATATCTGTATAAATATTATCTAGGCATGTGGCACTAGTAGGGGTTATTCGAGTGGGCTCCAAAAATAGGTTTACAAGATTGTAGGACTGAAACAAACTTATTATTTTACTACAAGAACCTGATTTTTCTAACAAATTAACATTAAAATCACCGCAAGTGATAATAGACTTATTGGAGTTGCAAATCTTGTGTAACACTTCATCCATTACCTTTTCAAAACAGTCATACAATCCTGAAGGGGGTCTGTACACACTTAATACAATAAACTGCTCCAATTCTATACAGGCTATTTCAACTGTCCGTTCGACAGATAGGCTCACAATATCCTTACGGTCTTTAAATTTCAGCTGGTTACTTACTAAAATTAATGAGCCACCATGTATAGCATTTACTCTGCTGAACGAACTACCAACCTGGTGATTATCAAAATTGAACAAGAACTGGGTGCTTTTAAGCCAATGTTCTGTTATACAAAGAATATCAATATTGTTAAAATTCATAAATAGTTCTACTTCTAAATCTTTGTTCATAAATCCTTGAATATTTTGATGCACCAGGTTAATATTATTTACTGATTTTAAACTTTTATTTGATTTTATTTTGCAATTCTGTATACTATTGCTAGAGGTTATCTCTGTTGTCTGAATTTCTAATTTAAATTATTAACAATGTCAATATTTGATACCAAATTATTGGCTGAATTATTTAACATGTCACAGCATTGCTCAATAGAAGCAATTTGTTTAGCCAAATTCTTGGCTGTAATAGAAAAGTAATATGATAGCGACACAGCTATCTGTCTTTTACAATACTTTGAAAGATAGTACTTATCCACAAAAAATCTATCTTTTGTCAAATATAAGCGATTACCAACATAATTGTTAGTGTCAATTAAATGGAATAAATTATTATTGTATGTCAAATTGTGTAATGTCATATTAATTGCAGATCTAAAGTTGTTTTCTTCCTGTGGCAAACTTTGGCTGTAAGGGAACGTGAGCATCACAATTTTTCTTAAACTAAGGTTGCACAAAGATCTATAATATTGGAGTAATTCTCCTTTGTTCACATTACCCCTATTACCAACAAATATTATTAATATAGTATCCTGATTATAATTGCATTTTATAGCTTTTTTCATTATGTCAAATAGAGAACAACCAGGCATACAGTAGTTAATTATTGAGTGTCCCGGATATTCATTTAACAACAAGTGACCTAAATCCTTTCCAATTTCATCACAAAATAATATTATTTCTTTATTTACACTATGTCTAGGCAAACAGTTAGTAATTGATAATGGTAAACTGGCACTAGACTGCGGTATGGTGGTATCACATATTGTCAATGAATGGTCCGGTGTGGGTTCAATAGATGGTGGTTGACAATGTTCACATTTGTTAGTTTGTGAGCTTACCAGCTCATTCATTGCCAATACATATTCCCTCATTTGGTTTTCAGAGGCTGTATACTTGATAGTCATAGAAGTAAGTTTCTCCTGTAGTTGGTCAAGTTCATACTGCAAGTCTTCTGTGTCAATTTGGTATTTCCTAGTACTTTTTTGTAAGTTTAATGAATACATATCTAATTGTTTTAGTAAATGCAACCTTTTTCTATTAAGTTTTACATTTTTAATGAAGAATTTTTGTTTTTTGACCATTTTTTTGGTTTTAACTATGTATGTTTTAATTAACGTGTCTCGGACGATACCGAGAGCTGCTGCGCTTACACACACATTCACAGCGTGTTGGTTCACTTGGTTAACACAAATAAAGCGCGCGTCGCTTTGTGAGATAAAAATATTGTAACTGCTAAAGAGTAGAACGAAACGTAACATCGATACATACAATATGTAAGAAAGAGATGTAGGAGCTAGAATGTCACCCAAATGTATTTCAGCCGCTGCTATGTTGTTATTAACGCTGTTAGCTGCCATCCCCCTTACAATATCGTAGACTAAACTACCCCGTTGGTCTAGTAGTCGCAAGCGCGACTGCTGAGTTTTCAAATTTATATTATAGTATAATAACTCACGAGGTATATCCATTAACCATGGCGGTGTACCGCACGACGACGAGGTCGAGCCAGCCGCAGCGCCGCACTCGCTTCGTGGTCACACCGACTTCGTGCCCGCGCTCCTGTAGCAACAAGCCTGTCTCCTGGAACATAAGAGAGCAATAAAATGAGTACTTATATTATATTCTAGCTGTAACTGAATTATTGGTGATGTTCTTCAGAGAGATCAGGGGCCTAAGTCTACTAATTTAGAAACGTTGCAATTGTCTCGCCATTGCCAGTTTTTGACAGATTTGTCAAAAAAGCACAATGGACGACCATTGTGTAGTAATGCACCAAACGCGTGCGTGTAGGACCAAATGTATGAACGTACGAAGCAAAAGGAGTATGTAAGGATCGTAGCAGGTGGCGTTCGGTAGTTTCTGCTTACCCCCAAGGGAAGAAAGCGTAAGTATATGTACTTAATAGCTTCCGCCCGCGGCTTCGCCCGCATGGTATGTCGTTAAAAACTAGCCTATGTCCTTCCGCGGGATGCCATCTATCTCCTTACCAGGTTTTATCGAAATCCGTTCAGTGGTTTAGGCGTAAAAAGGAATATAGACAGACCGACAGACAGACAAACAGAGTTACTTTCGAATTTATAATATTAGTATGGATGGGATTGTTACACAATCATCATATTGCGGTGCATAGTGAACAACTTAAACCCTGACTTTTTGGGTTCTGTCTTAATTGGCTAACACTACTCTCTTCTGGTAAAGAGTAATGTTATGTTGTCGTGGATACAAAAATCCAGCAGGTACAGGAGGTACTGAGCAAGCTTGGCACCAGGGCTGACTGAGGTATATATAGGACTGAGTGCCTCATTAGCCTGGATGGCAGGGAAAAATCATTATAGAACATGTGATGTGGCTGTGCTTTTATAAATAAATACAATAGAATATTGATTATTATTGTTGCGGGTCGGCTTTTGGGATTAAAGACGTTTTCGTGAAGACTGCCGACCAACCCCGAGTGACTGGACATAGTGGACATAACCTCCTTTCAAAGGCTAGGATTCATGACCACAACACTTTCAGTTTTTATTTTTTTACCACAAAGGTGAAGCTCTAAGCCTGCATCTCACCTGATGGTAAGTAATGATTAGGCCGAAGGTGGAAGTATACAGGGTGTTAGGGTAAACACCGTTATCCTTGCAACCAGTGGTTTGGTTTCATTTGTAGAACGTAAAATCAATGGAAAATTACAACTTTTTTTAATTTTTTTTTATATCTAAATTTTACCACAAGAGACGCAAGTTAGTTGGCCTATGCGCTAGGGTAACGAACTTGCGTCTCAACACGGGCTGGGGGTACGGGATGTGACCTGACCGGCAGCGAGCGCCATCCCTCCCTTAGTCAGTCAGCTGTTTCGCTAGCAAGCATGGTGTCAGATAGAAACTTTTTAAAATCTTTTAATGAAAATAACGTTTTTTTTTTGTTGTGTTTGGTCATTTATTTTTATATTTAAGTCAACTACCCATGGTTTGAATGACAAGAGTGTTTACCCTTACATCCTGTAGATAGAATACTAACGTCATGCAACTCGGTAGGGAAGGGTCCGTCGCCGACGCGGGTCGTGTACGCCTTCACGACGCCGAGCACTTCACCGATCACCAGCGGAGGCAGGCCCAGGCCCGTGCACACGCCGCCGATGCTGCAGTTTGATGACGTCACGTAGGGGTAGGTACCTGAAACGTTATCATGCTGTTATATTAGACCAGCTGCGCCCCACGGTTTCGCCTGCACAAGTCTCGATCCCGTGGGAATATCGGGATAAAAAGTCCTTGCTCCTAACCCAGGTCATTGTCTACCCATGTGCCAAATTTCATCCAAATCCGTTCAACCGTTTTAGCGTGAAAGCGTAACAAACAAATTCACTTTCGCATTTTAGGATTAGGATATTCCCCTCTGCCAATACTAGCGATCATTGGGAGCCTCGTATTCAGTAGAGTATCTTAACGTAATTTAAAAACTTAAGAATAATCGTCTCTTGAACGTTTCAAAATGTCACTGCATCAAAAACATCAACATACAATGTTCAAAGTAACAAAGTTCTCAAAAAACAATGCTCGGAAAAAACGAGTGTATTTACACAAAGAAGATAAGTAGGTATTTACATACAGCACTGTAAGTAAATACTTACCTACTTTGTGTAATATCAACTCATGCACTCCTAGTACGAGTATTCCGGACGCCTGCAGTAATCACTCGTATGATAACTGTTATCATTGAACGAACGTTGCGTTAACTGTATAAAGCAAAAGCAAGGCACGTGGATAAAGCGATTAATTGTGTCCATTTAGATAAGATTAATCGTTAAATACGGTTCACTTGTGGTTCTCTTCTGTTGTATTATCACAACTGTTTGCCTAGTAGTAATTGAATACAATGAAGAGTTATCTATGTACACAGACTATAAGCTGACCTCGCTTTGTACGGAGATCCTATACCATGCGAGATCAGCATAAACTGGCAATGGATAGCTTGATGTGTAGCCGTGTGTACACGGTGCTAATCAGCTGCTCTAAAGAATAACTTTATTTTTTAAAGTTTTTGAGCCAACTGTATTTTTTCCCATTCAAAGTGGATTATAAATAAATAAATAAAAATTAAATATCTTAGTTACTATAAAAGTATTACTTAAATTATTGTATTTTTAACTGACTTAAAAAATGAGGAGGTTCTCATCTGTAAATAGGTTTTTCCAAATACGTCAATAATATGATTTAAACTAAATGAGATCGACGTTTCCTATCTGGCTACTCTGAGAAGAAAGGCCGAAACAAACCAAATCAAAATATTTTATTTCACATAAACCTACATGGGCACTTATGAAACGTCAGAAGCTAGGTGCACGGTTCCAATTGGTCGTTTCCTATGGAGAAGAGCCGGCAAGAAACTCCATGGTTACTCTTATAAAAGAATACATATATAGATAATTTTTTGAAGGCTTTTACAATATTATTGAATTACAGTGTAAATAATTATGGGAGGACGGTGTTGGCCTTTCAAAAAGTTTCAGGTAAAAAAAGTCTAAACTCAGAGGTCACAGTACTCACAGTCTCTTTTTAAATACCAGACATAATCTTGGTCAGATCATGTGAAGACCATGTAGATTGGTGTCTGAAATGGTATTTGACGGAAGAACCACGCAGATTAAGTGGACTTGTCCAGTCAGTGCACGCATTTGTCAGTAATCGTGCAGCTCAACTCAGTCCTCAAGGTGCTCAATGATTCGAAACATAATTATAAAGAAACTAGCTGCCGCCCGTAGCTTCGCCCGCGTGGTATGTCGATAAAAAGTAGCGTATGTCCTTCCCCAAGATGTCAAATTTTATCGAAATCCGTTCAGTGGTTTAGGCGTGAAAAGTAACATGTAACATACAGACAGATAGAGTTACTTTTGAATTTATAATATTAGTATGGATTTTAGAATTAAAATTATAATTAAAGGAAATCCGCAAAGGGGAAACGTAGCAATATGGTTTTGAGATAACCAGGTAATATAATCATCTTATTATACGGTATTTAAAAAATGTAATGTATTCCATGACCGTATCAGAAATAAACCTTTGTTATAGAGAATTTAGTTGCAAATTGTACATTCTTAGAAATTGAGGTATACGGAGTGTAACAAATCCCATTACATAGCTATTATCTACACATTGCACCTGACTTGATTTCCGTACGTCTTTTTCGGATGACCACTGAAAATCAGCGCCGAGCTGTGGGACCCCATAGCACAGCATCATGCTGAGTGGAAGCCTTCTTGTCACAGTCATGACGTGCAGCTGCCAACTATTTTTACTTTATAAGTGCTCCTGATCTCATATTTCTATTTAAATCTACTTTGTTTAATTTTGTTGATTAAGTACTGTAATCTCTTTGTATGCACGTGTTTCTGTGACAAATTAACGTATTTTTAGGGTTCAGTAGTTCATTCTTTCATTCTGTACATCAAATTAAGTTTCATTGAGCAATAGTTTGCTGGGATTCGAATTTTATTTTCGGTTTGAAAAATCAATGATGACGACCGCGCGCAAAACATTGTGCTTATGGAGTTGTTGGCGTATTTTAGTTATAACATTTAAAACTTGTTTTCGTGAAAAAAAGTTGTAACTTTGACCTCCAATATCTTCGTAACTAGAAGGTTCTACTCCAGTACGAAAAACTGTCTTGAATAAACGTCTTATTACATCTATTATTTAATAGAAATTACAAGTTTTTCCGTAACATACCAAAATCAATATCCAACATGGCCGCATTAGCTCCTTCCACCAGCACTTTCTTCCCCTCTCCGATAGCCTTGTGGAGGTAGGACACGGTGTCTCGTACCATGGGCTTGATCTTTGCGGCGTACTGCTGGTAGCGGCCCAGCTCGCCGTCGATGTCTACCTCTAGAGACGGGAACATGCGCTTGTAGTTCGCTGCTAAAGTACGGAACCTGGAAAAAATGAGGAAGCTACTTTTAGTTCCCTGGCTTTTAGAAGTTATATAGTTTCCCGATTTTTTTTATGTAGGGATCCAGGATGAAAAGTAGCCATGCTATTCTCCAAGTCATGGTCTACCCATGTGCCAAATTTCATCCAAATCCGTTCAGCCGTTTTAGCGTGAAAGCGTATCAAACAAACTCACTTTCGCATTTATAATTTTTAGGATTTAGTTAGGATTGTGAAGAACTGATTTATTGTATTGGAATTGTGTTCCATGCTGTGAAATTTCCATCTTATGCAAAACTAGCTTCCGCCCGCGGCTTCGCCCTCGTATTATGCCGATAAAAAGTAGTGAATGTCCGTCTCCAGGGTTCAAAGTATCCCCATACTGACCATATTTCATCAAAATCGATTCAGTCGTTTATTACAGACAAAATTGAACACGTAAAAACGTCAAAGACAGTTTTGATTTATTAAGCCTATCAGAGAAGTCAAAACACATAGTAGTCGATAAGAAATGAATACCTACTTTATGGATAAGTATTTTATAGTTAACATCTTTATTATCAATCATTAAAAACAATTTATGTTTTACTTCACAATAGGAAGTTGTTGTGTTGAATGATGTTCACTCGAGATGAGTACTTGCGATAAATAACGCGCATTTTATACCTAGTATTTTACATGGAGCGACTGCTGGATGGAGTGACTATCTGACCTCCACAACCCAATAACTGGGTAATACGATACCCCCTGGTAAGACTGATTGTCAGATTTTCGGGCTACTGACGACTCGTAACGACTGTCAAAGATCCACGAATGGCAGCCGTAACCAACGGCTTAACGCGCTCTCCGTTGCACGGAGGAGTCTCGGTGTGTAAAGATAGTCACGCATCCACGGACCCCGGCAAGCATAGCTTAGCCTGATGGACCGACCCGTGCGGCTGTTATTACTAAGCCACGAGCTCCTCAAACCCTCCTCCCTGTCCTCCTCTTTAAACTTACTTTTCGAGGGTCATATCTGAATCATGTGTAACACTGCCCCGTGTGCGAATATTGCGAATCATTTGGCCACGCTGTATTCAACATTGGGCGCGGCATACATTCTGTTACACCAATCATTCACAGTATGCACAAACAATTTTGTTTACCCATAAACAAACATTGCAGTCAATACTGCTAACGCTGCGCTGACGAAAACGTCAATAATTTATAAATCTTTATGAACTGGAATAAATATAAAAGAGGTCGTTGTACTTATCATAACGAACAACTTTTAACCCTAGGACAAATTCTGAAATCGCGAAAAAAAACCGGCCAGTTGCGAGTCGGACTCGCGCACGAAGGGTTCCGTAACCAAAGGGTAAAACGGGACCCTATTACTAAGACTCCGCTGTCCGTCCGTCTGTCCGCCTGTCCATCTGTCGGCACACGAAATCTCTTAAGCGGTCATTGTACTGCGTCAAGCTGATTTTTTTTCGGCGATTTCAATATTGGTCCCTTAATAAAAATTGTTCATAATGATGAGTACGATGACTCCTTAAGAGATTTCGTGTATGAAACGATACACCTTGTAGGTACATAATTATAATGAACGTATTATTGAAATCTTTGGAACAGCCTTTGCTTTGGTCCCCCCTTAAGTTCGTACTTATTGAGGAGTATAATGAATGACCCTTTTTCAGGTTAAGGGTAAACAAAAACGATATAAGCGTGTATATATGTATATATTTAGCGCAGCCGCGAGGCACACTTGTTTTTTTTTTTCTTTCTCTAGGTACCTACACTTTGAAATTGTTTCTTTTATTTACCGACTTCAAAAAAGGAGGAGGTACTACGTTCGGATGATTGTTTTTTTTTTTTTTTTTTTTATGTATGTTCACCGATTACTCCGCCGTTTATGAACCGATTTTAAAAATTATTTTTTAGTTCGAAAGGGTATACTCCCGAGATGGTCCCATATAAATTTTATTAAGTTTGCTTGCGTAGTTCTTGCGCTAGCTTCAATATTACGTATTTTTCCCACAGTCTATGTAGACGATATCATTATTAGACTCCTTCACTGTTATTTACATAGCAGGTAGTAACTTGTATGGGGTAGGTACCACCACTAAAAAGTGAAAAATAAAAACTTTTTCCAAAAAAAACAACCGACTTCAAAGAAGTCGGTGGCAAAAAACGAAAATTAAAAAGCAAAGACACCGACTTCCGAAATTAAAGTTATTTTTCACTTTTTTAGTGTTTTTTTTTGAAGTCGGTTGTTTTTTTTGGAAAAAGTTTTTATTTTTATTTTTTTATTCGTTTACATGTAGTTACAATGTGTTGTGTGCCCTGTCTGTGCTAAATAAATGTATTTTCTTTCTTTCTTTCTTTCTAAGCTGGAATTAATCAAAGTACTTACTTCTCTTCAAACATAGCGAAGTCGCCGAGTAGGTCTCCTATCCGCAGTCCGTTGCGGGTTGCCTTGGAGGAGTACGTCGGGCCGATGCCCTTCTTTGTGGTGCCCAACGAGTTCTTGCCCTTCTCCGCCTCTTGTAGACCATCCACCTGGAAAATTATACCATGAACTGAATAACTCGTTGGTCTAAATTCTATTAAAATCTTAACTTCACTGTATTGTTAGCAGCGCTCTGTCTTGGTTTTTAGGGTTCCGTACCCAAAGGGTAAAACGAGACCTATTACTAAGACTCCACTGTCCGTCCGTCTGTCTGTCTGCCACCAGGCTGTATCTCAAGAACCGTGATAGTTACACAGTTGAAATTTTCATAGATGATGTATTTCTGTTGCCGCTATAACAACAAATACAAAAAAAAACAGAATAAAATAAATATACATATAAGGGGGCTCACACACAATAAACGTGATTTGTTTGCCGTTTTTATAGATAATGGTACGGAACCCTTCGTGCGCGAGTCCGACTCGCACTTGGCCGGTTTTTATTTGGTCTGAATAGGGAATATGCATGTATTTTTTACTTAAATATTTTTATTTGATAGTTTACATCGTCAAATAATAGTAAAAAAAAATCAATTTAAAGTAGTTAAAAAAATGTTTAAAAATATCCAACCGATCCGGGCTATTTAAACGCCCTCCATTTGGCGCGCTTGGTGTGGTGACGTCACAGTTCGTGAAAACAGACAAGCAACTGTCAAGTCAACGTCAAACACTCCTTTTTCTATGAGCGTTTGACATTGACTTGACACTTGTTGATTGACTTGACATTGACATTTTGATTGTTATCCCGGATTGTTACGTCACATCCGCTCTTAGCCTTTTCAAGTATTTGAATTACCCACAGTTTTTTGGGACTTTTTAAAAATTAATTTCTCGCTCAAAAAGAAATTTTATTCAAAAATATTGTTGGAGGCATCATTCTGAAGTAACATAGTTTATAGAAAAAAATATTTGACCCATATTTGAATCACATGCATGTTCCCTATTGTATGCATACTGTTTCATCATAGCCCAGTTTTAGACGTACTAATATAAATAAATGTCACTAATATCCTGATTAGCACTGTAGTCATAACACTCATAACTGTGACATTATCATCTCCTATCACCTATGTGTGTATATGCAAATATAAAATGTGGACTTTGATAGATACCGCATACATTACTCAGTAGGTACTAAGTTGTCGGACCGGTTGTCATATGACCTATGATACCTACGTATTCCAGAAGTGAGAAAGTGGGACAACCCGATATTAGATACTCGTATAATTATAGCAATTATTCTACGTCCGATATTCTGGCAAGCCAATATCAGGATATCGGTTTTCCCTACTAATTGGGTTATAGAGGTTAGATAGAAATTGATCTATATTAATTACTGATACTCGGAAATTTTGCCCGTTTGTCTGGATGTATGCTCCGATGCTCTGGGTCCTATGTTTCACGAAAACACGATTACATAAAACTTTCTCTATAGAAAAAAAACCAAAGTTATCTTTAAAAGAAAATACCTCAAATTAGATCATGAAACTTTGCATAATAACTGGAACTAACTATAAAGCAGGTCTCACTTTTTTTTTTTTTTAATTACCGTTATTTTCACCGCAAAAAGCAATTACCTAAACTATTCGAGGCTTGGCGCCGCCAGCACCCTTCTCCGTCTCCTTCTCACTCAGGCCGCGAGCGAAATAAAAAGTGAATTTGAGCTGAGGTAGTATAGGCCCTGTTTTTCCTACCTAATGTATAGTAATGCATTCCTTAGATTTGAAAACAATGGACTGAGCTCTATGACTTGAATAGTCACGTGACTTAATGTTTTTCAGTATTATCCACAGATTACTTCAGGTTAACTAGACTAATAACGTTTAAATGAGCGTGTCAATTAGTTCGCCTTACTGAGTCATTATCAACACCACCGTTTTATACACCTACTATAATATGGGATATAGGCGTACCTATAAAACGACACTTTAAGCACGTGTTTAGATAATAAATTGTACTTTAATGTTCCGCAGATGAGTATGTGCACTACGTCATAATGTGGGGCGTGACTTGCATGTGTATGTATAGGTAATGGTTAGATCACGTTATGATTAGGTAATCGCATGTAGGAGTGGTTTTTAATGGAAAATGTTACTTTTGGATGTTTATGATAAAAGAGGAAAGAATAGAAACTACATTCATTCATTCTATTACATTCTGCTTTTTCTATGGTTTACTCACGTAAAAGGACACGTATAAAACCACTATCTCAAAGGGTAAAACGGAACCCTATTACTAAGACTCCGCTGTCTGTCTGTCTGTCCGTCCGTCCGTCCGTCTGTCACAAGGATGTATCTCATGAACCGTGATAGTTAGACAGTTGACATTTTCACAGATGATGTATTTCTGTTGCCGCTATAACAACAAATACTAAAAAACAGAATAAAATAAATACTGTAGGGGGCTCCCATACAACAAACATGATTTTTTTGCCGTTTTTATAGATTATGGTACGGAACCCTTTGTGCGCGAGTCCGACTCGCACTTGGCCGGTTTTTTACGTTTTATTTTAGCTTGTGGTGTTTTGTTTGCCCGCAGCTTAAAAAACAATGTCTTACTTGCTCAGGTAACATGACATATCTCGGTGATTTGACATAAGATTCAAGCAAAAATCAAGAGAAAAATCTATGAGCTAGTGTAGTAACAAATGTTCATTCTTTTCATATTATGACAAGAGGCCTTTGCCCCACAATGGCTCAACTAGGCTGATATTATCTACTGTTCATAAACGTCGCGATATGCATCGTCTCGCACCTCCTTGACCGCTGCTGACGTCACAGCGTTCTCGCGCAATTATATGCGCACGCGTCACTTGTCACGCGTTTGCATTTTCAATGTCTCATACTGATGAAGTGTGGTTAAATTTCACATTAATAATAATAAAGCTTTGTTTTTTTTTCTGGCTTGACTAGAGTTACCCATACCAAAATTAGAAAAATACCGACAGTCGAAAATGTTCACAAAAGTGCGAACATTTTACTTTTTGGTCGTTCTTTTTTCAGTATTTAAGTATCTGTTTTCTAGAGAAATCCCCTAAGTCGAAAAGTACGGACAAATCCGGACGGGGGGCTAAAAAGCCGTACTTACATGTACGTATGGTGACCTTAGTCTTGACACGCGAGGACCTGGATGGTTAAAGGTCCAAGTAACAACTTGGAGGCTGAATATGATAAATCATCATTTCACCTTTTTTAAGAGTATAAGTCTTATACCTTGTACAGGTAGTGAGAAGCCCAAAAGTCTGACAACCAGTCTAACCAAGGGGTATCGTGTTTCCTAGTAACTGGGTTGTGGAGGTCAGATAGGCAGTCGCTCCATGTAAAATACTGGTATTCAGCTGCATCCGGTTAGACTGGAAGCCGACCTCAACTTAGTTGGGAAAAGGCTAGGCTAGATTGATTGATAGTATGGATTATGGATGTGGCTTTTACTAATAGAAGATTAAGATTATAAAATGTTATCGTTTTCATTTAATCTCTGAATACTCGATTCTTTATAAGTAATAGAAATGAACTCAAGGCTAAGTAACACAATCAAGATTGAATAAAACATTTCAAAGTTAATATTGACATAACTATGAATCATTCTATGCGATTTTGAATCGCACAAATATGCAGAATGATGGCGCGACTAACTCATACAGGAACGCCATTGTTCTAATCATACTGTATACTTGTATGGAATTCCCCGCTTTATGTGATTGTTAATTTATACTAGACTAGCTGTGCCCCGCGGTTTCACCCGCATAGGTCTCGATCCCGTGGGAATATAGGGATAAAACGTATCCTATGTCCTATTCCAGTTCATGGTCTACTCATGTGCCCATCCTCTCCTCGCGAACATAGGGAACGTCGCGCCGGCGTCGAACGGTTCGCGTATTGCATTTTTATATTCATGATTACTTCGAAATTAAAGGTCCGATTGGAATCCATTAAAAAGTATTTTGCTGCTACATAAATACCCTTGATGTTAAAACTATTTATTTGAATAAGAATTAATATTATGTTGATAAAACTCCTTCGCAAATAATGCATTAGTTTCGAACAAATTTGATTACCATAAAAATGCTTATAGTTAGTCAATCTTAAAAGATAGACATATGCTGTCGCGGACTTTTTTTTAGAACTTTTAAAGAGGAACAATTCAATGATACATGATATTTGTGTAACTTAAACTGGTTACGCAGCGCACGCAACAGAAGCTCTCAAAAAGGAATATTTTTTCCCGATTTTGTAACATTTTTCATTTCTGCTCCGCTCCTATTGGTCGTAGCGTGATGTTATATAGCCTATAGCCTTCCTCGATAAATGGACTATCCAACACAAAAATAATTTTTCAATTCCAACCAGTAGTTTCTGAGATTAGGGCGTTCAAACAAACAAACAAACAAACTCTTCAGCTTTATAATATTAGTATAGATAAGGGCTGGAATGATCCAGAATGGTGTGACGAAGATTGTAAATATCCTGCGACGCGACGTATAATAAATCTTTGTAAAGCTTGATTATGAGAAACGGTACAATGAAATAGTGTCTGCGTGAAACGGAAATAACGTTACGTATAGTTGCAGCAGTAGTAGTAACGATAATGGTGCCGATTCTCTTGTACACCGAACTAAACTAACTAAACTATCACTAAAATTCCTTACTTTTTACTATGAGAATCTTAGAGCTATTCTGCCAACAAAAGTCTCTAAATTTAAAAATTATTTTGACAGAACTAAAATCGAATTTGACAATCGCGACTGCACTTGGTACCTACTTGTTTGCCTACCACGTGATTTTTTTTGAGCCGGAGAGGCGCGCAATGTGGCCGTCTCGACGTATTTTTATATGGAATTTTTCACTTTTTGGAAGAAAACAAAAAAATTAAATTACCAACATGTTAAGTATTACGGGTTTGCGAGTTGCAAAGGGGGTCAAAATTTTCATTATTTTTGCGATAGGACACACCGTTTTCGAGATATAAGCAAAAGAAAATAAAAAAAAGATACAGTACCGTTTTCAACTGAATTCGAGGTGTTGGTTTGAATTTTAGTTCATGACATCTAATTTTATTCCACACATTTTTAATCGTGATTAAAAATAGTCAGAGTTAGTTAGAGGATTTTAGATATAGAACAAAAATTTTGGTTAAAACGTCAAATTCAGAATAGCATTTTCACTAAATTAAAACTCAGTACCATCTTAATGCTGTCAAACTAAATTATAGTTAAGTTGTGTCACTTTAGTCTATTTTCAGAATAAGAAATCGTCGTTTGACAGGAATAAACTAAATTTTAGTGATTTTTAGTTTAGTTTAGAGAATTTGTGACAAGAGAATCGGCACCAATATCTACCGTTCCACCCGGATCGTAACTAAATTAATAGTTGAAGATTTCATTCCGATAGATTTCTGCTATATTGCCAAGAAATTAGTTCATAAATGGTTATTGGAACTACACATAACGCTATCACGTTTCGTTATCGTAACTCTATTTTGAGTAACGTTTCAAGTCCCTGATTGTAAGTAGCAAGTAGTAACTAGTAGTGATAATTTACCTGTTGCTGCATATCGAAGACGAGGTGCGCTCTGTCTGATATGATGAGTCTGTCCTGCCAGCCCTTCATGCCTTTCAGCTCGTTCTTCTTCAGCTCCTCGAACAGGCCGGGGAGGTGGATCACCACTCCGTTTCCTGACAAACAAAATAGGGAAATGTTATGGACTACAATTTAATTAGGTACGGGCCACGGGCTTCCCCCAAGCACCGCCACTTCGACCGGTTCTGTGCTTCTCGCATCCAGCGGATTCCCGAGGTCATCAGTCATCGGTTATATTGGTTACTATTTGCATTCGCAAACTAAATGGCGTTAATTCAAGATGAGCAGTGGAGGTCCAGTGATGGTAACGGCTGCTGTGACTAACGAGTTGTAGATCGTCGGTTCGAACCCAAACAGGCAAACTTTGTGTAAACTATGTCATCACCACTGCTCTCAAAACGGCGAAGGAAAACCGACATGTCCTAGAACCAAAAAAATCGAGGACATGTGACATCCACTACACCAACCCGCACTGGGCCTGCGTGGTGGATTACGGCCCACTCCTGCTCACAGAAAGAGAAGGCCTGTGTCCCAGCAGTGGGAACATTAGAGGCTGATTATGGATTAATTCAAGATGCTGCTTAAGAAGGCGTCAATCATAATATCCAATGCATCTAAAGAGCTACAAACCTACACAAAACGCAGACCCAAAGCATAAATGTATGACGTGATTATGTGCTTGTACTACTTTACGTTCTAACATCCATAACAACATGTCAAATCATTTCTCTATCGCTGTATTCGTAAACAAGTCCTCAATAACAACAGCCATGTCAGACAACAACAACATGACATGCCATGACAAGTACCCTGCATTAACGTTGTAACGTAACAAAATAAACCCGAAGTGCCTGCTACACGGTCGCCAACCGCGTTCCGACAGAGATGACCTTGGTGGTTTACAACCGTGTAGTAGATGATGGTTTACTACCAAATTTTAAACAGCTCTACCGGTCGCCAACCAAGGTCACCTCTGTCGGGGACGCGGTTGGCAACCGTGTAGCAGGCACTTTAAAATCTTCGTGCAAACCTTCACCTTGACAATAAATTACTCCTTATGTAAACCTATTAATACTACTGTGATTTTGCTAACCGTACCTGGTACAAAGCTCGATTACCAATGCCACGAATTTTAGTTTTTTTTGCATGTTAGATTAGCGTGCTCCGTTTGTTATATTCAATTTGTTGATCATTTGACATGCTAACGGTAGGTTTTATTTTATGTTTCTTTATAATGTCTTGTTTGTTCAAATTAGGCATGATTCTGTTGCTTATTCAGTCATAAAGGAGGAAGAGAAACTTGTTCATTATGTATTTTGAAACAAACGATGTAAGCAAGTGTGTTTTCCAGTTTAGTCATACCTTTACCTTTATCATCATCATCTGCCTAGCCTTTTCCCAATTATGTTGGGGTCGGCTTCAATTCTAACCAGATGCAACTAAATACCCAGTATGTTACATGGATCGACTGCCTATCTGACCTCCATATCCCAGTTACTAGGTAATACGACACCCCTTGGCTTACCAAGGGGTGTCGTATTACCTAGTAACTAAAGGAGCCCTAAAGTGTGACAACCAGACTTATCTGGTTGTCACACTTTAGGGCTCCTGACTACGCGTAACGACTGTCAAAGACGACCAACGGACGGGACCAACAGCTTAACGTGCTTTCCGAGGCACGGAGGAA
This sequence comes from Lithophane socia, assembly GCA_947522985.1. Taxonomy (NCBI): domain Eukaryota; kingdom Metazoa; phylum Arthropoda; class Insecta; order Lepidoptera; family Noctuidae; genus Lithophane; species Lithophane socia. Next base: position 11,683,354 of record OX383270.1, on the reverse strand, counting down.
TCTCGATATGTAATGGATGGTCACCCATCGATGAACCAACCTCGGCTAGCGTAGCTTGACCCATGCCGCTGTTATCATTTAGCCACGAGCCCGGAATCCATTGCTTCATATGTTTGAAAAATCGTCAACGTTCAACAACGTAAATAGCACAATGAATGTTGTTGAATTGTCAAAAATGAAAGCCATTGATTGTGTGTTACGGAATTACCCCACAGGTCTTAGTTATTAACTGTCTCCACAACGTATTTAACCTTCAATAAAGTTCCAAAGTCATCGCGACCATTACCGTGCTATCGTCCGGAACAGTTTCGGCTGTTTAATGGATCAGGCGGATCAAACTTGTATAATCTACCGTCAATCCATCAATTTGTTATGTCCATTTAGAATTATTTAGATAGTATTTATACGTGCCACACTGGGACCTATTGTTTTTCTTTCTACATATCTATGCATATCAATATTATAAATGCTGTTGTAACTGGGTTGTGGAGGTCAGATAGGCAGTCGCTACATATATTTAAAAGAGTGTCCGTCGAGTTTCTTGCTCGTTCTTCTCCATAGGAACCTACTACGCTTTGGAATGGACAACTAGCTTCATCTTTTTGACTGACCGATCCTTGACAATTCAAAAGTACCTGTAATTGGTTTATTTGAAATAAATGGTTTGAGTTTGAGTAAAATACTACTAGGTTCAGGTTTAAAAAATGCTGTAAGCATGCAACGGCACGAAGTATTTTCAACAAGAATGAAAGTTGTGGGAGCCGATACCAACAAGGTTGGAACAAACACACAACCGTCCTTTTTGGCTTAGCCGCAGTCAGGTAAAAAGGCATCTGTATTTCAGGATTTTGTTGACATAGTCACAGTGATTCTGATTAGACACACGAGTCGCACCTACACACTAAAGCCCTAAAAACGATGTGTAGGTATCTACCTATTCTGTTTCATTTTGACAGTTCAACAACATTAATTGCGTTATTTACGACGTTGAGCAGATTTTTTTTTCGAACTATATGAAGCAATAGACTGGAAATTTCGTTTCAAACCGATTCAGATTGAGATTGGTCGTGTACTGGATGAGAACTTCGCAAAGTATTCGAGAAACGTGATGTGATTGTGATCACAGTTAGGTATAATTGTACACGCGGCTACACATCAAGCTATTCATTTCCAGTATAAGCTGATCTTTCATTGTACGGAAATCCTATAGAATGCGAGATCAACATAAACTGGAATGTATAGCTTGATGTGTAGCCGTGTGTACCTACATACTACTATTAGCTCTTTATTTTTTTTCTGTTCCATACTAAAGAAGAGGCAGTGACTGTATGCGATACGTAGCGTAGAGATGTAGGTACTACAATGATGCAAGCTTTTGGCAACCGTTCAAGGATAGATATGTAGTGTTATCGGTCAATTATCGTGTAGTGTGCTGTTAATGACGTCACAGAAATCTAAAGTTTTTTATAAAAAGAACACAAAAAACTTTTTACTCTTACTCATTTTATAGACATACGGATGGATCACTCAATTTTGGTAAGGCCTATTATTTTGTTCAATGGACTGCGAAGAGTTCTTTTGAGGGTGGGGTCTGATTCTCAGTCGTCCCCGTATCTCAATTTTGATTTTGAAGAGGTATATCGACGTACCTCATAATTTTCCTGTCCTAATCCAATTTATTTGGGGTCGATGCAACATGTCTTTTTCTACCATACATCTCTAGTAGGCGTCATATCGGTAGTCAACTAGTCACCCACTTTCTAATCATATCATCTTTCACACAGTCTACCCATCGTTTTTTTTTGTCTGCCCCTACTCTTAGGCTGGTTTTTCCTCGCTGATAGCTTAATTATTCAATAATGGTGCCGATTCTCTTGTCACAAATTCTCTAAACTAAACTAAAAATCACTAAAATTTAGTTTATTCCTGTCAAACGACGATTTCCTATTCTGAAAATAGACTAAAGTGACACAACTTAACTATAATCTAGTTTGACAGCACTAAGATGGCACTGAGTTTTAATTTAGTGAAAATGCTATTCTGAATTTGACGTTTTTGTTCTATATCTAAAATCCTCTAACTAACTCTGACTATTTTTAATCACGATTAAAAATGTGTGGAATAACATTAGATGTCATGAACTAAAATTCAAACCAACACCTCGAATTCAGTTGCAAAACGGTACCGTATCATTTTTTTATTTTCTTTTGCTTATATCTCGAAAACGGTGTGTCCTATCGCAAAAATAATGAAAATTTTGACCCCCTTTGCAACCCGCAAACCCGTAATACTTAACATGTTGGTAATTTATTTTTTTTGTTTTCTTCCAAAAAGTGAAAAATTCCATATAAAAATACGTCGAGACGGCCACATTGCGCGCCTCTCCGGCTCAAAAAAAATCACGTGGTAGGCAAACAAGTAGGTACCAAGTGGAGTCGTGATTGTCAAATTCGATTTTAGTTCTGTCAAAATAATTTTTAAATTTAGAGATTTTTGTTGGCAGAATAGCTCTAAGATTCTCATAGTAAAAAGTAAGGAATTTTAGTGATAGTTTAGTTAGTTTAGTTCGGTGTACAAGAGAATCGGCACCAATGTATGTATTCATATGAAGCTTTTTTAATCACGCCGACCGCTCACTGCTGACGGCCGTGTCAGCGCTGTCAGCCTGTGACTTAACAACCTTTGTGTACAGAACGAGAACTGGACAACTAGTTTTTTCGAAGATATTTCGCATGTGCCCGCCGTGGGCCTAGACAAGTGACAATCGCTTCAAAAGCGTTTCTTTCGTATTCCTACAACGACTTTCAACAGGATTGACATAAGCTTTTCGATAGCTTATGTCAGTCCTATACGTTTTTGCCTTTTCCATCATCGTTATCGCTGATAGAATGTCACTTTGTCTGGGACCTCTGAAAAGTTTGCCAAAACTGTACTGTAGTAACAATAAGGGTTACTTACCAATAACAGAGATGCATTTCTGGTTTATAATACCGCTCGGTAGCAAATGGAAGTCGAACTCCTGGCCATCGACGACCACCGTGTGTCCGGCGTTGTTGCCACCCTGCGGATATAAATATACAGTTGACCACAATCCATGCTTATTAATTAGGCACACGCTGTATTTTTTACGGTGGGATTGCTCTTTGACCTTTTAGGGTAGGTGAGTGGTCTATAAAGGTCATGTTGGCTTGGTTTTTAGGCTGTTGACGGGTTGTAACGACTGTCGATCGATTCTATGGTTCGTGAATAAATGACGAATTAATGAGCTTTTGTAGTGGGACTTTCGAGGTGTAAAAACTGTCACCAATCAAAGGCAAGATCTACACTACGGCAACACTTTTTAGGAATCTAACATGGAACGTGACATGGGGCAAGTCTGAGTGAGAGAACATGCACGAGGTACGTACACTCCATCTGCCATTACGTTGCAGCCTAACATATTCGCAGGTGAGTGAGGCTCCTGTGAAGCCAAAAACTGGCAACATTATTAGGTAGGTAAGTAACCTTCTTTTGCCAACAAGCCAATTCTGACATGAAACGCTGGAAAAACGAGTGGGAGTTTCCCTTCATTCGTTATGGTAAACAGAAATTTCAAGACTTTCCACGGACGATGACGTAAGGATTATACAATGGGTAGACAATCGAAGGTACCTAGTAATAAAATACAGAGTTGTATGGTAATTCTGTCGTTATAGCCAGTAGATCAAGATTAAATGATACAATAAGACAACAAAAGCATATATATACAAAAGTTTCTTCAACAATAGATAACTAACGTAGAAATTGATCCATAACACAAATACAATGGCGACAATTATACCAGCGCAATTTTCTTAGGTGGGTTTTCACAACTGGTTTTGATATCAAGGCCGTAGAAATTCAAGGAAGGATCTATGCGTCCTATTAGCTTCAAAAAACGATTACTGAACAGAATCCCAAAGGATACACACTCAAAGATAACAGATTAATTTCCTAGTGTGTTATTTTAGGTAAGGTAAGATTTAAGAATGTGGGCTGCACCTGTCTTTTATTTTTATCAAACCTACAGAATAAACCATAAACCAATACACTCCCTTTGATGAGATTTATTCTTTGCCAAAAAACAAACAGCTGCATTCTAATAATCTCACACTGAGGAATGAGCAGGGTGTAAAAAAGGAATGTTTCAGACATTTAAAAACAATAAACAATACATTTTTCGTTTTCTCCCGTTTTCTAAATAAACTCGACATTAATCACTTTGTGCAGCTGTCGTATTACACGCGCAATTAGAAGAAAATTCTCTAATACGTAGTCGAGCTGCCAGTAACATATTTAACGATTTTTGGCAACTTGCTTCCGCTGACATGACATTGTCGAGGTGATCTTGAATGCGTACGTGTTCATTCAAAAAAACACTAATCTGTCATCTTTGTTACGCTGCTATTTTTGCCAAGACATATAGGTCATGGGCAGAGAAAACTTATGTTGTGTGAGACGTGAGACCGACATGAGGTAAGGAAACTTTCGAAGAAAATCTAACAAAGGCTCCCCCAAACAGACGCGATATCGCGGCCGCGGGCACGACAGGCAGCGCTACCCTTGTCGCGCCTATTTGTGGGAGCTGGGAGCCTACAGTACAGTCCGGCCTTCGAGAAGCGTTCCTAACATCTGTCAGTTGGACAATTTCTAGTAGCACCTACTCGGGGTCAAATTCGCAAAACACATATTCATCATCTGCCTAGCCTTTTCCAAACTATGTTGGGGTCGGCTTCCAGTTTAACCGGATGCAGCGGAATACCAGTATTTTACATGGAGCAACTGCCTATCTGATCTCCACAACCCAGTAACTGGGTAATACGATACCCCTTGGTTAGACTGGTTGTCAGACTTTCGTGCTTCTGACGACTCGTAACGACTGTCAAAGATCCACAAATGACAGCCGGGACCAACGGCTTAACGTGCTTTCCGAGGCACGGAGGAGTCTCGATATGTGAAAATGGTCACCCATCCACGGTCCAACCCCGGAAAGCGTAGCTTAACCTGATGGATCGACCCGAGCGGCTGTTATTACTTAGCCACGAGCTCCTCTCCGGACTACACATACGAGGGGATCGAAAATTTAACCAGCTCCCTAATTGGATAATGCACGATCGGTCAGAATTGGAATCGGTTTGAAACAAATGCCGAATCCGCAATTTCATAAATGCGAAAAAAAATCAGAAGGCCAATTCTCTTACTTAAAAAAACGTTCACATTCAAGTCGCAATCTGTCAAACTTGCCCAAAATTTTGGTAAATTGATGGTTTTTTTGACAGATTGCGAATGAGATGCAAATTTGAACGTTCTTAAAAATAAGGGAATTGCCCCGCTGCTCAACAACGTAACTTACGAACTTATGAAGGAATAGATTAGACAATTGTTTCGAACCGATTCCAATTCTGATTGATCGTGTATTACGCAACTAGGGTGCAGTTTTGAATTTGATGCAGTGGAATTCGTCTGCACCTAATCAAACGAACGTTTCGACCAATTGTTTGGGACAACTTCGTTCAAGCCTGGCTAATTATTTGAGTGATTTCGGTTTTACTGCTTCTTCAAACAACTGCTTCATAAAACTGGCAGATAGATAATCTCGAACTCTCGACAACGTAAAGGGGTAATTTGGTATAATCATCTACTAAATAAAATCTTAAAAGTTTGTATGGACGTCTGTCATTTTGCCACACATTGTCACGTAATAAAATTTTACCATGGCTCTATCCATTGGTGTGGTTTTGCCAGCAACGTGAACGCTAGATGTGACACTGACACCTCACTAAATTATAAATTAAGTAGCGAATTCATCATAATACTGCATAATAAAAATAACTGCGACCATCGACTACATTATTTATGGCAGATTCTGATCGAGATGTGGTTATAAAATAACTAGATTTACCTTGTTTGCACTTCATAAATAGTTATTATTCAGCGTATCGCGTAATCTCGCTACTTTTTTACGGATCTAGGCAATAAAAAACTTGGTTTTACTCCGAAAAGGGTGGGCAGACTGCAATAGAATGGTTTGATGGATATACATACATAAACCCACGCCTTCTACCCATGGAGGTAGGCAGAAACCATATGGTTATGTACAGAAACTACAGAACGCCACCTACCTTTGATCGATATTTTTGTTGAAAAAAGCCACGGTCAATCAGGGCTATAATTATAGTCTGTGTAACTAGCTAATTCTGTTGCATTACAGCATAGACAATTTACTAGATGTAATTAATGTACTTTGTATATTTGTATTGAAAATCAATCAAATAACGAAAGCTGGCAGCCTTGTGATAAATAAGTTACAGATTTCTCTAATTGTCTGGCGTCCGCCTCAGATAAACAAAGTGACACAACATTGTGAAACACAAACAATTCCAGTCTGTAAACCATTGCAAAATCTTCGCTTTGTCAACAGTGAACAACTGATTAAATACGAAACTTTACGTTGGTAATTATATTTCCATTTCATTCTCTTCCAATGATTTTATGGCGAATTTCAAGGGCATGTCTTGCGTTTGTTTATTTTTTTATTCTATGAAAACACGAACTGACGAGCAATAAACATGGATTTGAATTGGTTGAGGATGCCTACAGCCTGGAGTTTCTTGCCGTTCTCAATAGAGATCTACGTGTTGGGATGGGCAACTAGCTTCAACTTTCTGACTAACTGACCGGCTCCTTGTCAATTCAAAAGTGCCCATAAATGATTTAATTGCAATAAATGCTTTGAGACTGGGTCTCAAACAGCAGTTAATACCGACGCCTACCGCGTCGGTATTAACTGCTGTTTGATGCAGATGTCGGATGGGAGTAGGACCCACAAATTGCCCTATGCTGCCCTGCCTGCCCTGGCTTATCATATATTGAAAAGATTTTCAGTACATCGGCAAGCGCAGTGTGAGACGCTCCCCAGTTAGATGGACCGAAGGCGGCTGGGACAAACTGGATGCTGAAGGCGGAGGACAGGGTGTTGTGGCGCAGCTTGGGAGAGGCTTATGGCCAGCAGTGGACTGCGATAGGCTGAGTTGATTGTTTTCAGTACATGAATGAAGAAACAGTTCTAGGGAAATGACCAGATACGAAGATTGGAAGACGAATTACCTAAACGGGCCTCGAGGATACTATAGTTCAATCTCATTCTATCTTTGGCCTATTGATAATCTAGCATACATTACTGTAGCTGAAAATAACTGTAAAATAAAACTGAAGGGAATTAGAGATGTGGCATTGTGGTCTCCAATCCACAAGCATATGTTTAATCTTTATTAACAACGTATGTTGTTCGTGTAAACTCCAACGGCTGATGTTAGCAATAAATTATTATGTTATGTTTACAATAAAAACCGTGGTAGGCTAAACATTCACACAAGGGCTTTTATATTATTTTTCTTACGGGTTAGGCAGTTAATCGTGTTGATTCATTGGATTTAGCGTTATCGCGCAATGTCTTTTGAGGTTCGACGATTGTGTGTGTATTATTGCTTGCTTACAATGCGGGTAGGTCCCGGCTGTTATTCGTGGATCTTTGGCATTCCTTACGGGTCGTCAGAAGTCCGAAAATCTGACTACCAGTCTTACCAAGGGGTATCGTATTACCCAGTTACTGGGTTGTGGAGGTCAGATAGGCAGTCGCTCCATGTAAAATACTGGTATTCCGCTGCATCCGGTTAAACTGGAAGCCGACCCCAACATAGTTTGAAAAAGGCTAGGCAGATGATGAATATGTGTTTTGCAAATTTGACCCCGAGTAGGTACTACTAGAAATTGTCCAACTGACAGATGTTAGGAACGCTTCTCGAAGGCCGGACTGTACTGTAGGCTCCCAGCTCCCACAAATGGAATCCTAGCCAGCTCCCAGCTCCCACAATTGGCCCCCTGGCCAAGTCTACTAATTTACAAACGTGTCAGTGGTCTCGCAATGACGCGTTTTTGACAGATTTTGTATGGCATATCTGTCAAAAACTGATCATTGTGAGACCACTGACACGTTTGTAAATTAGTAGACTTGGCCCACAGGGCGCGCCAGACGTACATATCGTAAAACCCGAAGGCTTGTTTGCTATCTAAAAATACTTAACGAAGAAATGTAACGTTCGTACAAAAAAATACAACATTATTTTATATGTAGCTAAAAGATAACTGCAGTTATCACAATTTGCAGTTGTTATTATAGATAATATAACTAACCAAAATACAGTTACTTCAGAGTCAGTTATCTTCAAAAATAGGAAGTCGTGTAATCTAAAATACAAATACAACTGATTCATGTGTCCTTCACAGATGTTTTCATTAAACGAAAGAAAATTACGATTGTATGATGAGAATAATCAGAATATTGTGTAATAACTATCGTATTGTGGCTGTGCGCAATAAAACGCCAAAGAACTTATCTAGATCTTTGTCGTTTTATTCCGGATGCAGCTGAATACCAATATTTTACATGGAGCGACTGCCTATCTGACATCCACAACCCAGTAACTGGGTAATACGGTACACGACAGGCAGCGCTACCCTTGTCGCGCCTATTTGTGGGAGCTGGGAGCCTACAGTACAGTCCGGCCTTCGAGAAGCGTTCCTAACATCTGTCAGTTGGACAATTTCTAGTAGTACCTACTCGGGGTCAAATTTGCAAAACACATATTCATCATCTGCCTAGCCTTTTTCAAACTATGTTGGGGTCGGCTTCCAGTTTAACCGGATGCAGCGGAATACCAGTATTTTACATGGAGCGACTGCCTATCTGACCTCCACAACCCAGTAACTGGGTAATACGATACCCCTTGGTAAGACTGGTAGTCAGATTTTCGGACTTCTGACGACCCGTAAGGAATGCCAAAGATCCACGAATAACAGCCGGGACCTACCCGCATTGTAAGCAAGCAATAATACACACACAATCGTCGAACCTCAAAAGACATTGCGCGATAACGCTAAATCCAATGAATCAACACGATTAACTGCCTAACCCGTAAGAAAAATAATATAAAAGCCCTTGTGTGAATGTTTAGCCTACCACGGTTTTTATTGTAAACATAACATAATAATTTATTGCTAACATCAGCCGTTGGAGTTTACACGAACAACATACGTTGTTAATAAAGATTAAACATATGCTTGTGGATTGGAGACCACAATGCCACATCTCTAATTCCCTTCAGTTTTATTTTACAGTTATTTTCAGCTACAGTAATGTATGCTAGATTATCAATAGGCCAAAGATAGAATGAGATTGAACTATAGTATCCTCGAGGCCCGTTTAGGTAATTCGTCTTCCAATCTTCGTATCTGGTCATTTCCCTAGAACTGTTTCTTCATTCATGTACTGAAAACAATCAACTCAGCCTATCGCAGTCCACTGCTGGCCATAAGCCTCTCCCAAGCTGCGCCACAACACCCTGTCCTCCGCCTTCAGCATCCAGTTTGTCCCAGCCGCCTTCGGTCCATCTAACTGGGGAGCGTCTCACACTGCGCTTGCCGATGTACTGAAAATCTTTTCAATATATGATAAGCCAGGGCAGGCAGGGCAGCATAGGGCAATTTGTGGGTCCTACTCCCATCCGACATCTGCATCAAACAGCAGTTAATACCGACGCGGTAGGCGTCGGTATTAACTGCTGTTTGAGACCCAGTCTCAAAGCATTTATTGCAATTAAATCATTTATGGGCACTTTTGAATTGACAAGGAGCCGGTCAGTTAGTCAGAAAGTTGAAGCTAGTTGCCCATCCCAACACGTAGATCTCTATTGAGAACGGCAAGAAACTCCAGGCTGTAGGCATCCTCAACCAATTCAAATCCATGTTTATTGCTCGTCAGTTCGTGTTTTCATAGAATAAAAAAATAAACAAACGCAAGACATGCCCTTGAAATTCGCCATAAAATCATTGGAAGAGTAGGCTAAACATTCACACAAGGGCTTTTATATTATTTTTCTTACGGGTTAGGCAGTTAATCGTGTTGATTCATTGGATTTAGCGTTATCGCGCAATGTCTTTTGAGGTTCGACGATTGTGTGTGTATTATTGCTTGCTTACAATGCGGGTAGGTCCCGGCTGTTATTCGTGGATCTTTGGCATTCCTTACGGGTCGTCAGAAGTCCGAAAATCTGACTACCAGTCTTACCAAGGGGTATCGTATTACCCAGTTACTGGGTTGTGGAGGTCAGATAGGCAGTCGCTCCATGTAAAATACTGGTATTCCGCTGCATCCGGTTAAACTGGAAGCCGACCCCAACATAGTTTGAAAAAGGCTAGGCAGATGATGAATATGTGTTTTGCAAATTTGACCCCGAGTAGGTACTACTAGAAATTGTCCAACTGACAGATGTTAGGAACGCTTCTCGAAGGCCGGACTGTACTGTAGGCTCCCAGCTCCCACAAATAGGCGCGACAAGGGTAGCGCTGCCTGTCGTGTACCGTATTACCCAGTTACTGGGTTGTGGATGTCAGATAGGCAGTCGCTCCATGTAAAATATTGGTATTCAGCTGCATCCGGAATAAAACGACAAAGATCTAGATAAGTTCTTTGGCGTTTTATTGCGCACAGCCACAATACGATAGTTATTACACAATATTCTGATTATTCTCATCATACAATCGTAATTTTCTTTCGTTTAATGAAAACATCTGTGAAGGACACATGAATCAGTTGTATTTGTATTTTAGATTACACGACTTCCTATTTTTGAAGATAACTGACTCTGAAGTAACTGTATTTTGGTTAGTTATATTATCTATAATAACAACTGCAAATTGTGATAACTGCAGTTATCTTTTAGCTACATATAAAATAATGTTGTATTTTTTTGTACGAACGTTACATTTCTTCGTTAAGTATTTTTAGATAGCAAACAAGCCTTCGGGTTTTACGATATGTACGTCTGGCGCGCCCTGTGGGCCAAGTCTACTAATTTACAAACGTGTCAGTGGTCTCACAATGATCAGTTTTTGACAGATATGCCATACAAAATCTGTCAAAAACGCGTCATTGCGAGACCACTGACACGTTTGTAAATTAGTAGACTTGGCCAGGGGGCCAAGTCTACTAATTTACAAACGTGTCAGTGGTGTCATCGGGGCTCACTGCCAGGGGGCAGTGAGCCCCGATGACACCAACTTTGCCGACTACATAGGTACGTAATCTTCACGGTAGCTATACTCGTATTTGTAAACTGCGTGAAGAGAAATATAGACCGCGCGTCTGACAAAAGGAGGCGGGATTTCATATATGACAAAGAATGTAACTCCAAGAATGAGGATACCATCTTGGAAATCTGAACCTACTGAGCTGAGTACTGACAAATTTGTTGATTATGGAAGAACAATATCGCTATCGGACCGAGCGACATCAGACACACCCTCGCCCCGCCTTCCGTGTGAAGCCTCGTGTAGACTGGCGCGATGCGACAGCGCGACGCGACTCTAACAAACTATTTCTAGCGAATGTATCAATTACCGGTGTCGCGTTGGCAATTATATGAGACAGAATATTTTTCAAATTCCTACAAAATGTAGAAACCATGAACTTGTAACTGAATTTGATATTTAAATGATTAAATGCAATACCTAACCATAACCATAATTTTGAACCTGACCTGCAAGTATAAATGCATTTTACATAAAATTGTGATTGCACCCATTTTCTTGATAGATTTTGTTGAGTGAAATCAATTTTCTGTAATTAAGTTATTTAATATGAAAAGGTTGTGCACTTGTGCAGTTATTATTATTTAAATTAAGTAGCTTTTAGGGCTGGAGTATCACACTGCTAATTTTACTGATAACAAAACAAAATAGTCTTCAGATACATTTAATTCTGCTGAAAGGTTATTCACCTCTGTTGCTACCCATAGTTATCTTTTCAGCAGTTCTATTTTTAAAGTCACCAATAGACAAAATAAACATTCTAGATACTTTATTCATAGATAAAATAAATGGATAATAGGGACATACATTCTTAGGTATCTCCTTGTGGCCTTTTATAAATATAGATAAACTACCCAGGCAGAGTCATGGTCCAATTATAAAGTTCAGAGCAAATAATTAGCATAATAATGAATAGTGTCACCATGGCAGTTGGTTCCTGTTTAAACTAGATTTTAAATGTGATATTATGACTTTGTATTATTTATTTAAGTTTTGTGTCTGATAAACTTGTTATTATGAATCAATATTTGTGAAATAAATAGATAATGGTAAAATTAAGAGCCAAGAGTTTTTGGCTTCCAAAATGGACATTATTATTACAGTATACTAAGTTTCAGCCAATCAATACCCCCAAGTCTTCATATTGGTGCCCACATTGCCTACTTTGGGGCCAATGTAAAACCCTAGTAATATTTCTGGCATTTTTTTTTTAATGGGCTTTGTTCATCACTTTGCTATACACACATTGATGAAAACAGTGTTAAAACTAATCTTGAAGATAGATCTTGGTATTAAAAAAAAATTATAGGTACATGAAAGTATTAAATACATGATATCAGTTCATTGTAAAACCAAGTCATACCTACATATTGTACAGAATCTAACCATGTCTGATTACAAGATTCTGAACAGCAGTTTTTCCTTGAAATGCCAAACATAAGATCTATAAAAATACATTATCAAAATTATATATAGACAGAGCCCAAGACTACATAAATGAAGAATTTAAAAATATTTTTAATGTAACAACAATATAATGTCCCAGACCTTGGCAGTAATCCACAATCAGTGAGCACACTGCACAAGGTCTGTTTACGAATTTATATAAACTACAAGCCTGTATCATTCTGTCACATGACTATTGAAAATATTTATTAAAAAAATCTCCGAATATAATTGTTACATAATGATGACCGGAACTGGCTGGTTTACGCAACATTGAACTGGCGCACAGCAGCTCTGAGTTCCCGCTAAGACTCTTGGCACGCGTCTTGTATTTGCGAATTTATACAAAAACATTGTGTTCACAGTTCACATGTTTTCAAACAAATTCTGGCGCGCGGCCAACACCAAAGGCTCTTCAAAATATCTGTTCTCGTAGCCCGAAACATGATAAGGTAGATGAAAGTAATGAAACCACGGTAAAATTAATTAAAGCGTTAATTCTCGTGCCTAATATAACCTCAAAATATCAGCCATAAACATAGCGGTGGAGAACAGGAGAACAAATACAAGACATTATTTTCAAATAGAAAGATCGGTATTAAAATACTTTGATATCGTAGCAATAATTAGGAAAACAATAAAGATATAACTAACCTGACAACGACATACGATGTCACAGTTAACAGCCAATAAATCCACAACTTTTCCTTTTCCCTCGTCCCCCCATTGAGCACCCAAAACAACAGCAACTTTATTTTCCATTTTAGATTTTTTGCACGGATGTGTTTTTGACGATACGTCACCGTTTACGGCTGTTTGCTTCGAATTTACCGTCGAAGCCATTATTTATTGCAAACTTCTGAATTTTATAGGAAAGAGCGAGACATGCGCGCGCCGGAGTCGCAGTTGCAAAAAGGTTTCTGGGATGTTATACTCAAACACTATAATTACCTTTGTAAATTTGGTGTTTGATTGAAGATTCCCATAAAACTAGAAATCTATATAGGTAATCACCAAAACAAATGGAATAAACTCTGACAACCGCTGAAAAGCAGTAAATAAAAAAATAGAGTTTCGCGAAATAGGAGGGCCCTTATTCCGCTTGATCCCATAACTTTTTTAATCCTTTGCATCCTTTTTGAAATCACCATCAGTTTTTGGAGCGAACGAACAACGCAATTCCCGACTAACAAACTGCCGGATATAAAAAAAAAAAAAAAAAAAATAAATAAATAAATATATAAAATAACGGAGGTTTTCAGGAAACGTTAAAATCTGCCTGGCATAATATTCCCGCATTCCAAGGTACACTCGAGGTATGACAACACTGAGCTTGAAATCGTTCACTCATTCATTCAATAAATTGGTTTTCTGTCAGTGTCAGTGAGTACAGAATTCCCATGATATTTTATTGAAATAAATAAATTAAAATCTTGGAACGCTTTCGCCTTTGCCCACTGACAGGTATCTTAACTTTGCAGTACATACTAATTCCATACCTCGGTCTTAGATCAGTTCTCTAATCACCAAGGCAGTCATGGCGATGGCGCCACTCGAACGGCGTGGGATCTTGGCTATTGAGATAAATCAAAATGTATGAAGATTTGGCTTCAATTTAAGGGGGATGCGCTAGGGTGGCCCGCGAAATTCAAATTTTCTTACGTTTTTTGCAATTTGCAGGTCAGTATCAGGTTGTATGTTGTTCTAAATATTATTAGCGCTCGTAACAAATATGGATGTACAGAATTATAAACATTAAAATCAGCAATACAATTCTCTAAGCTCATGAAAGTATATTGAATGACTATTTCATGAAATCATGACATTTGGCATTTTCATGAACTTAGAGAGTTGTATTGCTGATTCTTATGTTTGTGCTCAAAATTTCATTGTCAAATTGACAATGAAATTGAAAACTGAAATTGAAAATGAACTTATGGCTCGCGGCTTGCGGCGGTGACAGACGGGCAAGTAAGCTCGCCGAGCCATAAGTACGCGTACTTGCTCGCACGTCTATCATTCCTTTTAGTTTAGATTTCAGTTACTGTGGTAAAAAAAAACGGGATAACGTCTGAAAGGTCCGCAATGGACCGATTCAGAATCATTATAAAGTGCATTTCATCAAAAAGTTCCTTGGCAGTAATGTTGGCTCTATTGTTAAGGGCGCACCCTACCTCAAATTGCTTAGCATCCTCCGTATTGCCGAAAATACTGCAGCATTAATTTTGAAATAAATAAGGTTAAAGTTGAGGATTGATGGTCCTATGTTTGGCGAAAACACGATTACTTAAACGTCGTAAGTTCATGTAAGTGCATTGAATGACTATTTCATGAAATCATGACATTTGGCACTTTCATGAACTTAGAGAGCTGTACGTCCGCAAATAATATTTAGATTAACATACAACGTGACACTGCTGACCTGCAAATTACAAAAAATGTAAGATTTGAATTCCGCGGGCTACCCTAGCGCATCTTCAATGTCACCACTTTATCCATGTTGCCTTCCTACAGTAAACAAATGACTTAAAAAATCTGTGTCCAAAGTGGTAAAAAAGTTCAAGTTTGACAGAGTTTGTTTATTGACATTACAATTTGACGTTGTTGACAATGACAAATAGACAAATACCTTGTTGATTGACTATTGAACGGTCGTCTTACTGACGGTCGGTTCCAATTCGCTTACAAAACCGAGTAAATTCCTATAAAGATATTATTAAAATGAATGTAAAACATATGTAAATAGTTCTGAATTAAGACAGCATTCTTTTTAGTGTCTGTTAATGTTACGCACTTGTAATCGGTACGTGTTGTAGGCAGGTAGGCGTTAATAGTCGAAATGAGAGTTTGCCTATTTTTTGTTTTATTATTTGTGTGCACCGGGCTTATTCTTGGTCAACAAGAGAAAATAGAAGATAATGAGAACAGGAAGAGGATACTTGAGCAGTTAACAAGGACCCGCACGGTTTTACTAGATGATTACCATTTGGTCACCAGACAGATTGCCACTGATGTATATATGTTTAGAAGTTATCGCACCGTTTCTGTTGTGTTTTACCCTGTTATGAGAGATGTGATCGACGCTCGCTTCACCTTCCAATCGGAGGAGCTTCATTTAAATACTATTGGTAGGTGTCATGCTAACACTTTTTATTTAATAAACTTCTTCCAGGTCTTTTTCTGCTGAATGATTTGTATTATAAATTTAAAACTTTTAAATACTGCATGTCTGTATTAAAATTTAGCTAATCTGTAAGGCCCTGTTCATACAGGAGAGGAGCCCACTAAGCATCTATTTTTTTTTTAACATAATGCCATGCTACCACAATTTATTCCAAAATTTTAATCATTCACAACATCACAGTTTACTCAGTTCATGGATTACACAAAAGAGTGCACCTACTTAAAATTTTAGAATGTGTAAATTATCTGTATGAAAATAGGCCTTTGACGCAGTACTATAATAATGGGATATAAAATGTCAATTGTCACTGAATTCTCAGCAATATTTCAGTTAATATTTGCTTGTAATGAACTGCCAAAAATGCAAAAATTTTGAAAAAAAAAATGTCAGACAATATTACATAAATAGAAACCCTTTAAGTACATCTAAAATAGACCCAACCTTGGTAACTGCATTGATTAACACGGCTGAATGCACTAATTTTAGCACCGCCACAGGTATGATGCAAGCAGTACACCCACATAAATGCACTTGTTGTATGACCAGTTACTATGCTGCGTTAAGTGACCATCTTGACTCCGGGTAATTGGCAGACTTCCTGCTTCATTTCATGTGATTATTGTATGATGAGACTTTTATAGCTGTCTTTTTTCAGGGTACTTGAAAGTTATATAATTTACATTTTGGTGGACAGTGAATGAGACACAATTGAAGTTTTATGTTATTACATCTATGTGCGTTTACTGTCCGCCAAAGTGTTAATGGTAGTTTAAGATTTTAGATATAGCCTGGCCGACTCATCATCCTGATGTGTTTAAGTAAAATTCACAAGCATAATCAGCCTGTAATATTCCCACTGTTGGGATACAGGTCTCGTCGCTGTCAGAGGGAGTGGGCCATAGTCCTCCATGCAGAGAGCAGTGGTAATGAAATTTACACAAAGTAAAGTGCCTGACTGGGTTCGTACCTACGGCCTACAAGTCGTAAGTCGCGGCCGTTGCTACTGGGCCGCCACTGCTCTCAAAATTCACAATGACTCCAACATTCCTAGTAGTAGTAAAACTTTTATTAGCAAAATTCTCAATCATAATATTCTTCTAGTAATTATTACCAAAATTGGTGTCCCCATTATTTCCTAGATTTTTTAACTAGGTCTAACATAGCAATACTCACCAAGACCAGAATATTTTCAGATTAGAATAAAAATTGTAGTAGACTTTGCCCTACTCAGTTTTAACATCACCAATAAGGGCACTACATGTCCTTCTTCAGCCAAAATTAATTTATATTTATCTTAATACCTGTATTTTAATGAAAAGCTAAAATCTGTCAGCTGTACCTGATAGTGATAAGGTAATCAATCAATACAAAAATTCTTGATAACTTTGTTGAAAATCATGATTTCATGAAACAAGATTTCACTATTTCAACTCAGACCAAATTGATGTACAAAATGTACATTTAATAATTACCAAACTATTTACTTATCGCCCCTCTGTGAGAAAATATGTATTAATAAACAATTCCACTTTTCTTAAAATCGTAGTATTTGCTATAATGCCCCAAACTGGTTCTATGTACAGTCCACCTCATAAATACTTTACCACTTTTGACAAAGTTGAAACTGTCTAACTAGTCACATTGGTCAAGTAAAAATAGCCCTTGACGTTTTACGACCTGCTAGTGAGATTCAACCTTAGGTTGATTAAGGAATTAGGTACAAAATCGACTATACATTGACCTTTTTGAAGGACGTCTCCAAAAAGGTCAGGTGCGTTGTGCACGCAACCGGCGCGCGTGTATGACCAGCAAATGGAGTAGAATCGCAGCATGTGGCTCCCTGTACTTACCGTCTACAATCACGGAAAAAGCTGCGAGTGTATAAATATGTTCTATTAATGGTTCTATGAAAGATTTAAGTACGTGTATTTATTAGACAAATGCTATGTATTCGTGCTTTAAAATACCATAATCTAATCGAGGCTTTTGAGAGAGCGAGATCCGCCGCGCTCCGTCAGTTGTGCACAGGTGTGAATCGTACATTAGTGCCAACTGACAATTAATGGTTAGTAGTGTAGTAATGGCCCTGACTTATGTGTTTAAGGTCTTGGTTTTGAACTGTCGAACCCAGACAGACATGCACTAAATGCAATTTTCTTCATCACCAATGCACTCAAAACGGCGAAGGAAAAGATCGTGAGGAAACCGGCCTGTCCTAGAACCTAAAATTCAAAGTGACAACCCAACCCCCACTGGGTCTACGTGGACTCCCCCTCTCTGCGATCTCACAGAGAGGGGGTCTGTGTGTTGTCCAGCACAAAATTATAGGCCGATGTACCGATTATGATAATTTCAAGGTCGGCCAGTGTAACTATACTCTGCCAGTGTTGCGGGAAAGTCCGAAAGGGATACCGGGGCCCTTGGCAACAGGCAGCTGAAGGAACACGGGTGGGTTTGAAAAAGTCTGAAACCCGCTCCGCCCAGAGCGGGAAAAGTCATTTGACGATTTCACCCTCAAAAAAAAAAAGTGTAGCTATAGTAACAGGCATTACTCAGTTATTACATTACACTTATTGATCTCTGCCTCTTTGGACTTGTGCTCGCAAGCGCAACTGTTGAACATGAGGTCCTGTGCTCG
The DNA here is from genome assembly GCA_947522985.1 of Lithophane socia. NCBI lineage: Eukaryota > Metazoa > Arthropoda > Insecta > Lepidoptera > Noctuidae > Lithophane > Lithophane socia. Next base: position 11,664,920 of record OX383270.1, on the reverse strand, counting down.
ATTCCTAGGTCAGGCAAAGTGTTATTGGGTTTTTCCATCTGGAATTTCTCAGTAGCAGCCCGGAGTCTAGATTTGTGCCGGATGGATGGCAATATGCTCGCCCCCTATTACATGGGGCTTAAACATAACTGGCGAAATGTGGGTGTCTGCCTAACCCTCCGGCGATTACAGGCGTGATATTATGTTGTGATCATTGCTATTAAATCTTAAGGGTGTGACACATCTTCTTAGTGCAGGAAGCCCACACAATTATTACGAAGTAATTGATCCAATCCAAGTAATTTGTTGCTAGTGTAAATGAGACACACTTTGCGTGGGTGGTTTCACGACACTGGCCAAATTAGTTAATTTGTCGTCGGTAAACGATTGTGTTACTAAAAGGCACACACACCACCCATTAGTAAGACTCTGACAGGAATGTAAACAATAAAATAGGCTTGTATTCCCCGAAAATAAAGGCAGAGGTGGAATGTAACGCTACCATACCCAGACAGACAGCCATCGGTCTGGCTTTTTTCTAAGTAGTTAGATTAGGTTGGGTTAGAGCCTAACCGTGCGTTTGCACTGGCGAAACATTTGCGACAGAACATGTTGAAATCTCTATCTTCTGTCAATGTTCCATACAATTTTTGACAGGAACTAGAGATTTAAACATGTTTTGTTGTAATGTTTCGCCAGTACAAACGCACGGTAACATCGGGTCTTCTAAGCCAATATTTTATCATAGATTAACTTTTTTGAGAGGTACAAACTGCGTAGGCACCACATTAAGGACAATCCCCATACCATGTCGACCATCTATTAAAAACTGTAACAATTCCGTGCGTAATCTTGTGTTTTTAGAAGGTAACACAGCTAGATATACTTTGGGGTCTATCTGTTGTGTACCTACCAAGAGTTGAGCTACTGCTGACGGGCGTAGGCCAAAAATAAAGGCTGTGGGCGAATTACTAACAAATTAAGGCTCCCACAAACAGGCGCGACAAGGGGCGCGCTGCCTTTTGCGCCCGCGATATCGCGCCAGTTTGCACAAGCCTTTATGCAGAAGCTCTTATTCAAAATCCCCGCCGTTTGTTCGCAATCGTGTATGTATTTATCAGTTTCATCAGGACGATAACACAAAAATTATACAAAAACATGGACGTAGAGTGCAACATCCATATATTTTAAAAGTATTATTAATTCTTAAAAGAAATCGTTGATAACTAATCGAAAGGTTTAATTTAATGCGCACTAATTCTTGAACAGATTTTTTATGTTTTCTTACTCAATTGCAGGGTCATGTGATCCACAAGACGTGATTATAAACATAAAGCACGGAGCTTTCCCTGCAGTGAACCCTGATGGCTACGACTTCCCCAAAGACTTCCTGGATCCCGCGACCAGGGAGCCAGTCTACACCCTGGCAGTCCGGTCAGATGGCAAGAACAATACCTATGCGATAAAGAACCCAAAGCCAGGAAACTGGTACGCACTCATTTATATTAAATGGGAGGATCCGAGGGAACAAAAAGTTAAGCAGCAAGGTGAGCATTTTATTAAATACTAGCGAACGACCCGCCCGGATTCGGGGCCAATGGCGACATGTCAAAACCTCGAGATTTTTGTGCTATATCTAAGTTGGACGTATATGATGGATACATTATAGGATGGCTAGCTGCGAGCAACTTGCAAGTAGCGCTCGCCAGCCGCTATCGCGGCACCGCTCCGCTCGCTCGGCTCCCGCGCGGTTGGTCACAGTTCTAACCTAACCTAACCCATTTCACCCAGTTCACAATTTTGCGACTTTTATAATCTAACGGAAATAATACTAATAATATAATATATTACTTGAAAATAGCATCAAAAATACGTACTTAGTGTAGTTTACGAACGATCAAACGCGAAAAGGGACTTCGTTTTTTTTTTTACAATATAATATGTAGTTATAGATATTTACCAGGGCCGCAGCTACCGTACAACTCGATTCCTATCGGCTTCCCTTCTGGAATTCGAAACAAAACCACTCTATCGTCATTGAAAAATGACACAGTCAGTAGTGTTTAAAATGCCTTTTAAGTAATCACACTATAGGTATTTAATACACCATATAATTAAAACTATGCAAAACGCCTACATTCAATGTTTTGTCTTTGTTGTCCCCCAACAGCAAAAAAATATTCTCTAAAATAACTCGGCGGCGCGGCTGGCTTATCGCTCCTTCAAAAATCAAGGCGTCATGACGTCACTTCGGTCACGTGACACCCCGGTTTTATACGCTTCGAGCAAGCCGGTCAAATACGAGTTATTGTACCTAAAGCGATCTAAACTTGCGTTCGCGTGAACGAGATGCCGCGATATCGGTTCGGTAGTTTTCGTTGAATTTCGTAATGCGTTCGGCTTGGAGTTCGGATAGGACGCTATTGTGTGGTTGCTGTTTGACGTAATCGCATTATAATTTGTTTACACTTGCAGTCAAAGTACTCTGTGCTTGCAGTTAATTTGCATTTTGTTCGTATTATTTATTGAATACATTTGTTTATCAGTTCGAGAATCGTAGTAGTATTAGTTTGTTGGTATAAAACAGTGATTAAAGTGTTTTGACTTTAGTGAAAGTGTACGTTGTAATTATGTATTTGGGGTAAGTAGATAGTTAATAAGTTGAAATTTCTTAATAGATTTGAAAAGTTATTAGTACTATCAGTAGGATTAGGATGGCGGCAATAATTCGTCAAGGACTTTCTAATTAACTACAAAGTCTTTTGGCCCGCGTGCGGCCCGTCTGGTAGCTTTCTTTGTGAGGAAACATGCTTTCCAAGGTTACCTAAGTTTTGAAATTAAGAAACCAATTACGTTAGGCCGTGCTCGCTCAGATATAAGTATAAATTACAAACGACGTGATAGTTTTTTCAAACATTCTAATGTTTCCCTTTACGATAAATATGAATAGCTGACTGGCAGTTGTAAATAAAATAAAATGTATTGTTTCCCTTGTTTACTTTTCTCAGATTCTAGTAGTTTATGTAATAAAGGGGTTTTTACATTCATAATCTGACGATTTTTCGCTAATTCGTTTGAAGCTCTACACCCGCGCGGCCAATTCCCTCTAGTGGCCGTGAGCGAAAACTCTGAATTGTAAAATGCCACTCCCTAAAAATTTCTCGTTAAACGCGCCCTCTGTTTAATTATTTGTGAATTTTTTGAATGGAGATACCTCGTACTGACAAAATGCATTGCTTTTCTGATATTTTCGTTAGATGGCGTTGCGCTATTAGGAGCTTAGTATAGATCTGCGGTAGTGCGGTTGAAATCACTTGTTGAACTGTGTGAGTGTGCGTGGTTTGTGAAAGCGGGCTTTTTGAATGTGAGTTTATAAATAAGTTTGAGAAAAGTACATCAAAATAGGAATTTAATGAAACGGTTTATTGACACCGTTCTTTTGTTAGGTAAACAAAACAAGAAGTAGGTTTTCGCGGCCACAAGGAAGGTCCGAAGTGACATCATAACAAGTATTATTAACCGACTTCTTCAAAAAGGAGGAGGTTCTCAATTCGTCAGTATAGTTTTTTTTTTTTTTTTTTTTTTTTTTTTTCTTTTTTTTTTTGCTCCGGGTTCCCACCCCCGAAAAATCACCCTTCGCCACTGATATTTACCGCCTTACTAATAAACGTTTTATAGCGCCTAAGGCGGTTAGGGTATTGAGAAGATGAAGGTAGGTGAATCACCTACTCAACAACTAAAACTACAATGTGACGGAGTTCAACATAAAAGGGGGATTTTCCCTATCTCCGGTGCCGCCTCTATGGAGAAGCAAAATCATCTTATAGTTCAAAATGAGTGTAAACTCCTGCGCATCGCTATGTGATGTGGTGAGCAACTGACCCATTTACGAGAAATTCATGTTGATTCAGCCTCAAATCGAAAGGCGACGATAATTTGTAGTTTCCAGAATCAAGAAACACGGAGCTATATTTTTGTTTATCGTCTTTTCAACATTTCTATTTTGGTATTATAATATTTTCACTATCAATGTTTATCTGGATAGTTATCGTTCTTTATCAGCTTATACGTCCCCAATTAATGAATCGTAATAATATGTGAGACGTAGTCCAAAGAGGAAAATAAAAGTTATACTTAATTATAAAACTAAAACCCAACAACGAGAAAAAAGTCAACTAAAAAGTTATAAACAAGATATCACAGACAAAATTAAAAATCCGGAGTCACACGTAATCTGTGCGATTTATACCCTAAAACGTGTGACTCCGGATTTTGTGTCCATAAATAAATATTTGATATGACCGCGAATCATATTTAGATCAACATACAACCTGATACTGACCTGACCTGCAAATAGTAAAAAACGTAAGAAAATTTGAATTCTGCGGGGTAACCTGAAGCTTTCACCTTAAAACCTTTTGGTGGTAATTTCGTTATTCTTCCTTTGTTTCAAGAACGACAATAAAGCAATGATGCAGACAATCTTTTTATTTATCTCCTCCTATTAATATCGTGACCCAAGACCTCAGTAGTTATCAACGAACTAAACAGATGCTGTAGCTATCAGTTTGACATACTGTTGATTGATTATATCCTGAGAACGTTTGGGAAAGGCAACAGCGGCTTGTCGCTATACTTATGGCCGGTTACTGTTACTACGAGTGACGTTATTAGTGAAATAGATCAACAACGAGGCAAGCAACGTCCCGGTTTAGAAGATGTAGTGACAAAAATTGAAACGAGTAAGGAAGTAAGCTTTGATTGTTTGGCCCTGTTGAGAGGATGAATTAAAGGCGGTTATCGTATGGCAGATGTCGAATCTTTACATATCGAGACTCCTCCGTGCCTCGGAAAGCACGTTAAGCCGTTGGTCCCGGCTGTCATATGTGGATCTTTGACAGTCGTTACGGGTCGTCAGAAGCCCGAAAGTCTGGCAACCAGTCTTACCAAGGGGTATCGTATTACCCAGCTACTGGGTTGTGGAGGTCAGATAGGCAGTCGCTCCATGTAAAATACTGGTATTCAGCTGCATCCGGTTAGACTGGAAGCCGACCCCAACATAGTTAGGAAAAGGCTAGGCAGATGATGATGATGATGATCGTATGGCAGATGTGAGTTGAAATAAAACAAATGAGGTTTATTGGATTCCCATAACGTTCCTGATATAATTTCATGTACCGGTTGTCTTAATATGATATGCTTGAGGATATGCTGAATTCATCCCATAAGTCTGCGGAGGGATGTCCTTTACACACACCCTGTAGTTAGTGATGTTCTTCAGAACGGTCAGAGGCCTTAGACAAAGTGACATTCTATCAGCGATAACGCTGATGCAAGAGGCAAAAGTATATAGGACTGACAAGCTATCGAAAACCTTATGTCAATTCTGTTGAAAATCGTTGTAGAAATATGAAACGCTTTCGAAGCGATTGTCACTTGTCTAGGCCCTCCGGTGCGTAGTAATCGCAACCGGCACGTGCGTGTATGAACGTAAACGAAGCAAAAGGAGTATGTAAGGATTGTAGCAGATGGCGTTCTGATTTTCGCTTACCCCCATGGGAACAAGGTGTTTGTTTCATCATCATCTGCCTAGCCTTTTCCCAACCAATTTGGGGTCGGCTTCCAGTCTAACCGGATACAGCTGAATACTAGTATTTTACATGGAGCGAATGCCTATCTGACCTCCACAACCCAGTAACTGGGTAATACGATACCCCTTGGCAAGACTGGTTGTCAGACTTTCGGGCTTCTGATGACCCGTAACGAATGTCAAAGATCCACAAATGACAGCCGGGACCAACGGCTTAACGAGGCACGGAGGAGTCTCGATATGTAAAGATGGTCACCCACCCACGGACCAGTCCCGGCAAGCGTAGCTTAACCTGATGGATCGACCCGTGCGGCTGTTATTACTTAGCCACGAGCTCCGTGTTTGTTTATACGTATGTCAATCTCCAAATTAATGTTGCTTATTAGACCCACCTAAAATCCTAGTTCGTAAGCAATCTACTAACTAATGGTATTAAAAAAGATAGGATCTCCATAATTATTTAACATACCGTTCATAAAAATAATAAAAATTTGCGCATTTCTAGAGTTTGGCACTGTAGACCAAATTATACTATTAGTTAAGAGAAAAGCTATTCGTAATATGTAGAATCTTGTATAACCGTCCCGAACTCCCAATAGGCATCGATCTTCGCCACTTCACTAATTATGATTGAGAGCTGACTTAAGTGAATAAAACTTGTTGGCAATCTCCCGTTTGAGATATCCACGATTTCTTGTCAAAACATCCCTGTTTTTGCGCTATGGGTTAAAAATAGACTTGTTGACTTTCGACTTTATTGCCAACTAGCTGCACCCCGCGGTTTCACCCGCGAAGTCTCGATCCCGTGGGAATATCGGGATAAAAAGTATCCTTTGTCCTATTCCAGGTCATGGTGTACCCGTGTGCCAAATTTCATCTAAATCCGTTCAGCCGTTTTACCGTGAAAGCATAACAAACAAACAAACTCATATTTATAATACGTATTAGTTAGGATTCTGATCCAGGTTAGCTCAATAATAAATAAGAAATCTGCAAGTGCTTCATGAGAACTTTGCAATAAGTATTTGAAGCCAAGTAATAATAAGCCACGTTCGAGGTTTTGCAATATACAAACACAATATAATAATTAATACCTATTTTTTTTCGTTAGATTTCCTTGTAATTTAGCAGGAAATCACACAATCGAAATAAGTACCTAGGTACACACGGCTACACATCAAGCTATACATTTCCAGTTTATGCTGATCTCGCATTGTATAGGTATTCCGTACAATGCGAGGTCATCTAATACTGGAAATGTATAGCTTGATGTGTAGCCGTGTGTACCTACCTATAATAACCGACTCGTATAGGTATAATTTTCCACACTATAGGTACTTGAGTGATAGTTATTCACGATTCCATGATTATTTCTATAATTATTTAATTGTATTTCAATTGATTGCCTGATAGAAACGCTATATAAATACGGTGGATGAAGCGTGTATCTGTTCAGTGTCTTCTTTAAAGTTTTGGTGAAAATAAACAAAAGAATATCAACGCCTAATAGTTCGCAGTCAAGAAAACCGTTGATTCTTTAAAGTCTGTTTTTTAATCTCGACCTCTGACAGGTGCAAATGTCAAACTCCAAATTGAAAAAAACAAACGACAATCACTTTTTTTTTTTTGAGGGTTTGAAATCATCATATGACTTCTCCCGCTCTGGGCGGAGCGGAAGGGCGTGTTAGACTTTTACTGACTAAAACCCACCCGTGTTCCTTCAGTTGCCTGTTGCCAAGGTCCCGGTATCCCCTTCGGACTTTCCCGCAACCCTGGCAGGAAACAACAATCACTGACTGGACAGGTCCACTCAAATCTGTGTGGTTCTTTCCTCAAAAGACCATTTCAGACTCTAATCTAAATGGTCCTCATATGGCCTGACCAAGATTATGTCTGGACTTTAAAGGAGACGGTGACCTCGTGAGTTTGTTGTGTAAAAGTGATTCCAATATCCTATTTACAGAATAAACAATTTCATTTCATTTGTTGAAAAGGCAAATTAGTCTCCGTGATTAAAAAACAGACTTTAGTAATGTTCATAATATTTGTTTATTCGTGATAACTTTGTGTTGCCAATACGGTATAAGTAGCAGTAAGGCAATGAAGGAAGATTTTACAATAAGCCATCGTTGAATAGCCAAGCACAGAACCGGTCGAAGTGGCGATGGCGGTGTGCTTGGGGGAGGCCATGTCTAGCAGTGGACCTCTTTTGGCTGAAATGATGAAGCAAGGGTGCTCCCTTGCTTCATCAGGGGGCTTTCTTCAGCAGGTCTTATTTATATAATTAATTCTGGGTTTTTATATAAATGTAAGTAAGTAAACTTTTTTTTTTTCGGTTTGCTTATTTTTTTTTTTAACCGACGACTCTTGGAACCTGTTGTTTTCGAGCTAATACGTAATTTCTACTAGCAGACCTTGAGTAGCATGTTGCTCACCTTTCATTATGAACTACGATACTTTGGGATTCTAACTCGCTTGTATGCATTCCGGCCGAACTCAAATCCGGTTCAAACCCGGAAGTTCTTCTTTGGAATAGAATTCAACACGCAATAAATTGTAGAATGGCGTTGTGCATTTTAATTACTTATTAGCTGCTGCCCGCGGCTTCGCCCGCGTGGACCCTAATTCTCTTTTCGTTTTCTAATATAAAAGTCGCCTAAGTTCCTCCATAAAACATCAGCTATCTGCCAGTGAAAATCTGGTCAAAATCTATCCAGCCGTTTCGAAGATTAGCCGGAACAAACACAGACCGACAGACAAAAATTTAAAACATTACACTTCTTTTTGGGCAGTCGTGTAAATAAAAAATGTTGTTTTGCTATTACCTACTTTCATAATTATAATGCATTTAGTAAAAAGTTGTTATTTTGACATAACAAACAGACTTCAATTTTATGTATTTGTTTAGATAATACAAGGTCTAAATTGAAAACAAGAGGCCGAACGGTTTTGCAGAATTGAATTGATAAGGCCAGATGCCTTATCAATTCAATTCTGCAAAACTCATTTTACACCTACCTATAAAGATAATGCGGGTCCAAACTGGATACAGTCCCAAGCGCGACCGCTAAAAACCACTGTATGTGACCTCGATATGACTTGATTGTTCGACTGCCGACATCCTGCGACAATTGTATGCAGTCGTGATGATACACAAAAGCTCTGCTGTAATGTCATTTAGATTTATGTTACCTATTGTTGGTATGGAGTGGCCGTTATGAAGGATTTTCTTTTGCAATTGTTGGGCGCTTCACACAAGGAGGATGCTTAGTGTTATGTTTTTACCCGACTGCGGCGAAGCCAAAAAAGGAGGGTTATGTGCTTGACCTATATGTCGTATGTATGGGTATGTCCGTCTATATGTTCCCTCGTCTACTAAACGGCTGTTCGGTTTTGATGAATGATGTCGTTAAATTCCGCTCCATTGCGCGAGCGCAGCGTCACTGGGTATATTAAAATTTTAAAAAAAATATGGCGGATTTTTGGCGCGAAAAGGAAGGTGTTGTGTTTTTTCCCGAACCTATCAAGTGGTTTTTAAATGACATTTTTTGTTAAATTACTTATTATTATTCAACTATTTGAGATCCGTTAGCCCTGCATGAGCCGCCTATCAGATAATCTATATTCTGTTTCTTTTTCTGAACTGAAATTGCTCTTGGATAGGCCATAGTTCTTTGGTCCGTACTTTTCAGGTCTTAATATGTATACACATAGATAAGTATGTGTATTGTTTTATTTTATTTACTAGGTGTGTACATAAAAAATGATGTCATTTGTTTTAGAAATAAAACTGCAACGTAGGTATAAAATCAGTTTTTTATATAAAAAAAAAATTACACAACTAATTCCACCATTGGAATTCATTGGATTCCATAATTGGAATTTAAGAAATAAAGTCTAGAATTACCCCCTGACAATTCTCCTCAGGGGGGATTAGTGGAATAAGGTCAATTACACTACTAACTACTTACTTACTACTTAGAACAAATCACGGTGACTGAATGCGCAAGGGTAGGTAACCCGCGAAATGGGTTAGGCTGCTATCAGACGGACTGCATCGCAGCAACCGCGCGCAGTCGATATATTCAACTGCATGCAGTTGTACGTTCCACTTCGTTCAGTCATGATATCAACTTTACGCGGACGGATGTCCATCGCTAACTGCATACAGTTAGTGTGCAGAGCATAACTGCACACTAACTGAATGCGGTTAGCGATGGACAGCGTGCGTCGACACTACACAACTGTAGCCGACCGCGTAAAGTTGAAGTCACGACTGTATGCAGTTGAATATATTGACTGCGCGCGGTTGCTGCGATGCAGTTCGTCTGATGGCAGCCTTACTCTTGCGCATCCGCCTTAAAATTACAAAAGTTATATCTAGATCCTAATATTTATGATATGCCCGAAAGCATTCTAGACAGAGGCCAGGTTGGTTGTGGCACATGGGACAATAACATAAAGTGTTCACTCTTTTTTTAGTCGTGTCCCAGCAGTGTTTACACCTTCTTCTCTTTGTTTGTCTATTACTGTCTCTGGGCAAGTGGACAGGTAAATGAATTATTGGTGCCGATTCTCTTGTCACAAATTCTCTAAACTAAACTAAAAATCACTAAAATTTAGTTTATTCCTGTCAAACGACGATTTCTTATTCTGAAAATAGACTAAAGTGACACAACTTAACTATAATTTAGTTTGACAGCATTAAGATGGTACTGAGTTTTAATTTAGTGAAAATGCTATTCTGAATTTGACGTTTTAACCAAAATTTTTGTTCTATATCTAAAATCCTCTAACTAACTCTGACTATTTTTAATCACGATTAAAAATGTGTGGAATAAAATTAGATGTCATGAACTAAAATTCAAACCAACACCTCGAATTCAGTTGCAAAACGGTACTGTATCTTTTTTTATTTTCTTTTGCTTATATCTCGAAAACGGTGTGTCCTATCGCAAAAATAATGAAAATTTTGACCCCCTTTGCAACCCGCAAACCCGTAATATTTAACATGTTGGTAATTTAATTTTTTTGTTTTCTTCCAAAAAGTGAAAAATTCCATATAAAAATACGTCGAGACGGCCACATTGCGCGCCTCTCCGGCTCAAAAAAAATCACGTGGTAGGCAAACAAGTAGGTACCAAGTGCAGTCGCGATTGTCAAATTCGATTTTAGTTCTGTCAAAATAATTTTTAAATTTAGAGATTTTTGTTGGCAGAATAGCTCTAAGATTCTCATAGTAAAAAGTAAGGAATTTTAGTGATAGTTTAGTTAGTTTAGTTCGGTGTACAAGAGAATCGGCACCATTGTTTCACTTGCCTCTTCACTCGCCTGGGCCTGCCTGCTGCCATTCGGAGGAGGTGGTAGCAAATTCGTAATAACTTCCTCTCTAAAGCTATAATATTCAATTTTTTTATTTAATTTAATTTGGTACAAGTAGTAGGCATTCAGCATCATCATTTGGAAGATGTGAATGCCTACTTTCTTGTACCAACGCATGGATTTGTGTTCGCAAGTATAGTAAGCCAACATTTGGTCTTGCCTATCAATACCACTCTTAAATTGGTTGTATTTTGTGACCATTTCTGGTTTTAAAATAAGATGACCTCTTCTGTTGATGACAGGTTTTAGTTCTGGAGAATATTTGGTGCTGATAGTCAAGACTTCACGTTGGTCACGCCACTTGCAAACACAAATACCGCTGCGGTTGTATCTGAAGATGCTACCACCCTTTGACAATTTGTTACTAATCACTGCTGGGTTTCCTTTGCGTTTGGCTCTCAGAGTTCCAGTAACATTCGTGCCATTACGCAACAGGAACTCTGAGAGTCCGACACTATTGTAAAATTTGTCCATGTACACATGGCGCCCTGTACCTAGATAATTCTGTAAAAGTTTAGCCACCACCTTATCTTTGTGGCCTTTCCCTCCAAATTCTTGGTCATACTTTCCTTTGTATATGTGAATTTTGAGGGAAAGACCACTCGGTGTGGCCAGCATGTACAGCTTGATGCCGCTTTTGTGGTGCTTGCCTTCAATATATTGGCGGATTCCGCTACGTCCACTGCTTACAATGATAGACTCGTCTATCGACAATTCTTCGCCGGGATGGTATAATTCCGCCATTCTATTATTAAAATATTCAATCAAGCTGTCCAAATTATGCTGGCCAAACCGTAAACATTTAAATATTAAAAAAAATACATTTTTAGGCATAAATCTGTGTGGAAATAAATTAAATAAATAATGTTGTCTCCAGTAATCCGAGTATCGGTTAACTTTAATATGTCCCATGTGAAATAAAATTCCTAAAAATATTAAAAGTTTTTCCACGGTCAATGGTGTCCATCTGCGGATTCTTGCTTGAGGTGCGGTGCATTCCGACAATATTTGCCTCGCACACTCGTTTGTGGAACTGACTATTTGCTCCAAAAATTGTGGAGAAAACAATAATTTAAAAAAATCAAAGGGTGTGGCATCATTACTACCGTCAACCCGCACCTCCTCCTGGGAGATGAAAACTGGAGGATGAGGGCCGCCTCGATGCAGGGTCCACTCTTCGCTCTCCGGTTCTTGCGCCGTATTTTCTGCACCCGATTCTTGGTCGCTATCGTCGCTACTCTCTTCGAAGTCGCTGAAAAAAATAATTCTAATTAGGACTTGTGCAGGTACCTTCATTTCTGGACTTAAAAAAACCTAGTAGACGATATTTTGGACATCTAATATTTGGGCTACGTAAATGTAATTTGGATTTGTATGGTAAAGTGATTGAAAGAAGTTAAAAGTTTGAATTTTGGTATCGCAGGCACAAACACACATCGCAAACAAAAGTTGCACCATATTTCAGGTTACTCGTTTCCCCGCCTGCGATACTAAAATTCTATAAATTATAATGCTTGTTTTTCTCTTTTCAGTTGTGTGTTTTTTAGTTGTTATGTTAGTTAACGTTATCACGTGATAGTCTTGTGCATTACAGATAATGTTCTAGCAATAGGATGTTCATGTAATTTTTAAGGCTACTTGCACACATCGACCTAATATGCGTTGGAATAGAATGGTTATCAAACCATATTAGGACGTTCAATTTAACGTAGACGTGCGCGTCATTACGCAAGCGGTGTGTCCTGTCTCATACAGTTCCATACATTACAACTCAGTGGTACTACGTGCACGTCTACGCATACGCATCTGGTCTGCTCGAGCCTTTATCGCAAGATGGCGCATATAATGACGTCATTTATAATGATCCCCGGGACATCGTTATCGCGCTCTCGCTAATTCGGAATGGGTGTTAGCACGCTCAAATCGATTACAGTGTAACTCTGAACGCACCCTTATTTTGATTGCTTATATGCTACGTGCGACAATTTAGTCTGTAATATTTAATTCACACAACAGTTATTGTATGCTCGGCCTTAGTTTACTTGTACCTACCTATTGCGTGACTGTGCACCTAGCTGCAGCTTGTTATTATAATATTGTCCTACTACAAGGAAAATGCGTCCTTATTAACTGATCAGGAACGACCATGATCGTGTGGCGTGAATCACAGATAATTAAACCCTTGTCATTTCCTTGTTTCCAGGTCTCGTTCCCGACTGCCAAACGATACTCTACACAGATTTACAAGTAAAACGAGACGAAAACATAGAGTTGATAGATTGTTACCTTGGTGTGACAGAGATAAACTATTCAGACCTCCCCGCGCTTTTCAAATGCATGTCTGTAGACAGAGTCGACCCGATAACACTGAACATTACCATAGTCAACACTTCTGCAGGTGACAAGGAACTGTTCTTTAGAGTACAAGCTCTTTCTATACCTACAGAGGAAAGCAACCTCATAAACTGCGCCTTTGACCCTCGAGCGAACAACTATCAGACCATCACATTCATCCCACACCCAAACGCCTGGCACTACGTACAAATAAGCCCAATCGAAGGCAATGTCTCCAAAATCGCTGACTGCGAATCCTATTACACGAGAACAGACATTGACGAACTAGTTAATCATACAGTTATCGACCTTATGCGCGATGACAAAGGTCACTTTTTCACTTTTGATTACGGCCTGCCCACGACTGACATCCAAGACGCTACGAGTCTAATCAATATAACTTCGTCAGAAATTAAGTCGTTAAGGTTTAAAATCAACCAGTTTTTGGATATTGGAGGCAGCTTATCAATAGCAGCGAGCCTTCTTATGAGTTTAAAATACTACATGGGCTATAAAAGGGAGTTCGAAAAGGATGCATTGTTAGCATTTACTGAGGACAACCAGTTTTTCAAGGCTGTTATATGTATGGATATTGGTCACCCGAGCATACCATTAGAGAGTGGTCACTGTCGGTACAATGATAAGGTGAAGCCGGCTTTGTTCGTGCTGAACAGTACCGACTCGGAATCGATATACGAAAAGACGTATATCCCGTTTCCTGACAGCGGCACTTGGTATTTAACTTTTCGGTTATTTTGTGACGAGACTGTATGTCCTTGTCGGACTTCGGAAAACGGGACGAAGTACTACGTGGACACTGCTGAAAAGGAGGGTGACGAGTCTATGGGTGGTTGGAACGGGACGCGGTCCGGGACTTCGGAGTGCAACGCGACGGTCGTGTTGACTGTATCGTCGATGTCTTGCGTCTCTGGAAAGTGCAGTAATCACGGGAGTTGTTTGCTGAATACGTTTGGAGCGCTGGTGATGTCTTTTTGTTCCTGTAATACTGGTTACGGAAGTAAGTTCCTGCAGAAACTCATTTTTCTAAACATATTTGACCTTTTTCTCCCTCTGAAACTCTTAACTTACTTTACAAGAGATCCCTTAAAGAAACTGCTGGTATGCATGATGCGTCTAAAATAATAACTTTGATGTGTCTAAAAAATCTATGTCTCTAACATTGATCGCGACGCCTGAGAGGTTTAGGGTCAGTTCAGACCGCGACGTGACGCACTTTTGAACAATTATCGAACTTATTTTCATCACGACAAGGTATAATTTCAGTGCGAGGGTTGACACGTGTCAAAGTAAGCTGAGATGCGCGGTGCTGTGCAACGCGTGTACCTTATTGTGTAGTAAATAAATTCGATATTGTATCGGATCATAAAAGTAAATAATAATAACCTAATGGTCTCTAAAAAGCAAAATACATCGTATTTTGTTCTGATAGGATTCACTCTGCGTTAACGTTTCAAAATCGTCGCAATAACTTCGACAAAAACGAAATTAATAAAAAAAAAAATTCTCATTTCCAGGTTGGGACTGTTCAGACAACTCCAGAATGGACAGCAGGTTCTACATGATGGTCTCCATCCTCCTACTCACTCTGAGCAACATTCTCTTCCTCTTCGCCATCTACATCGCGGCCATACGTCAGTACTACACGGAAGCCATGATGTATGCCTTTACCATGATCTTCTCCACTTTCTACCACGCCTGCGATGCCCCTGCGGAAGTCGCCTATTGCATCATGAGACGTAATATTCTCCAGTTCGGAGATTTCTACTGTGGACTCATGTCTTTCTGGGTGACACTACTAGCTATGAGCATTATCCACGAGAAGTTAAGGTCGTCTTTACAACTCATAGGTGCCATTGTAATAGCACTCTTAACTACTTGGAATATGCATTATTTTGTTTCGTTTTTACTACCAGTTGCGGTCGGTGTGTGCGTGGTTTTCAGTTCCTGGTATCTTGCCTATTTAAAAACCCGCAGTTTGACGTATCCTAGATCATACTATGTCATACACCTGCCTTTCGGTATTGTGTTAGTTAGTATTGGCTTAGTTTGTTACGCTTTCTTGCAAACCGAACAAAATTATATGATAGTGCACTCTCTTTGGCATATGATCATAGCTGTTAGTGTTGCGTTTTTGTTACCTGACGACAAACGGGGTAGCGTGAACCCGTTCTGTCCAACTCGCAGACATTACAAGATGCCATTCTTTAGAATATTCCGTAGACCTCCTGCACCAGCTGCTCGCACCAGCACGCAGCCTATAGCTGCTACAGGACCTCCTGTAGCAGCTAACTAACTCACATTTACGAACTTTCGATGGTCAGATTTCCATATTTTTGAACTAAATTGAAAGGGTATATAATAAAACATACAAATGCAGTTGGTCATTGTACGACCAACAATTGTGGCATAAAGAAAAGGAAGCAAAATGTTAGTCATTGTATGGCCAATATTTGTGACAAGCACTAGTAGCAAATAGTTTAAAGTTGTGCCCGCGTTTTTATGTCATAAGAGTGATAATTACGAACAAATATAGAGGTGCAAATATTATTATTTAGTTTAGTTATAAGTACAAGTTATTAAAACCTAGTATTTTTTCTACTAGTCATCAGTAAAGTACAGGTTTCTTTTATACAGGTTTCATGTCAATGCTACTTTTCTATGACGTATTTTTATAGTGAACTAAGTAAGTTAAAGTTTAACTCAAATCGTAAATTGAGACGACTATGTTACAAAGGAATTGAAGCATAATAATATTTCTTAAGTTTGACTGAAGAATCTACTTGTAAATCTTGGCCGACGAAAGCTGACGAGATTATTTACCTCAATACTATTGGATTGTTGGACATAATTCGTTGGTCTTGGCCAGCCAACATTTGGCAAGTTTGCGCTGATGGTCCAATGTATGATTGCCCCATCTTGAGTCAATGTGATGATGATACCAAATCTACTATTAGTAGTACCAACCAGATTGAAATTCTATACTTTCCATAAATTTATTGAAATGTACTGGAATCTAGCGTAAGAAACTACGTCATAATAAATTAATATGGCAAGACTAAGTCTATCCACACATATTTTTTTGAATCCTTGGTGGAGCACGGTCCGTCCATGTCCCGGGCACGGCCCTGATATGTGTGGAGGGAACTTTGCGAAGAACAAGAGTAGGTGATTAATCATTCCTTTGCCCAAATAAATTTTAATGTGATGACAAGTTTTTCATGCCATTGATATTTGAGATTAATAATTGTTCATGTCTCGACCTCAAAGTTTACTTATGTATTTTACAATTATTATTATGTTACAATTATTATTATTATATTGTGTACAATTATTATTATAAAGAAATACTATTAATAGTATGTTGGAGATTTTGATCAACTAATGGATTATATTATAGAAATGAAATATTAATCTTTATCTATGAAAAATCACTAGGTACGACAGATGTTTTGCCATGTAAACAAAAATATTTCTAATTAAGTTCGTTCGACCCCAATTACACTACTTCGACAATAACTTATGAGAAACAAATTATAATAAAAGTAGACTTTAATGTCATAACGATAAAGTTTGAAATGCCCTGTCACTAGTTGCTTCCTATTAATTGCATTTAACACTATTACATTCCTTAGTTCATGTTCCTATGAGCTTGTATTGCACATTTCAATCTATTACCAACGAAATGAAGAGATGATTATTAGTAAATTTAAAAAAATTAAGGAATGTCCAAAAATGTTCGCTAGTTATGGCGATGGCGGCGGCGGCGCCACTTTTCGTAAAGATCCAGAGTAAAAAAAAAAAAACAAATAATAATCCTAATGAATATTATAAATGCGAAAGTGAGTTTGTTTGCTACGCTTTCACGTGAAAACGGGTGAACAGATTTGGATGCAATTTGGCACATGGGTAGACCAACTTGTAGAAGGACATCTAGGCAACTTTTCAACCTGGACCGCAGACGAAGTCGCGGGCAACAACTACTGTAAAATAAATGCAATAGTCGTACTAACATTATAAGATAGTCTTTAAAAAAAAAAAGAATAGTGGAATGCTTATAAAACTCTAGTTGCTATCTAGGTCCAATGTAAACTAAACTCGATTTTGTCCGAGATAGATTGGAATGTGCTCTGACCACAATTTCTTATGAAATTGCAGCTATACTTTTTATTGTATGAAAAAGCTTTTTAAATATAATTAGGTGCTCTGTTATTTATGGAAATAAAATACATTTACAAGTTAATTTATCAAAAACATCATGAAATTCTTAAAAATCACTGTAAATATAAAAAAAAACGTTATTTATTATTTACAAAGCTTAGAACTTGTGCATATATTTTGTTTATTTTTCTGCAGCCAAGTGTGAATCATGTACCTATATTTTTCTACTCATATTTTATTGGTACTATAACTAATGATAATGTCCATGATGCAAATTGTAAATACTGATATGGTGCCTTATAATGTCCACTTTAAACTCTATAAAGATATTAGAAGTGTTGCCATTATATTTAGTAGATTTTTTAATACTGAATAACAGTTTTTTTTTTTAGCTGTTTAAAGCTGAATAGAAATGATTTAAGTACTATATTAAAGTACATTAATACACAACAACACGCCTGTTCTCAGACTGATTTTTCTGTTCAAATCTAGATAGAACACCTCCATCCTTTGTAGTATATTATGCATTTCTTTTTCAAACAACCATTTTTGACTATATGTGAGCAGAAAACTCAGTTGAAATAAAAACTATAAGTGCATAATAAAGTTTTAATTAAGTCTTGATGAAGTCTCTTTTTATTGTAGTGCAATATTTTATTTATAATGTGAAATTGGTACACTTTAGAGCATAAAAAATATTACAAAAACTCCACAAATCCTGACCCCACATGTAGTGTGTTAGAAAATGTTATCAATTTCTTAGTCAATTTTATTATATTTGGTGTGATGATAATTAAATAATTATTATAATTATGTGCAAAAGCTTTAAAATATATTTCAAAAGATGATTTGTCGCTTTCTAGAACATTCCATTCAAATTATTCTGGTTATCTAATTTTTTTGACAAAAGTATTCAATATGAGTTAAATGAGTGTTACCTTTCTAAAAAATGTTATGGTAGATAGTAAATTAATTTGATTACCAATTGAATAAATATTCGGAATAAGTGTTTAAAATGATGATCCTAACAAATCAGTAGTCCAGTATCCAAGGCAGTTAACTATCGGGCTGCGATTTTTTTTAAGCTCTACCTTACCGTGCGAATAATACTGCCAATATTGGTATTTTAGTGCAACCTTTTAGTAAAGAAGGCTAATAAGAATCAAATACCTACCTAATTGTCCTGCCATTATTAGTTTCTAGGCAAATTATGTTGTCTACTTTTAGCTCAAGTTTATTATTATTATGTAAAAGCTCAAATTTGAATCATTGTTTGCTTTCAACAGTGTGGATAGGACAGCAAAACAAACTTAGAGCACACAGAGTTTTTTTAAATCAAGCTACTTTTTAAGTTTGTGTTAAAGAAATTAAAGTTACCGACGTCATATTTGTATCAATGCAAATATTATATGCTATTGTATTCGTAAAATTATCTATTTGTATTGCGTTGCATTTATATTTGTGAAATTTATAATAGGTATATTATTTGTTGTCAATTTGTAAATGTGATTATTAAAATGGAAATACAATTGATAAATAATGAAGTGGTTTTATTTCCTTATCGCGGACACTTCCTTTCTATTTTGCCTAAAATAAACGTGTCTTTAAGTGGTTATAGATAGTACAAAATTCAGCTTTAGTACGCAGGGTTGCCGTTTTAAAATTCTCAGTTCTAGTCCTAGAAAAAATTAAAACAACTCTATAATTTTAAAATAAATTATATTAAAATATCGTCTTTTAGTGTCCAGATTATATCAAGAACATTCACTTATTAAATATACACATAATAAATAAAGTAAAACACACAGAAATAGGCACAACATCAATACCTATTCTAAATTATATTGATTACACAATACATCTAATGTTCTTTTTTCCACGAGTAATGACTTAACTATAAGCTATAACCAGACAGTTCTGGTACAGGTTTTGGGCCAGGGCCTACCAGCCGCAGTTAACTTATAGTAGTATGATTCGCGTCCTTTATTGGGACGCGCGTCTGAAACTGGGTTATCTTTTTGATACATGTATATAGAGATATATACAAGTCTGCTTAATTTGAGAGGCTTTTGTGCCATTATTGACAATTTATCCATTGATTGATTGATTACTTTAGAAATTACTCTAAATCAAATTTTAAATATTTTACTAGAGGTAAAATATTAAAATTTGACTACATGCTCCTACATACACAGGGACCTACAAGACAAACTTTACATACAGTTTGATTACTGGTAAAAAAGAGCCATGAAAAAAAAAAAAATTTGGGATCCATAAAGTGCAATAGATCAAAATAACATATTTATCTAAGATACTCTACACATTCAGATAATCTCGTAATTCAAATTAGTTGCAGTACAAGGCCATTAAATGAATAAAAAAAAAGGTCCTTAAAAACTTCTAACGGTGCCTACACCATATCGTATTTCCCTCTCAAACTGCTCTGGTTTTAATGATCCTTCAATACTAACACAGTTTTTGTTGAACACACTATAAGCTGAAACTTCTCCCGCCTTCTTTGGTCCAGTTCGTGTGTTCCGATAAATACCTATCAAGACTGATATTACAAAGTATACCGCACCAAATTGTAGATACAAGAAGATTCCCCAGAATACTGACCATACTGCAATGCATAACACCCACCTGAAGAGGCAATATCTACATGGTACTTCGTTTTCATCAAATGAGTCCATTTCGCTTATTTCTGAGGCTATATCTACGCCGTCCATGTCGTATGCTTCAATTGGTTGGATCAGATGTTTGGTTGGTTGCTTGGGCGCTTGGTCTTCATTTTCCATCTGTAGTAGGTGAAATATTTTTGGATTTTCAATAGAGGATTAATAATATTTACTTGTAGTGTACTTTACAATAAAGAACTTCTAGTCTCACATTTTAGACTGTAAAGTTTCTCTTAGAAGTGTATGTAGAAATGGTTTTAAATATCAGTTTATAACAGACTAGCAGCGCACCGTGGTTTCACCCGCATAAGTCCTGATCCCATGGGAATATTGGGATAAAAAGTATCCTATGTATTAACCCAGGTTATAAACTGTCTGTGTGCCAAATTTCATCCAAATCCGTTCTCTAGTTTTTGAGTGAAAGTGTAACAAACATCCATCCATCCATCCTCACAAACTTTCGCGTTTATAATATTAGTAGGATACTTGGTTATGGGGAAGGCAGGCAAGTCATATTAAATTGCACAATCGTCTACAACTTGAATTTGTTTTTTTTATTTGTATCCTTGAAAAGACACATTATGAACAGTGTGAAAGATCATTTATGGCTGGAAGGTGGTGTGACTACCGAGATGCCTACTAATAGAAAAGTATGGAAGAATACATGTTGCACCAACCCCAAATGAATTGGGAAGAAAGGCAGGAGAATAATGATAATGACACATTAACATTTCACTTTTATAAAGCAAAATGGTTTATAAAACTGATGATTTGCTTGATTGCATCAATTAATCTGCAAATTGGAATGCATTAAATAATTGAGTATTGATTAATTGCATTTTCATTATTTATGTTCGTTCAAGGTACTAACATTCTAAATTTGATTGAACAAAGATACAAGGTGAATGACTTACCAGCGGAGCTTCATCGTCATGTACTTTAGCCATGTCTTGTATTATTTTTGGAACAAATAAGTTAACTAATGTAGCCTTGGACTTCTCGTACTTCTCTGTAACGTTGTCCATAAGTTCTTTACGCCGTCGTATTGCCCGGTATTCCTTTAGTTTAACCTCCATCCGTTCTGCGATAACTGGCTCCTGGTTTTTATCTGCTGATCAGGGATAGACAATTGATTATTGAATAGATGATACAACAATGTGTACAAGTGGTTAAAATTTCAAATATTTACCCATGCTTACCTGAGGCAGAACAAAGTTGTGTTTACTATCACTGAACACTTGTTTGTTGGCTAGGTGCGTAGCTTGTAAGTATCGTTTACTGATGAAAATATGAATTGCGTATACTAGTAAAGCTAAATAAATGTTGCGTGTCGGCAAATAATAGCATTGGATCTATGAAACAGGAGAAACTAATTAACTTTTCATGAAAATAAACACGTAAGTACTCAGACAGCTGTATCCCATACCCATATTATTAGGTACCTATTATTGATTATTATACTCTTTGGCTGTAGCTGTCAAGTGTCACCACAGAGTACATTTTTTTAAAGGGTAGGTTTTTGAGTGTCACTCTTGTCACTGTAACGTTAGTTCTAAGTAGTCTGTGGTCACTGTCAAGAAAAATATTCGAAATAGATTGAATGAAATAGAAATTGACGCAAATGACAGAAAATTGAACGAAAGGTAACGATGGCGGAAAATTTAACGTTTTGTTACACGATTTCGGAGCATTTAACTATGTAACTATTACGATTAATGATTGCATAAAAACATAATAAGTAATAATAATTTATGCATTGTAAATGAAATAAAGAAAATTAAAGCATTAAGTATACGTATTAGTTTACTATCTATAAGTCTGCTATACATTTTTATTTTTGTAACATCAGTTTTAGTTATATTTTTTACGTTTTAAATTTAGTATGGCAATACAAAATAGAAGGGCGCGAAGGACGGCGATCGATATCCTGTCCTGCCGGAAGTCATTGTTTAGGAAAATGGTTTTTCAGTAAATAAATATTCGTAGTTATTTAGCTAAATGGACCATCAATCTGATATGGGGGCGTACGGAGAAAATCCGAATGTGCAAAATAGTGGAAATTATATCACAATAATCCCTGTAGATTATTCTAGGCGTGGGTATCCTATGCAAGCTGAATATCAATACAAGTAAGTGTAACAACTTATAATTATGTACCTATGTTTTAAAATAGGACAGGATAAAAAAAAAACATTAGGTCAAGCCAAGAATTCTTACAGTGAAAGAATAAAAAATAATGGGCAATGAACATTTTTGTTTTTCTTCAAACATCACTTTGTCAACAGTGAATTCAGATCCCGTGAAGAATACTACAGCGTTCAAAGCCAAAAGCTGCAAGCAGAGGTGAACGCCCATTTGTACTCCGTGTCACAAAGATTGCCGCACTTATCGTACAGTCCTCTAGGCCGGCACAGTGACTGGGACAAACATGACCCGCACAAACCTTTGCAGCCAGATTCTAAGGAGAGCAACAGCTCGGACTCACTGGAGAAAAGTGTTATGGGTAAGCACGAATAGCTCGGCGGTTCTCCTCTTCTAGTAGGTTCCTATGTATGTTCCTATGCGAGTTAGAATTAATAATTACAGATATTGGTTAAGACTGCTGAACTTTTGTAGACGTATTTTCATAGGATTTATTTGTTTTCGATCAATTCGGAAGTTGTAGGTCGGAAATTGTTTACCACAGGAACGTTCCTGGTAGTACGTACTACCGGGATAAAAAGTATCCTGTGTCCTATTCCAGGTCACTTTCGCATTTAATATTAGTTAGGGTAGGGTATTAGTTATGCTACATGTATAAAATAACAGCGAGACCTTTTAAAAAAAAAGCTAACTGCTTCCAAAGCCGAATCAACAGTCACAGACAACTTCTTGCGTAAAAGTCGTAGCCGCCGTTGGATGCAAGGACCTCATAATTCCTAAATAAATTAATATGAAGAAACTCCGAGAGGTACCTAAATATTTTCTGTCTACGCAGAGAGGCCTATGATGTCACGGCTGATTATACAGGGTGTAAAGGTAAACACCAATGTCACTCAAACCATGGGTCGTTGACTTAAATATAAAAATAAATGACCGAGTCACAACAAAAAAAGAACATTATTTTAATTAAAAGATTTTTTAAAGTTTCTATTCGATCCGTCCGCAAATTCATGGATACGCGCCCGAGTTCGCCGCCCCTCCTACCTACCTACACAACACATGAATAAATACACACTAGGGGTCGCGCTCGCGGCCAGTCTGGTCACGTCCCGCGCCCCCCGCCCGTGTTGAGACGTAAGTTCGTTGCCTTAGCCCGTATGGTGAAATACTCTTGTGGTAAAACGAAGATTTTCTTTAAAAAAAAAGTTGTAATTTTTCATTGATTTTACGTTCTATAAATGAAACCAAACCACTGGTTTAAAGGATGACAGTGTTTACCCTAACACCCTGTAGTGATGCGTCGAAAGCGGGAAAATGGAGGTTCATTCTTCCTATAACTAATTTTTTTTATGGAATATAATCGCTTGTGCTGT
The DNA here is from genome assembly GCA_947522985.1 of Lithophane socia. NCBI lineage: Eukaryota > Metazoa > Arthropoda > Insecta > Lepidoptera > Noctuidae > Lithophane > Lithophane socia. The sequence continues at coordinate 11,641,263 of OX383270.1, read as the reverse complement.
TTTCAAACGCAGTACGCCTTGCAGGCTCGAATCTCAGCAGCTGTTCCAATCAGACGGGGTCCAGCAGTATCGCAGCGGGGTCGTTCAGCACTACGGAACCTATCACAAGTGGGGGCAGTTCCTCAAGTGCTATATCACCACCTTTGCCAGGTTTGATTACTTTGTCATCTTTATTCTGTTTGCTGACCCATCAAGAACTTTAAACTCTCTTTTTTTTTTGTATCGGAACGAATAGTTTCTGCTGCACCCTAATTGTGTAAGACACTTCAGTCAAAATCCGAGGATTTGAAGGAAATTCCTAATTATTGCTTCATCGGTTTGAAAAAATTGTCGTAATAAACGTGAACTGTCTAAATGAAAGGCATTGCGATCGATTGCTTTTTTATGTGTTACGTAACTTACGCAATTACCTCTCTGTGAAAATATATATTAAAAAAAAGAAAAATATAATATAAGATATTTAAAAAAAGAAATGATGATCGAACACACTTATCGTGATAAAAATATGAAGAAAAAACAGAAATTAGGTAGTCCTACTCAGCGAAGACTATCCAGTTTCATCATTTCAGCCGAAACACGTCAACTGCTGAACATAGGCCTTCCCCAAGCACCGTCACTTTGACAGGTTCTGTGTTTCTCACATTCAGCGGATTCCTGCGGCCTTTACCAGGTCATCGGTCCACCTTTTGGGCCTTGCAACGCTACGTCTTTCGGTACGCGGCTATCCAGTTTAATGTCCAAAAAATATCTAGAAATAGTTTCCCAAACCCAGGCTCTTCGGGCAGCACTGCTTCATCATCGACGGTCTCCTCGAACCCTGTTACCTGTATCTACCTGATGTCCCGAACGGCCGTCATGATGGAGATGAGCTCTGAAGAAGTGCCGTCACACGTGACGGCGGCGCGATTCCTCAACGCGTTGTTGGCGACTGAGGAGTTGGGGCTCTCGCAGCCTAGTACTCGCAGCTTGGCTGTCAACGTGTTCGCGTTGTGGATGTGCAGCCCCCTACTAGGTAAGATATTTATCACCGGCAGCATATGAAAATATTTTCATTAAAGTTGAACAAATTTGTGGGCTAATTATTAAAGCAAAAAAAAACATTTTTTATTGCTCTCTTTTAATACGAGATCACTGTGATCACTGCATGACAACGATTAGTGTTTTTTACAAGACGTACCTATTTCATCCTTCGATTTTGCTAGACTAAAAGTTTTCAACTCGAAACTTCGTAATAAACCGTTCCTCTCATCCTGTTTCTTATTCAGTCCCAGCATACTCCAGAAACTTAGTAACAACGTACATCGTACAACTGCTATTCCACTTCAGAAATCCAGCTAAAACCTCACCATTGCCCGTGGAGGTTCTGGGCGAACTGGCAGAAGCTGGTCCATCGTTACGGCCATGGCTCGGAGTCCAGACTCAATCGTGACCAGCCTGTGTTACGACTGCAAAGAAATGTGTTCTTTCCCAAACATCTAGAAGAAGGAATCAAGTAAGCAAGTTTTGACTATGAGCTACGGAACCATTCATTGTGCATGGTTCAACACGCACTTGGCCCGTTTTATTTCAGTTGTTATCCTCGATTATTCCCGCCATGGTTGTAAGATTGTTACCACCTGGCCACGGGACACACATTTTTATTCATTTGTTTTTGTCGCAAGACGCTTCGCCGTTCGCACCGCGCGCATTTCGCTGCAGCGAAATGTCTTATAGCCAGATGGTTAAGTTTTAAGGTCATTGAAAACGTTTTCCAGGGACTCGCGCATCCAGGAGCTGTTATACGAAGAGGCTCGTCACAACGTAGTGACGGGGAGGTATCCTCTCGAGAGTGCACAAGCGGTGATGCTGGGAGGGCTGCAGGCTAGGATACAGTTAGGACCTTACGACCCACATCGACATACAGCTAGGTTCTTCAGGTCAGTGGAAGCTTTGTTTGGCACTGCTTTAGGGCAAAACTGTTCAGCATAATGTCTTCGTATCTGTATTGGAAAAGTCTCTCGGGTCTATGAGGTTTTTCTTTTTGTATAGGTTACCTATTTGATATTTGGTCACCGATAAGATAGTATTGCTGTTTTCCAAGATACACAACTTCTTTTCCCTTTGAGAAGTTCAGTCGTGACTCTCGCATCCCCGGCAGGGCCCAGCAAGACAAGTACCTGCCGCTGCACGCGCGCTCGGGGCGCTGGGCCGCGCTGCTGCCGGCGGGGCGCAAGGCCAGCCCGGAGGCGCGGCTGCTGGAGCAGGCGCAGCGCCCGCCCGCCGCGCCGCCGCGCAAGCTGCGCCACAAGTACCTCGCGCACACCAGGACGCTGCCCACCTACGGGTACCTGCACTTGTCTATAATGATCCTAAGCTGAGGCTCTCGCCACCTCTCGGTGACGCTGTAGTGATGCGCTCACGTATGCGACGCGAGTGTTTAACTTTTAACTTCAAAAGGTTGTCCACTCACACAAATATGGCAGCACAATGTTTAAGAGTGTAAGTATTATACATAGCACTCATTCGAATCCATCTTTGATTTGGTGATCAAATATCTAATCCGGATTTGTGCTTGAACGTGGAATTGCTGATACCAGCACGATAAACAATACCAAAATACGAACAATACATGCAATACAATCTGCAGTTGTATTCTGTAGAATCTCACCGTGAAAACTTAGGCGAAGTGAGCTTAGAGTGAACTGTCACTGCCGTAGCATCAGTAGGTATCGAGGACAATGACAACTCCCTCCACGCTCACTTCACCTAAGTTTTCACGGGGAGATGGTTACAGAATAGCAATGCTGGTGAGAACTTTGATCATTCACAACAACCTTAAAAAACTGAGGCTAACAAAAATCTATTAATATGACTCATACAGGGCGGCGTTCTTCCAAGGTCAGATTGAGCAGCCAGTGCGCAGTCTGACGAGCCTGCTGACCCACGAGGACATCCCCGTACTCGTCGCGGTCAACTCTAATGGAGTCTACGTCATTGATGACACGGAAAGCGTAAGTACCTACTCATATCAGCCACTCCTCACCCCCGGTCAAGCTGTGTCACCTTTTGCATTACTCATCGGTTCTTTGGTCTTCCCTACTCTGACCGGTGTTACGGGGTGTAATGAAACATGTTACAAAGCGAGCATTCGTGCAGTCAGTACTTGGAAACGAGCACGAACACGCGAGCAACAAGCGCATGTTACACAGAGTTTAGAACACGGCGTAACGTAACATGCTCGCTGCGAATGGTACATTACACACCCCGTAACGCCGGTCAGTAAGCGGCTTTACAATTTACAAACAAATGTTACAAGTCAGTCTCCGCCTTAAGAATTCCTAACCCACAAATAAAACGGCTAATTATATTCCGCACATTATTATTTTACATTATAGACTGTTCTACTCGGTCTGCTCTACGAGGAGCTATCCTGGGACTTCGGTATACCATCAGACGACAGTGAAGACTGCCTGCCCTGTCTGTTCCTGCAGTTTATGGTGGTAGAGAACGGGCTACGAGTCTCGAAGATACTGCAGGTAACAGCTTTGTTTATAGAACATGACAGCAGCAAACTGTGATCAACCGGTCCTAACAAGGCCTGGTGATTATAACAAGTTCTCATGTGACCATTTATGAGATACTAGCCGCGCCCCGCGGTTTTACCCGCGTAAGTCTCGATCCCGTGGAAATATCGGGATAAAAAGTATCCTATGTCCTATCTATTCTAGGTCATGCAAACTCACTTTCGCATTTATAATGTTATAAGTTAGGATACATTGCCATACCTACTGGAGGAAAATGCATGATTTTGTACACGAGTAAGACTTATTTTTGTGCTCAACGTTGTTTCTAATTTCTCCTTTTTATAGTTGGTTTTTGTCTTCTGTCTATGAGAATTAGCTGATCGTGGTATGTGTTAAGCTGGCCAATAAGGTTATAGCGGGACTAACAATCTAGGGTGCATGTTAAGTTAGGGTCAGTCAAATGCATTGTTCACCAAAATTACCAACTGCCCATATAATCGAATCACGAAAAAGCACGGCAAATGGACGTTGTGTGTCAATTTGATAAACAATTTTCTACGGCGGCGGCGTAATATTAACATTAAAGGTCCGTCCGCCCTTGCCCCTCTCGCCCCTCTCACCCCTCCCGCGGTCGGCGAGCCGTGAGCGCGGCGTCGCCCAGCTGTAGCCGAGTCCACGTATCGGAGCTGCTGGTCCGCTTTGGTTACGTGCTTACGTTAGGTTGACGCCTGTATGACAGCGCGAGGCGACAGGCGATACGGTGACGATCCCTTTCCGAGTTGATATGTGTGCTATGACGTTTATCCAGATAATATTTTGTTGTTCTTCAGGTGTTCTCGAAACAAGCCATCATGATGGACACACTGATAGAACACTTCGCCGGCGAGTACAGGAAAAGGCTCGGACAGGAGACGCCCAGTGACCACGCTAATTACGACTATCATTCTGGTGGGTGTACAAAATTTCCTTATTGCAAAGAATAACTAAACCATAGAAAGCAATTTCCTAAACTATTCGAGGCTTGAGAACCGCCAGCACCCCACTCTCTCTCGCTGTCACTCAGGCCGCGAGTAGTATGGTGCGAGCGAGATAAAATTTGAGGTAGGGTACGGCCTTAAAACGTCATAAATTCCCAACAGAATATTTTGTTTTTCAGATTCAGGTAGCATATCCCTGCCCCCTTTATCTAGACCGGACTCCCCGCAGCGAAGACTAGCCAACAAACTATCTCGCCTAGCCCTCGCCACTCACGATGGCAGAGGAAATCTGTTAGGAGGAGCTGGTGACTGGAACACCGACCTCAACTATCCAAGACCTTCATGGATACTACCCAAGCATTAAGGAAGAATGGGCAACTGATTGCCCAGCTGTGGGCGATATCAGACGCTGCTGCACTAACTTGAGATCACACGACATAAAAACATAATGTTCCCACTGCTTGGATTCGAACCTCCTCTCTGTGAGAAGGAGTGTCCCGTATCTACCAGGCGGGAAAATTTCGACTTGGTGAATGAATGAACGATAGATAAAGTAGGTACTATGTGCATAATACATTAAGAAACTGTTCAATGTCAATAAGCGATTTCATTATAGTTAGATAGTTCATGGAACTTACTTTTGATTTGAGTTAAGAGTCTGGCAAACGAAAGTTGAACCTGAAAACACGCGCGAAATTTAAAAAAACAAGACTGTTTTTCCCTGTACATAGTGCGATATGACGTGATGATACTTGAATTTTTAATTTATTTAAATGAAATTAAGTTTCAATTATGAACACGTGTTCTTGCACTATGTGCAGGGATAAACAGTCTTGTTTTTTTAAATTTCGCGCGTGTTTTCAGGTTCAACTTTCGTTTGCCAGACTCTAAAGGATTTTATTTAAAGTAGATAACACTGCCGAAAGTTGATACTAAACGTTATCACTCTGTATAACTGACATCAAGCACAGTATAAATAAGTAACAGTATTATATCAAAACGGCCGATACGACGCGCTTCGAAATCTCAGTGTATATCAGTACGCAACAGCCTAGTGCGTGGCAGTTACTCACGGACGCGGTTTATCTACCGAACGGCCGTATGTAATAATTTTAAGGTCACTGCCGAGATATAATACTGTTACTTTTTTATACTGTGCTTGAGACCAATTAAGGTTAAAATAAATCAGTGGTATTAATATTAAGGTGAGGATGCAAATTAGCATTATTTAGTCAAATAATAGCTTAATTTGCGAGCTTCAGGTCTGATTGTAATACTTCATTAAGTTTTACTTTGAAGTAATTATATGTCTCGAATAAAATACTTTATTGTAAATCTATATAATAAAAACATACATTCATAAATAATATAGGCATATAAACACATTACCCTCCTTTGCGTCGAGCAGTCGGGTAAAAATGAAATGCTGTTCGTTGGAGCGTAAACGCATCACTTCAGAACGGCTCGACCGGAAAAAAAATTGTTTTCAAAAGTTCGTAATTGACCGAATCAGATTGTAACGTAAAGAAAAAAAAAATTGATAAGATGTCAAGAAAATAGGTAAATTCAAGAAAACTGAACGTGCATTTTCTGTATTAATTTTGTATGAGTTATTGAACTTTGAACAGGACAAAGTCTCAGGTCAGCTAGTTGTAAATAAAAATCTTATTACCAAATAAACAAGTTTTATTTTCTAATAAAATAAAATTCAATAGAAGAACGATTTAAATCAACATAATAACATTATACTATTTCCTACCATAGTGAAATGTAACGCAGGTGTAAATAATTTGTCTAAAAACTATTTTACTATATGGCCACATATTATAAAACATTGCTTGGTAACAAATAGTCACCGGAATCCTCAAGTCTGCGTCAGGATGACTGGACCAAGGAAGATTTTGGAAGTTTGGGCAATACCAAGTTTTAGTACCTACTACTATTTGGTACCAGACATCAAATAATTGGTACCTCGCTAAAGAGCGAAAACTATTACGAGGAAAGTGGCCAGCCATTCTAACTTCAGAATGGCTGGACCAAGCAGGTTTCACCTAGTTGCTTAGCATGATCCTTCGTTATATCGAAAATAATGCAGTATTAATTTTGAAAGAAATATATTATTATTATTTTATTTATACACATTGCTTGGTAACAAATTGTCACCGGAATCTATAATACCTCAAATTGCTTAGCATGATCCTTCGTTATATCGAAAATAATGCAGCATTAATTTTGAAAGAAATATAATAAAAGTGTGTGTCATGTTAAATACTACTTATGTTTGACAAAAACACGATTCCATTAAATTTTCTCGGTAGAAAAGGAATACAAAGTTAGCTCCAAACCGAATAATAAACCGCAAGTATTAAAAAATAAATCCAAATAAGATCATGAAACTTGCATAGTAACTGAACTAAATAAAAAAAGATACTTTATGATAATAAAGCAAGATACCATGTTTTTTTTAATAAGTACAGTCACGGACTTTAATTGATGAGCCACCTTCAAACTTTTCAATTTTGCAGTTTAATACATTCACGAGATTACACAATTAAACACGAACTGAAATCGCACGCTCGTAAACAAGATGACAAATAAATTACTTTTAATCGGAAATAGTCTTATCCATAGAGGTTGACTAATAAGTTCTCAATGAATTTGAACAATTGAATTGCACTTTTGTTGAGTACAGACGTGTCGAAGATTTATTAAAATAAATAAATAATTAGTTGCTTATTTGTGACCTGGTTTTAACAAATAGCCGGTAGTAAAGCAAACTGGGTCACGCGTTGTAAATCGTTTCTGTGAAAATGTGTGTGTGATTAACAAGTAAATAACTTGTATCACAATGGCATCCAGTCCCTTTAGCAGGGGTGGCAGATGTGCTCGGAGCCCACCTCCTACACCTGTGCCCGCACCCACACCTGCACCTGCACCTGCAGCCGAGCCCGCACCCGCACCTCACCCTCAACCACCCAGCCAAAGAGAAGATGTCATGATGGAGGTGATACCTACGCCGGAAATCCAGAACTGGATGTCATCCATTGAGCAGTGCCTAAATGAAGTGTGCTCTATTGTATCGGAGGGCAAATTAAACATGGAGCAAAAACTACGTATAAGTGCCCTATGCCGAAAAGTTAGTCACGGCACATCGCAGTTGGCCGTTCAGTACCAGTCTCTTAAGATGAGAGCTGTCCGGGCCCACTCCACCGTTCAAACACTCGAAGACCAAAATGATCTGTCGCAGCAACTGCAAGACCTTAAGCTGTCAATCGGAGCTTCAATGAAAACAGTTACGGGAACTTCTTTTGCTGAGATGGTTAAAAAAGGTACCAACAATTTTATACAGCCGACAAATCTAAGCTCAGTGGCCATATACCCTAACGACAAACTGAAGTCGAGTGAGGAGACAAAAACACTTGTCCAAAAAATTATATGCCCCGAGAAAATGAAACTTCAGGTAAGAGGACTACGTAAGACGAAACATGGCGGTGTCATTATCAGCACTGAAACAAAGGACGATATTGAGAAGGTGAAAAAATCGATGCAGCAATCAAATTCAGGCCTGACAGTCGACGAACCCCCAAAAAGGAAGCCTAGAGTAGTAGTTATCGGAGTGCCCTCATCCATGCAAGAGAACGAAGTTTTTAATTGTTTATTCCACCAAAATCTAGCAGAGACCCTTCAGGATTGCAACCTTGAGACCTTTTTGACCTCCATTAAGTTAAGCCATAAGTCAGGTAAGCGGGACGCGGAGACCTGTAATTATATAATTGAAGTATCTGCAGACATACGCAAAGCCCTGATATCTAAAGACAGAGTGTTTGTGAATTGGTCGTCATGCCCTGTGAGAGACTTTACTCTAGTCACACGCTGTTATAAGTGCCAGCAGTACGGTCATGCGGCCAAATCATGTCGGGAGACCACCGTTACCTGTGGCCACTGTGGGGATCAGGGTCACTCCATTAAAGAATGCACAAAGAAGGCTGAGGAACCAAAATGTGCTACTTGCTTGCACTTCAAAAAGCCGAGTAATCACAAGACAAATGCTTCTGACTGCCCAGCGAAAATTATGGCCGAAAAAAGGTATATTAATTCTGTTGATTATGGAGGCGCCTAAGAGCGCCGCTAATTACGTATTTTTAAGCCCTTGCTATTATTTGTTTGTTTTTATAAGAATATGATTAGTAATTTAATTAATGACATAGATGATTTCTCTGTATCTGAATCCCACGTTTGTGACGTTGAACACTGTAAGCAATATCTCTCCCCGCACACTAGTCCACTAACCATACTAACACAAAACATTCGCAGTATTTTTAAAAATTTTGACAACTTTAGCATATTTCTACAACGTCTAGATATAAACTGTGACGTTATTGTATTAACTGAATGTTGGCTTTCCAAACAATATAACATACCACTAATTCCGGGATATAATATGTTTAGAAGTAACATAAACTACAATCAGAACGATGGGGTGATAGTTTATGCCAGAAATCATCTCAATGTGTCTGTCGAGGAACCAAATATGCAAGACTGCAACAGATTGTTAATTAAAATTGGGTTCGATTTAGCGATACTTGCCTTATACCGACCCCCCTCTTTTAGGAATATAAACAATTTTACCGACTCTCTAAACAACACCTTGCAGAACCTGTCATCCTTCAAAAATACAATTTTAGTTGGAGATATTAATATCAATATTCTTCCCGAAAGTGCTGATGCGGCCGCTGAGGAATACCTTAACCTTTGCGCCTTCCATACTTTGCTTCCTGCTCACACGCTTTCTACACATCAAAGTGGCTCCTGTTTGGACCATATTATGCTCAAGTCAAATTTCCCTGCACTTGCCCTTGTAATTAACTCAACAATAACCGATCATAATGCTACCCTACTTATTTTAAACTGTAAATTACCTAAAGTAGACACTCGCACAATTTCTAGTTTAATTGTAAATAAACTTGAAGAAGACTTACGCAATATCGACTTTGACCCAGTCTACGATTCCGCTGATCCGCAGTTTTGTATGATGTACCTAATCAAAAATGTACAACATGCAATTCATAAGAACACGGTCATGTCTCGGCGAAATAACAAAAACTACAACATAAAACCATGGATCACGACAGGACTCATTCGCTGCATGAAAAATAGAGATAAACTGCATATGAAAGCTAAATCTAATCCAGATAATTTAGTTTTGCAACTGTCCTATAAACGATATCGTAACTTCTGTAATAATCTTCTAAAAAAAGTAAAACGTAACTATGACAAAATTGCACTAGAAAAAGCTGGTAAAAATAGTAAAAAAATCTGGAATTTTATTAAAAGTGTAACGTATAACTCGAAACAAAATCAGTCATCTTCAGGTTTATTACAAGCACACTCATCACAGTTAGTATCTGCTAACTTTGCGAACAATTTCTTTGTTAATGCTGGTAAATGTTTGGCGGAAAAAGTTCAGGGCCAATCACAATATCTAACAAGCACTCCATTTACGCGTAGCACTATTTTATCATCCTTAGTATTGCAAGACACTGACGAGACTGAGGTAGAAACGATAATTATGAGTTTGAAGGACGACTGTGCAGTTGGCTGGGATAACATATCAAATAAAATTATTAAACAGTTCAGGCACATTTTAGTGCCGCCACTAACTTATATTTTTCAAAAATGTTTATCGACAGGTCTTTTCCCCGAGTGCCTAAAAAAAGCTGTTGTTGTCCCCGTTTACAAATCGGGCAGTAAAGATCAAGTGACAAATTATAGACCTATTTCCCTGCTGCCTACTATGTCTAAAATATTAGAAAAAATTATGAATAAAAGACTTTTCAAATACTTGGAGGATAAATCAATTTTATCTAAACGGCAGTTTGGATTTAGGCCTAAAATGTCAACAGACGATGCCGTGCACCATCTAACTAACTATCTAGCGCAAGAACTTGATAATGGTAACCACACAGTAGGAATCTTCCTGGACCTCGCCAAAGCTTTTGATACGGTTTCGATTCCTATTCTGTTGCACAAGCTTGAAGCCTTAGGTATCAGAGGCACCCAGCTAAAATTATTTAAGAGCTATCTAGAAGATCGTACACAATGTGTAAGGATTGGTAATGTTCTTAGCGATACTGAAAAAAACACGTCCTTCGGAGTTCCCCAAGGAAGTATTTTAGGGCCTACACTATTTTTGATTTACATAAACGATCTTTGTAACCTAAATCTAGATCACGGCCAAATTGTTTCTTATGCTGACGACACTGCCCTTCTTTTTTCGGCTGACTCAGAAGAAAAAGTCTACAAGCTTGCACAACAGGGATTCAATATTGTTATTAAATGGCTTCAATACAATTCTCTATCACTTAATGAAGACAAGACAAATTACATTAAGTTTTCGATGCGCAAGCAAACATCAACACGCACTCCCTCGACATTATATGCTCATTATTGCACAACTCCAACAGATAACCAATGTGTTTGTCCTAACATAAAAATAGCAAATACAACCAAATACCTTGGTGTTATAATAGATGAAACACTTTCGTTCAAACAACATATTCAAGCTTTAAATAATAGAATCCGCAAGTTGATATTTGTTTTTAAAAAGTTACGCTATATTGCTGACCCAAAAGTCGTTAGACAAGTTTACTTTGCTCTGTGTCAATCAATATTAACTTACTGTATTACCACATGGGGTGGAGCGGGTAAAACAATGTTACTAACCATCGAGAGAGCTCAAAGGGCGATTCTCAAAGTGTCTACTTTCCGCCCTTTCCTTTTCCCTACTAACCTCCTATACAAATCGTGTGAAGTATTAACAGTTCGGCAACTATTTATAATGGGTATTGTATTAAAGCAGCACACAGCTCTTCCCTATAGCACTGCAAATACTAATAAAAGACGTAAAGATATAGTTTGTCCACAAAATACAACTAAACATGCTTTTGTATCCAAATTTTACCTGTACCTCGGTCCTCTTCTCTATAATAGACTAAACTCGAAAGCCAACATTTATTCCCTGAACTACATAAATTGTAAGAGAACTCTCAAGGATGCTCTCCAAAGTATGCCTTACGAAGATACAGAGAATTTACTGACTGTGTTAAAGTAAATATTCTAATGTAAAAACTTCACTTAAGTTAAGTATTTTTCGAATTTAGAAACTAATAATTAAGTTATTCAACATAGTTAGTGATCTATTGTCAACTTGTTGATTATTTATTTATTTTATAACTCTAGTTTTAGCTCTTCTCGCCTGAAACACAGGATAACCTAGTTCAGGCACGTAAGTCTTAGAAAAATAATTTACATTTAAGCAAAACTGTACAAATTTTTATGTCTTGTTATTTTTTGAATAAAATATTATATTATTATTATATTAATGATAAAAATAAATACAATGTTGCATTCAGTTTATCCAACTATTTGATACTGAGCTCCTTTGAATCATAGCTCATTAACTCGATAATTCTGAAAACTTAACTGAAGACAGTGACAGTTGAAATACCGATCGCAGAGGCGTTTCTTTCGAACTTGTCGAAATGAATACCTTACGCTAACGTTACTATCGCAACAGTAACCTAGCAACGATTGTTTATCGGTGCTAGGTTACTGTTGCTAGACCTGCAATTGGTTGACTTTGGGTAGTCACTCTGCTGTTAAGTTTGTAATCTAGAACTCTCAGGTTAGCCAACCGGTAAAGATATGAAATATAATTTTCTTCTTCTAATACTAAGACATATTACTTTGCGTGTCGGGAACCGAATAACCCCGATTTGCATTACACGGCTAAAATACGAACAGTGCCAGGTGGCTCATCAATTAAAGTCCGTGACTGTACCTACCATTATTTTCACTGTAAAAACAGCACTTCACTCAGTTGAGCAGTATGGTGGGAGCGGGATAAAAGTGAATTTGAGCTGAGGTAGTATGGGCTCTTAAGGCACCAATCACATCAATGCAAAGGTCACGGAAAAAATCTCCTATCTAAATCTATCCACCAAGTATGAAAAACTAAGAAATGCTGAAAAGGTTGACTTAAGAAAACTGTTCTGCCGATCGAACATGATGAACGAAACGGTACAGAAAAGGAAAGGTGGATGATGAACCAGTTTGAGACAGGAAAAGACAAAGATTATGGAGACATGAACGAACAGGGTGGACAATTCCTCTATCCTCTAATAAGGAGAGACTCCAACCAGACGGAGCTTCCGCCGTTATCTTTGCTTGCGCGATGTAGGATTTGTCACGTCACATATATTTTCGGTAGTTCATATGTGGCGGTATAGATACAATATATAGATACAATGATGATTACAATCAGTTTCCAAGAAAAAGTTTTCTGATCCACCGTCAATTTCAACCTCCTGGCTCATGATCACCTCCCCCTTCCACCTCCTTCTTCATACCTTCTACCAGGTACTTCTACGACCTCCTGGTGTGGTGGTGCCGTGCCATCCTGTTGAATTCTTTGAGCAGCGGGTGCTTTTCCAGATAATCCATGAGCACCTTGAACCTTGGCCCAGAGAGGTCTCGGTGGCGCGTCAGTCTTACCTCCACAGCGTGGACTTTGAAGGACAGTTCGGCACTGTGGAAGTAATGGTTTCATTATTTAGGTGATCATACTTTTACAGACATAAAATAAAACAAGCCAATTAAATTAAAAATTTAAAACCCCCGACAAAAACAAAGAATCTAATAAACGATTCATTTTTTATAGCTAAGAACACTCTCGATCAAGTCACCTTTCAAACAAAACCAAAAAAATCAAAATGGGTTCAGCCGTTTGGCAGCTACGATGGCGCAGACAGACACACAGATAGTATCTGTGGATGTTATAAGTTTAACGTGTCTATCTGTCGTCAGATACACACGTTAAACTTATAACATCCTTCTTTTCCGTCGAGGGTTAAAAAGAAAGTTAAAAAGTAAAACCCAACTACGACAAATACGGCAACATCACACAGACAGACAAATTAATAATTAAGCCCTTTCATTTGATACCCAACACGGGACCAACTGCTTAACGTGCTTTCCGAGGTCCGGAGGAGTCTCGATAAGTAAAGATGGTCACTATCCTGGCAAGCGTCGCTTAACCTGATGGATCGACCCGTGCGGCTGTTATTACTTAGCCACGAGGTCTCTAGCAAAATAGGTAAGTAATTAAGAGTAAAATAACTACTCTGCGTCTGCAGCGTCTGCAATTTATTTGCCCAACATGTAAACATATCAAACAGTTTTAGGAAAAACAGCTGTAATGCCAACACCTAAGGTTCAGTTTGGGCTACAACTTCATATTTTTTTATGATTTTTTCAACGGTACTAGTCAGTCTAAAATTAACTTTATTTACACTTGCATAAAGTTGATGTTTGTATAAGTGGAAATAACATCAATATTGGAAACAAGGATTTAAATTAATAGACCTTACATACCTGGCTACGAAATAAGCAGCCTCTTTCTCCGCTGTAAGAATAAACTGGTTGGCTAAGTACCACAGCCTCTTAGTCTTGTATTCACCGTTGAACTGAAAGAAAGTAGTCAAATTAATCACGAGACGACAGATTCTTTGTCAAAAATTAAAAATAGACAACTTTGACTACAACCGGAATAAGCCCGTTCGGGAGGCGCTCAAAAATTATTTTAGGATGATTGGTCCTTCCATACATCCATACTAATATTATAAATTCGAAAGTAACTCTGTCTGTCTGTCTGTTACCTTTTCACGCCTAAACCACTGAACGGAATTCGACATAATTTGGCAAGGAGATAGATAGATAGACAAATCCGTTCCAGAGTTTTTGCGTGAAAGAGTAATAAACATCCATCCATCCTCACAAACTTTCGTGTTTAAAATATTTCTATTCTATTCTATTACTAGCAGCGTCACGCGGTTTCACCCTCGTACCGATCCCGTGGGAATATCGGGATAAAAAGAAATAAAAAAATATCCTATGTCCTATTCCAGGTCATTGTCTATCCATGTGCCAAATTTCATACAAATCCGTTAAGCCGTTTTAGCGTAAAAGTGCAACAAACAAACAAACTCACTTTCGCATCAGTCCTCCGCCGGCGCGGCGCCGCATATGTCTGTTGTCCTGTTCGCGATAAACTCAAAAAATACTGCACCGATTTTCATGCTATTTTCACCAATGGATAGTGGTTCTCGAGGAAGGTTTTAGTATATAATAACCGACATCCACGCGGGCGAAATCGCGGGCATTAGCTAGTTCATAATATTAAGTTAGGATTATAGTATGAGTGTACTACCGTATCAAACCTCTCCTGCACAAGGTGCTGTCTTGCCAGCTGCTTGGCCTTAAAGTCGTTGATGCACTGTTCTCTGATCAGGGTGGCCTCCCTCATAGAGACCTGCGAGCCAGTCCCGTGGCCTGAGCCGAACATACGAGCGAGGTATGGGGCCAGAGGATCTATCTCCGCTTCCTTCTCTCTCTCTGTTACTTCAGCTTTTTTGAGTTCCTGGAGAATTTGTCATGAGATTAAAGACTGTATCGATATTTTTTGTTCGATATATCGATATTTTAGGCGATATTTATTATTTCGATATATTGATCGATGTATCGATATAAAATAGCTAAACTAACCTAACCTATTTCCAAAAGCAACGCCGTTGTCGCCACTGACTAAAACCGCTGGAATACAGAGCCGTAAAAAGTAGACTTTTTTCCTAGTTTGGTACATTTAAGAATAAAAAACAAATACAATTGAACTTCACAAATATTTTTATTATTAAAAAAAATGGAAATGTCACCGATATATCGATATAACGATATTTTTTGTTCGATATATCGAAATCAATATTGAATTTTTTTTAAATTATCTATACGAAATATATTTATACTTTTTGGCACTTCTTGCATCCCTAGCATAAATATGGTTATGTTAATGATATAGGACAGGGGCCGTATTATGACGGCATATTACGGCCCCTGTCCTCTGTCATGATATCTATCCTTACCTGATCAGCCCACCCCCTCTTAGCTTCCTCGTTCCTCTCAGTATCATAGAGCGCGACATACAACTCCGGTTCCTTCAGCTCGCGGTACCGCTGGCGCAGATAACTGTTGATGTCGGTCTCCCGGTCTCGGTTGAATTTGCAGGTCTTGTACTCCTTGTCTATATTGTCGCACAGTGAGTAGTACACGTCTAGGGGACGGGGGCGCTCGGCTATCGGGTCTGCCTGAGGAAAAAGGAACGTGGAGTTTATGGTTAAATATCTCCCACATAACAGCGTCCTTCCAACCACTGAGTTTGAAATTTTGCACAAGAGACCAGCTTTGAAATCGCGAAAAAACACAGCTATACAGTTTAGAACAGTAGGTATTAAACTTTTTTATGGAACAGCTATTTTTTACGCGATTCCATAGTTAGTGCCAGTAAAGTTATTCAGTTCGATGGTCTAAAAGGGGTGATAGACGTGCGAGCAAGTCCGCGTACAATAGCTCGGCGAGCGCGGGCGGAAGCTAGTAAATTTTGTATCAATTTTCGTAAACGCTGATCTCCGACACCACCCAACCGATTTCAATGAAATTTTGTGAATGTGTATGGTTGGTTCCAGTTTGAAAGATAGAAGAGTTTTGGACCCGATAGGTAGCGCTCCGAGCGAAGCATGGGCGGGTAGCTAGTACATTACTACAGGGTGTTTGGGTAAACACCGTTATCCTTGAAACCAGTAGTTTGGTTTCATTTATAGAACGTAAAATCAATGGAAAACCAGAACTTTTTTTTTAAAGAAAATCTACATTTTATCACAAGAGTTTCACCATACACGCTAAGGTAACGACCTAAAGTTTCAAAACGGGCGGGGGGCGCAGGACGTGACCTAATTGGCCGCGAGAGCGACCCCTATTGTGTATTTATTCATGTGTTGTATAAGGGGCGGCGACCTCGAGCGCATATCCATGAATTTGCGGACGGTGTCGGATAGAAACTTTTTAAAATCTTTAATGAAAAGAATGTTTTTTTTTTGTTGTGACTCGGTCATTTATTTTTATATTTGAGTCAATTACACATGGTTTGAGTGACAACGGTGTTTACCTTTACAACCTTATTACAGAAGGACAAAAGTACATACAATATACCCCGAGGTTTTTTCCGGATAGAACAGAATCTTTCCACCAGTTTCTGCCAAGTTAGGTTTTATGAAGTTCCTGGTGTTATTGGTGACGAAGTTATAAGCGTACTGGTACAGGAGGTCTATGGTATTGTCTTGGATGTGGAAGATCTTCTTCCAGATGTCCTTCTTCGAAGGTATGTTGAAATTACGGCTATATTGCTCCGTTATATCTTTCACTTTGCGTTTTGGCTCTGCTTTTGTTCCTGGTGTGTAAACTATTTTTCGGGATTCCAGCCTGTAATAGTATAGTCAATAAGGGAATATTGTTATAAATAGTAATGATAAAAAATAAATATGTTTTATATTTTTAAATGTTTTTATATATTTTTTTATTCTAATATTTAAAAAAATATAATTTCTGTGTATGGAAAATGAAATAAAAAGAAAATTAAAAAAAATGGTAAAAAAAAAAATGATTTTATTTTTTGTAGGTAAGTGTCGGCTAATCCTAACTTATATTATAAATGCGAAAGTGAGTTTGATTGTTTATTTATTTGTTTGTTTGTTACGCTTTCACTTCTCAGTCTATCATCAAAAAAAATTGCATATACTTTGTTAGGGGTACAGAAAAGCTGCCAGGGTTGCGGGAAAGTCCGAAAGGGATACCGGGACCTTGGCAACAGGTAACTGAAGGAACACGGGTGGATTTTAGTCAGTAAAAGTCTGACACGCCCTTCCGCTCCGCCCAGAGCGGGAGAAGTCATTGGATGATTTCCCAGCGTCAAAATAAAAAGAAAAAGGTACAGAAAAGGACATAGAAAAAAGTTATCCAGAAAAAAGTACTGATCTCGAGGTAAAGAGGAAAACAATGTTTTTTTTTTCTAAACTGCTTCTGGGGGTTTTGTTCCGATATATGACTAAGTTCCCCTAGGATGCGAATGAACCCGCGGGAAATAGTAGCCAAAAAGTCAAGCTCACCTGTCAATTCGATCAGTGTAATATTCTTCAAAAATTGTAGGACTACACACTAGTTTGGTAAGGTGATCAAGTCGAGGATAGTAGTTGAACTCCAAGACGCGGTCACCTTCAACACTGGTTACCGGCGCATCCATTGAATACTCGTGTTCTGGAGACGAAGAACAAAGAACGAAAGAGTGAATGATATAGAAAGCATCGCAAGCAATCGAATGAAAAGTTTTAAGAGCTCAGACTGAAGGTGTTCTAAAATTATGGTTAGTCCATTGATGTCTCAGACCAAATAAAAAACCAAGACTTAGCGCTGCGAACAATACAGTGAAGCATGCCAAAACTACACCTCCGCTCTGTGCGCACACGGTCACACGCACACATTTGATCGCGCGTTGATCAAATCTCAGTCCATGACATGCTACGATAGACCCAAGAGGTCTAACGCTTTGCTTTTTTTAAGCTTAAGAACGTGCAACCATTTACAATGAAACTACACCTCAGTAAGTGCACACATGTTTACGAAGCCAGCCTCAGGTCACTGTTGACAGCGCTCTTTCTTGGTTTTATAATTGGTCTGAGATACCAGTAGGCATGTAAAAGATTGATTTACTCAAGAGGTGGTCCCGCCTGCCGATTCCAAATACTTCTTTAACCGTTCGCGCTACGTGGTCAAACTTACAAGTCAGCATCTTGTCTGCCCTTTGTTTGTACCATTCAAATCTGAAATTCAATATGAGTGTGTTATTTGCCTACATATGTTGCCGTTTTTATGTGTAATTGTGTTTGAAGACGAATTCTAGCGAACTAATTTTATTAATTTCTTCTTGGCATATCAAGTTCTAACTTTGTATACTACCTACTCGTTCTGTTCCGATAAAAATACTAATTTTTAAACCAGATTAGAACGCGAATATCACTACATAGTATAAAACAAAGTCGCTTTCTCTGTCCCTATATCCCTATGTATGCTTAAATCTTTAAAACTACGCAACGGATTTTGATGCGGTTTTTTTTAATAGATAGAGTGATTGAAGGGGAAGGTTTATATGTATAATAACATCCATTAGTATTTAGTATCAGCATTGCACCCGTGCGAAGCCGGGGCTGGTCGCTAGTTAATGTATCAATTATAATCATAGTACTTATGATATATTTACTTTTCTCTTCACAAATGTACCGACTATGATAGTGTTTGCTTACCTACACCTTCAGTGCCGGTAGACCTCCCGGAGGGTTCCATTCCGATATGGAAAGCGGGTGGAATCGAAAAGGATCAGTTTACATTTGTGAGAGACTAGTTCTAAGCGTCGCGTGTAACAACAACTAGTGGAAATATAAATTACTAGCTTCCGCCTGCAGCTTCGCCCGCGTGGTATGTCGATAAGAAGTCTATATCCTTCCCCGGGATGCCGTCTATCTCCTTGCCAAATTTTATCGAAATCCGTTCAGTGGTTTAGGCGTGAAAAGGTAACATACATACAGAGTTACATTCGAATTTATAATATTAGTATGGATATACTCGTACTTACGTGGTCAGAAGTTCCGTAAGAGCGTAGTCTTGGTAAATTTTAATCCTTTTCACGATTCCATCATTTTGAGAGTACGGTGAGAACTTCTCTAGAAGTACCCTCTTGTAGTGGACGACTTTGTGTTTCCCTGGATATCGTTGTTCATATTCTGGAAGTTAAGATCAAGGGTAGGAGCATCACGCTGGGGGTTCCTTACATCATGACAAGTTGGACACCAATCCCTTTGCTGCACTTAGTGATTGGTTTTGTTTCCACCTTAACTTTTCAAGCAAGTCGAGTAACTTCTATAGAAAATGCACGAATAGATTAGAGCTACATGCAAACATCAATAATGTGCTACATTTTGATCACAGGATCATGTTATTGCACATCATCACTAACTCGTCGCAAGCTACATCGGCCGTACTACGCGATGCAACCGTATAAGTAAAGTATCGTTTTGTGATTTTGACATTGCTTGTCCAGTCACTTAGCGATACACTTAGGTAGCGGTTAAGAAGCAATGTAATTACTGCAAAAATAGTACAGTCGTTGGGATATGTAAACAAAAATAACGCAGTAAAGGCAAGAACTCAACCGCTAACAAGTTAGCGGGAGTCGTGGGTTCACAAAAATTGGCACGCGTCCGACCTCCAAGACTTTCTGCTCGGGACTAAACAGACATGTACTCTGTGGGACTAAAGCACACGGAGCGAGCGCATGAAAAGATGAAAACACTTGATTTTGGAATAAGTGGTAAAGGTATTTTCATAATTGACATTATGTCGGCCGATGTATATCAAATTTTTTACGATCTTTATTATGGTATAAGTTTTAATTTTCAAAACCTAATATAACTCAAATGAAATAATAATGAGACCGAAATTTAAACTTGTCTGCGATATAATTGGATGCAATAAAGTGCAAGTAATCGTGTATCGTACAGCCAAAATATAAAGAATGAAGTGTGAACTAAGCAATATGTTTTTTTCAAGATTTATTTCCGTGTTAACTACGAATAAAAACACAATAGAAAACGAAGTTTAGTCAGATAACCCGGCCGTAAGTCTACAACCCACCATCAGCAGTAATGTCCAGCTTCTCCACCCAGCTGGCCGGCATGTCCAGGTGCTTCTCAGTGTCCGTAGCAGTTTTCTTGTCCGATGTGTCGATGCCCACCAACTGTCTCCTGTAGAAGGGCTCCCCCACCAGCAGGTGCTCCCAGCAGTTGAGGTCACTGAGGTCGTAGTTGAGGGCACCGAGACCTTCTTCTGTTTCTTTTTGGATGTTCACCTACGTTGATGGTGAGATTTCATAGATGTGTTAGTTGAAAAGTTTTATTCATAGTAAACAAAGAAAGTAGTTAATATACAGAGTGTTTAATTCATGGGCATCCTCTTTATGGGTAATTATGGACAAAAATCACCTGTTCCTTACATTTTGACGAACTATGCGAACGGAAATGTACGGAAAAAAAGAAATTAAGGTAGGAAAACCAAAGTTATTTTTCACTATGTCGTGTATTTTTTGAAGCCGGTTGTTTTTTTTTGTAAAAGTTTTTTGTAACTGCAAATGTAAATTATTACTCTTTAACTAGTTTTCCTTTTAGTTTCGTTACATTATATACTACTGCCGTGATTTTTTTCACATATCCAAAACCAACCATTTAGCTGGCAGGGGGTGGGAAATCCGTTGGAGACGCCCTGGGCTTCGGGAATCCCAGGCGGATTCCCGGCCACCATAGGCGCGGGCTTGCGGACGGCGAGCAATGGGTAGCTCGCCGTCCGATTAGAACCGGGCCCGGGTCGATGGCGCGTCGTGTTCCACGTGCGCCTCAAAGAGATGTCAGCACAATTGGCGGGGTCCGCTAGGACCGATGCCTGCCAGGGTTGCGGGTTGGTCCGAAAGGGATACCGGGAGTCAGAAGTCGTCAGAAGCCCGAAAGTCTGACAACCAGTCTTGCCAAGGGATACCGTATTACCCAGTTACTGGATTGTGGAGGTCAGATAGGCAGCCGCTCCATGTAAACTACTGGTATTCAGCTGTATCCGGTTAGACTGGAAGCCGACCCCAAATTGGTTGGGAAAAGGCTAGGCAGATGATGATGAAATTGAGAATCTCCTCCCTTTTTTGAAGTCGGTTAAAAACTAATAAGACTGACATAATAATTCTCATTATTATAGACGCTCTCAATGTGCTGGTACTGCTCCGCATTCAATGGGTACCCTTTGCCCTCGCTTGGTTCAATGAAGAACGGCTCTTCGATCCCCATGTTAGGTGGCAACACCAGGATCCAAGCGTGTGTGCGCCAGCCGTCGATCTCATCGGCAGGTGGCTTTTCCAAGTCCTGCAATAAAATAAATAAATATGTCGGAAATACGTCACTGATTTGACTAATCGGGGCGCCAGCGCCGCCTAGTGGCGCTCGACAGAATCTACAAGATAACGCTGGACCGGAGATAAGCACAGTTTGTCGGTGGCGATTAAGCAGTAAACACATTTAAAAACTGTCACGCGTTCGTGTAATTGTGAATTGATAGTGTGATTAATTTGATCGATAATTCTATTGCGCAATAACCAAACCTACCCCATGCACGCCCACTGTAATTAAAATATCTGATAATAACGTCAACTATAATATATAAATAACTAGCTGATGCCCGCGCACTAAAACCATTCTCGAGAACCACTCCATCCATTGGTGAAAAAAACGGCCACATTAGCAATTCCTCTATAAGCAATTCATTTCCTGAATTTCCAGCTGTCGTTAGCAATTCCTCTATTTTAACACAAAAGCAATTCATAATGTGTGGACCATTTTACGAATCTCCATAGAAAACTATCCAAAAGATGAATTATTTCGTATTAAGAATCGCACGCCTAAAATACTATGAATTGTCAGTTTGTGACATTTTACGACGATTCATAATATTTTCGTAATATGATTCTGCCAAAGTGACTGTTTTAAGCCCCCTGCAGTACTCTACTTACCGCAATCTTCTTAAGGCGTGCATTCAGGATTTTGTCGAGTTCTTTCTGCCTGATTGCCGCCTCTTTGATCTCCATCTCTATGACATACTTGGACGTGAGGTCTGGCAGGGGCACGAGTTTGTAACGCGGCTCTTCGGTTGGCGGTGGGGGCACTTCAACCTTCTGCAATTAAAAAGACTCATTATGAGAATTAACACGAAGGAGGAGCTCGTGGCTAAGTAATAACAGGTTAAGGTCAGGTTAAGCTACGCTTGCCGGGGTTGGTCTGTGGATGGGTGACCATTTGTACATACCGAGACTCCTCCGTGCCTCGGAAAGCACGTTATGCCGTTGGCCCCGGCTGTCATTCGTGGATATTTGACAGTCGTTACGGGTCGTCAGAAGCCCGAAAGTCTGTCAACCAGTCTTACCAAGGTTTATCGTATTGCCCAGTTACTGGGTTGTGGAGGTCAGATAGGCAGTCGCTCCATGTTAAATAGTCAGCTGCATCCAGTTAGACTGGAAGCCGACCCTAACATAGTTGGGAAAAGGCTAGGCAAAATCAATAATTTTGATTTGAGTAATTGCGCAATCGATGGTTGCCTTCAGCCAGCCTGGATGCAAAGTGAGTCCAGATATTAACATCGATTGAAATACTTCTAAATCAAATTAGTCATCATGGAGACAAAGATTAAAGCTTTTGAAAGCTTGCATGACTAATTCCACCAGCCCTTTAAGTTGCAACACAGTGGAACAACCATTGTCACCAGAAAACGTGCCTGATTTTGGCTATAGATAAACTTTCCAAAGGATGTGTAGGTACGACTCTTGAATGAATAAAAAGTTTGAACTGGCTTTCAAACAAGAGTAGGTACAAGTCTAACAAGTGATCTATTTGGAATGCAGGCAGTTTACTTCTTTACAACAATATTGTGAGTATGCTAGTAAAGTAGTGAGTAATAATGAGTTCTTTTACATCACTCTTCAGTAAACTAGAAAAGTAGGGTAAAAAGTTATTACGCACACAATAAAGATGAAAAGAAAAGGAAAGAAAAATATTTTATTTGGGACACGCACAGGAAAAACAAGCTCAAACTCAAACTCAAAGCATTTATTTCAAATAAACCAATTACAGGCACTTTTGAATTGTCATGGGGTCGGTCAGTCAGAGAGATGAAGCTAGTTGCCCATTCCAAAGCGTAGTAGGTTCCTATGGAGAATAACGGGCAAGAAACTCCACGGACACTCTTTTTAAATCAGAATATTGTTACAATACATTGGTTACATCATTCATGTTGACATGTGAGTACAATGCAGAAAAAGGTGCACGTTAAAAGCGTCCGTAGGTACTTAAAAGTAAAACAGAAATATAAAGTAAGTACTAAATTAAAATAAAAGAACAATTAAAACGAACAAAATACTTAGACGACCTGTGCGAGGCCAAAAAGGCTCCTACCTCAGCATAACGCTGCGATATTAAAAAAAAAAAGATGAATAGGTACTAGTGAATATTTTACATAAATAAATTGTCTCAGCATCTCTCACCTCAGTCTCATCAGGGACGTCAGGGCATTCGGTGCGGTATCTGATGGCCATGCACACATCTCGTTTGGCACATCCCACCACCACGTATGAGTCGTAACCACCGCCGATCAGCCAGGACACCAGGACATGCGCCAGTTCGAACGGGTTCGCGCTGCGACGGACGATCGCAGTGTAGGGAGACATTAGGCGCTCCGGCTGGGAAATAATTAAAAGGCACTTGTAGTGAGACAATCAGAAGAAAGGGGTCAGTTAAGTATCTGACCCGTTACTCATTGCAAGTGCAGCACTTCTTGGGCAGTTAGAAAGTGTAAGTTTGCGACTAATATCAAAGGCAGCATTGAAACTCGGCGGAACTTTGGCATATATGCGGATAAAAAGTATACTATCTAAGAAATGGTCTATGTGCTTTTTCAATTTCATTCATACCCGTTCAGTTGTATAAGGTTGATTGAGTAACTATTCATTTCAACATCTTCATACATTTTAGATTTAGAAAAGGTTCTTATGTAAGTATTAACTTAACACTACTTCGTCAAGTATTGTAACGTTTTTACTCAAAGCATTTAATATTACTTCGCCAAATAATACCTAGAATACACACCCGCATATACCCGTACTTAATATTAGTTAAATGTAATGTAAGTAGATGTCGCGCTAAGCGATTTCAAGGACACAATTAACCGGGTTTCTAAATAGTCGTCACTTCTACAATGTAAACGTAGAACTCTACTGGACGATTTATTTACTCATAGAAAGTATAGATGGCGCTAGTTGTTAGTAGAAAAGTCGGATTTTCTTTTTACCCGACTACGGCGAAGCAAAAAGGAGGGTTATGATTTTGACCGGTATGTATGTATGTATGTATGTATGTATGTTCATCTGTTCCCTCCTATCTTCCAAACCACTTATCACAATTTGACAAATGAGGTATCGTTAGAAGCGTCGTGATTGTCCGCTGGTTATAGGCTATGTGAAATCACATTAAATTAAAAATGGCGCCCTCTAGAGGACATAAAGTGAGGAACTTAAAAAAAAATATGGTTTAATCGTACCATGTTGGGTATCAAATGAAAGGGCTTAATGAGCACATTTCAAAAATATATATATTATAACCCCAAAAGAATTAAAAAAAAAATCAAGTAACAAAAACTAAAACCCAACTACGACTTAAAAGGTATAAACAAGACACCACAGACAGACAAATTAAAAATCCGGAGTCACACGTTATCTGTTCGATTTATGCCCTAACACGTGTGACTCCGGATTTTGAATTTGTCTGTCTGTGGTGTCTTGTTTATACCTTTTAAGTCGTAGTTGGGTTTTAGTTTTTGTTACTTGATTTTTTTCATTAATGTGCAGTTGTATCGTTGGTTTCAAGGTACCAATAGGCGCATAGTATGAAGAAGAATTAGTGAAACTGGGTTATAATTTAAAAGTAAAATTTACTCATTACCTAGGTAATACGGGCTGCAGGCGTAGCATGAGCACCGTTTTGTCGACGGAAGAGTAGACAAAAATGACGTTTCCTCTAGACAGTAGGCAGTACGAGACGGCAACAAAGTAGAAAGAGTCACTTTTTACGAAATTCACTCTTTTACATAATTCGACTCAGAATTCTTTGTTTTGTCATAGGATTTATCGGTTGTCACTGTGATTTTGACAGTAAGGATAGAAAACTTTCTTCCGAAATAGTCTACATATAAAAAGGCGTAGACAAAGATCGTTAGAAATGAAAGACAAAATGACAGATTGTAGAAAGATTTCTACGGTGGATGTCAAAAATAAAGAAACGAACTGTCACTTTGTATAGAAAAAGCTATGTCTATTCTTCGTAGAGATAGAAAGCGCCATGCTACGCCTGCTGGTATCCGCAACTCCACGTCAAAGCGCGTATTTTGCGTACGGTACTAATTACCTAATATTAATTCTTTTTTACATTCAGGTTGCATTGCACACACAGGATTGCAATTTGCACGTCACCACTGTTAGTTTTCGATATGCTAACTGTTATGTTATTGGAAAATTAACATACATTATGTTTTCATTTGACTCCATTCGCTTGCAATGCATTTTAAAGGTTATTTAATTAAAATACGACAGAATTTTTTTTATTTTAACAATTTCTACGAGCTGTGTAATACATTCTTGATTTTTTTTATTAATACGGTGCGGTTTATTATTAATTAGTACGGTGCAGTACGATGTAACTTCAAACACCACATTTAAAATATTTTCCTCTGAAAACTTGCCCTCAATCTAAGAATCAATTGTTAAACAATTTAAAAGCCATTTACATAAAGGAAAACCCCACAATAAACGAAAACCAATAGCTTTTTAAAAGTTCGACAAAAAAAAAACACTAAACAAATCTTTGTGCAAAAGTTGCGAGAAAAAAGGTATCTTCCCACGGTTATTATTGTTGGGAATCATAAACGGTTGGGGGAGCGGGGGACACCCCCACCCACAAATTGAATCCAAAGTTGAGGGAAACAAAGTCGGCGGCATTCGCAACTTTTGCGACTCAACTTTCACTTTTCACTGAAAACTTTTCACCACTTTCGCTATCAATTTTCTTTTTCCCATTCGCTTTTACATTTTATTGTCGCTGCACGGAATAGTTTGAAATGTTACAAGTTTACAAGTTTTAAGTTAGTGCGTCGTGATTTGTCGAGAATTGTATTGTCTGGAATTTATGTATTTAATTTAAATTGTGGAAAATAACGTTAGATGAATGATTTGTTTAGTTTTTGCTGAATAATAACGTATAGATAGTAAGTAGCAGTGGTCCGATTAATCTAAAAATAATGGGTACGTCATCGAAACCACCTTTTCTTTAGTAGGTATGAAGATGAAGATAAAAACTCTTGTAATTTTTGTTAAGATAAAACATGGCCTTGAATGTGCTAATGCTCAATATATAATAGGTTCTGTTTTTCATTCAGTTGTCTCCAGCCAGTGATCCGAATTACCGATAGCATACCGACACCATTTATCCTTACATAATTATAAAACAAAGTCCTCCGCCGCGTCTGTCTGTCGTCCTGTTCGCGATAAACACCAAAACTACTGCACTGATTTTCATGCTGTTTTCACCAATGGATAGAGTGGTTCTCGAGGAAGGTTTTAGTATATAATAACCGACATCCACGCGGGCGAAGCCGAGGGCATCAGCTAGTACTTAATATAAATTAAATTGTCCCTTTTCATGGTTGTCTGTATGTCCGCGTTGTGCTTCTGAATCACGCAACAGATTTTGATGGGGTTTTCACTATCGTTTAGACAATTTATTCCGGAAGGTTTATGTGTATAAAACGTTAATATTAAAGTTACATATAACTATGAAATCTCGATGTTTTGTCTAGTAAAAACCGTGCGAAACAGGAGCGGGTCGTTAGTACTAGATAATTAATAGAGTCATTACAATTGACCAAAGATCAATCTGTTAGGTATGTGTGCGGGATTAGTGATAAACTGATGCCTTGATGAATAAGTACCTACCCTTAAATAAAAAAAAATAAAAACCCCCAACGACATCTAATACGATTTTTTTTTGTTAGCTAGGAACATTCTCGATCAAGTCACCTTTCAAGCAAAACCAAACAAATCAAAATCGGTTCAACCGTTTGACAGCTACGATGGCGCAGACAGACACACAGATACACACGTTAAACTTATAACACCTTTCTTTTTCCGTCGGGGGTTAAAAAGAAAATCGGCACATAAAATATGATTCGAAAAAAGAAACGCCGCGCCGTTTCGCAGTCGCAAGCGTGGTGATGCTTTTTCAATTTCTTTATTAGTTGAGATTATTCGATTTTTTTCATCCGCTAATTTAGAGATTTGTGAAATCTTTTGTGTACTGATTTTCTTTTTGTTCATCAAGGCATCAGTTCATCACTAATCCCGTTAAGAGGAGGAACAATACCGTAACAGACTGTGAGGGGAGTTTGACCGGCACAGATTAAATGTAGCGGAAAGTCGCGGGACTGATGTGCAGCGCTGATGGTGACTGATGGCGGCGCGTCATGCCGGCTCGAAGTGAGAACAATGGACTGGCAATGACCCGTGCGTTTGAATGTCTAGGATATTGTTTGTGGTGATTATAATTATGTATAGTTTTGAGTATGAATGTGAATGGCTATAAGAGTAGGGGAAGACCAAAGCAACGATGGAAGGACTGTGTGAAAGATGATATGGCTAGAAAGGGAGTGACTACCAAGATGACGGCTAATAGAGAAGTATGGATTAAAAAGATATGTTGCGCCGAACGCAAATAAATTGGGAAAAGGGCAGGAGAATGAAGAATGATGATTATAATTACGGAGCCTTCTCTCATTGACTGAATACTGATACCTTAAAGTTCGGATTACTTAGCTCGTACTTTTGCATCATTCTAGAACGGTACGGTATGGTGCAGGAAAACATCGTGAGGAAACCGACATGCCTGAGAGATATTTCTCGACGGCATGTCAACCTAAGTCAGAGGCCCATGGGCGGCTTTAAAACTCAGACACCAGAGGGCCAATTCTCTTACTTAAAAAAACGTGCACATTCAAGTCGCAATCTGTCAAACTTGTCAAAAATGATGGTAAATTGATGGTTTTTTGGACCTGTCAGTTGTCCAAATCACGTCGCCAAAATGATGGTTGTTGTTTATAAGTAGACTCCATTAAGTAGCCTCTATTACCCTACTAACCAGTTGACAGATGATGAAATGTTTTGCAAAATACATTTTACTAGCTTCCGCCCGCGGCTTCGCTCGCGTGGTATGTCGATAAAAAGTAGCCTATGCCCTTTCTCAGGCTCTAGACTATCTGTGTACCAAATTTCATTTAAATCGGTTCTGTTTTGGCGTGAAAGCGCGTCAGACAGATAGACAGACAGAGTTACTTTCGCATTTATAATATTAATGTAATATATAATATGTATAGTAAGGATTTTCGTCATTGGTACTAGTATCGAACCCAAGACCTACCTCAAGATTCAAACACCCTTTTCTTATTTCTCAAACATCTTGGCTACGGCATTAAACAAAATTATGCATAAACGACGGTACCATTCCTTTAGTTCAGCTCCAACCTAATTAGCAAAGCTATTTACCAATTAACATAGTTCAAACCAGCACAACAGAACATGAAAACAATGTCAGCCTCCACAAATAGTGAATAAGAAATGGACGTACACACACAGCATGGACGTACACAGACGATACTGAGATACAGAGGGCAGAGCACAGAGTACATATAATATTCAGTTCAAAAGCGCAGCCTGAGGTGTACCACATAATATGGCACACACAGCGCGGCTATGTAGGTACCACATATAGCTTCGTACGCTCTATAGCCGGCGCAAATTAGACCATGCCACGTGCTTCGCTTTGAGTCGCGCTTGACCAAGCGTTATTCGGATTTCGAACAAGACGCCCACCGCACTAGGGCTGCGCTATGTTCGCTCGCCCGGTATCGATAGTCAGTATCGATTCGGGGGGCTCGTGGCTGGCGACGCGTAGAGACGCCACTCATGCGAGACCGTGCTGTGACTCTAATTGAATACGCTGTGCCTGTGTCGATGTCGATAGTCGATGGTTTAATATTTTACTAGATTTTTTGAAAATGAGAGTTAAATGTAAGGATGTGTATGAATAGGATAGTTAAGTATAGGAAGTATTAAAGCAAACTTTGAAAACCATATCTCAGCATCTAAAAATAATTTATACATATTGAAAGTGGGTTCATGAAGACCTCGACCGATTTGGGTTCACTTCATTCATTAATGACGGATGAGCCAGAGAAAAAAAAAAGTGAGAAAGAGATATAATTCTATGGAGGAGACTGAGAATACCTCTGCCCAGCCGAGGGGCAGTAATGTTTGACAAAAAAAGGTATTCTGAATCCTTCTGTTATGTTAAGTATTCTCTATTCAAATGATACCCTCTTCCAACCAGAACGTATGACCTAAAACAGAAAACCTAAAATGCCACCCACATATAAACAAAACTCCCCTTTCACCTAACATAAACATACGACATAAAAGACCACATCCTCCGGTCCACGGGTAGTGCACAGAACGGTATTTTTTATCGACAAATAAAACTAAACACGTTGATAAAGGAGCGCAGCGCGGGGGCGCTCTCCAAGAACGGCAGTCCGCGCGAGTGATTTGCGCCACCCGCCGCCTAGCGGTCGCGACGAAGTAGGGGTGACCGCCATTACGACAGTTTATCGACATCGATATTATGCTTAATTATTTATGTAGGCAAATTTTTCTATGAGGTGGGTCAAGTTAGATAAGGATTAAGGAAAAAGGCTTATTTTGTTTGCGTTTTAGAATGGGTAATGATTTAATGAATGTTAAAAAATGTATAAATGTTTGCATGGCTGTGCCTATGTCGATATTCACTATAGATAAAAGAACAATCGGCTATCGGCGGCTCACGGTTGTTTAAACGTGTCAGTTCCATTGTCAACAGGGGCTCGTTTCCCAGGCTGGAGCACTTGGTCGTGCGCAAACAAAGGAGTGTTTTTGTCGCTAGCGGCGGGTGGCGCCGCGAGTGTTGTCCGTGGCGACGAGCGGGCCGGCCGCGGGTCGATATCGCTCGAGATCTGCCGGCCTACGCGCCCGCCTCGCCGGCCATTTGCCTACCTCGACGCCTCGGGCTCGTGTGTACATAACCCGCCACCCACCACCCCGGCCGATACTCCCCCGCAGATTACCGCCTACAAAGCAAACTTCATTGGTACGTGCATGCAATATGCGCAAGGAGCAGGCCCGAATTGCACCTCGGACGGCCACCCGCCCAGATTGCTTTGATATCCTACTCGTCCCGTATATAGGCCATTGCATCTCGAATCTTGGTTAAAGGCGTCTCTATTTCAAACACTGTTTCAGTACATAGCGCTCTCGCAATCGCGTTAATTACTCAGAAGATGGGAACGGTATTACCTAGCGTTGCCTACGGGATAGTTCTGTCAGACCCATTGAAGCTGAGACGAGGATAACGTTTCATCTGGTTTGGTTACTATTATCAAAGCTTCTCTGCTAATCGGGATACTTAGGTATTTGTTTATTCTTACTAAACTCGCGACAATCTAAGAAGTCCGTTTTGACAGCTATAAAAATCCATTGTATAGCGATGAAAAAAAAAATAGTTTCTTATATACCGATTCTCGAGACATATCGATTGAACATACTTAGAGAGTTTGTAATCGACGACTTATCTACATTGCTTAAAAAACTGATTCTCCAGGCATATCGTTTTATTACAAGTACGAGAACGAAACGTCAAAACGGACTTCTTACATTGTCGAGTGTAGTCAGAAATACTAAACAGTCCATATAAAAATATGTCGCACAGTCCAACATTCACGCAATCAACAAGTGTCTGAAGACTCAAAAATTTTTAGTAGTTAATTGTAATTTTTTTGTTGTAACATTTTTGATCATACGAATTCGCGTTTGTTGGGTCACACTGGTAAACAATTTTTATGCATAAACACAAAAATTTCAATCATTCACAAAAGCATTCACCCTAAGTTAACGAGGCTCCGAACAGGTCCAAAAATATCACAAGCAAACACATGCACTTATCATCTTTAAAAAAAAATGCTACGTATGGGTCCGGGAACTTAAGTAAGTTTCAATTTGAAAGCCGGGGAGTGCCGTAAATCGGCCAAGTGCAGTCGCTGCGTCCTCCCGCCCTCCGAAAGAGGGAAAGTTCACATTTGCATATTGGCCTCGGCTCGGCGCCGCGAACTTTACGACAAACTTTGTTCGATTGTGAGGCCAACTGATCATTGTTGCCAACTTCGTGCTAATATACTCATTTGTATGGGGTTCCGTTTTTGGAACAACAAACTGTATTTTTTTATGTTGTTAGTTTGGTATTCTGCTATGAGTGCTGTAAAAACTTTTTGTTTATATTATTTACAACATTATGAGCCTTTATGTTTCGACAGCTAGATATCTGGTCCTTTTTCCGTGAGAAAGATCCTTGATTTATTTGTTGGACATTTATTTCGCATTTAGACATTTAATTTCAAAAGCATTTTAGTGTTATTATGTTTTAAACCAGAATACCCGCGTTTCGCGGATTTATATATATATACTTATATTATTTTTAATTGATATTCTTTATTTTTTTTTCTTTAGGTCATGAACTCATGAGCTGAACAAGTATTTAAAACAAAATGGCTTAGGACTTTTTATTTTTTTATCATAATCTCCGTTACAACTATCATTACAGGTGTATACCTAATGCGATGTACAATGTATAGTAAATCTGTTGTCTGAAAAACATTTGAATTTGTATACATTTCTAGATGTCAAGTGAATGCGTCATTAAAATTATATTAAGTCATATTTTCCAATTAATACCATATACAATTTCATAAATTCCAATTAGTAGGTACCATACGATGTCAATAATTTCAATTTGAATTAATATTTTATAAAAATGTCTTAGATGACAATTAGTGCTATGCAATGTCCCAAAATCATTATTCCTTTCTTTGCCTATGTAAGTATAACATAAATCAATACACAACTCTATTTCATTTCTCTTTGTTTTATTAATCGCGGGGAATATAAGAACTATATTTTCCAAACAATACAGTTGGCAGTAGAATTATTAAATCAAAATTGATTATGACTGACTGATTTGAACATTTTTTACGTAGCTCTATTTATTGGAATTATGTCGCAAAGCCGTCATTTATTTTATTTCATTTAGTTGTTTGCGTGACAATGCAACATAAATATTATTCGAATTTGACTCTAACTTAAGTCCCATCATTCCTAATAGTCGATTCATAAAATCCTAATAAATAAAAGTACTGACTGACTCACTCATGGGCTGATTCATCAACGCCCAGGCCAAACCCTTGGACCTAGAGTTATTTGCACGGAGGTTCCCTATATGATGTAAACTAGGAATAAGTGCAGATCTTTCAAAATTCCCACATTACGGCAGATGAAGTCGCTGGTAAAGTGGAAGTAAATTGTAAATTGAATTAAAATGTATTCATAACGCGATTCGATACCCCACGATAATGAGTGCTTCATCCTCAATACAAATGTACGCATAGAAAAACACCTACAAAAAACATCTCTACTTTTATACAAATTGGTATCCGCGAAGAAAAAATTAACGAGAATATTCACTCCCCACAATAAACAGTCCGAAAAACAAACAATAAAGAGTGAATGAAATGAGTACGAGAACTGAATGTGAATGAATGGGCCGCATCGAGGATCGAGTCGGGTGTTTCTGCCCGCGAATATTTTAGGGTATTTCAATAAAGGCGACATCTTTAATCTAGGGTTGGGGTAGGGGCATAAATCTTGCAGGTCCGGAGTCCGGAGTCCGGGAGAGTTTTGAATCATTTAGCGCGGTGCGGCCGCGGGGCGCGACTTCCGTCCGGCACGTGCTGACCGCCCCCCGCGCGCCTGCCGCACCCCCGTGCCCGTGCTGCGCGTCTGTCTTGTCGAGACAAAGGGGCGCCAGTGATGTGACCAAACTTCATTGTCGATGAAAAGTTTTAAGATTTTCTTTTGTTTTAATAATTTTTTTTTAACTTATAAAGATAAGTAATAATCTTGCTTGATAATACCTACACGGTTACGATTTATCATTCATACCAGTCAACTGGGTAGTAAATGCTAATAACTTAAATTACAAAACCGAATGCACCATGCTGCTATTATTAGTTCATAAAAAAATCTAAAAGGATATTATCATGATGATAATGCGTGTATCTTAAGTCGAATAAAGCTCCAACCCCACAAGTCAGCCGCTATGACAACTGTCATAAAATGACAACACGGCTATGGCAGCCATCTCTCGTCATTTTATGTCTGCCGTTACAAGCGGTAAAGTTTTATAGAAAACCCAAGCTTTAGTCAAATATCAATAATATCACCCTTGAAGTGGTATGTAGAGGTGTTTATTTCACCAACATTTCTCGAGTTATGTGTTATGAAGTAAGTACCTACTTCAGTCTATTGCCGATATTCTTGTCTATTCATGCTTGATCTAAAACGGGTAGTAAATCAGCAAACTGAAATCCCAGCTATACATAGTATCGACGTTCCTTTGTCGACAGCAGGTTGGTCGAGGGTACTGAGCCGCATCTCTACCGCACGACGTCCGAGCCGCCTCTAATTTGAATTCACGGAGACTCCGCGACCGTCCGCCGCGTCGGGCGCGGCCGCCTTAATGAATCGCGAGGGGGGTGGGGGGACCACCCTCACCCCCCGGGGGGCGATCGGACGGCCACCGCATCCTCCGCGCGGATAAGTGACGCCCGTGTTGCTCCGTACATAGGTACGCCTTATGTATTGCGGCACATAGCGGCCGGCCTGTACCTACGTAACGCTCGCCAAATTTATGTCCCGCACATGTCTAGAGACCGCGGCCGTACCTTCACAGGGATTTTGCGTGTTTACGTACAAACGAGAGGTCGCTGAAGATATTCGAGACGGAATTCTGCTTGGACCCCTATTGATGAGACGGTCGGCTTTCGTTAATCCTGCTCCAGAATTCACAATTTTTGATATTTTCGTAGGAGCACGTTTCGCTATTCCACAATATTCGTGTTACGGTAGGGTAGAGTAAATAATCTTGAAGGGAAAGGTCCTCTAAACGCGCGTTCCGCTTAGCATTAACCGTCGGCGAAGGGTTTTAAATAAAATAATGCAAATGAACCCCCGAACGGTAGAGATGTGGCCTCGAGCTACACACGACTGCTTTGTCCAACTCGTAGTTGGCTGTAAACAAAAACTTGCTAATGGGCAATTATGCAAATAGCGGGGCCGTGATGACCAATCAAATCGCAGTAAATTATTCAGCAGATACGAATGCGCCCCGGGTCGATTTCATTCCGATTCTATCGATACCATACATGGTTACACAACGTCCATAAATATCTGTTAAAGGAATGAAGTCGAAACTTGATAATTGTTTTGATCCGAAGCGAGACGACTCGTTAGTTAAATTTTATTGGTTCGATGCCCCAAAATTCAATATTGAAGAAAATAAATCTAACGAGCTCGTCGTTGCCTCCGAAATTTTAACTTCGCAGAATCAGAACTATGTAGTTCAATGTCTGTAGTCATGAAAACAATGCCTGTCATTTCAATTTAGTACATCAATACACATCGTAAATCCGCTTACTCTCCATCATAATAATAACAACACCATACTCCCCTAATACATAATGCCCAAATTATCCGGCTGGTCCGCGATCGGTGGTCGGGTCTGTCAGTCCGACCCGACCCGGGACGCGACGTCCTGCGTCTCGCGACCATTATACTCGATAATCACGCGATATCGATTGGCATGCGTGCTGCCCTAATTTGGTGCGCGGGAATTAAGGATGGAGCGCACGTCACTATTGTTTTTTTTTCTTCGTTGGCATTTTCGGGGGATATTCTCGTTGTAATTATGCAGAAATTGGGGTTCGTGTGTCTTTGTTTTTTTGGTTATATTCGAATAATGTAATTGCGTGAAAGTATAATATCACAGAAAGTGGACATCCTATCAATAATTTGCGCAGTTTTACACGCTCAAATTACATAACTCGTGCCAGTACAGTATCTCTAGTTAGAGCACTTATATCCAATGTATATGTTAATTAATAGTTTTCAAATCGTCGCTGCCTTAAAACTTATTCACAGCAAACAGTGTCTGAACTTGCGAACATTTCAAGACATACGCTAACCAATTTAAGTATCTTTCACATCATCATACATACACACCAAATAAAAATAAAATATAATTCCTAAAATTAAACCACTATCTAAAATTAACCCTCCAACATCAATCCAATCATGAAATACAGTAGTTTGTTAAATCAACTCTCAACCAGATCACCCGGGCGTTTTGTTGCGCAACAACCGTCCGGCAACAGGTGGCCTTATTACCGGATATTTTATAGCCGTCAACTGTACGAAGGTTCCGGTTACTACTTATTTGATGATTTGATTTATTATGTTATTTTTTTAGGGTTATTTTTTTCAGGTTGAACGTGGTTTTGATTAAGGTTTAGTGTCTATTAGTAAGGTTTTCTCTAGTTATAAGAGATGCTCATCTATAGGTAAAGGGCCTTAAAGTCTAAGGAAGCGTTAATGATGGTGATTGATGTAAAAAGTATTGATTTAGTCCGATAATGTCACTAAAAATCGAATCAACGAGGTACATATTTCTTTATATATAGATAGATAGATAGATAAATAAAACGTTTATTTGGTGCACCCAAAAGACAGCACAACATACAAAAACACGGTTAAATTATAACTAATTAGGTACAGTAATAAACAGCTGGGTGCCAATATACAAAAAAAAATTAAACATTAAAAGAAAACTAGACACGGTGATGATAATATTGATTTATTGTCTATGACACACTTTAAAAAAAAAAAAAACGAAACATACAAAGTGCGAGTTTATCACACGACTGCCCAAAAAGGAACGTAATGTTTTGCACCGATTTTCATGCTGTTTTCACCAATGGATAGAGTGGTTCTCGAGGAAGGTTTTAGTATATAATAACCGACATCCACGCGGGCGAAGCTGCGGGCATCAGCTAGTATTCAATAAAAAGTGTAGCCATACTGCCGTAATAACCTATGTCACTTGGGATGATGTAAGGATTCTAACGATTTCCGATATATCCAAATCCGTTCAGGTATTTAGAAGTTATGGTGGAACCGTGGAATAAAGAAACTCACATACATACTCGTACATCCATGAACTCTGAAAACATTACACTCCTTATTGGGCAGAAAGTAACACTTAAAATCGTAAAGGTTATTTAATTAAAAAGTTCAGCTACAGTAATTCTTTAAAACCACTAAAGTCAAATCTCAATAACATTTCTACAAAGTAATTCGCTCTACAAGCTAATATTTTATCAGGTCAAACGTTAACGCATATTAAAATATAACTTTTACAATGTAAATAAAGCCTCCGAAGTGAACCACATATTGTTCGCAATCGTTTAACATCGAAAAAATTATGTAGATTCGACATTAATATGATAATACTAGCTGCGCCCCGCGATTTCACCAGCGTAAGTCTCAGTCCAGTAGGAATTTCGGGATAAAAAGTATCCTATGTCCTATTTCAGGTCATGGTCTACACATGTGCCAAATTTCATCTAAATCCGTTTAGCCGTTTTAGGGCTGATTTTACCAAAGTCAGATATCTTTTATCCGTGGAATAAAAATGGCGTCTGACAGTTTTTGTATGGAAAAACTGTCAAAAATTCAAAATTAATTCGCAGGATAAGACTTATACTCGGTATAAAAGTTTGGTGAAATTCGCCCTTAGTGTGAAAGAAGAAAGAAAATACATTTATTCAGCACAAACTAAAAGGCAGCACACAATATACA
The DNA here is from genome assembly GCA_947522985.1 of Lithophane socia. Taxonomy (NCBI): domain Eukaryota; kingdom Metazoa; phylum Arthropoda; class Insecta; order Lepidoptera; family Noctuidae; genus Lithophane; species Lithophane socia. Next base: position 11,604,328 of record OX383270.1, on the reverse strand, counting down.
TTATGATAACAAAATAAAATTTAAAAAAAAACAAATAAAGAGTGTAAAAGTACGATGTAGGAGGATGTGAAGGGAGTGTGCCTCACGGCTGCGCCAAAAAGGCCCAGTTAAGCAAAAATGCCTGACAACTAGTGCCTGACGCTGGTTTTCAACCGGACCCGAAAGTTCGAGGTGACGGATGCAAATCAGTTTTATAATGTATTGTGTGTATGTATACCTACTGTAATGTTGAAAAGCTACTTTAACAAAACAGAAAGCATAACAAACAAATTCACTTTCACATTTATAATGTTAGTTAGGATGTCGGTTAGGCCGCGTCTTATTTAAAAGCGATCGCCGTCGTCGTGCGAATACGCGATCGGTCGCGTCTTCGCGTGCACATTTCACTTTTTGTTCGAAGAACCGGAAAGTGCCCTCTGTTGACGCGATCACGCGTTCAGGTTCACCGAACAGAAAGTTCAAACCACCGTGTATTCGCGCGACTATCGTTTTTAAATAGTACGCAGGGTTATACAGGAGATTGATTGGGTTATACAGGGTTATACAGAGTTGAAAGCAACACTCAAAATATACACATACATATTTATAAATATATATACATATTTCTGTGTGACTTGTCTGTGTGAGAAGCTCGTGGCTAAGTAGTAACAGACGATCCAACAGGTTAAGCTACGCTTGCCGGAGTTGGTCCGTGGATGGGTGACCTTTACATACCGAGACTCCTCCGTGCTTCAGAAAGCACGTTAAGCCGTTGGTCCCGGCTGTCATTCGTGGATCTTTGACAGTTGTTACGGGTCGTCAGAAGCCCGAAACTCTTACAACCAGTCTTACCAAGGGGTATCGTATTATCCAGTTACTGGATTGTGGAGGTCAGATAGGAGATAGGCAGTCCATGTAAAATTTTTCGCTGCATCCGGGTATAATTGGGAAAAGGCTAGGCAGATTGATAAAGGTTTACAAAAACACATTATCAATTTATTATATCTATAAGTCTAGAAATATCTCGTAGGTTTTCACCACAATTTAGAGAATTTATTCCGGAACAACAACATTAATAATCAACTTAGATATACTCGTAGCACAGAAATCTTGATGTTTTGTGAATCAAAATCAAAATCAATTGTTTGTTTCTATTGTTATGTCATTCTAAAATACTTTACGCCCATACCATACGGTAACTTTTACCGCAGTTTTCTTCCACATAAAGTTTAGCAGTCGATTCATGAGTCGGTTGCCAGGTGGCATCACAATGACCGATGGCTGTACCTAACGCCGGTGCCGCCGGTACCTCGCGGCACCTCGCGGGAGGCGACGTGCCTCCCATGCGCGCGCGCCGCATCCGCTAGTGCTGTAGGATGTATCGATATCGATGAATTAAGAGATAGATATCTAAATGTTGAGGGTGTTCGTTCTTGTAGCCTTTGTTTGTTGATCAAAGAACCTTGACAAAATAACTAAGCTGTCCATTACTTTATTTATTAAGGTTTTCACCATCATTTGGAGAATTTATTCCGGAAGATTTATGTGTATAATACATTAATTTTAAACTACATAATAATAAAGAAATATTGATGTTTGGTCAATTCATTTAAACCGTGCGTAGGAGGGGCGGGTTGCTAGTAAATTAATACCATTGAAATTGAAAGAACACAATCATAATATACATTTAAATTAAGTAAGACGCGTAGCGCGTAAAATCTTATCTCAAACGCGTAGCAATGTCGTAAGTTCGTAGCAAGCGCGTAGCAAGCTCGTAGCATACGCGTAGCAAGCACCGTAGTTACTCATGAGTACTCGTATTTTGTTCAAACCTTCTAGATTATCTCTACTAACGCTAATCAATCCATCTATCGACGTCTCGCTGGTCATCACTACCACGCGGCGGTTTCTCCGCGGGCTCGCGTGCTCCCCGGGGCCGTGATACGATCTCCCGCGAATGTGCGTGACCACATCCTTCCTCCCCCTTGCCCCAGCCGCCACTGCGTGTCACCCCGCGGTCCGCTGCGCCCGCGCAGCCGGTGGGCAAGCTTCCGGCCGGTAAAGCTCCGCGACAAGGTCACGCGAACTGGAGCTCCGGTTTGATTTATTTTCTGTTGAAGGTTGCTCGGAATTTAGAGGCATTTTTTTACAGCGTTGTTATGCCTTTTCATAGTCGGAGTTATGTAAACTCCTATGTATACTCAACTTCTATAAATTGGTTTGGTACACTATAAAAAGTAAGAGTAACACACTAACTATTGCAATGCCTTTCATTTTAACAATTCGACAATATTTATTGCGACGAATTTTACAGACATATTTTATGAACCAATGGATTAGGAATTTCTTTATTTTTTCTCTCTTTCTCAAAATCCTTGAGATTGTAAAAGAAAGTGTGGTACGCAATTACAGCTGTTACATGGTGCAGTACCAGACATCTTCTAATTTCTTTTTATTTCGTGCACTGGGTTGTCTTTCAAGAATCTAGTCAAGCCTACCTTTAGTATCACCTAGACAAAACGGGAAGCCTATGTATCTTAAAACATAGCGCAGGAGTTAGGAAAGGTTATTATAATTTATGTAAATAATGAATTTTTACAGTACGTCATTTTATTCAAAAGCAAAAGGAGTGTGTAAGGATCGTGGCGTTCTGTAGTTTTTGCAAACCCCCATGAGAAGAATGAGTGATTATATATATCAGAGATATTGCGGATGCAGATTTTTTAACATCTGCGGATGCGTATTTTTGGTGGCTCACTTCCGTGGATGCGGATGCTGATCTCAAGTTTTTTTAAGGGATCCGTCAATGGCAGCGCTGTATCGTTGTATGTTTATCATAAGCCAATTCGGGGCAGTAATAATAAAATTATTATCAAATCAATTAATAATTGAAAAATCTTTAAAGCTCTCGAAATTTTATGTGTTTGATGGATATAAGACTATGTCGTGAAAATGTGACGATTTAGAGCTATATTGATGATTTAAATGATTATAATATCCGTTTTGTTGGTTATGAATTTATGATTTTGCTTATATTTACCCTTTCCCACCTACTTCCGCATCCGCATGATCTCCACATTGATTAATGCGGATGCGGATGTCTAAATAAATGCGCAAGCTCCGCGATTGAGGATGCGGATGCGAATATCCGCAACATGTATACGTATGTAATTTTCTTTCCTTTCTTTAAACGCCCTGTACGAATTTATACCTACTTACCTACGAAAAAGTGTAGTAGGATTAAAACTAATCTGTCGAAAGGGGCGCACCTGCCGAGCGTGTTAACAAAGCTTGACATAATCGTAAACGCGATCGTAAATCGAACGACGCGCACTTAAAAAAGGGTTCCGAGTCCCTACGAATAGTACTTACCTACCTACCTACTGTTGTTTTACGTAAACACACGAATGTCTGGTCACAGGCGATACTACGCCTCTATAGGCGTTGGTTTAGGCTGCGTTTCCACCAGAGATGTGCGAGGATGCGTAGCGAGGGATGTGTTTGTAAAGAACCAATAGAATCGCTTCATTTACCTCGCCTCGGTCAGCACAGCTCTGGTGGAAACGGCTCAGCGGAGCTAGATTTTTGCGCATACAAAACGAGGGATGTGTGCGAGGGATGTGTACGAGGGATGTGTGCGAGGGATGTGTTGCGAGGAATGTGTGTTGAGAAGGATGTGTTGCGAGGTTTGCGCATTCTATACCAGCCAGTCCATCCATCCTCGCACCACACATTAATGCGCATTTTCACAGCTCCGCTACACATCCTCGTAGGCACATTTTCATCGCACAGCTTTGGTGGAAACCCCCACACATTTTCACAGTACAGCTAGACATCCTCGCACGACACATTTCCATCGCACATCTCTGGTCGAAACGCAGCCTAAGGGCGGATCCAGGTGGGGGGCACAGGGGCACGAGCCCCCCCCAAACGGTTTAAGTAAAATAAAATCATCTGCATGGACTGGCCTGAAATCCTGAATCCATTATTATCTATCAAGACATGGCTTCAGTGATGAGGTAAAAATATAAGCAGGAGGTCGTGGCTAAGTACAGCCGCATAGGTCGATCCATCAGGTTAAGCTACGCTTGCCGGGGCTGGTCGGTGGATGGGTGACCATCTTTAACGTGCTTTCCGAGGCACGGAGGTGTCTCGATATGTAAAGATGGTCATCCATCCACAGACCAACTCCGGCAAGCGTAGCTTAACCTGACGGATCGACCCGTGCGCTTGTTATTACTTAGCCACGAGCTCCTCCGAACGAGGCAGTAACTAATCACAGTATAATATTTGTACCAAAGTCAGAAGAGTCAAAGGACATTTAAAAAAACAGCATTATACAGTATACATACACACGGTTCCAAGGACCAATACCAATACGATCAATGTTCGCGCAAAAAAAATACAACTTAATTCCCACGATGTCTCCGCGCTGCTACTCTAGACATTTTTATTTTTCATCGTAGCAGGTGAATTTATCTATACCAGCTGCGTTCGCCTCGTAAAAACATTACCTCTACGTTTTACTACGTCGCGTAACGCGGGTGCTAAGTATATCGCGATGGATATTCTAATATTCTAATCCATTTTGATGGTGATGTGCAATAGGCATGTACATCTCTGCCTAAACTTTGGCGAAAATAGGCGCGATGGTTATGTAAAGAGCCTTCCGTGCCTTCAAATTCAAATTCAAAATCATTTTTTTGCAAACATGAGTAAACAAAAGTGCAGATGTTATACAGTTATAATTGTATGGACGTTGATTTATTTCCTTTTTTTCTTCTTCTTTACAGGTTGCGTCGTTTTAAAAGGCATGCCTAGTAAACCACATATAGTTTAGTTTACTAGGCAACTGCTGTCCTGCAATTAAAAATTGGTATCATTCCAACAGCCAAGCTTATGCTGAATTTCCTTTTAATTAAACAAATGGTAATGCTAGAGTCAATAACCCTGCCAGCAACCTGAGAATTTATTGTCACTAATTGTATATCTATACTTACTAATAATATACAAAGATTGTATGTCGGTAAGTAATCTTCGGAACTACTGATCCGATTCTAAAAATTATTTCAGTAATATGAAACTACATAATCCCTGAGTGACGGCTATATGCGGACAAAGTCGCGGACGGAAGCTAGTTGGCTATAATTTGTCAAAAGTAAAGACTCCAGTCCTTCGCCCTGTTACAAAACAATTCGATACTGCCACTAGAACAAATGAAGTACTTATTAAGATACTTGTCAGCGGATCATTTTCAGATTATCCCCCGTAAGTGGGAGAAAGGGGGAAAATGAATCGTATTGTCCTAAGAGGTGAATCGGAGACTGATTATATCAGTGGGATGGGCAGGAGCATTCAACTGTGTATTGATAACGATACACTGTCCAAACCTATGTATTGGGTACCGATGTATGTAATAAATCAGCTTAGTTGTTTTTCTTGGTCGAAAATCCATTCGGTTCCTGGGGGCTCATAGCGTTTCGTTTTTCTACAACCGACTTTCCACAGGATTCAATCTGCCTAGCCTTTTCCTAAATATATTTCGGTCGGCTTGCCGTCTAACCAAATGCAGCTGAATACGGATATTTTACATGGACCCTTTTCGTGATGACTGTGGTGAGTTGAAATCTCTAGATGTTTTTTTTATAGAAAACTAAAACTAACAAACGAGTAGAGCCACACGCACGAATAGGTATACTCGAACTTTACATGTTATCAGGCTATTGAAACTAGATATTTCTGCCGTAACCTAGCAACGAGACCACATTTCCCGCGCTGACCATCGGCCACGTTTCGAACACACAACTTAGCCTCTGGCTATAAATATTGGGGCCCGACTCCGCGGCACGTGTAGTCTATAAATAGCCCGTGGACGGACCAAGCACGTGCATTAATTGTATCCTTCCTGAGATGAAAGCTGCTCCCGGTCTAACAATTAGCGTGATACTTAAAGAATACATGTCGATATTAATTTCTTTGCATGATTTTTAAGAATGCATTCGCATCGCTCTTCTGACTAATGCCAATCAAGTAGATTATAAGACTATAAACTTAATCGAATTTGACAAGACTGTATAACACCTCGATCAATCAATCTGCCTAGCCTTTTCCCAACTATGTTGGGGTCAGCTTCCAGTCTAACCGGATGCAGCTGAATACCAGTATTTTACATGGAGCGACTGCCTATCTGACCTCCACAACCCAGTAACTGGGTAATACTAATACCCCTTGGTTAGACTGGTTGTCAGACTTTCGTGCTTCTGACGACTCGTAACGACTGTCAAAGATCCACAAATGACAGCCGGGACCAACGGCTGTATAACACCTCATCCTTACATATTATAAAACAAAGTCATCCGCCGCGTCTGTCTGTCTGTCTCTTCGGGATAAACTCAAAAACGACTGCACCGATTTTCATGCTTTTTTCACCAATGGATAGAGTGGTTTTCGGGGAAGGTTTTAGTATATAATAACCGACATCCACGGGGGCGAAGTCGCGGGCATCAGCTAGTTATAAATATTCAAACAACTACGCCAAAATTTACCCGAGCGCAAATTTTCCCGGGCCTTTCCCTCCGTGCTCTCGACCTTGCTTCCCTCCGAGAGGACGTCTGAGTCTACTTGTGTCACCCCCTACCTTGTCTCGCTCCGGACTTTTGCACTGGCTTCACTTACTATTTTCTTAGGGAGCTGTCTCTAATAATAAGAGCCTATCTACAAAATATACCATTTTTTTTTGGTATATGTACTTACTTTTGAATTCACGGGTACCTATTACCTGTAACCATTCCGAATTCGACTAATTTTTAAACGACAGCTACAATGTTCTTTAAAAAAAAAAACAATCATACTATCATAGGAGCAACCTCTTTTCAGAGCTTTTGGTCCTTGTTTGTGAAAAGACAATGAAAATACCTAAAACAGTAAAACCACACTAGAGGTGAGCTCTAAAACCCCTTTCACCTTTTCCATTTCCCGTAACTCTAAAGCTACGATTCCTAGTACAACAATTACAAACAAAGCTAGAACATCACAAACTCAAAAACTCAGCTGCAGTCTGAAAGTGGAAATTCTTGGAGGCGTCGCGTCGTCCCATGGCGCCGCATATTTTTTAACCCCCTACCCGCTGCCACCCTCCGTGGGAGGGTTAATTAGTCGCGAACGCGGTCCGGCTCCACTCCATCTAACTTGTTTCCTTCTTTATTTGCCCACTTGATACAAATGTAGGGTGCTGCGTCGGCAATGTGATGCTGGATTGAGATGTTAGAGTAACTAGTGCTGTGATGTTTAGATGTTTTGATTTTATAGTTTAGTGTTGTTTACCCCACAACTTTATGTAAACTATTTAATATTATTCAACTGCATCTGGTAGGTAAGACTGGAAACAGATCCCAACATAGTTGGGAAAATTGGCTTTATATAGATAATGAGTGTAATAAAATTTACGATTAATAATGATTTATTCGCGATAATGATATTTCAACTTTGTAAAAAATATACTGTTGGTTTGGAAATAAAATGGGAATTCTGAATAGCAGTATCCGTACAAAGCAGGATTGACCGCGGCGTTGTATTTCCTCTCGCGGCTTTTTAATCATCCACCTACGCTGAATGAACTGTTGCGCAGTTGTAAGTAAAAAAAAAGGCACTCGCTAGTTCTACCGTCGTCGGTCTTAATATAGTCACAACGAGACAAATGATAGCAAACTATAGACGTTAAAAACAGTTTTGACAGCTGAGACGAACAGTTGATTTGTGGTGACATACCTACAGTCACAATCACAAGACGGACCTTCGTATAATGACATGATTCGTGTTGTAATGACTGTTTTCTATTTTTTTTTTTTAGTTTTAAGGTGTATTTTTGTGTGACAATGCCAATAAACGCATTTTTCTTTCTTTCTTTTCTTTCTTTCTTTCTTTGTATAAAGGAAAAAAAGCTCTTTGGAGCTCAAAAAAACACCGATAATGATGACTTTGTTTTTTCAAAGTCCGTATTAGCCTGGTCTAGATATATTTTAACCTCCAAAACAGACAGATAACTCAAACCGACTTTATAACGATAGCCAGTAGCGACTAGCGACATCAAAACTAAAGGACTTTAGAAGAGCAACTCACGAATTAAACTGTGAGAATCAAGGCCGGCCCCGCGGGTCTTTCGGACCCGCGTTAATGAAGGTGAATATCTTCAAAGCGGTCGAAAGGACCCCACGCCCGCGGTGCTGTGAATCTTTAAACGGGTCGCACGGGGAGGGTTAGGCAAATGGAGCTCAAATGTATTCATGTTGAATACACGAGTATTGAACGGCTTTTGTATTCGGCTTGTGTAGCTAGGTAATAAGTAGTTAGGTATTTTAACATATAATTACATGCGAAATTACGGGGAAAGCTAAAGAAAACTCTGGAAAGAGTGAGAATTTTCCAAGGGCGCTCCGCGTTGATAATTTCGCAGCACACGCTATACTAATTCAATGTTTTTGATTAAATATCCTTCAATAAAAATTCAATAGTTTGGCTACTCTTTTGAAATATCCTGTTTTGTAATATCATATCCAAAAGGGTTCGTAGATGTCATTTACAAATCGACAAAAAAAAAAAACAATATTTTTGCGGGTTTTTAATTGTAGCTCAATTCAATGGTTCTCTACTGACACCATTAGGCACTTGCACCAAATATCTAAGTATGAGTTGCTTTTCAAAGAGATTTGTTACAAAAAGGATTCGATAAAGTAAGTAAGTAACTATTCCATGGAGCCTCAAAGTTGCGTTATAGTCACCTTATTAGGAAAACGGGTTTGCGAGAGTGTTAACTGTGAAGCCTTAATTAACGACTTCACGGGTTGTCCGACTTATCTTATAGATTACTAGCTGCGCCCCGCGGTGTCACCCGCGTAAGTCTCGATCCCGCGGGAATATCGGGATAAAAAGTATCCTATGTCCTATTCCAGGTCATGGTCTACCCCTGTGCCAAATTTCATCTAAATCCGTTCAGCCGTTTTAGCGTGAAAGCGTAACAAACAAATAAACAAACTCACTTTCGCATATTTATAATATTATATTAGTTACGATTACGATTTATTTTTCCTAAAGCATTCTGTATTGACAGTAAAAGGACCAAAGTGGACACCTCTAGTATAAATCGTAGATAGTACATACATACATACATAACATCACGCCTGCATTCCCCGAAGGGTTAGGCAGACATGTAACTATGGTACGAGTACACCCACATTTCGCCAGTTATGCTTATTCCCATGTAAAAGGGGGCGAGCCTATTGCCATCAACCGGGCACAACTCCAGACTCCGGGCTGCTAATGAGCAATCCAGATGGTAAAACCCAATAACACTTTGCCCGACCCGGGAATTGAACCCAGGACCTCATGCTCAGCAGCAGCGCTTGCGACCACTAGACCAACGAGGCAGTCTCGTAGATAGTACCACTGAACATTAAATTCTCATTTTTTGAAATCGAGATATGAAATTCGATTGCATAGTTGAGAAACCTTGTTAGTACCGTTCGGTAATATAAAACTTTTCAGCCGCCTCTCGTAGTTGAGTAAAAATTCGGCGCAAAGGCATCACCTTTAACGAGAATTAATTAAAAAGTTTACGTTTGCCGAAAATGTTTACCGACAATGTAGCCAACGGTTGGAGCGTTGGAGCACGCCTTGGATCGGTCCCTTAGTGACGCTCCGCGGAGCTTGAGGAATGGACGGCTCCAAGGAAGAGGGGGGAGGGGGGTCGCTGGCAGTGCAGCGGCTCACAGCTGACGGCAGTGAGCCATAATATACGGTACATAGTGTACCACACAGATTGAAGCAGAAGGACCAATAAAAACTTAGATGATAGGAAAGGCGGCAGAAATCATCTTCAAAAACGAAGCAACAAGAAATAAAGAAAAATATTTTATTTAGGACACGCACAGGAAAAACAAGCAGTAATATAAAGTAAGTACTTAATTAAAATAAAAGACAATTAAAACTAACAAAATACTTAGACGACCTGTGCGAGGCCAAAAAGGCTCCTTCTCAGCATAATGCTGCGATATTTAAAAAAATAAATACCGCAGCGCACAAGGGAGTGATCCAATAGTTCCATCAAAATAATGCTGTGTGATTTTAAAGAATATTTTCATTACATCACTTTACGCAGACGAAGTTATTAGTGATCGCAGTTTATTAGGTCCCAACTCTATGATTCAGCCACCTTCTACGACGGCATGGATAATGGAAGCACCGGTTTTAGGGTTCCGTACCCAAAGGGTAAAACGGGACCCTATTAGGCTGTATCTCATGAACCGTGATAGTAAGACAGTTGAAATTTTCACAGATGATGTATTTCTATTGCCGCTATAACAACAAATATTAAAAACCAGAATGAAATAAATATTTAAGGGGGTACCCCATACAACAAACGTGATTTTTTTGTCGTTTTTTATAGATAATGGTACGGAACCCTTCGTGCGCGAGTCCGACCCGCACTTAGCCGGTTTTTATAAACTTTTGGTGAGAACTACACAAACCGTTTGAAAACTAACTCGATTTTTTTTTGAGATTTCTAAGGAGTAGGTCTTCTAGACTTTCTTATATCGCGTTTATACTCAGTATATAGGCCGGCAAGATAACGCAATATGGAACACCGGTATCCGAAAACCATTGGTTCTGGTTAGCGAAATATTCTGAGGAAAACAAGCGTCGAATTTGGGTCATTATTGGCCCTGAAAGCGAAATTACTTTTTTTTCTTTTCTTCGGCGACACTTACTGCGTGATAATTATAATCGGCTATGTAAACAATATATTTACCTAACTACTGTGTGCTGCGGTAGAATGATGTGACAGGCTTAGTTAGCAAAGCTCGCGGGGCTGTGTGTCCAGCATGCGCGGGGCTGATTGTCCAGGGAGCACCGGACTAAGGGTTATTTAAAAAAGAGTGTCCGTGGTATTCTTGCCCGTTCTTCTCCATTGGTACCTACTTCGTTTTGGAATAGGCAACCAGCTCCATATTTTTGATTGACTGACTGTCAAAGGGACAATTCAAAAGTGCGTATGGTTTAATTGAAATAAATTATTTCAGTTTGAGGTCAGTAGGTACTTGTGGATGCTCTTTTATTTATTATAATAAGTTGCCCGAGTTATAATTTATGTTATGAGCAAGTATGTCCTACAACAAGCTCACATCTATATCAATATTTAAAGTCGCTTTAGTCAAATATTGCTGTAAAACTTACATAGATAATAATAAAAAAATCTCGATGATTTGTCAATTTGTTAAACCGTGTGAAGAAGGGGCGGGTCGTTAGTTGTAAATGAAGTGATAATACAGTAATAGCGAGCGTTTTGTAAGAAATCAACAAAAAAATATTCCTACTGTAACTAGGCACATACAAAACTAACCTAAAGTTTTCTCACACAAAGAATCCCCTAGCCAGCTAAACATCTCAAGAAATTCCCACTTAATTACAAGCAACATTAGCCCAGTGGCCGCAGACACGCTTCACAGTAGAATCACATGTTTTGTCTCCAGCAGGCGCCTTCTAAGAGGCTTTAGGCTCCAAAACAAAGGCGGCGTAAGACAAAGGAGTACACAGCGTACACAGAGGTACACAGAACAAACACAGTTGTGTATCGGTCAGGCAGGACATCGGGTGCGGCCCGATGCCGCGTCCGCGCTCTAATTAAAACACCCCTCGCGACCCTCCCTGCCACCCCCCGACCGATGCTCGTCAAAGATTATTTGGTGTAATTTCTGGGTAAGGGTGGAATTGGATTTTCTTTTACGTGCCTAGTTGGTGAAGTGGAATTAATGATTCGGTTTATGCAGCTCGTATTTCAGAGTAGATCTGTGTTCGAAACTTGGCGGGTTTTATTTTGTTTATCAAGGCGTATCTAATTTTGACCGGGTTGTGAGCGCAATTGCCTTGTAAATTCATTGCAGGTGACAGCGTTTGGTGAAAAAGCAATTTCTGATAGAAGTCGAAGTTTGAATTTTCCGAAAATCGGATTGTATCACACAATTGACACAAATGGTGACTGATTCATTTTACTATATCTGAAAACTTACAACTTTACTTTAAAAATAACCATCCGTAGGTAGTTCATTTCTTCATCAAATATCTATAATATGTAATAACAATGAAATTCCCATGAAATTTATTTCAAGAATAAATGTCTTTCCTTTCAACGTGACGTCTCTGCGTCATAGTCTTTACGTCGCGTGCCCGGCCGCCTACGGCGATGTAAAAAAGAACATCCACGCACCGCGGAGTAAGATTGCCTCGTAAAAACTCTACGTATAAGTACGACTACCCACATGTTTTGGAGGGCACTCCTCGACCCTCCCAATTAACTGTTAATCACGCCTCCCAACGGACGGGCACGTGGGAACTCAATAATCGTTATGATTTTCACAGTAATTGCTGATTTTAGGGAATTGTCTTATATTTCGATGGTCCGCCGAATCTTGATAGATTTCTTCAGATATAAGTAGTGATCTTCAATGAAAATGTTTAATGAACTACTACTCCAAATATTTTATCTTAAAAAAGATATCTTTGAGTAACGGCAGCCATAATAAAAGCTGAATTCATAATAAAAGCTGAATGAAAGGCAATATTTATCGAGCATCCATAGGTGTCAAGGTTTTATGAAGAAGGGTAGAAATCGATTGTCTAACCTAGCCCAACCGCATAGACATTGGAGGGTAGTCAACACTTTTGAGCATTTTATGCGTGATCGTAATAGCAATAAATTCAAGTATATACACTGTACCTCTTCATTTTAGAGATGGCTAATCGGAAATTTCTTACTTACAACTTATGAATTTTGAAATGTAGTTTTCTTTGCGCTTATTTTACAGTAGTTTTGTAAAAGGTGTGTTAATAAAGGCATTACCAAATTTTGTTTTTGATACATCATAATGGAATTTTAGATATAGTGATAAACAAATTATAAATAAAACGAAATGAGAAAGTGATAAAAATATCAAGGAGAAAATATGAATCTTTGGTTCTGCAGGGCGACGCCAGTCCCCGAGACAATGAAGACGTGCCCGTTTTATGAAATGCATGGTCTGATTGAAGCCTCCTTCATCTAGCCAGAACACGCCTACCCACGGTATTTTAATCAGAGTAATTTTAATACCATAATATCTTGGTCCCACGTGGGCGCCAATAACAACAACAGCGATATTCAAAATATTTATCATAAGCGTTTGACGAATCACTTGAGAAACCCAAAAAGAAAAGTTCGTATCAGATATAAAAACAAGTGAAATATTTATTTATCTAAAACTTAGTACATTTGGGGCGTAAGTAAATGGCGCCCAACGCGGGACCGGGGTCTAAACGAACATTTTTGCAAGCCAAGATCTTTCGACAGTCGCGACATTTGGGAAAATGGATGAGGGTTGTTTACGTGCACTCGAGCCATCCCTCGAGGTGATCCTTGTAAAAAAGCGTGATCGATACAGTGCACGACGACACGGCGGCCCCGGGGGCGCGTCAATTTGGCCTCCGCCTCGTCAGCGCTAAATTATCCCGACATCTTTAAATGGAATTTCGCGGGTCGCGCGACCCGAAAGTCCCTGCACGTTTCTCTAAAGGTTTTCGAGGCGGATAGGGGGTGGATTTTGAGGCCGCGCTCCACCGGTGTCCCCCGTCGGTCGCACACGCGATGTGCCACCTGACTCCGGTCGTTTATACCAGCTTATATAGTAAATGAGCAGCAGCGTAAATACTCGAAGAGTTCCAAAATATATACTTTGCATTATCGCTAGGTACTTAATAGTTTCCACTCTCTCGAACACTTGTTCATTAAATTATTGTAAATTAACATTTCCAAGTAAATAATAATATCGTGTCCACCAAAATCATTTCAACATCACGTATATCAAGTTTTATTAAAAAGCCCTGTGGTAAAAGCTGTGATTAACTTTACACGCATCGACTGTACTACAAGTATAAAATAAAATATTGGCATTCCGGGAAAATAGGTTTCACGTAACATAAAACCACTGCGCGTCCAACTATGAATTTTTCGTTTTGAATACAAATTGGAAAAATATAATTAGGTAAGTATCATATTTTTCACAATCATTCGTGAAAGGTATTTTTTAAGTTTGATCGCGTAGTGTGAGATAACATATATTGACGGGCAGAGCCGTGGGGAGGCTAGGTATATAATTAAGTTAACGCACCCGTCGTCGGCTAGCACGAACAGTCTCCACCCTCGGGCGGTAGTCAACGTCCCGACATGCACACGCCACCTTAATGACTTACCCACGACGTTGGACCCAACCGGCCAAACATTTGCCAAGCCAACCAAATGCAAACGTCCTCAAACATTCCCGGGTAGAGTAACACGGCGAGATTTTGCAAACGGTTGGATTACCAGGTTCGACCAATACGCCAACAAGCGAGTGTAATCACCACCGGCGGTGACCGCTCGCGCGTAAATTACGAAGCATGACCAATTTATGTAGATCCTTGTGTTCGCAATTCTAAGCCTCGGCGCGAATGGGACATCACGGGTCTAGTTTAGTTGGTCGGTCTGTATAACCTACGCGTCCTTCGCTAATGCCCGCTTAGGTAGCCCCCGAGCGCGCTCAAACACAATCGTATGCCTTTTATAGACCCCCGCCAAGGATAGGGCTGAACTGAAATTAGTATTAGATTGATTGGGTACTCCGCTATGCAAGTAATGGCTACTCGAGATATCTGAAGAGTTATAAAAGTTTTTCGTGGTCGTGAAAATAGAGATCGAAAAATTTGAGTGGAAAAGTTTCGATCCTTTATTCGAGTAGCGAGAAAAAAAAATGCGTTGCTTTCATGTCGTTCAGCTAGCAAGCTGTCAATACTTATTATTTATTCATCATAGCGAAGTTTAAGCCTTTACAGCGCACTTAGCTTCGAGGGACACCGTCGCGCGTCACGTCGTGTGACGCAAAGGGAGCGTGACACGCATAAACTATTTTGCCAATGATATTATAAGTAAAAAGAGGTATACAGGTTACCTACTCAACATTCGATCCTCAAAACTGGCACAATATCACATCATTAGAAGACACGTGGAAGTAGGATAGCATGTCGTAATTATCGGGAACGAAAAAGAGAAGACGAAGAAAACTTGGCTAATTAACCAAGTTCTGACGTGTCACTTTTATAGGGTAGATATACCACATTTAACATATAATAATATCATTGTATTCTGCAGTAACAGAAGTCAGTAACACGACCTTCTGATGTAGAGAGAGAGAGCATAGGTAATAGCATAATTAGCCTATAACGTTCTCACTGCTGGGATACAATCCTCGTCTCGGTGAGAGGGAGTGGGCATCATCCGTAGCATGGCGCTTTCTATCTCTACGAAGAATAGACATATCTTTTTCTATACAAAATGACAGTTCGTTTCTTCATGTTTGACATCCACCGTAGAAATCTTTCTACAATCTGTAATTTAGTCTTTCATTTCTAACGATCTTTGTCTAGGCCTTTTTGTAGGTAGACTATTTCGGAAGAAATATTTCTATCCTTACTGTCAAAATCACACTGACAACCGATAAATCCTATGACAAAACAAAGAATTCTGAGTCGAATTATGTAAATGAGTGAATTTCGTAAAAAGTGCAGTTGACTCTTTCTACTTTACTGCCGTCTCGTACTGTCTACTGTCTACAGGAAACGTCATTTTTGTCTACTCTTCCGTCGACAAAAGGGTGCTCATGCTACGCCTGCACGCGGGCCCAGTGCGGGTTGGTAGATGTCCTATATCTTCGAGTTTATGGTTCTAGGACATATCGGTTTCCTCAAGATGTTTTCCTTCACCGTTTTGAGAGCAGTGGTGATGAAATAATTTACACAAACGACTCATCGCCCTAACAATGTGAAAATAAGGGCCACAATCAAACTCATTAACTTTGACCTACCGATTATCAAACGTAGAATACGAGAGACATATTTTTGAAGAAGAATTTGTGATTTGTGATTTTAGAAGTTGAATTTGTGTTTTCTTTTAGGTTTAACATCTCCTTGTCGCAATGATTTATATTGATGACATATCTGTTTTTGATGTTTCGCTCGGTTAATAATAAAAGCTCAGAACGGATTGTTTACCACAAACCATGACAAGATATATAATTACATATACAGTCATTAGACTTAATCCATCGAAGAAAATTTACGGTAACTAGTGCGAATATCCGCATCCCGTTATCATAAATAACGAATACGAAACATCTGGCTAATGGGCACAAGACACAACTGCAATGTTATTCCTGACCATGATTCAGTATGTTATTATATGAATTTCGTTCAGAAAATTATTGGTAATTTATTTGGCAAGCCCCATCTGGGTCGATTGTAAAGTACTCGTCGAGCAGCATCGGAGCGTGGCCCCCGGCATTATCTTGCGACAGAACGCCACCGGCGCGCTGCGTTCCCGCCAAATCCAATATCCGCACGCGTAATAACAATCGCGACCGTCTATCGGCCGCGCGTAAATTATGCACGCCTAGACAACTTACATCTACCATTCAAACACAGGGAACTAAACCTTAGTAAGTTGCAATAGGAGTCAAAACAATAGCAAAGTTAATATTGTCCGCGAACGGTCGCCGACGACGCCGTCGTGCTAATGGCTACGCGACCCTCCCTCCCCGCCCCGTTGCCCCCCTCATCGCAAGCAAAGCACACGTTCAGAAATAAGGGAAAAGCTTTGTGCCTAATTGTGTATAGAGATAGTTGAATACAAATCGCAATGAATAATTAATGAAGTTGATACGTTTATTTTGGTGGACCGCGATTCTGTGAGGGTTCGCCAATATTAGAACTGTTTAGCTAGCGAATTATAGTTAATTATTGAGTGCTTAGAGCTCGGGTTTTCAATTATCTAATGGATCCACTTTTGTCAGGGTCTGAAATTGTTAGGGAAAACTATTCATGCCAAAACGAAGGTAGAACTAAAACTGTTTTCGTCGAGAATAATTTATTTCCTAAGAAGTAAGTACCTACTAGATTGCGTGGGAAATATTATACCAATTGTACAAAAGTCCCTCACACAAGCATAAATAAATTAATTAGTGCAACTGCAAAACTAAATTCGCGCCAGTCTCCGGCCGCGTAGGTACGTATTTTCACACAAAGACTTACGAGACCCGAGTCCGCGCTCCAATTCCCGCGCGACAGGGCGCGATGGCGGGTGGAGCGCGGGAAAATACAGCGCCCGTTTGTTCCCCGTGTTTAGCGTCGCGTTCGCTATAAGGACTTTATTTTACAAGCTTTTTTTTTCTCGTTTATGTTTTTTGAATTTGGAATTTTCTGTTAAAAGGAGGTTATAAGATGTGGAATAAATATTTTACTAAAGTTTTTAGGTTGGCTGATTGGTCAGCCAACCTAAAAACTTTAGTAAAAGTGCTTGCGTTGGTCGGACGATAAAATAGTTTTTTTATGCAAAAGATTTAGGAAAGTCACTTTTTTGCCATTTATAAATGCACACTATAGGAAATAAACGATTGCATCAAATAATATCCCTTTTTTTCAGCAAAATGTAAAATGATTACATTTTGATGACCACTTCAAACCACTTCAAGAATGATCACACTGTACTATTTTTATTTACATAATTTACAGACAGAAGATGTTCTGACACAGATATGTGCACTTTTCGCATAATTAGTATACATAACATCACGCCTTGTTTCCGTAAAGGGTTGGGTAGAAGTGTAGGTACCTTTAGTACATTTCACCAGTTATGTTTAAGTCCCATGTATGCAGTTGTGCAGGTGTCCAATTATACAAATTAGTATAGAGTATAAACAATAAAAACAATATTTACCTCCAAAAACCAAAAATCTCTTAGTTACATCCTTTTAGCTACATAAATAGACCGTTACAAAAGTGAGAGTCAGTTTGTTTTCAATACTCAGCGGAACCACGCATCGCGATGAAAGTTCTCACGAAGGATGTTTACGTCGGAAAACGCGAAGGTTTTTTTTTTATGTCCATCGGATAGGCAGTCTCCCTGGAATATCGAATGGAATATTTATCACTATCTTCAGTTAGATGTGCGGAGGAATCAATATGTTCAATTTTGGATGTGGTGACAGGTCGCTAATTCATCTGCAGTAAAAAAGTAGACGAAATAAGTGGTTTTCTTTTTGGCTTTCGGAATTGATTACTTATAAAACGTCTACTAATTCGATTCATGCCCAACCGAGAACGGCTTGTGGGGGGAAATGGGCAAGATAAGAATTGGGACAATGCTTGGTGCTAATACACTACTTACTACTTTTATCAAGAGATTACAGCAAGACTTTAGGTATGGATAGGACCAGATTTTAGGTGTGACCAAATGTGTTCTAGAACGTAATATTTACGTAGAACTACATACATACATAAACTGACGAGAGCAGTGGTGGCCCAGTGGAAACGACCTAGACTTAGGAGTTGTAGGTCGTGGGTTCAAACCCAGCCAGGCGGTAAAAACGGTAACGAAAAACATCGTGAGGAAACCGGCATGTCCTAGGATAAAAAAATCGAAATCATGTGAATCTACCAACCCGCACTGGGCCCGCGTGGTAGATTACAGTCCACTCCCTCTCGAAGAGAGGCCTTTGTCCCAGCAGTGGGAACATTATAGGCTGATTATGCATATACATAAACTCACACGTTTTTTCATAGGGGTAGGCACAAACTAGGACTGTGTATTACATCAGAATCGAAAAGTGATAAGGTTAATAAATAAATCATGTCGTAGATAATCGGAAAGCGAAAGTGAAACGGGCGAAAATGGACAGCAGGTGTTCGATACTCTAGATTACCCCGCTTCTACCCGAAGTCTGACATGACTGAAAGTTCAGGCTTTCTTTTGTTAAAATAATTCTCAGAATATATGAAAAACTGAATTCGTAATGCACAGGATTACGAATTCGCAAGCTTGATTAGAAATAACACAACTCCTTGTTGACTTTGCTGTGCATATTAATATATTACTAATGAAAACTTCGTTTTATAATGCAAATACTGTAGTATGTACAGTATTTGCATTATAAAACGAAGTTTCAACACAGTCTGAAATCAGTCAACTGCCACAGCACTCCTTAGAGAACTTTTATTGAAATTCCATTATCAGTAATGAGTACTCGAGTCGAGGGTAGGTACATCGAGTGGGCAGCATATTCCCTTACGTCACATTATAATCAGCGATAGCCGCTGGAGTGTAAGGCAGCGGGTGAAAGCGGCCGCTCACTCGTCCACAGTGCCCGCATCCACCCGAGGTACCTCACATGACTAGTACACGCGCAATTCCAACAGGGTTGTCACTCCTTCAAACAGTATTTATTTAGTTCTTTATTTTATACAGGGTGGCGATTTATACACCTGCATCCGTCAAGGGGGTGATTCTACCCGTCATACTAAACTACTTAAAAATCCCTTTATACATAGTTACTGTTGTTATAATACGCTCATTTCTAGTAATATTGTATTGCATTTACTCATTATTTATTTAAGTACTGGTGACTGGGTGATATCACATAAACATACACATAACATCACGCCTGTAATCCCCGAAAGGTTAGGCAGAGGTATACCTCTAGCACACCCATAATTCGCCAGTTATATTAAAGTCCCATGTAATAGGGGGCGAGCCTATTGCTATCAACCGGGCATATACCCACACTCCGGGCTGCTACTAAGAAATTCCTGATGGAAACACGCAAAAACACTTTGCCCAACCTGGGAATTGAATCCTGCTCTCATGCTCAGCAGTAGCAGTTGCGATTCGGTCGCGACACAGTCCATGTGACGAGAACACGCCAAGAATTTCAATAAATCAAGCCATTGTCAGCCAAAGCTTGAACACGGTGCAATAAACGAAATAAAATTCGCCAGATGTAGTATAGGACCCTATTTCCCACGTGCGTGCATAGCCGGGGGGTGAACGCCTTAATTTTGATAATCCCTGTGCGTGTCCGCGCCCGATGACCATGAGCTTGGGATGTATCGCGCAGTTCTATAATGTTCCAATCCAATAAAGGTACATAATAAATTTAAAAAAAATTGCTGGCATAACACATAATCTTTATATTGTAATGTTTCGGAAGGGTATACTTAAAGGGCCGCATGATTTTCACACTCCTGTGCTGTTTATTCATTTTAAAATATTCTCTACATCACGCCACCACGCCTTGTTTCCCCGAAGGGTTGGACAGAGCCACATTAAGCCCACATTCAGTACGTCCACTGTTGGAAGTAACCTCCCACAGCATCTCCACAACGACCGATCTTACACTTCTCGCATTCATACACCTCAATATATTTATATCACATTACAAATTAAAGTCGGTTTTCGTGTCTGTCTGTGTGACCGCGTTGTTCTTCTAAATTACGCCACGGATTTTGATGAGGGTTCCACCATCATTCAGAGAATTAATTCAGAAAGGTTAACTAAAGTTAAATTTAAGGCTCTTACATACTGGCGCGATTCGCCGAGAAACGCGAATTTAACCAAAACAATTTCTGAGAAAACTTCACGGCGAACAATGCGGCGGCGTCACGTCGCGCGGCGAATCGCGCCAGTATGTAAGAGCCTTTACATAAGTAAAGTAAAGAAATCTGGATGTTTTGTCAAGTCGTAAAAACCATGCGAAGCAGGGGCGCGTCTTACTATACAAGAGAGAAACAAAAGGTATTCGAAATTCAAAATATTTGCCACTATTGTTTTCCCGCGCTCCGTACAGCCCTGTCAGTGAGGTATGGGTCGCGCGGGGAGACGCGGCCGCCTTGACAGCGCAGCGCCGTTAATTCCTGAGCGCTGCCGCGGCCGATTGACAACGCGTTCGGAATTTATCGACGCGCACACTCGCCGACGACGCTGCCCCCTAGTGGTGGGATAGTGTCGATATGATATTTAAATAAAAGATCATTAATTCATTGTTTAGTAGCAAAAGTTCTGAGTGAAAATGATATTAGTAGATTTGGAAGGACTAGGTACAAGAAAGTCAAGAAACCACCATATCCAACGTCTAGTACTATAATTACCTTGAAAAAGTAGTACAAAGTTTTTTTTTA
Organism: Lithophane socia; assembly: GCA_947522985.1. Taxonomy (NCBI): domain Eukaryota; kingdom Metazoa; phylum Arthropoda; class Insecta; order Lepidoptera; family Noctuidae; genus Lithophane; species Lithophane socia. The sequence goes on along the minus strand of OX383270.1, from coordinate 11,583,283 downwards.
AATTAGGAGAGTTGATTTGTATTATAATTTTGATGTAGGTAATATTGGTTTACCGGAGACGTGCAGTATACAATACGTAAAGTGCGTGCCATTAATTATAATTTGTCCCGTGATGCGATTGGTGAGACTGTTCTATCAGCCGCCATTTTGAACTATATTATTATTAAAACTAAGCTTAATAATTAATGGTGCCAACATGATGGCAAGGGACAAGTTAAACGGTCTGTAGTTGATGAGTTACTTTGTGAGTTTACGTCACCTTTCACGACCTAAACTATTGATATCGATACCAATCTCCCCCTCACAGCCCTACCCGCGTCTCTGCGTTCAGTTACCGAGTACATACCGCTTATATACTTGCCAGTATATAAGGGCACGCCTTTTAGGTCCAACCGCGTCTACCAGCTCCTGTCTGATGTTCAATGCACTGAAATGCGCACTAAGTCTTGGGGAATATCATCTAATTATGTACCTAGGTTGGAGTAGCGGGGTAGGTACTGAGAAATGAACATTGAAAGACGTTCAAAAGTGCCTTTTATGTGCTTATTTGAAATAAATGATTTCATTTTAACTTTGAAATGAAATTATGTTTATTTGTAGATCTTATAAGACCTTACTTAAAATATGGACCAAAAAACCAAAAAGTCAATTTTTTGATAAATAGTTTAAAACTGACTGATCCTTTGTGGTTGAGGATTCTGGGTGAAGCTCGCTTCCATCTTCAGCTACCACTTATCATCAGATGAGATGAAGACCAAACGCTTCACATCCCGTGGGGCCAAGAATTTTTATGATAGCGTATATGACCCCTCCTATCCGCCATTTTCGTTTGGCACACGATGCACCAAACACCATGTATAATGTCACAATGAAAAAAGTAGCACACCGTTCACTACCTTATTGAAACCGCTAAGGTTGTACGCATTACTATGCGTAACCGGTAGCTGCTACCCGCTACGCCTCGTAGTACGCGACTACTACCGGTGTAAACGATTCGTTTTGTAAAGCGGAGTTTACTTATGCCCGGTTCCTCTATTTTACGAATCGTTATTGTATATCAGTAACGAATCGTTTTTGAGTTACGACTAACGAGCCGCTAAAGACGTTCCTAAAAGTTTCTTCGTCCTTGTTTCAAAAATTTTATAGAAACACTACTAGCTGTCATCTCCATACATTTACCCTACTATCTGTTAGTCGAAGCCTACCCGTCCGTAGGTAGCAAGCCAACGGTAGCTTCACTTACGAAGCGATTTTTAAGGGAACACTTTTGGGTTACGTCTCGTAGACAATTCTACCATCCGTGCACAAAACGAATCGTTTTGCGAGTATAGGAACCGGGCATTAACGAATCTATACTATCAACAAGATATAGTAGCATATATGAGCTTGATTGTATCGGTTTTTTGTGGGACTCTAAAGAATAAGAAATAAGGTGCAAAATTGAGACCAAATTTTTGTAGAAAAGTTGTGTTATAAGATAATCCATACTGTCTCTTGTCTAAAATACACTAATCAGAGAAAGTTTTGCGCCATTATGGAGCTCAAGAAGAAAGAGTTAGGAGATAAATGGTAGAAATAAATCATGTAATGTAAGATCTAATTATTTTTAAAGTCTCGAGTAAGTCAAGATACAAAACAGAATGTAGTTGACACTAACAAGAATATTAACACCATTAATAAGTAAAACTACATTAGTTAATTGATTCAGGCATGACTTTGCGGAAATCCATTATAAAATACAATAGACGCAGATATATTTTGTAACCTATTCCGCTTGACTAGTCATAAAAATCGACACGTGTTTCACCTCTCAACGAGGCATCTTCAGGATGACGCAAAGTACGACTATGACTTTGCGTCCAGCGCTCGGTGTGGTAACACGTCGCGTTCTGGTTTGCAATTGGTCAATCGTCATCCTGAAGATGCCTCGTAGATAGGTGAAACACGTGTCGATTTCTTACAGGGTTTTTATGACTCTTGAAGAATAGTCAAGCGGAATACAAATAAATTAATTCTGATGTATCTTTTTAAAGCACATTGCTTCTAGAAACCAAAAAATCCATTCGCTATTTTTTTTGGCGATTATTTCGGCGATATTTGGGGGAGGCCTATTGCCATTGGAGATCTACTGGTTAAGATAATGATGGCAAACGTTTTTTTTTTATAAGTTTGATATAACTTACCTCCCCGCATGTAGATACAACGCTAACATCACAAAGGCACGTGACTAAAGAGCACAAAGATCGATCATTCACAAAAGTTAAACAACGTAGCCGCGGTCAAGCCTGGGATGGGTAGCCGCTGTTTGTTTAAGACCCTCGTGTCTTGAAGAGCACGTTAGCCGTCTGTTGTTATGGGAATATTTATTACAATCGTTGAGGGGTGCGTGCCTTAGGATACTGGGGTCTTCATAAGTGGAAATGCGCTGGTCAAGCGGCAATATCTCTCTGTAAAGTTTTGATAATTCAGTCTCATGGTTACTACAGAAGACAGACAAAACATAAGTAGGTACTTGGAAAATGCAAGGATAATGCTAGTTACAAATTATACAATCAAAATCACGGATGTTTATCAGTGATTTCGATTGTATAATTTATGCAAATAGGAAAATAGAACGATAGAATAAAAAGCGGGCAAGTACGAGTCGGACTCGCGCACGAAGGGTTCCGTACCATTATCTATAAAAACGGCAAAAAAATCACGTATGTTGTATAGGAGCCCCCTTAAATATTTATTTTATTCTGTTTTTTAGTATTTGTTGTTAGCGTGACAATAGAAATCTGAATCTGTGAAAATTTCAACTGTTTAACTATCACGGGTGCAGTATTGTCTCTCCTTCTTACTTTAATCCATCCAAAGGTTGTCTGTAAAAGATCGCTTTTAGCGATAAGACCGCCCATTGTGTCACCCTATGTAAAATTTCTAATTTATGTCTGTAATTTTTATGGTGTACATAATAAAGAGATCTATCTATCTATCCACGCTTCATGAGAGACAGACTGGTGACAGACGGACAGACAGACAGACAGACAGACGGACGGACAGTGGAGTCTTAGTAATAGGGTCCCGTTCTACACTTTGGGTACGGAGCACTAAAAAAGAAAAACTAAAAAAACTGTTGAAATCGAAAGAATCCGTAAAAGTAAGAATGAAATTCGTTCCACAACTCCATTGCGCTTGTCCGTAATTCAGCTTGATTGAATGATAAATTATATTTATTTCCATAAATTGGTTCAAAAATACTTTTACACGTCAAAAATAAATTATGTTTTTAAAACTAGATGAGTTCAGTGTTACCTGCCCGACTGCTCCGAGAAGAAAGATCGAAACAAACTCAGGGGAGCTTGCTTACATATTTAGAGGAAAACAGGGCACGTTTAATTATTAATGGGTAAATCACACAAATTAACATCTCTGTACGACATTCGCGGAAAATCAAAGGTCCCTAATCTCCTGAAAATTTCACGACAAAAATCTTCTCGCCCCAAAAAACGACCTCTAACATAATTACAGCTGTCTTCCAAAGAATCAACGCTAATCTCGATGCGACACTGTTTTGTCACAGCGGTGGTCAAGTTCTGGGAGCCCAGTTTAGGAGTTTGCGTGACACAACTAAAGTAATTACGTGATGGATCGCCACACATGATGCGTTCTTAGTTTTGAAGATAAGTTGTATTGAAAGCGGGAAGAGAGGTTATTTTTTTTTCGTTGATGGGTTTCAATGGCGATTAAGTAGATACTCAAATTGATATACTATTATTTATAAAATACTAGCTGTTTCCCGCGAGTTCGTCTGCGATCCAGGATGAAAAGTAGCCTATGCCCTTCTCCAGGTCACGGTCTACCCCTGTGCAAAGTTTCATCCAAATCAGTTCAGCCGTTTTAGTGTGAAACCGTAGCAAACAAACTCTCTTTCGTATTTATTATGGTACAAGTTGGGCTGTGCATAACTACTGATGGAATCAGGAGATAACTAGGTAATAACGTAGACATTTCAGCTTTTTCTATCCTGCTGACTACCCAAGGTAACACAATAATGCGAAAAATAAAACATTCTAGTAACAAAACATAATTATGCTTTACCTGGTGGACGAACTACCGGGTGAAAGACACCACAGGCATGTTTCTTTGGCTTATTGGTGACTCGCCCGAAATCAGGCGAATCGACACTTTTAAAATAATATTGCCATTGCCTACGACGAGCAGCTAAAACTATTTCGACCACCTTGCCACCTTCTCGATCAGATTCAAGGGTTTGGTTGCCAGTAAAACTACAGAAACATGAAACTTTTCAACTTTGTTTCTGCGATTGCAATCTCGAACTTAAAACGCTGCCGGTAAGAACTTGTCATTGATTTCTTTGCTAACCCTAACACTAATAGCTAGTAACATTTATTGTATAGTCCAGTGTCTGCCTCATATCCCCGATTGTTCTAAGCACATCTCGGAGCTGCATCGATGCAGTTAGCGGCCATGTTCCGCTTAATGTATGGAGCAGTGTATGTAATGGCAAGTATAAAAGAAAATGGACTACAAAGGTTAAGAGGAAATAGGGTCGGTCCTCTCTCCATACAAACGCTCTCGCCTGTTTTCTCTCTGGTTTATGACCTTAGAGCAATGATTTTTTACAGTAGTAACATAAATATCAACTAGTTCTATGCCCCTATGTTTTCCGTTTTGATGATACATTATCTGTAGAAGCACTAGAACCCTCAGAAAATGCTCAAAATTGCCTGTTTAGACCGCTGTCATCAGAGGCCTATTGTACAAATTTGACAAACATTAATGAAAAAAGAAAAACATAGAGGCACAGTTAATAATCCTTCTTATTCAATTTATAAAATATCTTTAAAATTGGTTCAATATTGGAGGAGGAAATAGACGAGAGCCGAACCTCGAATGTTGACTTTTTGTATGGAGAAAAGACCGACCCTATTTCCTCTTAACAACGGACATGAAACTGTATGCGATACTGTCACAGTTTATATTCAGGAGACACGTGGAAATTATGATTGCTAGAGTTGTTAGCAAACTTTGCGTAAAAGTGCTTTGTAGTAGATAACTAGAGAAATCACTGTAGTGTATTGGATAGCAACAATCTATACCATTTTATAATGTTGTATAGAAGCCCTATGTTCTGCAGTGGACTATCAAGGGTTAAATTGATCAATTATTATTCGGCAATGTGTACGTTATAGAAAAGTAGGTGGAGGCTTTTGCGATTTGCAGGTATGAACGCATCGATTTTGGGTCAGGCTAAAAACTAACGAACCGATTTTAGGGAAAAGAAAAGACATAATTTGAACAATTTAAGATTTAAAAATATAGTTTCAAAAAGCGGTCGAATTTCACGGTAAATAACTTTCAATTAAATCAAATCCAAGAAAAGTTCTTGAGCGATAAGACCCTATTTCAATCAAAATTTTTATGACAATAAAGTTGTAGGTATAATAACTCGATACTGTATTAACAAACCTTTACCTAACATAATGTAGAATGTCTTTCAACATTGTTCACAGTTTCAAACATAATTCTCAGTCAATCTGCCTAGCCTTTTCTCAACTATGTTGGGGTCGGCTTCCAGTATAACCGGATGCAGCTGACTGCCAGTATTTTACATGGAGCGACTGCCTATCTGACCTCCACAACCCAGTAACTGGGTAATACGATACCCCTTGGTAGGACTGGTTTTGTGTCAGACTTTCGGGCTTCTGACGACCCGTAACGACTGTCAAAGATCCACGAATGACAGCCGGGACCAACGGCTTAACGTGCTTTCCGAGACACGGAGGAGTCTCGATATGTAAAGATGGTCACCCATCTACGGACCAACCCCGGCAAGCGTAGCTTAACCTGATGGATTGACCCGTGCGGCTGTTATTACTTAGCCACAAGTTCCTCAAACATAATTCTCAGTATTCATTGTTTTTAAAAACTAAGAAATTAGAACGGATATTTGGTACAGGTGCCTTAATTAATGGGATACCCCTCGAGCATAATCATTAATTTACCAAACGGGGTAAACAATTTGAAGTCAATCAGATCTGGCGCAGGACCTACGTTACTCTGTCGGGGTCCGCTAGGACCGATGCCTGTCAGGGTTGCGGGAAAGTCCGAAAGGGATACCCGTGTTCCTTCAGTTGCCTGTTGCCAAGGTCCCGACCTTTAAGGGTTTTAGTCAGTAAAGGTCTGACACGTCCTTCTGCTCCGCACAGAGCGGGAGAAGTCATTGGATGATTTCCCAACCTCAAAAAAAAAAAAGACCTACGTTACTATTCATCGCAGAAACTTGAAAACTGTACACATGGGCAGAGCCGGGGTTACAACTAGTACTAGCAATATTCATCTAAACAAACATATTAACAAATCGCTCACATTCGCGTCTTTCTCAGTAACGCCGCTGTGCCTCAGGGCAAGAGGGAACCAAGGCACAAGACAGCGACCACCGTCCATCCCTCCACGGAGGGTGCCACCCTCGACGGAAGGGTTCCGCGTATGAATAACCGCTTTCAGTAATATTAAGGAACTCAGAGATGTACTGGGATTATTTATTGTTATAATTATAATTGTTTTAGGGTGTTTATGTCTGTATTTAACGCTTCAACACCTTTAATAACTATTTGATTTGAATTTATAGTACTCATAAGTAAGTATGTTATATCTGTAGGTAAAGATTATAGGCTTCTAATGAAAACACGAGCCGTGTGACGGGATTTCCCGTCGGCAAAAATGACCAAATTCCATACAAACTTTCACCCCCTATTTGATCCCTTTAGGGGATTTTCCAAAATAAATATAAAAGGAATGCTTGTGCAATATTTAATGCTCCAGCGATTTGGCTGCGCGTCGTCTGTCTGCAAATTAATGAATTTATTATTTACTAGCTGCTCCCCGCGGTTTCGCCTGCATAAGTCTCGATCCCGTGGGATTATCGGGATAAATGGTATCCTATGTCTTTTTCCAGGTCATGGTCTACCCTTGTGCCAAATCTCCGTTCAAAAATCCGTTCAGCCGTTTTCGCGTGAAAGCGTAATAAACAAAGAAACTCACATTCCCATTTATAATATTACATTATGTCACAGACACGGTCTAAGTTTTTGAAATAAACCGACAGTAGCATTAGGTAAAGTAAGTAGTAAGTGTTAGTTCTAAACTAAGATGCTTTATTTACTGGGCTGTGGCGCAGCATATTTGATTATGAACTCTGAAATTAAACGAAGGATTTGTTCACCGTCAGTCTATTGGCCATCATTTCGATTTTGAAATAAGTGAATAACCCTCCATTACTTCTAAATAACGATAAGCAGATTTGCATAGATCTACTTACTTGATGTAAGGACATCAAGACGGGTTATCCAGCGGTCATCCCTTGTCACTGTCTAACTTACACCCCTTGGTGGTTGTGTGATAAGAGAACTAAGTCAGAATTGAATAGTATCATGTTTCATATTCTGAAGTTCTGCTAATTGTAAACAAAGTTGAGTTGGTTGAATAAGTGTTCAAGCACTCGTTATGATGTGCCCTGCCCACTGCCACTTAAGTTTGGCAATTCTTCGGGCTATATATCAATACATATTATTCTATATCAATACATCACTACATATCATAAAAGAAAGTCCTCCGCCGTGTCTGTCTGTCTGTCCGTTCGCGATAAACTTAAAAACAACTGCACCGATTTGCATGCTGTTTTCACCAATGCATAGAGTGGTTCTCAAGGAAGATTTTAGTATACATAATAACCGACATCTACGCGGGCGAAGCCGCTGGCATCAGCTAGTAATATTATAAAACAAAGTCGCTTTTTGTGGTTGTCTGTGTGACCGCTTAAATCTTATAAACAATGTATTTTGATGCGGTTTTCAACACCACTGGCATTTATTCCAAAAGATTAATGTATATTTAACTAAAAAATAGCATACAAGTCTCGATGAAATTTCGAAATTAGTCCGAAGCAAGGGCGGGTCACTAGTTAATTATAATTTGATCGTAAACTTAATCAAAAGAGACAATAATTATGAATACTATTAAAAATACAATACGCACGTCCGTTTCAAAACAAAATTCAAGAATAATGTCTACGCGTACTGCGTAGTAGATCCTTTGTCTGCTACGAGAGCGTAGCGGTCGTAGCAATGACATGACCGTAAGATCTGCGTCGTAGCACTAGTGCTACAGCTTTTGCGTTGTATCGTTGTGATAGAACGAATTGAAAGAATCGATTACTGCTAATGCTTGGCTAAAAATAAAAATAAAAATAAAAATAAGATAAAATGGGTGTTAAATTTTAACAAACTTCAGGTAAGAATAAAGTAAAATTCTCGCTACAAATACACCTTTTACCCTTATTTTTTGGACAAAATACAGTATGTTAACTAACAAAGAGCGTTCCCGTTAACCTGCAATAGAATAGCGAGTATACAAGCTAAAAAAAAAGTTACCACTCAAAAAAAAAAAATTTTTTTTTTCATTTGTGTCATGAAATGTTCACAAAACGATTAAATTTAAACGTAAAAGAAACACTCTGTACACGCACACTTGTATTTCAACGTAGAAAAACAAGTGTGACAAGTGGGTGTGTACAGAAAGTTTATTTTCCGTAACAATTTAATATTTTTTGTGAATATTTTACTATAAAAAACAAAAAAAACATATTTTTTTTTATGGTAATATTTTTTTTATACTATACTATTGCAGGTTAACGGGAACGCCCATTGTTAGTTAACATACAGTATACATGTAACATGAAAATAAAAAGCTATAAATGTCACACAAAAATTGTGTACAAACGACAAGCGACAAAACAAGACACAGACATAAGAAAACAACAAAAAAGCATCGGTGATACATCACTCAAAGTATACAAAACATTTATACAACGAATACAGTGCCAATTGGAGCGTGTTTAGCGAGAATTTGCTGCGTAGGAGTGTCACAACTCGCCTACGTGTGCGCGCTACACGGTTACCTATGACCTTAGAAGGGCAGATGAGCGCGCCCACGCATGTGTGATAGTAAAAGTTTGATTTGCGGGCTATATCTGTATTTTAAGTTTATGAGTGAAACTGCCTAGCCTTTTCCCAACTATGTTGGGGTCGGCTTCCAGTCTAACCGGATGCAGCTAATGTATTGTTTACTTATTTTAATAAAAACACTTGTTGCTAGAATATCCTTCATTTAATTATAATAGTATCCAATCAGCTCTAACATCACTCTCCTGTGTTCCCTGTGACGTGTCTATGGTAGGTTGACAGATGGTAACGTTCCGTTACTACCACAGACTACATTATGTATGTTACTACATCATCCCCTTTTATTTTTAATTTTCTTCTTACATTTTCTTCTTTGATTTTGTAAACAAATTATCATTGTTACTTATATAATCTAAATCCTTATTACAATATTTTATCATAATAATACACCACACTTTCACGTACATTATAATGTTACTACATCATCCCCTTTTATTTTTAATTCTCTTCTTTCCTTTTGTAAACAAATAATCAATGTTACTTAATACTAACTTAACTAAAATCCTTATTACAATATTTTACTTAATATCATAATAATACACCACAGTTACACATTCAACCAGTGAGCACCTGCATCTGGTGAACAACAAAGTCTATGCTGGTCGAATGTAGAAAGAGGTTCTAGTATAATTAACATTATTTATGTCTCTTACATTATAAGATCTGTTTCCATTAATACCTACAATTCTCCCTTCTAACCACACATTCTTTTGTACATCTTTCTTAAACCATATTTTTTGGTCTATTACAAATTCTGTTTTTATTCTACTTGTCTTATTATAATTTTTAATATTTCTATCTACCTGTTTACTTAATTGATACTGCATATTATTATTTAACTTTGGTTTTAAAAAAGTTTGTGAAGTTATTAATTTTGTTTTTATGTTTCTATTCATTAATAATTCACTGGGAGAATAACTTGTTCCCGCTACTGGTGAAACTCTATACTTTAATAAAGCTGCTCTAAAATCAGTGTTGTCTTCATTGCATTTATACATTATTTTCTTAGCAATCTGAACTCCTCTCTCAGCCATTCCATTTGACTGTGGATATCAAGGACTAGTATAAGTATATTTAAATCCCCATTCCTGTGCAAATTGTTTACATTCACGAGAATCAAATGGTACATGATCTGAAACAATCTCACTAGGAACTCCAAAGTTACTAAATAAATCTAATAAACTATTATTAATTGCATTTGCACTTTTGTTGTTAAGTAGCTTAATATCTAACCACTTTGAGTAGTAATCATAGATCACTAAATAATTTTTCCTCCTATACTCCATTATATCAATACCTAACTTTGAAAATGGTAAATTAGGAACTGAATGTGTGATCAGTGGTTCTTTAATGTTATTATTCTGATATGTTTGACAGGGGTAACACTTTTTCACATATTCTTCTATATGACTGTCTATGTGTGGCCAATAATATAATTTTCGTGCTAATTGTTTCATTTTAGACATTCCAATGTGTCCTTCATGTAATACTTTTATAATAGACATTCTTAAAGCCTTTGGGACTATTAATCTATCTTTATAAAATACTAATTTCTCATCAACTGACAAATCGTTCTTTAACTTATGATAACTATGTAAATAATCTGGAATACTATTACCATTAGGCCAACCTTTCTTAGTATATTCTATTACTTCAATCAATTCGGTATCCTTCGAGCTTTCATTAATAAGTTGCGTTTTTTGTTCATCTGTACATTCTAAATTCTGAGCCATGCCTACACAATGTATGACTTCATACATATATGATTCATCAACATCATTACATTCTTGGTATGATCTTGATAATAAGTCTGCTATAAACATTAATCTACCCTGTTGGTATTTAAATTCAATATTATATTTTAATAATTTAAGTTTTAATCTTTGCAGTCTTGGTGATGGTATCTCATGTAGATGTTTCTTTAATAAAGATTCCAATGGCTTGTGATCATTAATAATTGTTATTTGATGTCCATAAATGTAATAATGGAATTTTTTGGTGGCCCACACAACACTTAACAATTCTTTCTCTATTTGAGAAAAATTTCGCTCTGACTGTGTTAAACTACGAGATGCAAAGCAAACTGGCTTATTATTTTGTAATAAGCAACAACCAATGCCATCCTTGGATGCATCACATTGTACTACAATTGGTAATTTACTATTGAAATTCTGTAATATTGGTGCTTCCGTTATTTTTCTCTTAATGTTATTATAAATATTTTCATGAACTTCAGTCCAAATCCACTCTACATCTTTTTTTAACAATAAATGTAGTTGTGCTGCAATATTAGCCATATTTGGAATAAATTTTCTTAGATAACTTACCATTCCGAGGAAAATTTGAAGTTGTTTTTTATTAATCGGACTTTTCATTTTTGAAATGGCATTTACCCTATCTGGGTCTATTTTCATGCCCTTTTCCGAAAATATATGACCAAAATACTTTACTTCCTTAAGTTTATATTGAAATTTATTTTTATTAAATCTTACATTATGTTCTTCTTTAGCCATGCGTTTTCATTGCCAGTAGATAATCTACTCCGATCTTCTTAATCGTCACTCCCTTTGTCGTAACCTCGTTAGGGTATGTTCTTAAACCGGCTGCGCCATGTATTGTTTACTTATTTTAATAAAAACACTTGTTGCTAGAATATCCTTCATTTAATTATAATAGTATCCAATCAGCTCTAACATCACTCTCCTGTGTTCCCTGTGACGTGTCTATGGTAGGTTGACAGATGGTAACGTTCCGTTACTACCACAGACTACATTATGTATGTTACTACAGCTAAAATACCAGTATTTTACATTTTTAGTTTATGAGTAACAACTGCTATAATATGTCGTGACTTTGAAGGTTCATTCAAACCAAATAAAAATAAAAAATGTATTTTTGTGAAAAAGGGACCTTATCAGTAAGGTCTTATAAAATTACAGCTGATGCCCGCGGTTTCGATCGCATGGATGTCGGTTATTATATACTAAAACCTTCCTCGAGAACCACTCTATCCATTGGTGAAAACAGCATGAAAATCGGTGCAGTCGTTTTTGAGTTTATCGCCAACAGGACGACAGACTGACGCGGCGGAGGACTTTGTTTTATAATATGTTAGGATTTACGAGCTCAAAAATCTATCCTCTAGCCTACTACACTATGACACATTAATTCATTCAAAGGATTATCGCTCTTATCTCTCTACAAATTATCGTCAGGGGTTTGAAAATTAATAAGTTTTTTTTTTGTTAGCAGCACGTCCTATTAATTCGGAGTGACTCAAAGCGGTATGCTAAAATCATGCATCGGCCGATAATCACTCCCGAAATAAGAAACATTATACCGAAATCCCACGATCCGCGATTTTGCGGACGGACACCGACGAGTCCGGACGACGGACCGTCGGAAGGTGTATGTGCGGGGTATTGCAGACATCGGAAGTTCGCGGTGCGTGGCGGTCTGTGGTCGTCTGCCGTGCGTGTCCGTCTGAAATATTGCCGATCGTCGGATTCCACCAATAGCCACCTTATCCTACAAAAAAAAATGTGGTACAAGGTTTGTGGCAGAAGCAAAAACAATTACATACATACCTACGCATGGAATTGAAAACTTAAAACCGGTTTATTTTTTGTACCTTCGTTGTAACTGCCGGTAATCAGTGCCCTATACCCTTTACTACACTATGTCCTATCCAGTGGGTAATGTTTCAGTGGCCCGTTAACGATGAATACCGCGAATCTCCTAATATCTTCATTAGTATTCAGATTTACCTACGGACGGACACAGGTAGTTTGTACCGATACTGGTCGGTAGCGGTGTGTCGTGGTCAGTTGTACTAAGTGGTCGGCAGGTCATGTTGGATTGTGTATGTTGGCTTTAACTTGTGTTTGATTACGTTTTCGGTCAATGAATGTTGGGGGTTGGCATTGATAACTGGTATTTTTGTTTTTTATTTAGGGGATAATGTGAGAGGAGCTCGTGGCTAAGTAATAACAGCCGCACCGGGTCGATCCATCTGGTTAAGCTACGCTTGCTGGGGTTGGTCGGTGGATGGGTGACCATCTTTACATACCGAGACTCCTCCGTGGGTCGGAAAGCACGTTAAGATCCCAGCTGTCATATTGAATTGATTGAGAAAAACGCTAGGCAGATTGGATGTTTATGTATACATGAACTCCGCAACACAAACATCATCATCATCTGCCTAGCCTTTTCCCAACTATGTTGGGGTCGGCTTCCTGTCTAACCGGATGCAGCTGAATACCAGTATTTTACATGGAGCGATTGCCTATCTGACCTCCTCAATCCAGTAACTAGGTAATACGATACCCCTCGGTAAGACTGGTTGTCAGACTTTCGTGTTTCTGACGACTCGTAACGACTGTCAAAGATCCACAAATGACAGCCGAGACCGGCTTAACGTGCGTTCCGAGGCACGGAGGAGTCTCGATATGTGAAAATGGTCACCCATCCACGGACCAACCCCGGCAAGCGTAGCTTAACCTGATGGATCGACCCGAGCGGCTGTTATTACATAGCCACGAGCTCCTCCGCAACACAAATGTGGTGGTCATAATCGAACGATTTGAAAAATTATCCGGATTTGTTGGATAGGTACCTACGGAACATCAAGGACAAGGGGACGAGGACTGCCTCCTGGAATGTGCTGCTAATGTCCAGCAGTGTACTATGATAATATAATTATTTCTAAAATAGGGTGGACCGATATAGGCTTCGAAAAAAAAAACTACTTATTTCGGTGAACTATCGCATAGTGTTTGACGAAAAAGGAACTCGTCAAAAGTTTCTAACGTAGTACCTACTAAGATATTTATGAGTAGGTCCGAAATAACGTCTCCCTAGGATTGGACGCGACTCCGAGAGACTTATTTTTTAAATTTCTTTACATACCTAGTAGGTTACTTTTCAACAAAGTAAGAAAGAAAAATACAAAGTAAAAGTTTAAATTATATAAGTATAATTACTAACCTGTTCCCCCGGGTTTGAATTAGATTGTACTTTTTTATTTTTAGTTTTCAGTTCAAAAGCTGGAAACGCACACTCTCTCTAAGACCTTTAGGCCGAGATCTAAAAACGTTACTTAGCTGGTGCTTTCACTTATGCCGTGATCCGACGGTGCGCCATATTGCGGACGGCCACAGATGAGCCCGCACGACGCACCGTCGGAATGTGTACGTGCGGGGTATCGCAGACATCGGAAGTTCTCGGTGCGTGGTGCGTGGCGATCTGTGGTCGTCTGCCGTGCGTGTCCGTCCGCAAAATCGCGGATCGTCGGATCTCAGCATTAGACATACTCCCGTCTCTCTCTTGCACTTCTACAGTTTGACAGTTGTGCGACAGTGACAGGAATAAAGCTAAGCCGCAGTACGTGCTAATTAATGTTATTCGATCTCAAAATCAAAATCAAATCAAAAAAGTAATTTATTCAAATTAGGCTGATAATCAATCAGAATTTTTCGAACATCAAAATGACATAAGACAGTCCCCCAAAACGCCCACCCTTCACCACTTCTTAGTGCTTTAGCTGGGAAGAAGAAGTGGCGCAACAAACTCCCCAGCAGCACAGCTGTCTGTTTAATTAGGCCTTCTCATTTCGTCCTTAGTTTCTAAAACTCTCCTAAACTTCATGAGAATACTCAAAGCAAATTTCCTTTCAAAAGTAAAAAAGTATGACATCTTAATTTACGTCAACAACTTAATAACTAAAAAAAATGGCCGTTTAACACGTTTTTAATAAAGCCCTCGTCAAGACCGCCAAATTAATCTCCAAATCTCACGGAAACGATGAATCAAATTGAACGCGACGTAATAAAAATGTTCACGAAAACAGCAATTAATTTAATGAATTCATCGCAGACAGGCGAGACGGCAGACGAGCTCAGTCGCACTACCAGACAGACCTACTTACATACATACTTCCTACCCTCGCAACTTTGACCCACTTCCCCGTACAACGAACTGAACAACTTTTATTGTTCAACTGTGTACCTAGGTAGGTACCTTATTTGTCATTCGAAATAATACCTGTATTGTATTGTTCAGTTCACGTGAATTACGCTACCCTCAAAAAATCCTGCCAATGGTGCTTCGATAATGAGGAAAGCGCGACCCCCCGCCAATTTACATTAACGATTCGCCGAAAAATCCAACATAAAACGACAGGAGCACATAAAGGCGTCGAACAATTCCTTTCATCTCATGGCGCGGCGTCTTGCCGGCAGCATAAACAAGCTCCGAGAAAAACTCCCTGAATAATAATTAGGGTTGAAGATTAGGTGGTGGAGCGGATTCGGCCTCTTGCTATTAATTACGGTGCCCAGGGCGGACGCGCTATGTGCTCGGTATATAGGCTTGAATTTCCGGGCATATACCTAACGTGGCACGTATCTGGGCAGCGCGGCGTCTCGCGTGCCCCCCCGGCCTCCGTACCGCCGGGCCCCCGCAACGCCGGGCCCCCGGGCCCCTCCCCGTCTAATTGACGGCGCGCCGGACGCCGCCGTCGCCCGCGGGGACTGCGCTCCGCCTTCCGGGCTCCGTGCTCAGCCTCCGATTTACAACATCGGCCGATAATCTTTTCTTGATGACGCAGCTACATAGATAGACATACAACTATCCTGAGACTTTTCTTTCTTTATCGCTTCCTAAAGGAAATCAGCATTCTATTTCCAAGAATCTCGGATTTAACCTAGATTCTCCGCTGTTGCTATGGTCCATCTCTAATAGCGTTACGATGGAACACTGCGGTCCGCCGCATACGAGTAGATATAACCTCAGTATAACTGGACATCGGATTTTACGAGCCATCTGACCGAAGTGTACAGAACAGAGGATTACTTGAAGGATCCGTAAGCTTCTACCGTAACGGCAACTAACGTTTGCAATGATCTTGATGCCCGCAATAACAATGGGATGGAGTATCCCTCGCAGTGATCCATCACGATCACTGGTGCTGATACTATTGAGCGCATCGTCATCTACAGCTACCTCTACATAGTATTTCAGTCTTAATCTCGCAGGATCGCACCGAAAATAAGTGTCGTCAAAGGGCCCATCGTGGAGTTTATTAAGTCTCATCAGGACGGAGCAAGGTGTCAACACGGCCGGCTGCTCCCGTTGGGATAATTAAAAACTCTCATCGCAGCCGGAAGACGTGGAGAGTGGGAGGGCGGGGAGAATTCGGGAGGGGTGGTAGCCACGGGGTTCCGCGAACGCACTAATTAATAAGGGTCCGTCGATATTGATTTACGAGCTCGCCGGTGCCCGGTAATGACGCAACGTGCCCGGGAGCACGTGGCGCTGTGTGCCGTAAACATAGTGACGTCACACGCAAGGAGCCCCAATGCTTTGAAACTTGTTGTGTAATAATTGTGGGTAGCAAGAAACGTGTTGACGGTCGTAACTTTGTTTTGACAAAGAATGTTTCGAAACTCCTGTTACGTTGTTTGACGGTCTTGTGACCTTTATTTTGCAAACATTTTTCTTAACTACAGAAATAGAAATCGTGGAATCGAATAAATAACAACAACTAAACTTTTTTACAACGAAAAAAATGCCACAAAGTCAAATACCTACACCTCCTTACACAAACTTACATCAGGAACTTATCTCCCGAACATAAGTTCGCTCACACTTCCATCACGCGATATCTTAAACAGCGCAGAGAGCATTAGCGAAAATTCCCGATTCCCATTCGACGGGCACACGGCGCGCCGGGGGATTTGCATCGCTCCGGGAAGAAACGCAAAAAGAGCGAGATCTGACACCCCCTTAAACCCCCCACGTGGAAAAAAATCACCCCCCAATATGTACTGCACGAGTAAGCGCACGTTATTAGTAAAAGTACAGAAGTTTCGGCGTAACTGGAACTGGTTAGTGGGGGGTGAAACTCCGTCTTATTTATACAGGTTTCAGGATGTACACTCATTGACTCCTGATACGTAACACATGTATTCCCTAAAGTATTTATTACACCCACTGATTCTTAAGTGATAATTTTTTTTTAAATATCATGTCTACAAAAGTACTTCTCAGAACTTAAACTCCAAACTTAGTAAATACTGAAGGCGCTTTTTATCAGTAGAAAATTAAAAACTTTCACGCGGGCGATGTCGTTGGATACAGCTTAGCAGTTACTTTATTGTTTTAAACTAAATAATCCTCTCTCTCCGCACTATTCAAGTAAGATATGGTTACGATATATTTTAATTTAAAATCGTACTAATGACTTTGTTCCAGCAAAAAAGGGAATGCACACAAACGTCACTAAAGGCTGAATACACGGTGCGAACAGTAAAAGTTGCACAGTCTCAACAGTTTTTAGACGATGCATGTCATTATAATATGCTTCAATTGTATGCCATTGGCAACAAAATTGCATCATGTAGAAGGGGCTTTATTGTCTTGGTGTGAACATAAGCCACATGCATACAAATTATTGTATGCAATTTTGTGGATATTGCACGCGTGTAAACACTTGCTGTAAGAATTATTCTTGAATGTATGTACGTAATTATGATTGCACCTACATACTTTATTGCAAACAGTTATTGATCTTGAACGTCCAGGAACTTCTACTGCGTAAATCAGGCTTAATAATCAAACAAATGAACATCTAGGAGAATGAATGTAAACGTCATCAAATCATCAACCAATACTCTAACAGCTTTTAAATAAATGAATTTCCAAACCATCTCCAATCTCACTTGCTTATTGTCCCGGACACTGAAATGCTTCGCCTCACCCCTCGATATCACCCCCTAACAGATTTACGACATCACTTTCACACTATAACTGTTTCATGCTATTTATTATAGCGCCCACAAAATAGCCCGCAGGCTCGTAGCTATAACTACCTACGTATAACCGTTTTTCATTAAAAATTGACGCTGAGTCGGACCTTTGTTGAGATGGACTGTAGAATATTTCTTTCTTTTAACCCTTCAGCTGGTGGAAGTATCTTGCCTTTACTGATGCTGATGGACAACGAACCAGTTTCTGGACAATGAAGTTAGTAATATTAATGATACAAGAATACAGCATACCTACGGTTGAACAATTTGTCATATTTTCAACAACCACTTATTAACCAGTTTATCTACCAAGATCTACTTACCAGCCTTATTTATTCATTAGTGAATGGGATCATTAATATTTATCAACATCTGTGAGCACGGATTTTATTAATATGTACACAACCAGCGACCCGCTCTGGGTTCGCGGTTTCTTAGTTATATGTAACTTTAATATTAACATATTATGCACATAAACCTTCCGGAATAAATTCTCAAAACGATGGTGAAAACCTCATCAAAATCTGTTGCGTGGTTTAGATGAACAACGCGGACATACAGACAAACACAAAAAGCGACTTTCATTTAAAATATTATTATGTATAGATAAACATTTCGGTACTGTTGCGTAAGTACTGCGACCTATCATATCCATCCCGGTCGCGACGAGTGGATGACTTTATTCCCGTCATGGATGACTATTTACGGCCGGTTTATTATCATGAGTGTACTCGTTAGTTCAGTGCTCGTAAACAGTGGAGCTGGGCTCACCTGCTCACTGCTTTATTACGTGTTGATGAGATCTTTCGTCTCAGAGGCTATTGGTAAAGACATTGGGAGAGTCGAATAACCCTGTTGGTGTAACTTGAAGCCCTGGCGAGAAAGTGTCATCAACAAGAAAATTCGATGTGTGTTTTATTAATTCTTCATTCTTCAAAAGAACTGGTAAATAATTGAACTTTATAAATTAACTTACAGTAACTATCGAATAAATATTCAGGTCCACTAAAACTACACTTTTCATTCGGATCCTTTCTGGCTTAGCGAAAATTACGTACGTATCCAAAATTAAGAGGCAGCTCCACTAATTCGCACAGAAGGCCACCACCGTATCGGGGTCGCAGCGATAGCGACTGTATCCATGACGTCACGGAGTACAGTCAGCACAATAAAGCGGGCGCATCGCCCGGACGAACTCGTAAACGCGCGATCTCAAACGACCGCTGCTGAACAGGAGCTAGTGCGGCGATACCGCCCGCATACACCATGAGGAGACACGGAGAAGGTTTACACCAGAGAAAGAAAAAAAGATAAAAATTGTTTATTATGTCAAAGTCAATCGAAAATTCATCCCCTAATGGGGTTAAATAGGGGATGAAAGTTGGTATGGAATTTCATAATTTTGTCGATGAGAAATTTTATCGGGCGCACAATTTCTTAATTATAATATACAAAGCAGACAAACGAACATTATAACAGAGAGATAGAGGACAGACAGCTGAGTTTTTAGCGTCGGGAAATCTTTATACTCCGCAAAAAGACGGCCTCACTCCTGAGCAGAATAAAAGGCAGTCGCAATAGCATCCTGAACGCGGTGGCAGATACGTCCTCCACCATAATAAGGCAATTTGTGAGAAGACTTATACCCTAGTTTTCATTTCTCGTTGTCTAGTGATGGTCTTCTCACAAATTCGTCTTTAACGATAGTGTTTTAAATGCCTGTTACTAACAATTTATAATTTATTTATCACGTCGGGGTCACCAATTTAGGGGTATGAGGAACGGTGTAAAGTTCACTCATCCACCATAGAAAAGGGAGGATCCTCCGACCAGACGGGTGTTGTGTCTGGCGGGCAACTGCCCAACGATTGACTTTGGATTTTTGTATATATTTCCATCGCGCGGTAAACTCTAATTACGCGAAGCAGGATTTATGTGACGTCAGGATGTTTGTGTGACGTCAGGGCTTTGATGCGTAGTTCGCATGTAGATACCGCCACAGATCTCTTAGTTGTCCGAATTAAAATGATTTTATTTATTGGGGGAACGGGATTAGCACGACCTCAAATGAGACATGGGTTTTGTGTATCAATCACAATAAACGGTTATAGTAAAGATTAAACGTAAAGAGCTCCGAACATCGAACGAAGATTTTATCCAATTGGTTAAATCCCTGTCAAGCAAGCCATATGAAAGTGCATCAACGTAAACGCGAAGCATGGTCGTTGTTGCTGTCAGTACTAGTTGACACTGTTGCTTATCCGTTCCAGTGAGATTAGCCATTGGAAATGTACAATTCAGTAGGCAAGTATTTTGGCGAGAATATATTGATTCAATTCATACTAAGGGTCATTTTGACCATCCAAAAACTGTCTAGCAAGAAAAGAGAAAAAAGGTGATCCTAGAATGAGTTGAATCAAAGCTATCTGTGAGTGGACCAAAAGGCCTAGACAAGCCGAAAGCGTTTCGTATTTCTACAACGACTTTCAACAGGATTGACATAAGCTTGTCGATAGCTTATGTCAGTCCTATACATTTTTGCCTTTTCCATCATCGTTATCGCTGATAGAATGTCATTTTGTCTAGGGCCTCTGAGGTCCTAGACAAACTAACATATTCTATCTATGTTAGCGATGATGGAAAAGTCTAAAATGTCTTGGATTGATACAAAGTTTTCGGTAGCTTATGTCAATTCAAGACATTTTTTACTGCCAGCCTGTTGAAAATCCCTGTAGAAATACGAAAGCTTTGAAAGCGATTGCGGCTTCAGAACCCTCTGCAGAATTCAAAAACCGGCCAAGTGCGAATCGGAATCGCGCACGAAGGGTTCCGTACCATTATCTATAAAAACGGCAAAAAAAAAATCACGCTTTTTTTGTATGGGAAAAAAAAATTGTTATTTAATTATTTATTTTTAAAGTGAATATGTAACTAAATATTCTGTGAATATTTCAAGTGTCTACCTGTTGTCGTTTTCGATATCGAGCAAAAACGAGAAAAAAAATCACGTTTGTTGTATGAGAGCCCCCTTAAATATTAATTTTACTTATTTTGTTTTTTACCGGCAACAGATATACATCATCTGTGAAAATTTCAACTGTTTAGCAGACAGACAGCGGAGCCTTAGTAATAGGGTCCCGTTTTACCCTTTGGGTACCTACGGAACCCTAAAAATCTCAAAACCCAAGAATAAAATGGGACTTCTCAGGATCCTTTTGAGTGGTCTCCTCTGAATAACGTCATTACCAGCTTTAGATATAACGACGGCGTTCGGGAACGGCACAATACTGAATACTGAGCTGGGAACATTCGCCGTTTGTTAGCGGACGGAATAAACTTCTTGGCTCGCCTTCAAAGAAGAATGTGCCAGGTGCAGCAGAATTTGATCATTTTTCTTATGATGGATGGGAAGAGAGAGTATTGGAAACGGGTGCTCTTTTATGTTCTAGTTATTTTTTTCAATTTTTTATTTGATCGCTAAATATATTTATAACTTCTTCTGTCTCTGTCACCTTCAACCGATTTGCAGAAAAAGAGTGATGTTTTTATATTCGTTTAGCGCTAAACGCATTTAATGATGACATGATTATAGTAGGTGCAAGTGGGCCTGTAGTTAATTGACCAACCTCGAGCTCAAGTGACATGATTCCTTTTTAAACAGATGTTTTATTTCGTAAGCGGCAATCGACGTAGCCGTAATAATTCTTCTGAACTTAGGCTACGGCTCTCTTGACGCTCGGTCACAGGATTATGATAGCTACAGCCATCTCAACCCCCAAGATAACCGGATTACGGCGACACCTATAGACAGTTTAGAGAGCAAGACGACGTGTCCCGGAGTGTAGCAGGGGCCACTAGAAACAGGTATCTTGTTCAGACATAAACCATCTTCATGTTACGTTGATTACGGCAACACTGAACCAAGAATCACCAGGTCTTCTTGACAATATGTTAGCTGCAAAAATTGCCTAACATTTTGTCAAACTCAGAAATTGGTTCGCCGTTACATAACAGCCACTCTTATTTCCCTTGACATGATTTTTTAACAACAGTTGATATTCAATAAGCTTCCAGCCAACCTGGGATTAAGATACGGTTTCCTAGAAGGTGGCCGCCACATAACGGCCAAGGTGACGGCCGTCATGTAAATGATCGCAGCGGGGTTTGACTTTAAGGTATTAAAAACGCTCTCTAGGAAAACACCAACACACCACGTTTCAGTGACGTCATTCGCCGGTAAATTGCGGACACTATATGACGGCCACTCACTGCTCTCTGTAGCTGTAGGGGCACAAAAATGAAAACTAACGTACCTCTCAAAATTCGATTATAACGGAAAAAGTATCGCAAATAGGCGCACTTTGAATCCTGTCAGGATCCAGTGAGGCGAGGCGTCGTGGATCCGAAGCGCGGACATGAAAAATGACGTCACATTAAACAGTACGTTGATAAATACCCACCGTTTTGCATAAGTCACAGGCCACCGTGTAAACTGCTGAAGTTTATGTAGTTCAAAATACCCGCTTATGGGGTCCATACTTTTCTGTCCGAGCTGCGTTGAAAATGTTTGAGATGGTGGACTTGCAAAGTCGACGTCGGAATCTGTTTTCTAAGGGTTTTTTTGTTGACTTGTTTTTATTTATATTCGTAGAATACAGAAATAATTCACAGATATATTTTACTCGAAGTCTACACCTCGATAAGCCATTGTCAGAAAAAACTGCTTTTACAGTTGTACCTATCCTGCGATCGCAATTTAATTACAGGTAAATAATTTGTTTGAAAAATTACTTTCAGGCTCACAAATAAAGCTCAATTTGCACTATAACTAGGTATAAAAAAGAAAAACTTGTTTTATAGTCTTTTTGAAATAAACTTAATTTACACTGAAATAAAGTTGGTATTGGTTTATTTAAGGTCACATAAATTATAATATTCATTCTTTTCAGATAACACATACATAATTAAATATTTTACCCAGTCATGGTAGAAATAAACTCTAATTAGTTGTCTAGTGAAGAACAATTATATTCCTAGCAAGTTCCCAGATTAAAGGACAGTCAACAGCGTTAAATACACATGGCTACGGTTTGTCACCATTTTAGTTAATTACGACGTAATGCGGGAGATTTTTCACGCGAAGAATTTAACGTTTTTTGTGACGAAAAAGTTGAGCTACGAAAGTAAAAGATCTTGTCAGGCGACAGGTGACAGCTTTGTTTTTTTATAGAGTGCTCGCAAGATAAGTCTGCGTGCGGCTGACATCGGAACTAATAAGTATGCCGCCTTCTTGTCGTATAGGTCAAATTAAGTATAGAATTATTCAATTAACTAAGTCATTTTTTATTTATTTATTAGCCTATAGTGTCTCGCACTGCTGCGCAAAGGCCTCCCCTTTTTCCTCCCAAATCTCTTCAGTCATATATAATATAAATACAAAATAAATTATTATTACCTAATTATTTTAATATTTTTAATATTACAGTACAGAATTAAGCATACCAGCGCCACCAGTAGCGCGCAGACTTAGCTTTAGTGCAGCGTGGTGTGGTGAAAATATGTCAATTTTGACATATTTGACTAATATGTCGCATATTTAGTTAAACTAAATAGGCCCCTGATGTCGCATAACTATTGGATACCCTATAATATTATTAAACAAATAACTGAGCTTACATTAATTAATATTTTACAGTTTAAAGCTGCTGACATTTTTCACAAACTTTGATTTGTTTCTAAGGTATTTTGTCCTAGAACGCAACTTGTCTGCACGTAAATACAAAAAAAAAACTTTTTAATAAATCCACAACACAACGTAAAGATAGCGATACTCCTTTCTTTCGAGGAAATGAAATGGAAGGAATCCTAGCACATGTGTCCGCCATGTTGGCTGAATGCCGTTTAGTGACGTCACATTACCCTATTATACGACACACTTACCCTACGTTCTAGGTGAGCTAGTAAAACTGTACAACACTACACTATCTCGTAGGAAAAGATGACAGTTTCTGTCAAAACTTCAAAAGTAAGGTTTTAAACCTCGCGGTTTCTTGCATCTTTTAACGTAAATGCTAAATATCAACTTTTCGCGCGAATATATACGCCACCTACTAAAAGGAGCTGCTCTTTGAGGGTATCGCATCTCACAGCTTAGCACAAAGGATTAGCCACGAGCTCATATTACCGTTGTATGGGCATTGTGACGTAGGACGTGCAGGTCACAAGAAGTACAGGTACAAGTGTGAGAAGTCAAATTGGTGTCAATCGACCTGTCGTTTGGGAGTTTTTAGTTTTAAAGTATTTGGCGCGCAATAATATGAAAAGTGGCAGCTGGTTAGCGCATTGGCTGAAGAGCGTCTGACCGCTGCTGTGATACGAATCACGGGTTTGATTGCTTCGGAAACAAAGGCCTACTGACTAACGGTGAATCTAGCTTTTTGTATAAATAAACGATACAGGAGAAATTCTTAGTAAGTATTAAAAGATTAAAAACAAAGGTTTTTTTTATGTGTAACATCTTTCCTCTCGCTTTCCTGCAATCTGTGGGAGTGATTTCGTAAAAAGCGAAGGAAGTGTGTTACAGGAAGCCGGGGAGTTATTTGATTTGACCAATGAGCGCGCGCGTTTCTAGAGTTGGCTTTCAGATACCCCATTTTTCGAGAGGTTGGTACTGTCAGCCAAGATGTCAGATGTTATACCTACACATCATTATATTAATATGCGACTACTATAAGACTCGCTCGCTTTTTTTGCCTGCATATCAAACTCTTCGGTCGACTGTACGGTCTGACTGTACTATTTAGCCGTACTATGATTCTCTTTCTATTCCAATGAAAAGTAAATGCAATGTGCAAAGTAATAGGCTATAGTGCATATTGCGTTTCCCCGGTTGAGCTTTATAGTTTCGTATGACGTGTGGGCTATAAGGTTATAACGAACAGCAATAGCCCAGAGTGTGACGATTTACTTTAAACTTTAACTTGATATCTTTTAGACTGATTTTCGTGAGGGTAGGAAAATAATTTTTATTAGTTATTGCCACGAAGCTTGCGGTAGGAGTAAACTGGTAGAAATCGTCACGTAACGAAAAAGCGTTATGTCCCCTCCATGTGACTTTCTCTCTCTCTCAGAGAAGTGTGAATTTGATCAAAATGAAAATCCAAGATGGCGGCGGCGATAATTTTCAAATTCTTCATCATGGTTGTCGATTTCATGGTTTTCGTCAGGGTACTAAATTGGATTGTGAGACCAAAGTGTTTGATATAAACTGTACGTTGCCAGTGGCCTCCGACCGCACACGTTTTTTTTTGTATTTCCATTCTAATTATAAGGAAAATGATGATATGGTCAGAGATTTACAGTGCGTAGGGATATGGCACTTGATTATCAAAGTTATCCCTTCATTCAGGTCTAACTCTAAAGCTATATGCAGCATTTGTCATCCAGCTCACTGAACCATCTGATGCGTCTGTCTTCTGAAAGTTGTTGCATCAGTTGTCAGACTTTCTATATGTATGAATATTCTATATGGCTTTTCGATACCCAAAACGGCTGTTCTCTATCTATACATATAAAATGCTTTGTCTTGAATGACTGACTGACGGATCAACGCACCGCCTAAACCGCTGATCGTAGAGACCTGAAACTTGGAGGGTGTGTTCTTTGTATGACGTAGGCATCCGATAAGAAAGGATTTTCCGAAATTTTACCCCTAAGGGGGTGAAAAACGGGGGTAAAGTTTGTATGGGACAACGTGATTCCCTGGTCCATTCTACTTCAAATTTTGCATAAACATTCTTTAACAGAATTGATGGAAGACGTGTTTCGTATCTTATTGAAACTCATCGCATAACGGAGTTAAAAAGGGTAGAAAGTTATGCTAATTTATAATATAAATGCGAAAGTGAGTTTGTTTGTTTGTTACGCGTTCACGCTAAAACGGCTGAACGGATTTGAATGAAATTTGGCACAGGAGTAGACCATGATCTGGAATAGGACATATAATAGGCAGCTAGTTTGTAATAAAAGTCCAGCGGTCTCCTATCGCTAGACAAAAGTTGGCCAGCGCTTTTAATTTTAGAGATCAACAGACTAATCTGTTATAATTACCCCCTTGGCCCCTTCCCCCACCCTGCGGTAACGGTGGAGTTTCTTGCCCATTCTTCTCCATACGAAAACTACCTTTTGGAAGGGGCAACTAGAATCAATTCTATTTCTTTGTTTGACGTTCAAAAGTGCCATATATGTGCCTATTTGAAATAAATTATTTGACTTTGACTTTGACTGCATGAAACGGTATTAGTTCATTAATGATGAACGATAAAATATAAAAAGCCTGTGTGTAAGTACAATACACGTTCCCATCACAATTCCACGGCGACCAGACATCTCAACCTAGTTCACGCCTGCCTGGAAACTGTAGGACTGTACCTCGGATCGTAGAAATATCAGATATTCTGAGTAAATTAAAAAAAAAAATTGGAACTTTTGGACAAAAAAAGAATCGTGCACTATCACTGCCAGAGATGTTGATAGGTAAATTTTTGAATTTTTTTTTTATTTATTCTGCACAAACTAAATAACTAACTTAACAATAACTTTTTGGAATGGAAATTGATTCAATACCTTATACGTGAATAGGCGCCATGATTTGAAGCTCTATTTGTGCCAAAATTAATCAAATTCTCGTAAGAAAACACTTTATGGTCGAACTTTCCATTTTGTTACTTAGGTGGTCCTTTTAGAGACTACATAGTTAAATGTACCTAACGCCTTTTTCCCATGGAGATAGGCAGGAACTATAGAACGCCACCTGTTACATTCCTAAGATAGTTCTGATTTTGCTTCGTTGACGCACATACATCGCTTTTAGAGAATAATAGAGACTAATAATGGGTTTGTCTTTCAAGTCAAAATCAAAGTACTTTATACAAGGTAGTTTATTTACCAAAAACACAGTACATAGAATCTTCATACATTTAAAAGAATTTTCAGTGGTTAATGACTAACCTGGTGTCAGAGTTTTAAAGCCGCCCAAGGGCCTCTAACTTGGCGTCACATGCCGGCGAGAAATGATGTCTCAGGTATGCCGGTTTCCTCACGATGTTTTCCTTCACCGTTTTTTAAAGCAAGTGATAATTATACAATACGCACATGAATTCGAAAAGTCAGAGGTGCGAGCCGTGGGTTCGAACTCGAGACCTATGACTTGGCAGTCTCATGGTCTCACCACTATGCTATCACTGCTGTTATTATTTTAACCATGGTATACTTACAAACATACCAAAGACAAAATGTCCCTATTCTATGTTTTATGTTAGGGATTTGGTTTCCGCACTTATTCTCTAAGGTGGACCATTGTGCGTGTATACTTACAAACATACCAAAGACAAAATGTCCCTATTCTATGTTTTATGTTAGGTATTTGGTTTCCGCACTTAGTCTCTAAGGTGGACCATTGTGCGTGTATACTTACAAACATACCAAAGACAAAATGTCCCTATTCTATGTTTTATGTTAGGTATTTGGTTTCCGCACTTAGTCTCTAAGGTGGACCATTGTGCGTGTATACTTACAAACATACCAAAGACAAAATGTCCCTATTCTATGTTTTATGTTAGGTATTTGGTTTCCGCACTTAGTCTCTAAGGTGGACCATTGTGCGTGTATACTTACAAACATACCAAAGACAAAATGTCCCTATTCTATGTTTTATGTTAGGTATTTGGTTTCCGCACTTAGTCTCTAAGGTTTGTGCGTGTATACCATGTGCGTTTATATGGACCATTGTGCGTGTATATGACCATTGTACGCGCTATTTTAGTTCTTCATCTGCCTAGCCTTTCCCAACCAAGTTGAGGTCGGCTTCCAGTCTAACCGGATGCAGCTGAATACCAGTATTTTACATGGAGCGACTGCCTATCTGACCTCCACATCTCAGTAACTGGGTAATACGATACCCCTTGGCAAGACTGGTTGTCAGACTTTCGGGCTTCTGACGACCCGTAACGACTGTCAAAGATCCACAAATGACAGCCGGGACCAACGGCTTAACTTGCTTTCCGAGGCACGGAGGAGTCTCGGTATGTAAAGATGGTCACCCATCCTCGGATCAACCCCCGGCAAGCGTAACTTAACCTGATGGATCGACCCGTGCGGCTGTTATTACTTAGCCACGAGCTCCTTCCTCCTTCCTTCGTATAGTTGTTGCGAAGGTAATATCCGCGCCTCCATTTCTTTACTGATCTGGGTACAACGAGAGTAATCAGAAGTGCGGTTTAATAAAGGAACGGGAATAACTTATTGTAAAGAACCTCCTTCAGTAAGCTGTGTGGTAATTGGATTTAATTCCTTTCTGATCGAGGATTCAAACCAAACCAGACCAAGTACGTCAAACCAGTTATTTAAATATGGTGTTTTAGGCATTGGCATCACTTGAGAACGGCTGGACCGATCTGTGATTTTTAACTGTTCTTTTTTTATTCCTAATTAAGGCTCTTACATACTACATACTGGCGCGATTCGTCGCGCGACGCGACGCCGCCGCCGCCGCATTGTTCGCCGTGAAGTTTTCTCAGAAATTGTTTTGTTAAAATTCGCGTCGCGCGACGAGCCGCGCCAGTATGTAAGAGGCTCTAAGCTTTTAGGTAAAGAAAAAATGGAAACGTTATCCGGAAAATTAGATATTCGGGACAAACTGAAAGTGGTTTTTCTATGGGATTAATGTATGAATTATTGACATTTGTACAGGGCAGCGTCTGTCGAGTCAGGTAGTGAAAATAATAAACACAGTTAATACCTAGATGTGGACAGGACACTGCTCGCTGAACAAACACTTCCACACAATAGGCATAACGGACAGTCCTCTGTGCAGAGCGTGCATGGAGGCTGAGGAAACCGTCGCGCACGTGCTCTTTGAATGTACGGGCGTCACCCAGATTAGAACTGCAACCCTCGGGTCACCCAGATCTTACACGGACGTTCTATACAAACCAGGAGACTTAGTTAACTTCTGGAGGGAGGTGGGCTGGTTGGAATAACCCCCTAACGGCCGCCATGGCCCACGCACAATGGTCCACCTTAGGGACTAAGTGCGGAAACCAAACCCGTAACATAGACATAGATACCTAGATGTGCCGTGGATTTAAAAGAAAAATAGCACGTTTAAGGACTATTCATTATAGCCGTCTCTAAAGGAGTACCATTCAATATTGTATCAAAGCCTCAAAGCCTCAAAGATCAAACTGTCTTCAAGACAGTACAAATACAACTAATCGCTAACACAAATAATTTAAATACGGATCTTACGTAGACGTAGCTTCATAGGAAAGGCAAAGCTAGGTATCTATCTATTTTATATTATTATATCGGGTGTAAAAAGACACTTAACGAAGCCGAAAGCCACTTGTTATTCCCATCATTGTGATCATTTTTTTGTTCTGGACCATACCTGGGAACCTTCTGGTTACGGAGATATTGAAGGTCAAAGTTCCAACTTTTTCAGAGATTGTATACAGAAAGCAAGTTTTAAATGTTCTAAATTAATTTTGAATACCCCCACAAACCCTGAACTGTTGCATGCACCCATAAACACAATACTTTACGTGCGTTACGTTGCGCACTACCGTAAACAGCGATTTTTCACACCAAAAATAAAAGTTGTTTCCCAGTAATTATTTTTATGCTATGTTACTTAATTTGATGTACAGAATGCGTAGCTGACGGCTATGTGATGGGTCTTTTTACACCCTGTATACTAATAATAATGCTGAAGAGTTTGTTTTGTTGTTTGAACGCGCTAATCTCTGGTACTCTCCCTTTTTGCATTTGATAACCCAATTTTTGAGGAAGGTTATATGCTTGTTAACATCACGCTACGACCCTTAGGGGCCGAGAAAAATGACTAAAGGTAAGAAAGAACGCAAAGCGAAAACGAAGTAAAAGCGCGGGCGGGCGATGCGATGCCAGGAGCCGCCCTGGGCGTCGGGAATCCCAGACCGATTCCCGTCCACCAAAGGCGTGGGTTTGCGGACGGTGAGCAATGGGTAACTCACCGGCCGATAAGGACCAGGCCTGGGTTGACGGCGCGTTGTGTTCTACGCGCACCTCAAAGAGATTCAACACAACTGACGGGGTCCGCTAGGGCCGATGCCTGTCAGAGTCGCGAGAGTGTCTGAAAGGGTTACCGTGGCCTCTAGCAACTTACAGGCAACTGAAGGAACACGGGTGGGTTTTAGTTAGTAAGAGTCTGACACGCCGAGTCCCACTCCGCTCAGAGCGGGAGAAGTTATTTGATAATTTTCTACACAAAAAACAAAGAAAGGGCGATGCGATGCAACGGGGCCGAAATTTTACGCGGACGAAGTCAGGGGCATAATCTAGTTATTGATACATCACGTAGACGAATCAATGTCATAAACCAATACAGGTCTTTAATAATCTATATTCTTTTCTCTCCAGGACTGACGCCCCAAACGTTCCGTACAAAGTCAAAGAGTCAAACATCTAAATACTAAATACATCGTATTTGCACACTGATGACCGTACGACTGTGTTGGGATTAGGCTAGGAGCCGTCAAAGCGATGTTTAAGCCCCACATGAGTCTGATTTTGCAGAAATTAACGGAGAGCTCTCTGTATTTCGTGTGTAATGTTTTGTATTAGAATCCGCTGCAAAATGGTAGTGATGTTCGATCTAAATGTACAGTTCTATAGGTAATTATGTTGTTTATCTAATTTCTCGTTACTGTTTTTGAACAATTCGATCTGGCAGGCTGCGACTGTGTTAGAAACTAGTTACCAATCATGTTTCAAGAATGTTGTACGGTTTAATTTAGTTGTTACAGTTCGGTAGCTTTTTCAGTTTTTTCAGAAAATGAACAAGCAATCCATGGTCCATCTTTTAAAACTTAGCTGTTGAACCGACGCATGATAACACGCGCTGCTTACACCATTTTGGTCAAAAGGCGTGAACGATAGGCTGGCTGGGTACAGTCGCAGTGTCAACACGCGATAAACACTGTACATAAGTGTACATAAGTATAGCGGTACAATCGCGCCCGATGGTAAGACGACCGACCGCAGCGGGCAGGCTTTGTGCGCGCTCGTGGCGAAATTAAGCTTAGGACACGCTCATGAGCGGAGCGGGTACGGAAATGTTAATAAATAATAGCTATAGCTCTGGGAGGCCAAGTGGCAATTACTTTCAAAACGTTTCGTATTTCCACAACGACTTTCAACAGCTGTTCGGTAGCGTATTTCAATCCAATTTTTTACTTTTCCATCATGGTTTTTGTTGAAAGAATGTCATCACCTTGTCTAGGTCTACTTTGCTGAATTAAGCTGCCAGCACGAGTAATTAACGATCGATTCCTGCACCCAGCACATTGTTTTGTTTCGAAGAAGGTGTAATACTTAAAAGTGATATGAACGAACCTGTATCCAAGATTCATTTCTATGCTGTATCAAGACAAAAATTACTGAGATCACAAAGTGGACTAGTAGTTGTTACAAAAACGAATAAATCAGTAGACTGCATTGAAAGCACGCTCGACTAATGACTTTAACTATCGATACGAGAATATTACTGAAATGAAAAACACGTAATAAAATTAATGGAAGGACCCGCTATGCTATCTCCACTATGTCCCCACTCCGGCTGGGTTTCGAGCGGGCGTCAGGTGCCCGTATTTTGGTCGGTCGGCTCCGACTAGCTGTCGCCGGCTCAGTTTATGTAACACACACACTTATATACATATCGTGTATATACACGCGTATATACAACGGTTTCCACTTCACAAACCGTTGCCTTTAACCAGGCGTCGTAAAACACGCGAGATATTGATGTGTGAAACGATAAATTTGGCATTTTCACTAATAGATATGGGATGCCTTGAATAGAGGTATTTGATTTTAAATCTTGGATTCTGAGTGCAATTTTCACTTCACCTCTTTTTATGTTTCCCTGGTACGCTAACCAATTCAACACATAATTATTAGGTATTTGAAACATGCTTGACCCATGCCAGAGATCTTTTATGATCTAACAGAATACCAGTACCTACCTAACTTAATGATTTGTCCCCAGAATGAAAGTCACGCACCTCTGACTTTTCGGGTTGATGTGCGTATTGTATAATTATCACTTGCTTTAAAAACCGTGACGGAAAACATCGTGAGGAAACCGGCATGCCTTTTTTTTTTTTTTTTTGAGGGTGGGAAATCATCCAATGACTTCTCCCGCTCTGGGTGGAGCGGAAGGGCGTGTCAGACTTTTACTGACTAAAACCCACCCGTGTTCCTTCAGTTGCCTGTTGCCAAGGTCCCGGTATCCCTTTCGGACTAACCCGCAACCCTGGCAGGCATCGGTCCTAGCGGACCCCGCCAATTGTGCTGACATCTCTTTGAGGCGCGCGTGGAACACGACGCGCCATCGACCCGGGCCTGGTCCTGGTCGGACGGCGAGCTACCCATTGCTCGCCGTCCGCAAGCCCGCGCCTATGGTGGCCGGGAATCCGCCTGGGATTCCCGACGCCCAGGGCGTCTCCAGCGGCGGCGGCGGTTAGGGGCGTGAGGGCGCAAACTTTGCCTCTCCCTCACGCGTTCCGCCTCCTCCTTCGCGAGCATTACTGCTTCGCAGAAGGAGGTGACTGCTTCCCATGCCCTCTCGCTCCGTACCATGGCCTGGACCAGAGCCGGACGCGAGAGGTCACCGCCGCCAATCGCCTCCAAGAGGACACGGCGGGGCTCCGCCCAAGCGGGGCAGACCTCCACCGTATGCTCCACCGTGTCCTCCGGGCGATCCACACAGTGGTGACACCCGGGCGTTTCCTCCCGCCTTATACGAAACAGGAACCTCCCGAAGCAACCGTGTCCGGTGAGGACCTGCGTCAGGCGGAAGGTGAGGACGCCGTGGCGCCTCTCTAGCCACTCCTCAAAGAGGGGACTTATCGCCGCCATTGTGGCGTGCCCAGCACTGGGTTGCGACAATCGCACTCTCCATGCCGCCATGAGATCCTGCCGGAGCTCTGTCCGCTGAGCCGCGATTTCTCGCGGCAGCGGAGTTACGCCCCGGCGCTTCATCTCCTCGCGCCACTCCCATATGTGCGCGAGGACCTTCGCCTCCAGATCCCATGGCGATAATCCGGCCAGGAGGCTCACCACCTCGCGGGAGACCGTGCGGTATCCCCGGGCCAGCCGAATGGCCATGACCCTTTGGGACGCGTTCAACCGGCGGGCTGGCCGCAGCCTAAGGGAACGCGCCCACACCGGTGCCCCGTAAAGGGCCATGGACCGCACGACCCCCGCGTAGAGCCTCCGGCAGGCGGCGTTTGGACCCCCCAGATTGGGCAGGAGACGCCCCAAGGCAGCTCCAGCCCGGTCCAGCCTGGGAGCCAAACGTCGGAAATGCTCAACGAAGTTCCACCGGCTGTCGAGGACGAGTCCTAAAACCGGCATGCCTGAGAGATTAATCTCGACGGCATGTACCTAGTAATCCAAGTCAGTCAGAGGCCCTTGGGCGGCTTTAAAACCCTGACACCAGGTTAGTCACTAACCACACAAAAAGAAGACCAAGTGCGAGTCGCACTCGCGCACGAAGGGTTCCGTACCATTATCTATAAAAACGGCAAAAAAAATCACGTTTGTTGTATGGGAGCCCCCTAAATATTTATTTTATTCTGTTTTTTAGTATTTGTTCTTATAGCGGCAACAGAAATACATCATCTGTGAAAATTTCAACTGTCTAACTATCACGGTTCATGAGATAAAGCCTGGTGACAGACGGACAGACAGACGGACGGATAGCTCTTAGTAATATGGTCCCGTTTTACCCTTTGCGTGTGAAACCCTAAAAATGAAAGTAATCAAAATTACGTTTGCAAAGAATCATTTAAACGCCTCGTAAGTTAGTAACGAACCGTTCATTCGCCTCGTAGACAGTAAGACAACAGTAGTTACATATCGCGTATATTCTACGTATATAATGTCGGTATAGATAGGTCGAGCTTATTACACTGAGGTCTATTTCGCCGCAGTCTCAAGGCGAGAGCTCGCGTGACGACGCAGCTAAAATACCGCCTCGCTTGCTAGACTGACATACTGTTGAGGAGAATGGAGGACAGAGCCGTGGAACAGATCAAAAAGGTATAGAATATATTAAGACCAATTTTGAAATCACTTTCAATACAAAATTTTAATTCCATACATGTGTAGCTTTGACACCATTTACCTAGGCATAAAGTGGCACAACATAAGTTATATGTATTTACTCTTTCCGTTTTTCAAAGGCGATTACTGAACGGCACACAGATTTTTTTTTGCGACACGTGTCGCGCTTATATTGTTATTTGACACGTGTGCCGAAGAATATGTCCCCCCCGTCCACATCTTAACTCCAGCAGGTTGATAACGAGCAATCTAATATTTTAAGAAAGTAATAAGTATGATTGATAAAGAAATATTTAGACCTCTCTCTCTGGTAACGTTTAGTTAGTGTCATTAATTTTGATCGACTACAGGGTTAAAATGTCTTCTTCCGAGTCTTCAATAGCCTTTTTTTCTTTGTGGTTTGGATATCATCCAATGACTTCTGCCGCTCTGGGCGTAGCGGAAGGGCGTGTCAGACTTTTACTGACTAAAACCCACCCGTGTTCCTTCAGTTGCCTGTTGCCAAGGTCCCGGTATCCCTTTCGGACTAACCCGCAACCCTGGCAGGAGGTCCCGGTATCCCGTCTTCAATAGCCTAAAGTTTAATACCGTTCTTCAAAATTCCCTGACCGATACCCATTCTGACGATCGCTTTAAATTCTCTCTCACACACTCAAACGAGATTTTCACCGCAAGCTTCGACTAGAATTTTTGGAGCATAACTATTCTGGGTCTCAACATCCTTTTCCATACAACATTATAATCTTTTCGTCTGTATGTCACCAATGTAACCTACGGGCTCTGTTCGGTAGAACGTGGACCCGCGACTCAGCTCATTTTCTGAGTGGCCACCCGACAGAGAATTATATCCACCGGCTCTCCACACGCCTAGCAGGCAAATTAGATCGTTATATTTTCAGGATTATCGCTCGGAAGATACTAACTCACGTTAACTAGGACTGGCGACTGGGATGACCCTAGTTTAGGAAGTTAAATAAACTAGAAGATGGTTGGTCTGGATAGATATGACGTATTGTTAGGAGTTAGGAGTGACTTCTGCGATGGTTCGGAGATAACAAAGCCTTGGAGATTCGGATTGGATGTCGTAAATATTATTATTTTATTATTAATTAATAAAAATCGAACTACACAAACATCTAAGCAGTGCATTTACACATATTTTGTTAAGAAAAAGAACACCTCGAAAACAAGAAAATTTGTCTAGTTATTTTTTTCATCGCGGGATGAAAAAAATATATAGACAAAGCAACCGATCTTCTCGACGGCATGACAAAATAGCACGAAAACTGTGAAAAACCAGTTTTTGAGGTGAATAAACGTTTTATTTTTCACAGAATGCTGTTGGATATTCGAAAGGCAAAGAAATCTACCTGACTTATTCCAGCAAACCAAACAAAAGTATCCTGTATTCTAGCTACATAGTACATACACACCTACAAATTTTCATCGACATCTCAAGCTAAAACTGAAACACATAACGGTTATATACAGTGTGTGCTCGCATGATGGCTACAGCGCTGTATATAAGGATTTATATACGTTCGTACGGTACATAGGTTATACGCGAACGGCTCGTGCATGGCCGAGCTTAGAATACGACCTCCTGTGATGACGATTTGAGGTAGATACCTTAGTGCGTTGCTTGGGAGATGCTGAATATTTCGGTGGTGAAATATTGAGAAGACGATATTTCTAAATGGTTGAACTGGAAAGAAGTGCAAATTATTTGTATTTTGATTTCGCCGTAGTTTGGTAATAAAATAGCTAGTCTATTCTGTAAAAATCTCACGGTGAAATCTTTGGTGATGTGAGCTTCAAGTGAGCTGTCAATAGTGTCAATCAAGTGAAGTGGGCTTGCAGTGAACTGTCACTGCCTTAGTATCAGTAGGTATCGATGACAATGACATTGACAGCTCACTCCACGCTCACTTCACCTAAGTTTTCACGGTGAGATGGTTACAGAAAAGCAATGCAGCTCGTTATAACCGCAATAGAAAATCCGGAAAAGAGCGAGAAAGCTATTAACAGTGTTGAAAAGTATTTTGGTGGTATTCATCTGATATTTTTTTAATTGTGGGGTTTTTTTGACAGCTGTAGGGAAGGCCAAAAGCTGAAAACATGTTGTTACAACTTAGCTTAACACACTTCACAGCAAGTAAACTTTTTCTACAGTACGAACTCAGAAGTCATAACAATATTTTCTATATCAGCCCAAACCACATAGGTACCGACACGCACAAAGCTTTATTTAGACACACGTGTGTCCTCCACATTACCCATTGAGCCGGTCACCACGACCACAGCCCGGGCAGGTGCGTCGGCATGGAAGTGGATAGTCACGGCCGCTGAACAAAAAAGTGATTTCCTGTGCAAGCGCGCACTTCACACCGCCAAACCCTCACCCTTGCGGTTGATGGTTATATTGTAATGAGTTAATGATCTTTTCTCCCACTGTGTTTAGGTCCCGCTTTTTTATTTATCAAAGTGAACAAACTGACTTTCCTAATTCCTATGTTTCTGTGATTTTAATTTTCCGAAACATCATCATTATTACTCCAAATTTTTACATGTGATAGCAAAAACTCGTGGTTAAGTAATAACAGCCGCACGGGTCGATCCATCAGGGGTTGGTTTGTAGATGGATGACCATCTTTACATATCGAGACTCCTCCTTGCCTCGGAAAGCACGTTAAGCCGTTGGTCCCGGCTGTCATTCGAGGATCTTTGATAGTCGTTACGGGTCGTCAGAAGCCCGAAAGTCTGACAAAACCAGTCTTACCAAGGGGTATCGTATTACCCGTATTATCGTTATTATTATCGTATTACCCCAGGTGTTATTTTTTAATTAAAAAATCCACACGACACCTAAGTAATGCATAGCTCGTTCTTTGCCACATCGCATTACATCGAGTAGAAAAATGGCTCCCATTTTCTCCAGTAACACACGTTTCCGCTACCAACCCCGCTCTTCTCCCCAACATAACCACTTTCCAATCCTGCGGCTGGCAGCTGCAACGTCATGGAAATGGACGGAGGCGCACCGTGAGACATAAAGGACTTACATAACGTTAACTATATCATGTTCCGATACCACGTATCGTCTCAGGTATTAAGGCGATATGCTCTCCTGGTAATGCACGTACGTACTTAGTACTTAGTACCTTCATAACCAACGAGGGGAGAGAGAAGCTCACCTTTTTTCTCGCAAAGAAAAATCTAAAGCAAAAATGGTTTCTTCAATTCGGTGAAATTTTCCAGAATTTTGAGAGTGAATTTTTCGGGGAATATGTATGAAAAACAAAACTTTCTAAAGCCTTCTCTAGGTAGAACAGGATTTAACGTCTGTCTGTCGCTGCTGTACGTTTTTCTGGACGGATTTTAAAGCAAGTTGCAGTGGTGACTACGTTTTATTGAAGAATGTTTTTGTGGAACTACTGAAAAAAACACCTTATATACCCTACCTATGTTTGTTTCTCTATGAACAGTCACGGACTTTAATTGATGAGCCACCTTCAAACTTTTCAATTTTCCAGTTTCATACATTCACGAGATTACACGATTAAACACGAACTCAAATCGCACGCTCGTAAACAAGATGACAAATAAATTACTTTTAATCGGAAATAGTCTTATCCATAGAGGTTGACTAATAAGTTCTCAATGATAAAAATAAATACAATGTTGTATTCAGTTTATCCAATCTATTTGATACCGACCTCCTTTGAATCATAGCCCACTAACTCGATAATTCTGAAAACTTAACTGAAGACAGTGACAGTTGAAATATCGATGTCAGAGACGTTACTTTCAAACTTGTCGAAATGTCTATTATTATTTCTCCGTACGCTAACGTTACTATCGCAACAGTAACCTAGCAACGATTGTTTATCGTTGCTAGGTTACTGTTGCTAGACCTTCAATTGGTTGACTTTGGGTAGGCACTCTGCTGTCAAGTTTGTAGTTCTGGCTCTCAGGTTAGCCAACCGGTAAAGATAAAAAATACTTCTAATACGAAGATATATGACTTTGCGTGTCGGGAACCGAATAAACCCGATTTGCATTACACGGCTAAAATACGAACAGTGCCAGGTGGCTCATCAATTAAAGTCCGTGACTGTACCTAAAACATATACAGGGTGTCAGGGTAAACACCGTTGTCACTCAAACCATGGGTAGTTTCCTTAAATATAAAAATAAATGACCGAGTAACAACAAAAAAAACGTTATTTTCATTAAAATATTTTAAAAAGTTTCTATCCGACACCGTGTTCGCTAGCGAAACAGCTGACAGACTGAGGGAGGGGTCGCGCTCGCGGCTGGCTGGTCAGATAACGTCCTGCGCCCCTCAACTGTGTTGAGGGTGAAATACTCTTGTGGTAAAATGTAATAAAAAAATAAAAAATAAGTTGTAATTTTCCATTGATTTTACGTTCTATAAATGGATATATCAGGTTAACAAAGAACAAACGGTTGGTCTAAAACAAGGACTTGTATATTCTAATGTACATGTACATTTACACGCCCTAAAGATTTGTTTTATTTTTATTTTGATTCACCATATCATATAGGTATGGCAAAGTCTAATTAAAGCCCGATTTAAAACTCAAATTGTGCCGTGCACCCCTAGTAGAGCTCACAAATGGGGTCGCATACGTACGCATTATAGAACATTCGTGATAAATAATATGGTATATCTCATTGGAAGCTTAGTTTGGAGACCTATAAAGCTGAGTTCAATGCTGGGGGTTCAGCTGTGTCAATCTGCCTAGCCTTTTCCCAACTATGTTGGGGTCGGCTTCCAGTCTAACCGGATGCAGCTGAATACCAGTATTTTACATGGAGCGACTGCCTATCTGACCTCCACAACCCAGTAACTGGGTAATACGATACCCCTTGGTTGGACTGGTTGTCAGACTTTCGTGCTTCTGACGACTCGTAACGACTGTCAAAGATCCACAAATGACAGCCGAGACCGGCTTAACGTGCGTTCCGAGGCACGGAGGAGTCTCGATATGTGAAAATGGTCACCCATCCACGGACCAACCCCGGCAAGCGTAGCTTAATCTGATGGATCGACCCGAGCGGCTGTTATTACTTAGCCACGAGCTCCTCAGGGGCTCCTCCTCGGGGGTTCAGCTGTGTACAACAACTAAACAACTTTTTCTGTCACGGAACCTACAGAATAAATAGCTAGCTTTGTTCATATAGAGGCTGCGCTAATTAATTAGGAAACCTAATTAGCCTGTGAAAATAACAGTCACCCATGCGTGGACAAGGTTATAGACTGGCCGAGAGCTAACATATTATAGCCCTTGAACTTTAGTAGATAATAGTGAAACCACCTTCTCTAGCAAGCTAAACATGTTATAGGAGTGCCCTATGAGAAACAAATACTATGTAGTTATTTATCAGCTCGTAAATGTCCATAACTCGGGACTTCTACCTTGTAACCACAAAACAGTGTTTGTCAGTTGTTTAGCCTAAACACCTTTTAAACATGACATTTCTGTATGGAGTTTGACATAAAACTGACATTTTCTCAAACATGCTTGGAAATTCGAGCATTATTTTGACAACCTTCTTTGAGATAAATCGAAATTGCCGTACTGTTCAAAAACAAATGACGATGCGGCCGGCAAAGTAAGTATGAAAATCTGTCGTGTTTAGCGGCCAAATAAATTACTATGAAAACTCATATCTGTTGTGTTATTTAAAAATGGAACGAACTTTTTAACTTCAGCGCATCAAACATTTTATTTGAATTTCGATTTGGCTTGCAAATAGAGCTGTTTAAAATAAAGAAGAAACAAATGAACACTATTGGCGCGTAAAAAAATATCGTTGTTCGTCATTGATTCTGGAAATTATAATTAATTTACTTAGTTTGAATTTCCGCGCATTGTTTGAGAAAAGTACTATACAAGCCTTGGCCGCAACCAGCTATTGATAGACTCACGTTTGTGTGCCCACAATTTCACGATCATCCGTCAATAGCCCAGTTGCAGGCCGCGACAGTAAT
Organism: Lithophane socia; assembly: GCA_947522985.1. Taxonomy (NCBI): domain Eukaryota; kingdom Metazoa; phylum Arthropoda; class Insecta; order Lepidoptera; family Noctuidae; genus Lithophane; species Lithophane socia. The sequence goes on along the minus strand of OX383270.1, from coordinate 11,543,261 downwards.
GTACTATAAACACGCGTTGAACAAGTGCCTAAGTTTTTGTGGTAAGACCCCTATAGTTTACGGCTCTGAAATCAATAATTACATCTTGGCCTAGTTTTCTTTCTTATGTGGTAGTAGGCCCGCAGCTTCTGTAGAATGCAGTATTTTTTTTGTATCCACAAAACTGTTAACGCCCTACCATATTTTGGGTCATAATTAAAAAGCTTACAAGACTCCTTCTTTACTCCGAGAATTGCGATATTTGCTAAAGTTGCGGGTATACAACCGCAAGAATTCGGGCAGGACCAAATATTACAAGGTAGGTAAGGTAAGGTAGGTAGGAAAACGACACATTTGAAGTGAGTTTGGTCCGAATTTTGGGAAGAGAAAAAATATCCTCGGCGCCATGACACAAGCTCAAACAGCCCTTCTTGTGTCAGTGCGAGCTTAGCCGTCAACGTCTGGCTTAGCTTTCGGAGGACACATCAACTGTCCGGTCTTCAAACGAACACAAAGCAAGTTGCGGGACACACCTGTGTATAAACCTGTGTATGTCCTGTATTATCTAGGTATGAGTTCTATAACCTGAGGTTGGTATTATTTTATCTAATACCGACAATCTTTAAAATTTAAATCCTTATGCCCGATGGGATTCTCATCGGAAAAAAATGACAAAATAAATCCCCTATTTAACATCTTAATGGGACGAATTTTCAAAAATCCATCCATAGTGGTCACTTTCCTTGGAACTCTTGTGCAAAATTCATGCTTCTAGACCCAACGGCTTATTAGACTATGCACGATGCGATGTTGGCCTTCACCGATGTCAAGTAATATCCAAAACAAGCTCAGAAAGTACGATTTAAAAAGTCACATTGGTACTTGCCCGGATTTGACACACCCTCATGCATAGAGGCGAGGTCTTAACCACAGGGCTATCACGACGACAGCTAAATACACAAACATAATTATATGTGATACGTACATAGTACTTCGGCTTCATAGTAGGTAGTTAGTAGCATGTAGTCGTAGGCACACTATGTGGGCTTAGTTGGCAAAGCGCTGCCCTAGATGCCGCGCCCCACGTGTCCTGCTCAGACGAACGCTAAGCCAAGTGTGTACCAGCTTAATACCTACCTACGTATATACTCTATGTAAGTACAGTCTTGTCGAATATTCAATGCGTATGCTGCTTCTATTTTAGCTTTAAGAAGAAAGCCTTAATGAACATTTTTTTTTCACGGTTATTATCGGCAAAGGATTCGATAAAAAATCGAGCTGACTGGTTCATCAATATATTTTAGAAACAGTTAGGTACAATTTTAACAAAACACCTCGAAGATCGACACCAAACAATATATAAAGAAATCAAAACGGCAAAAGTTAAACGCAAACGCACCATTATGTTTAAAACAAAACACTGCAGAATAACTCAACCAATTTCTCAGCGGGCACTCCATTACACGATAGTACAAGAGTACAAAATAAGTCAAAACAAAATAAAACTAAATGCGTAAAACAAATCGGCGCTCGGGAGGACGCGGGGTGGCAGGGTGCTGCGGGGGGAGGGAAGCAGGGGAGGGGAACACTGGCGGAGGGCGGGGGGGGACAGTCTACAACTCTACTACGGGGCACTCTCGGTTTCATTCATAACTTTTTACAAGTTTATCTGTGGCGATACCTCCTACATATTTATGTGTTTGCGACTGTGACGCACCATAGATTAAGTTTTTTTTTAATAACCGTAGATGGTGTAGAACTTTTCTATGATTGTAATACTGTTGGCACAGATTGGGGAAAACTTTACTTTTCATCAAAACTTTTCAAATGTTCTCAACAACATAACACCATAAAGATAAGCAATTAGAGTGTCGTATATCCTTGGCCCTACCAGCAGCACGCGTAGCATGACCACCGTAGAAACGGGTTTTGTCGACGGAAGAATAGACAAAATGTCAGATAAACAATCAAAATCTGTCATATTGTCTATTCTTCCGTCGACAAAACCCGTTTCTATTGTGGTCATGCTAAGCGGTCTATTATAGCAGGCCAAGAAAAAAATAAGTAGGTACTATCTTCAAATTCACTATTAACCAAAAATATTTTTTTTTTAACCTCGCACTTCCACTACACCAACAGCAATTACACCAACGGAGCAAATAATTAGACACTTCATCTGCTCCTTTCCATCCATTCTGTTTCGTTAAATTATTTACCTGATCATTTTCAATGCCAATTTTTTTCTAAAACAAAACAGGACGGTATAAATTAAAATACATTTTTTTAAACCATAATAAACATAAAATCAACTTTTAGGCAAAACCAATTAATATAAGTTCTTATAACAGCAACAAACAACTTTGTTTTTCGTAATTCAAATTCATCACACACTAATTTCCCAAAAACGATCCAAACACTTTCCATTCAGCAGGCGTAGCATGGCGCTTTCTATCTCTACGAAGAATAGACATAGCTTTTTCTATACAAAGTGACAGTTCGTTTCTTCATTTTTGACATCCACCGTAGAAATCTTTCTTCAATCTGTCATTTTGTCTTTCATTTCTAACGATCTTTGTCTAGGTCTTTTTACACGTACACTATTTCGGAAGAAAGTTTTCTATCCTTACTGTCAAAATCACACTGACAACCGATAAATCCTAGGACAAAATAAAGAATTCCGAGTCGAATTCTGTAAAAGAGTGGATTTCGTAAAAAAGTGCAGTTGACTCTTTCTACTTTGCTGCCGTCGTACTGTCTACAGGAAACGTCATTTTTGTCTACTCTTCCGTCGACAAAACGGTGCTCATTCATGCTACGCCTGCTGGGCAAATGAAAATTCTCTGGAAAATAAAAAATAGGCACAATACTAACCCTGCGTAGATATCTATATTCTTTGACCACAAAACGCACACATGCGCACTTCAACAGTCGTCGTAAGACACACATTTATAAATTGAAATAAAGTTTGTTTTAGTTGGGCATCGAGCATGAATGAAAACGAAAGGGCGCGGGAACGATTGTTATCAAAACAAGCGAGTGGCGAAATTATTCCTTTCATGTTATGTCATCATGTTTTATTGTTTATTTTTTATGCTGTTTTTTTGTTTATTTCTGATGCAGTTTTGTTTAGTTTTTGTTTGTTAACAACTGAGTGAGATGTCGAGCTGGGTTATTTAAAGGTTAATTGTTGGAGGATTTTAAATTCTTTAAACATTAAACGCCGTGCTTCGTTGTAATTATGTGAATTTTGTCAAGTCGCCAAGTTTATTTTAAAGTAGAGTCTACACAGGTGATCAAGGAGAGCTTTGGTTGTTATTTGGATAAAGTAGGTACTTACCTATTTATGATACAGTTAACTAGAAATTAATAGAAAATAGTGAATAAAAAATATCCTTTGATTAATATTTTCATTAAAAATATTTTTTCTTCTAATTATGATTTTCATTGCAATAAAAGATAAACTTTTGAGCGTTTTTAGTGGGGACTTTATCCACAGATCGTTGAATTTCCAAAACCCAACCATCAATAAGGAGACCATCAAGAGACGTTCAAAATGTAGGGATAATCATTGTTACTTAAAAAATCAAACTTAAATACCAAGAAAAAGCACAAAGCTGACCAAAATCAAACACAATAAATAAAAACATATTTTCCACTAAATCCAAAAGAAAAATCAAGACCTCTTAGCAATTTTCCGCGAAAACTTCTAGGTTATAAATCATCCGACTGTTCTGTAAATGTAGTTCGCGCGCGCGCCAACAGATGGCAGCAGATGTAGCTTCAAGACAAATTAAAACTATTTGTCGCATTTCATGAGTTATTGTTTACCTACTGTAAGTGACCCAGATCTTAACAGACTGTTTTGACTGGTCGCCTGGAAATTAGCCGAGGTTTATTGTCTAGTTTTGGTTGATTTATTGTGTTATTACTTTGTTTTCAAAATGAAAGGCGGTATTCGGAAAAATAAAGGTAGTGTTTATGGTCAGACTCCACTTAAATCTTAATCATGGTAAGCATTTGAAAAACAATAACAGAATATTGCGATCACATCTGTCTGCCACCATTTGCTTCCTAATTATGGTGATAATTGCAAAGTTCTACTCGATAATTTATCATAGAGGTTCAGCTATAAAAGTTTTATTTACAAACTGTTTTATTTGCGAAATACGATTCAAATTAAACATTGATGCAGTGAACTAGGAGTAGGTAACTTGTTCCATATCTACCGAGGACATTCCATATCTATCTAAAATAGATACTGAAGCAAAGAAAATCGTTTTTTATTCAACTAACGGACCACAGCAGAGTGAATAGTAAAAAATAATAATCTCAATGCAATTAAGCAAGCCAACTTACAAAATAACATAATGTGCGAGCCATAAGCGGGAACGCCAAGACGATCAAGTAATTTGATCAAACAGACTGCTTCAAACAGTTAGTTTATCAAATTGGCATGAATGTGTATGCAAAAATTTGATCAACATGCTGGGTTGATCAAACTGTTTGAACCAGTCTGTTTGATCAAATTACTTGAACGTCTATGGCCCGCATTAGACAACACCCTGAAGCGGTGATAGCCTAGTTGTGTGACCGTCGGACTGCCAAGTCATAGGTCTCGAGTTCGAACTCAACGCATGCACCTCTGACTTTTCAGATTCATGTGCGTATTGTATAAATATCACTTGCTTTAAAAACGGTGAAGGAAAACATCGTGAGGAAACCATGAAAAGAAGAAGATTACACAACATATTTAACCATTCCACATAACCGCACAAGAGTTTCAGAACCTGCGATATATCTCAAGATTTACTACCTTTTGTAACAAGCTTACACAAACAGCCCTATCTGCCACGTTAATCGTTTCGGGACGTCATGCGATAGATAACAAAAGACTGTCGCCTACTCGCCATGTGACGTAACAGGACGAGGACCGTTCGATTTATCGCCAGATAATTGGCCCCTCTGCACCGGTGACTTATAGAATGTAGAGTTGAGATAGGGTTGAATAAGTTGTTATAGGATGGTTGGAATTGCTTCAGGTGTGTGCATAGACTAGAGGTCATTTGTGATTGGAATTAGAAAACTAGTTACATTGTAAATCTTTCACAATAAGGACACCATCATTTTGGATAGGTATTAAAAAAAAATGCTACAGACCCTAATTCTAGCAAGTTATGATAACTATCCTAAGCATAAAAATAAAATATCTTTATTTTCCCTTCCACAGTAATTCTTTATGTTTTTAGTAACACTTATTATGTATTATTATTAACTGGGTAAAACATTTTTTTTTAATTCAATTAATTCTCTGGTGTACAAAGACTGCTATACTTAAAAGCATATACAACCCTAATTGCGCCCTAAACACACTTTCAATCAATCAATCTGAATGATTTTGAAGGATATTGCTAATACATTGCTTCATACGTACGAAAAATTTGTCTCCTCAACAACGTAAATAACGCAATAAATATTGTTGAACTGTCAAAATGAATGCCATTGCTACTTTAAGCGTGTTACGCAATTATCCCGCCGGTTTTTGAACTGAGAAATTGCTTTGCAAAAAACTTAAGAAATTTTGTATTTCACGGGCTATAGTTTGTCCAGTTCTCAACTTCAAATTCTCAATTCAGATAAACGGGTGTTAGCCTATATGGATTGATTGGCTGTAATATTCACTAATATTAGGTATACCTAATATTAGTGAATATTACAGCCAATTAATATTAGTAATTACAATTAATATTATATTATATTATAGTTATTGTTATAAGTTAGTAATTACAGTTAATATTAGTGAATATTAGTGATGTACCTAATGTTAGCATAAGCATTATAATGCTTATGCTAACATTAGGTACATCACTAAGTTAATCCAATCACGCTTGCGGGGTCGGTCCGTGGATGGGTGACCATCTTTACTTACCGAGACTACTCCGTGTCTCGGACAGCATGTTAAGCCGTTGTGGTCCCGGCTATCATCCGTGGATCTTTGACAGTCGTTACGGGTCGTCAGAAGCCCGAAAGTCTGACTACCAGTCTTACCCAGTTACTGGGTTGTGGAGGTCAGATAGGCATTTGCTTCATGTAAAATACTGGTAATTAGGTGCATCCGGTTTCGGAAGCCGAACCCAACATAATTGGGAAAAGGCTAGACAGATGGATTGATTGATTAAGTCTACCGTCGCCCACGTAAATCATACTGTAATAAAATTTCATTCGTAGTAGTAAAAGATTCATAATAAAAGGAAATTTCGGTCTTAACATAAATAATCCAGATTCGTAATACGTAGTCATAATAATGTGACATGCAAACAAACTATAAACTCAAACTCAAACTCAAAGCATTTATTTCAAATAAACCAATTACAGGCACTTGTCAAGGGGTCGGTCAGTCAGAAAGATGAAGCTTGCTACATTATTTATAATTATTATTATAGTCATACTAGGTATATTATTAAAATTGAGTAAGAATGTTGTTATACACATTTTTCAAAATACTAAGTAATAATGTCAGACAGAGGGTTAATGATTATGGTTGTTATTTACACCAAAGGTAGCCCGTATTCGAATAAGGTGTGACAAATGGGTAGCCATCGTTACAAAGGCCACAATAGGCCATAACCCTCGACTGACTGTTACTGTTAACCCTTGCGCGGGCGGCAGCTGATGCACGTATGCGCATGAGCATCTGCGGGTTTCCGCGCAACTAGTAGTGTAGTATGTGCGTCTAATGAAATGTTTGTTGTTAGGTTATTTTAGATTAACTTTCATGTAAAAGGAAAGCCATTGCTGAGCATGAGGTTCTGAGTTCGTTTCCCGGGTTGGGCAAAGTGTTATTGGGTTTTTCCATCCAGGAATTTTCAGCCCCGAGTCCAGATCTGTGCGCGGTTGCTTGAAATAGGCTCGCCCCCTTTTTACATGGGGCTGAAACATAGCTGTCGAAATGTGCCTGGCCTTGCCTAACCTTTCTGGGCCTACAGCCGTGATGATGCTATGAACGCCAGGGCTTTTACTTAGTTTTGAACCATGAAAACTTTTTAGGATTTCCTCAGGATGTTTTCTTACACTCTAGACTTTAGACTCTAAAGTCTAAAGAATTAGGAGTCTTACATTGTGCAAAAGATGTTTGAAAGTAATCATTAGAATCAGAAATCCCCGGTCCTAAGGTGGCTTGAGGCCTCTAAGTACCTACTTCAGTTCCAATCCAAGTAGATGCACATAATTAAGTACACTAGTAGGTACATAGTTAGCGTCGATGTTCGTCGGATATGACAAACTGCGATTCTATTTAATTCTAGCGCGCAATAATCGACCCATAACTCCTTCGTTACGTCCTCCAGCACGCATTATATAATTAATTCGCGACGCTTCGCTGTTCCGGATGCTCTCAGTCTTCCAAGAACATCTGATGACAATTACTTCTGCGAACATTTTCCATCGCGCTTAAATCGAACCAAATGTTTGAAGGCATTCGGCGATTTGGCGCGTTCTGCGCTATTACTCATTTGGTGAATACTTATATGTATGTATAGGTCGGGTGTCTATTAGCGTCCCGCGTCCGCGCGTCCGTCTGCCGCGGTGACGCGAGTTCGCAAGTACGTGGCGCGGACACGCGAAACAAAACACGATCGCGGGTGGCTGACCGTCATAGGTAACGTGACGCGCGAGAGGGCCGCGAGCCGGCGAGCGCGGGGGTGCGCGGGCTCGTGGGGGGACCGGGGGGGGCGGCAGGGCGTCGCGCGTCGCGAGGCCGCCCTTGCTCGAAGGTGACGCGACAATTAACGTCGGGCGGTCATTCCACCGCGGCGCTGGCGCGATGTCAACGATTTCGATCATCCTGGAGCGATAGCGGACGGACGCCGCCGCGCCGGCACATGCACGCGCCCGCGCCGCAAGGTTGCCGCGTGATACCGATATTATTACCTATACATCCGAGCTATTTATAAACACTCATAAAAACGAAGCCTAGCTCAGACTGGGTCTACTTCGGACGGATAAGATAGACGCGTCATAAAATGTTATGTTCAGAGAACTCTAAGACTATTGAACATAACTTGAAATGCATGTGCATCTACTAAAAGCTCTACCTTGGTTTTCCAAAAGGCTTTGGCTCTAGCAAATCAATCATAGCATCTAAATCTAATAATCATCAATCACGCGTAGCATGTAATAGAAGTAAAGATCAATATTACCTAACAATTATAACCATCAACTGGAAAAACTTACAGACATCATTGAAAAATTATTTCAGGAAATAAGAACCACGACTTATAATATCTACCAGAATTCAATGATTAAGTTACCAGAACATACTAACTTACTTTTAAATTCCAACCTTGTTCCAAAACCTAAGGTGCTGGTCATCAAAAAACGCTGACTTAACATCATAAAAGTGACAAGAGTCAAGAGCCAATGGACCCATAACTATGAACATCTTTGCAAGGAGAACAAAACAACTTCGCCAAAATGAACCTTAAGCCGTTGTTATAAGGAGTCGATTTTGTAACGTGACCTTATTTTGCTCACCCCGTCTTTACGCCAGTCATTGTCGGGCCTAAAATTCTGACTTTTACGGCCACTAATATTGAATAACCTTGAACTTGGTACTAGTTATGAAATATTAAGATTATGGCTGCGCTAATGGAAAAATCGTGTGTATAAGGGATGCCAACCCAGAACTGTTGGGCAGGCAGTGGACTGAGATTAGTTGAGGTACTAACATGATAAAAACAATTATAAAATACTAGCTAATGCGTTGCAAGTTGCAATCCATTCTATACATATTATAAATTAAAGTCGCGTTTCGTGTTTCTCTGTATGTCGAAGCAGGAGCCGTTCACTAGTTATTAATATACAAAAATATAACGAATGCATATTCTAATTACGTGTTAACAAAACAGCAAACAAATATTTACTCAGAATTCAGATAGCTATCCAGTTTGGTATTACCTGTCAGTACAAATCCAGGAATAGCTTTTGATAAACGCAGCCAGCATTAGTAACATTCATTTAAAATAATAATACAGGTATATAAAAATATGCAATTTTAAAATAATCATAACAATGAAAACATGAATGATGAATAAATATTGATGAACTATCAATCATTAAAAAATAAGAAACGGAAAAGCTCTATAGCTTTTCCTTTTCTTACTAAAATTGTGAGTGACGTCTTTTGTGGTTGAGCGCACAAAACCACAAGTTTTGTTAAAAAGTGGTAATAACACGTAGAGTCATTCATACGTGTTTGCAGAATTTTCCTATAAATGTATGATTGAGAGGTAAATTCATAATTAAATTAATTCCTGTTTTTTAAATTTCACTCTGTCTGTCATCTGTCATTACCTAAATTCGTAGGAAAATCTTCATGAATGCCCTTCGTCTGGGGCGAACAAATTATTAAGGACGAATTTCACCAATGAAACTAAACCCGATCAGCACAACTCAACCACGTTTTACAGCTGTCACTGTCATCATCGATTATGGACACTGACAGCTATTAATCGCAGTTTAGATGTGCTGATCGCGTTGAAATCCGCCCCAAGTGTATCGCTCCTACCGACTAAACCCATAGGTTGGTCCCGTGAGTCGAAAGCGTTTACTCACACATGCTTCATGCCCTGGCCAAAATATTCACCCTTGGCAGAAAGATGTACTTACTTTGGTAAATTAAAAGGTGGCCGCTTCTTTACATCGTAATAATCTTTATTATAACCGCGGGAAGAGAAGTTTACCTATTGTTACCAACAAAACCAGTGACATTTCTTAGGAAAATGAAATCACCCCCTCTCTTCATTTTCATTGCTTCTTGGACTTTGGAGTCATTCATCAAAGCGTAAGTTGAAACAACATTACATTACTTCAACTCGTTTTTAATTTAACTGTTAATGGCGCGTTGATCAAATCTCAGGCCATAGGATGCTAAGACAGACCCCAGAGGTATAATTGTGTGCTTTGTTTATGTTTAAGGAACTTAATGTAATTCATAAAATAAATAAATAAAACAATAAATCACTCGACCACTCCTCTCATTACGTCAGTCAGACTAGAGGCCAGGTGACGGAAAAGTCAGATGCAATGAAATGGCAATAGCCCAAAACAGTGAACATTTATTATAGAGATACTGAGTCAACCGTGCAAAGCGTCTAGAAAAATTTAATGTATTTTTGATGGTGAACAAGAAATTGCAGTTCTTCTCGTTTGAAAGGAACTAATCTACTTCAGAAGAATTTAAATAATATCCAACAGAGGTTTACTAATACATAAATTGATCTTTACACTCGCGCATTTAGTTGGTTTTCTTTCTATTGTTTATTAGTTTTCTTTTCTAAAAACATTTATTCTCAAAAGTTCTTCCACTTAGCTCTTTAGGATTTTGGCATGTCCATCCCCATTTCATATTCCAGAAACTGCTAAATTATAAATATTATAGTTTACAAGTTGGACACCCCTAGGTCGAGTCGTGTCGGGCGCTAAATTGTAAGTTGCACGCGCTGCGAGGACTGCACTGCGGTTATCGGCCAGCCGCGCCAGCGACGCGACGGCTACCTACCGTGCGCCCACACACGAAACATCTCATAAACTAAGCGGAGGTTTAAGTGGAAATTAGAGCGTGAAGAAACAAACTATTAAGTAATATGAATAAAGAACAAAGTTTTCACACTCACTTTTAAGATAACTAGGATATCTTATATCTCTGCACGACCAAAAACCTAGACTGAACTAGAGCAACCCCTGTCATAATTTCGATTGTCGAATCCGCTGTTTTACATAACGCTATGCTGTTTTACAAAACTGCTACCACGTAATGGAGAATGGCTTATCTGCAGTATAAGAGTTTGGTGTGGCTTCTAATGCCTGTGCAATCTGCGACATATCCAATAATAATATTATACATCAGTGAAAGATCAGTATGGCATGTATTGGCCCCCAAAAGATGGACCAACTAGTGAAGGTCCCGGAACTCCGCTGGATACAAGATGCCGAAAACCCCAAATTTAAATATTTCTTCACGACCTTTTACTGTGATGATAATTACACACATTAATTATATCAAATCATCACGACCGAACATAACTCAATAAAATGTAATAACAAGCAATTCAATTTATTTATCGTATCATAAACATATCAATTTAATTAATTATCTGTTCATTAATGTATTTACTAACATACAAAGGCAGCAACAATGGACTTTACCAGCTGATATGTCAATAAAGGAGATATTTATGCCGTCTCACTATGATAAGGTCGTACATAAAATCCCCATGTAAAACCCCATGAGATAAGTACCGATTTATAACAAACTAATAATACCTAGCCAGAATGTAGGCTTCAGGCTAGTAAGCTAGAGGTAGTAAGCTAGAGTTTGCTAGTAAGCTAGAGTTTGCTTTGAAATCCTACTTGATATCCAATGAATGTCAACAGCCTAGGTTCACACATACAAGTATATAAACAGGAATAGTTATTGAGCAACCGATATATTAGCCAATAGTTCACTAAAAAATTCAAAAATTGACGACAAAAATTTACTTACCAATAACTTTACTTTCCAACATAAGCTGACCTCGCATTGTACGAAAATCCTATACAATGCGAGATCAGCATGAACTGGAAATGTATAGTTGGATGTTAACCGTGTGTACAAGTCATTATGATAAAGCCTGAATCCTGTGCCAATGCTCACTATTATACGTCTGCTCCACACTGGTAACGCTTGTTTTTTTTTTTGTCGAAGTCATTTATGTGCTTTTCACTGACAGCCCTGCCCAGTCGCGATATTAGTTCAGTAACAGTGATCAACACGCCATCGCCAGTCGGTCACGCAGCATGCCACGCAGACGACTGCCTACCATGACGCACCCACGTACTCGCAACTGAGTGTACGGAACTTGAAGACTATGACCACCGGTTTAGGTACTGCCAGTCAGCCAGGATCATGAGAATATATCGATGAGGTCTATAACGAGAACATTATGAAAACAGACAGTAAGGGGAGAAAAATATAATAGTTTCCTTCCAATCCCTTCGAATTTCACCAATGAAACTGAACGCGATCAGCACATCTAAACCGAGTTCAAGAGCTGTCAGTGTCAGAATTCCAAATCAAAAAAATGACACTGATTTAAACGTGGTTTATGTACTGATCGCGTTCAGTTTTATTGGTGAAATTCGCCCTTAATTACGCTGGAAACAAAAGAAGAACGTCTATCAATATTGCAGGGCCTGCTCGCAAAATAAACTATAATATTTATAAACAATTTTGTATAGACACTGTGTGTGAAGGCTGAGCTGAAGTGTCGGCGAAGGCCGAAGGAATCCACTGGATGCGAGAAGCACAGAACCGGTCGAAGTGGCGGTGCTTGGGGGTGGGCTATGTCCAGCAGCGGACGTCTTTCGGCTGAAATGATGATGATCACTGTGTAAGATAGCATCACTAAGAGAGAATACAAACACAGGTAGCAAAAATTCTCAATGCACCCAGGTGAAAATGCAAATTAATTTTGTGGCAGCCCTGAACGCTAGATCGCTAGGTGTTAACCTGGCACTTTAGACGTACACCGCGCAAGCTAGGACCTAGTGTAATCCAACCGGCATGGCAGATACTGTATTTGGTCCCAAACAAGCGGAATCTTTGAGTACCTACCACGAGAGGCGAGTCCAAGCTTCATGACAATCTGTGTGACAAAGCAAAGGAAATCACCACCTGGTCCATAGAGTGCGGATCTGATGAATGGAGTAATTTATTATTAGGTACTCAGAATAACCCAAAAAAAAAGTTCAAGTAGTGAATTGCGAAAAAGAAGAAAGGATAATCATTTTGTCAAATGGTTGACCATTTGACAAAATGATTATCCTTTCTTCTTGTTTAGAAGACAGAGAGGGGAAAAATGTTATCTTTTTCTAAAATTGTAATGGATAAAATCCGTTTTAAGAGATCGTCTATTCAATGAACAACTTTAGTATGATAGTGATTGAAATTAGTTTATATCCTACACTAATCGATTAGACCGACCTATTCACTATTTCTATTGAGCTCATACCGCCTGTGATACAGGTTTATCTAATATTATATTACCTTTGTAAATTATTTCTAAGATTTTATGTTATCAATTTACGTTTTTTTTTAATACTGAATAAACATTCTATTCTATTCTATTCTGTGTGTAAAGCTTCATAGTAAAACATAAGGTGAAGTCAGTTGTCAATAGTGTCAGGTGAAATGACAGCTTACTTCACCTAAGTTTTCACGGTGAGATTTTTACAGAACGGACAGCCCTACTGTAACATGTTGGTCTTCTAAACAGTGTTTAGATGGCCGCGCTTATCGGCAAGACGGCTACCTACCATTACACACCCACACGCTATCTGCGCGTAGATGGACAATTTACTGTCTGCATCGCTAACGGTTCTGTCCATTCTATTATATTCTGGACAAGCTGAAGCGTGTTAAGTTTTAGACGTGTTCAAGAATGCCTGGAATTCCTGGGGGCTTAAAACAATCACTTTGGCAGGAAAATATTATGAATCATCGTAAAATGTCACAAACTGACAATTCATAATATGATTTGCGTGCAATTCATATTACGAAATAATGAATCTGTTGTTTGACAGTTTTCTATAGAGATTCGTAAACTGGTCCACAAATTATGAATTGCTTTTGTGTTAGAGGAATTGCTAATGACAGCTGGGAATTGAGGAAATGAATTGCTTTTAGAGGAATTGCTAATGTGGCCGTTTTAGGTCCCCTGAGGAACTCTATTGAACAAGTTTTATTGTGTCAAAAATAATTGTCACGACTACCGACTTTTTCTAAGACAGTGCTTTAATTTTGTCCAGCTAGTGTAATCAGTTGGATAAAACTGGGCTACTTGAGTGAAAATTTATGGATATTTATAGTCGTCGTTGGAACTCATACAAGTAACTTGGTTGGTTGTTTTTATGGGCAAATAACTAACAATATTAAATGGTTCCCAGAGGTTTTTAGAAATTGGGATTATTTAGTTAGATAATATAAAGTAGGTACCCCCACTAGGTTAGTGAACTGAAATGAAATGAAATTGTTTATTCTGTAATAGGATATCGGAATCACTTTTACACGTCATATTAAAAAACAAAAAATAAGCTAGATGAGGACGGCGTTTCCTATCTGACTACTCTGAGAAGAAAGGCCGAAACAAACTCAGAGGTCGTAGTCTCTTTTAAGGTCCAGACATAATCTTGGTCAAGCTATAAGAGGACTATGTAGATTGTCTGAAATGGTCTTTTGAGGAAAGAACCACACAGATTTGAGTGGACCTGTCCAGTCAGTGCAAGCATTTGTCAGTAATCGAGGAGCTCAACTCAGAGCTGAAGGAGCTCAACGACCCGACGAACAATACCAAAGAAAGGACATTTGGGTAGGCCGCATAAAGCACTCAAACTGCCAGACCATCATTAAAACTGAGAAAGAGTAGCAAAAAATAAAAATGATCCACATAGTCCTCACATTCACAATAATCAAAATAAAATAATACTTTACAAAGTAATAATGTCATTTTGTATAAAAGTAACCACACGAAAAATCATGTAATTATATAATTGATGTATACCAAATATTGTAAAACATTTTTTTTTCTTGCCCATTCTTCTCCATACGAAAACTACCTTTTGGAAGGGGCAACTAGAATCAGTTCTATTTCTATGTATTTGACGTTCAAAAGTGCCTTTAATGTACCTAGTTTAAATAGATTATTTGACTTTGACTTTGACTTTGAAAAAGAAGAAAAGGAGACGATAAGTCCCCTAGTTCACAGCCCACTGCTGCTTCACAATACCTCCTACCTACTTCACCCTCTACATCTAGTCTGTACAATCCCTTTTTGATGCTTTTAGGCCATCAGACCATTAGGCTACTACCCTACACATTAACCAATCTAACCAATCCGCAAATCAATCAATCTGTCATGCCTTTTCCAACTATAACATAGTCTTCCATAGGCTTCCAGTCTAACCAGATGCAGCTGAATACCATTATTTTACATGGAGCGACTGCCTATCTGACCTCCACAACCCAGTAACCGGGTAATACGATACTCCTTGGTAAGACTGATTAACCAATGCGCAAACATGACACGAAAATGTCCTAACCGGTACTTTACACTATAATATCGATGCAGCTTTAACGATCAATACGGTATATATCGATCCGATCTATTGCGTAAGTAAATCTTCAATGACACGGTAACCAGTACAAACTGATCGGCTGGTGGACGCGTTAAATAACCCCTTTGTCTCGGCTGACTCATAGGTACCTACTATTCGCGCTTTGTACGGTTTCCGCGGAGCGAAACAATTTAACAATCAGCTGACTTTAGTTGACACGCTTTATATTCGACAAACATAATATACCTATTATGACTATTTCAGCTGCAACAACTAACATTACATACATTTTACACGTATTTACCGTAACGGCGAATTCTTATTTATCTACTGCCTCTACAACGCGATTGCAGCATTTTCTACTTTGATATGAAGTAAGAAAGATGGAGGCTTTCAGGACTGCCGCTACGTATCTACTATCAGACCATCATCATTTTTTTCTTCCTTTCTGCTTCTTTTCATTGTTTCTATGGAAACTAAAAAAAAGTAAAAGAAACTTTGTAAAAGAGACGTCTCTTGAGCCCATTAGCAACTCGATTTTAATACTAGATTTGAGTATTTATTAGCGTGAAATCACGGTAATCATGCTTGAGCATTGTTTTAGAGACTCTTTCATATTTTCACATAATATTCGGATTTTATTCTTGCATGATACGAATTAACGTAGGAATCCGAAAACATTCATTAACGGAGCGAATACAAATGACAGAGCGATCACAATCAAATGAATTATTTAATAAGTGCACGTGTGATGACGACACGTGATGTCTGCTGAACAAAGACTGTGCGCCCGCGCATCGGTCGAGTATTGTGTCACAAATCATCCTTAGCATTTCAGATATTGTAACAGGACTTACTTCTATGGATTGAGGGCTGGATAAGTTATTGTTCATCGTGTAACCAAAATAGTTTTTTTTTTCAAGATACCATGCTTCGGAGACATTTGGTTTCCTTAGAAGCTTTAGCTCATCAGCATCATGTCTTAGTGTTGCCATCTGACAATGCATAGTGTCAGATGGCAACATGCATTGTCAGATGATGAAACCCAGCTCTGCATATTGTCTATACTATTTATATTTTTAAGACGTTGTATTTGTATTTACCTATATGAATAAACGGAATTTTTTTTTTCTTTCTGGCTTTGGCGAGCAAATGTGACCATCTCGAAATTAAGGAAATTCTCCTTAGTAATTTCGAGATGGTCACTTTGATCACATACGTTTTCAATGCGGTAGCCCAGGTTTGAGATTTGATTTATTGAAGCAGTAAAAGTCCTACGTTGATGGAGTATGATAAACGAGAAGAAAACTCTCCTAAATAATACGATAACACGAGAAAACCTACACAAACAACATAATACCAAATACGACTGTACAAATACATAGGTACCTACTAATGTACTTATGTGAGCGCGGCGCGTGACACGTCACTTGGCCGACTTGGCTGACATTCAATATTTTTTATATACCTACATCCAAAGTAAGTATTGTATTTTTTCTTATTGTTGTATTATTCGCGGTCGAAATGGCCGAACTTGTGAAGTGCCAGCGACGAAAATAAGACGAACGAACAAACCTTTGAAAAATTGAAGCTAAAAAATTGGTATTCGCGGGTCGAATTTTATTACTGATCATGGACCTTTTTTTAGAGCTACAAATATCTTGAATGGTCAAAAATTGCTTTATAGCAACGTCGTGTTGACATTACAACAGTAAACTCTCCAATGAAAGTATTCGTCGTAAAACGACTAGGTACGAATTCTTGTAGACCAAACTATTATCAGTTCCACCAGTGCCGGCGCCTTCTGCAGGAAGATACCTTCTTAGTAGGACCAACTATTTCTAACACAACAAACATATTACTCCAGACAGCACAACAAAGGCACAGTTGCTCTATCTTTATCTACTCAATCTATACATATAGTAAAATTTTATGAAGAATTTTTGTCCGTTCGCCTGAATTGACGCAAAAATGGCAGAACGGATTTTGATGAAATTTGACACACAGATAGTTTTCCTGTATTAAGTTCCCGTGGGATATTTTCCAATATCCTGTGAAGCTGCTGGCAAAAGCTAGTACTCAATATATTTATCTACACCCATGCTATAAATCCTCTCTAAAAGTTTCTGAAACAGTTACCTTATAGCCAACATAAAAACATCCAGTGTCATAGTAACCATTATTGCACTGCGCAACTTGAACTTAGGTGGTCGGGTTTACAAAGACATGATCATTGACAACCCTGTCGGGCACAGCAAAGCTTCGATACACTTGTACTTTTTTGGAGCGACGATCTTCGCATGACATTGCTGGTAGCAGCTGGATGAGAGTTACTGATGATCGAGTTGCATGAAGCCAGGATTGGAGAGGACTTCTTTAAGCTGATGATGAAGGGAGTTGACACTCAAAATGTGTGATCCTGAGTTTTTTGAAAATAAAGGCATCACTCAGCAAGTTATGAAACACCATGCTAATGATGACAACAACGTTGTTCTTCAAAAAAAATCGAAGGTGAGCCGGTTGAATGCACTCCCTTGAGGAAAACGGTTAATAACACTGACATGCAGATGTATTCTTAATTTCCAAAATCAACTGCTTGTCAGCACCATTTGTTAAAGTCTACTCAAGGATAAGCATCATTTATTTTGTTCTTAAGTGAGCTTCCATAACTTATGCGATCTTAGTTGCTAGCTACAGGTATTTGGCACTAAAGGCACTTCAAAAGTAATATAAACTAAGACTCCGCTGTCTGTCTGTCTGTCCGTCTGTTACCAAGCTGTATCTCATGAACGCGTGATAGTTAGACAGTTGAAGTTTTTCACAGATGATGTATTTCTGTTGCCGCTATAACAGCAAATACTAAAAAACATACAACAATACAACAAACTTGATTTTTTGCCGTTTTTATAGATAATGGTACGGAACCCTTCGTGCGCAAGTCCGACTTTTATTATATTTTTCTATTTGCACAAATTATACAATCGAAATCTCTGATAAACATCTACGATTTTGATTGTATAATTTGTAACTAGCATCACTCTTGCATTTTCCATGCACCTACTTATGCTTCATGTGCGAGTCCGACTCGGACTTGGTCGGTTTTATATATTTGCAAACTAGAGCAAAAACCCAGCATAAGCATGAAAACCTGGAGATTTTCCACACCAGCTTCCATAATTTCATAGGGTTCCATATCGCTATAGTTAGCAGAATACACCTCCGGGGGGTTGCCGAGAACCTCTCCCTCCAAATCAAAGTAATATAGACTTACTTCTATTTTCATTAACTTCATTCTCAGAGATGACCTTGCAAACGGCGTGTGACCTCGCAAACGCCTCGTGAACTTGAGAGACCTCTCCTCTCAAGCGTCAGAGCGCATGGCGCCACTGCTGTCAAATTTATGACATCTACCCACAAAAAAGGTTGGTTGTCGTTTTTATAGCACCTACCTTAATAAAGTAATTATTTTTTTATAAGAAAAACTACGTAGTTAAACTGCGCAAACTTAAAACTAGCCCTTATGTCAAAAATTATTACGCTATTTCAGTCAAGCGTCGCACAACCACATGTGGTTTCGTTGCGGCTGAAAGGTTAAAACATAACTGCACAACTGCACAACTACTTTATTTACAAAAAATCGTTCTAGAACATTCTCTAAAACAAAGTTTATATGCCACAGACGTGAATGTAGGGAGTCGTTACTCGGTACCTAATCAATGTGGAGACTTGTGAAACCACAGGTGGCGGGGCTCCCATCGATCTCGCTAAAAATACGATAATATCGTATATTGCCTTGCCTACACTTACTGACGCCTCGGACATAGTGGGGGAGTAAGAATGAAAGCGAGTTTAAATTCAGTTGAAGTTTACATCGATAATATAACTATTATTATATGTATGTAGCTACATAAGAATTATTCACAGGTGTACTTTTCTGAATATGAGTTCTACAATCACTTAAGGTACTGAAAAATATGCTCATAGAATTATGCTTCTGAGCATGCCTAAAAATAGCATGCTTTTTATTATAATACTGAACACACACGAAGTTTTGCATAACTAGCAATGTTTACACACACATGCTACTAACTAGTAAATACTAAATAAAAGCATGCTGTCTTGTAAGAAAAAAAAAGCATGTGTGTCAGTCCCTAACGAGCACGCCATCCGCTGGATGCGAGAAACACAAAACCGGTCGAAGTGGCGGTGCTTGGGGCGGTCTATGTTCAGCAGTTGACGTCTTTCGGCTGAAATGATGAAATCCTAAAAACAGTTCAAAAATCATCCCACAAACCGCTTCCTGCTCTTTCAAGCAATATGTCACCAGCTTGGATCCTACGCGACAACAAAAATACCCGCGATCCGTCTCGCTGTCAGCTGACGATAACGGGCCGTCATACCGCCTACTCAGGACATACAGGGCACTGCGAGCTTACCATATACAGCCAGGCAGTTTACATAACACGCCTGTATTCCGCGAAGGGTTTCGCAGAGATGTATCACACACCCATCATCAGTTGTCGAATGTAAAGAGGGCGAGTGTTGTCACTTGCTGGGCATAACTTAATCTACAAACTGTTTCCAAAATATTATTCATGAGTAAAAGTGTTGTATGAACCTACGTAAGGTGAGCTTTGCTGGCGCCGTTGCTGCGGATACTCAGACCCTCAAGAGGTGCAAATAGTGTAACCTAATTCATGGGTAACTACACTTTTGAGCCGTTTGGGGCCCGTCTCCTTTAAAAGGAAATTTCTCGCCGAATGGACGACACTTCACGTAACCAGAGGCCTAGCTCGTTATTTGGCCAAAGAATTAGCATTGCCATTCAACGTGGCAATGCTGCCAGTCTTCTGGGCACGTTTCCGGATGACAGCGATGCGGACGAATACTCCGACGCCTAAATGTCCTTTTGTTTTTGTATTTATTTGTATCGATAGTTAGTTAATCATTTAATTAATACCTAGTGTAAATATTTAGTTGTGCATGCCCCATGTTCCATGATCAAAAAACCGGTGTTACATTTAATAAAAGCTTCCGCCAGCGACTTCGCCCGCGTGATATCTTTATAAATTATAGCCTATGTTACTCAGCGATAATATAGCATACTATAGGCCAAAGAATTTTTAAAATCGGTCCGTTAATTTTTGAGTTTATTCATTACAAACAGAAATACAAATCTGTCTCTTTATAATATTACTGTAGAAAACATTTTCTTCGTATTTAAGTCAGCGATTACTTCTCATAAAATTTGAAAACATTGAAAGTAATTAAGGGAGCCCTGACGGTGTTCACTAGAAGTGCCGAAACTGTAAAGAGGTTGAAGTGTGAAAAGTTCTCGGAAAATCGCTGAAGACTTCGCAGAATTTCAGAGTTCACAAGAAAGAAGGTCCTTTCGTAAAAGGTTTCTACGATGTCAACGTTTTTTTTTCTTGTCAAAATGCCTTGATGAAAGTTGTTGCAGTTGAAGTAAGTAGATCAAGCTATAACGGTACGGAACAAACACGTTGGACGCAATGCGGTGCACACAAAAGCTCTGCGTCTCGCTGAAAGCGCTGGTAGATAAGTATAAAAGTTTATACGTCGCCTCAATATCAGATAGCGGGCTAAATTTATCCCGAGCAGTGACTGCAAAAGGCGGACTCATAAAAAGCGCGGCACGGTTGATTACAAAGCCGCGTCGGGTTTATGGGCGCGCATCTCGCGTGCCTCGCTGCCTCGCCGCCGCCGCTCCGACGACGCGAGGGTAGTTTTTCAGTCGCCGAGCGAGCCCCCGCCACATAAATAAGTGATCACGGCGCTACCCCCCTCCCTGCGCCCCCCCTCGTGACGCCTCCCCCCCTCTAGCTCGTAAACTAAGCGCAGATAGCGAGAGGACTTAATGGCTGATCGGATTTTGATTAGCGTGGGCCGGCGACGCAACCCCGCACCCAGAGCCGAATTTGAATAGATAAGTGGGCACCCGAGGACCGGCGCTCGCGACCGTAATTTACATACTTACTGGCTTTCGGCGAACATAGAGGGTGCCAAGTTATGGACGACGCAAAAACGATAAAGTTGAAATAAAGCTTCGGTCATCGATTCGGTCGCGTCGAGTGGTTTTTTAGAGAATTCTGTTTGTTATCGTTGCGGGCCGGTGCGGTCAAGCCGACCGGTCAGCGCTCGTTTTTTATTAGATTTAATCGTTCCGCAGCGCACTAACCGCACCACACGTGCCCGACGACCTTATCGCGGGAGAGGTGCTGTCTGTACCCGACGCGCAGCGAACGAGAACATGAAGGGTCGGTAAAGTTTCGCTGCGTGCTATGACTTCGACCGTTCGGCGGCAGATCTGTAACTTGTCGCTATTGACGGAGGTCGGAAACTTGGGGAACGTTGGTGGATGGAGTCGTAGGGACAGGTAGGTACGTCGTCAGCAGGCCGGCTGCGGTTGCCGCGGGGTCGCGGTTCGATAAGGCGCGGACGCCCCCTTGCCCCCCTCGCGTTTGTTTAGTTTGGCAGGTAAAGCACAACAGAGGGGCCGAAACGTGTCGCGTGGGAGTGATCGCCGCCTGACGTATCGGCTGGCGCACGAATAATTGAAGTTTGAAGGAAAACACGCGAGACGCTCACTCGTAGAGTGGGTAGGTATTATAATAGACAGGTTGGTAAACATCGTCTGTGCTCGTAAGAAAAACATTGATGTTTAGTCGCCTCAGGGATAGAGCGGAGTGGAAACTGATCGACGCACTTTACCTATTTGTTATTTTGGATAATGTTTGCTTGTGCTCTTAATTTTGTGACTACCACCTCCGGTTACAGCAGTATTATTTTAATCTTACTCAGTGGGGGAAAGAGATGGAGCTATACGTCCTACAGAGCTTCATCTTTTTCCTACACTGAAGTAATAATAAAATAATACTGCTGTAAGAGCTGGTGGTAGGCCCCCTGATAAATACTGGAATAAAGTTCTGCTTGCGAAATCGTGGAACAGTAAGAAAAATCCTCACTCAAATAATATTGATATCAGCTTTTAAACCCTAAAGGAACTTTAAACCCAGCTTCAAATACTTCTACATCCTTATCATACCAACTATAATCACATGTTTACGAACCCTGCTTACCCCCTAGCGATACACAAGTTGGTAAGGGGGTGGCGAGTATAATTAAGAAAGGACAGCGCGAACGGGGGCCGGCGATGAAGTCGTAAAAACACGATGCACTGACATCAACGTACCTACAAATACTGTACGTATACGAGTATGTACAGTATGTATGTGGCAATATCCTGCTCTGCTCTTTATACAAGGTGTAAGGGACATCCCTCCGCAGACTGATGGGATGAATTCAGCATATCATAGGTACTAAGACGATCGGTACATTAAATTATTTCAGGAACGTTATGGGAATCCAATAAATCTGATTTGTATTATTAACTCACGCGCAATGTATCGTTACCGTGGCAAAACTGCGTAGCCGCACTCCCCGTGTCGGGGGGGGGACGCGCTCGCGTATTTTAAGATCCATTACTGGTTTTTTTATTTTAGCTGTTTAATTTACATAAATGGAGTCCTGCGTACAGAGAATGTAATTTTACATTGAAATAAAGGAATAGTAACTGAAAAAACGATAAAAACAATGAAAACTTTCCTGAGAAAATTTCCGGTGGAATATGATTCAAAATAAGGAGCTGAATGCCCCCTTTTAATTTGCGGAGGGCTGTCCCTTACACCCTGTATACGTATATGAATGTGCGAACTGCTCCGGGAATTAACGAACCAGGCATTTTTTGTCAGTCGTAAACGCAACAGCTGAGCATCGATTCTTGGGTTCGAACCCCAGGCTCGGCTGGTTTATTGGGTTTTCCCAGTAAACCAGTCGGCTTGTTTCAGTAAAAGCCCGCAGATTGCACTGGGTTTGCGTTAATGGCAATAGGCTATATCAAATGAAGATACGTATGTTTTAATTGATCCTTTGCTAACTAGGAACCAAGCCATAGATATAAGCCAGGCTTGTTGGCACGCGTGACCCATTTTCCTTTTATTGAAAACTTTCCTCTTACGAGTAAATTCCCTGTAAACGTCCTTATACAGTATGCAAAGGGTTACTCAGAACTCAGAATGGCCATATTTCACGTAATTGTAGTAATTGAACTGATAAATCGCATTCCTGAACTCCATATCAGCTAGCTCGGCCCCGTCCGAACAATTAAAGGAAAATACAATGGACATAGATTGAACTGGAAAACAGACAGAGCACTCGCGTAATCTTGTCATAGTTGACGCCTTTATAGACTTGAAAGTGAAAATAACATAAATAGCTGAACACCCAAAAAAGCAATAAAGATCTTTGAACACCAATCGAACTAAAACACTTCTACTATGAACTAAAATCTCAAAGGATGAATATTAAAATAGTATAAATAGTTCAGAGCGTGGCCGTAGTTCATAGTACTAGATATAAAGCTATGTACAGACTGGCCGGCAGCGCTGCGCTGTTTAAAAGGCCATCAAAGAGCCGTCTACATAAAACGAGTCCCATTTTACATTCGGGCCGCTAGGACCAGGGTTTATAGCCGGCCGGCCAGGAATTCTGTTCGTAATGAGGAAACCCGGCACCTACTATGGGGACTCGATTGTCCCGCGTATACTATCGATCGTTTCGAAACGTTAGTCGCAGACTGTAAAAATTTTATGATCTTTGGAGATTCGACATCTAAACTCTCTTTTTGTTGATTTTGGTTTCGTTTGGCTGAGTGCAGTTCAAGAGTAGAGCTGTGATATTTTTGGAGCCATAAAAGCAAGGGGTTACGACTGAGGAACTTGACGTGTGAAAGAAAAGTCTAACGTGTTTATAGCAAATTGAGTATATAAAGCGCGGAAATCTATAGAGATACAAAGCGCGGTGCGACTCTAGTAGAACGACTTCTGTGAAAATTTCATGGAAGTTGTTATACCAATATCGCGTCACGCCGTCGCGTCGTGCCTGTATATGGGAGCGTCAGATTCTTGAACTATCCCCACTTGCTGCTCAACAACTGCGAAACATAAACACAATACAAGCAAATGGTACCAAGTTCAGTATTCATCGGTCGTAAACAAATACTTGTCCTAACTGCTCCTCATCAAAACACGAACAGCACCTGCTTACAAGTAATCATTGAACCTTTATGAAGCACTGATGTCACAGCGTTCCGATCAAATTCCCCGAATCCGAATCTGAAATGGTGAGATCACCAATCACCCTTCAGATTCGGATTCGGGCAATTTTATGACATCCTCTAATATTCAAACATCGAATAATTGAAATACAATCTTCATTTGCTTTGACATAACATATCCTACGAATTATTGTAGAAGACAAAAATATTCAGGAACAAAATAAACTTAAATAATGATAACAAACAAATTACCTTCCTTCTGAAGCCGTCGGGTAAAAACGTACTATTTCAAAAACATAATTCACTTCTCATTCCAATCTCACAAATCGATTTGGAATCGATAACCGTTGGTTGTATCGTTGAGCGCGCGAATATTTTCGCTCTCGGCACCTTATCTGCGTCAAAGGCAAGGTGGATGCTGTGACTCCTCCCGATAGCAACTCCATATTTATGTAGGATCCTCCCTGGATGAGGTAATTAGAGGAAAGTGATTAGAAACGCAAGGAAAATTGCAGCGAGGGTGATAATGGGCAAATTTTTTAAAGAAAACGCGGGAAAAGCAATGATTTTTTGTCAAATGGATTGTAATTTTTTTTATAAATTAAAAGAAGCCTCGGTTCGTTCAAATCCAGCAAAAACCTCGAATAGAGATGGCCTATGTCGAACATTCGAAGCAACACCGCGTGATACTTAATTTTCGCGAGGGCTAAAGTTTGTGTCAGTTTTTTTTAGGAAATAAATTACATAAATAAAATTATAAATACAGTTTTAGGTTTTGAAAGCCTCATGTACGATTATAAATTCTATGCACAGTGCACACCAAACACTCAAACCTCAATACGATTAACATTTATAGACTTCACATCATTCTAAACCTAGAATAAACTAGGTTTAGAGTGAACTGAAAGTTAGGAACTGACATAATGAAATCACGAACAAACTCCTTCACGGTTTTCCCATTTCATAAAGCAAAAGAAACGTGCATTTACAGCCTTCATTAATAAAAACGAACCGGTAATCGCGATTCGAAATCAAGCCGGCAATTAATAAAATAACCGGAGCCGCGACAAAAAACCGCGCGATAATAAGAAAAGGCGCGCAATATGGCATGTCACAGTTTAACGTCAACTAGTCACGCGCGTTCTTAGACATAGAGAATGAACTGAGCGTTCCGTATTCAGTTGTGAATGAAGATCGAAAATTACGAGAGAGACAAAGCGAATGTGCGGCCAGTAGTAGTAGTTGTCTCTTTCTAGAATTCTGATTTTGAATACCTAGACTATTGAATTTGACAAATTCAAATTGAAGTTGATAATTTGACAAAATTAATTTTATTTTACAGGCTTGCAGAAAACAGACAGTTATTGGCCGCACAGTCGCTTTGTCTCTTTCTAGAGAGTGGTAAGTTTTGTAAGGCTAACGCTCTGTCCATTCTTTGTCTATAATCGCTATTAATCGCAGTTCTTACGACAACGTGTTACAAACTGAAATCACCAATGAGTAGCCAGACTGTCACAGCACTAGTATTTCAATAGCGGTCCGTATACGACGCGACTAACTAACGCGTTAACTGAATTGGAATATGGTTTGAGTAGAGTAGCCTCGTGGATGACAGGCCGTAACCTAACTCATGTCGTATGTAATAAAGTTGTGCGAAACTTGAGAATACAGTTTACACGTGTTAAGGGCATTTACCGGAGTTGCCATGCTGAATGTTTTCTTTACCATAATCTCAGACCAAATAAAAAACCAAGACAGAGCGCTGCGAACAATACAGTGAAGCATGCCAAAACTACACCAACTCTCTGTGCGTACACGCTCAACAGCCCACATTTATAACCATTTACAATCAAACTACACCAAAATATGAGCACACATGTTTACGAAACCGGCTTCACGTCACTGTTGACAGCGCTCCGTCTTGGTTTTTTATTTAGTCTGAGACCATAATTATGTAAATTAACTGGGATTCAATCGAAGCTCTTTGATAGTATGCTTAATTATGCAATGTGCAATAATCACTATGCAAACTATGCTTATTCGCATATTTTGGTGAGCCGAAAGGATCAATTCTGGTAATATTCTCCGGAACCACTCCACAGTAATTTCGTTATTTGGACCCATAAAAGCTCTAGCCTAGATAAATGAAATATCTAGTTCCCTAACATTTTTATTTCATTTTCATTTTTAGTCACGGGGTTTTTATCATTATCCAACGCTACACTCCAAGCTCCAATGTATACTATATTTATGTATGTAGGTACACGACATTATTTCGGTCGCATGCGGCCGCGACCCGGCGCGATTTTAATTAAGTCCCGCGACCGCCTTCCCGTCGCGCGACCACGCGACCAGGGACGCCAGCTCCGTGCGAAACCGAGTAATCGAGTGGTTACTACAATCGATTTTTGTAAACAAAAGACTCGGTGCAATTTTGTGTAGCAAGAAAATGAGAAAAGGGGAAGTAAATTAAAAATCGTGTATGTTGTGCATTAGTCCCACGCTGTGCCGCGCCGGTCTCAATGTTTAAAAAAATGTTTAATGAAAACTTGAGAGAGGAAAAGGGATTTTTAGTAGTGGGAGTTCCTGTAAAATATGCAGTCAACTTTTTCGCACGTTAAATTGTTCTACGTAGCTTTGTTTGCTGCCCTTTTACTTGAACTTAGCCCTTCAGGACAGTTCATCTGAGCAGTAGCCACAGAAAAGCGATAATTACTAATCAGCCTCCATTTTAACATAAATTATTCACAAGACTCTCTATATTTACGTAATTATATACCTGTATGGATAGCGTATTTACCAGTTTACACAGACATTTAATTCGAATTAAATAAGGTACGTTATGGATGGTGGATGGATAACGCGCTGGATGCGAGAAGCACAGAACCGGTCGAAGTGGCGGTGCTTGGGGGAGGCCTGTGTCCAGCAGTGGACGTCTTTCAGCTGTAATGATGATAAAGGTACGTTAAGCCAACGGTAACCAGAGGCATTCGCGATTGTATGCCGATCTGCTATGTTTCTAAGTTTCAAACACTCCTTGTCTGTAGTAATCCTAGCAGAGCCCAAGCAATTATTACATGTCATAAGGGGATTACAGCACTAATTCAGCGTTTAGCAACAGTTTGTCACTAAGTGGTTACTGATATTATGGCAAAGTTAGGGCACTTGGATTCTAATTGGTTGGCGACAATGCTAATTAGTTTTCAATGACGCCAAAACGTCTAGTCAGATTTGTTAACATTATAAATATGTAGATTTATTTTTAAATTGACAATCTCACCCAAATGATATATAATACGTAAGTAGGTTTATACAAACACATGTCAATAATATTTAAAAAAACCGGCCAAGTGCATGTCGGACTCACGCACGAAGGGTTCCGTACCAACATCTATAAAAACGGCAAAAAAAATCACGTTTGTTGTATGGGAGCCCCCTTTAATATTTATTTTATTCCGTTTTTATTTGTTGTTATAGCGGCAACAGAAATACATCATCTGTGAAAATTTCAACTGTCTAACTATCACGGTTCATGAGATACAGCCTGGTGACAGACGGACAGACAGCGGAGTCTTAGTAATAGGGTCCTGTTTTAGTCTATCGTAATATCCCTCCCCCCGGGTTCCTTTGGGTACGGAACCCTAAAAGCTAGATTTATTATAGCGAGATTAAAGTGAGCTGTCATTCCACCTGATGCTAGGCATTGACACTATTGCTCAATTCAAGCTCACTTCACCTAAGTTTTCTTCACTGTGAGATTTTTAAAGAACTAAACTAAAGACAGGTTGGTGTTTCCTATCGGTCTACTCTACTCTGAGAATAAACTCGGAAACAATCTCAGAGCCTGAGCTCTGAGATTGAAAGAGGCCCTGAAGCCTCTTTTAAAGCCCAGACATTATCTGGGCTTGGTTAAAAATAGAAGAAGTGAGTATTTCCGCCGTATTAACAACCGCCTCTATGGTCTAATGGTAAAACCACCTGTCTCAGACCCAGAGGTCCTCAATTCCCAGCAAGGGCTCAGTTCACGTGAGGACTTAATTTTGCATCCTGAAAAAAACTTTCCACTTGAGTAAACCAAAACACTCTATTCATGTCCAATCTTATAAGAAACTAACAACCGTTTAAAAACTAATAAAACTCTATAATTTTCTTATCACAATCATGTAGATCGAAATCTAAACGATTCTTGAGTAACTTCATAAAAATACTAAAGGCCGCCACTACATTAAAATGAGGCATATTACATTAAAATTCATCGCTCAAACATGTCTCGGACGAGTTGTTAATTGTCGTTGCATTTATAATTTTTCAATTTTCATATTCATATTCAGCTATTAATTAGAATTCCCTTGAAGCCGAGGACCTGGGGACAAGTTCGCACGATGAAGGGGACTTGCTTGTACCGTTGGCGTAGGCCGCTAATGAATGCGTAGATGACCTTAATCTAGAGAGTGTAATGGGTAGACAGATACAAATGTTATGAAATCGTATTCAAGGGCAATTCTGTACTTTCAGAAGAACTTATTAGTCAATCACAATCTCTTTTTTTTTTTTGAGGGTTGGAAATCATCCAATGTCTTCTCCCGCTCTGGGTGGAGCGGAAGGGCGTGTCAGACTTTTACTGACTAAAACCGACCCGTGTTCCTTCAGTTGCCTGTTGCAAAGGTACTGGTATCCCTTTCGGACTAACCCGCAACCCTGGCAGGCATCGGTCCTAGCAGGTCGGAACCCGCCAATTGTGCTGACATCTCTTTGAGGCGCGCGTGGAACACGACGCGCCATCAACCCGGGCCTAGTCCTAATCGGACGGCGAGCTACCCATTGCTCGCCGTCCGCAAGCCTGCGCTATGGTGGCCGGGAATCCGCCTGGGATTCCCGACGAGTCAATCAGAACCTGAAAGATTTTGAAGGAAATCCCTAATCCATTGCTTCATGTTTTAAATTTTTTTCTGCTCAAGACAATAACACTATTAATTTTGTTGAACTGTAAAAAATGAAGGGCATTGCCGTACCTACATTATTAGTGTGTTACATAATTACCCAGCTGGATCGTTAGATTGTGAAACATAAAAGACTAGATGCGCCCCGCGGTTTCACCAGCGTAAGTCTCAATCCCGTAGAAATATCGGGATAAAAAGTATCATATGTGTTAATCCAGGTTATAAACTATCTGTTTGTCAAATTTCATCCAAATCCTTTCAGCCGTTTTGACGTGAAAGAGTAACAAATATCCATCCATCCATCCATACTTACAAACTTTCGTGTTTAAAAGATTGTGCCTTCTCCTAAAGGAAATAGATAATTATATATTGTCCTGGTAGTTCTTAAATATGTAGTACCTGGACAATATACAATGCAGATTGTAGATACACAGGTTAAACACAAATTGAGATGTCATAAGTGGCTTAACATATTAGTTATAGGTGGTAATAATCGCCCGCGCATGTAACTTTATTATTTAATTTCTATATTCTTAAGCACCTTCAAAGAATCTACTGAACAGCGTTTCCTCAAAGGTTTTATCTCATACATTATAAATACCACGTGTTCTGCCGAAAGTGTTCTCATAAATGCGCCGGCGCCGCTAAACACATAGTTAACAATTATTTTCGAGCGAGTACCTAAATAACGCTTCGGGATTCGCCACCTTACTTGTCTACGTACTAAATGCACGACTGTTTACAGGATGGTGCCGAAACTTCGTCACAATTTTCGTGAGAGACATACACATACGTCATGTAGTGTGACACGGCACCAAAAATTTAGTAATATAATGATTTCAGGTCTTATCAAATAAAGTAGAATTTGAAAATTGGTCTACAGTTATTTTAGTGTTGTTTAATCATGTGTAATACTAATAGTTTTTTTTTGGTATTTTGATTTATTTTATGGTAATTCTGTGACTTCTGTCTCACTTTCATTTTCTCAAAACTTTTGAAGATTCCACAACTTTCAGACTGTATTCCCGTTCGTTCCACTGCCGTCGTCCCACTGGTGGGACGAACGCAACACAGATTATGAAATAAAAACTTGTTAAGATTTTAACATTTTATAAATTTTTCTTTTTGTTGCCCTATTGCTGGCGTTTTCATTGGAATTCTGCCTGTAACAATATCTCTTCAGATACAATCTATCCTACCAAAATTGCTCTTCCAAAACCCACCATCCTGTATATCCAGCGAACGTGCCAGAACATTCCGTCGCTGTACAGAATGCTCCGCCGCTGCGGACTGGTATGCAGCAAGACGATACCTACCGAGTATCCGTGACGTCACCCGCCTTGCCGCGTTTTGTATATCACCCCAAATGTGCAGCAATGCCACGTTCGTGTGTGACGTCATTACAATTTGAAAAGAGAATTTTATGTAAAGAAAGGCCATGCCTCCTCTTTCGTGAAATGAAATCATTTTCCAGTGAATTCACATTGGCACAAAAAAAACATTTTTAATTATTAAAATCTGTTCCATGTAATTACTTATCCTACTTGTAGAATCCTGTTGATCCCGTATTTAAGCTGATTATATCACTACACTGGCTCATCATCACAACCCAGTCTCCCTGTTCACTATCTCCCGCCATTCGTAGTGAACTGACAGTTGACATTAGTGTCAGCGATCTCACTGCTGGCGTGCATGAGATAGTGTTTACATATCTATTAAATAGATACACTACACTACTTATAAGGAAATATTTCTTTTCAACCATCTTTAAGGACTTTATGTAGACCCAGAGCAGTATGAATCCCCAATTTAATCCACCCTCTCTAGAAACTTAGAAATACGATCGAACTGCGACCGTGCCATCGTTTCTAGGCAGTGATGTCAATTAGAACCAGCACCCTATTTGAACAACACACTATCAATCACAATCTGAATGATTTTGAGAATATTGATTATCCATTGCTTCATATGTACGAAAAATTTGTTTGTTCCACAACGTAATAACGCAATGAATGTTAGATAAGATCAGTTATTTGTCCAAAACATGAGTTTACACACACATGGCATGCAAGATGTTACATTAAATTCTATCACAGTCATGTTTTGCCTCAACGTTGTTGAACTGTCAAAATAAAAGCCATTGCTATTGTAAATAAGTTACGCAATTATTCCACAGTTTAAATAAGTAGGTAGTCGACATAATATACTATAGGTACACGACACAAACGATATCGATACCACAGATAGGAGAGCCTCTACTACTCCGGTAGGTACTCTCGGGTCAGTCAGCCACGCCACGCTACGAATATTGCTGACTCGCTATCTTGTTACCATATGACATGCGCCACCAATATACTGGAAGATTAGCTCGTGCCGAACCAAAATCTATTCACTTACTTCATAAAAATCTTTAAACAGACAACGCACAGCCTAAACAGCTGAGTCTAACAGCATGAAATTTTGCACAAGAATCCTAACCTAAATCCTGAGTTTGTTTGTTTGTTAAGCTTTCACGCTAAAACGGCTGAACGGATTTGGATGAAATTTGGGTATATGAGTAGACCATGACCTGGAATAGGACATAGGACTTTTTATCCCGATATTCCTACGGCATCGAGACTTACGCGGGTGAAACCGCGGGGCGCAGCTAGTTCCTTATATAACGAAGGTGAGCTCTAAGGAAGATTTTTTTTAAATCATCCCGGAATGTGGTTGGATAGAAGTTCTTAATTTTTGCCGATGGGAAATCCTGCCTTGTTTTATCAGAACTGAACAAAGATTATGACAATATAACTGGCCCTTTTAATCCGTTACAGCCACGTACAGTTGAAATTCTTTGATACCCGCAGTAGCTTCCACATAGCAGTGCTCACTTACGCAGTCAGCCGACAGACGCTACCCATTGTCGCATGACGCAACGGCTGCCCGACAAGTCGTAGGTTTTATTATCTCAGTGAGCACGTCTCACGATTGGATCGCAGATCACGACGCGTCGGAACGATGCCTACGTCATTAATACACAGATTAAAAAGTGGGTTATGAGTTTATGACAATTGATTGATATTCTAGTGGGGATAGAATAATATACAGGGTTATTGGTTTTATACGTCGGCCACCCATTAAGGCAGCCTTTCCACCAGAGATGAGCGAGGATGCGTAGCGAGGAATGTCCGTAAATCTAGCCAATAACAACGCTAGCTTAGCTCAAGCTATGACAGTGAAGCTATGATATTGGTTAGTTTCACACACATCCCTCGCTACACATCTTCGCTCATCTCTGGTGGAAACGCAGCCTAAGGGGATGTAGGAGGCCTCCTCATTTACAACCAATAACCATGTAAGTATACATAGTTGAAAGGTTTCTTGAATGGGAGATGGAAAACAAAAAGTTTTCAGTGCTTTAAAAATCGAAGAAGTTTTAAGTTTTCTTATGTGGAATTTTCGTCTGGTGTATTTCTACCAAAACGTGTCGTGAACGTCGTTTCCTTGATGTTTCAAATCTTAATCCAAAGTATTACTTGTAGTCTTTTATGCATTAAAATACTAGAAGTTAGTTAGACACTTGATTATTGAAGAATTCGGTGATTTACGCAACAGTTAAAAATGCAATTACATCGCTACATTACCAGTTTATCACACAAACTAAACAAAGCAATCTCTCAGCAGTTCTCTCATTGTTTGATTGTTCACTTCAAGTATTACGCTCGGAGCCGCTCGTAAACCTTCCATATTTCCAATACTTGAAAAACGGGAAAGCCATCGAGAAATCCCGTATTTTTTCTATTTTCCTTCGTCTGCGAGGACGATGCCTCGGGTGGCGATACTGGCAATTATTTTCGACTGATTGGCACCAGACTTCGCCAAAAACTGCTTTTGGTACAAAGCCATAGTGCACGTGTCCTATCCTAATTGACGTATGGTGGGACTGCTAGGCACCACACGTCTTGCAGAGGATAAGCTAAGTCATGACTAGCTGACTACCAATTAGGTAGTTCGAACATGCGTCCTGTCTTTACATTCGTTTCTTTGTCGACGAAAAATGGAAATTCCTTTTCGGGTCTCAGTCTTCGGTTGGCTGGACAGCTAATTATTTTCGGCAAATTGAGTCCTTTAGCAGCGCATAAAAAAATAATGACTAACTTAATGTTGCCTCGCGACTCTCGTAGCATTTTATTAGAACCTTCTGCAAATGGCAATGAACATACCAATTATTTCTGCATTTTTTCAACGTCAATACAAAGTTCATACGGGGTTCTTTTGATGTGTTTATGATAAAATTAATTATGTATTGCCCACCATGAACTATTATTTTTCCTTTACAAGTCATAGTTAGACACGCAATGCTCTATGAAATATACCGAGCAATTAAAATAATAGCTAAACTAGGACTAATGCCGGCCATAGACGTTCAAGTACTTTGATCAAACAGGCTGGTTCAAATAGTTTTATCAAATTGGTATTTATGTGTGTGGGAAAATTTGATCAAAATTAGTTGTCGAATGGCATGAAGAAATATGAATTTTCGTATTTCTATTTGATCAAACTGTTTGAACCAACCTGTTTGATCAAATTACTTGAATGTGTATGACCCGCATAATAAGTGTAACTGCGTAACGGCTTTAATGTCACAAAGATAATAATACTATACTTAATGCACATGTTGTCAGAACGTTAGTCATGGTCACCATTCCCGGAGTTACAAGTTGCGCGGAAAAATCTTAACCCCCAAACTTTCTTCCCGGAATTAAAGCGAGAAAAATACTGAATACTAATGACCTGCTAACTGAATAATATATTCTATTATCTCATTTCACCGAACTATTCTTCCAATAACTTTCCCCTCGTCCCTATCTCGAAAACCAGACGTCTTTTCCGACTTACGCAACAGAATTTACGCTTAAGCGAACCGAGGTCCGAGCACTAACGTTACTCACTCACACCCATGCAATTTGTATGAGCTGCTGGCCCAGCACTGTGAGAGCTACCCCACCCCCCGCACGTCGAAGAGCTGAAGGTGTCAGAGGGGTGGAATCTGCAAGTGGTCAGAGGTCTTGATGTGACAAACTATGGTATAGTGCGGTATTGGTCGCTGTCCATTATAAGTAGAGCTCCCACGTTCCTCTAATGCAGTTAGGTTCTGTGTTTTGGGGAGTTGGCGTGAACATGGTGAGGGGCCCGTGTGAACTGGTCGGTTGGCAGTACATTACGTAGGTAGGTATGTAGCGGCGAGTGGCGAGCGGGCGCGCGCGGCGTGTGGGTGAGACGTTTACGGTCGGATCGCTGGTCGACGACGCTGCGGTGACCACGACTCAGGCCAAGGGATATGAGATATCGTCAAATGTTAGCAGTAAAAATACCGAACTGCAGCCTAATTGCGTAACACATTTCTAAACACTATGTCCTACTGAATAATTTGGACAAATATTTTCGCAGAAACAGTAGCGATGCCAAGGAGGTAAAATTTGCAGCGATTTCATTATTTATATGGTAATATGTGCCAATTTCATTGTTGACTCCTTATTCCAATACTCTAATGGTACTGATGGCGCCAAACTCGTAGCTACGAAGAAGAATACTCTACTTGTATACAGTGACGTGAAAGACTGCACTGACAGAGCTATACCGCTCTACGACCAGAGAGATCGTTCTCGGCAAATCCAATCACATGCAATCGAATCCATACATACCATGTCTATCAGCCTAGAATCCCTAACTATCGACTTCTAACTCCATTTAAGCTTTCACCCAAAATAACAATCTTAAAATTCCTGCAAGTTTCCAAAACCTAGCCACCATACACGCGGGCGCAATGCCGCGCTGCGAACGAGACGCGTCGCGGTCGGCCCCCGCGTCGCGCCAATTAATTACGGTGGCCATCTTAGCCCCCGGGGCCGGCTGCCCCCCCTACACCCCACCGCAATACCCCCCCGCTCGCTGACGGACAATAATTGCCGCCGAATCTACGTCGCAAGCCTTGCCCGCACCTACTGGGACCGAATTCGTGAGCGCTTTGTCTTTGGTACCTCTACCTACCTACTATTACAAGATCAAATTCTCAGTAGCAGTCCGGAGTCCGGATTTGTGCCCGTTGATGGCAATAGACTCGCCCCCTGCGAACATGGGACTTAAACATAATTGGCGAAATTTGGGTGTATTTTACACCTAGCTTACCCTTTCGTGGAATATATAATATAATATGGTAAGTACTTATTATAATAGTACAATATCCTATATGTAACTCAAAGTCTCCGAGAGACCAAGGATGACCTTCGAATAAGGTACTTACCTACCTATAATCGATTTTGCGTTATCGATATCGAAGTATTCGATAAATCGCTGATTATTATGCGCTATAAGGTACGTAGATGACTGCATACGCAACAGGTTTGTAATCATGGCTATGTTGTACAGACCATTATTGAAAGGCAATCAAAATCAAACGTAGGTACCTATTACCCATATAAAATGTGCGTAAACACAACATTAGTAGTATCGAAATTCTAACTTCTAAAGCACGAAAAGTCTTACTGCAACCCGTACTTATTCTTGAAAGCACAAAAATATAGAGCACATAACACAGTTTATAGCCCGTTCAAAACTGCACTACTGAAGCGTACCTAATGAGTTCAGAAACAAAAGTTTTATGGGCTCCGTCCAAGGTCGGACGAAACCAACCTCACTTTCAACGAGGTGCAATAATACAAATAAACAAGGGCCTGACCGTGACCTCTAAAGTTTGCCGTTAAAATAAAATATCGCTGGTCATTAACAGGACAAAATGGCTATCAAAGAAGTAATTTGGAAGGGACTAGTAGTTTTTATGAGCTGAAGTGTGTGTGTATTTAACAACAAACTGCTTTTAGTAAAATACAGTTTACAAAATAAGTACTATTTCTACAATCGTGTGGGTGAGCTCGCTCTCCTAGCTGGGTTATGAAAACCTGGGAGAAACTGTCCGATCCCCTAACTAAAGTATAATTACGTAAAGTTATACAGGGTGTTTGGTGCATCGTATGCCGAATGAAAATAGCGGATAGGAGGGGTCATTATGCTATCTCCTCGGGCCCCAAAAAAAATGTTGGCCCCACGGGATTTTTTATTATTATTTTTGAAAAATCATCAAAGTCAGCCGTTGACTTAATTTAAAAAATAAAAGGTATTGGTATACCCTCAAATTTATTTCTAAAATCAGAAACGGGGTGTCGCAGTCTCTTTTAAAGTCCAGACATAATCTTGGAGGCTATATGAGTACCATGAAGATTATTGTACGAGATGATCTTTTGAGGAAAGAAACACATAGATTTGAGTGAACCTGTTGTTTATTTGTCAGTAATCGAACTCAGAACTTAACGAGCTCAACCCAGTCTGATGACTTATGTAACGAGCGAATCAGTGACTTGCATCATCATCTGCCTAGCCTTTTCCCAACCAAGTTGGCGTCGGCTTCCAGTCTAACCGGATGCAGCTGAATACCTGTATTTTACATGGAGCGAGATGGCCTATCTGACCTCCACAAACCAGTAACTGGGTAATACGATATATTGGTAAGACTGGTTGTCAGACTTTCGGGGTTCTGACGACCCGTAACGACTGTTAAAGATCCACAAGACAGCCGGGACCAACGGCTTTTAACATGCTTCCCGAGGCACATCCACGGACCAGCCCCGGCAAGCGTAGCTTAACCTGATGAATCAGTGCCTTGCATATTTTTTTAAATATCAATCAATCAGACACAGCACAAAAACAGTTTTCTGTCTTCATAAAATCTTTAGAGTTCCCTAGCCGCATCGATGACTTTTGAATTTAACTGTACAGTTTGTTGCCCCACACATCTCGTTTGAAAGGCTTTGCCGTCATCGTCAGTTACAAAACGCGCAGTTTATCGTAAATACCAGTCGCGTCGGTGTGTTCGTAAACAGTTTTAGTGTACGATCGCCGCCTATGGCGTTTAACCGCGCCTGTGATCCTGCCGAGCTCCATACTCTATCCGCGCATAAAAACTTGAGACAAAAACTATTTTCTATACGTTTATGGATGTTAGGTTGGGTGTACATGTCGCTAGTTTGTTGGCCTAAAATTCTATTAAGAAAATTCCTTACAAAGTGATTTCGTTCCCACATCTTGTTTTGTTATAATAGTTAAAAGGATAAAATGAGAGTGGTGTGGAGTAAGCTGATGATGATAATTACTTAAAATCTTTCGTTTTTTTTTTCCTAGGCTGCGCTTTCCCACTCCTGGGCAAAGGCCTCCCTCCACTCCTTCCATCTTTCGCGAGCCCGCGCGTCCTCCTTCCAGTTTTGACGGAACCTATCCAGCTCGTCCCGCCATCTCCTACGTGTTCATTTTAATGTTTAGGATAACAATTTATTTAAACACGTTTCGGACATTCATGTTTAAACTTAAATTCTTATTGGAATATTAAGAATCAATTGGGTAAATTCGCTAATCGTTATTAGCTAGATTTATTTTAATTGAGACTAAAGCTGCTGGCTCTTTACAGCTAGTATCGTTGCTGTTCCAGAATGTGATTGTCTTTATTAATGTTGGGGAACCAAGTCAACGACCACTCCACAGTATCTAGTTATGTGCAGTACAACTATTTGTATAATGTCCCTCGGCAAACTTCGCGTTACTGTACTATTTTATTTATGATACTTACAAGACTCGTTATAGTGTTTGCCATAAATACCCCCCTAATTTGCCTTGAAAAGTGGCCCTATCCCATTTTACATCCATACTTTACACACTAATAAATACGAAATTAACTCTGTCTGTCTGTCTGTTACCATTTCACGCCTAAACCACTGAGCCGATCGTTATATGAGTTGACTAGGACCTGGAGAAGGACTCAGGTTACTTTTTATCCTGGATATTTGTATTTATACAAATGAAGTCGCGGACAACAGCTAGTGTATAACATGCCCAAGTGTTCAGTAGTGGATAGTAGAATTAATTTGAACTGAAATAAAAATCCTTTTTACTGGCTGCTGGACCCAGTATCACAAACCGTGCCAAATTTTCACTAACAAAGTGGATTGCATGTATTAAGTTGGATACTACAACATTTCGCCTTATTAGATTAGTGAAGCGAACAATCCACATAACCTAACTTCTTGTCTAAAATATT
This sequence comes from Lithophane socia, assembly GCA_947522985.1. Taxonomy (NCBI): domain Eukaryota; kingdom Metazoa; phylum Arthropoda; class Insecta; order Lepidoptera; family Noctuidae; genus Lithophane; species Lithophane socia. The sequence goes on along the minus strand of OX383270.1, from coordinate 11,504,932 downwards.
ATAAACTAGCTGCGCCCCGCGGTTTCACCCGCGTAAGTCTCGATCCCGTGGGAATATCGGGATAAAAAGTATCCTAAGTGTTAATCCAGGTTATAAACTATGAAATGATGAAATTTGCCACATGGGTAGACAATAACCTGGAGAAGGACATAGGGTACCTTTTATTCTGATGATCCCACGGGATATACGGGTGAAACTGCGGGGCGCAGCTATAAAATACTTCGTATAATTCTAGATATCGTGATATTAGATTAAAACCTGGACTGCCTTTGACTTCTTTGGGCACCTGGTCGCAAGCGCGAAGTCGAACCCAGGACACATCATGATGTGTCCTGGGTTCGACTCCCTGGTAGAAATAGGAACAGTGGGGTTTTAGTCGATATGCCAAAGGAAAAAAAAAAAAAAAAAGGTCAGACTATATATTAGTTGTTCCATCTGAAATCTCTGCAGCAGCCCGGAGTCTGGATTTGTGCCCGGTTGAAGGCAAAACGTTCACCCACGGCCTAACCCTTCGAGAACAAGGCGTGATGTTATGTTAGATTAAAACCTGACCTTACCACATTGACTTGACACTAAACTGACCTCAACACCTCTAAGTTGTCCTTGTGATGTAGGCATTGCAATAATTGAGAGACGATATGTTTAATATACTTGCTGCGCCCCGTGGTTTTACCCGCGTAAGTCTCGATCCCTTGGGAATATCGGGATAAAAAGTAGCCTATGTCCTATTCCAGGTCAAGGTCTACCCCTGTGCCAAATTTCATCTAAAACCGTTTAGCCGTTTTAGTGTGAAAGCGTAACAAACAAACTCACCTTCGCATTTATAATATAAGTTAGGATTCGGATTCCTGCAAACATAATATATTTTACAAAGAACGCTACGGAAAATAATAAAAGAGGAAGTTGCTATACCTATTGATGATGCAGACGTGTGGAATTTGTTCACAAAAAAAAACGACTGAAACCTCCGGTAATTTTGCCTCCTGCATGGAATCGCAGAGTGTAGAAATTAATTGATTCATAGATATATCATTATTTTCTCTGAATTTTCAATTACTCGTGAAGGACACTTCATGGCAAAGGAAAACTGAAATGAAAAGACAATAATACCTAAAACCAAATTCAATCCTTATCAATTCTGAGAATTTTGATACATCTACTTTGTCTCTAATATCGATGGGCTCTACACAGGATCCTGAGTACCAAAGAGAAGATAGTTAATTAATTCAGGCGTGACTTTGCGGAAATCCATTATACAATACAATAGACGACGCCACACCACCACCACCACACGCTGGACGCAGAGTCAAAGAGAGTTTCTCTGCGTCCAGCGCTCGGTGTGGCAACACGTCGTGTTCTGGCTTGCGACTGGTCAATCGTCATCCTGAGGATGCCTCGTTGAGAATTGAAACACGTGTCGGTTTCTTACAGGGTTTTTTATGACTCTTGAAGAATAGATAAGCGGAATAGGTTACTAAATAAATATACGTCTATTGTATTTTACCAAAGAGAAATTTCAACGCCCACAATTAGTAGCCGTTCGGTTTAACATGCGCCACGCATCGCTCATCTCCTCACGACGTGGGATTAGTATTACGGATGCGTTTCGCTGGTTACCCCTTATTCATAAGTTTAGTTGTTATTCAACCACGTCTGCGGCGGTAAACGGTTAATTTATACATCATTGTTACATACACGTGTTTCGGTATGAGCGTTGCTTTTTATTTCTTGATGAATGGATTGGGCTACTGTTGTTTCGCGAGATGTTTATGAGAGTTGACCCAAAAAAAGTCCAATCATAGCATACTTTAGTCTACAACTGTCTATACTGCATTTTAAATAAGATTAGACATTTAAACAAACCTTTTTACAGTCCGTTCAACCGATTTTGACTTCTATACCGAAGGCATCATGATGGCATTAAAAGCAAAAAATGTTACACAATACCAACTGTCTACTGCAGCTGCCATTTGTCATACCACTAAAGCAATAGAAGTCAAAATTCTTTAACCGGACTGTAAAAAAGGTTTATACAAATGTCTAATCTTATTTCAAATGGAGTTTATGTAAAAGCATGCTCGATTCTATATTTTGTATCGTCACATGGTTCCGGGTCCAATGCAACCGTCGCATACAGAAACAGCCTTATTTCTCTAATTTCTTAATTTTATTATGTCAGTTATGTTGGCCATCTTCTCGAGCCATATAGAACATAACGTTTTAGCAAGATATCTACGGCGAGGTCTTATGAGGAAAGTAATTATAAGGATGCTTTATCCTTTGGGAGTTTTTGCTTGCTATGGAGAAACTGCTCACTATTGTATTGTTAATGTACCAGCATACCCGCGGATTTATGTTATTATTACTTTTTCAATATATGGCACCTCTTTAGGTCGTGAACTTATGAGCTATCCGATTATCAAAAAATATTTGGCATAGGTCTTAAGGGGGAAACGTGAAAATTGATTCGCTGTTACAATGTATAATAGACTAAATGTTGCCCGCGACTTCATCCGCGATCCAGGATGAAAAGTAGTCTATGTCCTTCACCAGGTCATGGTCTACCCATGCGCAAATTTCATACAAATCCGTTCAGCCGTTTTAGCGTGAAAGCGTAACAAAAAAACCAACTTTCGCATTTATAATATTAGTTAGGATTACTTATCACAATTATCACTAACTAGCTTCCGCCCGCGGCTTCGCCCGCGTGGTATGTCACCAAAAAGTAGCCTATGTCCGTCCCCGGGATGCCATCTATCTCCTTGCCAAATTTTATCGAAATCCGTTTAGTGGTTTAGGCGTGAAAAGGTAACATACAGACAGACAGACAGACAGACAGAGTTACTTTCGAATTTATAATAGGTATTAGTATGGATTTTCAATTTTATTCTAAACTAACAAGTCAGCACAACCGACATTTTTCAACAACGTCATCTTCCTGCCTTTACCACTTGACTTCCACCACTTCTAATTTAAAAACAGTACACCCGCATCATACAATATCCTCGGCGGCATGTAAGCCATAGCTCGGCGCTTTCACGCGGCGCAACGGCGCGCGCGCATGCTGCCAGATGCGGCACGCTCTTCCGCACATGCGCGAGGCGACGCACCGACGTATGCGCCGGTATAAAGGAGCTATTCAACTTGTCTGAATTTAGTTGTCATTTTAGGAAGAGACACGCGACCTTTCTTCTTTCTAATTATGTTACTTTTTAAGAGGCTAATAAATTGCTAAATTGTGATTGCACTTGTCTGAATTTAGTAAAGCTGATATCACGTTTCATTCGACTGACGATTCATTTTTGATTCCAGGTTTACACGATAGGTACCAACAAATGAACATTGCTAATTTCACTTCAATTTTCGATCATTCGGAGCATCAGTGCATGTAACATGCCGAATACCAAAATCCAATATCGTTGGTCGTTTATTTTTCACTTTTGATTCGTTTTGTGTTGTTCTTTTCCATCGAGTGAAACTTACCGAATGAACGACATAAATGAACAAAAAGTGGAGTCAACTAAGCCAAGTGAAATAGCCCCTTAACTGACGACACGCCGACGTATGCGCCGGTTTATAGCACCATGTGTGGCCGGCCACTTTACGCGCTTAGCTTTAGAATGTTCGCTTCTTATGCCTCGGGTTTCTGGTTCTACTCGTAGTTTGTGATTTAGAAGGCAAAGTTATCGGTATTTGCAGTTCGAGGTTGTGTCAAAGTTGTCCATAAACAGCGTTATCAAGATGAAAATGGGCCTCCAAAAAAACGATTAAGTATAAGTAACATTGACACATTATCATAAAGCTTGCTGTTCCAATTAGAAACCGTACTAATAATTTAGATTGCTCGGTAAATATCAAAGGAGAGAAAAATTCACGATCGTATGAAAATTATGTCAATCTAATATTTCATACAGTAGAATTCAGCCATCAAAAACAATAATATAAATACATTTACTTAATACTATTTTCTTTCAGAACCAACGAATTAATTGAGTATTTTGCGTCAACATAACTTTAAAAACTCTTGGACTGAAAAGCGAAAACCTCAGTCACAACTTACAATAGAGCCGCTCAGTTTTCTTTTGTAAAAGACATCAACGGTGCTCCTTGGAAAGATCAATATTTTATTTTTGAGCAATTTCGAATGTTTTTTTTTTCTTCCCATTCCGTAGATAGGTACGGAGAATAGTCCTTTGTTTATGAATTCAATAAATACATCATTCTGTGCATTACAAATGACTGACTGAATCCAAGGTTTTATCATGCTACATTCACGAACCTGTATCTGGGAGTTTAACGAGACCTAAATCTATCCAATAACTTTATTAAAATACTAGCTGCGCCCCGCGGTTTCACCCGCGTAAGTCTCGATTCCGCGGAAATATTGGGATACAAAATATCATATGTGTTAATCCAGGTTATAAACTATCTGCTTGCCAAATTTCATTAAAATCCATTCAGTAGTTTTTACGTGAAAGAGTAACAAACATCCATCCATCCATCCGTACTTACAAACTTTCGCGTTTATAATATTAGTTAGATTCACTCTATCAAAATTAACATCCAACCAATAAAACCTCAAATTTGGACCACACACGCTGAAATTAATCCCAGAAAAAGCACAATAACTGGAACCCTACCAATTCCTATTCTAGTAATAATCTCACTCCCCAGCTCGGGGCGGCACGTACACATAAACCTTCCAGTTTATAGCGCGCCGACGTCCTCCGGTCCTCCATTAGTCCTCACGGAGGATCGCTAATTCCCTCTACGCCGGCTGTGCCGCACAAGAATTGGTAGCAAGATGCTATCGAAGCGGGTTTTATTGGTTGGACGGGGAAGGAGGTTGTTGGTCCAAAGAGGTTTGAGAAGAGCTGTTTAATGGTAAATTAAGGAGCGTAGAGATTGGCACAAGGAAAGAGAGACCTATGCCCAACGGTGGCAGTGGGTGAAATGCGTCCTGTGGATGATGATAATGAAAATGTAATCTGGCCTAAGTTTGGAAGAATTCTTGTCAATAAGGTTCTTGTTAGGTGGCGACATTGCACGTCTGGGTTGTGGAGGTCAGATAGGCAGTCGCTCCATGTAACATACTGGTAGTCAGCTGCATCCGGTTAGTCTGGAAGCCGACCCCAACATAGTTGGGAAAAGTCTAAGCAGATGATGATATTGCACGTCAGGATAAAGAAAGATGGACTAGAAAAATTACCCTGGAAAGATGGGAAGACGAACTTATAATATACGCAAACAATGACTGGATGACAACAGCTCCAGATAGGAAAATGTGGAGTGAGATGGAGGAGACCTATACTCGTCGAGAGGTCCTTAGTTAAAATTATGTAAAGAAAAAAAAAACAATAATAGTGTTTTTTTTTTCTCTTGCCGTTGCGGTATCTACATCGCCACATGCGAACTACGCATCAAAGACCTGACGTCACATAAATCGCGCAATTAAAGTTTACCGTGCAATGGACATCTTCAGGTTTTCATTAGCTACACCGCTAGCGTTAAGATATTGGTTCATCCACGGAGGATGAACAGCAATAAGCCCAAGTAGACAATACGCGAGTAAACACAGCTCCTGTTACCAGTGTCTGGTACTGACGAGGACAACGTTTTAAACCTCGTGCAGACTGGCGCGACGCGACTCTAACAAAACAATTTCTAAGAAAACTTCACGTTTTAACAATTACCGATGTCGCGTCGCGTCAGTCTGCGTGAGGCTTTTGTCGCAGACACAACATTGTGTATGGTACAGACAACAAAAGAGTGGTATATAAAACAAATCATCATCTTTCCACTATGTTATAAGTAACTATTTAAATACATTGTTATTGGTATTATATTTTTGTAGGAGTAGTTCCTATAGCTACATGTCTGCCTAAGCCTTGTTGCCTAAGTGATGTTATGTTTGTTATTGTGAGTGGAATAAGTGTATGATCGTCAGAAGACCAAATGTCAACCAATTGAATAGCTAACACAAGCACTACATCCTTATCCTAACATATTATAAAACAAAGACCTCCACCGCGTCTGTCTGTCCCTCTGTTCGCGATAAACTCAAAAACTACTGCACCGATTTTCATGCTGTTTTCACCAATGGATAGAGTGGTTCTCGAGGTCGGTTTTAGTATATAATAACCGACATCCACGCGGGCGAAGCCGCGGGCATCTGCTAGTTTATTATAAAAGTAGATAGCTGCCTGGCTTGTATACTTTTTTGTGGACAGTGCTACAGACAAGAAAAGTGTAACTATAGCAATACTGCTGGACCGACCGCTGCTGACAGACAGCACATAGATCGGCGTACCGTTACCGACTAACTCGCTTCTCACGAATGTCTCACATAAACTGCGCATGGCGATAAACATCTCGATTCGTCGCTTTTCATCGAGTTCCAGATCATTACGGCTAATACGAACAAATGGGTATAATGGTTATTTATTTAGAAGAAAGCTTTTTCACAAAGTTTTTCAGTGCTTCAGAGATGACATCATCTGGCCCGTTCCGGGGATCTACCCGTCGCTCAGGAGTCCCGCTTGCGACCACCATGTCAACAAGGCAGCCTCGTTTTTAATGAAAATTTTCATTTACTTGACACACTTTTAATTCCGGACAATGAAAAACTATTCGCGCGTGCAAAGCCGCGTATGAGTCACCTATAAAACTAAGAAAAAATAATCCTCCACATTGTCGAACAAGTCTGACAAAGGACTCGGTTCGGTATGTAAATTCAGGGAACCAGCAGTTGCAGAGGCCCGTAGTTCGCCACTCGCTATGCAAAAGTAAGAAACACCTCCGGCGTTTTTAATAAAATTTTCATTTGTCGATATATACGAGTTGAAGTGATCCGCTGTGTCCGGCTGGGTACATATTAATGAGAGCAGGTAGAGCAGGGTGGTCGGCGGGGGTGGCTCGGAGGTGGGAGGGGTACGGTGTGCTCTCGCGATGGTTGTTATGGCAACGCGACGCGGCCTCGGGCGCGGTATTACAATGAAGGCGATACTTGCGGATCAGGGAGCAGGGTAGCGTCGCTGTTCAGTGGGTATGTCAGTCTTTGTTCTGAAGAAATTAAAGTTTGAAAAATAAGTTTCACCGTTGAGCCTTCAGTACTGTGTGTTCAAAAGATGCCAAAGTGTGTGTGAAGGACGACAGTGCTAATCAGAGATGCATATCTGTGTCAAGTCATTTTGAATCATATTATCGTAACAAAGTTCTCCAAATAACGGAAAAACTGCAACATTTCGAGTATCAGAACACAACCCTTACCCAAGCTTTGCCATAACAAATGTTGTACAAATGTAACAAAAAAAACCTAGAATTTTCCATACTACATACCAAAAAAGCATCTGAACCGCGACGCTACCCAACACGCGGTCACAGCTACCCCCCGTATCTGGAGTCGCGCGTGATACTCGCGGGGGTGGCACGGGGTGGGGGTGGCTACGTGCCACGACAAAAAACCCGAGCTGACCCGAGTCCAGCCGCCATAAAGCGCCTCAGAGCGTAATAAGTAGAGAGGCGCTTTGCCAGGGCTTTTGGTCGAGGCCGAAGACGAGTTTTTGTGGTGGGCCGAAGATTGGACAGTGTGTATGAATGAAGTGGTGTCATGAACATGACAAAATAAGCTAAATTTGTGTTTGGTCTATCAAAAACACAGATTTCAATCAGGGCGATTTATACCTAAGATACTTTGAACAGAATGAAATTGACACAAAACTGCTATTAAGTAAACTATGACATTATTTCTTCATTTATAACGCTCAGTGAATCTAAAAGAATATCTACAAGTCAGCAACATGGTATAGAATCTTCGTCGTCCCCGGGGCCGAAACGTGGCACCTCTAGTAATAAGCTCCCCTTTGCTAGCGTTGCTTTCTGTCGCAAATGGTGCTCAAAGGAACGCACGTTCGCGCGCTCTAATTTCGAGTCGATCGTTTGACTCGGAATGACTCTAGCAGGCTATTGATTCGATACCGCTTGTTATGTGAGCCGAGTATCGAGTCAGTAGGTGTGTGTCTGTGTACCTTTTGTTATTGTAATCGATTATCGCAAATTTCTTTAGTTGGGTGTTCGGTAGATGACACCGCTGTTGATCACTGATTTGCAGAAAATTCTGACTGAGTTTGAATTTGATTGGCTGAGAAAGATAGCGTGTATGGGTCACAGAGTTTTTCTTTTTAGCTAACCTATGTTGTCCCATTGGTGGGCAAAGGTCTCCCCATACTTTTGCAGTTTTCCTTATGTAGTGCCTTCTCTACCCAAATGTCCTTTCTTTGGTATTGTTCGTCGAGTCGTTGAGCTCCTTAAGTTCTGAGTTGAGCTCCACTATTACTGACAAATACTTGCACTGACTGGACAGGTCCACTCAAATCTGTGTGGTTCTTTCCTCAAAAGACCATTTCAGACTCTAATCTACATGGTCCTCATATGGCCTGACCAAGATTATGTCTGGACTTTAAAGGAGACGGTGACCTCTGAGTTTGTTTCGGCCTTTCTTCTCAGAGTAGTCAGATAGGAAACGCCGACCTCATCTAGCTTATTTTTACAACTTTTTAATATGACGTGTAAAAGTGATTCCAATATCCTATTTACAGAATAAACAATTTCATTTCATTTCATTTCATTTCATTTCTCCGGCCAATCGGTCAGGTACAAACGGCTACAATACATTTCCAGTATAAGCTGACCTCGCATACAAAAGTCCTACACAATGCGAGATCACTGGAAATGGAAATGTCTAGCTTCATGTGGAGCCGTGTGTACGAGTCCAAATTGTTACGCCAGCTTTTCCAAGGCCTGCCCCGGTGACGACGCCTGTCATCAGACCACCCACTGTGTGACGATCCTGGTCCATCTGATTTGATGTATCCTATAGGTGAGATCCGCCCCGCTCACTGACAGCATAAAGAAATTCTTCTAGAGATATAGGTACTTCTTCTTCCTAACTGCATTACATTATAAACTAGACGTAAATGGACACAAACAAATGTATAAATTCAAAACAGTTGTAAGAAAAGACATCAGTAAAAAAAGCCGCAACAAGACCTTTTGACCAGGGTTTGCAATATCCATATAATAGCCCTTCTGAAAACAAGTATATAAGTAATATACCAGCCTAATATTATGTAACTATTATTATGTAATTTTTTATTTTATATCTTTTTAAATACATAGGTATTTGTTACATTTTTAAATATTTTTTATAAAAAACATGAAAACAAAACATTTAAAAATATAAAAAATAGTAGCCCATCGGCATCAGGATCAGGGTCCAAGCTGCCGGTGGTCAGGGCTCTAGAGAAAGAAACCTCCTCACTATGCGTGCCGTGTCCAGGAGTACTGCTTTCTGAATCAAGCCCTTGACCCAGCCGTGCAATGAGAGCCTCCTGAGATGTTGGTCGAGGCTCTTCGCTATTAGGCCATTGACCGTAACGATTATCGGTACAATGATTGCAGAGTCCACGTCCCACATGTCGACAACCTCGTGTGCTAAATCAAGATACTTGATTTTTTTATCTTTCTCAGCTTTCACGAGATTCTCGTCATGAGGGACAGAGATATCAACAATCATTGCACGGCGCAATTATGTAATTATTATTATTATGTAACAAATGCCTCTTCTCGTACAGAGAAGGCACGATTATTAATTACCACGATTTCTTATTAGGGGTTGGCGATTTTAGACATTCCAGATTACATTCATGTTTAAAACAAAAAGTAGGTCTTCTCCGAATATTAAAATACATTCTCATCTTTCACGGCCAATAGCATCCGTCTAACAATACATATAAATTGTTTACGTAACTGATAACACTGACGTAGCATAATGACCGTGACGTCACATAATTAATTATGTTACTAACTCAAGCTGCAGTAATTGTCGACGTCAGAGCAACGTAAGCGGTTATTACGGCTCCTAGAAGGAAAATGTACAATTTTCCTTTAAAGTTAACACATTTAAAATGGCACGTAATAATTCAGTGGGTCGTGGGTAGATCAAATTGTATCTTTGTACTATAATTCTAATTTAAATAAATCTTTTTCTATTTTTAAACTTAATTTTAAGTAAGAGAATTTTATTTAATTGCTGCATAAACTTAATTGTAACCATAATGGAAAAAGTCACTGGTTCCTGAAATACAGGTACTCTAACCTAGCTCTGGAGCCAGGTTCTCAAATATTTTGTAACCTGTTTATGGCAAAAAATAAATTATTATACACCACTTTGCAAAAAAAACGGGCACCATAACAGTCATTGGCTTTTGTATGGATAATATTAATATGTTTACTATGTCATTAGCATAAAATGACTAGTAATTTGTTATAATCAACAAGAATATAGTTTTTTGGCTACACCCCTCTTCCAGCAGCGCTAAAATTTTACTAGCTCTTATTGCTTTTTCTACCATTACAATCGACACAAAGATATCACTTTTAAGTCACAATAAGACTGGATTATGCGACAAACATAAATTATTCTACTAAAAATAACGAGAAGTTAGTTTTAGTTGCCAGGATAACCTTCTAACCGCAAACCTGCAAAATGTTAGTAAAAGTCACAAACGGAAAACGGGAAAATTATTGTTTTTAAACAAAAGTTTCGAATTTGGAATTAACTTTTTTCCTCCCCAGACTCTTTATTAAGTGCCAGTAACATAGTTTGGCTATTAAAACCTCTTTACAACTAAAGATTACCAATAATGTACAAAAATCAAAACCGCCCGTTTTTTTTGCAAAGGGGTGTATTACTATTTAGTATCGAGTTCCGAATTATGTTTGAGTACCTACAAACCGCTCGCGCGCTCTGTCTACTCGATAACACGCCTCTATTTACTGGACGCAGTGTCTGTGTATCTATGAGAAGTGCCATAGGAAAACGGAAAACTTTTCAGCATACTTAATTAATCTAAAGCGACTACTGAAAACTTCTGCATTACATATCATAAAAAAGTAATATGGAGTAAAGGAACTTGTGTTAATTATTTAGGTATAATTCTTTGGAGAAAGTGACGATCCCTATCTACTCTTGTGAAATTTCGCGTGATGGTAAAAAGGAATACTAGACTTTTAAAATCTACAATTTGCTACGCATTCTGCATTTCGACGTACCTATCTAATCTGTTGGATTATCAATTTCATAACCGGAACCCTATCCCTCCACCAATATGCCAATTATGAATTCAAAACCAAATCTGTCCCAAAACGCACACAATATTAAACCAGTCAACAACCGAATCATTAGCACCTGTTACACGTACCATAACGCCCCAGAGCGCGGAAGCCTTTATCCCTCATAAACACATATAATTTGAGTACTTTAACAACAATCTAACACAGACATCATTGGCCCAATAGAGCGGCCATTAACGAAGTTGCAAACCGAGCTCAACAGGTGGCGCTATTCGTTTCAATATCTACAAAACTTTCCGACGCAACTCAATAAATCGACCAGTTTCAGATGACCTCTAGAACCACTATCCATCCCCTTAATACCCCCAAAATTTGAGTCAAGAAAAGAGGGTGGAAGCTCATTTTAAACTGGCCTTTCTTTGCCCTGTTGTTATTATCATTGCCCTTTATGTTTCGTTCCAATTTGAACTTTATTCTTGGGAATTAAAAGTTATTTTGTTGTGTTAATAATGGGCAATTGTCGTATTCAGCAGTTTAGCGATACGTTTTGTGTTGAAAACGTTTTATAGACATGTTAGTGGTCGTTGAGATCAGCTGCTCGTAAGATGTTTGTTTTCATTGTGTTCTGTATATTTTTATGTTGCGACAACCCTTTTTTTGGGAGAAGGGTTAGTTCAACGGTATTTATAAAGACAGTATTGGGACATATTCTAAGAAGTTTGCAGGTATTCGTGAATATTGATCCAAGGAGAATATAATACCAATCGCAAGGTCGCGTGCAATGTTAACATACACGCGGCTACGTAGATATCGATCAATGCTACTAATGATAAGCGCGGTGTATTGATTATTATTGCTTTCTGTCAGAAAGTAGAATGTGAGTTTTTTCTTTTTCGTAGCACTCTCGTAGCACCGCGTAGCTATATCAAAATATGCGTAAAAATAATGGTGGCGTTTAGACCCTACCTACTAGTATTAGGTAACTAGTTTGTGAAGTTTAGAGACAGGCAGTCGCTCCTTATAAAATACTGGTATTCAGCGGCATCCGGTTAGACTGGAAGCCGACCATATAGTGCTCTGTGAGCCGACCCCAGCATAGTGGGAAAAGGCTAGATAGATTGATTTTTGTTTAGAAAAGATAACATAAACTGTAGCTATTTATGATTGATTTTTTTTTGGCGATGTTGAGCTATATTTATGGTCGGCAGATAATGGTTTTTTTTTGTCTATTCGCTTATTTTAATCTAAGATTATCGAATGATAAAAATCTACCACATTCACTCGGTATAAATAATTGTAACTAAGTAGTAATAAGAATTTATAAACCAACAAAACTAATGTTTTATTATCAATATCAGAGTGCAACATATGTTTTAGGTACTTATGTAACTTCTAACCGATAATAATAAGCAATAATTAATAAAATGAATAACATCAAAACATTTACATAAAAAAACTCTTACGTTACGCACTTGTGTCATTTATACAAAAAAAAACAAAAATATATATATAAATATACAAAAAAAAACCCAACATAAATGACTAGTGTACACAAAAATACACCAGAATGCCAAAATGCATTATTATTCAATCATTTAATACGTTATCATAACATGATCATTTATAATATTGGAGCAAAGAACTCCACAATCTGTGAGTATCAAGGGCGACCGGTGACCGGTAGGTTTCACAAGTTCAATGTTCATTGTCATTCACACTTTGTTTTCAGCACGTATAAAAAATAAAACCAACTGTCTGTCTGTAATGTTTTCTTATCTCGGATATTACTGAACACAATTTAAGTTGTGCTTTACTTTGTGTAAATATATCATCACCACTGGTCTCAAATCGTGAGGAAACCGGAATGTCCTCTAGGAAAAGACCAAAAATGCGAAGACAACGTGAAATCTACCAACCCGCACTGGGTCCGTATGGTGACCCGGCCCAGTCCTTCTGTATGCTTTACTCGCATTGCGCTGGGTTCTGGTGAAAAGGGGGTTTAACGAAGTGCCACGACCCCCTGAGTAAGGCTTCGCGACCCCTTGAGAAGGCCTGTGTCCCAGCAGTGGGAGCATTATAGTCTGATTATGCCTATGATGTTGCTTGTAAGTTCTTATTTCATCCTTGAGAAGGCCTGTGTCCCAGCAGTGGGAGCATTATAGTCTGATTATGCCTATGATGTTGCTTGTAAGTTCTTATTTCATCCTTGAGAAGGCCTGTGTCCCAGCAGTGGGAGCATTATAGTCTGATTATGCCTATGATGTTGCTTGTAAGTTCTTATTTCATAATCAGTTTAGAAAGGCTATGGAAAGTCGAATCCAACAGTAAGGAATACACATTTTAGCGTGTTTAGAAATGAACCTAGTAGCCTTCTGGAAACTTTCAGTAATTTCTGGACGGTTTCTTATGAAAATCTTTCAGTTCAGTATAATTTCATAGAAACACTTGCAATACAATTATCAATATTAGAATACGAAAGAAATAACAATAATTAAAAAAATAATATATTATGAACTGATAATACCTATGATCTTCGAAACACGCATTAAGTAACAGTATCCCCTCGAATTCTAGATCGTACAGTGTACCAGATGACCTAAGAGCGGACGTAGACGACCAAATACCAGCACAACAGCACAAGTGACTGATGCACGGACATTTGAATGTTGTTGATATCGCGGTTAGGGTTACTACTTCGAAATTTGAAAAGTGCCGACAAAAATCCGAAATTTGAAAACCCCTTCTCCCTCCCTCTCGCCCCCTATTACACATAACTGGCGTAATTTCGGTGTACTGTAGGTAGTACAGGTACCTACACGTCTGCCTACCCCTTCCAGGAATACAGGCGTGATGTTGCTTTAATTTCAAAATCTGGACATTTAACTTTTTATTTAATTTTACAGTAATCATTTAGCTTCCCTTTAGTTGAAAAATCCGGACAAATGACTAGGCCGGATAATAAGGTCCAGATGGGGGACCAGACGGACATGTCCGGACGAATGGTAACCCTAAGCACAAGTGAGTGATGCACAAACATTCGAATGTTGTTGGTATCGCGCGTGACTCACCATTTGGCGGCGCGGGCGCAGCGGCTTCGCGTCCGCGTAATGCGCGCGCGTCGATGCCCGGTGACCGTCAGCCGTGCAAACGTGCCGACCGACTCGTAGGGGGTATGGTGGCGGAAAGAGCGAAAGCGGAAGCGATTTATTTTTATCTTGTTTTAGTCATGGCGTCACACGCATTGATGTAAAGGACTTGCAATAAACAGCAACAGTGCAAGTTAAAGTCCGTCTAGTTTATATTAAATATTAATTAATGTAAAAGTATTCATTAAAAATTAAAGAGCAAAATATGCATTTGTCGTTCCAGATAGTTGCTCTACTTGCGCTTTCGTTGCACCTGAATACCCCTTTTCTCTATGTATGAAACTATTCAAAACTGTTGGCAAAGTAGTAATATTTCATTGGAAAAGAAAGACCCTTCACTAGCCCAATTATCAAGCTTAATGAGCGTTCATGTCATACTCAATCCTAAAAGCCTCGCCTCAACTAACTTATCATATCAACATACAAACAAATAGTTAGGAAGGTATGATAAAATTACACAGTTATTTGGGCATACCAAAAACACACCCGTATCTCTATAATACTAAACACGATCACGATATAAACAACATGATAATGATCTCAATTTCCCATCGTTAATGACATGCACCCATCGCAAACGCTTCATGCCCCGCGCTCCCACGCACTATGACCGCACCCGCATGCATCTGCACTGTTTTCGCGCTAAAAAAACATGGCGCAGCTGCGAACAGCGCATTGCAGTCCACGAGGAAACAGGATAACGAGGCGGACGTACTTGCGTACATCATTATGGGTAATAGTTTAAGTAATATTAACTACCTAGGTGTTGCCAGCGACTTCGTCTGCGATCCAGAATGAAAAGTAGCCTATTAGTATGTCCTTCTCCAGGTCATGGTCTACCCATGTGCCATGCAATTTCATACAAATCCGTTCAGGTGTTTTAGCGTGAAAGAGTAATAAACAAACAAACTCACTTTCTCATTTATAATCCTAACTTAATATTTTATAAATGCGAACGTGCTGCAAGCTGAACGGATTTAGATAAAATTTGGCACATGGGTAGACCATGACCTGGAATAGGACATAGGATACTTTTTATCCCGATAATCCCACGGGATCGAGACTTACGCGGATGAAACCGCGGGAGCAGCTAGTAAATTATATACAAGGTGGAGACGACAATACGACAAAAAATGAAACTACGTATATCTAATGACGTTCTCGGTCTACATACAAAAAATTAATGAAATATATCCAATAGTTTAGTTACGATAGCTAGTCAAAGATCGGCAAATCCCATACTTGGCCCATCACTACTATTTAGTTTGTTTGAAAAAAATACTTTTTTAATTTCCATGTTAGGATTTATTTGATAGTTCCAAAATACTCTTAGGCATCAGTATTGCCAGTGTTTTCATTTATTGTTGTATTGTAGTCTCCACATTGTATACACATATTATATACATAGTTAGGATTAAGTGCTTAAGAGGAAAAGAAATATTTAAAGTGTGATGACGATTTTTAGGGAAACTCACGTTATTATTGGTACTAAGTTGTTGTTAGGTGACCGTAATGTTACGTCGACAATTTATGTACGTCAGCTTAAAGTTAGAAATACTGATTAGGGGTGAAGCGGTAACTAAGGGGAAAATTACTACGAAATGCAATGCTGTGAAGTGAAAAGTCGTCATCGGTCATACAAACTAAAATGTATAATTCGATCTTTAGTCTTGTATTTATACAAACATAAAGTCAATGTAGGCCTAATGTTGATAGCAATTTGCCTATAAACTATGCACACCGACATAACTACAAAGAAACTCAGAAAAGCGGAAAATCAAACCATAGTGCATTGATACTTTGTATTGCGACCAAGTTTTTGACCAAAATTTTATTGAGGAGCTCGTGGCTAAGTAATAACAGCCGCGCGGGTCAATCCATCAGGTTAAGCTACGCTTGCCGGGGTTGGTCCGTGGATGGGTGACCGTCTTTACTTATCAAGACTCCTCCTTGCCTCGGAAAGCACGTTAAGCCGTTGGTTCCGGCTGTCATTCGAGGATCTTTGACAGACGTTACGGGTCGTCAGAAGCCCGAAAGTCTGGCAACCAGTCTTACCAAGGGTTATCGTATTACCCAGTTACTGGGTTGTGGAGGTCAGATATAGGCAGTTGGTAAATGTAAAATATTGGTATTCAGCTACATCCAGTTAGACTGGAAGCCGACCCCAACATAGTTGGGAAAAGGCTAGGCAGATTGATATTGAGACAATTTTTTATTCGAATACACTGCTATTGACAAAACGTAACGTACGGTGTACGCCTTATCCTCTAATTTTGCAAGTGCCAATATTTAATATTTGTCTTTAAAATATTACCAAACATTGTGACCCTGAGGCAGCGGATGCTACGCATCTCGCGATAGGTGAATCCCCTGACAAAGATCCTTGAGAACTTGAGAGTCACGCATACATTTTTACTGATTACCCAGGTAGGTGCGACCCTACGAAGGTAATTCGTTTCTTTTCTCGCTGTTCTGTAGCTACAATGAATGTCTAACTATTCGTCAAGAGTAACGTAGAGTCCGGTGTTAGAATATTTTGGAATAACAGAAAAAATCCGCGGGTTTTTGCTGTGAGAGAATTTTGTGAAAACTGTTGGTGGAAAAGACGGAAACTCGGATATTGTACTTAATTTTCCTTTACTTTTGTAATCTATGTGCAGTATAGACTCTTCGGAGTATGGGTTTGATAAATCTATTAGTGCTACGAATTTCGAAATTCAGTCAAAGTTCGTTCAAAAAGAAGTTCGTTCAACCTTGAGCATAATCTGCAGAAAATAGATAGTATTTCCCCGTTTAAAGCTCGTGAACTGCAGTTTGAGGTGCTGTCCTAGCACGCGCTCTTAACAACACGTTGTATTACCTCGCGAGGTTTCTTATTGTCTTTAAACTCTGCTCTTTACCGCTGCTCGTTAACTTGAGCCGTGTCAACGAACCTAAGCACACCGGCTCACAACTCTGCTTACCCAAACGAAATTATAGAAACAACTGAACATATTAAAGCTAACTGAAATACCTCACTATTCACTATACCATTGCAGACATCACAATATGACGTTATGTTATGAGCGCCATCGTAAACGAACAGAATACGCTAGAACCTGGAAACGTAAAATACATTTCTTAGGCATTTTATTTGGCTGTTAAAATCACCATTAACAATTCAAATTGGCGGCGACCGAACTCCGAAAATGGCCGCCCACTGACAGATGACGGCGCGCCGCGACCGCGGTGAGTCAGGCGCACGGTGCGCCTGCGCCGCGCTCCCACGATGCGCCGCAACGATTGCGCTAATAGAGGGCGATCGATGCGCACTGCCCTTTACATGACGGAACTTAACTATGGCCATAAAAGTCCACACACGTAATTGATTTAAGAATAATGGTATGCACGTGCAATAGAGTTTAGTGTCTACCGCCATTCGCCGATTATAAATGCATTTAAATTGGATATTAGAGACCGCTTAATGATCACCAGTCACCACCATACCTTAGATATAATAAGACCCTGGTAAAGTACGTAATGGATAGTTGGTGGACTGAAATTAGATTGACAGCAATCCTATAAATTCCCACAGAAACAGATCTTGGATAGTCACAAACCAAAAAGCAACAGCGAAAGGTTTGAAATACCGATTGTTATATCTAAGACACGAATCCTAAACGATGCCGCGGGCGAGGGCCCGCTAGTAATAATATTTTGGCTCGCTTTATGCGAATTAGTTGATAATATTCGTGAAACATCAACTACAAGTAGTCCTGGGAATATAACAGACGCTGAGTTCCAGGAACCGCCTCCCTACGTATGTAGCCAGCGGGGATTTCAGACAAATTACTGGTTAAAGCTATCCTTTGCCGCGCAACTACTGAAAACTTGATTATAAGCAGCGAGTAGTGACTCTTAGCAACCTACGGACTGCCACCTCGTGTAGCGCTCTCTTTGACTATGTGCTCTGATGTGAGCAAAAATACCACTAATGTAAGTACTTTGTAAGAAATATTATCTATCTATTTCTTTTTATAAACACTGCCTGAGGTCTGAAAGTTAGCTTTACGAATTTCTTTTTAATGTTTATCGGGGCGATTAAAGTCCAGCCCCAGACGGTATTGTAATGTAAAAAACTGTAACCTTAGGACAATAATAAACTAGAATGTTTACAATCTTGTAGCAACATGTTCGTTTCAGACAATAGCATGTTACTTACAAAACGCGGAAACCGTAAAAGAGCGAATTATTATAAAGTCCGCACCCAGCCACTAACTGTAAGTCCGGGCACACATTGTACGCATTTAACGCAAGTGAGAGACAAGCCAAAGTGGTACACGTGGATACAGCGACATAAAATAAAACTTTAAAACTTATTGGCGGGGAGACGCCAGGCCCCTTCCCCGATACATTTCCTAAACCACTTCACAGCCAACGCATCGAGTAACACAACATCCATCGATGTATAACCTTCAACAGTCCAGCAAGAAATAAAAGCAAAGCATCGATGGACGCGTTCGAAATGCGTTAACAAGTTTAAATAGAGTGGGTTGAAGTGCAATGATGCACCCACGCGGAACTGCGAGCTACAGCGATGGAATAATTCTATCCAACCTAGTCCGAACACAACAACAATTAGTCGGTGCGTTTGAGATCGTCGCGCGAATGACGTCGACAGAGCACTTGTTATCATCACGTATCCGCCATCATATCAATAAGATTATCAAATCGACACTTGTGCAACGATAGGTACGTGTTTTCATTTTGACATGGATACAAATGAAACTTTTAAATGAAAGGTAGAGAATGGGTATTTTTTTTATCTGACAGTTTGTGTCTCTAGATTACAATTCAAACTTCGAGAGAAATCTAACGCCAAGCTTTTTGCCACAAAATTCGGCCGACAAATATGGCAGTTACGTCGTTAGAATGATACGTTTACGAATGTTTATGGTCACAAAACCGCAAGTGATATCGAGGTTCGTATTAATCTGCATAATTATTTCGTAAACGCTGAAAATAGTCGTGTCGTGTCAGAGGTGGTCGATGTCTCGTCGCTTCCTCAGTCCGCGTATGTTGACGTTGCATCGACACTCACATTGTGAAACTACGTATCTCTGAATAGAATAGAAAGCTAGGTAAAGAATGTGGTGCCGTGGGCGAGACCGCTAGCCGTAGCTGGCTGCAAGCGATGGCGTCGCGCAAAAATAAAGGAAGCGATGTTGATCGATCGCGGCTATATCCGTTCGATGCGGTGACGCAACGCTGCAGCGCAGCCGATGTACACCACGCTCAAATGAACAGTGTGGTGTGGTGACGCATTTAGTTTCGCGATAACGCGGCATTGTTTGGAAAAGGATCGATTGGGGAAGGATCGAAGGAGCATTGATAAATTATTGGTACATTCTGCAATGTAATATCGCAGCTTGACCTTTGCAATGACAGCTACCTGACGTATGAATTCAATCTTAAGTAATCTGCCGAAGATGATTACAATAAGCAGTAACTATCGCCCATAATCATAATTATTACAACAATGACACGAGTATTTTGAAAAACACTTGACCAGAAAGAACATCTTATAATAAACTACGTAGAATTAACGTCACTATGTTACACACTACCCTACTATACTCATAGTCAAAAGTAAAAACTGGCGTTAGCAACAAGTAAATAATTGGCAAAGAAAAACAGGTGGTTCGGACAATAACCCTTCTTGTATTTTGGGCAATATTGACTACATACATATTGTTATATTGCAGCCTGTAGGTACCTGAGTACGTTATTGAGCTGTTGAACATTATCGGTGGCATCGATCAAATATGTCGGAGATAATGGCGGCCGTCGCATCGTGTTGCAGCGCGTGCGTCGTAGCTGCGCCCGCGCCGGCATGGCCGCGGTGAACGATAACAAAAACAAAATAGATACAGAAGGTAGACTGGTCTGCAATACATCGTGTTAACATAATATGCAAATAAAACGAACAACACCGCAAATGAATCAATAAGTCGCAGACAGTCAAATAATATCGTTGTGAAATGGTCTGAAACTGTTGCATTCATGGACAATACCGTTTCCTGAAAGGGGAATGTCATTCCACGTTTCTGGAAATGATATCGCTTTTTAGTTTTAACAGCTACATGAAATCAATCTGCCGACTGTAACGACCAACGACCGCTCCTTTCAAATAACTGACCCCTCGGATACTGAGGTCAATTCGAGGTCTTCCAATATAATAATATAGGTATATGCTACTTTTGTATGTAAAATGCCCGGTGACATATCGCGTGTCATGATCTAAAGTTCTGACCAACCTGCATCGTAACAAATTATTTATGCATACGTTCTTGATCGCCCTTCGCGTTAGTGGGCATTCTGTCCTATGTTGTTGAGTAGCGGTGCGCGGCGGTGACCTCGCGAATGCGCCCGCGCAGCCCGCGCACGCGTCAGCCGCGTGACGGACCGACTGGCGCTTGCAGGTCACTGTCTGCCTCACTGTTCGCTGCCTGTCCCGACGATTAACGCATTGTTCGAACTTTCTAGAAGCTCAATGCACGCTCGCTTTCCCCTAGTTCATATTCCGCGGATGACCGCTGTTATCTTGTTCAAATAACTCGACGCTCGCAGCTGCAGTTTGTTAATTATTCGGAACCGAATCGATTTTTGTGTGAGGTAATTACGCTGCTTTTACTTTAGCGTCAGCAGTGTTGAGGTTACAGGTAAGAGTAAATCTCGTGCGATTGAAAAACAAATCGCGATAACAATGGACGAAAGAATGAAAGAACACGTGTTAGTAATGTTCGTTACTTAAGTACCTACTTTATCTAAACATCTACATTATTAGCACAGGTGAGGTCATAATGAAGAAGCAATTTAGATCTTGTGCTTAAATAATTTGGCACACTCGTAGATGGATCTGAAATCGCCCCGCAATTACCGATGCGATGTGCATGCACGAAATAATTTAGTTAGTACATAGCACACTAAGACCGGGTCCTGGCCGGTGTGGCTTGAGGCAATTAGCGAAATGGACGCCGGAAAGGCGAACGTACTCAGCTCGCGTAGGTCGAGTGCGGACAGAGCGGGTGAACTCCCACCGGGCAACGTCAACCGACCTCCTATTAATAGTACGACCAGTGGGTAATCAATATTCGCCGTGCAAGCCAACCCTCGCCCGCATCGCGTTTCCTGGAAGCCGCGAGCCGCGGCGATTCGGGGACACTCCGGCCCCCGGCGGCGCCGCGCCTTCATAAATCTCCGAGGCCGCTCCGCTTGCCGCCGCTTCCTTTGTTTTTTTTTCTCGCCGGCGCGCGGTAATAAGATCGCGAGCGTCAACGTCAGGTATAGAGTATAGATGGGCTCCGGGCGGCCGCGCGTGAAATGCATGCGCCGGCCGTCTATTGACCGCGCAGATGTACAATTTTAAAAGCTTGTTCGATGGCCGAACGCGTCGGCGACGTGTCGGACGGGCGCGTGAGTCGCCGCCGCGCGCCGCCGGAAATAATTAGTCGTGGAGATAATCGTTCAGAAACTCTGTCGGCGGCGCTCGTTAAACCCGCGCCCATTCGTGTGCTCTCGCAACAACTTGAGCCGTTCACAAAATGAAAACTTCGAGTTGACTCGATTAAGCCCGAATCTACTTAATAAAGCTTATAATTTTGATAGGGAAAGTGGCGGGCTTTATGTGTTTGGGATGGGCTTTTCCTTCGTATGTGCATATTAAATAAGGACAATGGGTGGGCACGAAGTAATAAACGATAATGACAAAATATATTATTATGCTTGCCCACCATTCATTCCATTATCGCGCTTGCTCTACAAAAACTCGAGCATAAAAGGCAATTTCGATCCTTTGCCTGCATACGAGTGATTAAGTGTAATAGCGTGCACACATGCGACACAATATGTCGCAAGGCGAACCTGTCCAGTGATAACAGATCACGGACGGCTGCGCGCTTAGGTCCCGCGATAACAACGCAGATAACAAACGCAATACACTTACATAATCACGGAGAAACACTCGCGAAACGCGGTACACCGCGATTTGCGAAACGAAACTTATCGTTCGACAGACTTCACAGAATTGCTTCTCACTTAGCAATTTCGCGACTCTATTTCTCTCCGAGAATTGAAAAAGAAGCTTCAATCGTTGTTTAACCGCTAATAACTAACTTTCAACAATGCACAGCAATTAGAGAAAAATAAGGGAGAAGTAAATGGACACAAGAAATATGAGTTCGTAAATGACACCGCGCCGGAAGTAAATCTACATTCGTACGGACAAGAGACAAACAGACGAAACGACTTGCGGATCGGGGGTTGACAAAAAACAAAGAATATTAAGACGCGAACGTCACTCGATCTACATAACAATCGATGCGAAAAGGGTCCAATTAAAGTTTTTGAAACGAGACGGTCTCACGCGACGGTTATCCGATGAGCTGTTTATTGCATTTTTTGCTGCGTATCCGCGGGGCGCGGTGTGGCCAACCCTTTCTTCCCACGAATATCCGCGACATAGTCTAGGAGCTCTTTGTCCGTGTGCCGGGCTGCACGTAGACGCGGCCGCGGCACAAACCCGCCACCCCATTGATAAGGCACGTCCCGACGCGCCTTTGAACACTCACTGCTGACTACATAGTAATTGTCGTGCTTATCTCACAAATGTAACGATTGTATTTTTGGGACGGTCGGCAATACGTTTTTGTGTTAAATTCTTTGTAAAACCCAACCCAATAGGCACTTTTTTACCTTAAATTCATGTGCGAATGACGGTATGCTCTTTATACATAAAAATAACGGTGGATATATCCTCTACAAAGTAGACATGCAAAATCCTGCTTTATCTACCATACTACATATACAATTATATCAGTCTTTACTCTACAAAGCCAGTGACAATAATAACACCACAGACAATTATAACTTCAAACAGAAATCCTTAGACAGCCAAGGTCACAGATGCCAGGCACATAACGGCTAACTAGCTCTAGCTACATGATAGAGGCGGTGCTAGTGCCTGAAATAGGACATCAGTAATAAAGAAAACTACTCCATATTTCACAAAGTTCAAGGTCACTCAAGCTTACTTAGGTCGCCGCGTCCGCGGTCTGAGTGCAAAATATAAATCTAGGTACCACATTTACATTTTCGTACGGTATGCCACCCTTCAATAAAATTATGCCAAGCAGATGTCAGATTTCACAAATTCAAAGTTATGGAGCTGGCAGTGGATAAAATAAAAATCTTCTGAAAGAAAATATTGTATGGGCTTGGAACTTGTGTGCTATTTGGGAGCCTCATCATCATCCTTAGCCTGTGTTCCACTCATTAAAAAGTTTGGGTTCCTCTTCCCTTTTCTGCCATGTCTCTCTGGTCAGTCCAAGTCTCATCCAGATCTTCCCTGCAATCGTTTGGTGCCTATTTGTCATAATATTAGAATACCCAATTAACAGCTGCAGTAAGTAATTATAATTACACGTAAAAGCAAATAAAAACAAAGTTTCGAGGGTCAGACGCTAACAGATTTATCAAAACCGAGATTCAATGTCAGCGCGTAGAAAGAATTTGCATAAGTCATCGACCGGCCGATTGTGCTGCAACTATTTGTGTCCCGATAAGAAAACACTGATTAGCTGATGAGTAAGCCTCAATAACATGATAACATGTCTCGTTTACTAAGTGTAAGTGTAATTATTGAGTTTTATAAAGGTCAATATCATCACTTCATCAGTTGCTGGCTTATTCGTCGGCACGATAGGCTGAATTTTAAGTGATTGGTGTCTGTAAACATGTAACCTTTTTGCAGGTCAAGGAGTTGACCTGCAATCATTACAGCAGAAAATTTTGATAACTGGGCGATAGAGTCTTCCAAATTCTTGATTATCGGTAGTTCAGATACCAACAAAAATTGAAACGAAGTTCGCATCAAGAACGCGGAGAATCCAAGAGAAAGCCGATGAAGCGATTGTTACCATATCCATAACATAAAGTGCAGTTCAGACGTCGAGTTTTTACGTAACGCGCGTCTCACCCGGCGACACAGGCGGCGACGCGGCGCGACGCGGGGTCGGGACGACTGCGGGGAGGCGGCGCGACGGCGGCGCGGCTAAATTATCGCCACTCGCGACGAACGCCGGATGGCGTACACCGCGGGCACACATTTACATTTACGCATTTTACGCGCCCGTCACCGACCGATCGCCGCCTCCGCGCCGCCATTAGCGCGACACAGATACGTGTAGGCTATAACTTGAAGGGGCACGGCCGCGAAAATTGCTGCCATCAATCGTCAGCCGGGCGACACGTTGCGATCGGTATTCATGCGTAGGGGTGAGAGTATAAATTCTCTTATAACTTAGGTATCATTATTTTCCATACGCGTGCGAGCAGTGTAATGCGCGCGGCCCTATAGAAAAAATATTTGGGTCTTGCTTTGAAACTCATAATAGAATTCAATGTTAAAAGAGAAATCTAAGCCTATTTTATAGGTAACAGAGCAATCCGTGAATCTTGTCCTTTACCGCTGCTTAGCAAGGAATTCAGTAAATTCCAGAATTGATTAAAATTCCGGGCAAATCATTAGACACCATTCAATTCAAGAAGTCCAAACTAAAAAGGGCTCAATATTATTACTTTCTGATCCGCTAAACCCCAACACTCATAAAAAATGCACCTCAAATCGCGACTGCTCCCAACCGTGTCTGAATCGCAGGTAACGTGGGATGCCGATTACTCTTTCAAGTAAAGTAACAATAATAACATTACATTATTAGTCGCGGCCCTTCCAGCTGCATTGTTTCGCGCGTACCTGCGTGCTGCGCTCATTATGTTCCTACCTGAGTCGCGGAGTATCGCGCCCGCGACCATTACCGCGCATTTTTACCCGCGGCAAGAGAGACGCGGCGCGGCGTTGCCATTTTTACCCAGCTACAGCGAAGGGAGAGTTAGGTTATTTACGCATTGTTACACTACTTGGATTTTTGAGACCCTTTGAAAAACGAGGTGATAATGGAGAATAAGTACCTACTTAATAATGAAATTACTGCTGAGAACCGGCAGTAATTTCATTATCTGGATTGCGTCCAGATAACTATTTTATTTTATTTATTTATGTATTAAGGGATAATAAACAACTACAACATAAACATAACACATACGATTAACAAAACTTAGGAATCAATGCTGCAGTCCACTACATTATCCGCAGATAAAACATATTTATTGAGCAGTGGTTGCCACTAGACGAGCATATCCAAAATTAACAATTATTTTGAAATATATAAATAAATTACTAAAGTGAGCTATAGCTAAAAAATCAAAACATAGCAGAAGCAAATTAATTTACTTAGATTAAATTATGCAATAAAGAAACAATATTATTACAATTACAATCAAATTCAAATTTTAAAATTAAGATAACATTTTTATAATATTACCTAACACCTAATACTATTACTACTACTACTATTATACTATTACTATTACCTAATATTAACTATCGTGAATTAAGATTCACATTGGTACCTATCACCTGTTCTAACTATTTCTTGCCCGTTCTTCTCCATAGGAACCTACTACGCTTTGGAATGGGCAACTAGCTTCATATTTTCTGACTGACCGACCCTTTGACAATTCAAAAGTGCCTGTAATTGGTTTATTTGAAATAAATGCTTTGAGTTTGAGTTTGAGTTTGAGTTTATTCCTTCATTCCCCATTGAATGCAATTTTTTGTACCATAACCTATCTAGTACTCAACCTTTTTACGCAGTTTCTTTTGTCAGCTCGTTACCGTCTTACAAGTACTCAAGTCGCACAGTCGCACTTCGCGTTTCCTCTGAAAGTCGCACGAGGACGTGCACCATCGATTTGCGCCAAACAGCTCCGGTCCCGTTCATTGCATAAAATCAAGGACACGAGCAAGGTATGCGTACTAGATGAGATGAGTCAACGAAACATAAAAAACAACAAGTTGATAAAATAACAAACTTGAAACAAAACAAGAAGAGGCTAATTTTAGAAGAAAATTTGATTTTCCGAATTTCGAAAATTTATGTTAGGTACGCAAACTGTACGTAATATTTATAAATAACGTATAAATGATGCAAATGACGCATTTTTACAAACCAATAAAAATTATATAAGTACATAATAATATATAGTTTTAAATTGTCTAACAACCAGTCTTACCAAGGGATATCGTATTACCCAGTTACTGGGTTGTGGAGGTCAGATAAGCAGTCGCTCCATGTACAATACTGGTATTCAACTGCATCCGATTAGACTGGAAGCCGAGGGTCAACATAGCTTTGGGAAAACGCTACCAGTCAGATTGATTGATATTTCTTAATAAAAAGAGAAGGAAAGCAGAAAGAGGCTATTAACTATGACTACAAAACTACGGTTTAAACTAAGCTCTAAAATTCATAATGATTGTCATTTAATCCGCTCAGTAACTAAAGACTCAACTAATAAACCAGTTACAATTTTCATCGAAAATTAACGATGTCTCACTAAACTCCACAAATTCCGTGGTTCACAGCGTAACTGCAGTACAAAAGGCTTTTGTTTCGCCGGCCTGTTCAAATAAGCGCAGTGGGTTTGTCGTGAGCACCGATGTTAGTGACACAAGCACAACATCGTTCAGAGTCCGATTTGATACGCACGCTGGACGTGCCTTGCTGTATCTGCGGTATGCTTTGCACACATTGCATTTCAAATTTTTTTTTGGGCTTTTCGATTGAACATACACACAGCTACACATCAAGCTATACATTTCCAGTTTATGCTGATCTCGCATTGTATATGAAGAAAAAAAATATTAGCACTCCAAAATTTTTTTTTTTTATATTTTATGTGATAAATTCACAAAACTATTAAATTGCTACGTAAAAGAAGTGTTTCTTTTCCGTATGAATTTAATATATTTTTGTGAATATTTTACTATACACACATTGCATTTCAAATTTTTTTTTGGGCTTTTCGATTGAACATACACACAGCTACACATCAAGCTATACATTTCCAGTTTATGCTGATCTCGCATTGTATATGAAGAAAAAAAATATTAGCACTCCAAAAAATTTTTTTTTTTTATATTTTATATGATAAATTCACAAAACTATTAAATTGCTACGTAAAAGAAGTGTTTCTTTTCCGTATGAATTTAATATATTTTTGTGAATATTTTACTATACCTACAAACATTTTAAAAACTGTTTTTTTTAATGGGAATATATTTTTTGCATGTATACTCTATCCTATCAGATTAACGGAAACGCCTTTCGTTAGATAACATACTGTAGATTCCATACATAGTCACTTGTCATATAGGGATCCTAACTTTACTATTGTGCCTGTCAGTTTGTGTTTATGTTTATTTCATACACAAAAAAGGAAGTTTCTAAAATCAATTCTCTCCGATTCGATTAACAACTATAATGAATTCGGCGAGCGGCAAGGAGTAGGACCGTAGGACGCTACTATTATTATCGCATCGCGTAGCTACACTTCCTGCATGCACCCGCGAAAGCTTTCACACAGCTAAACTAAACGAGACCATAGTGTAGAGGGGGCGAAATACCGCGAACGTGTGTTCATTGTCGCTCTTTCCGGGAAAAGATGGCCGTCCGCGATTACACCGTGGGCTTCGTCCGTCCGTCCGTTGTAAATCATTATCTCCGCCGCGTAAAAACTAATTGAAAGGGACGCGAGCCCGCCTTTGTTGATACTTATTACGGCAACGGCCGACTGCCGCGATTTTGTGAGAAACGCATAAACAATCCTCATTTGGGTTTTTACTGAAATTCTTTGAATGCATCCCGGTCATGTTTGGTAAGGTATTAAGTGCTTAAAAACTTAATTACTTCATACTGGTTTAGGTACTGTGTACTGCTTGCATGTTAACGAAACGGAGGTTTCAACGTAATGAAACTATAGATCTACTGGCACCGTGGGACAAATTCTTTCAACTTGACTAGTCATCAATGAATCGTGCTTTTTTAAAACAATAGCCGGGTTTATTTAAAGATCAAGTGACTAATTTATTAGGTGAAAAAGTTATATGTCGCACATTATTTAACACTAGCACTGCCCGCCAGCCGCGACTTTATCCGCTTGAAATTTCGGCCCCCGACCCACTGCGTCATCGCAGCCTATTGCACGCCCGCTCTTTAACTTCGTTCATCGCTTAGCTCATAGCGCTTTCTGACTCTTTTTTCTCGTCTCCTAAGGGTCGTAGCGTGATGTTACATCAAAAATTGGGCTATCCAATTCAAATCCGACTGGTAATTCCGGAGATTACCCCCTACATACAAACAAACGAGCAAATTTTACCTCTTTATAATATTAGTAGGTACCTATAGACAAAAACTGATAACTCCATGGATAGAAAACACATTTTTTAAGCTTCAGTAGACAAAGTACCTGTGCATCCCTTTTACGATTAGTAGTTCTGGAAGCGGATGTCAGCGATGGGAAATATTACTTACTAAAATCTACTTCGTATATTCCAACGTGACAAACAATCATAAGAAATTTGTGTTTTCCCATTCCATCTCTATAAAACTTAATTTACAGTAACTTCTTTGGACAGATAGACTGGCTGGCTGTATGTCATCCATAGACATTAGACATTATAGACTTGAAACTTCCGTGTCATCAAATTATAGCAAATTAGACAACATATCTGTGTAACGGACATTGGCAGAATGGTCGACATCGGCTTTGCTTGCGATAATAGAAAATAGAATAGAATAGAAGTGTGTACGAGGCTTAAGATATTATTTGTTTTACCAATAGATTTTTCAGCTAGGGTTTTTTCCGTAGACCTTTACTTATTTACTTTGTACGCATGCCTTCCAAATAAGGATGTTCAAATGCGGTTTCCATTCGCGATTTTATACGGAATAAAAGATCCGGTTTGCAATTAATAAATCGAGAAAAAAATTCGTCTGTCGGCACCGACCACCGACTCCTGTCCCAATCAAGTAACATGTGATTTGTAAACATTATATTGGAATGATTTGAGGTTTGCCTCAATCATACACAATCAAAAAGGTACTTAAAATCCAATCGATTTATATTTTTGGCTCCTTCTATACTGACAGGCTATGTCCTAAAGCGTCTCGCTCGTCCAGAGTGACTCACTTTTCGTAGGGCGGTTCTCTACTTATCACTCGCAGATAGATAGATTTCCTGCCAGGGTTGCGGGTTAGTCCGAAAGGGATACCGGGACTTTGGCAACAGGCAACTGAAGGAACACTGGTGGGTTTTAGTCAATAAAAGTCTGACACGCCCTTCCGCTCCGCTTCCGAGCGGGAGAAGTCATTGGATGATTTCCCACCCACAAAAAAATAAAAAATAAAGATAGATAGATTTATCTCAGAGTGTTCTAGATACTGCATTAACTTGGACGAGAAGCCTTAACAAAGATTACAATTGTGACGAAACAGAGCATTATAAATGATTAAAAAAAAATATAAGACTTTGATGAATGAAAAGGCACTCTGAATAATCTGGTTTGCAGTCATCAAAGTGTAACCAGTATCATTCATTTTGAATTACGACTCTAATTAGGTTGTCATTTATTTTCCACCAAGTGAGAAGCTTGCGAAAAATCAAGTTTCAGAATCTCGCGCCAGATAACTTAAAGTGATTATAACTTATAAGATATGATCACAGCAACTTATTTATCTTGTTCACTCAGTAAGTACCTATCAAACCTGTTGAATGCCATTAAATATCTTCTTATTTTTTGTAATCAAATTAATTTATTGGATTTATTTATGATGGATTAATTTGGATTCCATTCATGCAGTAAGTTTATAATAATTGTCAATGACATAATCTGTTTTTAAGCAAAGATAACAAATCTTACAGCCTTTTCTGTCACAGTGAAGTTTTATTCTAAAATATAATAAATCATATCGCAAAGTATTACTTAGGTAATTTATAACGCTATATAAATTAAAGTAACATCATCAAAAGTCACCCTAAAAGTCCATGGAATGGCCGTTAAGACAAAACAAAAGCTCATAAAACGGTTTAATTAGTCGAAACACTGGTTGTAAACGCACAATGCACGGGCTCGAGCAACAGGTCCCGTTTTATGACTCCATGCTTTAATATTAAATTTTGTATAGGATCTGATCGCTGTAAGTTCAGTAGGTCAGTCAGCCAGCCATTGTCAATTTCACGGAGTATTGTTACTTATGTTTGAAGAAAGTTTTAACTTTGAAGTAACGAATGTTCGGTGCTGCTGCATGATTAACTATAGGTATATGTAGGTCCTTCAGCCGTGCACGAACTTTCATAAGGAAACCATGCTAATAAATTAAAAGAAAAAACTGAAGAATCACATGTGTTGTAACCTAACGTCTTACGAGTTCGTTACAATAACCAGCCAGTACCTACAGGGCATGACAAAAAAAACAATAGCCGAATCATAGACAAAGCACCCTGTGTGCCTGCAGTCTGTAACATGACACTTATGATAATATCCCGCGTTTTTTGAAACTCTTTTACGAGGACAAAACGTCAGTGAGAGAACAACTGTATCTCTGAATGACCCTGTTATTGTTTATGTGAAAACGCAAGGAGCCCGCGTGAACGTAGAACGTATTCCTCAGACAATGGGGTGCAATAATGTCGTCCGGGTTTCAATTTGACGAACGGCCATTTTTTGCGCATCTAATATATTTTGCATTTTGTCCGTGTCCGTTGTTTCTAGTTGGTTCCGTGTAGAAATAATTTGAACTTGTGTAGTTTCCTAGTGTCAATACAGATGGCTCGCTTAAAAAAAAATTCATACGTGTTTCGTTGGTGTATTAAGTATTTTGATGAGGTTTTGCCCTCTTAGCAACAGAAAGTATTGAAATATTTCCTTATTTACTCAAGTCGATCGATAGCAATCTACTAACTCATCCATACATATCCATAGAATCCCACGACCTTTACAATTATGAGAATTCAGTAATGTTATCAATACCAGGGAAAAATAACCAAAAAGTATTTGTATTATCCATAACCGGTCAAATAGTACCTGGCAGAGTGGGCGCCCCGCGGCTTTTCGACACGTCATCACCCCGCTATTCCGCAATAACTCCGGCCATTCGCGGAAGAACAATCAAGTTATTTCCACAACAATCGAACCCACGACTGGACATTGTCGTTAATTGAACAAAAGCTCTATTAACAACACGCGATATCGCATTAATATTTTGTAGTTGCCCGATAGACGGGAGAATAATCGCCTGCCCTAAATGCCAGATGTGCAGTTTCGCGGGCCATTTTAAAAATAGAACGCATCCCTCAACCTCCCTTACAGCAGCTTGTGATGTTGTAATCGCGTTCGGATTATCGCAAATTGGGTGCAAATTGGAACGTTCACATTTAAAAACCGTGAAGCGTATACAGTTTCCTAAAAATAGTTCATGATTATCTTCAACTGTTTACAAAAATAAAACAGTACCCTAGCTACTTAACTTCCCACGCGAGTTGTATGAAACTGAAGGAAGCAGTTAATTACCGCGCACGTAGGCGAGCAGGCGATAGGTCAACAAGCCATCTCTTTCCATGTCGTACGACCCACCGTTGATAACTTAACACATAATTATTACAGGTGACTGTTGTTAGAAGCCTTACAAGTTACGTATCTTACTTAGTTTTTTTTTTCAGTGAGATATATATTTTTTTTTCTTAGCCTTTATTGTGTCCCACAGCAGCAGCAGCAGTGAGATTATTATAATTTGGATATCCTTTGCTTGTCCTGAAAACCAGTAAGAATCTTTTTTGTGGTTACTGCATAACTAATCCGCGAATCTAATGATTTACCATCATGAAACGCATTTTACATTTTTTTTTGCTGTCACTCTCATTGGCCATCTCTGCCAACCCTAACCAAACATCGCGCGATCGGATAAATTGGTCTAATTAACAAGCTTATCAGAACAAACTCTAAAAACCGTGCGTAAAACCCACGATATATTCCACGCAGTCACGCTCGAGCGAAGGTTGTGCCCGCGGTAGGGTTGGGCGCACTATCTATGCGTCACCCGACCTCGCGGCGCGGCGGCCCTGCAGCGCGGTGTCGCGATAACAATTACACAGAAAACTTATTGTGTTGTTTACCACACTACACGCCACCACAAACCCAACCTTATCCGCGAAAAAATAGAGCTGAAAACTCTTTGAGTAAGGCGCTAGGTACAGATAGGTAGACGCAGCCACGTCGCGCCCGCTGAGATGCAAGACTTTGGAATTATAATTAGGATAGGACGCATGTTGTTGAACATTTTATAGTATTATGTATTAAACAAAAGGTATTGTTGTTACAGTAGTAGCGTTTGTATGAAGAGAAAGCTTGCTGAAAATTGAGAAAATTTCATGCATTACGTTGCTTGATATTTAGACGCGTTCTGGCACATCCTAAGCACATAAGTAGAGAGAATAGTCGTAGAGGCATAGTAAAGAGGTTATTCCACTGACCAAACAGTCCTAATATTAATTTAAGTAAGTAAGACTTGAACATAAAGCTACTTAAAGGTCTTGGATTGGATGTAAATTCTACTAGGTAATTAAGAACTACCTAACGTAGCGTAGCGCGTAGGCGCTACCCGAAACGGCGGATGTCCCAATCTGTAGCCTAACATAGCCGGACAGTGTATGGCATAGGTAGCCTGGTAGCTATAGCACAGGCACAGGGAAGCACTAGTAAAGTCAGGGAAATTATTTGTTAAGTATATTGACTACCAATTTAAAATAAAAAAATAAAAAAAAAATTGTCCGTTTATTCAAATTCAAATCACAACTGTCATTCTTTGACACTTCATCGAATTCCGTTTAGCCATTTTAGCGTGAAAGCGTAACAAACAAACAAAAAAACGCATTTTCGCATTATTATATTATTAGTTAGGATAGTTAGGATTCGGATACCAGAATATTAAATCCAATCAAAGTCAAACAGACATTATTTCCAACTGAAACAACGTCATTAAAGTTTCATATCAACCAATTAAGTACTGTGGTTAGTTGGCAAAACTTTTCCTCCTATGTTATCGTTATCAGGCACACAAGACCGCAGCGTCCATGACATGGATTAAAGGATACCATGTCACACTATAAACCGGATAGACTACGTTAACTAAGCTATACATATCACACATAACCAGCCTATATTGTTCCCACTGCTGGGACACAAGCCTCCTCTCTTCGTGAGGCACTGGGCCCGGGTGGTGGATTACAACCCACTGTAATCCACTACCCGGGCCCAGTGCGGGTTGGTAGATGTCACATCTTCGAATTTTTAACTAAGCTATGATAGCTATCTATCATTATGATTTGATCATATTTGGAATAGGGTTACTGGTGGATAACATTTCGAAATTTAAAAAGTCCGCCACAAAAATATAGGTTGCAAAAAAATCCGGATCCATTTACTTTTAACCGGTAAACAACTTTGTTAAATAACTAATTAGTTAGTTGCGCGCGCGCTCCGGCCAGTTGTTTAGAGGCTTAAAAGAAAGATTACTTTCTTTTCAGATCTCATCTACCTACTTAACTTTACAGTGTCATTTTCTTTTTTAAATAAAAGTTTCAATTTTGAATCGTATTGTAATATTGTATGTTTGGGGGTTGTTAGACAACAGAACAAACGGTAGAACAAGGGTAAGTTTTACTAATTACGAGTATTTAAAAAATGAGTAGATACATAAGCCTACCTAATCAACCTAACCATAAGACCGATCGATGTAGCGACTCTTGGGGCAGGCCTATGTCCAGCAGTGGACGTCTCTCGCCTGAACATTGAACAATGATAAACAACCTAATCTATATGCAGTAAGTTACCGAAAGCATGTACGGCGTGAACCTCAATCCACGCCGTACATACTCGCGCCGACTCACACTTAGATCACGACTTTGAATAAGTAATACAAGTTGCTAACCCATAGGCTAATGTAAGCAACGGTTCGTATTATAAACACTACTTATATGTAAGTAGAAACATTTGTACGATAAGTCTCGTGTAAAAAGAGGCGAACTTTACTTCTAAACATGTAACAACATGGCTGTGTTTCTACAAGGGATAGTCTGAGGTGAAACATTAGTCATCCACATTTGATCAGTAATGTAATAAGTAAATCCGATGTAATAGAAAGCGAGTCTATTGACGGGCACCAAATCTAGAACTGAACTGATACAAAAAAAAAAACACAAAAGCACATGTTCAACCTGGGGGTCAAACACGGCCTTGAGGCATGGCTCGAGTCAGACAGTTTAGTCATATAAAATGGGTGACTCGAGGCATGTCACAATAGGCCATGCTCGCCCAACATTGGTCATTCACACTTGAGACTACGATAATGATGTCACGTCATAATCTGAAAAACGAAAACTAAGTTCTATAAGTAAGCAATATTTTATCATTCCAATCGATACTTTAGATTACAACAAAACACGGTATTCAATTTTGTTTATGCGTATTCATTTCACTCACACGTGCCTGTGTAATTCAAGAAGCCACATCGGCAAATATTTGAATTGTTCATAAGTTTATTTGGATACCAGGAAGGCAACAGGTCAATTCAATAGGTAAAGGACATCCGTTGATGATTCTTTTCATGTTAGGTTTTTGTTTTAATGCAATCATTGAATCATTTCATTCATCAATCATTTTGTTTAAAAGCAACCATCAAATGTATCGTGGACATCACTTACAACGGTGAAGGAATACATCGTGAGGAAACCTGGATTTATAGTTTACTCGACAAAACATCAAGATTTGTAATTTTTACACTTAAACCGGAATTAATGTTCCAAATATTGATGAAAACCGCATCGAAAAATCTGTTTCGTAGCAGTTTAGAAGAACAACGCAATCACATAGATAGACACGAAAAGCGAGTTTAATTCATATCTAATTGCGTAACTTATTTTCGTAACCGATAAAGGCTAATTTGTTTCATTTTGACAGTCCGACAACATTCATTGCATAGTTAAGCAGATTTTTTTTCGAAGTTAGGAAGTAATGGATTGTCTTTGCTTTTCAATTTTCGTTATTTGCCACCGACTTCCGAAATTAAAGTTATTTTTCACTGTGTGTCTTTTTTTTGGAAGTCGGTACCTACTTAGTTTTTTTTTTTTTGTTAATAGTTTTTATTTTTCACTGTTGTATTCTAATTTGTGTGTACCTACCCCACACAAATTAGAATACCACTACCTGCTATGTAAAGAACAGTGACGGAGTCACATAAGATGTCGTCTACACAGACGAAGTAGGAAAAATACGTAATATTGAAGCTAACTCAAAAACTACACAAGCAAAGTTAATAAAATTTATATGGAACCACCTCTGAACCATGACCTACCAAACAAAAAAGAATCATCAAAATCGATTCATAATTGGCGGAGATATCGCGTAACAAACACACCAAAAAAAACAGACGAATTGAGAACCTCCTTTTTTTTTGAAGAAGTAGGTTAACAAAATGGCATGCGATTGGGAAGGCCTATATACAGCAATAGGCTGGTGATGATGACAATGCCAATGATGCGTCGATTTGTGGTGAAGCTACACTTTTACTTTTGAGAAGCTGTCATAACCGTCCTGGGCGCTCGTATTCCGCTAATGGCATATAGTACTGCCTAATAGGTCTGCGAACGTAACAATTATCATGTGACTGAACAGACGTATCATTGCTATAAGTAGCGGTAACCCAATACGCGGCATCAGCTAATAATCGCGTGGTATCAGATAATATTCGCGCTAAAACTGTGTGTAATATTACTATTCGTCCTTTTAACGGCTAACGGCTGGTTTGTTATTATTAGGGTACATACTCGTAGTAAGTATATTATAGGCCTGATTTGAGAGAAGTGTACAAAATGAATGTTTAATAGAATGGTGACTAGATGACGATGATGCAGTGATTCTTGGAGGGCCATCTACGCCCACCAATCGACGGATATGAGGACGATAATAAAGACTGCGATAGTTAATAGGAAGATTAGGAACTGGCCATGACTCTATGAGGAGACCTCCTCTACTATTGAGATAATAAGTATATTGACGATTTATGAAGTGAAAACTTCTTTAGGCGCGTTGAACACTTTTTGGGTGAACAAAAATCATGGAACTCGCGTCATCGTCACGCTTGAAGAAATGAATGAATGTTACTTAGTTTTTACTTCTATCGGCAGTCCCCAAAGACTGCCCCGCATGTTTTTTTTAACTCCGCGTTTACCAGTCGGTCCACTAGATAATCTAAGCATTGATAAAAAGCCACTGATACAGTTGAGTAGGATATACAATCTGCAATGAAAGCCTCATTTTCTACCACTTCCAAAACAGCACGAAAATATAAACGTAAGACTTCTCAAAATGGTTTTTCTTTCTAATCAACTAAGAACTCCAGTAAAAGGTATAGCTTCGAATGTTCCGCGATACTTGAAGACTGTATATGTATACTCTTATAGGTTGTAAAAATTCAAGTCGCGGCATCAGCTGCAGGCGATCTCGCCATTGGCTAATGAGCGCGACGGAGTTGCCAGATGTGGATATTGTGGGTGAAAATAACAGTTGGAGTTCTTACATTTCTCTTTAGTTGACCTGTGTGCAGTTCATGGTAAAGATTGCTTTGTCAAATGGTGGATGTAAAACTGTACATAATAGTGAAAAATAAAAAAGTATAACCTTGAGAAAAGTGACAAATTCTGCACATCTTGGAGTGATTCTCGACTGAGAGCTTGGAAGGCAACTGAGGCATGAAAATACCTATTGGGGAAAGTAAATATGCGCTGACTGGGTTCAATTTCGAAGTGAAACAGTTCAGATAACTGCTTTGTGTTTTAAAACAAAGTCTGCTTAGAGCTTTCGCCGCATAGAAAGCGCAGTACAAGCGCTGCTTACTCCGCCACCGAGCCGCATTTCTACCAATGTGGTGCGTGCGAATGAAACTTTCAGCAAGTTCTAAGTTTTCCAATTGAATCCCGTTTTTCTCATTCCTAGACAAAGCCTATCCAATATTTTCATCTCAAACAGGTAGTTAACCAAATCATGTAAACGAAGAAATTACAAATTTTGTAATTTCTTCGTTAACAAAGCGAGCATAGAACCCAAGCCTGATCGGCCGAGCTAGGCATATCAGCGCACTATTGACGTCCGAACGGCCGCTAAACATCAATTATCTCGCATTTAGTTGGCAACACCGCGGGGGGGGGCACGGGGGAGGCGCGGGAGGAGGGGGCGGTAATGGCGCGGCGTCGGATGTCGCCGGGGGTGCGCGCCGATAACAAAATCACTAGAGAACGTGCATATCTGATGTGTGAAGCTAGTGGGGGGTGATGCGGTTATTTTTTGTGATTGAGCAGATCTTTTGTTTTTTATGGGGGCGTAGTGAGACTTTTCGATGGCTGAATTTATGTCCTTAAAGCGGGTGGACCTGATATATTAAATTTATTGATCGAGTCATGTACAACAATTCTGCAGTACTTATAGAATTGTCTAATATAGTCTTCTTCACAGAAGCAAACTATAAGTTACAAAGGTCAAGACATTTATATTTCACAATCAGAATTTTATTAGCAGTTTTGGGAGCGACTGCTACGTCCACAACAACGACGACGCTACGAATGCTACGACTGCTACGAGAGTGCTACGACACTTGATTGTACCTACAACTTCAGACTTCATTTATATTTTGTAAAAGTTTTCATAGATAATTACCACAAATCATCTTAAACTACCTCCTCCAACTCATCCCACATCTCATACATCACCAATGCCCGAAATACAGTGCGGGCGACGCGTCGTAAATCGCGGCGCGGCTCGGTGTGGCTCGCCCGTCGCCGAGGCCGCGCCGAGAGCCTTTGTGTGGCCTCGGCGCGCAAAAACATACCTACAAACACCCGTCGCCAGCGGCAAACGCGCTTAGGAATACGACACGTTCGCCGTCTCGCGACTGTAGGTATTAGAAGCGGTAAACATGTACATAGGTAGGTGCAAGACCAACCGCATACAAATTCGACGCATCGACTCAAGGTGGTAAACAACTCGGTAGGTTGTTTACCTACCTTTGATTTTCATTAACAATCCGCGGCAAATCAACAATGTCACTGACTGTTGTCTTTACTTTTGGACTATTGAGATTGATTATTGAAACATTATTACATTACAAACTAGCAAAATATAGCCAACACGCCTAGTCTACTAATTTACAAACGTGTCAGTGGTCTCACAATGATGAGTTTTTGACAGATATGCCATACAAAATCTGTCAAAAACTGATAATTGTGAGACCACTGACACGTTTGTAAATTAGTAGACTAGGCCCCCTGGTTGTTGGCTGTTGCCCGCCGCTTCGCCCGCGTGGATATCTGAAAATATCCCACGGGAACGTACTACCGGGATTAAAGTACCCTATGTGTTAATCCAGGTCTTAAATATATGCAGACAAACGGACGAAAATTCGAAAAACTATATTTTCGGCATCAGATTCGTTCCCACACCGTTAGTTTTGACTTCGGTACTATTTTATTATAATTATGTAGATAAGCTCTTTACTATATCGTGCATAAGTCTATTTGCAGATGAAATCGAAGTTATCCATCCGATCTATAGGTCTAAGAAGAAAGGAGATTAGCCTGTCTGGCTCTGGCATCTATCGTACTGGGGGAAAAGAAAGAAAGGCAATGGGCACTTAGTCAGTGCCTTGTGGCAATACTGAACATTCAAGTCAGTGCAATTTAGAAAAAGTTCTCTCACGTCGATGAAGCTGTTGTTCGTTTGGTGGTCAATGGATGGTAATCCCGTTACGGGAAAGTCATGATCTATTTTAATTAACCCCCAACGGAAAAATAGGGGTGTTATAAGTTTAACGTGTGTATCTGTGTCTGCGCGATCGTAGCTGCCAAACGGCTGTACCGATTTAGATTTCTTTTGGTTTTGTTTGAAAGGTGACTTGTTGATCGAGAGGGTTGTTAGCTATAAAATAAAATCGTTTATAAGATGCTTTGTTTTGGTCGGGGGTTTTTAAATGTTTAATTTAATTTAACTTTTTATATGTAGGTCGGTCAATGTTTAGTGACTGCGTTTTAGGAAGCTGAATGTTCCCAGACCTCCCTGACACTATGGTAGGTAGGTTTTAGACTTGGCAACAGAATACGTTTCCCACATGAGCTTAAATAGGTATGCCACATTAATGGCTGCCTCTCACGAATGGGGCAAGAAATATACAAGTTACATTATCACTGATACTTATACATACTTAGGCTTAAATATATAAAGATACTAGCGTCCGCCCGCGGCTTCACCCACGCGGTATGTCGATTAAAAGTAGCCAATGTCCTTCCCCAGGGTGCCATCTATCTCCTTGCCAAATGTTGTCGAAATCGGTTCAGTGGTTAAGGCGTGAAAAGGTAACACTCAGACAGAGTTACTTTCGAATTTATAATATTAGTATGGATCACACGCGGGAAGCCGCTGGCGGAGGCTAGTCATCGTCTTGTCTCCGTATAGTAACTTTGTAAGAATAGGTTATTATGAAGCATTGATATATTTAGTACATCAATGTTATGAAGTGATAAAAATACTTGCCAGGAAGGTGGCATCAGGGCTGAAGGTTAGGGTGTACCGGATGTACATTTATAAAAATACTCGCGCTATTTTTATTCACTCTTTGATGTTGAAGAGATGCAATATAATAATATCTTTATTACAAAGTTCCTGATAAAAGATGCAGGAGGGCAAATTCTATGAATGCTTGAAATAAATGTTGCACCTTTAATAATTTCAAGTATTCCAATAAAATGCTTCAACTAAGTATGCA
This sequence comes from Lithophane socia, assembly GCA_947522985.1. NCBI lineage: Eukaryota > Metazoa > Arthropoda > Insecta > Lepidoptera > Noctuidae > Lithophane > Lithophane socia. The sequence goes on along the minus strand of OX383270.1, from coordinate 11,464,848 downwards.
AGAGGTATCTCGGATCTGATTCACAAGACAACAAGACGCGCGTCAGTATAATTGAACTACTGCGGTTTCGCTGGTTTAATATCGCGGCGGAGGTGTGCTACCGGCTTCAAAATTCGTTTCTTCATGTTAAAGTTCTAAAACTGTCTTTAATTCCGTACCTAACTAGTAAATTTTGTGTTATGAACTTTACATTTGTCGAACTAAAGTTCAAAGTATAATAACTGGCTTGAAGGTTTGGGCTTGGGCTAAGTTCGAACTCATTTTCTATTGAGACGGAAAGGGTTTGTCGATGCAGGCGTACGGCAGGCCTTATGAAAAGTAGTTGCCACCTGTAACACCAATCGCTGTTGCCTCCAGATGTCATTAGCAATTTCCTTTAATTTGACACAAAAGCAATTCATAATGTGTGGACCATTGACCATTTTATGAATCTCCATAGAAAACTGTCAAACAGATGAATCATTTCGTCATATGAATCGCACGCAGATCTTTATGAATTGTCAGTTTGTGACATTTTACGATGATTTATAATATTTTCCTAATATGATTCTTCCAAAGTGGTTGTTTTAAAAGCCCTCTGATCAACAGGCTTACTCACTGCCTGTCAGCGATTTCAATCGGTCTTATTCAAAAGTCAAGGATTTTTACATAATATTACGCCTGTATTCCCCGAAGGGTTAGGCAGAGGTTTACAGACATATAGTAAGTACACACCCACATTTCGCCAGTTATGTTTCAATCCCATGAAATCGAGGGGCGAGCCTATTACTATCAACCGGGTGCAAATCCAGCCTACGAGCTCTTACTGACGAAATCCTGATGGAAAAACCCAATCCCAACCTGGATATTGTACCCAGGAACTCATGCAAGGCACTAGCGCTTGGGACACAGGCTAACAACACAGGCTAGAATTTTATGTAGATTTTTAGCTTCAGCGCTTCATCATAAAGCTCTGATAATTATGTAATCACAACACAAACAACCATTTTGGAGATAAATAGTAGTAAAGCACAATAAACAAAGATAATAGCTGTAGAAACATTGGTGTAAATGACATAGAGTTCGATGTCTATGGAGGATGACATAAGTGTTGGTTAACTATGGCATTTAGCGCTTCTGAAACACGTAATGTGACACTTTCACTACGCGCATTAGTACTATCAAGCGTGTGTAATACACACGGCAAGAATGTTATCTTGAAATTTATATATGTATGTGAATATCGATATCGATGTTTTCTTCGGAAATAAAACACTTCGATGACAAACTTTTGTCGGCCGCTAAATAAATGTGCCCAAAATAAAACATCACTGCAAGTTTTTTATTACCACACCGGACGCCCTTGAACCGACTTTACAAAAACCCATTACAGTCTTAAAAAGTTCCGACAACTTAAGACAACACTAGCCTTCGGAAAACATAACATTACATAAATCACCGACAACTTACAAGCTACGGAAGGAACAAGTACTACGCATAAAAATTTACTGCTACGTAGAACATAATCATAATATCAAACGTAGCGAGCGCTACGAGACTTCGTAGCATATCAATGAGGCGAGCCCATCGCTTATCATCCTCTAACTACATTGTTTTTGTTTCATTTGTTTGTTCGCCGACCCACTGAAAAACATCGAAAGCGACTCGACTCGAACTAGAGTAATTAGTTGGCAACTATTACTTGGTAGACGGGCGCGAGACGTTATTACGAGACAAAGTTCGCCACTTAGAAAAGTTGTGGAACACCACGATTGTGAGAAAACTTTCTTCCTACGACCGCAAGTTGACGACGGAAAAAGTTCCAATTTGGAGGCGGCGATTTTTTCTCTGGGAAAGTTGATGCGTTAAAATTAATAATTAATCGAGTTAATATATTGCGGGAGATAGGTGGGCCGAGCGCGGCTCAAATGTCGGAGGAATAGGCGGGGAGGTGGCAAGATCGCGGGGGGCGGCGGCGCCGGGGGGGTGACGGACGGACACAAAGGAGAGGAGCGGCCGGCCGCGGACGCGAGCCGCGGCCCGGCGCCTTATCACCGGCCGCACACAGTCGCTCCGCGCGCGCCGCGACGCACGTCTCCGCGAACCGCGCTCTGCTCTCCGCACTCCGCTCAGTGACTTGTGATCAACTGATCAGTGAAACTGGAACTTGTGTGTACACGTGCCGCGCACTGCGCACCCGAGCTATATTTTTATTGGTTGGAGTCCTCCATTCACGGGCCGTTTATAATATCGCAATAACGGCTGGCCTGTCAAAAATTGTAAACACAGCACACGTGCCCCCGCCGGCTCGCAAGTAAGTTGCTAACTTTGTATTTCATTCGCTTATCACTGTGTTGCTAGGTTCTAGGTTCCAACTTATCAAGTGAGTGCAGGATGTTTTGTTCTTTGTGAGTGAAAAGTGGTAATTCAGTTTTATTTGAAGCTTACTGTGCAATCATTACTATTTAGTTCTCAGGTAATTACTTAGTTATAAAGAGCATTTAAAATTCACACTAATTCATAAAATGGCTACAAGAATTGTTTCGAGAAAGTTGTAGCGAGTCGTAGCCTGTCCGCCCCAGTCGTAGCTCGTAGCTAAGCCAGCTACGAAAACATCCCTATTGTAAACTCTGACTCAGTTGACACGTAGAAATAAATCCCGAAATTCACTGGAATTATCATTATTTGTGTCACTTTGCTAAGTTCTGTGTACGGCAGATAACAGTTGAAGGAGATGGACAGATTGACATGTTTATCTACTGGATAGTTTTAGTGCCAATACTGTCCCGTTTGTAACCGCAGGGGAGAAGCCGGTGGAAATTCCACTGCTAGACAAACGCGCGAGTGAAATTGTAAAAGATAGAATAAATAGTTAGTTAATTAAGTGTCATCCAAGTTAAGTGTAATCTATGCTGCCTTGATTCATCACAAAATCCGATGACAAAAAACATTCGTCTGTGGGTCGTCTTATGGGCGGAGAATGTGTCAAAAACATGCAATACCCATAACAATAAACAACACAATAAAACTTTACTTTGTCAGGTAGATATTGCAGTGTAATATTTTATTAAAGATTTTTAAACAAAATAGAGTATACCTACCGTCCGTATATTTTTCTAACACACTTTTGAAAACTCATCATTAGACATAATTTTAAACTCATTTTCAGTTTTCTTCATCGAAAGCTTCACTTGGAAAATCTTTTAGAGACTAAAGTTATTTATTTATTCAGTTCGGACAACAATATGGTCCCATTTGTTAGTAAAATACCTTACCACTAGTGTTAGTAGTACACAAAAGTAGTAGCAGAAAGTAACGCAAGTAGCAGAAGTAGTAGTAGTAGTTTATGAAGTTCAGGATAAGTTTAGTGTAGGTAGATAAGTACCTAATCAAACTCAAATAAAAAGAAACTAAGGTCGTTACCAACTATAGTAAAGACGGTACTAATATTTCGCCAGATAACCAATCTTTTTAATAAAAAGCACTTGGAATATCAATTGTTATTTAATTCAGACCGAGTAATGTAAAAAACTAAATTTCAAAATTACCAAACAATTTTAATGTTACCTACCTTTATTTCACACATTTGCATGTGTTCATTAGCGATATCATCAGGTATTTTTACCATCCGCCATCGCGTACAATGCTTTCAAGTCAAATTACCAATGTTAGGATGATTACTTTTGTAATCAAGTTTTCCATTTCGATACAAATAAACAGGCTGGGTAAACGTTCAGTCGCCTAACACCATCTATCGGCGGCCGGCGGAGGCGCGCTAACCGCTCACAAGGTCACCGTGTCAACGACCCCACAACTTTTGCCGCCTACTGTTGTCGTAGGTCATAATTTTATGTCTTCTTTTTGTTTATCTTTTCGTAACTTTATAGCTTCCCGCGTAAACGTTTTTCTTTATGGTAACAGTTGTAAACGTGTTTGCGGCCAGTTATATTTTTCGTAATTTTATTGTAATAACATTAAAGAGGTAACATTGTTGTTTATTGTGTAACATTGCCACTGAAATGTATCGGGACTCAGTTCATGTGCGTTGTTTGACACTCGACTTGTTTTTGTGTAAATAAAATCAATAATTGTGCTGAAATCAAAGGCGTTTTGTGGTTTATTGTCTACATGTCTGATTATTATTGCAACATTCTGGATAGTCTGTGCGTAATACATCAAAGTACTTGTTTGAGACTGATGACACTTTAGATCGTTATTTGTCTACCTCCTTTTTAACCGTATAGTGTTGTCATCAAATATTGAAGCATTCTTTTCAATTAAGTAACGTTTGAAGTTAGGTAAATCACAACATTGGTAGCTACTAGTTACTATGAATATGTTGCAATGATATTTATAGAAAACCGTAATACAGTGCAGTACGTTGCATAGCTATGCGTTAACAATACGTACTTATTTCCAGTTGAATTCATACTATTTTATAGAAATTCTAGGGAAAACTACAGATGAAACGAATATTTATTCACCCAATTTTAACCAACAAACCTGATTTGAATAACTTAATTTTAAATGGATATCATTTAACGCGTATCGCACGGTCGCACCGATGATGAATGGAATATCTGACCAATGTGGAATAACCGATCACTTTAGGAATTACCAGCCGCTAGACAATAATAAAAGTCAAACAGAATAATCTATAACGTTTATGTTTTTGTTACAGCAGACGCGACGCCACAATGGCGACCAAGGGCAAACGTCCAATGCGTGCACTAACGCCCAGCGACAAGATCGAGGCCATTCAACGCGTCAACGACGGCGAGTCCAAGGCCTCGGTAGCGCGGGACATCGGCGTGCCCGAGTCCACGCTGCGGGGCTGGTGCAAGAACGAGGACAAGCTGCGTTACATGACCTCTCGCCTCTCATCACCTGATACGGATAAAAGCAACGACGGCGAGCCGCCCGACAAGCGCGCGCGGACAGAGTCTCCTGCCGCGCCACCTTCTCCTGTCGCCACAGGGCTTGACCTCTCAGCACCTGTCAGTGCAGCCCCAATCGTGCAGCAGCCCACGCCACCTATCGACGCACCCGTCGAACTCACCACCAAACGCGCTGTACCATCCCCCACATCCCACATCCCTCGTGAGCGCCGACCAGACCCCGGCGCCAGCGTCTCTATGAGTGCCATCAGCCCGCTGTCAGGCCTTCCTCATCTGCCTGGCCTCACACACTCGCACCTCGGCCTCAGCTTCAATGAGATTGCCACCAATCTAACTTTACTCGCTCAACTGAACCCTGGACTATCAGCGTTATCAGCTCAACCTGCTAGTCGCGCATTGCGCTCTGTCCGATCTCCAAAGCCTGCCCATAACGGCATGCTTAACTTGAACGATGGCAAGCATCATCATCGCAGCAAGACTCATCACCACTCAGATCCGTACCGTACGAGCTTGTCTAAATCTAATCATCACAGCACGCACTCATCTGCGGCCAACCAACCAGTGGATGACACATTATGGTATTGGCTGAAGACACAACAGGCCATGCTTGACTTGTCGTCACAGACGACGACGGCACATCCCCTACAGCTCGGGAAACCGAGTGAACCAACCATCCCGCCTAAACCAATCGCCGCTGCACCGATCAATTCACATCTCGATTACAACAGGAACTCATGGCTGTGGCAATATTACAAACAATTCGGTGGAGCCATGCCACTGCCTGAAGACAAGCACAAATCCGCCTCCCAGGTGCCAAAGGATAAGTCAGCAGAAAATATCCTGTACTCACACCTGACTAAAGGGAAGATTGAGGAGGACCGAGGAGCAATGACTAGTCCAGGGCATACACACGTACACAATGATTCTGAGCCTCGCCGCACTCCCAGCGCGGAGCCGCGAGTGGCCGAGCCTGCCGCTAGTCCAGAGATCGGAACCGAAAACAAGGAGCCGACACCCGAGAGGATCCACGAATCAAGCCGAAGCCAGACCAAGGCGCGTACCGTGCTCGACAACCTGCTGTTCAACAACAGCAACCAGTCGGCAAGCGCGGAGACGCGGTCAGCGTCGCCAGCGAGTGGCGAGTGGGAGTCAGGTGCGGCCGATGCGCTGGAACACGGCGACAAGTTCCTGGCGTGGCTGGAGGCGAGCGGCGACCCCAGCGTGACGCGCATGCACGTGCACCAGCTGCGAGCACTGCTGCACAACCTGCGCGCCCGCCGCGCACCCGCGCCCGCACACCCCGCGCACCCTGCCGACCACGCCGCCCGCCGCAAGTAGACGCCCCGCAAGGACTGCCGCTCGCTACAGGGAATATTTCAATTATGTACATAGTTACGTTGTCGCCAGTAAGCGTTCACTTGTGATATGTGTAGCCAAATTTGCGTAATTTCTTTGTTCTAAAAGAAAAGCTATGCATTATTCTTTAGTTCGTAAGACTTTAGGCCGAGCCAGGCGAGCCGACAGGGGCCCGCTCGCGCAGCTCTCGCGCACCTGTCGGCCCGCGCGGACTCAGTCGTCTGTTTCCGAGTCTATGTGAAACTTGATGGGTAGATAGTTATACCTGTTGTAAATTAAATGTTATATATCTGCGTTTTCACTTACCGATGCACACAAAACTTGTTAAATAATTAGTTTAGATAGTACCGCTGTATGTTGCCATTTGACGATTACATTCCTAGTTGTACCCTTACTATAGTTTATAGTTGAATCCCTATGTTCTACCTCAAGTCAAACTAACACTAAGTCACGCACAGCGTCCTTTCAACCGTTCACTGAGTAGTAGAGTGTGTAGTGTGAGTGGCGTGTGTGTGGCGTGGCTGAGCCGCGGCGCGTGGCGACACCTCCCGGCCGATACCAAATATTGAAAGGATGCGAATGAATTGTTGTGCCAATCGTAAGAACAAGGTAATATTGTTAAGATATAGATGACTCTATTGCGTTAGCTAGGCACTCGTTGTGTAATTGTTTTCTATTGCTCAGTATTTTATATATTATGTATATGGTAGACAACGTCGACGTGTCGACTCGGAATTGTATTATACGTTAACGTTAACAGTTAAGGACACTGTGATCAAAATTATAAATTATTGAGAGATTATTATTATTGTAAGTACATTCCTAATTAATAGAGTGTATTATCTTAATGTTATATAAGAGATTGTCCAATGGTGTAAGGTCGCGGTGACACCCGGCCGCGACCAGCAGTCATAAAGGAAAAAACGTTCAAAAATAGTAGGTATCTCCTTCCCACAGAAGATAGAACTATTGATTTGCATTTCACTTTAATATTAGCTCCACTGGAAAATTATTCGAGAGATGATATTTTGTACAAATTAAAAAATTGGATTATAAATTCTCTTATCACAACTTGTGATCTCGAAAATGTTGAATGATTAAACTTGATTGAACCTTACATCAAAGCTGTTTTATTTTTCTCTTGATGATATTACTTAATAAACTAATAGATGAACTTTAAACGACAGATATTTAATCGTGAAGAACTCAGCGCTTTTATTTAGAAGACATTACATACATGGTTCGATTCAAACTTAATGGCGGCTCGGAACATGAGGCGAGTCGCTGCGCAGTAACAATTTCATGTGACAGCGGGGGTGAGGGGTGGGGTACTGCGCAGCTAAAAGCTAATTTCCGAGCCGCCATTAAGTTTGAATCGATCTGTACACTTGTGCGTTTTTATTTAGAAGTCATTACAGACATGTTTTTTACTGTGTGTACATAAATAATAAAATAAATAATACCTACGTAACAATGCCTGAGAAAAAAATTACACCTGTTGCACTCAACCAAGAGAACGGGCGAACGGAATATCCAAAAAAACTTAATTGAAAATTCTAAATTAAGTAAGTAGGTATACCTACCTACTCTTCGAATTCAAGGCGTTGATTTTGGCAGAGATGTATGTAGTATGATTAACTAGACAACGGTAGGTAAAAAATTCTTAACAAGAATTGCGTCTCGAACGATCTTAGACCGAAAAAAATATAACTGCGTAGGTATTCTACCTCTTATAAATTGCGGCTTAAGTATTGCACCGTATATAAATTGGTCAAACCGTTTTGGAGATAACATTCGTTTTTTGCACACAAAAACGGCCTCACCCTAAATGCATACACATTCCGGGTAAAAATAAAAATTTGAATGATTATACAGCACTTGTTTCTGCTGTCGGCTTGTCTGTCATAGGAATTTTTCTTCAAAACTACGTTACTACTTTCTGGAACTGAAATGTTTGTTGCTGTACTTTGTTACTATTGCCAGCGACATCTATGCACCGTAAGGTAGTACCGTTTAAAATAATTGTTTGCTAACTCGGCTTGTAAACTAAGTTCGTGATGAACGAGAGTCAACTTTCACACAAGTAGCGCCATCTATTGGTGAGATATAAAATTTACATTGATAAAAATAAGGTATTCCCGTATATTTCGTACTTATTATGACAATAGGTACTCACATGTAACATCGGCTTGCTTAAGGGCTCGTAGTCGAAGTAATCCGACACCAAAGCCGAGATCCCTTGCCAGTTGGTTGTAGACTCAAAGCAGAGTTTGGTAGGCCTTATTGAAGTACACACCATTTTCTGATAATAAAAATACTCGTTACGCGTGTATGAAGAAACGAACACGACATTAATTTAATAAGTAGGTGTCTACCTGCAATCCACACTCGTTTGGAACTTGCAGTAATATAGGTTTCCGCATTTGAAAGTGAAAATGATACTGTCGCCGGAAGTTCTCTGCGTATGACAAAAGCAAGCGCTCTTTCCGACTGTTTGTGTAATAACTTGGAGGAAAACATGTTCGAGTTTCGAATACCGGCTCATTGATCTCTGGCCAGCACATGTTCACAACACCCAGTTCATAGATGGCATTATTTAGCGAAGGTATGGTTAGCGGCTCCTTGATATCTATTAATCCAAATATTTTCGGGGGTATTTCCACAAAGTCGAAGTCCTCAAACGGTTGCTCAAAAATCTCACTTGGTTCGCTAAGTTCTACCACTGTATCTAGTTGTTGCTGACTAGGAAGTTCTTGATCTGTTAGTTGCTGCTCCGAAGGAGCTTGGTCTGCAGGGGGTTTCGGAGCGGAACTCATTTTATATGGAATACCTTTATTCAATTGGTATAATTAACAATAATCAACTCTCAACTCAAATGAATCACAACCAAGCCGTAGGTCAGTACATGTTCCTTGATCACAACTCTTGTTAAGTGTTTTTTTTTCAATAAAATAAACTTCTCTGGTATTTTCTAGTGTTTTAACATTTTATTTTGACATGACAATTTTCAGGATTTCAGTTTCCATGCAAACTGTTTTGATCGCTTGGATACTGAAACTACTGAAAGTCGAGCCTACGTGTACATTATCGTGTAGATCATCATCCCCAGTGACCCCAGTCCTCAACTGAAGATATTTTTAGTAAATGTTAACAAATAAATAAATAACGGTAAGATACAATTACAAATACATTAATTATTTGCACTTTCGTTTTAGTCGTTTCTGAACTACAAAAAAAACACCTAGGGTACATTCCGAATTATGCTATACTCGTTCACAGCGCCGTAGTATTATAATATCTGTGACAGCGCTCACATCAATAATTTGTGATGCGACTTGCAGTAGCGGCGCAAGATCAAAATTTAGTGTGGGCGAGGTACATTTCGCGAGGCCCTTTGGTGGAGCAAGAAGACAAATAAAATAAACTGTTGCGAAATTTTAAGCACACTACCTCAGACAGGTTACGTTTTCTTTTTGACTATTTGACAACGAAAAAGTATTAAATGAATACATGATGCTAGAGCGAGCGTAGCGAGCTCGAATTTTTTTTCAATCTGGTAATGTAGATGTTGATTTGAACATTTATATAAAATATAAATTAGATTAGATTAGATTTATTTATTGTTTGTCACAGGTGGAAATTCAGCTCTTAAAATTAGTATTATAACAAAGTATCACTGTAACATACCCATGGGGTGTACAATCTTTAAAATGTACAATTACATGTCAGAAGAAAAACCAAAATAAAATCATTCAAGTAACATAATAACCATTTGAGAAAATAAATTAAGTATAAATATCAATGTCATAAATATTGCATCATTAACGTCATACCTATTAAATAAATTTTAGTCAAAAACATTTGTCACTGAATTAATTGATGTCCAAAGAAAGAAAAAAAAAATATATATAAACCGTCATAACAAGTATACAAAATAGTCAAGGCAATATTACCACTACATTACAGATAAATAAATTAAACAACTTACTTTGTCGACCCATACAGAATAGCTTGGAAACGTAGGATGTAAGAGCGAGCGTAGCGAGCTCGAAAATTTTAGGACCCCGCCCCTGATAGGTAAGGTTTTCTTGAACGGTTTTCACGATTTTTAAGTAATGCATAAACCGTCGTGTTGCGAGGCCCCTCGGACCGCGATGCCGTAGGCGGTCGCCCACGCCTTCCGCCGCCTCTGGCGACTTGACCAATTCGGAACGCTCGTGACCGCGCTCACAGTGCTTGCTCAACGGATTACTACAGTATAAACAGTATTTCTTTGTGTATATACAGATACACAATTTCTTCTTTGGTTAGGTGGTGACTGTAGCCATAAGCACAATTTCGAAAATGCCACGTAACTGTATGTATGTACGTTTGCACTGGAAAATTCACAGTTATGATGTGACTCAAAACAAAACAGCACAAGTGCCATTTTTGACAGCGCGGTGATATTATTTTAGGGCATGGTCGGCGTTATCGCAAGATGGCACATGTGACGTAAAGCTCCTATTACACGAGCATTCATACATCCATAACATTCCACGGCAACACTCCAAAAACCGTCCGCATAGGTAAAATCCGACGTTCTACCACGCTCCACAATTGAACTCATCGTGTGTGCAAGATGCATACGCCGAGTGCGCCCACTCCACGCCGCGCGCGCTCGTCTATTGCCCGTATTGCCGATACAACAATCCATGAATTCATTTTACACTCAGTTGGCACTTTTGCAGTAGGCAGCCGTCGGAGTACGTGACCGGGAAATGGAGTGCAGCGGCGCGCCCATTTGGACCACTCCTAATGGGCGCGCCTGTGTTCTTATCGTTGTTCGACGCGCAGAGTGATGGAAATAGAGTGCTATTGTAGTAGGAACATAAGCACGTTCAAATCGATTACAGCGCAATTCGGAATGTACCCAATGAATATTTTGACAAGTGACAACGTCAAAAATGTCAATGTTTATGTCAAAGTAAAAAGTACCGAATTGATTCCTTTTCTGTTTCTCTCTTCATTCTTGAATAACACAAACCAAACTGTATTTAAAAACAAAAGACCTATAATTGGAATTCTCCACCAGTGAATATGTTCGATAAATGAATATCCAAATAATTATATTATAGTACATACCTAACAAGTTCACAACAGTAAGCAGCTGTGGTGTGAAAAGTGGACTTTGACTTTGTGCCTATTATTCGTAAAATCCTGATTGAATCAATCTTATCAGTTGTCTATAAGGTAAAAGATCTTTCAGTGGTTGTGCAGCATTAAGCGTATTCAATATGGGTAACAAATCATCTCTGTTGCTACGAGAAGAAGAAATCGCTCAACTACAGGAGGAGACTGGGTGTAAGTTATTGTTTCTTTTTAATGTAAATAGTGTCAAAGGTTGTGTTGTGTGCTATATGTACATTATTCGAGAACAGTACTTGTAGGAAATTTTAGATATTGGTGTAAATAAAAACCAGCTTATTTTTATTACCTATTACCATCGAGATATAAGTACTAACGTACTAGAGAAGCTACGTCAAATAACTGAATTGTCCTATTCTTCGTATTGAATCTTTAGTTCGCTGCAGCGCTAAAATAATAACAATTCGTCTAAACCGTACCTAATTTACCACAGTGCTAGATTTGCTGCGGAAGTGTATTTATTCTCGGCAAAAAGGTCTTAAGCGCCATGTAAATCACGGCACTTACGCGTTTTCTTCGACAAACTGCGGCGCGATCGCCGCAGTTGAACGAGACAAAGTAGGAATTTACGGTGTCTTCTCTAGTACGTTAGTACTTATATCTCGATGCCTATTACTTATTTCTCGCGCATTCCAGTATTTTTTTTGCAAAAGTCTTTAATGTACAGACACGGACCGTTTACGATTTTATTATATGTATAGATATAGACTAGCTGCGCCCCAGACCACACATGGCAAGCATAGCTTAACCTGAACGAACGACCCGTGCGGCTGTTATTACTTCCACAAGCCCAATGATGTATCAGAAATCAAGCAATTTTCCAAATTAACTTTGTTTACAGCAAACCTTTTAATTGTTTCCATTATTTATTCTCCTCATCAGTCACACCAAACCAAATCGAGAGGCTGTACTCCCGCTTCACATCGCTAGACAAGAATGACTGCGGCACATTAGCCAGGGAGGATTTCTTAAGGATCCCTGAGTTAGCAATCAACCCACTGAGCGAGCGTATCGTCCACTCTTTCTTTGCCGAGAGCCATGATGATAGAGTGAATTTCCTACAGTTCATGAGAGTCCTGGCACACTTCCGGCCTATCAGGAAGAATAGAGAGAACAAGCTTAACAGCAGAGATGAGAAGTTGAGATGTAAGTATAAAGACGGCAGTGATCAATCAATTATGTTTAGGTGCAACATAAGATAAACAAACAGGTGATGTGACTAGCAGAGGTCATCATTATGCACCCTATTGAAGCCAATTCACATGTAATTATATAATTGGTGTATACAAAATATTGTAAAACATTTTTTTAAAGAGTTGGTGGAGTTTCTTGCCCATTCTTCTCCATACGAAAACTACCTTTTTGGAAGGGGCAACTAGAATCAGTTCTATTTCTTTGTTTTTGAAATAAATTATTTGACTTTGACTACCAGTTAATCCAATAATCAGTCTGTATAGTTAAATTAACACAAACAACTAAGAGTCAATGTTTGAAACCCCCAAGTTGTCCTTCTTTTAACATTGCAACTGTCACTAATCAGATACAAGAGATTTTTAATAGGGAATATGCATGTGATTCAAATATGGGTAAAATATTTTTTTTTATAAACTATGTTACTTCAGAATTATGCCTCCATCAATATTTTTGAATCTTTTTGAGCGAGAAATTTAATTTTTAAATAGTCCCAAAAAACTGAGGGTAACTCAAATACTTGGAAAGACTAAGAGCGGATGTGACGTAACAATCCGGGATAACAATCAAAATGTCAATGTCAAGTCAATCAACAAGTGTCAAGTGAATGTCAAAGGGTCATAGAAAAAGGAGTGTTTGACGTTGACTTGACAGTTGCTTGTTTGTTTTCACGGACTGTGACGTCACCACACCAAGCGCGCCAAATGGAGGGCGTTTAAATAGCCCGGATCGGTTGGATATTTTGAAACATTTTTTTAACTACTTTAAATTGCTTTTTTGCCGTCGAATTTTTTTTACTATTATTTGACGATGTAAACTATCGAATAAAAATATAAAAAAAATACATGCATTATCGGGCCTTCTAAAGGCCAATCAACAGTTGAGTGGATAAACAGAATCCCCACTTAAAATATTGGCATAGGTACTTAGTTATATTAATAAGCGAATTCATTTGATCAAGTTGAATTGGTATGAGTCAGTTTCATTACTTGAACTTTGATGTATCTATCACTCATCTTGTGACTGATGTGGTAGGTATTATCACAATTATCACTAATCATAACAACAACATAAGTATAATCTTGAAATCACTAATTTGTAGCTGTGCCCGTGTTCTCCATTAAATATACTTGTCATTTCTGGCGTTATTTATTGACCCTTGTATAATTGTTCATAAGCTAATCTATGCAATTGAAGGACCGTGCAAACTGAGTACCCCCCGCGCGTGTCTATTGTTTTAATACAATTCGCTTTAGATTGAACTCCTCCATACAAGTTAGGTGACACAATCGGCGCGAGCGACTTTTCTACCAAACCATAACTAAAGGCTTATGTATTTCAGTTGCCTTTTCAATGTATGACCTGGACAATGATGGCATGATCTCGAGGGATGAGCTGCTCGCCATACTGCACATGATGGTTGGAGCTAATATCAGGTAAAATTCGCTTTATTTATACTAAAGGCCCTTTTCCTGTTATGCGGGTTAGCACCCGCGTGCGTGCTTCAGTCAGCCGCATGCGTGAGCTTAGCGCGTGTGAAGTGTTGTACCCGCAAACGCCCCGTGTCTGCGTCGCGTGCATGTGACTGTGGGATGCATGACAGGAAAAGTATGTACGAAACGATAGATGCGTGCCAGTCACGGACACTAATCCATGAATGATGGATTCTGTTTACCAGGTAGGATGCAGCGCAAGTTCCTGCAATTAGCAGGAACTTGCGGATATCAGAATTGAAAGGGGATTTCAATGTGGTACTAACGAAAATAAATGAATTTAGGTGATTTATCTTATTTTAATTTAAAAGAAGTTTTAGGTAAATGTATTATTATAATCCTATGCAATGATTAACACTTATTAGTAACAAGATACTATTACAAAAGCCATATTTCATTGCTTCGTTTAATCGGATTATAACGCGTTTATTACGATTAAGATAACGAGTATGAACGAAGTTTACCAAACCTACCTGTTGCACTTCCTTTGATAAAAACAGTTTATTACATAATCGAACTTTCTTTATAACTTCACGCTTATAGGGAGTTTCATTCCCCGATGAACGTAGGCTCGGAAAATGTAAAAATTTAAATTGAACCTTACGTGATTGGCAATAAAGGTTTCTCGTAACATCATTAGTAATCACGTGTGACCTTAGCGATTAGGCCGTGAGCTGTGCCGTGAGTCCGTGACCTGATGATACATACGTGGCGGATAAATGTGAACATACCGGAATTAATGGATAATAACACAAACCGCCACTGTTCGAATCATTACGATTTTAACCAAATTCGAATAATTCACTACCTTGTTATAAGCACTACAGCAAGTGGCGTTTATCAGACTCTTTACTAAAACCACACCTTATTCCTCCAACCTGCCTTTTGGCAAGAGTCGGTAGTCGCTGGCGCATTCATCCGCACCCCAGATAAACCCAAGAAATATCTCGGTCAAAGCCTCGTTTAAACCTGGCAATAGCCCTAATAAAAAATCCTTACTAATATTATAAATGCGAAAGTAACTCTGTCTGTCTGTCTGTCGCGCTTTCACTTTCAAATTTGGTACACAGATAGTCTAGACCAGTAGACCCTGAGAAAGGACATAGGGCTACTTTTTATCGACATACCTTGCGGGCGAAGCCGCGGGCGGAAGCTAGTACCTTATAAATTAAACGAACCTATAGTTAATAAATACAATCATAAACACACCCTTCTTTCCATGAAATGTCTACCCCAGCAGAAACTACAGAACGCCACCTGGGGAAGTAATATGGTAATATGAAGTACTAGCTTCCGCACGCGGCTTCAACCCGCGTGGTATATCCTTCCTCGGGATGCCATCTATCTCCTTGCCAAATTTTATTTAAATCCGTTTAGTGGTTTAGGCGTGAAAAGGTAACATACAGACAGACAGAGCTACTTTCGAATTTATAATATTAGTATGGATTAATGCCATCATTATTCTACTGCGAAAACGGGATGGTGCTAGCGGCCTTGTCTAGCTCCGTCTCTCTCTCTCACTGGAAAAGTGGTGGCATTAACACTTCATAATACGGCACTTGTAGTTAATATAAGTCTGAAATCGCCAACCTGTCCTGAGCAAGTGTGTTAATTAATACTCGTGCCTTCTCTTCAGTGGTACAGTAATAAATAGGCTGGTATTATTATAAAATTTATTCATTCCAGTGAAGAGCAACTAACAAGCATCGCTGAACGCACAATCCTGGAAGCTGACACCAACAACGACCAGATGATCTGTTTCGAGGAGTTCTGCCATGCCCTTGAGCGGACAGATGTCGAGCAGAAGATGTCCATCCGTTTCCTCAACTGACCTCCGCACTCCTGAACCGAATACATTAAGTACATGCTGATGTTTTTGCTGGCCCTCATCATGTACGGGCTCTTCAATAAGAAATGATGCTATAAATGTATAAACAATGCTTAATATGTGTATATGAGTGATAAGTTAAGTGTTTTACAGTTTTAGTTTAGTTTTTTAAGAGATTCTTTTATGCAGAAAATGTTAATGGGTTTTTTTTTTCACATAGTCGATTGACTTGGTAATCTGTGTGATATTTATGTATTTATAACATCACACAATGTTTGCACATTATATAATATAATAGGAATTCGCCAATGTTACTTTACAAGTTAGTTCTGAGCTCGAAAACAACTGAAGTTAAGTAGATTATCAATATTCTGAAGCAACAGTTGAGTTTGAGCCAAAATTATGACGTCGTAAAAAGTAGGCCCATTGTTCTCGGCGCTTCAAGCGAATGTGAAGTTCCTTTGTTCTTTTTACTTTCTCGTGATTGGTTTAGTATTGACAATGACTTGTGATAAAACAGGGATGTATGTAATTATATAAGCTATTGGAAAGTATTCTAGGATTAGAGGTAAAAACCAAAACCCTATGACCGCATGATCTTAATTTGTTTTAGAAGAACTATTACCCGGATTCCTGTAAGACTCCCTTATTCATTAATATTTAGAAGTACCTTACTTGACCCGCCAATCAAGGCAGCCTGCAGAGTAGCATTGTATGTATAGTGATTTATAAAGTTGTCTAAACCTGCATAGTAGCTACAGGTAAATCTTAGGCGTAGGGATATTAACCATAGATGAATAGGGGAGTTATTTAACATAGTGTTTAACGGTTTATCTAGAAAAGTAGATAGTACTGTTCGCACTATAGTGTTTCGCATTTATGAACTACGAATAGACTTGATGACAGCACATACATAGATGTTACGTCCAAAAGTAGATGGAAACTTTTTTAAATTGTTGTTTAGATACAGTTATAAATAGTCGCAGAAATGTGTAGGATTCGTAGCTGTTGATGCTAGTTTCTCTTTCGATACCCAAAGGGAGTGTAGCGTGATGGTTATTGTATATTAACGATTTTTTTTGTTACATTGTTATTGGGTTAAATTATGAATTTTGTTTACTTGTAAGTTCATATTGAATTCGTCAACCATTTTAATAAATTATGCTTCTATTATTCCTGTTTTTTACGGATAACAGAACTATATGTATAAAAGGTTTATTTTACGTGTCTGTAGCTAAATTATGTTTTAATTTCAAAGTTATATATTTAATGTTTCAAGTTGGTGTCTAGAAATTAGGAATAAATATTTTTTTTTACATAATGTAGTATAATTTTTTGTTGAAAATGAGAAAATCTCCCCCTTTATCCCAATGGATATAAAGCCAGAAGGGCCAAAATAAATAATTCCCAAACTATAAAGAAATAAAAACCATAAAAAATTAAACGTACTTAATATTTCATAAACATTTTTAATTTCATATAATTTACATTGTATTGTAGAAAATTATTTTAACTTAATTGCAAAAACAATTTGGAACTCCACATGCGATACATAAATTCAGAACTGATACTATTAGGACTACACCTGTGTATAGCTACATATTATTATAAAATAAAATGAATAAGATTATAATATATTATACTAAATCATAAGATACACAAGCCCAGTACAAACTGTATTATACAAAACCCTGCTGTTATGATAAAAATGCCCGAAATTATCGGTAGTCGTTATAATACTGTGATAGTGAAAATAATGAAATTCTATGATCATTATCATCAACCAAGTTTTGAGCGTTCTACCAGTTTATCCAGACGGCAGAATACCGCAGTTACTATTAGAAATATCGTTAAAATAAATGTATAACTATTAGGTGCATAACTGACGAAATGTCGTATACACTTGTGTTTACCCCTCCAGGGAATACAGGCGTGATGATTTTCATACAAAACATTTCAATACACCTTTCGAAATTCGTCGAATTCCAAGAGAGCCGCGAGGGAGAGAATATATTATCAATACCCAATTTCTAAATTGAGAATTTCAAGTTTGAAAACTTACCACTTTAGCATAACTTTAACTACTTCAATGTAGCCCGTGATATTTAAAGCTTCATACGTTTTTGCAAAGTAATTGTGGGCTTTCACCTTAATAATGCTAAAGTATTCTACAGTTTGACAAGTTCTCAATGCCAAAATCGGCCGTAAGATCTGGAAGGTTAATTAAAGCTAATAGCGATCAGTTCTGAAAGTAGCGAGACTCCATATTGTTTCCCTAAGCTGTTGAGGACACTGCTAGTTTCTTCAAATGCTCCATGAACACTTGCAAGGACACGTCGTCCGTCAACACGGGGGCGCCACCGTCCTGCAAATATATGAAGTTTGTATAAGCAACTTGAATGGTATGGAAAATGGCCACCACCAGGATCAGAGTAGAATTTCAGTTGCATCACATTGCTGAATATACAGAGTGTTAGGGATAAAGACGCGCAAAACTGTTACCATTAATTCAGTACTATTACCATTAATTCTTGATTGACCCGCTAGGGTAGAAATTGGTTATAAAAAAAAACTGTTCCATACATCTTGACCAAGCAGGTTTAGCACTTTTGTATTAAAAAAAATTCTACCCTGCTGTGTCATTTGCTAAATTTTATTCATGGTAACAGTTTTTACGTCAAAGTCGCTTACACTGTGCCTTTAGCGAAGCATCTGCCAGCTTTTATTTATTGAAAAGGCAAAACTTTATTTATGCACTGATGGGACTTTTACCCATGAATTTGAACACATTCTATCAAACCATTTCGGCCGGGTAGCCTTGTTGCTATGGAATTTGAAGTGTCCAACATAACTGAAACCCCGGATAAAAAGGCGAACATCAGGATATACGTTGTTCTCAAAGACTGAGTGTATAGAAAAAGTAAAAAGAAATCCCTTGTCCTCTATAACATCAATCAATCTGCCTAGCCTTTTCCCAACTATGTTGGGGTCGGCTTCCAGTCTAACCGGATGCAGCTGAATACCAGTATTTTACATGGAGCGACTGCCTATCTGACCTCCACAACCCAGTAACTGGGTAATACGATACCCATTGGTTAGACTGGTTGTCAGACTTTCGTGCTTCTGACAACTCGTAACGACTGTCAAAGATCCACAAATGACAGCCGGGACCAACGGCTTAACGTGCTTTCCGAGGCACGGAGGAGTCTCGATATGTGAAAATGGTCACCCATCCACGGACCAACCCCGGCAAGCGTAGCTTAACCTGATGGATCGACCCGAGCGGCTGTTATTACTTAGCCACGAGCTCCTCTCTATACCATCAAGAACACAAAAAATCAATATTCAATGCATTTTAAGCGTAATGTTAGTATTTTTAAAAGCATTTATTAAATTAAACATTTGAAAACGTTTCTTGTTGATAAGCAAAAACGCAAAGCATATCGGAGTTTGACATTATTCAACTAATGGGACGAAAATTGCAGTTTTACTATTGAAAAATCGACCCTAAATTGCTATGACAACATAAATGTATAGATTATCAGAACTGAAATCTAAGTGCTCATATACATGGTTATTGGCTATAGGTCGGCAATCCGTTGGGGATGTAGGAGAGGTCATTTAAAACCAAACTACCTCTTTTGACTCCTAGTCAAATGTCAATTTTTTTTGAGTCATTTGACCTTTTATTTCATACGTTTTGAAATATAAAATTTTTAAATTACTTGAAAATGGTTGACGTTGGCACAGGGGTCATCAGGGGTCGTTTGGTTGCAAATGACCTCTCCTACAACCCCTGAACGGATTGCCGACGTATAAACCAGAGAGCAGAGGAAATTGCTGCCGTCGACGCGTCGGCGGTGGTCGCCGACAACGTGCCGCTCGTGTTTTTTTTTTTTTTTAATGGCATCTCTTAGGGTTACCACTAGGGGTATTTGCTACTCAACCGGACTTTCCTGCGGAGATGCTCTAAGCTACTAACTTAAAGCCTACAGACAGGGGCATAAAACTAAAAACTAACTTAAACTAAGCGACTGCTCGCTAAGGGCACCCCCTGTGGGGTACGGACCTCGGCTTAGGGCGTCGCTGGGGGGAGGGCAGCTAGTCGGGACAGGCTGGATCGGGGAGTTTAAAACTACTGACGGCTCTTCATCAGCCCGGGCTGGTGTTTGAGCGTCGAGCAAGAGTCGGGGAGGAGTAGTATCGGATCGGGGTATGCCGCTCGTGTATTTGAGTACGTGCTTAAATACATGAGCGGCACATTGCCAACGGCAGAGGCACGTTCTGCTCGTGTATATGAGCACTAAAGCGTGAAGCGCATTCATTCGATTGTGTCTATTAAACCATTATCATTAGGCCGCGTCCTATTCAATGGCGATCGTCGCGTGCATAGGTCACTTTTTGTTCAGAAAACCGGAAAGCGCCCTCTGTCGCCGCCACCACGAGTTCAGGTTCACCGAATAAAAAGTTCGAACAATCGTTTTTAAATAAGACGCGAGATTAGACAGAAATAGAAAACTTTCAGAAAAAAAAAATCTGTAAAGACATTATAAAAAAAAAAATTGGCATCTTCCTGTAAACGCAGGTATTTATTAAATTGTCATCTTTGATTTATGAAATACTTGGTATTTGAAGTTATATAGGGACGTCACACCAGTTTGATTGTTTTGCATATATTTTTACTTTCATAATAATTTAGGAAAAACTGCAAAAGAAGCGCAAAGGCTGATGTTTGACGATCACCAGTCTAAATATTTAAAAAAAACACATTACTTATTCATAGAAATGAGGGAAAAATAACAGTGACAAAGTAACTAAAAGATTGAAACTCTGCAAGTGTATTATTTTAAAATATTTCTAGTGATCGTGCGTAGAGTTAGAAACAAACAGCTCGCAAAGGCGCAAAACTTTGTTAAATTAAATCTGCAGAATTAGAAAGCCAACACCAATAAAAAAAAATATAAAAGTCACTACCGCTGATGGAATCGGCATCGCCTGGATTTCGCCAAAACAATGATGGAACAAAAAAAAAAACAAAATCAAATTCACACCATGCTCCGATGGTAATTTGTCACATCATGCAAATTTTGAATGACTACAAAACTTTTGCATAATAGAACAAGGCTGAACGCCATGCATTTACAATACAGTACAACAACAAATTAATATTTTAATTGACAAGTACAATCATCTTATGAAAACGTTGACCACTGTTGACTTTTGTTCAGCTGTATCTGTCTTTATAAATTGTTGTCCTTCTAAGTGTGGTCAAGGTTTTTATATGCCGAGTGTACTGATTAATGTGAATGTGATATCTAACTTTACAAAAGCATGGTTGTGAACTTACCCCTCCGTAAGCGTACATGTTGTTGTGTGTCTGAGAAGGATTGACCTTCGACAGGAGGAACCGGGCCTGGAACAGACAAACACAAGTTTTTATCCCATCAGCCAGTAAAATCATTGACTGCTCACTGGATATCTAACAGACAGACATTCCTGCACTAATTCTGAAAGTACGGGATTCTAGACTCTAAGAACTTATATTACAGAGCATTTTTTATCAGCACAACATTTTGTAACGGTAAAAAGAAAACACTATCGCAGTTACTGCAATGCTTTTCCGTTTTCGTAACACTTTCACTTCGAATATTTGTATCAAGAATTTTCAAGTTTCTTATTTTCGGAGTTAACTAACACGTCGCCACCTGCAAAACAAGCTACGTATCCACGATAGCGCCGGCCACCAGTCGCCTATTCTTTTCCGACGTGTTCCGAACCTTGTTGGCCAAAACAATGAAACCGTTCAAGTATTCACAGCGATAACGAAATGTGGTGCCGAACTATATTGACTGCAGTAGCATTATCATGTACGTTCAAACGTGAAATAATCGTACGCGCCGACGGTCAGGGTCCACAACGTTTAGTCCAGATAAAAGGTTCCAATAACACTCAATTAAACATTAGGTTTATATTACTAACCCATTAAACGCGTTAAAAGGTCTCTCGTGTAACATATGTCAAAAATAACCGCCGGTCGTTTGTGAAAACGTGTGCCATTAAAATGTGATAGTTTTCAGATGTCATTTGTATGTTGTTGTGGAGTGGATTGCAAAAGGATGATCTGGATGCTAACACTTTGGAGAAGCTGGGCCGATACAATGTAAACATCGATGATATGAACAATGAGTAAGTGTTATTGTTGCTTTATCAAGAATGCAGTTCATTGTGCATTTACATAGGTATACTGCACCTGGCTAGGTATCAGAACATTTGTGTTGTTTTCTTAAGTAGTTTATTTTCAAATATATTTCTATTTCTCTCTTTGAAATCTAAAAACAAGTATTAATTTAAAATTTTATGAAAACTAGAACTGTATACTTTAAGCTGCAAGTTACTTTTTAGACAACGGCGCCAAGAATGTTTGTTAGACCACATGACAACTGAAGTACAGAGAGAAGCATTGAGAACATACGGTACCATAGAACGTGAGTTCCCAATTCATAATAAATTCATGCAATATAATATAGTACAAGTCTATCAAAGTAACCAAAACCAAATATGTTTTAGGTATTGAAAATGATGTCACTGTTGGGATATATCCAAAAATAGGAATGCTACTGGCAGGAAATTTTGAAGACAAAACTGTCGATCATAATGAAGTCAATGTAAATAAAACAAAAAACTATATTGATCAACTTCCTGTAGTCGCCCAAAAAAAGCCTGATCTAGGAAATGCAACAAACGTTGAAGGAAGTAAGGGTATAATCAAAATAGAATACAATATTCAGAACCAACCGGATGTAGAAAGCGTGATGAACTTTTGGACGAAGCTCACACGCTATACTACAACAGTTGTAACTACACTGCCTACTACACTTGCGGCACCCGTTACTGCAACTGAACAATTAGAAACTCAAAAAGCGAAGAACGTTACTGCAACATTACAAGCAGAAACTCATAATAATGGATATGTTCACTCTAGAGAAATGGAATATATTAGTAGAATTTTGGCAGAATACTTGGCAAGTCAAACTGTTCCTACCACAACTGAAAAAGTCTCCACTAAAGAAGTATTTCCGAATTATGTACCAATAAAATATTGGAAGATATCAAGTAAAGCTCCAGTCGAAGAAATACCGACATTAAATGATCAAAGTAATGAGATAAACAAAATAAATAATGCTACACAAGATAATTTGCACTCCGCTGCTGTTTACAATTCTTTTATTGACGAAATAGAAAGCATGCCATTCAAAGTTACGTATGATAGTACTCAACTACTTAAAAGGGTACAAGAAACGCCATCCATTCAGAGAAAGGAACCAAAGGTCAGAGAATCAAAGCAAGTTAAAAGGAATAATCCAATAGGATTCCTTAAAAGACTTCTCCAAATGAAGAATGACCTTTTCAATAATGGAGTACTTATTCCTGAAACCGAACCTAGCACCGCAACTATCAAGTTATTTACCAAAAAAAGCAATGAACAACAAGATAAAAGTGAATCATTCCACCTATTCAATCTTTTTCAAAATATGAATAATGAAAATGAAAATATAAATAATGTTAGAAACGTTCAATCTACAAGTGCACCAATAAAGGCTGAAACATGGGAGCCAGTACCTCTAAGTAACGAAAAGATAAACAAGGAACCCAAGCCTTCGCCAATAGATAAAAAAGAGACGGAGCAAATGCAAGATTTTAATACATATGATAATCGAATTGAAGTTATACCTCCAGACATAAAGAAATGGAAATTACATAAAAAGTCTGAAATTGTACAGAACGAAACGCCATCAATAAAATACAACAAAAAATCGGAAACTGCTAACAATGAAGTGATAGGAATGCCTACAGAAAACAAGCAACAACAAAATGAGAGTTCCGAGTGGTTTGTTGTTAAAAAAGCGATCGTCAGTCAGCAGCCAGCAGCAATAGAAAAATTTCCTCGAAATCAGTTATTTAAAATGAAAAATGATACATATAAAGCAGTTTCAGACAATATGACACAAAATTCAAAAGAGTTTAATCAAATTAAAAAGGCAGAGGTGTTCCAAAAATGGGAACCAACTTATAATTCTAAAAAAATTGAAGCCATTCAAGAAATAATAAACAATTTTGATCGAGATAACCACCAAGTTAAACTGGTTAATGAAAGTATTTCGAAAACAACTCAAATGAACATTTCTGATCTTCAAGCTATACCAGCTAGTATTATTAAAGCGATCGCTGAAAAAGTAAAGCAAATGGTGTTGAAGGATATAGTAGAAAACGTAACTACTGCGACAATGGGTGCTACTTCGTCTGCGAATTCAACTTCAGCAGCTCCTAGTACTATATCTTCTACATTAGTGACGCCAATTACATCAGGTAAGAATTATGCAACATTATTTTTTTAAATTAAAATAAAATTTATATGACATCTCATCAAAAAGTAACATTTGGCCCAACTGTAGATGATCTGCACGACAAAGTTTCTCGTAGCGAGTCTGCATTTAAGCAGCTGCACATTTATTTAGCCATTTATTTTTTAATAACCCTATTACATAAATACTTCGTGCATGAGCAGTGGTGGCCCAGTGGTAACGGCCGTGACTTACGAGTTGTTGGTCGTAGGTTCGAACCCAGACACGCGCTTTACTTTGTGCAAATTGTTCATCACCACTGCTCCCAGAACGGTGAAGGAAAACATCGTGAGGAAACCGACATGTCCTAGAACCAAACATTCGAAGACATGTAACATCTACCAACCCGCACTGGGCCCGCGTGGTGGATTACGGCCCACTCCCTCTCACAGACAGGAGGCCTGTGTCCCAGCAGTGGGAACATTATAGGCTGATTATGTATGTATGCATGTGCAGGTCGTTGTCAAAAAGAATACTCCAATTTAATCTTTTCAGAAAAACCGTCGACGTTGCTTCAGACAGAATTTACTCAAGCAAACCATGTCATGCAAAAGCTGATGGAAATATTTAAAGAGTTGAAAGCAATGAAGGACACTACAAAACTGACCAGTCAGATGTCGCAAAATAATACCACTGTGAGTAGTGGCACAAGACTTCCTCAATTGCATATACAACCATACCCACAAGCAGTAACTGCGTTCAACCCGTATCTCATGCAAAACCCTCCTATCTTCAAGCCTATTCAGAAAAGCTCCTATAACCCAAGAACAGTCCCAATGCCCATAAGTTCTGCAGTCAAGACACCACAAAATGAAGCTCCAAACGACATGCCACCGTTAATCGTGCAGCCTACTAAGGATTACCACTTCGGTGCCATCACTATTCAGACCAATTCAGACGAGATAGCACCACTAGCCATCCAAATATCGAAGCCATTAAAGCATATGAACCAACACATAGTTTTAACTACCAAACGAACGGTAGACAAACAAAGAGAAGAACGGGAACGGGAGAGTATAAAACATATCGATGAAAAATTCCGAATCCCAAACGAAGACAGAAATCATAGAGAAAAACTTCAACTACAGTCTGATTTACCGAAACACTTTAGATTCCCAGAGAATCATGAAATTAGAGATCGATACTCCTATAGAGGTGGTAGGTATGTGGACAGAGAAAAGCCGCGGTACAATCATGAGTATCATGAAAAGCCCGTTAAGTCAAGATTCCCGGAGTTACATTATCCGGGAAGATTGAGTCACTTAGGGCATGTAAGTCGACCAAGAGATTTGAGCAATGAGGATTTAAGCCACCCCAGAGGATACATTAGACCTGGTTTAAATGAACCAGGGAGTCACCAAAACGGAATAAGACACCACCCGGAATCGTACGGCCATTCTGAATACAACCGCCAACCGCGGTACGAAGCAACAAAATTCCATGAGAAATTGGAAGGAATCGAGAACTGGCCCCGGTCAAGTACTTGGACAGATTTCCAGTCGCCCTCAGACAGCAGTAACGATGAAATATCCGCTAGACAACAGATGCCCTTGGTTAAGGTCAAACAGCGGATGAGGTACGATGACTCACACTTCACAAACTTTCTGAAGTCCCAGCAGAAAGTGACGGACATGTTGGAGAAAATACTCGCGAATAATGTTAAGAATGGCCCACACAGTGTTGAGACACCGTAGCATGGATGTTATATATGTATTTTAGGAATAAATATGTAGTCAGAAAACATTTGTTCTTTTATTGACATCACCATCATCAGCAACTCCACCACCAATAAAGTAGTAAGCCCACGCGTGAGTCCGATCCCCAGGAAGAGCACTGTGATTGAGTTTTCCTATTAGAAACACAGTAGCAGCCCGGATTCTTGATTTGTGCCCAGTAAGTGAGCCTTAAACATGTGTGTGCATAACTGGTCTTAGTGAGCTAAACACATTTGCCTACCCCATCGAGAAATACATGTATTATGTTATGTATGAAAGTGAAAGTGTATCTTAGAGAGAGGGTGCGTCAAACAGTATCTCTGTATCTGTCTGACATTATACCTAAATTGAACCTTTTTGATGCAGCCGTAGGGCACATAACATAATTATCTTGTATTTCAATTTACTTATGTTATACCGTTTTCCTTTATGTCATGCGTTCCCCACACTGACAGACAAGGAATATTGGGGGAGGCACGTATGGTAAAAGGTTAGGAACCCTTGTTTTATGTACTGTAGCTATATAAACTATATTCTTTCTGGCGAGCCGCCGTGCTCAGTATCGATGCCCCATAGCACCTGTTCTGCAGTTGCGCGAAGTTCTCATAATGTGTTCCTTTATGTATTGTTGCTAAGTAAACTATATTGTTTGTTTCTTACCTGTGAGCCGCCGTGCTCAGTGTCTATGTACCGCGGCACTGGGAACCTGCTCTGCAGGATTTCCTGCGCGTCGTCGATGGGCGCGCGCAGCAGTTGCGCGAAGCTCTCGTACTCCGCCATATCTTGGTAGCGGAGCTCACGCCATTGTGCTATTGTCTGTTGGAGGTACGTCAGTGTTTAAGGGTATTTTACAGTGCAAACTAAACAAAAAATACGGAAATATTTATAGGGATCATGTGTCTTGAATTAAACAATTTATATAATATAATTGGAAATTTACTTTAGTCTGTTTTATGTAAAGGCACAAGGTTTTATAAAACTGGTCGAAAAACACAGCTGCAAGGAATAAATTCCCTCTAACAAAAACTTAAAAACATAATATAGCTCCTCCATCCTTACCCGACGGCGACAGAAGGAGGGTTATGTTTGGACAACGAGTGCATTTATTTTTATATTTACTTATTCCTTTTTCTTTATACTTGCGAATCTATTCTTGTATATTTTTAGTACTATTAGACTACGTCAAAACCCTTACCTCTCCATGATAAATAAGTATTTGGAAGAACGTGTCCATGAGTAGGATGCGGTCAGGCTGTATGGACGACGTGTCCAACAAGACGGGCTCCGGGGGGCCTCCGAAGCTGTATGAGTACAGGATCGGCTGGATCATGATGAGGGACTGGGTCAAGTCCTCGCGCATCAGCATGTGTCTATGAAGGAATATGGGGAAAATATTTTTTTTTTTGGTGATCATTTTTCCAACCCGGTACAGACCAAAACTTGCTCACAGATGACAGATGGACAAAGTTTGATTGGCTGTATGAATTACAACAGAACAGCCACGAGTTAGATTCAGTTTACACCGCGACGTGACGCGACGCGACGCTGCGCGCACTTTTTCACAATTATCGAACTTATTTTCTTCACGAAAAGTTATAATTTTAGTCGAGTGTTGTGTCAAAGTACGTTGAGGTACGCGGTGCTTCGCAGCGCGTGTAACATAGTGTGTAGTAAATAAATTCGATATTGTATCGGAGCATAAAAAACTGCACGTCGCGTGTCGGTGTGAACTGACCCTTAGCGACTCTTTTTTAAATGATAATTTACTTATTTCTATAAGTAAATTATCATTTAAAAAAGAGTTTAAAAAAGAGGTGATCTCACCGGGCGAGTTGTAGATAGATGCCCCCAAATTCCGGGGTAAGAGTTGTTAATAATACTTTACCTGTAGAAGGTGGTCTCATCGGGCGAGTTGTTGAACACCTGCAGGAACTGTGAGCGACGCAGATGGTACATGAACTGCGGGTACAGGCTGAAGTTCTCCGATAGGCGGAAACTGTTCGGGTCGTCTTTACTGTACTCGCCGAATTTCTGGCACTGCAAATAAAATTGTTTGTTAATGAGATGAAGAGCATTTTTGGTCACTTATGCAACATTACGGAACCCGAAAGAGTTTAGCTTTAATTAAAAAAGTTTAATTATTATTCAATGGCCAAACTTCACAGACATGAGATCAGCTGATTTAAAATTATGTTTTTTTTTTATTTTTCTATTAGACAGGTCTGTCATTTTCGCTAACTAATTCAAAATACGAAACATTCGATTATGGTAGTAAATGGATGATATTAAAGAAAAAGAAGTTAAGGATAGAGTGACGGCTGACTAGGGAGAATGAAAAAAGACGTGTTGCGCCGACGCAACTCCTTTTTTGCAATTTGCAGGTCAGTATCAGGTTTTATGTTGAACAAAATATGTTTCGTGATCGAATATGTACCTTTTTTTACAGAATCGAAATTATAATCATAGAATCATCAATACAACTCTAACTCTCTAAATTAGAACTGACGGCAAATATTCAAATCCTGTCACATAATCCTGTGTCATTTAATACAATTTGAACTTAGAGAGAAAAACATAAGAACATTTGAATTTCGCGGGCTATCTTAGGGCATGCCCTTTACACATACCAGTCGAATCAGCATCCTATCGAGCCAGCGCAGCACATCGGGCCCGTCCTCTAGCTCGGCGCGGTACACCACGAGGCGCGCCATCACCACGGCCGCCGCCTCCTGGTCGAAGCCGGCCGATATGTGGTGCAGGCTTACTGCGGCGTCGCCCCAGCTGGTGGAAAGAAGCGACGTTTAGTACGGCCAGTCAACACTTACTGCGGATGAAACTGAACGCGCTAACCACTTCTAAACCGCGTTCAAGAGCTGTCAGTGTCAATATTCTATAAAAATTTTGACACTGACAGCTCTTGAACGCGGTTTAGTTATGCTGATCGCTTTCAGTTTCCTTGGTGAAATTCACCCGTATACCCGCTTGCACCACAAATCACTAAACGCGGTTAGCACAAAACGAATTCAAACCATCGTTCTGATTCCGTCTGTAGTTAGGAGATGACAGAGACAGAATTTTGTTTTAAATATATTTGCTAAAGATAATAGTGTAGCTGTCTGACTTGCGCACTATATTAGTGTATGAGTAGAAAGAGATAAGGTGATAATAAGGCTGTCTCACTTGCGCGCTACAGTAGTGACGCGCACTCGGCGCTGTCCGCTCGAGTGTTGGTACTGTGTGATGAACTGAACGCAGCCGCGACCGCCTTGGGGAACTGCCGCGTGCTGGTTTACCACCTGACAGACATATAATAATCATATAAAGGTAAGAGGAGATATAAGATATAAGGAAGCCATTGCCCCGCAGTGGGACAGTAATGGTAAAAAAAAGGGAAGAATCATAGGCAAGAAAATCATCAGAATTATGTGTTTCTTAACATTTATGAGAAATACACAAATATAAAACATAGTCATAAAAAGATCAAATCCAAAGTGAAATCTGTCAAAGTCAAACAGTTGAGAAACATTTATTGACCTATACACTCACATGAAGTACCCATAGGAGTCGAGATATCACATAATAATAGAAAGTTGACACAAATCACTTTTTTTCAATGTAATTCTTGTTAATAAAGAAAGTAAAAAATATTTTATTTCGGACACGCGCAGGAAATTACAAACAGTAATAAAAAGTAAGTAGTTAAAATAAAAAGAGCAATTTCAAACTAACAAAATACTTAATAACGACCTTTACGAGGCCACAAAGGCTCCTATCTCAGCATAATGCTGCGATATTAAAAAAATAAATATCGCAGCGCTGGTATTCTGATATCGGACCCGCTGTACGCACATTTTCTCAAAATTCTTTAAGAGCGTTTATTCTGAAAGTGGGCAACATCGCAAATAGATGTCAAATATTTCGCTGTTTTGATTAATTTGGCGATATTACTGTATGGAAATATGAAATATGGTTAATTAGTGGACTAAAATATTGATTACTAGCTGCCGCCAGCGGCTTCGCCCGCGTGTAATCTTTATAAATTATAGCCTAGCCTATGTTACTCAGGGTGAATGTAGCTTAATAATGGTGAAAGAATTTTTGAAATCGGCGCAGTAGTTTTTGAGTTTATTCATTACAAACATACACACAAAAATACAAATCTTTTCTCTTTATAATATTAGTGTAGATGAAATGCAATAAATAATATCGTAACACCGTATGTTTAGTTTTAGTTGTAAAAAAGGCATTTGGATTACACCTAAACCAGGTTACCACTTAAATTCAATGTTATAATTGCAATTCATTATTAATATTCTAGTAAGTTAGTTAGCGATATTTCATAGTTCCATACAGTAATATTGCCAAAATAATCAAAACAGGTATATATTTGACAGTTATTTGCGACGTTGCCAACTTTTAGAATCAACGTTCTTAATTTAAGAGACAATTACCTCAAAGAATATCGCCATAGTAGTGCTCGGCGTGAAGGTGCACATCTTCCACTGGCACGTGTTACCCATGCCGACCTCCTGGTCCGACACGCACGGACCCTTCACGTTCAGAGACACGCACGAGCCGATCGCACCGGATACTGTCGAACACAAGTTTTATGTGAAATTACTGTTTGGTTCGGATAGTAGATGAACTGAGGCTAAACTGAATGTGACTTTTTAATAAATCAACTTTAATCCTTTTCGAATTAGAGAGGTTCTCATTTGTTCATCATCTTGAAACCTTCGTTTTAGGCTACGTTACGTGGAAATAGTCTTATAAGCATAAAGCATAAGCAGCCTATAATGTTCCCACTGCTGGGACACAGGCCTCCTCTCGGTGAGAGGATAGGGTCCGTAATCCACCACGCGGGCCCAGTGCAGATTGGTAGATGTCACATGTCTTTATTGAATTTTTCTGAATTTTTGTTGGTTCTAAGACATGCCGGTTTCCTCACGATGTTTCCCTTCACCTTCATTTGAATGCATGTAATATTCCGGTTTAAAGAACACAAAATAACACAAACAAAAAATAAGTTTAATGCCAAAACTTGACTTACTTTTGAGTTCCCTACTACATTTGACCTCCAGCGTGCCGTTAAATGCCATCTTGTAGTCGCTTCGCTGGTCTTTAACAAAGACTCTCTGGAATGTCTGCTTGAACAGCGAGGAATTGAACGAGTCTCCCATTACCATGTGTCCGCTGGGTAACAAAAGAAGATGGTGAAGAGAGTTAAAAACTTATTTATAAGTGCAGTGTGAGTCATTATCGTCCGAATTTTTAATCCCAAATCAATTTTGTCTGTCTATGTCACTTTAAGTCGTTGCAACAGAAATACTTTTAAGAATGTTAAAGACTATCTTTATTGCGTCTAGTTAACTGTAGTTAGAGAATTCTGGGTAGGTATAGCTTATAATAACAGTTTTTGCAAAATTAATTTAACCTTTTTTTGAGCCTGGGAGGACACTTTTATATGCTGAAACTCAAAATAGGCCTTATTTTCAGTTCAAGCATATAAAAGTGTCCATTGGCTCTTGTGGTCAATGAGTTCATACAGAATGATGTAAGTTGCGTTTAAGTGTGTGATATTACTAATTGAAATAGAAAAACATTGATAATGGCAGAGCATGTGTTTCATATCGTCATCTTTTTAATTAGGCATAATACTCATGAGAATGAGTCATTAGAAAAATGCAGACTTTGAGAAGTACTTTAATGTAATCACCAAATTGATCATTAAGAAGGAATCATATTATTTGATCAAATAGGTATCGCAAACTTTTATAAGCGCATGATACGATTCTGTTGTCAATAGTTGTTTAGTCTTCTCAACCTTCATGAGACGAAACATTCTCGTGTAAGTACTAATTCTTATTCGGAATTACACCATGATAAGCAGTAGGTACCTACCTTTGTGCCCTTCTCTAAATTCTCTCTCATGTTTACGTATTTTTCTTGTCATTTCACCCGAAAGACATCCACTGCTGGACATAGGCCTCCCCCAAGCACCGCCACTTCGACCGGTTCTGTGCTTCTCGCATCCTTCACCGGCCTTCACCGGGAAATCGGTCCACCTTGTGCCTTCCAACGCTACGTCTTACGGTACGCGGTCGCCACTACAGAAACTTTCGTACATGTGTATAAAAAAAAATATGCAGGCAAATTTTACTCACCCAGTAGAATTACAACACTGCTTCATCTCCAAAAGTCCAGTCTGATCCAAAGCACACGAATAAATATCAATGGAATGACCATTCGTCGCTGCCCTCAATGACAGAGCTTCGTAATGCTTGATACCCTTCTTCATGTACTTGGCGTTGTCCTTGTGAATGTCGTGGTGCGAACGGATGGGCTGCTTCAGCTCATCATTGACCACCTGACCTGGCCCTTGAGAGCAAGGTCCACCGAGGAACATCATGATTCTGCCTCCAGTGTTGGGGTAGGTCACTTCCAAAAGACCAACTGCTAGAGAAAGAGCAACACCACTGCTACGTAACGGTCTCTTTCCGACGCCTAGTGGCCATGGGTCCCTTCCGAGTTCTCCTAGCAAATCTGTCAATGCCATGTCACAGGTCTTAACAGGTTGTAGGAACCTGTGTGCCGGGGGCTGCGGGGCAGGTGCGCCGGCTCTCTGCTGGGGATTTGGAGCGTTGACGCGACCGATCGCCAATTGTTCTTGAATCTGCTTAGCTGACAAGTCTTTCGTGCCTTTGAAGACATAGCACTTTGATATGCCTTCTGTACCTGAAGAAGAGAAATAAAGAGTTCAGGGATATGTCAAGGATAAAACAGTGGCCTAACAAGTTTCCCACCCATACGCAAGATACGCTATACTATAACCTCAGCTTACGAAACTATTTCTAGTAAACACACTTGGCTTAAAGCCAAGAGGTTGTGGACTCCTTCATCTTGGTTTTCAGCCAAGTATTTCATATCAGGCAACTAATTCAAAACATGTAAATAGTTGAGGAAGTATAAGTAAACAGGAAGTGAAAGTTAATACCTGCACAATGACTTAATAGTGTTGTCATGTAATACCATCACGCACTATGAAGATAAAACATGTACAAATCAAGCAGAGATATGATAAAAGCCAAGAAACATCAAATTCTTTTAATTATAAGTGATATATTAGATAAGAAATAGAGAAATTATGAAATCAAATGCATTTTATGAAAAAGCTGTGAAAATTGGCTTTTTTGGGCTTGATGGTAATTTGAGACATCATATAAATCCATTTTGATTGTGCGAGCCTACATTTAGAGAACCTATATATTCCCATCTCCTTATTTATTTCACTCTAGCTTTTTAGTTACAAAGTAAAGTAGTGAATTGATGGTAATTTATTGTGATTAAATATATTGTGAATAAAACCTCTGTTTTATTAGTCTTTTATTACCCAACTGCCAAGGAAGGGTTATGTTTTTGTTTAGGTAATAAGCTCGCCCCCTATTACATGGGACTTAAACATAACTGGCGAAACGAGGATATACTATAGGTACTTCTCTGCCAAACTCTTTGGGGTTCACAAGCAGATATTATGTCTATGCGTGTTTATTAAACCATTAAGACTACAATATGCATTTCTGTTGACTAATATTTTATGTCAGTGATGTTATGTTGGAATTACAATTGTACTCCTCAAAATTAAAGATAGATTAGATATCTCACTTACCTAGCTCATGTATCTGCACCATGCGTCCAAAAGTAATCAGACCAACAAGAGCGTTTTGTGGCATAAGACTGAGTGATGTCTGAAGCGAGTCCTTCAGTGCCCCGAGTTCCTCCTCATCCAAACATGTGTCAACTACCAAAAGGTAGATAGGTGGCATAGTCTGGGCCCGAGTTATAGTGTACTCTATGGTGGAGAAGTTGGGGATAAGCTCTGCAGGCTGATGCTGCTCCGATATAGCTGAATATTGTGGAGGGAACTGGAAGGAATGGTTCAGTATGATAATCATATTAGGCAAAATAATCAGAGTTCAACTCTTGCTACAAGACAATCAAGTGCAATTCAGGTTGCACAGCACTAATTGCCTACAATTATATTAAGTTAGAAGTTGCCTCTCTTTCTATTGGGTAACTCATAGATCTTCTGACTATATTACACTCACTGAATTGGCCCGTACTTGTAGCTTGACTAGACTGTCAAAGTCAAAGTCAAATAATTTATTTCAAGTAGGCACATTAAAGGCACTTTTGAACGTCAAATACATAGAAATAGAAATAGAACTGATTCTAGTTGCCCCTTCCAAAAGGTAGTTTTCGTATGGAGAAGACAGTAAACAAAGGAGGGTTTACTCTGTTTCAAATTATTTTTAAATACATTTCTGCAACAAATTGTAAATCATCTGCTACAACTGAGCTTCTTGCAAAATCAACTCAGTGTACTTGAAATTAATAAGTATTACATCATCTACACATACTGACCATAGTAAATCCAAGGTAATTGAGTTTCATCATCAACACAATTTAAATATTGCAGCTGAGGTATTTAAAATGAAAGTGGATATTAGAGTGAACACCAAATTCACTGTGAAGGGCTGTTACAATAGCAATAAAGAACAGAGTTGCGAAACAATGCCATCACCATTCTCAAAATAAGATAAAACCAAGCTTGCTTTCTTCCTGTTGGTACATTTCAAGGAAATAATAAACGAACATGGGATGGTCTTGTAAGATTTTGAACCCTGTTCTGAATTCCTACTCACAAAAATTATAAATTTGCATAGCAAGATTGACAAGAAGGGTCAGGAAAACAGATCAAAACAATTAAAATAAAAGTTATTTAAAGTACAGACTACTCACAGGGTTTCTCTGGAAACAGAAGTTGCATGACCATAACTTAGCTCTGTAGTCCACCTGGCACATCGGGTTCAAGATAGCCCTGCATGTATTCCGGGTACACAGCACAGGTTCATACTGAATCGGCGGCAAATCAGGCCTCTCCTTTAGTGGCTGGTACAAACATGCCAGCGGCACCACCAGCCTGGTAGCCTCGATTCTGCTCGAAGGCCACACGTTCCACGTGAACCGTATACCATCTCTGTCTTCATTCTGCTGAATAAACTCCTCATACGTGGCCATATCGTCGATCTAAAAACGAAACATCGATAATTCACAGATTTAGCAAACAGTGGATTAAAAATGCGATTATATCTGTTATTTCTTTATTTTACGTACCAAGTGTGCATGCGGCAACTCGAGTTCAGCCACATATGCAATATGTTAACGTTTCACTATGAATTCATTCAGAAATTGGTTGTTATTGAGATTTTACAATAATTTTCAGCAGACGGGAGAGGCTGGCTGATTTGGCAATTGTCAAAATCATAGACAAATCAGCTGTCACAATGGCCACGTCATTTTGGGAGACGCAACATAATTTTTATAATTAATTTAAATCAATTGAGTTATTTAGAATTAAGCTTATTTTTTGCGATGTTTAGAATTTAGATTAGAAATTAATTAAATTATATAAATATCATTTTTACCTTTTCGATGTTTTTGGTTTTGTCTACGGTTATCCATAGATTGAAGAAGAAATTCCATCGACAAGTTTAGCGTCTTTGTCTATGGCAAAAAGTGACGCGTTCCTTTACACACACACGGGAATAAAAAAAAGGAAAAAAATAAATAAATACTCGTTTTATCTGAAAATTAAATAATTCTCAAGTAAATTATACTTTAAAACAGTGATTAACAGCGTTTTGGTACTAAAACTGTGGAATATTTTTGGAAATTATGAAATATATGTGTGGAACAAACGGTTCGGTTGTGGACATTCTGAGTAGTAATGAAACGTTCTTGAATGAAATATTTTTTTATTTTTAGGACATAGTAAATTATATTTCAATTATGGACATTATTTGTAAAATAATTCGTATTTAATGGTATAGGAACAAACATTCTAATATAATTAGTGGATACAAAATTAATGACATGTCATTGCTTTGTTTGAAGAGCAGGAAGTTTACGCCAAAAAGTGCGACTGCGCACTGGCCAAATTAGTAGTGTGAAAGAAAATGGCGATCAGCGAAAGGCGTCCGGAGTTAACGTGATGAAAAACATTGTTAAAAGCTCAATTACATAGTGTTATAGTTATTAATTGTGTCAGATGTAGATTAATTAAGTGTTAATGAATAGTGATTGTGTATAAAAATGGCTGCGAATATGTACAGAGTCGGCGGTAAGTGGCAATAATTGGTTATTTTTGTTGTAGCTTCGCCGGTTCACCGCCAGCCGACTAGCGGTGCTTTGCTTTGGTTGTCGTACCTTCATTAATTGCTCACATTAATTAGTTCAGTTAGTTATATTTCGTAACTTGTCTGAATTCAAACTGATCTAAAGGTTTGCGTTTAAAACATCGCGGCAAAGCCTTGTTTGCGGAAAAGTTATATTTATTTTACCAAAATTCGTCAAATAGGACATTAGCATTTGCATCTAGGTATCATTGTATCGGCTTGCGTATCTGCGTGCGGGTGGTTAGACACGAAGCGCCTGCAATTATCAGACGGCGTTTATGATTTTTAGGGATTGTTTGACGAAGTTTTGATGGTTTCAACACGAGATTTTAGGTTATATTCGATGTTGTCAAAACATTTTGTTGGAAGTATCTTGTATTGTGGGGTTCGTTGATGGCTGGGGGGTTATTGTGGTATACCGGGAGTTTGGGATGAGTAGTTGTGCAGGTTATCGGGGTTAGTTTTGTCATGTTTGGTGTGTGAGTGCCGGCGCTTCGGTGTCGCTGGTATAAGCGGGAGCCGGGCGCGGGCGCCGCGTGCCTCGCTCCGCGGACCTCGCGTCGAATGTTAATTAGCTCTTCCTTTTATGTTAACTTCCTATCAAATAGTGTAGTGCCACTCAAAAGGTTGTTGAAACTTTGTTTTGAGCTTCAAACTTTTTTTAGATTTGATTCACCTATTAGAATATTGTATCATGAGTTGGCCATCCCCAAATTATTCACCACCCCCACAATTGATGTAATCTATCAGTTGTTTAATAAATTAGGGAGATTTTTATTTCATATGCATTTAAATCTGAATTTATAATTTTTGTGTTGACCTCAAAATGCCTGCATACATAAAACACTTGTATCTGACAAAGAATGACTTGACCTACATTCACTACCTTGGATTTTTTCTTTGGCACTGAACTTTATTAATAACCTGTGGCCCTAACAGAAGTAAAGGTCCTAGCTTTATGAAGAAGTTAACAAACGGCTTTATAAAAATTGTGATTTTACTTTTTTGTATTATCAACATGAACAAAATCAACATACCTACAAACAATTCTCTTGAGCTATCAAGGTTACGGAAGGCAATCTATTTTAGTCACATATTAATCTACTGATTTTCTGCTGAAACACTCAAATAGGTAAACAATGAAATTGTAGTTGATGATATTGGAAATTTTTCCTTTACAAGCATTCCATACAAACCTTATAGAGATTTTTCACGGTTTGGAGTACACAAAAGACAATCATGGTCAATGGAACTATAAAGGTAACAAAGTTTGAGTTTGACTACCAAATGGTTATGAAATAATTACTGGTCTAAATGGCAATTGTTTTCATTTCTCTCATTAAAAAGACAAATTTTTAATATTTTGTCTATTTACTTACACACATCATTACAGAATGAATACTACAAAGTGATGTTCATATTATTCATATAGCAGTAAAATTTAAATCTGCTTTATAAAAATTATTTCAGATGGCCCATCATTATATATTATGAGAACATTGAATAGGAAAGAAAACTTGACACAAAATTACTTTGTTACCATAATTGGTTACCTAAACTCATATGAAACCAGCAATCAATCAAAAAACGTCATTGAAAGTTAATAGACACACACTTCCTTATTTTTTTCTTACTAAACAACCATTTTTTAGACCTAGTTATGACAGTCAACATAAAAATCCTCATTTTGTTTAATGTAACCTTCCGTCATGTGAAAGTAGGAGTTCATTGACCTATTACCTAAGCATAGGCTGTGTAACCCAACTACCTTGCCTGACTTTTAATATATAGTAGCTTGTTTATGAAGTAGTATTAAATAGTATGAGTAAATATTTCTTCCTATTGACACATTTCAAATGTGGTATAGCTCTGTAAATTTATTGTTCTTACGACTATTTTCCTCTTAATATCTCGCGTTAATAATAAGCCATAATCACATGACGTAACTTCACACGTACCAACGTACAGTCAACTGCACAGTTAGTTAATAAATTACTAATTAGTTCCTCATTAAAAGGATTAGCGATGAATTTCGTTTCGATAGTTTGACGTGTTCATTTGATTATGAATATTGAGCGCATTCCGGTGGCGATGGTAATGTATTGTTTTTTAAACCACAGGGAAACGCGGGTTCTAATCTGCGGGGCATCGCTAGGTATTTTAATACCAAACCAAACTGTTCCAGAAATTATTTTGAAAGGACATAGAATCATTTGAATTCAATCAACAAGTGTTTATGCGTCAAAATTTCGAATCGCCAAATAATTATTTTTCAAGGGTTCTCACCTAAGATTCTTTACTCGTTAGAACTATTCTTCCGGTTGTTTACGGCCCACAACGTCGTAAACACCACGCGCGCCAAATATCTTCGATCCATTTTAATAAAAGAAATACTTATTAAAGACAAGGGGGTGAATGATAGTGTGACGGTTGACAGGGGAGAATGGAAAAAGAAAACGTGTTGCGCCGACCCCAAGTAACATGGGACAGGGACTGGAACATGAAGGTGGCTTAACTAGATGCCTTCCTAGTTTAACAGGCCAACCACCATTAGCAAGCGACTTCATCCACGCCTGTATTCCGAAGAGTTAGGCAGAGGAGTACCTATAGTACACCCTCATTGCGCCGGTTATGTTTAAGTCCCATGTAATAGGGAAAGAGCCTATTGCCCCCCCTCCCCCTAATAATAAGACCCCAATCAATACAATTGATGCTGAATAACACTATCACTGGTCTCTTGTTTCGTAAACCCCAGTTTAGTCGTCAGTTTGTTCAGCCTACGTTACGCAACTATCTTTATTGTTATTGTGGCTGCCAGCGTCCAGATTTTCTAATTGTGTTTGTTCCTATAACACGTTACCGGTTTTGCATAGAAACAGTTACTGTTGAAAGGCAAACTGTCACTTTAAATTCGCCTTAAGCTTATCATATTGCCTTATCTGAAGAACAAAGTGCGACGTATTATTATCTAATGAGAATTCTATCAAAATCGGTCCTGTGATTTACGAACTCACTGAAAACAGACCAATGGACAGGATTCTGGCATTCTTTTCACTAAATTGTTGAGTAAAACAATGTGTACTTCCGTAAGATGATAGGTTTTAAAAGCTAAACGCTAGTAAAAGCCTATAACCATCATATAAATCAACGAACACTTAGCCAATATTACTAACCGTCTCCCGATATAACTAGACAAATGTTCAAACCACAACCCACCGAATAAACTACCCTCTTGGATTTGTCGGCGTGGTGAAACAAGACCCGTCCAACAAAAACGTTCCATGAACATAAAGGTACAATTCCGTAACCGACGACTTTATAGAAATTCGATTTGATTTCATAGAAATTACATAGAAACCAGAGTGTCCCGGCAACTCGTCGCCTGTTACTGCTGCAGTCAGCTAAGGATACATACCTTAATGGTCTAGTAAGTTGTTCAATGATTACGTCTAGCTAAATCACAAACGTCACATTTCCTCTTTAAGGTTCATATTACATTGTCAATTATCAACCTATTGCACTTACCTAATTCTTGGCGTCGATTTATACCTCGCACAAAAGGATGATACTCCAGTAAGTAGGAACTGCTCATCAAAACACCTAAATAATTTGTCGACACCTCATTAACATTACAAATACGCTAAGCTGACGAAAATCGCACCGCATCTTAGGTTTAATGAATTAACAATTTGCTCTGTTCCACTTATTAACGTTTCTTATGTCAAAATATCAATTTCACCGCAATAACCTAAACGATTGTTTATATTGTGTAATACAGATAATTTAATAGTGATATCAACTAAGTACTATGACATCACAGGTGATACTCGAAATCTGTGGCTATCTGTCGTCGCACCAAGTTCGTCGTCGTTTACCCCTATTATTTATTTTAAACACACGAGAACTAGTGTGTTTGAACTCGTAAACTTGAACGGAAGTTCGGTCAGTAAATGAAAATAGTAGAATGACTTACGGTTGTGGTTTTACAATGACAAGCTTATCCAAATGGTTAGCCAATGTTAGAGTAAATACGACGCTCAGATGCATTGTGTTATGTCACAAACTACGGTAGTTATTGCATAAAACCGTAAAAGGGTACTAACTCGTAAATAAGCCGCGAAGCGAAATACATAGTTCTGTAAATATGGATTTTCACTTAGCTATGAACTTGTACAGAGGACAGCTGTGTTGACGGATTACTTAGTTCTAAATAAATACATACGATTAAATGCATGTAGTAACCACATATTGGGGCCCGTGAAAACGTTCATTGACTGAACAAATCGACACCAACGCTTTGTTGCGTATACAAACGACCACGAAATCACTGTCAGACGAACACAACGCGGTTCACCATTACCAGACAACGTAGTATTGTAGTATAGTTCCATGCACACAGCAAATATGTAGCCAAATATAGTAGTATCAGTGAATCCGACTCGATAAACACATAATTCGATAAAAAATATTCACTCACAATAACAAAGGATATAAGTAAGACCTTGGAAATTTGCTTCCTAGACCTCTTTCCTTTATTTGTGAGCAAGGTTTCATTCGAACCGGCCTTTTTAAAACTCTAATCTAGCTAGAAATTGTCTTAACTTTTGTTCGATTGTTGCATTTTTCATACGGCGTTCCACAAGGAGGCATATTAAGGCATCTTTCCTTAATGGCGCCCACCGTCTCTTATTGGCGCCCACCTTAATTAATAGATTTACTTACCTAATTATTGTGTATTACGTATTAAATATCGTGTATTACGCAATTAGGGTGCTGTTTTTGAGTTCTTTGTAACACCATACGTTTATTCCTATTCAATTGACAATAATGACTTATTATTATGTTGCAGCATCTTCAAATCCTATCCTAACTAACCTAGTCTACTGTTGATCGGTTCTCCACCTTTCGCCCATAGTCTACCCTTGTGAGAATGATAACGCACTTCGTTTTCCAAGCGTTATATTGGCAATGTTTTTACGAACTTGAATTGTAGGGATTTCTACAGGGTCTTTGTATACAAATTATTTTTTTATCTATGTTATAAAAGTGAAATGCTGTCCGTTGGTAAGCGCATCACTTCAGAACGGCTGGACTGATTCGGGAAATATTTGTTTTAAAATTTTCTTAATAGTCCGAATCAGGTTCTTACGGAAAGGAAAATCGGA
Source organism: Lithophane socia (assembly GCA_947522985.1). Lineage (NCBI taxonomy): Eukaryota > Metazoa > Arthropoda > Insecta > Lepidoptera > Noctuidae > Lithophane > Lithophane socia. The sequence goes on along the minus strand of OX383270.1, from coordinate 11,423,399 downwards.
AAGGTTTCCCGGAAAACCTTCACATTCGGGGAAACTGAACGTCTATCAAGTATTGTAATTTGGACAGGACAACGTCTGTCGGGTTTAGTTAGTTTTAAATAAAATATAATCTATGATGAACTCTAAAAAATGTATTGTTAATTTCAATCGCTAAAATGAACTTTGATATTATCATTGAATTTAATGTTTCTATTGTTTGCTCACCTATTTAGGTAAGCTATAGAATGGGGACGTAATTTAAAAACATCTGTATTGTCCAGTGAATCAATCAAATATTTTTTTAAATGGGAAATGTGTGAATATAAATATTTGAATGTCCACTCGAATATATTAATATGAGTTTTAATATTGTACTTTGACTAGAATCAATTCAATTTTTTTGTTAATCTTTGGACGTTCAAAAGTGCCTTATATGTGTCTATTTGAAATAAATGATTTAACTTTGACTCTTGGTTCATGGCTGATCTCTAAAAATCTCAGTATCATCAAGTTATCATAAAACTTATGGTGGGCCATAACGCACTTATTAAACGTCCTCTATTAAGTATTTGTAACACAAACGAACCAGACAACAGAAAAAAAACGAAAATTAAATTACAAGTGGTCAGACGAGAATGCGGGGCCGAATCGTACCTACTCATAAAAAAATGGAACAGAAGATTCTTAATTATGTAAAAATGATTTCTTCAGAAGATGTTATGTCCCAGAGATTTAAAACAACAGAAAAGAAATGAGGGAAAAAGGGTTTAAAACAATGTCGCCACTAACCAAAGGTGTGACTGCATAATAAACAGCTTAGGCTTATTTAAACTTCTTTTGTACCTAGGCTGGTTCATCTGAGTGCCCAAACTCGTAATTAGTTATTGTTTTGATTACAGGAAGGAAGAAAAATCATTTTTAAAATCGAAACAATTAAAATAGAACCATTATCATAAACTAAACTTACATTATTTATATTCAACGTATCAAGTAGTAGTCATTTTTAAATTATTGGCGACTTATAGGTAGGCTGATTTTCACTTTAATCCATTTTTATTAAAACTGGAGAATTGTCTACATGTCACTCGTAACAGGTGACCCTGAGGCCAGTTATGGTAATTAACAACAAAAAAAATACAAGTAAAGCGTCGCCACGCGAAATCTTACAGTGTGAATTCAATCATTCTCCGCCCTCTTGTGATGACGTGTCCAGGCTAAATTTACTATACACTTACTTATTGACACGTTCCAAAAATACACTTCTTGGCAAAACTGAACGGGCGTTAACATCGCTATCAGCCGCATAATGCCCCAACTTACGCACATACATAACTATAGGCAATATCGTACGTTTATACGTATCCGTAACACTCGTATATTGGCCGGCTATATATCTGTGGTAGATGAAGCACTGCGTACACATGTATAGCTACTGCATACCTCTTGATATAAGCTCTGGTGTTGATTCTTGTAAACGCCAGGTCGGCCGCGTACACTTGTGCTTTTTACGAGGCTGTCTGACACAGGGATCAATTTTGTATAAACCCCTTTTTACTGTTCGTTGGATGCTTTAGAATCCTTTCACAAAAAACGAAACTCCTATCTGGATCTAATCAAGATGAACAAACCATCAAAATGTGGCACAGAAATAAATAGTGGGGGTCCTTTCCATGACCACTCTAGCCTAACCTAGACAACTAGACACATTGTTAAAGTACTATAAATACATCTAAGTGCCACAATGCTCTAACAGGAAGTATCACATCACAATGATAATGGTAATACATGAAAAAAATAAAGCGCTCTTTCGTATCTATTACACGTGAATTCACGTCTCATCGTAAGTTAATTTTAGTTCACCTCGCGATCGTACCAGAATGGAAAGTTTCATACGAAATATGAGATCCACTAGAATTATATTTTCTGGTGATTATAATGCGACACGAGTTTTCTATTACTTCCGACTTAACGAACTAATCTAAAATGTAACAGACAGAACTGAAAATTTCGCAAGCGCAAAAGACTGCAAAATTATTACTATGATATCGCTAGATCCCTCCCAACCAACTGCCCTTGTTAGACCTCTGCTTTCTTGAACTACCTCAGAACCCTTTTTGGATGGCTTTAGGACCGCCCAAAGAAGAAAGAAATGCATCACATGCTTCGGAGAAAATCGCCGGTAGATATAGATGATATCATATATTTTCGCTGACTAGGGGTCCACGTCACTATTGCATTCGGTCTTAATACAGCAATAGCTAGTATTGTCAGAAGGTTAATCGTCCAAAACTAACGCGCTTACGGTTCGGAATGAAAGGTTTCAAGCGTGTCATTATGCGCGCGTGTTATTTAGTTGTGTTGTACGGAGTAACGGTAAAAAGACGCCATTTACATTAGTTGTCCATGTGGCACAACAACTAACATAAGTATCGCAGATACGGATAAACAGCAACCGTCCGTTCCGCACCAACTACTTCCACACCTAGAGTTGGCACTTGTGGCCTAGGAAAAAACGTTTAAATGTACCGTAGAAATCATAAATGCACTCCGTGGTAATGTTCCAGTGAGTGCCGATGGTTTTGGGAATAATTCGATTGTGACATTAAAATGCTAATCAATTCTATTCGAAGAACTAAAAATCTATTGACTATGATGACACCCACTGACGATGTTTTTACATGTTCAGTTTGAATTTATCTCGTATAACATTGTGTTGCTTTTTAATTTTATGCCTTTGCTCCTGATCTACAAATGAACTACATCTTTCTTAGAGCCTGTTGTAAATAAACTTTACGAATATAAATTAGACTGTTTACAATAAACTGTTGCAGGTAACAGGTAGAGTCCAATCTAACCAATGTCCATTATGTTTGTCTGCAGACTGCGTCTATTTCGAGACGTCGTCGACGTCTCCGTACCAGATCCGACGGATAGAGGAGCTGAACAAGACGCCGTCTGGGAACGTGGAAGCAAAAGTCATGTGCTTCTACAGGCGGCGAGACCTTCCAAATCCTCTTATACAGTTAGCTGATAAGCATCAAAGTAAGTATATTCTTTAGACTAGAACATTTCATGCCCAATTATAGTAAGTGGCGTTTTGACTTAGAAGAAGCCTTTTTAAGCTAGGTGATAAATAAAACAACAAGTTACACGAGACAGAATTCACGTGGAACAAATAAAAGAGAATTGTTGCATGGTGGTTGTTTTGCTAAAAGATGTGGTTCTCCGTTTGTTTTGCCCAGTTAAGAGAAACATTCAGATTCTCGTCTCGTGGCTCCTCGATACGGTGTACAAAACTACAAATCGTGTAACAATTATTGATCGAATATACATAATATACTGTTGCTGAGTTAGCCTATAACTTTTAATTCTATTGCTTGGTCAACCAAATTCAATATGATTGCGCGTATGTGTATACTATCGACATCGTACACAAGGCTACTTATATAACCACATCCTTGGAGTCCAACTTTATAATAAGACATTGTTTTGATATTGATTTTCGTAACAGACCAGTCACGCACATCGACTGACGAAGACAGCAGTATTAGGTACTACTTATACGTTAATAATATTCTGCAGTGGCGTCTGCGTCACGTGGACCCATGCGGATTAACGCGTGTTTGATTCTTTTCTATTAATAGATTCATAAAGTATCCTATATCGGAGCTTTATAAAGGATTACTCAGCGGGTATCGGTACTCGAACCCCGGAATCTCAACAATCCCACTGCGTGTTGCCGTGTCTAATATACACGCACGATTGTCGACTTGCAAAAAATTTGATTGGGTATCGACAAATTATGTAAAATCGCTCGTATCGTAATTCTAGTAATCTTTTTATAATGAAGCCATACTAGAAACATTTTGTTTTAGTTTTATTGCCACGTAATAAACAGTTGGAATCCATTCGATTAGGATTAAACTCTGGCAAGAGAGATTATTTATTGTAGTTTACAAAACCTGTAGTATATGGCAAATAGCAACGAAAGTAATAAAAAAAAATCTTGACCTACTCGAGCCATCATTCTCTGAACGACTAGAACGTATTCAGAAAATCAATTGGGGTTTCACTGGAAGTAACATGATTTAATTCTTCACGCACAAAAGAGAAGAATCAAAACGGCGGTGTCGATTTTTAGTCACTCAAAACCAGTCTACAATTTAACCGTTCACAGCCGTTACCGAAATGTTGATAGAGATAATGATCGAGCTCGTAAACTCACTCGAATCGATCCACCGTCTCACCATACCAATATCATGAACAACAAGGGCTCACGCGATCGGGCGGTTGCCTCGATACGCGAAGTAACTCGCGCTCCAAGTCCTTGGACAACATCTTAATATTACCATCCATTATCGATTAATCAACAATAAGTACTTAAAATGTTATTTCGTGCTGTAATTTGCGGTGTCCTAGCGTAATCATTAAAAAATTTCTACATGCGTAATTGCGTAGCTCCAATATACTCGGCCAAAGCGTTTCAAATAATACGGTTTGACCTTTTTGGAAGGCCAAACGCGTCGTACTTCGATATGGACATTAATTAAATGTCCTTCGCCTCCCCTCATAGACAGTATTACAGGCCTCACGTCAGTGCAGCGGTAATAAAACCAATATAAGCTGGCCTTTATTCTATTGAAACTCCATACTACGGCCAGGTCAAGGTCGAAGGGATCTCGCGCACTAGTCGGCCACGACCACTACCGGTCGGCTAGTTGGCCGTTGCGACAAAGTGCGCGATTCGTATCGGTTTCTATAGTTTACCTAGTCGCTGCGACCACTGATCGTGGTCGTGGCCGTCTAGTGTGCGAGATCCCAAAATGTTATCACTGACGTGCGGCCTACTGTACGTAAGTAAATAAATGTTGAGATCAGTGGAGTCATTGAGTTGATTCCATTTCCTCTTCTTTTGTAATGTTCCACTTTACAAGATCAACTTAGAGACAATTTTGAATGAAATGATTAGGAAAACACTAATATTAGATTAGGTTTTCCAATGACATCACAAATGCATTTAAATATGCGAGTTAGCAGATTAATGTTACCGTCAAAATAATAATTATCATTGTTGATAATATTCGCGTCAGCCAATTTACAGCTCCGAAATGCAACCAATTTCTTGCAGGGGTGACAAAAAGCGATATACGTGTGGTTTTTAACAATTTCTTCTCAAGCTTAAAATAACTGGACATTTTTTTCGTTAGTAATAAGTAAACGTGTTGATGTCAACACGAACAACCGCACGGCAGGTCCACATAACATCGTGCTTTATGTTGAGACTTGATTCTTTTCGTTTCATTTCTTTTCTGAATAGATCTCTATGTTGCCCATGCTCTTTCTAAAGGTGCTCTTTGTGTCCCAGTCCAAGCTATACGAAAAGGAAAAATATTAACCTTGATTTTTGGATAAAAGGCTTGTGCAGACTGGCGCATGCAGACACCGGTAATTGTTCTACCGTGAAGTTTTCTCAGAAATTGTTTTGTTAAAGTCGCGTCGCGCCTGTTTGCCGGGAACCTATTGGCCGGGAGAAAAAGGTAGAAAACTTCCATAAGTTCTCTAATTCTCCTAATTCAGAACTTCGCAGAGCAAAAACACCTGGATGAATGGTTCAGATTTCGATTGCCAATGACACGTCATCGATTTTGTTGTTCACCACTGAACAATAATAAGAGCTTCTTTTACTAGAACAAGAAGGAGCTAGTGCAAGGTTTACAGTTGTCAAACTAGTTTATGTGCTAAATCAGTATATTTTTACGCGGCATGTTTTCGATGTTATTTGAACTTGTACGGAAATGTTGTGTAACAAGTCCCACTGGTAGGGAAGCTGAGAGGGTTTTTGTGCATTCTTAATGTAGGGCGAAAAGTTGATAGCTGAGTAACTGCCCCCGATAGTAAGAAAGACGGATCTAACAAAAAGTAAAAACGGAGAAATAAATGTTTTAATGAATGAAACGGGAAATTGTTTGCTGTCTTCGAGTAAATTAAAATAATTACATACTAAAAGTTGAAAATAATGCCCACTATGATAGGCTTTAACTTGGTTTCATATATAATATGTTTTTTTTAATTATTATAATAAAAATAAGGAAAAACCAGTTTTATCTTAGCATAAAAAATTAAGAAAAGTATTACATACTTAATTGAATAGACGTAAATAGCCATTTACGTCTACTCCATCAAGTATTATTTAATATTTTTCTTCATTTCGCAAGGAAGCATTTGAAATTTAAAGGACGCATCTGCCCAGATGCGTCCTTTAAATTTCAAACGCTAATATTACTGACAAAAAAAAAAACTATAAAGTATAAGGACATTATCTACATAAATGACTTTTTAATTAAATGTCACATAAATCCGTCTTTTCATCTTCAATCGGGTGTAAGAAATGAACAGAAGCGCCCTATTTTGTTTTGCTAAAACCGCACTGGAGGAAGATAGAAAAATATTAAAAATACAAGCAGATGCGCCTTTTTTTTCTGATTCCGGCAATGTATATAACTCAAATCTGGAAAAACTGTTAGATGCGTCTTTTTTTCTATCGGGGGCAGAGTAGATGCGGCACGATGAGAGAACACCGTTAGTACACCGGGCACCGATACTAGCCCCGTGGTCAGGAGCTCACTTTTTCAAAATCAAAATCAAAAGTCATTTATTCAAACTAGGCTGAGAATCAGCACTTCTCGAACGTCAAAATTACATAAGACAGTCCCCCAAAACGCGCACCCTTCACCACTTCCTAGTGCTTTAGCTGGGAAGAAGAAGTGGCGCAACAAACTCCCCAGCAGCACAGCTGTCTGTTCAGTCAGAAAAAATGATTCTATACAAAAGTTTGCTAAATCATTTACATTACGCAACATAAAACATGAATCTAATTATTAGCCATATGTCAGCTAGCACACGCCTATATACCAACCAAAACTTTCAGATTTCGACAATGGACAAAAAATTACGTGATCTTCAGTGCCTTTGTTTTTCGTACGATCGTTTTCGGCCTAACCCATACTGGCTTAAATAGGCAAATCTGATGGAGAAATTGTGGGCTTTCCCTAAATATGACTACTTTGAAAACTCAGAATTGGACAATTGAAAAAAAAAGGATATTCAGGGCGGACAAAAGTTATTCTGTGCAGTAGTTATACCAAAACTAATTTGACAGGTCTTTTTCATGTTTTATAGCTGTGACTATATTACTATTGATAATAGAATAGTTTTCACAACAGAATTGGTGCCAATACGGCACGCTTGCAAAGTTGCGATCAAACCCCTTATTATTTTCTTTTAGACGAAATAGTTTAGGTCAGGTAGGGTCAGTTGAGACCGCGACGGGAAGCGACGCGACCCTGCGCGCACTTTTTAACAATTATCGAACTTATTTTCTTCACGAAAAGGTATAATTTCAGTGCGAGTGTTGACACTCGTGTCAAAGTACGCTGAGATGCGCGGTGCTACGAAGCGCGTGTACCTTATTGTGTAGTAAATAAATTCAATATTGCATCGGATCATAAAATGCGTGTCGGGTCGCGTCTCGGGTGTGTACTGACCCTTAGGCTGTGTGTGAGTTGTAAGTATCCCACGATTCCAGTACGAATACGAACCATTCTGGCGACATAAATCAATTCTAATTAAAAACTAAACATTCATCTTATCGACTTTCATTAGGCGTCCCTCTACCTGAATAGCGTTCTATGGCTTATGGCGTATAGCTGCAAGACTGCAACTTTGCAGACGCTTGCACGCTATTTGATTATTTAACTGTATGTATTCGGAAAGTTGCGTATTCGTGTTCCTTTTACAAATACGATGTCCATATAGTCCATGATCCATATAGTTTTTTTTTTCTTTATTAACTAGAATTTTATAATTCGAGTTGTTCGAATTTTTACTTTTTCAACCTAACTTTAACCATGCCAATCCAGAAAATATAAAAAATTGTCAGAATATGTTGCAGTAATTTGGTTTCTGCATATACAGGGTGACTTGTAATTAGGCGTATTTCTTTCAGGACGTGGTAGTTGTGACCCATTTGCAACAATTAAGCACCCCATAAAGCATATTATGAGAAAACCCAATTTTATGGATTTTTTAACATTTCCCAGAATTCTTCACTAAATATGACATCGTGCATTTCGCTAAACCAGGGGCCGTATTCTACTAATTTTACAACTTTCAATGGTCAGCCATTATGAGTTTTTGACAGATTTTGTATGGCAAGTCTGTCAAAAACTCATAATAGAGAGACCATTGTAACGTTTGTAAATTAGTAGACTTGGCCCCCAGATTGAATGACCTTCATTCCATTGAGTACCTAATACTTTAACATGCCGTCAATTCCCGTCCCGACAACGCGACTGCGGCCTGGTTGCAGTTGCACGGGTTGCACCCTCAAAAAATCTTTCCAGCTCGCTCACGTTGAGCAAAGATTTTTTGGTCAGTACAAGAAATAGGAAAGATTTTTTGGTCGATACAAAATGGTCCAGTTGTGTCTACTCGAGGATGTAGAATCAAGGGCGTCTCGTAAAATTAATCAGAGGTGTCATAAAGACAGTGTTACGTAAACGTTGTCGGGAGCGAGCGCTTGGCGCTAGGAACGCGCCCCCAGCCGCGTGGTAATGACCCTGCAGCCCGTGTGGTATGTAGCCGCCACGAGACGTTCCAAACATTCGGTTGCCCCTAATGTTGTAAAGTGTTCGATCGTAATACTTAGCCTATTAAGCTTTTTGAAAGTGTAGCCGTTTGTACATATTTAGGACAGTGCATAGTTTTTAAAGGTGGAGCTGGTATGGTAGCTGTATGCAATTTTTGTAAGACTAACGAATTTAATGCCCAATAGTAAATTAAAAATCTTTGTCTTAATTTACAAATCGAAAACATACCATTACTTTATTTAAAAAACTATAGCTTTTTCACTGTTATTTAATTCACTATTCCTTTTATTCATCATTATTATGTATTGAATGAATGAATAATTGTTTGGCTTGCCGGTTACTTACACTCGCGCGACCGGTGGTCAGGGGGCTGGCTTCGCCGCGGTCGAGTTTTTAGACGATTACCAACGCCAGCGTAAAGAGGATCAGTGGGTCAATTCGGTACCACAGGATCACAACACGGCAGTAGTTTTACTTAGTGTTAAGTTACCTTTTAACGTTTTAATAGTCATGATAGTCATGCTTATGGTGGAGCGAGTAGGTGAGGTGAACTTACTGACAGCACGCGTAGCATGACCACCGTAGAAACGGGTTTTGTCGACGGATGAATAGACAAACTGACAGATAGCGATTGTTTATCTGTCATTTTGTCTACTCTTCCGTCGACAAAACCTGTTTCTACGGTGGTCATGCTACGCGTACAGTTCACACGTTGTGGTATTAGATTTAGAGCAATAGTAAGTACGGCTACCATGATTTACCGGAAAACTGATGATTTCAGGTCAATTCACATAGGTATTTAAAAACTTTCAAAATAAAGTCGCAATCTCATCTCCGCGGCAATCAATGCCAAGAACTAGTCAAAAATGTAGTTCAATTAGACATATTTTTGACAGATTAGAATGCTACCGTTTTTAAAAATACTGGCATCTCACCTCCTGTGATTTCCTGACACCTAAATAGATGCAATATTAATATCACTGTCTGATCTGAGAAAATTGGGACTCGAACCTAGTACGATCCGGGCAACTCTAACGGCTCGCCATTGAGTCAGTTTGTTTCTCTTGGTTCGAATATAATAATATATTGTAAAGTAGCTTTACTATATTACATCATACAGTGAGTGAACCCATATTTTTTGTTTCACTCATATCATAACACTTGATTATGCTGTGGTCGCCGTCTGGCCGCGCCGCCTTGTGGCACGCGCCTTGATTTACTGTTTTTAAGCATGTTTCTTTTTTACAAAACAAAATAAGCCAACAAAATGTGGGATGTCTGCTCTTCCTTCATCGATCAAACCTATATTTTGACGACATTTAGAACAAAACTACATTATATCAGTTACAAACCAACTTAATTAAACTTATATATTACTTATTCTAACAGATAATGTCATTTTAATGTAACCTAAAACAGCAAGTACTTTCAGTTGCTTAGTGCTTATGTGAGTCATTTCAAAATAGAATGCGTTCAATTCTGTATTTGGTTCTCGAACAATCGAACGGATAAACAGAGTGCTAACATATCCGCCATTCGCAATTTCGCACATAGCAACACCGATCGGCAGGGTGGCTATGTAAAGACCGAGTTTTGGGACAAAGATCGTGTGTTAATTCGGACCGCGTAGACCGGGGGCACGGGCGGCCGGGGTTAGTAAACATAATCATGGCCTCCTCCCGCTGTACAATTCAGTAGCTAAATGGGAATGAAGAGTTGGCTCACCCGCACCCCGCCCCACCCCCGCACACTCTGTCTGCCGCCTCAACACCCACACGTCTTGTGACGCAGATGTTGAAATTGCTGAAAACATGCTTATTTTTTTAACACACGTAATGGAAATCTATTATTCCATATACGAATTAAAATAACTCGCTTCACCAAACCTAATACGCCATTCGGTTAAAAGGTTTTATGCGAGGTAAGCATTGCAGGCACAAATAAAACTGTAGTAACCCCGACTAGACAAAGGCTACCTGCAGATAGACAATACCTCGTTACAGCCCGTCGTACACCTTCCAATCTACTGTCACGATATCGCTCGGACGAAGCAGCGCGGGTTGCTGGGGGAGCTAGGGACTGTTTCATAGTTGTCCTTTTACGCAATAAAAATAACACGGGAGACATCAATTCTCCGTGACTTGTATTCTAAACTCCTTAACCGAATGGCCCCTCCCCGCGGGTGCTTCCCCCTCGTATCGACCGTGGCGCCCTCATCTCGCAGGTACACGCAACACTTATCCCGGTTTTAATTGTCGCCACGCGCCGATGACCCTCGCCGACGACTTCGATACTAGACACCGTTACGCGGCCTGCTCACTGCCAACCAACTCACTATTTATTCAAATATACGTAATGCATACTTACTTATTTAATTAAATCACATTTCCCATGCGTTTATTACACTTCATTACAATTTATATCAGTGGACATAACTCATAGCTAATTTTGTCAACGATCTTAGTGCAACAGATAGATTTTGAAGTAGTAATATCTTTGTACTTATACAATACATAGTTCAACAAATCGTTCATAAGTTTTCTTTGCCACAGCCACATCGTGAGACTAATATCCTAAGTATGATAATTTTGCACCAGTTGCTACGGATAAACTGGATTTCGTAGATGAACTGGCTTTAATGATCATTACAGAACTAGGAATATTTGGCTGACTGACGCATGTAAAAGAATGTTTTAAACCATCTGGTTGATAACGAATCACAACTTTCTATTACGCAATCGATTGTGTAATGGTTGCTTACACGAGTTGAGTCGATTACTGCAACATTGTTAAGACTGCTCGCTCAACCCCTGACTGAGCAATAAGTGATAGCGGAAAAATAATTCCTATCAAACTAAAATTAACTTTGGAACGGTTAAAACCACACACCCCCGAAGATGAACAGATTTAACTTGTCTTTCCATTCCCTTGGGAAAATAGTACAATCATTCAATTCTTTTCATAGACTCATTTGTTTTACCGCACTTACAGCCCCATTCCTCTGTCGGTTCAACCAAAGTCCAAACTGAACATTCGTCTTCCCACCAACAACACATTAAGTACCCACCTAATGAGTAATGCCTTTTCAAACACTAATAGGATGAGCTGATCTGATGTTCCCGATAAGCCGAAAAGTCTGTATTTGATGCAAGCTATAACATAAAACAATGTGGAATCCGCTTTACTTACCGCTGGGACTTGTAAAGTTGTAATGTATCCTCGGCTTTAACAACTGGCTAGTGTTTCGTTACCAAGCAAAATGCTGGCGGGTTGATGTCGCGATAAATTTTACAAAACTCAACTATCATCAAATATTTCGACATATGTTTCATTGATGTAAACATTATGGGGTTAATGGACTTAAGTCAAATTTAGTATGGTCCAGGCTGGTGGTTTAAGCAGCACAGCCTTGTAGAAACCTCAAGATGTAAGCTAAGGCTCAATGCCTAACATCGGTATCGGCTAGCGGTGCTAAGACCTCGCACTTTTAATCTCCGCATCGATATTTGTTCGACATACAGATATTTGGCCAGTTATGCACCCACACACGACTCAGGTAACTCTTGTGTGGGGCCATCGTTGTATGTTGATGCGAACAGATCATTCATTATGATGCTGAAGCCGTTGGCAGAATTGAGATCGACAATGTTAAGAAATCGTTCCGGCCTCCACACTTCTAAGTCCTTAAATGGTCACTGTACCACTTCAAGCTTTGTCATAAGGCCAACTCTTCTTCTGCATGTCAGTAATGTCAGCCATATCTTTCGCCTGCTTCAGCGGGCTCGGGACAATAAGTTCTCCAAGATGGTGGTAGTGGCCATTGGTACTGATTTGAATTACAGGAAACAATGTAGAATGTGTTATCATATCGTCATCCAACATTATCACTTTGCATCAGCATCACACGATGTTAACTTTGAAGCTATAGATTGAAATTGCAGACGGCAATCAAAATGAGACGAAAGAAGACGTGAAAACGCATACTTACTTCTTATTACACGATTTACTCTCCTATGTATGTATGAGGAGCTCGTGGCTAAGTAATAACAGTCGCACGGGTCGGTCCATCAGGTTAAGCTACTCTTGCCGGGGTTGGTCCGTGGATGGGTCACCATCTTTACATACCGAGACTACTCCGTGTCTCGGAAAGCACGTTAAGCCGTTGGTCCCGGCTGTCATTTGTAGATCTTTGACAGTCGTTACGGGTCGTCAGAAGCTCGAAAGTCTGACAACCAGTCTTACCAAGGGGTATCGTATTACCCAGTTACTGGGTTGTGGAGGTCAGATAGGCAGTCGCTCCATGTAAAATACTGGTATTCAGCTGCATCCGGTTAGACTGGAAGCCAAAATCAAAATCAAAATATTTTATTTCACATAAACCTACATGGGCACTTATGAAACGTCAGAAGCTAGGTGCACGGTTCCAATTGGTCGTTTCCTATGGAGAAGAGCCGACCCCAACATAGTTGGGAAAAGGCTAGGCAGATGATGACTCTCCTATGTATCTGCTGGCAAAACATGTAGCTTCCAATAGTTTTTATATAGTTTACAGCTTGGTTTACCTTTACATTTGCACTAGTGCGTGATATTTCGCACTTTCTCACCATTCGGAGTTCTACATAATTTGTTGCCTGTTCTTTTGAGATGACTAATATGTAAGTTTACATAATATTGTATTAAAGTTACAAATAAAAAAAACGGCCAATGCGTGTCGGACCACGCACAATTAAGGGTTCCGTAGATGGGATGAATTTATCCCGAGAACTAACTTAACATTATAGTTGAAAAACATGTTCTCATTCATTCCAACTGCTAATTTAAGTTAGTCGACTTTTACTCGTTAACTTGTAAAACCTACTTAGCTGTGACCGTTTTCCTTTTTTATAATTCGTTATAATGCCGTGAATTCTTTCACATATCCAAAAACAACCGTTTAGCTGGCAGGGCACTTGACTCTAACAAAAATTTACACTTTAACTTTGCTTTACAAAGTTAAAGTGTAAATTTTTGTTACAGTATTTAACGGATCCCTTAATCAAAAAATGGTTTTCACGCAACCGCAATATTTTTGAACGGCCTATCCAACGACTCCCCCACACCATGTATTAGAGAATTTATTCCGGAAGGTTTATGTGTATGCGTTAGTAGTTTAGGATTACAGTTACATACAACTAAGAAATCACGATGTTTTGTCAAGTCTCAAAAATTCGCACGATTTTTACGACTTGACAAAATATTATAATGTCGTGATCCGACGATGCGCTATATTGCGGACGGACACAGACGAGCCCGCACGACGCACCGTGGGAACGTGTACGTGCGGGGTATCGCAGACATCGGAAGTTCCTCGGTGCGCGGTGCGTGGCGGTCTGTGGTCGTCTGCCGTGCGTCCGCAAAATCGCGGATCGTCGGATCTCGGCATTACTCAACACTTGATAAACTATGGTGAAAACCTCATGAAATATCCTCTTAAAATCTTTGCGTGGTTTATAAGAACAATGCGGACATACAGACAAACACGAAAAGCGACATAAATTTATAATATATAGAGATTACAAAAGACACTTCAATTTTTACCCGACTACGGCGAAGAAAAAAGGAGGGTTATGATTTTGACCGGTATGTATGTATGTATGTATGTATGTATGTATGTTCATCTGTTCCCTCCTATCTTCCAAACCACTTATCACAATTTGACAAATGAGGTATCGTTAGAAGCGTCGTAATTGTCCGCTGGTTATAGGCTATGTAAAGTCACATTAAATTAAAAATGGCGCCCTCTAGAGGACATAAAGTGAGGAACTTAAAAAAAAATATGGTTTAATCGTACTATGTTGGGTATCAAATGAAAGGGCTTAATGAGCACATTTCAAAAATATATATATCATAACCCCAAAAGAATTTTAAAAAAAATCAAGTAATAAAAACTAAAACCCAACTACGACTTAAAAGGTATAAACAAGACACCACAGATAGACAATTTAAAAATCCGGAGTCACACGTAATCTGTTCGATTTATGCCCTAACACGTGTGACTCCGGATTTTTAAATTGTCTATCTGTGGTGTCTTGTTTATACCTTTTAAGTCGTAGTTGGGTTTTAGTTTTTATTACTTGATTTTTTAACATCATCGCAGTAACATCAGTTACTGACAAGTAAGTTACGGTAACGTAAGACATTTTCAAACTACCAGAACGACGTTACGAACAATTTAAACTATGTCAGTAAGGGAAAGGACTGTCCGTTGTTAACATGGTTCCCATGGGTGTTCTAATGAAAAGCACAAACAGCTTCACGCTCTGGCAAGTAGCACCGTTGCGCGTGGTCCTGGAGGCGATGACGTCACCAGCGACGGCGTCTGTGGCTGCGCACGGGCACGTGGACTGATGGAGGCCTCGGGCGCATCGAAAGTGAGACCGCGGCCGCCGCGGGGGAGGGGGGCACAGGGTCGATGACCCCCGCGCATCCGACCGATCCGCACTTGTACAAGACCGTCGCATTGTTTCAACATCCCGCAGCTTACACTCTAGCGCCTTCGCCTTACTCATTGAAACCGTCCTCAACAATATTTGAGACAGTAGGCTGTCATATTTGGACAAACAACTTAACATTGCGTTTGCGTCGTTAACTCAGCAGATTTTGTACAACGAACCGGTACTCAGCTACCTGCCTGGTGCACCCCTCGTTGTGTTACTCAACGCATAACGTACTACAGTTTTCTAACCAATCGTATCAAGTTAACGACAATAGTATATAGAGAAAACAATAACGCATAATATAATGTTTTGTTAGTAGTGCGTTTCTTGTAATTATCGAGCGGAAGCGAGCAGGTGAAGCGAGTATCCGTTTCGTCGCTCTGCTGGCTCACACGAGCACACGTAGTGGCGCGGTGACATCGTATCGTAACCGTATACTATAATGGCAAATACGTATCGCTGTACGTTTTTTTAGGGTATAAATACCATTTGTGTACTATCTGAGGATATAACAATAAATCGGGAAGTACAGCAGTAAGTGAAAGAGGGAAAAAGTTATCGGTCTGACAGAAGTTAAGCGGCGAGCACACTGAAGTCAATCGCCGGTATTTTTTTATATACGAACATTTACAAAGTAACAAAGATTTTATAACATACTGTTGATGTAATCATCATACTCCCTAATATTACTTAACATGAACCAAAAACTCACACTTGTTTATCAAGAACAAACAGTCTGTACCAAACGTGTCGTTAGGCTAAATGGCCGTATAATTTTATGCCACATCATAATTTCATCTATTTAATCATTCCGCATAATAGTTGTATTATGCCGATCGCTGACCGTTCAAGTAGGTATTGCGTATTAGCGACAAGGTCATACTTGAGGCTCTGCAGGTGCCGCCGTTAGCCGCTCCATATATCGAGTGGATATCAAACTCGATGGACTCATGAATTTGTACATTAATCTTACTGAACGATGAGTCATTGTTCGCGGTTCTTAGTTTAATCGAAAGTCCTGAAGCTGGTGCACTGGGCTGATTAACTTGTTTGGGTCCCAATGATCAAAAGTGTGTTCTTTCACCAATAAGATAAAGAACATCCATCGAATCCATACTAATATTATAAATTCACGCCTAAACCATTTTACAGATTAATTAATTCGACTAATTTGGCAAGGAGATAGATGGCATCCTGGGGAAGGACATAGAAGAAGAAGAAAGAAAGAAAAATTGTTTATTCTGCCCAAACAAAACGCACATTACAACATAGGCTACTTTTTGTTTCAAAAATAATCCTATATGAAGAAATTTGTATAGGAAACCCAGCATTTCTTAAGTATCCCGGTAGTACATTCCCGAGAGACGATATCCGACATCCACGTGGGTGAAGCCGCGGGCAAAAGCTAGTACAAAATAACTTATACATTCCTAATACAGCCATGCAATCAAGACAGTGAGCAAACTAATTTATTGACCGACCTGTAGTGGTTGATCTCTGTTGTACACATGAAAAGATGTCCCTTTGGTTCCCAGCACGGCTATAGTCTCGTTAAACGAGGCTCCGAGTAGCTAGCCATATTCAAGCAAATTCAAGCAATTAAAGTCCAGCCATTTTTATAAAGTGGCTGTTAATTATATTATTCTTTTCTGTTTTAAATAGATACTGGTGAACAATTTTGATCACTTTACGGAAACTTTCTGAATCGTTGATGTTCTCTTAAATGTTGCGACAGAAAATTTTATACTAAGGAGTAATATTTTATTAAGTATATAGTATAGTATTGGGAATATAATAGATAGAGTTAGGATTGGCTATATCATATTATGATAAACTGATCCTGAAGGTCACTTGCCGGTTTCGCGGCTTAACTGGGCAACGAGGCGGTTGCCTTGTCTCCAAGCAGCATCGGTTTTGTCCTGGTCCCGCTCTGAAGGTTCCTTCCTATTAGAACAAAACAATCTGTTTTGTTATGTGTAAATGATTTTAATCATCCGTCTTTTGTCTTCCTTCCTGAAAAAATATCAACACGTTATCATTATACTTAATTATGTCATCTATATAGTGATAAGACTAAGCAGTGAGATCGTTTCAGTAAATAACATGCTTATCACACTAATTCGTGTACAGGTCAGCTCATTTAGGTATTATTACTCTTTCACAATACAAAATATATGGTCTGTATCTACGAGAGAGATTTCGGACGACAAGTTTACTTTTGATGAAACCCAGGACCAATATCCATCTGAACTAAACTTGGCAACGTGAAAGTACGTCTTCCTTTTTGATGTATCTCTATTAGCCACCCTCTCAGTAATCACACACACACACAAATGGATGGCTGTGTGAAAGATGGTAAAGCTCAATGGGGATTCAGCTATACCATCTTTCTCACAGCAACTCATTTTTTCTTTGGTATTGCAAAACTTTCTCCACGACATGTCCCTAATTCCGCCGCATCACACACGTTTCCAACCGATTTTCATGGTCAACGCCAGAAAATTTTGAAGCATTCACCAACCAATCAAATATGTCTATCGCAATCTCCATATCGAAAATGGAAACCAAATTCAAGGGTTGTTGCAGAGTCGAATAACTTAAATCTTTTGCTTCGTGGCGAATGTAAAACTAGGAACGGTGATAAAATATAAGCTCTTGGTTACTTGTGGCAATTGTCATTACACCATGACCACTGCCTCATTTGTCATTTCTTAACATAATATCGAGGTCACATGACGCTTCGCTATCGTTATGACTCTTGTGTACTTTTAATTTGTTGATACTTACCGCGGTACGTCGTTGGTCACCGAGTTGTAAACCGTTAAGTCTGAGAAGTCGACGCGGCAATGAATATTTAGTATCATTAGAACAATTTACGCGGTTCGTTCGCATATTTTAGTTTGTCACTCATGCATAACCGAATCCGCCGACTCCGACTGGCTCGTTGGTCTATTGGTCGCAAGCGCTACCACTGTGGTGATGGGTTAGATTCCCAGGTGGGCAAATTTTTGATTGGGTTTTTCATTAGGAATTTCTCTTTAGCAACCCGGTGTCTAGATTCGCGCCCGGTTGATGGCAATAGGCTCGCCCCCGATTACATGGTACTTAAACATAACTGGCGAAATGTTGGTATACTATAGCTACACCTCTGCCTAACCCTTCGGGGATTACAGGCGTGATGTTATGTTTAAGTGTTAACTTATAACTGAATCCGATTTATTCCAATGAACCACCCCGCCGAGTTTGTTCTGTATGTCAGGGATGCAGGCTTGAGCTCAGATTTGAAGATGCTTTTGCACAGCGTCACATAATATGGAAATAGTTTTCCATTTTATGGTAGAAATGAAAACTTAATTACAATATTGTAGAATTTGCACACAACAAATGCGAATGCTGATTCTCAGTCGAGGCTGACGAAGGAAGCCAAGATAAATATCGATCGGAAGCGTGTGAATAGAATAGGTACCAGAAACCTACCTAAATAAATATACGAAGGTACCTTCACCCTACAGTTTATCCTCTGCATCCCTCTCAGGAGCGAATTTCTTTCATTCCGTACTGGATCACTTTCGGCGGATGGTTATCTTAACTTCTTTGTTCCGTATTGCTTGGTTCGGTAAGGTTCCAAGTATGCGCGTCTAGTTGGCCACCTAGAACCTTGTTAAAGTGAGCCGACATCGTGTCATTAGAGGGCGTGAATATTTAAGTAGAGATGGCGGGAGCGGCCCGCGGTTTACTCCCATTCCCGCTTGGGTTATAGGACGGTTGGGATTACCTTCTCATTGAATTAATTCTGTTTGCTGATGAAAAAGGCGCCACCAAATTCCATTTTAGTAGAATGGATAAATCGTAAGTGGAAATAGGTAGCGAATCCGAACTTCGAGCTCCTGAAAATTCTCATTTTTTCATTGTACTGTTCAAGTAATATACAGCTGCAGTACTTTCTGATATTATCACTGCATAGGGTAGGTACAGTTCAATTAAATTAATTATACTAGCTGCGTCTGTGGATAAATAATGGCGTATTTTTAGTTACTATTAATATTTGCAACTTATTGGAATCAGTACAAGAAATTCATTTGCCATCATCTACTGTTTGACTCCGTGACCTAATTTCAAAGGATTTTGTTTAGCACTTCGCCAATATTTACTTTTCATTCAATAAAACTAAAGGACCACCGGCTGAGATCAAAAGTAAAAGTACTACTACTAATGTTCTAGATTTGTTTTATAAGAGTTTGAACTTTAAAAATAACTTATGACCTCCCGTGACTGTGCTCCAGTGAAAATGGAATATTTGAGATAGGTTAATTCAAGAACTAATTATTTATGATTATTTACGATATGATAGTATAATTCTGAAAAGTAACGACGTTTAGGATCCTAGTAAAAATTGTCAAGACCATGTGTAACCCAAACAAAAGCATTGTTCCCCTCATAAATTTAGTAATGACTTTGAATAAATTACAAAGAAACCATTATGCTACTACATTACAGTGTAAATCGAGGTGGACCAATATTGTTACACAATAAAGCTTCAACTACTGCCTAGTGCACAACTGTTTACCCATATTGGCCATATTGGTTAAATGATGCGGCAATAACGCCCTCGTAAACCTCGAGACGCATCGCAAACTGTTCCCTACCACCGGCCATAGCTAACTCGTTTTATTATTATTATCTTTATTAATTGCTTATTAATGAATAACGTACACTTGGATTAGACGTTTTACCATATACGGACATTGCAGAAACTGCCTTGGAATCTTATAGCTAAAGAGCAGTTCAACTTAATGTGAAAGATTTATAAAGAATCCTGTTCGGAAGGTGCTAAACTAACATTTGTTCAGGCGAAAAGCCCTTCGCTCTGTTTGTATAGTTATGATACTTAGATTTTTCCTCTTCGCCCGCCGTGTTGGGTTTGCTTTAAACGTCGGTACATTTCGCTGGCGGAATCTCGCCCGATTCTATTGTTCACGCGCTTTGGGTTACGCAATCAAGAGGGGTCATTCCGTCCGCGCCCAAAAGTCGCACCCGCGAAGTGGAGAACAGTCATATCCTATCGATTTGTTAAGATGGCGTGCGCGGGAGGGTTACGGGGGGAGCATGAGGGTGACGCGGGTGGCAAGGGTGGGCGCAGCCTCCGCGCGGCGCAGCGTGCAGCCTCGCTTGCACCTGCCCTGCCGTAACCACGACACACTAGCGACATCGCGCCGCACGACGTGTGTGACGACTGTACACTGCCCACCACGTCATCACGTGACGTGACATAAGCGCGATGCTTTTTACCCGCGGCACCTTGTCAATCCACTAAACCGCCTGAAACTGGTATCTTGAATATTGAAGCGCTATACAATCACAATGTTTCGACAGCCCAATTTTAATTCTAAATAATAGCATCTGTAGCACCAAACACTCCTCGTCAATTTCAAATTCCTATTAAGTCACTGCGCTTAGATAAATGAGATGAAAAATCACGAGCTTAACACAACAATAAACGCAAGGTCATACCAAAATTTAAAATTTAATTTAAATCTTTACAAATAAATCAAATTTAAGTGTCTGTCTGTTTGACCCGGCTAATCTCCGAAACGGCTGGAGCTGGACCGATTTTGTCAAGACTTTCAAACTCAAACTCACTCAAACTCAAATTAGAAATAGAATTAGGGTCCACGCGGGCGTAGCCACGGGCAGCAGCTATTATAAAGTAAATAAAATTTAAACCTACTCGAAGAGTCGAGGTCGATGTATAAAGTATAAACTGTCACAGAATACGTCAATAGAGTTGATAGTTAATAATACACAAGGTCCATTTACAACGTGGTAGTTGTCGTAGGTCGTGAAAATATTAAAGTAGTCGACAGTGTGCCCGCACCTTTACCCGGGATCTCGAGTCGCGCCCTCGTCGACCGCGGCGTCCCGGTCTCCGGTGGCCGACGCTTAGGCCGTCAAGGTCGCAGACGAGACCTGGCACACTGTTACACATCCTAACTATACACTTTTAATTGACCATTATGTATATAGACCCTTTTTTCACCTCATTATTCATTAAACTTTTATGAGCTTATACTGTACCTACGCTTGAATAAGCAGTTATAACTTTCACTTCGAAAATTAATATTGAAAATTTTAATTTAAACATACTATACATTAAACCACTAATACGAGTTTCAAAACCAGTTTTGTACTCGATTGAAGAATACGTTCAATGCGCGATCGAATTTTCGAATACATAATAATATTTGTAAAGCAACGTATTTCAATCATTCATCCACTAAAACCTCGCAGACGTTCGCGTGAATTTTATGGTCAGCGTTTCGTCAAAGCAGCCCGTTATTGTTTTAGATATTTAACAAGTTGTCGATCCGAGCTTTTTGTGCATATAGCATTTACGCATCTGTAAAAGTGACCTAGCATAGTATAGGCAGAGGCGTTTTCTCTGATACTTTGAACAAACTTGCTTAGGCTTACATACATAGCTGTCTCGATAAAAAGAATATCTAGAAACAAAACCAATCACCCGATAACCCCGGCCTTACGTTAAATTAGAGAAAAAATAACTGAGCTCAATGGTGCCTGAAACAGACTTAAACGTGGTTATCGTTACAGATTACGCAAATCGATACAATCACAAATGCATGAAAAAAGACACACAAAAAAGCACTTTGTATTCCATGCTGAAAGACAGCACGATGCATTGTAATGACGTCGATAATGCGACATAGAACAAACTTAAATTCTGACGTGACTCCAACACATCTCTGGTCAGTCTGTTATATCCTCTAAATGTCATTTTGGGGTTTTTTCCTGTTAATTCTATTTGCAATCGGTCGTCAGACGATAAGCGAATTCTTTTCATGTCAAATGGCGTTGCGGTGGAGCAGCCAGTGCTGCGCTTCCCCCTTATAGAAGGTGGTTCTTCTTCAGCCTTTTTACCACCGCTGTCGGGTTTAACACTTCAGTAACTAAGGGGTTTGGATGCAAGGTTAGGCGTGGCTTGTGTTGTATTTTGTAACGCTCATTTCATAGTTAACTGATGACTGATGTCATTTGTAGATAGCCGTGGATTTCGTTGTTCCTAGCTAACATCTCATATCGAGTGTTGTTATTAGTTAACGGAAAGACCAAAAGACTTCGCTTGACAACAGACTTCATTAAATGGACTTTCCGAAACCACATATTTCGTAAGTTGTCCAAGGAAAGAGTGGTGTCTGCTGAGATGCTTTCTGTTGCGGTATAATGGAAAGCTCTTAAAGCTGTCCTTTTGCCTTGAAAATATTGTTGTTATTATGCTTGTTTTTATTATCCTCAAGTTAAATCCTTAGGAGAAGGCGAGACATTTGCAAAATGGGAACAAAAACAGGTAAAATATTACCAGGACCAAGGCCATGATTAAAATGTATTTATTTATCTTTTAAATATTGTACTTAGTAGGTAACCCACACTCCTCGTCACAGAAATGAATAGTATCGATTTCCTCTTGCGCTATTATATCATTTACCTTATGTTATGGTGGTAGAAACTATTTGCGTTTTTGTATTAAATGGCCGGACTAACATGCTGCTTGACTTGTTGATAATCTGCTCATAATCAAGTCTTGGTCTTATGTTTCACTTTTTAACCGACTTCTTCAAAAAGGAGGACGTTTTTTGTTTGGTAGGTCATGCTTCAGAGGTGGTCCCATATAAATTTTATTTATTTTGTTTGCGTAGTTTTTGAGTTAGCTTCAATAATTACGTATTTTTCCCACTTTGCGTATGTAGATGATATTATTATCTTAGTTGACTCCGTCACTGTTATTTACATAGCAGATAAGGGTATACGAATTTGTGAATGAAAACTTTTTACAAAAAAAAAAACTATCGATTCTTTAGTGTTTTTTTTGGAAGTCGGTGGTTTTTCTTTCTTTCACACACGGGTGAAGAAAACTAAGATCAGAAAATCGGTGTGGAAAACAATGCTTAATAAAATGTAATGTCCGCGATCGATTAGCAATGACGCTTAGTCATCATTGCTAATCGATCGCGGAATCAATAAGAAATAGCATTAAAAAAGGCTCTTCATTCGTTTATGATTGTTCAACATTTCTTTTTAGACGACCGACTAATCAATTAAACAAGCCCACTTTTCTTTAGGGTTCTTTACAGATATATTAATATTGTTAAGAAGAGATAAACTTTCGCTAGGAAGTTTTATGTGACATAATCCAATATCTATCGGCCGTACTTGGAAGACCCGAATTAAATAAACATCGTGTTAACTCTATGTTTGTGTTACAGTGGCCCAGTCGGAAGACTCACCAATCGCGATGAAACTCAAGAAAATATGCCTTAAGACGCCGGTCGGCGAGGAGCAAGCAGCACAAGCAGTCCTCGACCCTGCGCTAGGTGAGTCTAAACTTGCGTTTCCAGATGTAACTTGGCACAAGTGTCTCGGTCAAGCCAGGCCAATGATACTCGATAGATTTTTGTTACAAACTAATGCCCTTCATAAAAAGTAGAGATTGATGGACTAAACATATTTGGGGAATATAGTTTCTCGTAAAGCGTTTTATAAATAGAATACGAGCTGCAGACGCTCGGGCAAAGGGTTGTAAAAAGTTCACGAACTTTGAACCTTTGACACTATTCTGGTTTTAGGTTCAATGGCTAAAGCGAAAGTATAACAAGGATTTTCTGTTTTTTTTTAACTTTAGTTAATACTGTTTTCTGTGAATAGCGCGTGACATACCTGGTTATCATAGATCCACCAACTAACTTAGACCATCTTCAGATTGTACAGTCAGATCCATACTAATCGCTGTGGTTCTGTGTTCGCTTTAAGTAACATTAATTGCAGCTGATGATTAAACTATGTGCTCTAAATAATAAAGTCCTTGTTTATGTATAATGGCTCCATACATGGCTTGGGCCAACGTGTCGCTGTCCCGTTGATTGAATTGTGCTTTTATTTCCCATCACGCCACGCATCGAGGCTATGATGTCATCGATTTAATTGCGGCGGCCACTTCATTACCTACCTATAAAAGCGACATTTATTTCAGTCTTCATCGAAATAAGCTTCGAAGAGTCCGACATGAGTCGATCGATCTGTGGAAACTTTACAGCGTCGTTATCTTTTATGCAGCGTTTTGATTTAATTTCCATTTCAATGTCAAGTTTCGTTTTTACCGAGCGTCGTCGTCGTCGCTAACTATTTCCTTTACTGCGGTTTTATATCTTTCGAGTGTACTCTACCACTGCGACCGACCAGAGTTCAGTATGCGTGACGGGTTACATCACATTTCTCTGTATACATCGGCCGCATATGTGGTATATGAAGCGTTGTCTATGTGTAGGTACAGGGTAGACATTCGTGCACAGGTCGTTAATGGTACAACGTGGATCTGTTGTGTGGTACGCGGGTGGAATAACCTATAATTAGATGCGCGTACACCAATCCTCAGCCGTGGAACTCGTAGATGTGTCGTTTACGCTACATCCGTTGATGTATTTGATGCAGGAACGCTGTCGAATTTTCACATACCGTAACAAATCTAGCTTTTGCGCTAAATACAACATCGTATTTATTTCTTGTGTTTCAAGTTTGTCATTGTGTTAGTTAGGAACTTGACCCCCTTTGCTTTAGAAAGAACTTCTTGACCTAAAAAGCGATTCATCCATATTTGTATTTGTTTATATTGTTTTAAATCTTGCTCTTTGCCCGCATTTTCTCAGTTGTTTACATAATCGGTCAACACATTACTAGCCACGTGGTTGGCTTGAAGTTCTTGCCTATACTTGGAAAATCTTGGTTTAATCTTGACATCTTAATAGTAAGGACTTTCTCCGCTACCAACAGATGGTACATTTTATGAAGCATTAGCTTTACTTGTACCTATTCTAAAAGTAATTTTTTGGAAATATTTATACGTATTGGTACATATGAACTTGCTGCATTTATAAACCATTGGACTCATTAAAAATTTTACCAATAGTAATACCCGCGCAGATCAGATAGAATTTTCTGATATAGGTAATGTAGGTAGCATAAATAATTAGTTACATATACTAGAATGCTATCGTATCTATAGAGCCTTAACTCACACATGGCTTATTTTACCTAGCCCGTGTACAAATTGCAGCCGTACAAAGTGGGTGGTTAGGGGGGTGGGTCTCGCATATCGGGCGGCGTTATAAGTGACGACTATCCGTCAATGTGTTGCATAGGAGAACGTATGTGAGGTGGTGGTGTATCGGACAATAGGAGCTCGTCGTCGCGTCGGTGCAGTTTCGGCGGCGGAACGCGGGGTCGGCACGGGTGGTGGCGGCGGCGGCGTGTTTCTCCGGCGTGCGTGGCACTGCAGTTCTCCTCCACGGCCGGTAATTTGATTGGGCCCGAGCTGTCACCTATGCGCCGCAGTCGCCCGGCCGTCGCTCGCCGGCTATCGATTAGAGCCCCCGCCCCCTGCCCCCGCACTGCCCGCGAACCGGATCTCGTCACGCCGCCATTGTATACCCGCGACGCTTAAACGCATTCGTTTCTCCCGATGCGAAAACGACGCATTCCTTCCGCGCGCCCTCCCGCCCCGCACCGGCCGGCCGCGCGCCACACCGCGCGGCGCCACACAGGACCGACCGACCCTCTCATTACACTCTTACCACATTCACATTACCTACCACTCCAAGCTTCACGCCGCCGCCGCGCCGACCGCGACAAGCTTCATCGGCGGAGGCGGATGACAATTGACGTAATTATATCAAACAAACGTACCAAAAACCAAAATCCCGCTTTCTCCAAATAAAATGTGTGGCGGAAACTCAACTTTGTATCTCAAAAGCTTTGAAAGTTCGCGTATCACGTAAAATACACACCACTTCTACGCTCTTCGAACAAGGTTCAAAATTTTACAAATTCAACGGCTTCAATGTAAGCCTGACCATAAATCCGAATAAATACTATTACAAATATGAGGTTGTAAGTAACTATCAACTTGTTGCGTTTACCGTACTGTAGTATGAAGCCTACTACGAGTAAATGACGTTGCATCAACGCTGCGCTCGCGCAGATCAACGTACTTACATTGTTGTGCAATTCAGTATTAGGTCCACTTGCACTGACGCCTTACTTAAACTGGTTTGCACGAAGTATCCTTAAAATTTGGGTTATATCTGCAATACTGGCTTATCGATACAAGTAATCTCAGGTCCTTTGGCGGTGCGCTAAGATTTAACATTGAAGTTTTGGTCGCTAATATTCAAATGCTGTAGAATGCTGTAGAATTTTGAATTGGTGACATCGGGCTAGAAAACCAGCATACAAGTCAACAAGTAACCTGTTGCTACAACGTAGTTGACTAAAATTAATTGAAGGGCAATGATTTTCTACTAATTATCTAGGATTCATCACGACTACTGACAGTCGTAAGTAATCTCACGTTCAGTATTCTTACACAATTACACATCAAAATATTTTGTTTGCAAATTACTGAACAGTGGTCTTATTTTAAAACCTTCCTCGAGAACCATTGGTGAAAACATGAAAATTAGGCTTGCAGAAAAAATATCGATATATCGAAATATCGATATTTTCAGGCGATATTTATTATTTCGATATATCGATGTATCGATATAAAATATCAAGTATCGAAAATGTATCAAAAACGATATATTTTCAATAGCAACACTGTTGTCGCCGCTGACTAAAACCGCTGGAATTCAGAGCCGTAAAAATTATTAGTACTTTTTTTGCTAGTTTGGTATTAAAATGATTATAAAACTTGAAGTACATAAAGTAAATTCTTTTTTTGAAATTTCACCGATATATCGATATTTTTTTTTCGATATATCGAAATCGATATTGATATATTTTTTAAATATCGATACTTTTTTACACTTCTTGCATCCCTAATGAAAATTGGTGCAGTAGTTTTTGAGTTAATCGCGATCAGATAGACAGACAAACGCGGCGGAGGACTTTGTTTTGTTAGGATGAGGTCTTGTAAATAAATAATTTACATAGGTACTGAAGTCAGTCTAGTAAGGCCGCGTTCATATCAAACGTATAGTCAGCCACCGATTGTGAGCAGGCTCACTAATAACGTTCGTTTTTTTTTTTTTTTTTTTTTTTTTTTGATTGGTATATTAGCGTGTGCTAGCTGACATATGGCTAATAATTAGATTTATGTTTTGTGTTGCATAATGTAAATGATTTTGCATACTTTTGTATAGAATCATTTTTTTTTTTTTCTAACTGAACAGACAGCTGTGCTGCTGGGGAGTTTGTTGCGCCACTTCTTCTTCCCAGCTAAAGCACTAGGAAGTGGTGAAGGGTGGGCGTTTTTGGGGGACTGTCTTATGTAATTTTGACGTTCGAAAAGTGCTGATTCTCAGCCTAGTTTGAATAAATGACTTTTGATTTTGATTTTAACGTATTAGCTCGTAATAGCTTTTGGTCGGTTTGGTGAGAACGAAGAGATGGAATATTTGTTTGGAAATAAAATAGTCGGTGTTTGACTATACGTCTGGTGTGAACACGGCCTAAAGCATGAAAAATAAAACAGCTTTAAAGTCGCCACAATGAAATGAAGTAAGGCTATGCTTTACACGTGCAGTTTTCCTTAGACGTCTGAAGTTTCAACTTTTCAAGCACTTGAGTCCTTTCGTGGTTTGCGAGACATTTTTTCGAAGTAGTCTGTTTGAAGTTTGAACTGCTTGCCCATGTTTGTTCAGTCGATATTCTTATCTCGATCGCATCCGGGCTTAGGCTAAACGAGCTTTAACACAAGCATAGTTTATCTAAGAGGGTTTGTCTGCAACAACGCTCAAACTTACAAATCAACTAGCTTCTGCCCGCGACTTGGACCGCGTGAAACTTTTTTTACCACAAAATCAAAATCCTATGACATTCGGAATTACTTTACCTCCTCATTATGGTCAGATACATCAATATCGAATTTATTTACTACACATTATGGTACACACGGCTACACATCAAGCTATACATTTCCAATTTATGCTGATCTCGCATTGTATAGGATTTCCGTTCAACGCGAGGTCAGCTTATACTGGAAATGTATAGCTTGATGTGTAGCCGTGCGTACACGCGCTGCGCAGCACCGCACATCTCAGCGTACTTTGACATGCACGTGTCAAGAACCCTCGCACTGAAATTATATCTTCTCGTGAAGAAAATAAGTTCGATAACTGTTAAAAAAGTGCGCGCAGCGTCGTCGCGTCGCATCACGTCGCGGTCTGTGCTGCTGACCCTTACAGAAAGAATTTTCTGAATCAGATCAGGAGTTCCGAAGGCCGAAGATTACCAACCCCTACATACAAACTCAAATTTTTACTTCTTTATAATATTATTTGTATAGAAGTAAAGATGATAGACTAAATCAAACATCACAGATACACCACATTAAGTCTGAATGTGTATTTAAAATCAGACGTAACGGTAATTTGTAATTCAGGCTAGCCCATTTAGATTCCGAAAACCCGGACTAGTTGAATGAAAAACAACAGATCAGACATCCCGTGAACCGTATAAATAAATCATAAAACAAAGGTAGTTGGAATCAACACATGTCCAACAGCCACGGCCACGAGACCAAATATATTTATGCAATATTCATTGGTAACATTTCCAACGCTCCGCGGTACAAACATTTGCCTCGCAAAGTTTTTGCATTTAGGATTCAGCGATACACTCATTAGTACAGAGAAACTGGTGACTGTCCCGAATAACGGTACTTATCTATTCTTTAACAACTCGTGCAACAAATTATATTCAAATATACATACATAGCGTCTCACTCGCCTTTAACGTTTTTGCTAATCGCTGTTTTGAAAAACTGGTTTTTGACGGCGCACCAGTAACGTAACGTTCATACCTTGGATAAGCGTTGTTTCTATGCGGCAATAGAAACAGCAGAGTTACTAATAATGTGTCTTCATGGAAGTTCAGCCGCAATAACCACTCTAACATGCAGACTGCTGAGTAAAATTTAGAGTTGCTGGTTTTAACTGTGCCCGGATTTGTAGGACTCCCATTACGACTCGTTTTGCAGACTGGCGCGACGCGAACATAACAAAACAATTTCTAAGACAACTTCACGGTGTAACAATTACCGAAGTAGCCTCGCCAGTCTCCACGAGCCTTTATTCCGCATAAGTTTTCGAGAATCATGGTTAGGTTAGGTACGAAAAAAATTTATTGTGATTGTTAGCAATAGGCCGATGAGTAATATTTTAACACTCTTTTACTCACTGCAAGTGTTTCCGAGCCAACCGTCTCACTAATGCTAGAGCCGCTCGGAGTTTTGCACTAAAGAAAACCGGGGCGAAAATATATTATGAATAATGCGTTGGTCGTGCTCGTATCAAAATCACAACACATTTTAATATGCCTTGAAGAAAGTTACTGTCCGTATGTATCCAGAGTTAAATTTTGGAAGCCACATACATATGGCATAATGGGATGTGACGCTGAAATGTTTTCAGAACTAACTCGTCTGTTATTAAAATACTTAGGTGCACATAATCATTATTTAAAAATCTTGATTGTATTGTTTGGTCTATAAAATATAGGACAGCACAATTTTTGCTTGTCCTATATTTCTTAAACCAAACTTACATTGTGTTCTTTTCGTACCAAAACATGGGGGTCGACGACCTAGTTTGCTCACTTTCACATGGCCAAAACTGTCTGCTCCTTCCTAAGAGTCGAGTCGCGTCCTTTGTAGTCAGGAATTTGAATTAATTACTAAACACGTTTATGTGTGGTCATGAACTTGTGTAACATATGCCGAACGTTTAGCTTAGACTTTTAGCTTTTGAAGAACAAGCCGACCTGTCCAGTGTCCATAGGCACTTGTTCAAGTTTATGCTGGCTCCATGTTTAACGCAGTAAATAATATGACTTGAGGACCTGAAGGTTTTAACTTCTTCTACGCTTTAAGTTAGTTAAAGAAGAGGGTTTCTAAATGTATAGTAATTCTGTGAAATCTTTATCGTATTGCTAATATGAGTAAGCACGGGTCATTGTGGGCATGAACTTCATACCTACTGTGTGACAGTAACAATCTCATCCTGTGCCCCACTAAGATAATGTCACATCATCGGTTAGTTATCACTACATTAGCAATTCCCTATTTATTAATTCTTAAATTTTTACTTGCGATACTGAATCAATGAATTCCACTGTATTTAGAAAACAACGAATTTCATTAGACCCAATCTCCCGAAACTGATAGCTCCCAATTCCTATGAATTGATTCACGAATGCGATTGCAATTGCGTTAAAAGGGAATACTAATTAGTGTTAGACAAACATTACATTACATATCCGGTGTTTGGGAAACTAAACGTCATTGACCCCTGTGAAAAGAGCAGAGGCATCGCGGTGTGGTGGTACATTCTGCGATCGCGCGCATGCCTGTTTCTCTAAGGTAGAGCCCACCACCTTCCGATTGAAATCATTTCAATTAAAAAGCCCCATACCAATTTTATGTCAGACTATAATAAATGCTCGACAACGACTGCCGGGACTGGTGGCTCCCTTGATGTGTTCAGTATAGAGACAGTGCGACCGCATCTTACCGGCCGCCACTGTTGTCACTGCGGTGTTTCGCGGGCGGGCAGATTTATTTGGACGTACCCCCTTCGGGGGGCGCGGGGTCGGGCGTGCCACCCACCGCGCCACCTCCACACATTTGACTGGATCAATAAGTAAGCAAAGGATGCCCGAGCAGAAAAACCATACACCCGACCACCCCAAGGGGGCACACGTAACCGACACCCCCCCACTAGCGGGGGGAGGACTCCACAGATTGCCATTTTCTCTTTGCCTACGCTTTAATTAGTTGCGTAGTGACGCGTGTAGATCCATAATCCCATGTTATTAAATTGCCAAACAGGTCCCGTCCACTCTATCAGACGAGATACACCACTGTAATGTTAGAGTATTTAATCCAATACATCAGTTCGCTATCATAAAGTGCTAATACTGTCAGAAGAACATAAAAGCAAAAGAAAGCAATAAATCTTCGCCAGCTATGGATACTTGACTCAATTTTCCATGCTCCCCCGGTAAAGTTGGACTTGCATTACATGTACTTATTTAAGCTTAACATTATTTTTGTCTACTCTAAACAACATCCCAGTCTTCAATATTTCACTCGGAATGACACTGTGGTACCAAGATTAGATAAAGCCATAGATAAGTTGCGTCGAAAGTTGCGACACACCTGAAATACACACTTAACAAAGCTCTTTCTTTGTATGCATGCTTATGCTTCCAACTTTGCTAATACATATTCATATTCCAGGCGTCAAAAACTGGACTTTTCGAAGCAACCTTTGTCGAAGTGTCACCGCGGGAGCAAGTGACCCAAGAATACTTTTGACCACGGTTCATGTTCATATAAAATATGTATAACTTACCGTAGCGTGTATCAATATGTTACAACTAGCTCTTTTCACGGAGCCGACACTCAACACCCGAAAACTGAGCCAATTTTCCGCTAAAAGCGCAAGTTTTATACGAGAAGTTGGACTTATTCTGACAACTCTATCTTGTCTCACAATTTTGATAATAATTTGGTTACCGCAGTAATATAGTTAAAACTACTTGATTTCTTCAGATACAGCAGATTTTTATTTAAATTAGCCTGTAGCTTTTGTTTCATCAATCAGAACAAAACAAATTGTATTTCTTCTTATAAGTACTTCTCTTTGTTGCAACAAAGGCAAAGGCATTTCTTAACATTAATCTTTGTTTTCAATAGTTATATTCTACTAATCCAGGTTAACTTCTCCACTTCTCCAAATGGTCGTTTCATCTGGCTCGAAACTTGATTTCTAGATTCATACAACATTATATATATTTCTCTTATCGTATATTATAATTATCATTGTATATTTCTGAGCACAATTCCCTTGAATGTTAACGGAGACGACGAGCTAGGCGATTTATTTAAATCTGCTAAAAATGTTACTGTTACTGTGATGAGTATGACTATCATAACTGTTTTGTATTCATGCGACTCGCATGTTGTCTGTCGTCATTCCGCATTCCATTTACTTCTAGGAATGTTATGACAAAATGCATAAGTACTACACCGGAGTGTAGACAACATACTTCATATCATGCGTAGGACCATATCTGGCTAAGAAGCATATAATGGTGTCTGATCATCCTGCATCAGCTAGATCGGTATTAGCCACTTTATTTTTCTTCCAATCCTCAATAAGCGCTGGAAATCAAGTTATTCGGAAGAATGTGCTTTTAATTAAATAACAATCTTTGTAGCTGTGAATGCCACAGTCAGATCATGTCATGATTCGGCAAGATCTCTCGACGCACTACCGCTGCCTTGATGATGATAGCAAGTTATAAATTGCTAGTCAATCTTTTTCAGACGAGCTATTTAAACACTTCGATTCATTTATGTAATAAAGAAGCTTTATATTTAATCGAAACAACCCTCTAAGAGCCTCTTAATTGGAATCTCTAGATTGCTTTCTAATTTCAACCAATCATGGTGCAAATTGCTTGCCAGTAAAAAGTGGTTTGGTGTAAAGCTGTGATTTTTACGGGCACCTCGCATCGGTCGTCTCGAGATCGGCTCGAGTGCGCCCTGGCTCTTTCCTTGCGATCGCAATCGAAATAATTATCATAAAGTAAATCCCCCGCAATTCGGCGACCGCCCCGGGGCCGGGGCGTCGCGGTAAATGGCGGGCCCTCGCCGTCGCGACGCTCTAGTGATGTCTATCTGTGTCAGCAACACTTTGTATTGTATCGATGAAAAAGCTTAGCGCATCTTACAGGTATCTGGCCTGTTTATGGACGAGTAATTTATCAATGCACACCATATTCAATTGATACGATCAGCATAAACGTAAAATGCCATCTCCAGTCCCCACCAAAAGCACATTTTTCTGACTGATTTCCGATTTCCCAAATAAAAGGTTCTTACAATAAAAGTAGCATGAAATACTACAGCACATGCATAATCCGGCAATATTTTTGCAGCGTCATCGATGTCTCAGTAAACTAGGAACGCGACACACTATCCCATAGCTCTTGGTGGAGAGCGAAACAATCGCGTTTCCACTTTTTGCCTCACACCGCTCGCTCTCATCTCGTATTGGCGACGGAATTAAATTCGCCCGCTTGTTTTACCGTCTTCCTCTCCTTGCTCTCTTTTTATTCATTAATCTTAATAATGCCAATAATGAGTTTACAGGCAATCACAATCTAGATTATTGACAAAGTTTGTAATTTTTTTTTATTCCCTTTGTAAACTTATATCTCGGTCCCCCTTATCGGAACCTTTGTGCTCTAAACTGCATGACATCTGTCGCACAAGCACACCCCATTTAGCTCTAAAATCTTTTAGTTTACCAAACTACTTTTATTATTATTCGTTCGTGATTAGTGAGGTGTCTGCATGGTAATAATAAGTAGCCGATACAATCCCACCCCACAACACCCGCCCCTATCCAAAGGCCGCGTGTCGCCCGAAGCCCGTCTTAACACAAACCAACAAACACTACACTGGCCAACATAATAACCTAATTTGTTTCATAGATTTTGGTTGTTTCAATCATTGTTTGTACCTATGGATGCTGTATTATGTTTGATATTGAAGAAATCTTGGCGCGTGACGTGACGCCAAACCGGGTGACTTTGGGCCGCAGGGGTCGCGCTTTTGTCTGCCCGCGGGGACGGCTGTCCCTTGTGTTTACCTTCGACAACGCCCCGTTTCACTTTACAATGCTACAAAAACACAAAATAACTGTTAACTCTACTCTTGATTGAGTTTAATGTCAAAAGTAAAAAATTATAAAAAAGAACTAGTTTTTAAATATTTTACAGCTATTAATGTTCTCCTCGATTAGTATTATAGAAAATGTATCGGCTATACAAATGTGTGAATGTGTCGCATATGGAACATTAAATTGGTTTGAATTTTAAAGGTCAGTAGCAATTTAAGTTCAATAGTCCGGACGTATTTCGAGTAACAAAAGAAAATAAAAAGCATTTTATCTTTATTTAAAAGACAGGTGTGTAAAGATATTCTTTCAGTTACTCAAGGTCTTCGAGATGGGTAAATGGATAATATTTATTGTCGAATAACAATAAACAAGACTCGCTTCGCGGGCACACTTGTTTAATATGAATAAAACGGAATGGCCGACATGTTGTGTGAAACGCGTAGATACAACGCGGATCGTAATGGCGGTCGGTACATCGGCACATAAAAATCATAAGTTGACGTGGACATGTTTCGCAACGCACCTGCCGGCCGCCGACCGACGGCTGCGGAGAACTTGCAAGCGGCAACACTCAGTCACACCGTCAGATGTGTTCCAAGCCCTTTCCAATCAACACATGAATGAAGGAGTCGCACATAAACTTTACGATCTATAAACCATTCATAACAGCTATCACGATAAACCGTGAGGTTTATACCATTACTGAATCGCTTATTTTATAGAGATTATTAGTATTGTCCGTATTAGGGTCCCCTCACTGTGATCCAAGTGCATCGGTAATCGGTACGCGCAAGGCAACCATGTTTCCGCTCTTACGCAAATCACACTAGCACGCCGCCGCTCGACCGCTGCTCTCAACACTCGTCTATGGGACGCGGTGATTCATCAGTACACAACTTGATGTTAATAAATACGAGATGATGTCTTGCGAAATTGTAACGTTGATTGCAACTGCACTTTGCGTACGAACAACTTATAATAATAGAAGTATATTATGCATTTACTTACAAGTACCAACACTGGATGGTTTGCGCGCAATTTGCTGGCTCCTCTACTCCTGTTAGTGATGTTGATTTCATGATTTGTCAACTGACATATTTGTCGTTCCAATTACAAGAAAACGAAGCAATTCAATGTTTAATTGTCCTTACTGACATCATAAAACCTTGCATCTCTCGATAATTATCGAAATTAATTTTAACCTTCGTGATAATATTGAAATTGCTTTCAAAAAGAAAACGTTTTGATCATATTTACGGAAAATGGTAATTATTTGACTCCCTGCGTATGCAACTGAGTCCCTGGCTTCAACTTGATAATGACTGTGATGATAATGCTTGGAGTCCAGTTTTGTGACATCCAGAAACGATGAAGTTACACTTAGTGACATCCATTGGTGCCTTTAATTAGTTTTGAAGTTGGCCTCTTCCTTATTTATAAACATTGGACGAACAAAAGTTCGATGAGTACAGAGGAACAGGTCCGAAAGGTCCTGACAAGTCCGACAGGTGTGGTCTATCGGCTCTGTGTTACAATATTCTGAATTCGTTAAAGTATATCAACATCACACCTACATTCAAATATTTCACACTCACGTTTTCACTTGTATGTTCCAGCGGCGATGGAGGAGGAATCTAGCGAGTTGCCAGGCACGGACGGCCTGGCGCCCAAACAGCGGCACCAGGCGAAACACCGGGAGCTGTTCTTATCCCGGCACGTGGAAACACTGCCGGCAACACACATCCGCGGCAAGTGCACCGTCACGTTGCTCAACGAGACGGAGTCGCTGCTCAGCTATCTCAATAAGGATGTGAGTATGTACCGGCCACGGACGAACGACACACAACACTACTGGTAGAAGGCCCACTCCTTACAAACCGTAATAAAAATATGGCCAAGTCCGTAATCCACGGCTAAAATAGTTCAAAGCTGTTCGATCTTAGCTACCCTACTCGGTCCATCCGAAGTCCGTCCATAATTACGAAATATGTGGTTTGAGTCCGAAGATTGGAACAAGGGACTATGGCCTATATGCCTTTCCATAAAACGGACGGAAGGCCCATAGCATCGAATCAGTTAACGAATAACTTGTCTGTTTATCGGTTCCTGATCGCGTAGTTTTAGGAGTTGACCTTCTATATTTTAACAAAATGCAGTAAACAATAAATCAGTATTAGAAACATCGTTATAAATTTTACAAAAAAAACTTGCGTGTATTTTGGATCATTTGAAATTTTGAATACTCATAAATTGAATGTAAAATAGTTATTGGCTGGGATAAAATAATGGATGAAAGGCCAAACTTTTATATTGAATATCATTAATAATGACTAAGGAAACATTCCACGAAATGGATGAGCATCATCAGTAAATGGATTGGGTATTTATTAAAGGGGGCTAAGATGGTAATGTTCCCACGAGCGATCATTATAGCGGCTTATAAGTCAAACCCATGTTCAGTAGTGGACGTTATAGTTTTATATGGTATCCTCTCAAGTTCTTAATGATACGACAAACCGAAAAACCCACCGACAAACTTCCGATATTTTCTAAATAACCGGAAAGTATGTAAGCCTTTGATGCATATGGTTCAACTCTGTCGCTCTCATAATATTGCTTCGCAAGTGTACTAAGCCAGAGGAGCTCGTGGCTAATTAATAACAGCCGCACGGGTCGATCCATCAGGTAAAGCTACGCTTGCCGGGGTTGGTCCTTGGATGGGTGACCATCGTTACATATCGAGACTCCTCCGTGCCTCGGAAAGCACGTTAAGCCGTTGGTCCCGGCTGTCATTCGTAGATCTTTGACAGTCGTTACGGGTCGTCAGAAGCCCGAAAGTCTGACAATCAGTCTTACCAAGGGGTATCGTATTGCCCAGTTACTGGGTTGTGGAGGTCAGATAGGCAGCATGTAAAATACTGGTATTCGGCTGCATCCGGTTAGACTGGAAGCCGACCCCAACATAGTTGGGAAAAGGCTAGGCAGATTGAAGTGTACAAAGCCATATTTTTCTAATTTGTGACAAGAAGAAGGAATGTTTACGGCGATTTTTTAAATGGTTTACATTAAAAATTATAGTGCGTTTGATAACTACGATTTTTCGAAATTCAACTAGTACTTACTGCAAAAACAACATCACGCCTTGTTTCCCCGAAGGGTTAGGCAGAGCTTACCCATAGTAGGTACACCTACTCCAAAATTCATGATTTAATTGAATACTTTACATGCCACATGCGGTATGGCGTTATCTGGTTCTGAGGACATTATCCTGCTAATGAACGTTTAATAATATCGATAAATTTGCACGTAGCACCATACGAATATGTTTTACCATGAGCTTAGTCTTGTCCTGTCATGTTTTGTATAATATAAATCCCACTTGAGCCTATGTATCAAGTTTCGTTACTGAACAGACAGCTGTGCTGCTGAGGAGTTTGTTGCGCCACTTCTTCTACGCAGCAAAAGCACTAAGAAGTGGTGGTGAAACTTCTGAATCTCAGCCTAATTTGAATAAATTACTTTTGATTTGATGATCCCTTAGATTAAAACGCTTATGTGTAAACAAGGTGCAAGTAGAACAAAGTCAAACTGAATTTAATTAGAAATCTCCATATTATAGTGGAAGTCATTTCTAGTCATTCGGCCGCGACTGTTATACAACCGACGTGGGAAGATTAAAAGCTGATACAAGCATTCTATAAATTACTTTAATTTAATTCCCTAATCACAGTCGCAACGTGGGAATTTTTATTGTTTCATTATCAATTTTCTTTTCTCTAGTAATTACCACTGAAATGAGCACCATCCTTAGTACCTTACAACTACAATAAGATGTAATATTAATAAGACAAATAACTGTGTTGGCTATCATGACTAATTAGTAGGTACTCATCCCATGTTATTTCAAGGCTAGGCCACACAGCCGCTAACAATCTCAATTAGGAAATGTCACCACGCCCTAATCTGATATCACTTCCTATATCCGACGACCGTTTTATATGTATTAGTATTTACAATTACACAAACTCCGGCCGATTAGAGAATGCGTTCCTGACACCTCTGAGTTGGACACGATTAGTAACAAATAAAGTATAAATTCGTAAAACACGTTTTCTTTTGTACTCAACTGATAGGTTTCAGGAGCGCATTCTCTGGGCGACGGCGGCGGGAATATAATTAATCCCAAAACTTAAAACATGGTTATTATGTACTAAATTCGCCCAATTTTTTTTATTAAATTCCAGCTACATTATTGTAACATTCAACGAATTAAACATCTAATTTGAATAACTTAATATTTATAATTAGACAAAACAGTCTGTAATATTTATTGAATAATTAAGATTAAAGTTTAAGTGACATATTAATTACTTACTAAGCTCTTTGCAAGTAGTAATCATGGGAACAATTTAAAAGATTGTTATCTATATATTTTTATAACTGCATTGTTAGAATAATGCCTAGTTTAAATTGTAACACGTTATAATGAGAGTTTCTCTTTTTGTTTCAGGACGCATTTTTTTATTGTTTAGTATTTGATCCTTCACAAAAGACTTTATTAGCAGATAAGGGAGAAATCAGAGTTGGAAGTAGATATCAGACTGAAGTAACTAATTTATTAAAAGATGGTACGTATTTTTTGGTGTATTATTCTTTGTAGCAACACAATATTTTACTGAGAACTGTGATTCTGATGATGTAGTTTTTATAATCTTTAAAAACTTTGTATTGTATGTATTCCTAAAAGGGGTGATAGACGTGTGAGCAAGTACACTTATGGCTCGGCAAGCTTACTCGCCCGTCTGTCATCGCCGCGAGCCGCTAGCCGCGAGCCAATTTGACAATGAAATTTTGAGCAAGCTTCACGTGTGACGTCACTGACAGCGAGCCGAGTAAGGTCGCGAACTTAAAGACCGCGTACTTTAAGTACGCACGTGTGTCACCCACTTTAAGGAAACAATTGTAGAATAACATTACAATGTGACGCAAAAGTATTAAATATCCGTTGTACATTTTAGGCGAAGAGGACGTACGTAACAGTGAAGAGCTCGAGACGCTGGTGTGGACGCCGGAGCACGGGCTCACGGACCGGCAGATCGACCAGTTCCTGGTGGTGTCGCGCTCTGTGGGCACGTTCGCGCGCGCGCTCGACTGCTCCTCCAGCGTCAAGCAGCCCTCGCTGCACATGTCCGCCGCAGCCGCCAGCCGCGACATCACACTCGTATGTGCACCACTTTTATTTTGAACTAGCTGCCGCCCGCTGCTTCGCCCGCGTGGTATGTCGATAAAAAGGGCCTATGTCCTTTCTCAGGCTCTCTTTCGCATTTATAATATTACTGGCTTCCGCCCACGGCTTCGCTCGCGTGGTATATCGGTGAAAAGTACCCTATGTCCTTCCCCGGGATGCCATCTATCTCCATGCAAAATTTTATCAAAATCCGTTTAGTGGTTTAGGCGTCAAAAGGTAACATACAGACAGAGTTACTTCCGAATTTATAATATTAGTATGGATATAGTAAGGATAGTCCTCCTAAACGAAATTTGGTCAAGCCGGCCAATCTCAGCGGAAACTAGCCCTCCTAGTCTCATCGATATGCAGGGGATATTATAGCACAAGTGTGTGCGCAGACACACTCATAGTCCAATGGGACATTAATGCGACACGACCTGTGAGACATCAGGGGGGAATTTCTCAGTAGCAGCCCGCCCGTAGTTTGGAAGTTGGCGGTGTGATACCTTTGTTGTTATTATTATTACTCTGTACCTGTACTGCTCCTCGTTGCCTTGAAAGGTTCTGGAGTTGTAACCGCTTACCGGAAAGCTCAGCGGGGGTATAGGCCACCACAAGGTGCACCGATGACTTGGTGAAGTAGTGGAAATGTGCTAGGTGCGAGAAGCATAGGTCAATTCGCCACAATCGACCTGTGTTTCTCGCATGCGGCGGATTATTATGTTCCAGTGGCCGTCTTTCGGCTGAATGATGATATTGACTGCCTCTTGGTTCTGAAATATTATGCTTATTATGCCAAGGGAGCCTCAATTCCTGCTGACCCAATATTTTTATGGCAACCGTGAATACTATTGATCAGATTTTCTAAGATCTGAGGGTATCGCGAATAGCGCACACGCTACATAAATACCGTTTATTGATATCACAAACCATTTCCACCCAGTTCCACGCGATGGACACCCTGCACAAATCCGGCTACAGCATAGAGTCTGCGCTGTCGTCGCTAGTGCCCGCGTCGGGCCCCGTGCTGTGTCGCGACGAGATGGAGGAGTGGTCCGCGTCCGAGGCCAACCTGTTCGAGGAGGCGCTCGACAAGTACGGCAAGGACTTCGCTGATATACGGCAGGACTTTGTGAGTATCCGTCGATAACATGGACGGTTCAGATCGATCCAGAGCGGTGTATACCTACTGGATTATACTGTCGTTGTGAAAACCTCGTAAAGAGAAATCATTCCATTTTCTTTTATTTATTTATTGTTAAGAAAACCTCGCAATGTATATTTAGACCAAACGTGCACAGCCTTAAGATTCTAATGCCTTCTATTGATGCTACTGAGAACCTTGGGCAACGTCGATGACGGCCATTTTTCAGACAGTTTTTATCTTCCCCTGTAAAATGACGTTTATTGCTATCCAGAGGTTGCACGGCGATGATATATCGATTGGCCGCAATTTAGGTGCTCCTTAAAAAGCGAACGTAATGTTGTTCTAAAATATTATTATTATTTTCTCATAGCTTTTGCGTAATGTGGCCTTAATTGACACGAATGTACTTTTTGTACCTAGCCTAAAAAGGTCTACTAATAAATATATTGATTGTTACAACCGTTTGCCGGTTAAACATAGAAAACCTTTGTATTATTTAAAGATATCAGGCAAGTTACATAAATTATTCTTTAAATTGTAACGACAGAGCTAAGCTCTTCAATAGTCCTAAGGGGGTTTTTACCTTGCCAGTTTAAATTCTCAGCTTGTAAATTACTTTGTCTGATTCACCATGTTTCTCTGAACAGTTGCCATGGAAGACGCTAAAGAACCTTGTGGAGTACT